>CAJVRI010000843.1:407500-2807500 GCA_911649635.1 Poeciliopsis gracilis | reverse complement strand
AGAAGTTCACTTTTTTGTTGAAACATCCTATAAATTAAGCATCGGGTTCAGTTTAGCTTCATCTGTCGCATTTAGGACCAACACCATACAAAGAACGCAGCGAAAAGGAGGAGGTCTGACATCATGAAATCCAAAAGGTTACTGGCCAACGCTCCTGCTCAAGAAACAAAAACTATTGCTATGCCGTGGGCTCGGCTGCAGACAATGGAAGGGCCTGTCCCACCTTCTCTCCCTCATGGCCTGGCATGGCAGAGATGTCACAGAGAGCACCAAACAAATGGATGGAGGGATAGGAAGGGAAAGAAAGGACGGGGAGGCGGTGGAGGAGAACAAACGCATTGTTCTCGGGGTGGAGAAAGCAGTATTGTGAGGAAGACAGATAGCTTATGTGGGAGAATGGAGTGAGGGAGGAGGGCGGGGCGCCAATAAGGACAGAAAGGTGAAACCTTGCTCCTTCTATTTATTAATAGCTGCCCTCTTTTTCTTTTTGCAGTCGGAGGTAATCCATAATGCTGCTTTGAGGGGACACATCCTAAAACAGACACACTTTCAGCACAGCTTCGCCTTTCATCTCCTTCAGCAGCAGATCAAAGATCAATTCAGGAGCATTTTCTGTCTGGGAACGCCACAAAGCCTCCAGTGAGTGCCTAACAAGTGGAAAAAAACCACAGGCGCTGAGCAGGCAGGTTTGAAGCAGCCTCCCCCTGCAGGTGCAGGCCTGGCCGGGTGACTTGATGTGAACTAACAGCACAGCTGTTTGAACACTGGCAGGAACCTCGGTGGGAAAGGAGGCTGGTGCGCAGCAACGTCCCGCAGGCGAGCCGCGTGCGCCAGCTGCCCCCCTCTGTAAACATCAGTGACACAAACATGTCGGGCACACACACTTTCACTCAGTGTCTCGCAAAAATAATCCTTTTTCAAGGAATTTTAACCAAAAGTTGAATTGAAGTTGAGGGGGAAAAAAGTAGTAATAGTCTGAAAAGTGAGTATTATTAAAACATTGATTTTGTAAGTTGTTCTAATCTATTAAAAACTGGAAGGAAATGCAAATGTCTTTGTCCACTTGAGGTAAGACAAAACTAACTTACACATCACTTTTCAACAGAATATAGGAGCCTGTATAAAGTCAATAATTCCTTGATATTGATTAAAAGTCACTAGTTATCAGTGAAACAGACATCTTGAATCCTGGGGATTTAAGATGTCTGCATTTGTCTCCTTCTGCTTGACAGTTACACACCACTTTGTGTTGGTTTGTCACATAACCTACATTGACATCTGTGGATCCAAAATGGAAAAAAAAAAACCCAAAAACATCACAAAGGGTGTGAATACTTTTGCGAGGATCTAAAAACATTCCTATGAAGCCATTTGAGGAGGCTTCCTTTACCAAAAACGAGTTTCGACTGTGCCGCACCTTCAGCTATTTACTACAGTATCATTCTGCAAATACAATAAGCAACTGACTTAATTACATATTTGCTTTCTCAATATTTCATGCTCTGTCGCTTGTTTGATTTCTATTATGGCTTCTTCCATTTCTCGCTTTGTGTTCGAGCCAACCTCGAATGCAACAGTACGGCTGACAGGCATTTGAAATTCTGATTTTAGGAACAACCAGCAGGGCCCTTAGTTTCTGGTGAGGATGAAGGAGAAAGAAAGAGATGTGTTAATGATATTCATGAAGTGTCAGAAGTAACATGCAGGACAGGAAATGAATAAATTACAAACAAGGAGGGGGAAGGCTTTAAGAAACTAAGCCTAGCTTTACACAAGGAGATAAAAAGAGGGGGGAAAATAAGCAGCAGACAGAACTAGAGTTGGAATTTCAAAGCTACAATGACTTCTTTCTCAAAGTTGTTGTTCAGCAGACGCAGAACAGCCCACACACAAAAATAATAGGCAAACCAACAGCCACACACTGGGAATACTTGCATACAGATAAACCATAACAAACAGCACCCTCACATGCTTTTGAGGACAGGAAATCCAAACCACTCTGCATGTGAAAACAGCGACATTATGCCACATGCCGAGCGAGTCACTGCAGCATTTCACATGTAAATGCGTCCAATAGAAGCTGGAAAGACGCAAACTGGTTCCACTCCGACAAACACAGACACAAGAATCACAGCGACGGCGCTTTCGGTTTATTCCTGCTGATGCAAGAGAGGAGCGATAAGCGGCTGCACGTCCACCCACTTCAAAACAGGGTGCTGAGCCGTGCATGTGGGGCTGCATGTGGGCAGAGTGGCACATTATCTAAAACACTCAGGAGCAGATGTGGAGCAGGTTGGCCATGCTCGCTATGTCGTATCTCATTACTCCATCATTTATGGTAAGTGCTAAGGGACTAAACTAATAACCAAGAAAATTAGCTTGAGGAAGTTTTTTTCCTTTTTTTATGGTTTTTATGGCACAAGTGGTCTCTTTTTTTTTTTTTTTTTTTTACAGTCACTAGACAAGAGAAAAGGCAGAGATAAGGGAATTGAACCAGGGACCACTGAAAACATTTAACACTGGAACTGAAAGACATTTTAAATGTACAAAATAAATGAATGTTAGAAACAACAAATATAATGAATTATGAAGCTTCTTTAAGCTAAATTGTCCTTTAAAAAAAGGGCTGGTTGAGATCAACACAGGAGACTGAAGACCTTCGTCATCCAGTCTTTGGCAGAAAGAGAAGAAAGGTAAATCGTGCAAATGGAAATTATTGAACTCATTTTTATAGATCATGTGATTAAGTGGCTTATTTCAACAAGCCCAACTGTTGTCTCTGTATTTAAGTACACTAAAGCTGCAGCCATCAATTTTGATTTACAAACACCAAATTTATTTTCACACTTTTGTTGCATTTTCTTGTCATACCGCCCTGTTTATCACAGAAATGTTTCAATACGGCTGTTGTAACTTCCCTGGCAGTCGGTATGGTAGTTCAGATGCTTTTGGTTTATTTTAAGGCCAACGTTTGATTTTTTACAGCGCTCCCTGCAGTTGCTGTCCTTGCTCCGTGTGAGTACCTGTGGGCTAAACAAAACTCCCTGACAAGACAAAAATTTCCGACACAGGACTCGTTTTGGCAAAAAATGCCATTCAGAGAAACTCTCACAAAAACAGAATCAAAACAAACCCGCCACGAAGTGTCTCAGTTTGTCACAAGCACACCCATTTCTCAGATGAAATCATCATCCTGCTGAAAACTCTTCTCTACATCATAATCGCACGTCCTTGGCTCTCAAACCGCGCCCCATCCTATCTCCTCCTCACGTCTATGATTGATTCAGGCTGGACAGTTAGTAGATTTTCATCCATCCCATGCTCGCTGTCGGGGCTTCTCTTTTGTCCTGCTGTGAGCAACTGTCAGCTCTGCATCTATTCCTGCTCCTAATAACTTTCGTGGGCAGTTGGAAATCTCCTTGGCTTGTCCTCCTATTTCCGATGCATGCCGATTGTGCTTTTTTTTTTTTTTTTTCCGTTGCAGGAGAAGAAGCTGGGCACAAGTATTGGTATGCCACCTGCGTGCTTTAGCAATGTGAATTTCAGATAAAGATCTATTAAAAGCGGTAACTGCCAAATCGATGATGGTTTGGGGATTCATGTGCACGGCATGTGCCGGAATGTTTATGCAATTTTCGTCCTCAAAAGGGAAACCGTAATGAGTGAACGCGCAGCTTCAATAAATCAATAACAAATTACAGGAAGCTTAAGACTTGTAGACGCCTTTATTTTCTTTCACCATCACTAAAAAAGGAGAAGATATTTACAATTACATTGAGATTTTCATCATAAGGCTGCAGAGACTCAGTAGTAGTCCTCCGGGTCAGCTTTCTCCCCTTGATTCTGAATCTGCTGCTGCTTCTTGTACAAATCAGCGATCTGCAGGGATCGAGGAGGAAGAGGAGGAGGAGCAATGTTCAGATACATAGAGGGAGAGGGAGACAGAAAGCAGGAGGGAAGGAGGAGAAGATCATGAAGTCAGGTCAGTAACATGAAGAGGAAAAGCTAAAAATAACAGTTTGATTATTCATATCCTGAGCTTTGAAGTCGGTGACTCGGAGCTGCTGACTGGGAGACGGAGGCTGAGTTCATTTATCAGGGTTTAGGTCGAGAAGAGGGGTGAGGGGACGGGGTGGGACAGTGAATAATGGGCACGCAGCAGGAGGGACTCAGAGAGGAGGAAAACAAAGAAACATCACATTATTTATCGCGGTGAAGCTTTGATTCTCCGCCTGGAACAGACTGGGCCCAACAGGTTCTGGCTCAGGTTCAGGTTCCCCTGAATTCCTCCGACTTCAACGTTTTAATTTAATCCTGAGCATCGTCACCGGATGGAAACCCTGTCTACCAGTGCATCACTGTGAATTAGAACGATATTTCAACTTTATTTAACTGAAAATGGAAAACTCATAGATTTATAACAGACAAAGCAATGAGTTTCCAGAGTTTTTTCTGAAACTCATCAGTTCAGACACTATTAGCTTACAGCTAATTAAAACCCCGCATTCAGATTAGCATAAAATTACATCAACCAATGTAATTTTTACACAAAATTAAATTGAGCAAAAATCAGACTGAAGATAAAGATGGAAGTTTCCAGACTGAAAAAAAAACACAAAATCGTACCAAGTATTTTTGTTTTGTTTCTAGTATATAAGACAAATAACTTACAATGAGCTTGTGAAAGTCAATAATTCCTTAATATTGCTGAAAAGGTACTAATTAGAAGTGAAATAATCTGTCTATAAAACAAGATATTTTAGTTTATAATATGGGAAAGATATCTTGATCCATAGACCAAAAACAGAGCAGAAACATTTTGGCTTGTTGCAGTGCAAGAAAACGAATAGAAAGTTTGTTGGAAGGAAAAGCGTGGTAAGTCGCATAAACGACATGGATAAATGAAGATCGTGATTTTGAAGTCACATAATCAACAACCGGACGTTACTTCTGGCGGAAACTACGAAGATAACGACGGCAGGACGCAGTTGGTGGATGATGTCATGGCATGTTTTCTAACGGCTTGTCGCGTGAACAAACGTATTCATGTGTGATTTTAATTGAGTTTTTTTATTTAATGGAAACACAGCAATTGCGGAATTGTGTTTTCTCGACATCAGCGGAAAACTGACAATGTTTTGCACACATTTGTACCGGTAATACTAATGCAGCTACTCACCACGGCGTTCCTGTTTTTGCCTGATATAAACCTCAAAGTAAATCTATGGAGTATTGCCAATTTGCACTAATGCAGCAATTCATGCAAAAGGAGCCCCGACCACTTACTGAGTGTACAATACAGGAACACAGTTTTCAATAACGTAATTTTTCTGCATTGCAAGTAATTTCATTGAGATTTCAGTTTTCATTTATAGAAATAAAAGCTTGAAATGAATCACTGCATAAAATATTATATATATATTTTTTCTTTTAGAGTTGAATCACTGTAATAAATTACATTTTGAATGCCATTCTTATTCCTTGAGATGCAGCTGTACATTTACATGCTGCCGATGTTCCACCTTGATTCCCAAAAGTAATAACACACCTCCGCACTCTGCATTCGAGTCACAGACCGTTTGGAATGTAAAACGGTTAAGACGGGACTCGGGCTTGTCAAGGAGGTATTGGATCTTCGGCCTTAGTTTGTACATCAAGGACAACTTTGGTCAGACCTGTGTATAAACTTTTAATTCATATAGATTTTCCCCCACTGAAACAAGATAAAAATCAGACGGCATCAAAATAGTCTGACGCTGCGTCAGATAACATATTCCCCTGTGAAGCTGTGACAGGCGGTGGATTTTTCTGCTCACAGGGAACCAACAGCTCTGCTTTTTTCCTCGGTTTGTGAGCATCACAGCAACTCGAGGAATCAGTTTGTATCCAATTTTTGCAACATAACAAAATTATCCTGCAGTGTTTTAAAAGAACAGCAGGTATTAAATGGTCGATTTTCTGTTTAGGAACTTTTATATGTTCTTGGTTATTTTATATGAAAGAAGGAAAGCAAAGAAAAACAGAAAATTACATATATTTGACTTGCTTATTAAATGGAAACTAACAATTCAAATAAGCCTTAAAAATGATCTTGTCATCCCTCTAAAATAAACTAAAAAGCTTAATGAACTTGCAGCAAATGTTTTACACAAATGGTAATTTTTTTCCGTCTTGTTTACATATATAATTGTAAAGTATCTGCAGTGTAATTGCTGAATAAAAAATGTTGTTTGTATGAGATGATAATCAGAACTAGAAATTCCCTCAAAGAAAACCAGGAACCTGTCAAAACCGGATCAGAGCAACTCTACATCAGTGTTGAAACCAGATGTAAACCAAGTTTGAATCATTTCTCACAACAAATTGACATTTTTTGTGCTTAATGAGAAATAAATAGTCTAAACCTCCTGCTAAAGTAAGCAGAACTTTAATTCTGCTTCCCTTTGATGATGTTCAGGATTAAAGATGTTGCTTGTTTTATTGATCTGTAGATTTTGATTAAAATGTGATTAATTCCAGACCAGTAAAATACTTGGAAGTTTGTGGTTGCGATTGTAACATGGCGACTTTAACAGTGACTTTTTTCACTGGTCTGAATCTGCAGCTGAGCCTGAAGGAAGCAGCAGCTTTCAGTGAACAGCTTTGCTCAAACTGCAGCAGGAAACTCCTGCATCCACTCCCGCTTGCATGAAAAATAAAAAAATAACACGCTGTCCTTGCAGCACTGCTCACCCTTGAAATTTTACAGGATTTCAAGGGTGAAATTCTGTAAACCATCATCCTGGTCGCTTTTGTGAAGTGACCATGATGATATTGATTATGATGCGCCACATTTCCGTGACACTTTAAAAGATCCAAACAAACACGACTGACTTTTTTATGTTTTTTAACCGTGTTGGAGTCATTTTTAGACTGCAGAAGGTCGACGTGCTTAACCTTCTGCTTCAACGCTATCCGCTTAGCGTGTTTGGTCGAGTACCGGAGGCTTTGTGCTTTGATGCTCGGCTGGTTTTCCACTTAACGTCACGTACCTGAGCTCCAGTGGTGGCGTCCTCGGGCTTCTTGTCGTCTCTGATGCGAAGGAAACGAGGGAACCGCAGAGAAATGCCTTTCTCTGCATCCACCTGAAGACAGGTTCAGCCATTTTAGTGCTGTAAAAACTGCTGGTACATGTGAGCACTTATTCTTTGTAATTGTAATGCACTCTTTTAAGAGTCAGGACTTTAAAGTCATTACGAGCCCATTTGTTGAGTTTAATTCAAGCTGCAAGACTTAACCCTTTGTCCTGGTTTAATTTATGGCTTTCTAAGCCTTTTATTACCTTCTCTGTGCTGAAGTATCACTTTTTTTCTTTTTTACAGAATACCCAAAAAAGCTTCAAAACGAATCAAATGCTGGATGTAATGACTTTATCCAACGTTTTTGAAGGATTAGAAAATATGCAAATTCCCTCTTTTTACACTTCCACCTCATCCAAAGTGCAGGTTGTACAATTACAAAAGCAGAACGCTTGACACAGATGTAAAAAATGACAAATATATCAATATACCATGTATTTTCAGAGCGGTACATTAATGCTAACTTCTTTACTCTGCCAACCCACTGCTCAATAACAAGCATCGTTCCGCTAAATCCGGCTTCTTTAGCAGCAGATTCAGTAACTCAAGTAAGACGCATTAATTATGACTCTTCATTCAGGGCAGCAGACCAGAACTGACGGGATTTATCTGCAGAAACACACAAGGGAGCGGATTAACGGCGGCTGAACTGACCATTCCCATGGCAGCCTTGTAGACGGGCGACAGCGAGAGGTCGGCGCACTTCACCTCCCAAACCTGCACGGCGTCCAGCCACACGTCGGGCTCGGCTGATTGGTCCACGCGATAGTATGGGCGGGGCTTGGCCAGGATGTGCTCCTAGAAAACAGGAAAGTCAGGAATATTAAACACAAGCTTGTTTATTCCATTCTTTTTCTAGAGTTCAGTCTCTTTAAGACAAGTTTTAATATATAAAGAGGAAAATTCACCATTAATTTGAAAGTTTTTATTTTTTTTTTTGAAGGGAGAGACAGAATGGATGACTGAGAAACTCAAACCAGCAGGATAGATGGAAGTATTAGACAAGACAATTAAAAAATAAAGTCAAATATTTGTCTTTTTTTATTATTTTATTTATAATCCACTTGTTGATAAATGCAGCAAGAAAGTCACTGAGTTGGTAACTCAGTTGGGATGACTGTTGTTGACTGGAAACATGCAGACATGAGCTGATGGGAAGGTTTGTCAGGCAAACCTCTGATGGCAGAGAAATAAAAGCCAGAAGTTGATTTTTAGACCTTTGCTGAGGAAGATAAGATCAGTGGATAAGATCAGCTTCTTTAAGTGCTACAAGAAAAACCTTAACAAAAGTAAAAACAATAAAAACTCATTTAAAATATCAACCATAAGATCTCAAGAAGAAGAATGTTCATTTAAAAACATTTAGTGTGAACAATAAAAGTAAAACATTTGGAAATCTTGTTAATGGAATAAAAATGACATTCCTGGAGGTGAATCTGAATCTCAGTCTGACCTTGATTTAGATTAAAAAACCATTTCTGAGTGAATTGTTAACTAGACTGTAGCAGGCAAGATAACTGGGTCACATTAAAGCAGTGCTGCTGTTTCCCAGCACATCATTTATACTGTAAGAAATCAAGGTCTAATGCTCTAATACACACTGAATTACAATGCATGAGCTGGCAGGTATGCAGATTATTAAAAGTTGCAACTGATTGTCATAAGTTTTGTCGAGTCTCAAAGACATAATTCAACTTTTTTTATTCTGATGCAACTCCTAAAACTAAAGAAGCAAACACGTTTAGCATCAGTCTGAAATGCACCTGAACTTTAGAAACACCTATTAGGGCTGTTGTGTTGCTTTGGAGAGCCATACTCTGACTTATTAAGATGAAGAACTCAACTATCAGTGCTAATCAGCAGCTCAATATTCATCCAGTAGGAAGGCAAAGTTTTAAAGTGTCAGCATTATTTTTAATCAACTGGCTTAATACAAGCTCAACAACTCACTAGTGTTGCAAGATATAAGAACAATGTAACCCTGCCAAACTGCATTTCCATCAGTATAATTTACTCAATTTGACTTTTTGCATTTTGCTCAAGATGCAAATAAATATGTTCTTTTTTTTTTTTACTTTTTTCAAATAGATGAATATTTGGTGGAATTGACTTTTAAACTAGATTTAGGTCAAAGGTTTTGGGATTTTCTTCCACTAGCCTCTCCTAGTAGCTTATTAGCCCGTTCTTTCTGAGAGAACTGCAAATCTTTTCAACTTTGGAGACACTTTTGTTCATGAGAGTGAAGCCATATTTCCATCCACAGTTTTTAACGGGCATTGTGAAGCATCACTTTAGAAAACGTTGACGGGAAAATTCTCAATGACTTCCTCAATTTTGCAATTTCCCCCAAATGTAACTATGATTATTAATATTTCCACCACAAAAAATGTCATCAAAAATTAAATTCTTTGTCCCAGAATGCATTTGTGAACTTTTTGCGTTGCTCCTGGAGTAACGGCTTCTTCCTTGCAGAGCGGCTTTTCAGTCCATCCTCAGTTAAAGTTCTGTTTCACCGTGGAAAAGACTTTCTCTCACTTCAAGCATCTTTAAACACAAAGGTCTGAATTTAAAAATGTAAAAAATACTTAAAATAAATACATCGACATTTTTATGAATTTAAAGTTTTAGAAATAATTTTGATAAACCTAACTATCCAAAAAAATTTGCCTGATTTAATGTCAGACAGTTTGAAAAAAAGAAGTTTGTGTGTCTTATAACTTAGTGAATGGAAATATCTTCTTTCATCCATATATGACATCAGGGCTGTTATTCTCTGCAAATTGTTTTAGTTTATAGATTTTTGTTCAATGACTTCTTTGTCCCTTGAATATTTTTTGATTTGGTTAATTTTATACAGTAACTTCTAGATCAAAAACAGCTAAAATTAGCAAATGGCTGGACTTTTCAACCTTATTTTTCCAATTCCGTTTCTCTAAAACAAAAATATGTGCACTGAAATCAAAGGAAGCATGATAAATGTGAGAAAGTGTTTTGTTGCTTGGGGGTTACCGAGCCTTTCTCTGTGACTTCACAGACTATTACGCACACCTTGCTGATTGAACAGTCTTTGATGGTTGACCACGCCTGAGCAGGCTAGCATGAATTCCCTGATTTCTACAGAACCGGTCCAGACTGAGTCTGCAGAAAAGCTCCTCATGGATGGATGTAAAATAGTTTCTTTACAGGAATCCCATTCATTCACATAGACAAATTTGTATTTTAAACACCAGGGTCTCCGGTATAATGGGTTCTAGTATAAACAAAACAAAGCAGCACTGAATGACTGGCCTAATTTTTCGCCATATAATTACTTTATAATCTTGTATGTATGCATACAACAATAAAATTAGTGGCTTAATTGCTTTTCAGGAAACTTTCTGTTTAATTCAAGTGCTTCTATCTATCTACCTCAGACAGTCTGCTGATGCTGTGGGTCAGTTTAGTGCAGAAATCACTTCATTTTGAATAAAAAACCTCATTAAATAGGTCAAGTACTCTATTAGGCGATGCAAGTTCCTCATGCCTTCAGGAATATAATAATTACACTATACATTAAATTGAAAACTTGACATATTAACACAAGGCAGCCGTTTCTGCTGCAAGCAGCGGTGGTGATGATTTTAACGCATTCATTCAGAGCGAGTAAAAATTTATTGAATTATTTTGTAATTTAATGTTAGGTCAATATTACAATTTATTTTAAGATAAGTAAGAGCTAAATATCAACTATTTTTCATATAACTTCTGGTGGATTTTATTCATGTTTTCCTCATTTTTTCCCCTCTTCTTTTTGTTTTGATTACTTCTGTCTTTCAATTTTTTACTTTATTGAGAATTATTAACTGATATTCTGACTATTACATTCATTTCTGTATTTTTAAAGTCTTTTTACTACCCTGTTTTTAGTTTTATTGCAGGCGGGAATTAATTTGTTTCTTCTTTTTAAGAAGAGAAATAAGCCCTTTATATTCCCAAACAAAAACCTTTTTTGTGAGTAAGGTAGCTTAACCAGAAAGCTATTCATAACAACAAAGTTATGTATTCAACCTTCAGATTGGTTGAATAACCGATTCATGGAACTTTTTAAAAAAAGAAGTGATGTTTGGTGCATCATGTTTAGTTCAGGCTTGAAAAGCTTTAATGATAGACTGATATAGTCTGACATTAAGTCCTTTAAGCACAACAAGTCTTTTGTGCTTAAGTCCCATCAGATTGTTTTTTGAAGCAAAAATAATTCCTAGTGGACCAAGAGAAGCAGATTTGCCAGAAACACTTGAAAACAAGGGGGAACGTTAATATGCAAGAAATATAAAGTGATAAATCTGTGTAATTAATAGAAATTAAGCATTTTTAAAATATATGTAAAATGTTTTTAAATACTTCTGTATAGGGTTCAGTAATGACCACATTATAAAGGTTTTTATATCAAAATAATGATAAATTTTGCAGACTGAAGCAATGAGTGGTTGAAAAGCTCAGTGGTAGCTGAATCCTCTCCAGAGCGGCTGGTGTCTTTCAGATGCACCACTGAAAATATCCTGGTTTGGACGCTTCAAGTCTATGAGCAGCAGCAGCTAGAAAGGAGCCAGCAGAAACCACTGATGCTCCTCTCCCCTCCCAGAGGAAACTTTTTAACCCGGCGCTGCATTCAGAGCCAGAGCCACCTTTAAGGACCGTCACCATCCGTCTCCCAGCATGCCACCCCCCGCTCTCCCTTCCAGCCTTCAGGAAAAAAGACATAGATCAAGCAGATGCTTGTTGTGGTTCCTCCGCAACAAGCATCTGCTGCAGGTCCTGCAGGGTGTTAACCAGCTTCTTCCCACAAGCTGTTGGGAGGAGAAACAGACTATGTCCATCCCTGCTGGCAGTAAACAAATAGCTTTTTTTTTTTTTGATGCCTACTTTTGTTTTTTTTTACCATAACAAATTGTTTTACAGTTTTTGTTATATTTTTGATGATCCAGAGGTGAAAAGAGGTTTTTTTTCTAAGTAAAATCCTTTAAATCAAAGATATTTTAAAAAAGTAAATCTTTTCATACAAAGAAATGGAAAACTCTCACTTCCTAAGTCGGAAAATACCATGTTGTTTGAAGTAATTTGTTTAGAGTTATTTTTTAATGTTGGAGTTCTCATAAAATTACTACATTCCTTTAATATTACGACTTTATTCTCATATTATTTGAACTGTATTGTTATATGACTTTATTCTTGCATTACTACAACTGTATTAGTAGTAGTATGACTTTATTTTTGGAAAAAATAAAAGATCTTAGCCAAGCCCTGATATTTTGTTGTAAATTTGACCCGAATTCAAAGTCAAAATAAATAGAGGATTTGTTAGAGAAATATCTAATCCACTCAAATCAAGCGAAAGAGGAAACGGGGGCTAGCACAAAGCAACCTGCTTCCCTTTTATTCCATTGTTATTGGTTAAAAAGCCTCTAAGTGAATCAAAAATCAGCATCCGAGCCGTGAAACGAGGGTTCAGGCTCGCCCTCATTTTAACACAGCACCTCACCACTCAGAGCCGTGTAAACAAGCCAATTGTCTGCCTGCCGAGAGTCCTATTGGCCTGCAGCGTCGCTGCAACAAGAACAGCACGGCCACACCGCCGGCTCGCTTTAATTCACCATCCATCACTTTCATTACAAACCTCTACAGTGGAGGCTTTATTGGCTCCAGGAAAAAAGAAAAAGGAAAAGTTTTAAACCTCATTCTCAGTAGCTACGTTTGTGAAGCGGTTTACACAACAGATACTTAAATCTTTACTGTTTAAATGCTTTGTCGATGTAAAATAAATAAAAAATATTGTACATTAGCGTATATTTAGAAATGTTGTTTCGAATGCGACAAATTGCTCCATTCTCCGCTGAAACGGCGGCTCTAAAATGAGCCGATGAAGTCAAATGAAGTCGGGCTCTCTCAACAGCTATCATTTTAGAGAGCAGCTTAAAATGCTGCTGCTCCGCTGCTCTGGAACAAACCTCTTCTAATGTAAATTGAAAAAGCAATTCATTACCCAAAGTCAGAAAACGCCCCCACAGTTCCTCTCAACGCTGCATTTTTTTAAAAAGGTGAAGCAGCAGTAATTCATGGATTTCCACATTTGCAAACCGACTGGATGTATTTCTGTGTTTAGCTCTGCCTCTTCTAAGCATAAAGCCACTGAAAGAGTTATTGCGGTCATTAGCGATAAGTACTTTGCTTGGTTTTGCAGTCTGCAGCCCAGTTCAGGGTTTCTGTGTTTGGTAATGGGAGCTTCCTGGAAAGAGTCTCTGATGAAAGTATTGCATCTGATAATGAGGTGTATGTTGTTGTTGCCTCTTTCCTGCACAAAGCTACGGGGGTAGTTAATACATCCATTCACTATTTGCTTTTTGTTCTCCGCACAGAACAGTCTGTGGTTCCAAGATGCCCCCTACTGGTCCGCAAGGTACTGCAAGTAATTACCATTACTTTGCCTTGACTTCAGCTCAAAATGCGACGCATACAGCTAGCTTACCAAAGCACTGCGTTTAAAAGTAATAATGGATAAGTGGCTTAAAACTGAGTCACTCAAAAGAAAAACCAAAGACACTGCTGGCTTATATGATCGGAGGAAGCCAAGAGTTTTGATAAGTCATTCATGAATGATTTGATTCTTTTGAACGGGTTTATGACTGCATCTCAATTGGTGAGAACAGTTATTTGTTTAATGACTTTTCTTGCTTATAATGCTCTGCTTGAGTGCCAACAGTTATTACTATATTGAATAAATCAGAAAATAAATACGATAGAAAATTGTAGATCATTTTTACATTTAACTGTAAAGAAGAGGATTTTTATTTCTGCCAAAGCAACTCAAGTCTATTTTTCTTTTATGCTTCTAAATTACAAACAGCCCTAAAATGTTGCTAATTCATAAAACACTTGGTATTAAAGAACTACTTCTGTTTTTATGAGTTTGAGATAATTAGAAAGCTTAAAATTCACCTTTTCAGAATATATAAATAGCTCAAAACACAGAGCGCCATCCTTATAAAGATAAACAAAGGAAACAAAAATAAGTGAGTTCAGACACTAGTATTTTTATGTCAGATTGTATATTGTAAGATGTTGTGTTGTGATCTTAACACAGGTGGTCTGAGAGTGTTTGTTTACTGGGTTAAGCCTGAAAAGGTTTGAGAAACAGCCATAGAAGGTACCCCTGGGTAAGTGATTCAGTGTGTAGCTATGCTTCTTCACTTTTAATACCATTCAGGTAAAATTCAAGCACATTTTCTCAGCAAATACTCCAACTAACGATCAACTGATTATTCAATTAGTTGACAATTATTTCAACAATCGATTAATCGTGATTAATTGTTTTAATCCTACTTTGAATGATTTCAATGTGCAATTCCTAATTGCAAATTGAGTTTTCTCCTAGCATCTGTGTTAAGGAGGAAGATCCTGATTGTAAAAGAACGGTTTCAAAACAATAAAAGGTAAAGCGGTCCTGAAACTTTGATCATTTTAGCCCAGCTTTTCACTTCAACACTCATGCAGCTCTACTTCACCTTTAAAAACTTGTAATGCTGCTCCAGATCTTCATCCTTAAAGCCTGTCCCGATCTGCAAAGAGATGAGAAGAGATAAGAGAGGCACGCACTCATATATACACACATTCCCTCGTGGGGCGACAGCAGACATTTGGCAGCAGGAGGCAGAACACAGAAAGGCGAGCAAATCCCCCCACAACTCGAGCATCTTGTCTGCCTGATTCGCTTAAAGTGTCATGTCGCCTCTCAAAGGATTTGAACTCGCCGAGACACAAGTAAACACCTAAAAGGATGACACACGCTGTGGGAAAGGGGGGAAAAAATGTAGGCATATCATGGAAATTTAGCATTTAGTCACCGGCAGATATATTCTGCAAGTGACCGTGAGAAGTTTAACTGTACAAGAGCGAGGCAGCATTCAAGGTTTAGAGGTGTTTAATTCAGCTGTGGGACCTTTATGCATTATTTATCTGTTCTCCTAGCGAGCCAGCTGTGGTACAGTTTGTTAGGAGTGAGAACCCAACACCTCTTTCACTGAGCCAATTATAGTGACTTGTTTGTTTGGTTGGACTGATAATCAAATTCCTCCAGCAGCTTAATCCAATCAATAGTGCTGTTTGACTGTGAGATAACATTACAGAGGCCTACAGGCGTTAAAAACGTGTTTGCAGGAAATGGCTGCAGTTTGACGATAAAGGAAGATATCTTTACCATGAAAGAATAATTTTAGGAATTCAAAGGAGTTCATCCATACATAAATAGATAGTACACCCTTGTCCCTAGTGGGGTAGAAAAGGGTGCTGGTGTCCTTCTCCATCGAACGTTGGTGTACAACCTGGACAGGTTGCCAGTCTGCCAGTCTGTTGCCAGGTTGTTTGATGTGCATTTATGGTGATCTGTTTCTGGTTTTCACAGTTGTTGGCTCTATTATTTGTTTATCATGTTTCTATGTTCCGATTTAAAGCACTTTGTTCTGCCTCGTTGCTGAAATGTGCTACAAAAATAAACTTGATTGACGGAATAATTCAAATTTACCAAACACAAAAGAATCAAAAATGACATTTCTTACCAACCCCCAGACATTCCTGACACAAAATAACTGTAAAGTGAACAAACAGACCTATTGTCACATTAACTCTAAATATAAACGATTAACGTAACTAAATTAACGTGATTAATTCATTAAATAAACAAAACTAAAATAAATACCAGATATCTAATTTACTCTTTCTTCTAAAACTTTAGGTCTTAACGTGAGAATGGTGATGTTGGATAAACATTTTTGTTATTGAATTCAATTAATTCCTTTGTCATTGTCATGAAAAATTCATACACTGTTTAGCTAAAAAATATAATAAAGTGAAAAATGGATGCAAAAGAATTCCTCCTTCAAGTCTCATAAACACCAACTATAAAATTATCACCATATACACAATAATATCTAATAAAAAAAACTAACATTAAACCACAACAGTGATACAGGACCAGACGTTTTTCACAGAAAGTCTGTCTTGCAATCAGAATCTTTTAAAAATGGAAATCTGAAGTGGCGCTGAAAATCTTAAAATGATCTAAAACTGGAAAATACAACAAATTTCACACTTTTCCAGGACTACGAGGAATCCTCAGAATATCATTCTCCTTTCTTCACAAGTATAAACCATGTGATAAAGGGTCGTTTTCCCTTTTATTCTTCTGATTTCATGCTGTGCCAAACGTTGTAGGGCTCAAGTCTTTCTTGTGTAGCGTTCACGTCTGCACCAAAAATGGTTTTTTGTATTTTTTGTCAAAAACCAGTAAAAAAAAAAAGTCTGTAGCTCTGAGTCATCCATGCCTGTTAGGCAAGCAGGCAACAAACGACACAACAAAATCAGAATATTGTATTTTAACTTCTTAGTTAAAACTCTGTAATCTAGAATTTGACGGTTCACACTGCAAACAAATAAGTTTAGATTTACATAGAGATGTGGAAAAAGTCCAAATAAGATTTCACCAAGGTGTCTTTGCAAAGCTAACATCACCTGAATCTAAAAGCCCAAGTATAAAAATGTGTGCAGCTTTTTACAATAATTTTCACACTGGCTCTGAATGTTGTGGCAAGGGCATTTCACTAGGACATGAGCATAAATGTGATCTGCAGGGGAGAAAGAAACAGTGAGTCAAACGCTAACGTATGATCCTCTGGTTTCTTTTGTTCTGCCTCTGCTTCACGCCCAGCGTTGAGGGAGCGAGAGGATGATGAAACGCTGCACACACAGGAGCGCTGGATGCTGCAGTCACACAGCATCAGCTCATAGCCACTGCTGGGCTACAGCAAAGAAACACGCAGATAAATAGCATATTTACACAAGTTCGGCTGAGTGTTTCTGTAGTCCAGTTCGTGTGTCCTGCAGAACGCGTCCTTCCTGATTTGAATCCACACAATCATCTCAGTGAGATATTCAAACATCATGCCGCCATTTCTCTTGTTTTTTGAAATATAATTACAGATAAAAGTACTAAACTCTGCCTTAGGTCATCCTCTGTTAGTATGGGGTAAAATGATTTGCTTGCATAACAGTTTTTATGAATATTCGGAACCATACATGGGTCAGGTTTTCTGGCTGGATCATTTTCAGTGACTTTTTTTTGTATTTACAAAACAACAGTGGTTTAAAAACTATTTGAAGACTTAAAAAAGGGAGGCAGAGTAATGCAAGGGACTATTATTTGCAAGTATTCTGCATGTCGCATTACTCATCCACTCACCCACAATGGAAGGCTGTTTCGCCCACTGTACGCATTTTGAATATTTCTTTGATATTTTTTTTATTTAACAAAAAGTCAGACAACCAGGCTGACCTACTACTGGTAATTTAAGTTATACAATTTTATGAACAAACTTATTTTTGTTTAAATATAAACTCAAGGAATTTGATACAGCATAGAAGCTTATAGAATAGTTTTAAATAAATGATATATTTGTTTATAACATCTTCTTCTCCAGTCACACAATTTAAAGAGAATCTCCAGAAAAAATGGTTTTTGAAACTAAAATTGTTTCTGGATCAAATCATGACTAAAAATCTGAATCAAATCACAAGACACTGAAATGTCGTACCTTTATATGGGCATGTTTTAATTAAAGAACACCAGCAATGATAGATTCTTTATGATCCTGTTAACCCCACATTTATTTAAATGTATCATGAATACATTTAAACTAAACAGAAATAAAAAAGGGGAAAATTATACCCAAACTTTTGACATGGAATATTTTTTTTTACAAAACATTTCAAGCTAAGGGTATGGAGGAGTCTTCTTCACGTCTAGCTGAGGGGTAATGATGTGTCACACTGTTTAACATATGCAATAAAACATAAGATGGCTTTGCGACTCCAGAATCTGGTGCAGTGCCACCATTTTGTCTCTGCGACCAGCTGGATGTAGGAACATTGGAGGGAAATCTCTGCAAGACGGACATGTGCAGCTCCTCTGTAGTACTGCTTGCATTTAAGAGTAAAAACAGCTTAGTTATAAAAACATGATGAATTACAATATTGTGTTTACTTTAGATGCTATGTTTTGTCAGATCAGACTTTTTCCTAATACCAAATAAACACCAAATCAAAATATTCATCCTCTGCAACATAATCTAGTTCTTATAATCTGAATTACAAAAAGTATAAAGGTTGTCACTTTAAAATATGTGCAAAAATCATTATAGAAATGCATGTAAATAAAAAAAGTGACTGAACACATTAAGGTTATGATTATATAATCAACTTTGCACAATAGGCAATAGTAGCTTAGAAAGCAATATTCCTATAAAAAAAAACCTTCATTAGGTTTCTGTATTAGACTTAAGCATCAATTGGACAATTAAAAACAATGAAACAGTGTGATTTTAATATCATACAGCCAGGTTTTGGTTTGCTGAGGCGCTTCAGTCAAAAGAGGAATGTTGTGTCAATGCAGTTCTGCTACAATTGCAGCAAACTAAATCTTTTTCTTTTTTCTTTAGGGATAAAAATATTAAGAAAAAAAAAAAAAAATGGAGATAGGGGGAATTTAGAGGACAGAGTAGAGAACAAACTCTACTCTTGGTTAAGCTCTTTATATCTTAAACACTAAAATGGTAATGCAAGCTTCACAACAAGCTTATCACTTATTTTGAGAGGCACTTACTCTCAAGACACAAAGATTTTCTCCCAACCAAAACTTAAGAGGAAGACCAACTCTTAGAAGAACACTATGTGGAAAAAGTACCCAGAAAGAAAGAAATACACTCTACAGAAATCCTCCATGATGAAGTGACGAACAGAGAAAGCCTGAAAGTCTCAATCTGAATTATATATTGCACATGTGAAGCACAAAACCCTTGGGTATCATAATGCAATTTCTTGTGTAAGATAAGTTTGATCCAAAACTTTCTTGCACTACAAATGCAGTTTTTAATCCAATCATTCCACCTCCCACACGTTTCATGTGGGGGTGAAAGCTAAAGACGCCAGCGTTGGCTGCTTCCTGAAAATGCTTCAGAAGACTTTAGTTTCTGTGAGGAATGCAAGACAATCTCAACAAACTGATTTTTAATTGTTCTTTATGTAACAAATCTGAATTTACACGTTTATAAAGCCTCTAAACAGATGCAGTTAACTGGTTTTCCTGCACCCTTGATGAAACATAAAAAATTTACCTTGCAGACTGACTGAAACTCCTCATTGTCTTCATCATAGCAGGCCAGCAGGAAGCCGCCGTATGTGCCTGTTCTTTTTCCCTTTCCAAGGTAGGCGCCGATCACACAGAGGTCCACTGTGTCACCCACACCGTCCAGGTAATCCTTCTTTAACTGGAACGGAGAAAAAACTCTGAGTTAAAGAGATTTTATTTACCAAAACCCAGTTTTAAAAGTAGACTAATAACTCTTAACATTACCTGTTAAGGATTAAATTCATTTTCTTAATTTGACATGCATACAGATCTAAAGTTTCAACAAATACTTTGAAAGGCTATTTGTAGTCAAAACCAGAAAATTCTAGCTTCAAATCAACTGGAACGGCCGTCAAAGTTGAACTTTGAGATCCAATATGGCCGCTCATCGAATCAGCAAAAGTAAGCAGTGGTGGAAACGTTTTCGTCACAAGACACACTTGTAAGAGAGCATCGAGATTTAACTCTACTCTAAACTGAACAGATTAAAAGAGATGTGGAAGCACAGCTTAAAACGCTGTTAGTAAACGGTTCTACAAACAATGGATACTTAGGCGTCGTCATGTTGGCTACGTTGTGAAAATAAATAAATAAAATAAACCTCCAATTAATTTAAAATGAAAGCATTTATGCTAATTAGGTTTGGTACAAAGTGCATGAAAAAAAATGGCAGTAAAATGGACTTAAATTTAAAAACTGTGGCCCATTTCAACCCATCAGTCCCAACAGTAACAGGAAGAAATAGTTGTATTTACAAGGCTACTTGATTCTTCTACTATTTAAATGAAATACAGAAACACCAACATGACCGGATAAAAAAAATTGCATTCTCACATACTAAGAGTAAACTTTAAATTGATCATGTAAAAAGTAAACATGAGCAGTTAAATTGCACTTAAAATCCTTTGTTTTTAATCCTTTTTATGAAAACTGGCATCAACTATCAGTGATATTTTGCTGCTGAATATGTATTTAAGAATAAATATCACAGAGACACTCTTTAGGGGAAATGGATCCAGTCTGTGACAAATAATCTAGAACGGCTGATAACAATTATTCATAGCCATTGAGTATTTCATCAATTATTCTGGTGATTAATTGGACTAAAAAAATGTCGGGCAAAACAAAAATCCTTCCTGCCAGACCACTGTGTGCTGAATAGTTTAACAGCATTTATTACAACGTACTTCATGATGCTTTGATAACTTGCCTTGAGGGTTTTTAGTAATTGAGGTACCAGGATTATTCCAGGATTCATTTCAGCTAATCTTGTTGTTTTAGATCAGTGCTCCAATCCACTCCTGGAGGGAAACCATTTTTATTCTGCAACACACCTGATGCTGTCAGTTGAAGAAGAGAATAATCTAAAGGTTGAGGGGTCATACTTGGGCACCTCCGTCTTACTCAGACTAAAACCAGAGCTGCCATGCTTAAACTTCGCACAACTGTAGCAGCATCCATTTGAATTTCAGGATGGAGAATTTCCCAGCAACATGTTTACTTGATAAGAAAAGCAGTGCTGCTCACTCTACCTGTATAATAAAAGCAGATGATTTCCCAGTACACACATACACACGTATGGACACGCCTGCACACACACCTTGAGCCAATTGTGAGAACGCTTGGCAATCTCATAGGTTGCGTCCTTCTCTAGAGTCTTCACCATCAGGCCCTCGCAGGAGTCTGCACAAACAAACACATTAATGCACCAAAACACGACTCTGGACGTGCAGAAAGGAAATTAAGAGATTATCTGTTGGATATACGGAGTGGCTTTGTGTTGGTGGGTCTCAAAGGGAAACAAACGGGTTTTGGGAAACAAAGAGACCACGGACAAGGATGGGGACATAACTCATATACACAAGGAAAACACTTCACAAGGACTTCAGAATCACACACACACACACACACACACACACACACACAATACAAAATAAATCCATTATACAACCCACAAGTTCTGGTGTCGCTTTGTATAGGCTCACATAAACAGTCTACAAGTTAAGCTGAGAAAGACACAAATAAAATGAAACTTTTACTCAAAGCACCCACACACAAAGACATTCAGGGAGGCAACAAACTGGAAGATGACACAAACTGGAAGATGACACAACACCAATGACACAAAGGAAGGAAAACGAGAAGAAAGTTTGCCTCTGTCTGACAGACCTCGGACGGACTGCTCCAGGAACTCTGCGATGGCATCAGTGTCACGAGAGTCGATGGAACGGGCGAACAGAAACTCTCCCTCCACCTCTGTGAAGCTCTCTCTCAGCAGCTCCCGACGCCGACACAGCGGCTGTCGCACCAGGGACTGAGCGTGGAGACGGAAACACAAACATCATTAGAAAATGGCAAAACCGCATCGTTACAACCGTTTCCTACTGATAGCTCGAAGGCTTGCAATGACAAGGATGAAATACCATCAACTATCTGCCCACACACGTATAAACAAGCACTTTCTCAGAATACGGTCTGCACCAGCTTTGGGCACAGATACAAACACCCATACGCCCATGTAAGCATACAAACATGCACAACACAGTTTCTTGTTTATTTTTTCTTCCTTTTTTTCTATGTATTCAGTTTTGAATGCGTTTCCCATTTTGGGTTGATGAAAAATTAACTAAATGGTGACAAATACTCTTAAATATGACAAATCTGTCAGAACTTGGCTAGGTTGGGAAGTGTACAGACAGCAGGCAAGACACTAAAAGTAAACAGATGAGGATTTTTATTACAAATGACACCAACACATCTGCCTTCTTCATGCTGTTCTGCTTCTTGGTCCTGGTAGCCCAAAACATAAATCTGTCTAAAATCAAATATGTCTGAGCATTGGTTGCCATTTAGGTTTAACACTTTTTGTACCGAGTGCCATATACAACCATTACTTCTAGTAAAGATGTGGAAAACCACATGAAAATGTGTTTAAATTTTATTGCAGTAGAATAAAAAACATTTGAACTGATTAATAAATGGACCTGGACTATTTTTTTATTATTATTTATTCTTGCAATGTTGGGTTGAACAATTTTGGGATCTTTTTTAATAAGCCATTGCCTTTTAAAATGCAATAATACTGGAAAATGTATTTAAAAAGAGAATGAGATGTTTCAGGGCCTCATCACTTTTAATCCAAATAAGCTGCTGCTTTTAGAAGCACTTGAGACCCAAATGGGAGTACAAAAATTTTTATTTTTCTGCGTACTTAAAATTATTCCCAAATTGATTACATGCATGATGGACTTTCTGATCTGAATAAAATTACCTCTATTTCTTCAATGAAAGTTTTCACGAATCTGGAAAATAACATAGAAAGTTCCACTAAACCTGGCTTGATCTAAAGCCAAAGCAATAATGAAGTTTAAAACAGCTGGATGTGTCACAAACAAGGCCAGCTGGGGCCAGAAAGTTATCTACAGATCAGTCTGAAGATCTATAAAACAAGCACTTTGAAAGATGCAGAAAAGTGTGAAGAGCATTAAGGTCACCGAGTCTCACCAACAACCATTAGACCACCTAAATGCCCAAGGGTTATTTACAAGGCATGCAGGAACAAAAAAAAACAACAACAAAAAAAAATCATCAAATTCGTTAAAAGCTACAGGAGAAATGCCATTCTATTGGCTAAAAGCTGCAACATAACAGGAGCTAATTAGCATCTCACCAGTGACTGTAAAAATCAATTATTTAAGGTTGAATTTTTTCCCACTGAATATTTTATTATTTCTTTAAATGCTTTGGTGTGAAATTAAAATTGTATTTTAATTGAAACTTTTCATTTGTCTTTGAAACGGTAGAAATAAGTTTGCAGGAAATGTAAACATGCAACTGCAGTCTTCCAGAACAATGAAGTTTCAAACATACAAGTGATTTTTTTTATATAGCAAGATGGATTTTCTTACAGATGCAATCTCTTGGAGGTTTGAGAATCAATTTAGTCTGTGGGGTAAATAATTAAAATGTTAATTTAAAATCCAGCTAAGTGTGATCCAAGGAGATGCATGATGCGAATTTCACAAATCTTTGCAACATAGATAAAATAGAAAATGTCTGTCTGTGTCTATGTTTGTGCCCTAATATGACATAACATGCATGGAGTATGGATCAAGCCAGTATTTACCTATATGATGACAGCTTCTGCAGATTTTCTGTCTGGTTTATGCTATTAAAATCAAAATGTGGCATATAATGACACGGTGGCACGCATCAAAGCACAGCCTTGAATGAAAGCAGACTGACTACATGTGTCATGCAGACGGATTGCCCTTAGTCTTCTTGTCATATCAAAGCTTCCTGCGTTCAACCATAAAATCATGTTTAGTGTTCTTTCCGGTTCACAAGTAGTTATCAGTGGATGTTCAGTTGAAAAATGTAAAAAGAAGCCCTTGGTTTTTTTATTCCCCGTTGAGGTTAGGCCTGGAAGAAGGTTATTTTCCATGTACGATCGATGACTTGTATTTGTGTCCCGTGTGTCCTCAACTCGCAGCTCCAGGTGGCTGGTCAGGTTTTAGCTGAGGGTTATGGTTTCACACAGTCAGCATTTTTGGCAGCTTTCTTTTTTGGCTGCAGAAACTTTTCTCCCAACCTTTAAATGTACCATTTGATATTATTGGAGAAAGACTTCTGAACTGTAAACAAGGACTTTTTTTTCTTTTTGAAACCGAAAATGTCTGTTGTACAACAGCTAACTGTAATCATAAGTAAAGTACAACTGGTACTAAGCCGGTCATAATATGCAATCAATTAATCGCATAATAAATTAAAATGATAATTTCCATTCCGATGATTAATATTTTTCAAAGGGCAATTTGGTTGACAGTGTTCTTTAATTAATTTTATTGATTGTTTTGGTTGTTGTGTTTTATTTTGGATATTTAAAGTATCCCCCAGTGCTAACTGTTCTTTAAAAGAACTAAAATTTATTGGTTCGAACTTGAATTATTATGTCTCTACCTGAAAATGGTCTCAAAACAACACTATTTTGTTTATTGCAATAATTACAAGGACAATTTACTGTCCTGAAAATGTGTTACTGTGACAGGTCCAACTGGTAAATTTAACTTGATCCAAAAAGGTAGGTCTTAAACATATTTTGTATTTTTTTTTCTCCTATGTGGTTAAATTGGTATATAAGACCTTTATGTTTATCCAACATTTTAAAACATTTAAACCACAGCTGAACTTGGGAACAAGAGCAGCACATTTGTTGTATGCATAAACAATGAAATAATGTTTATTCATAGTGCATGCATTTAAATTTGTTCGTACTTAAAAACCTGGTGGTAACTTATCAGGTAGAAAAACGACTATTACTTCACTGATAAATTATTCAGAATGAAAAGTAATTTGTTTTATTCTAATGTAACCTCAAATACAGGCGAGCGTAGTTCTCCTGTTCCCTGCATCCTGACAAGAAAAGAATATTAATCAGACGCTGCCACATACATTGAGAAGGATCTGTGCAGAGTGGAAAATGAATTGGAGAATTTTCCACATACATCTAAATGTATGTGGAAAATACATGGATAGAAAATTATTTAATAAGTGAGTTAAAAATGGGTGGATAGATAATGTTTGTTGAATAGACATTAAATGTCAAACCACTGTATACCTCTGAATACATCTTGTCCTACCTTGTGTCATGTACTTTTTAGTTATGATGTAGTTATATATATATCTATATCTATATATATATATATATATATAGATATAGATATATATATAAATATGCTGTTTGTTGCTGTAGTTTCTGTTTCATTTATTTTGCATTCTTTCAACACATCTGTCTCTTCTATAGTCTCTTCTTCTTTCCCTTTTAACCTTGTTCAACGTTTTTATTCCCACTCTTCCATCTCCATGTCCATTACATCTGAAACAAACCCAAAGTAATTTTATAGTTCCACTTGTGAAAGTAAATCTGTTGGGCAAAAAAAAACATGTTTAAAAAAAAATGGCTGAATGGAAAAATGGATGGATTAAGAGATGATTGATGAAAAAATGACAGAATTAATGAATGATGGATATATGGATGATTGAATGATGAGCATAAGTTGTTGGATGTGCAGGCATCCAGCCTGAATGGATGGATGGAGAAATGGCTGGGCAGACGATGAGGAAACGATTTACTGAATGATGTGTAACATGTGGCTGGATGGATGAGTCAACACTGTTTCTTAATTTGTTTTGTTCAGAGTTTCTGGGAAATGTTTGTCGCTGCTACAGTAATATGTGAACAACATCTAAAAGACATGTAAACTTTTCATTTATTCCTAAATGATAGCCTGATTAATCAAACACAGAACAAAATAATCTCTGCTGATATAATCTTCAGAAATACTTTAAAATATCAAGATTATTTTTATTTTCTATACTTATACTTGAGTCAAATTCCAAACTGAGTAGTTCACACGTAAATGTACTTTTGCAATTAGGTACAGTATATATTCAAATACATTATATGTTCCGATGAAGCGTAAAATAATATTTATTCAATGAAATTTAAAAAAAGATAGCAGTCCAACTCAATAATTGTGTCCATATATTCAATTTAGGAGGCTAAATGAAATCAACATTGGGAAATAAATAAATCATTTAGGACAAAAACAAGTTAATGAGAAAAAGCTTCAGCATAAAGAAATATTAAAAGAAAAAAATTTGCATAAATAACAAATTAAGAGAGAAACGGCCTTGAAAAGCAGGATTTAAGAGTTATTGGAGCTCCTTTAATGATGCAATTTGGCTTCAATCCTCTTGGGAGAACTCATATTGTAGAGGATGATGGGAGCACCCACTCATTAGCATTGTCTTCAGCAGATTTAAGAAATTCACTTAAAAATTCTGCATAAATAGGACACAAACACATCCTCACTCAGTCATAGTCACCATCTGCAGCACACACATGGTCTGAAAGAGGAACAGACTCCCTCTCAGACGTCGAGAGTCTCAGACAGACACACAATCAAGACACACTCAGCTGGAATTACAATGAGCGTTACAATCATTATCCAGTTACAGCCTCCAGTAGCACCGTCATTGGTATTCAAGGACGATGCAGGCATCTCGGCGGGGCTGCGAGCACACGTGCGTGCTTGCAACAAAAATAAATAAAAAAAGTGTGCACTCGCACGCGTGGAAGTTTTTAAAAAGACAAGAGGAACAATTGAGAGATCTCTGGGTAATATTTGTATCACTTGGCCTTACCTCTCCGTTCAGATAGAGGAGGTCAAAGGCATACACGCACACTTGGACTTTGATCTCCGAGGCGTCCACATCCTGCAGAGGAACAGCACACTTCTTTAGTATTTTTACTTTGACAAAAATATGCTAATAGAAACATGGTATCCACAAATTTCTACTTCCAACCTTGGGATTTGTTACAAAGGGTTCTTTGATTTGTTCTCGGTTCATCTTTAAAGTTACCCACCTAGCATTTCCACTGCCTCTCTGCCTTTTAAAAGCATCAGCGTGCACGTCTTATTTTTGACTCTGCTTACCTTGCTCATCTCTCCTCCTTCTACATTTCACCTTTCTTGCACCTCATCTTGTTTGCTCCAATCATGCTCACCCCCACCGGTTCTTACACCAGGCCCTGACTTATTACAGCCGTTTCTGTCGCGGTCCTGCTGGAAAATTACCCGACTTCTACACGACAATGAAGTGCTGTCGAGTTCAGCGGAACCAGCTGCTTCAGATATATGCCACACACTGTGTAGCACATATCCAATTTAAGACAGGGGAATTAGCAAATTTATAAATGCCACTAAAACATTTTAAATGCTGTTTTTACACTTTTGGACTCGATATATTCCGAGATGCAACAAAAGCAAGAAACCTACAGTATATAGTTTTTCCAAAAGTTTACATTTTATTCAATACGAGCTTCATTAGAGATGCATATCTACACATCTACATCTGTGACAATTTTACCATAAGGGCAAATCTATTCAAGTTATTGGTGTGTTTCTGTACTGGTGCAGAATTATCAAACAAATTTGCAACTCAGTACATTTATGTCTTGTTTAACAAAAAGAAACATTTTCATTTTAAGCGAATTCAGCACTGTTTTTCTGCATCTGGTTGGTATTGACTGATACTAAACCTCAGACCTCTATATTGGTATCAGAAATGACTAAAAGTGAATCCCGAAGCTGTATGCTTCTCAGTCGGGTGTGGGTTTGAAGAGTATTCAACCAGAAAATGTCGAGAGTTAAACATGACGCCTTGAAAAAAAAAAAAAGAAAGAAAGAAGAAAGCGTGTGTCCGAGATAAACAACTTCTGCTCATGTTGGAAAAATAGAGGTATTTTAGTCTGTCTTTGAACGGGAATCTGCTAATTAAACGCCAGTTTTAGCACCGCTAACCAGTTGTGTTGTGCAGAGGCATTTCGTCAACAGTTTTCTGACAAAGCAGCTGCAAAGGTTTTTCAAAACGGATCACATCCAGATGAAAATTGGGAAGCTTTAACAAGTACAATCAAGAAATCAAGGTTCTGCCAATGCAGAGTATCTTTTAATGTGCTTTAGTTGAAAACCATCAAATCTCATATTATGCCTGTTTGGCTGTTAATACAATGTTTTGGCTCTCAAAGCCATATTTTGGTTCTCCACATGTGCATATTTCTGACTGACTTCCGCTTGTTTCTTGATGTCGAGTTGCAAGTTAATGACCATTTACCCCAATATCAGCAAGGGCGAAAATAACTATGTTGAAACATGTCCATATATTTATTTTTATAAAGTATTTTAGTTTGGTTAAAAAGAGGAATTTAAGATATCAAGGAGAAAGCTGCAATTATTCAAGACTTATTTGTACTCATTCTAGGTAACATTTTAAATTTCAGGTATCGTTAGAAAATGTTGAAAACAGAAAATGCGCAATAACTCCTTTTTCAAAGATGCAATGAATGTAATACATAAATATAAAAACTGCCTAATCAGCTTAATATCAGGAGCTCCAATTAGTTCGATTTCATATGCAAAATACTTCTGCAATGAAAGTTTATTAAGATTAAGATTTTCAAACTCATGTGATCCAAAACTCACTAAGGTTGTTTTTCCTGAACTTTTCACTCTGCATTGGCTTTAGAGACAGAGATTTATTTGCCAAAGCAAGACTTCTCTCCCTCTCCTTTCTTTCATTAATTTCACTCTCGACTCATTAATGATGTTTAATTAGAGCATATCGGGTCTTGTGTCCTCATCTCGAATGTTTCATTTCAGCAAAAGCTTGTGGCGGTGAAAAAACACCAGAACCTGCAATGTATAATCAGGTTGTGCGTAAAACTATTACCAATAATTATGATTGCGTAATAACAGGAAAAAGTATCAAGCAAAAACGAAAATCATCTACATAATCATTTCGGCCATTTTCATCATGGCGTTGCTTGGATATGCACGCTTATTTCTCCCTCCCAAATTTAGCGGGGTGTCATTTCGTACACGAAAAGACAGGGTGAAGGGAGCAGTTTCCGCCTAATGTGATTGGTGTAATGGAAAGAGGCCGTTGCTCTGATCAGGAGTGAATAAACACCTTGCTGACATTTCCAATCTCAGCCTCCCTTCTCGATCCATTTCACTCTTCTGCCTCTAACCTATCAGTCTCCTACCACTTTTTTCCAGCTCTTCCCCTGTCCATCTCCCCCAGTCTGTCGGATCATTTCACTCCATTATCTCGCTCTCTTCCACCTTCGGGTCTTTGTCTTCTGTCTTGTTTTCTCTTCTTAACCTTTTCACACATTTTTTCTCTTCTCATTATCTCCAACTATTTCTTTTTCACGACAAAGCACATATTTTAATAGTCTTCCCTTTCTTTCACCACGTCCCTCTTTATTCGTACCTTTCTCTTACGAGTGGTGAGGACTTGGAAGGGTTGGATCTGTTTCTTCTCTCGATCCCAGGCCACTGCCTCTGTGTCCAGAACACAAGACACAACAGAGTCCTTCTTTACCTACAGGAACATAAAAATAAGGAGTTAATAAATTAGGAAAAAATTAGTGGCTAATTAGATAAGCTAATGCAGAAGATAAGCTGCAGTGGAAGCTATGCTAACATGCTGGATAAGTCTGAATAACATTTTAGCACAACCTGTTTTAGTGCAACTTCTCTTATAAATTATTGCTGTTCTGTTGTGCCTTTTGCATTTTATTGCCGCTTTCTAGAGACGTCTGCTGATCAGCCTAGAAATATCCATGACATTGCTTTGAAAACCTTTAAAATCGGAGCTTCAGACTATCAGCTTCCCGACATTTTACCCGGTGAGGCTGAAAAGCTGCAACTGTAGACACGTTTGAGTTACAGTACTAAAATGTCTTCTAATGTAATCATAATGTGATTTCTGTTAATGATATTTTCTCTGCAGGCGTAACCATGAGTTCAGGAGGGAGACTGCTGTGTAAAACAAGCATATTAAGATGCAACTCTGCTTTGCTGATGTCAGAGCTCACTCACTTCATTGCCAATATGAGAGTATAAGCTTTAATTCACTTGTTCATCTTACAGGCTAATAAAAAAAATAGGTGTATGAAGACAAAACCTTGACCAGAAAAAGGGGCAGATTGTTGTAAATTATGGCCATCAGCATAGAGGCTGAGGAAGAGAAGAAAGCTTCACAAAATAAAAATAAAAAAACACAGAAAATGTTAACATAAGGCAGTCTCTGACAATAAAAGAACTGGTGCACCTGAGGGGGTGGGATACACCATGAATAAGTGAAGCAGTAGCACAGCAGATGTATGAGACCAATGCCTCTCCTTGTGAACAGATGAGGGTTGCTGCATATTTTTTATGTCCAGATTTCCCACTTTTCCAGGCTGATACTGGCACATTCCTAAGCTTTGCTTGGTCAGATTTTGAAGTATTAAAACAAAGGTTTGCTAAGAAGAGTGCACAACAGATTCATCTATCAAAGTCTGTTCTTTGAAGGTTTTAAAACCTCATGAATTTTTTAACCTAAACATTAGTATGAAATTTGTGACCCCGACTTTCTATTGATCTATTTCTATACAAGCATTACTATTAAGTCAATTAAAAAGGGAGATAATAAAAATACAAGATAGGGCCAAAAAAAAAAATGTTGCAATGGTGATAATATTGTGATGCCAATATATATGAAGGCGCATTAGGGCCATGTAGATCAAAAATGAAAAATCTATCCAAGATTAATATCAGAAATTTTCTCAAAAAATAAGAGAAACTTTTCAGAGCTTGAAAAGTCAAAATTTGCATGAAAAAAAAACCCTGAATTTTTTATATTAGTCTCAGATATTTTCTAGAAATAAATTTAAAATATCTGCTAGAAAAAAAAAAAACTAGAAAAATGCTTGGTCAAAAAAAGAAGGGAATAAAGAAAACATTAAGGTGACTGGTCAGATTTCAGTTCAAGTTTCTGTGATTGCTAAAAATTGCAAGTCTATTTAAAATTTACAAATTATAAATTTCAAGCTGTCTGTATGAATTAAGCCAATTACGTTGCTGAAAAATATCTTATCTGTTCATCTTATTGAATTTACAGTTGTGAATGGAGCTGCATAAATAAACTGATATGAGTTTAACTGAAGGACAGACAGACAGATGTGTGGACAGCGTCTGTTGATTCTTTCCATACTTGTCCTAATTTTTAAAATAATCATCATAATCCATTATTTAACAAGACTACATAGACACCTGTGCTAGACCTCCGTCTGTCTTGCAAGCAAATCGTTTGATCACATTTTTAGCCAGATCAGTTTGTAACCTGATCAGAACAGAAATAATATCATTCGGCTAATTGAAATAAAACGGCTTTAGAAGAAACATGGTGATATTAAAACTATTTGTTCAAGCTGTTTTTATACATATATACTAATAAGCATGACCCAAAACATAAATATTTAAAAAGAAACCTAAAATCTAAAATGCAAACACATCTTGTACATACAGCAGGGCATCCTTACAGCAAATCTGGAGCAAAAACCAAAGGTTTCACCCCAAATCATTTTGTTTGTCGTTAATCCCACCTGCATTAACTAAGATGTCTCGCCAGCTGACATTTAGTCCCTTGAGCAGGAAGTCAGTGATCAGGTTTAAGTCCAGGATAAACCACATGACTGATGGGCGGATTAAACTGACCATTACTGCTAATTTTTAGGTCTAAGCTGAGTGGCTAAAGGATATCTTCAAGATGAATCTGGGTCCAGTGGGATTTTTGTGTGGTTGTTAAAAATTTCCAGACTGCAGGAGGCTTGGAGTTAATCAGCAGATGAAATCCAGGCAGTTTATCAGAGTTAAGAGCAGGAGACACATTAGACTTTAACAGGTTGTTTGGAAACAGTCTCATATTAAAACTGTGTTAAGCCCATAAGGTCATTAGGCTAAGTTGTGCATTAATTACCAATTAATGGATCAGCATTAATATTTATGTATTGATATTAATCCATAATTTAAAGCTTTAAAGCTCTGTGGGAGCTACAGGAAAATTGGTTACCCCTTATTAATATGCAAAATAATGCAGCAAGGTGCTGGAGAATCTAATCAGACCGTCTCTGCAACGATGGAAGAGAAATATTTGGTCTTCAAAAAACACGGATATTCTATTCTGACAACAAAACGTCTGGAAAAGAGATGCAATTTTAATTTAAGCAATTTCTTAAACCGATGATCTGCCACATTAATGATCAGTGATCAATTTTCTGAGAAGAAACAAGTGACAGGGGTTATTTTCACAGCATGAGAAAATGAAATATGATAAATTAGGAGTCATAATCAGCACAAACAGGAAAATAATTTCAAGGCCAAATGAACCCATTATTTAAATGATACATCTTTTCCGCCCGATCCAAAAATAAAGCCCGAATACTTCAGAGCTTTTCCCTCATTACCTCTGGCTATTAATTACTCAGAGGTAACACTAGAAAAGGAGATGGTAAAGTTGAAAGAATTGCAAGAAAGGGCAAAACGAGTGAAGAAATTGCTCTAAAAATGTAGTATTTTGCCTTTAATTTCCTCTCTCTTCACGCAAAGAACGCTTTTCCTCAGAAAAATAAACAGGAGTGATCTCTAAAGCTGCAGAATATACTCTATTGCAGTTGTTCATACCAGTCCATTGCCCATCTGCAGTTAACCCCAAGGGTAACAGAGCTCAGTTTTCTTCAATTCTCCTAAATGCATCACTCACTCGCTCACTTTCCCCCCACATCGTTATGAAAGAGGAATGAATGAAACAGCAAGACAAAATTTACAGAGTGCTTGGAGTTAGATGTTACACTAATAGACCAAAAACTTATTTTCAAAGCAAAACAGCTATTAATAATAGCGTGGTAATAAGGACAAACTGTTAACTAAATTGCATTATTTCCTGTTGCGTAATTCAAGGAGGGAGGGAGAGAGAGACTGAGTTTGGACTGCTGAGGCTTTGTGAAAGCTACAATTTGGTTGATAAAGCCACAAAAGCTGAAAGAAAAGGAAAAGAATGATTGATTTTTGGGGAACTGTAAAACAGAAAGTCTCATGCTACTCATTTGTAGCCACTGTGTGGCCGATGCAGTTCACCTGATCTTCAGTTTATAAACAAATGGGTCAAAAGATGAACTGTTATTGAAGTTTTCAGTCACACTGTACTTCATTCTTAATAAAGCACAATGTTTACCTAGGGCTAAAACGACTGAGATGTATCAATTATTGAAATAATTGTCAACTAATTCAGTAATTAATTAATCATTAACTGGAGTATACAGACTCAAAAAGGCTATTTGCTGGAAGCATAACATATTCAGAGCGGTGCTTAAGCCAAAATTGGACAAAAAATATCCATGCATTTTGCACTTAAAAAAAAAACTACTAAAAAATGTAAAAAATTTTGTAAAAACAAAAACTAAGAAAAATTGATCACTTGTTAGATGTGTTGGTGTTTGGCTCCTATGTTCTGTTGCAAATAAAACTCTCATATTCACCCAGAAGGTTTGGGGTAATATTAAAAGTGTTAGCTGCCCAGCAGGGCTGATTTTCAGAGGTACAATTCCACCAAGATGGTCCATTTTTACCCAGGTCGATGCAGTGGAAACAGAGTGGGGGTAAATAGTCCATGAAAACTACCCGCTGGAAACAGTTTCTGAGGGTGAAACACTTTTATAGAGTCACTGACACAAAAGAATATTTTAAAAAATCAAGAAGGCAGCAGGCAGGAGAAATGGGATACAAACCTAAAGGGGAAAGGTGAACATTTGAAAAGTTAGGGGTGGCAAAAAGGTGAAATTACAGACAAGTGGCATCAAAGTCTAAAGAGGATAAGAGAAAAAGACACATGAATGGGTAAGAGTACAAAAAAAAAGTACTTATAAGAAGTATAAGTATCCCAAAGAAGAATGGAACAAAAGGAAGGAATGATTAAACAAAAAGATGTAAGAAGGAGACAAGGAGACCAAGAGTAACAAGGTTAGCATGAGAGGAAATAAGTCACGTTGCCTTTAAAGTTGAATTGAAAAAAAAAAGAACAAAGTCATTCTGAAGGATTTGTTGGAGGGCAGATGTTATGAAGAATGATAAGAGTGGAGTGTAATATGAGCATTCAGGTCATGAATGCACAGGATTTCTGGACTGCAGGCTGAGGATAAAAAGTTTTTGGTTTTTTTTGTCAGAGTTCAGGTAAGTTCTCCGTCATCAAGCTTTAATTTCTAAAACTGATCCTGGAACTACACAAAGAGTAAAAACAAACAACATATTTTTTATTTCAGACAAGTAGAGATCTTACAAAACATGCTGAATCCCCCCTGCATGAGCAAAGTATCTGAACCAGCTTTGAACTGGGAATACATCCCATCATCATCAGCAGCTTAAACCACCTGGTAGAACAAAGTGTCCACCCAGCAGAAATTGTTTCATGTGAGAGAGTAAAAGAACAGTTTGCTGCACAAATAACTTCCCAGAGCTCCTATTAGTGCTGTCAGGAAATGAACAAATAAAGCCGGTATGTATAAAATTGAGAAGCGGAGTCAAAATGAACTCTACAAGCAAAGATTTGGTTAGGAGTCACACAGGTAAGACTGAGCAAACAGCCAGGCTGCATTGTCTTATTAAAACAGACTGAAGGTCTGAGTTCTCCACTTCCTGTTTGATTATTTAGAGACCAAACAGAATGAGGGTCTGGCCCTGCAAATCACCACCAAAGTGCTCAGTATTGTGCACAAACAACTTTACAAGTGTGTCCTTGGTCAATTAGAGTTCACCATGATTTATTTATTGGGACCAAAACACCATTTCTGAGAGTAAATCCCCAATGTTGTCTTCTTAGGACAAACCTTTGTTCATTTATATGGAAATAAGCTCACATATTTGCTTTTAGCAGTGAGAAAGAAAGAACAGACTAAACCAAAAGTCCTGGGTCTGACCTGTTCCTGAAGCTGCAGTTTACCTTACAATACGGAAAAGTTAACATTAATGTGAGTAAGTTCATTTGAAATCATTGCCGGGCCTGGAAAAAGCCTGATTCAGAGTTCTGACACTTTTCCACAGCAACTTTCCACAGTCACACAATCCTTTAAGTTCAAAAAAATAATAAAGCACTAAAGTTAAAGATTTATGGCAGCATTTCTACAAGCTTTACATTTGAAACTTGGAAAAAATTGAAGGTATACAGATGAAAAGGAAGTGGGACATGAGGAAAAAAGGGAAAGAAGGACATGCAAAAGGAAGGAAAGGGGACAAAGATGAAACATTTACAGACAAAAAAAACTGAGGTAAGGCACAAGAGTGGCCTTACCTCTCTTGTGCCCTCCGTCCCTTGAAGGATGAAGGGAAGTGTTCTTTACAAAAGGTTTATATCTCTTTATTCCAAAACGAAAATATTACTGGTTATCCCAATTATTAGTGGGACGGTTTACAGTGGCATCAACTCACTTTATGGACAGTTGACTGAACTTTCGGTTCGGTCAAAAGACAATTTTCTATAAGAAACTCCAGCAAAGAGGCAAACCTTAAAAACTCTACAGAGACAATCTGCTCTGATTAGAACATATACAGGTTAATGACGTTTTACACATTATTGGAAACCAGTGGATGAAAAGAAGGAGCGGACCGATTTGGATGTTTGTGGTACTTCACTTCCTTGCTATTACAGAAAAACACACTCAGCAGGCACCGAGGCAGTGAGCGTGCTCAGATAACCTCAGGCAAACAGCCAAAGCCTCAGGTGGTTGTGATCTCTTTCTCAACAATTTGGCGAGCCGGCACACCGCTGCAATTTAAAGTTAAACAACCGGCGGTCTCCACTTCTATTACAAAGACGAAGTCACTTCACAATCTGGCTTGGAAATTCCTCCTTTATGCGCATTAAATCTTTCTTTATGGCTGCTAGCAGATTTTAATGACTGCAGGAAGGTATAGGACTAACTGAACATAGACGAGAGGTTTCAAACTGCAACAAGTGAGCACGGCAAAGTAAGACAGATGAGAGAAAAGGTTGACAGAAAACAGCAAAAACAAAAGACAAATGTGTTCAGCCGTAAAAGCCCTCATTTGACAATCGTGGCAGAGACGGCGTCTATCTCTCCTCAGTCCCGAGGGGTGAGCTGCAGAACGCTGTGCTCAAATGTTTTACCTTGGGGACGCGGGAGATGATATCTGGGTATTTGCTGGTGTTGTCTTCCTGGTTGCGGCTGAAAATCCGAACTTCACCACTTTCGAGAATGTGAATCTGTGGGTGGGGGGGAAACAATGACTGTGTAACTTGGAGAAATCAATACTTTAAGTAAACAGTGAGATTTTAATATCAGGTTTGACAAATGAGAGAGTAGAGAATATGCACACCAAAGAGAGGGGAGAACAGGGATTTATAGAGAGTGTTTGACAGCCGCCCGAGGGACAGATGGAGCTACACTTCAAAAGTGCTGCAGGGCAATTATGCTTTTTTGTTAGGATGTCTACAAAACAATCAGTTTGATGTCAGGCCGCTTGATTGTGAAGTGAGACAGCAAGTTGAAACGTCGCCAATTATCACACGTAGTTTTTGACAACTTGAGCACAAATATGTAATCAGTAAGAACAGCATTGTCTTTCACTGAAAGGAACAACAACTGGCTCTCAGGGTTCCTATTTTTAAATTCAGATTGCCTTATTAGGCAGATGAATAACAGTATGTGTTAAATGTTGACGTGTGACAACTGTATCGTAAAAATCTCATCAGAAGACAGATTTGTAAATTTAGCCATTTTTGGGTTTGTTTGTCACTTAAGTGATGAAGTTTGGTACAAATATATTTCACATTTTTGGCAAAAATGTGTTTTTCCTGAATATGTTATTAGAGGATGACTGGAGTTTAATATGGCAGATTATTTGCAGTCATGTGTTGGAAATTAAAGTCTGGGTTTTTCAAACATATTGGGACAGGCGGATATTTAAATTTCTGAATTCTGATGAAAACAGATGAAAATGTATTTAACTTCAGTTAAATAAAATGCTACTTTATTCCTACTGCTGAGGAATAAATTAGGACACTCCCACATTTCCCCCAGGTTTTCCCCCAGTGTATTATAAGCCTGGCGGGCTGCCAGGCTTTCCTGGCCCCCCACCAGCATAGCTTGTTTTCATTTTAAATAATTATTTTCCTTTATTTAAATAACCAAAACAAGAAGAACACAAGTAGTGTGTTGGGAAGGCCGCACAGAATGCCCACCTGTGTAACAGTGAGGGGCTATTAACATCAAATAGAGTTGATATTGGGGTACACATTATGTTTTGGATGAATTGAGTTGTTTGGATCAAGGAAGCAAGTCCTAAATCCTGCGACTCCTGTGTCAGTTTCTTTGTGCAGACTCATTTTTATTTTTAAATCTTGCAGGGAAATTCAAAAAGAAAAGATCTAAACAAAAGAAGGGCGTCTTAAATCGTTTTTTATACACCAGTAATCCCCTACTGCATTCATCTTTGCTGCGCTCTGCTCTGCTGTGCACTTCACCGACTGAGCGGAGTCGTTCCTGATAGATGGATCAGCACTGAACAGGGTGCAAAGGTGGGGCGCACACCAATCACCAAGTATGCTAATCGTCCATGAGGTCTCATTTATAGTGAGATTATGGTATTTTTTTACCCCACAAACCCATGTTTGATGATGAGAAGATAGCAGTTCATTGCCATATACACAATGCACTAGTTTGCCCAAATCATGAAGCTGAACTAATCAAGTACGTGGTATGGACTTCAAATTTTATCACAATATTTTAAGATACTATTGAAATAATAAAAGTTTAAAAATGTAATTTATTATTCCTTTGCAATCAAAGTTGCACAAGCACAAATATTGCTGTTAAAAAACATTAAATATGCTTAATCGGGATGCTAATTACATGAAGTGATTTTATCACTGAGCTGCACACAGTAACAGCTTAAAACCATGCCTTTGCATTTATTGAAACAATTGAAAAAATACAACAAACATCTTTTTTATTTATTCTTGTCAGAATAAATCATAATTCTTATAATATGAAACTTTCACGATAAACCAGAATGAGTACATTCTGACCATTCATAATGTTGCTTGTGGTGAATCTTCATTAGCACAGACTAAACGTCGGCATCGTGTAGCATTAGATTAAGCAATGCTGTTACTTTGTCATTGCAGTATATATGTCAGCTCAGACTTATTCTGCAATTTTGACCACTGCAGATACTAACTGTATATAATTTGTTTCATTTTTAAGGTGCACTTATTTTAAATTCTATAGCTGTAAATAACAGATACTCATTTAAAAAAAACAATCAAAAGCATGCAGAATAATTGTGGTTCTCTCCCTTTTCATAGGGAGAGACCGAGATCCTTTTGGTAAGACACAAACCAATCAGACACACAGTGTTAGCTGAGTACTACACCACGAGTCCCCCTGCTGGCTTTTTGAGGTAAAGCCTACTGCAGAGAGACGTCATAGGGATCGCTGTTTTCTCCTTCTCTCCATGCTCATTTCTCTTTCTCCCATTCTACGGAGTTCAAAGAGCTTCACTGGCATGACTGCCTAAAATTAACAATACAGCTGAAGGCGTTTGCATGAAAATCTCTGTCTTGCTGTGCCTTTTTACGTCTCCCAAATATTTCTCATCCCCTCTGCCGTCATTTGTTATTTCTTTGCAGCTTTTTGTCTGGCTGCTTCAGCCTTTAATCTCACCTTTCTCCACTCCTCCCCACCGCCCTTCTTTGGCTAACAGCGTTAGCTTCCTCTGTCCACAGGCAGAGGGTAGAAGCAGAACTAGAGTTTATCTTAAGGATGTGCTCAGGCATTCACAGAAACACAGCTAAGTGAGTGCACAGCAGTCATACCTCATATTTAAGAAATAAATAAATAGACTCTCAACTGAAAGGTACATGCATACAAATATGGCAGGCATATGTTGGTTGCCAAGAGGAAGAAAAACAAACAGTTGCTCTCTGTCTCTATACACACACACACTCACTCACCTGTGCACGCTCGCCGTCATATTTGTACTCGCAGGTGAACGCTGCCTCGTCAAACCTCTTCATCACCTCGCCGACACCCTTGGTGGGGTGAGCCAACATGGGCCTCAGCGGGACTCCTGCAAATACGAAGGCTGGTGTGACAACTTGGAAGAAGCAGAAATTCACACCCAAACAAATACAGCTCAATGCATTGTTTAATAAATAATAAATAGTCAAAGACTTCATCGTGAAGAGATCTTTTTCTGTCTGACGTGGCGGAGCTGGTGCAAACAGGCCTTCAGGTAAGGAAAGACGAGGAAGTTTTCAAACCTCAGGAATATTTCAGTGACACATTCTCACATGAAACGCCAACATCACTCCGACAACTGTCTGAGTGACAAAAATCACACTCGAATAAGTTGTTTTTACTGTTATTTGGCTCCAAACCTCGGTGACTCACACCTCTTTGAGTGGTTAATTTAAGCCTCAAAAACCTGATGAGGGGCATCATTTGATTCACAAACCCAAAATCTTTCCGGGCGAGAAGCTAAGATACAAAAAGTTCCTCTAATGATCAATTCACAATAAATCGGATGTCTGCACGTTCCAATAAATCAAAGTTTAATGGTTATGGATTCCAATTAACTGGACGGAGAGACGGATGCATCACACATATTTTCTAATTTATTAATATTTTCATTGAAAAGTGGAGAAAATAGTAAAAACCAACAATGCTGAACCAATATGAACCATTTTGTATTTTTTTTTATCCTGAAAAATCTAACTTCTTATGACAAGAAATTTATCACGATAAATGATAAACAGTACGACAAATGCTCAGCCCTCGTGGATGAATGACTAGGGACAGAGGAAAGGAGAAACACAGATGGATGGATGGATGAATGAAAAGATGGATGCATAAACTGATCCAAAGACAGATGGATTGATACAACATTTAGACCATTGGTCAAGGAATGAAATGAAGATATTCAATGTTTTGTGTCCTGATTTTATGTCCACACTCGTCCAACCTGCACAGAAACCCCGACTCTGAGCAGACATTTACCTGCCAACAGCCACTAACTGACCAAAAATCTGCCAATTTACTTTCCCAATTTAGCACCACGCAGATGGCAGCCGCTATAAATTCCCACCATGATGCCAGAACTGCTTATCACACATGCTCCAACAACTTTATAATTAGGAGCTAATTCCTACTTTCGTGCTTTTATCTTTTTCTGATAAATATCTGACTTAAAATTACTGACTCGCCTCCATGAAAAGGATCAATAAACACAACATTTAGTGTTTTAGAGGGTGTGAAGTTCCTGCCTCCTGTTTGGCTGCTTACCTGGAGTGAGTTTGCAGTGTTTGGGCAGCTGGTCGATGCCTGTTTTCAGCAAAACTGGGATGATGACGTCATAATTTGGCATTTCGCTGTAGCACACAGGTTAGGGTTAAGAAAAAACAATAAATTTCTAAAGAATTTAAAGGGATATAAATATATTCCAGAAATTGTAGGGAGTCAAGTTCAGGACTCACTTACCAGTATGTTTGTTTCAGAATGAGGCTCTTCTCTTCGATCCAGGCCCGCCTGCTCTCAGCGCTCATGCCCTTCCCTGCATCAATCACAGCAGGGGGGAAACCTATAAAGATACAGGGGGGGGGACTCTTTCAAACAGATCTGGGGAAGTGTTTGAACATTGGTATGACCTAAAATTTACTGGATGACAGTTCAGAGACTCCTTGAAGCCCGAGAAACTGAGAAGAAAATGGGTGCATCTGCACACGAATCATGTTCTGTGATGAATTCTTTATAAGCCAGAAATGTAATCTGAATGTGTCTGAAAAGGCTAAAATACATTACCATGCTAATTATTTATGTTGTTTCATTACGTTACATTAATAACAATCATGTTTAAATTATAACTAAATTACACATTTAGATGAGTGATTGATTGCAATGATCCAGTGCAGCCAAACAAAGAGAAACTAAATAAACTTTGCTCTTGGCTGAACTGCCTGATTTAATAACAGTGAAATAAATAAGGAAAAACATTTCAAGAGCAGAGCAAAGATCAATGCAAATTTCCCCCACTGAGCTCCGGGTCTAATTGACTCTTTTTACCGAGTACCTTCAGTCGTCGTGGCTGAACAACACATTTTAATAAGTCACGATGGAATCCGTCTAATTTGGAGTCTCAGGTGTTGGAGAGAGCAAGCTGGAGCGGGCGCTGGGAGCGATCGGTGAAAGATGCGCTGTCAAAACGTCCCCCGAAAGAGTGATGAATCCCACAACGTAATGGTGAAAAAATATGCTCCGCGACTCAGATTATACATAACCTGTTGTTGCCGTTTTCACTTGTACATCCACGTCGGCTTACGGTTGTAGGTTGTTGGCTTTATCACTTAAAAGATGCTGCTTTGACATCTGGCTCTGCTAATTAATGCAATGAATATTTTAACACTGCTTTTAAATGTAAAATCTAAATAAGACATGCCCTTACTCCATCCTCACCTCTTAGTGTCACCTCCTTGACTTTTCGGTTTACTCCTTAGGGATGGAGGTAAATTAACCATGAATACAGTTAATTACATGCATATACTTTGAAATTTCTGGTCTAAAGAAGTTAAGTGGGTAAAATGCCAGTATTTCTAGAAGTGTAAAGAAAAAAGCAAACTGGCTTTAAGAAAGTTCCCAACATGGACTGAGAAGAAGTCAGTTAAAATAAATATGTTGAGAATAAAAAAATAAGATAAACAGCTGAAGCGGATTCAACATTGGTCATTTTAAAGTAACAGAGACCAGAATGTGAAGCAACAACCAATCAGAGCAGAGCACAGCAGGAAGCCAAACAGCACGAAGAAAGATTCAATAGAAGACAAATAACCTTCACATTCACACCGTCCAACTCGTTTTTTAAATGCCTCCCAAGACACACAAAAAATCCCCCATTCAACACTTTAATATAGTTTGACTTCAAAACCACAAACTTCTACATATTTTATTGGGATTTCTAGAGCTACATCAAGAATCAGCAACTTTAATTAAACACTAAATAAACACAAAAAATTACCTTGTTTCGTTGTTAAATTAAAGAGCCATGATTTTAAAGTTTCAGGTTTTAGGAAATGAGCAGAAAAGCATTTCCTTGAAATTAATAAAACAAAGAGAGAAAAACTATAAAGCACGAAATTCAGATAAAAATGAAACCATGAACTAAATCGTAACCTTTACAGTTAATGTCATTCTGTGGTGCAAATCCTTTTTGAATTTCTTATCTAAAAAACACAGACAGCTCATCATGTTTGCACTTATTAAAAGGAGCTTCAAGGCTTTGCGAGTGCTGCAGCGTCTCTCGCTCACCTGTTCACACTCATGAAACACCTTCTGCTCCATATGTGCATTCTAAGTGTGATGTAACTTCTTACCCTCACATACGATCAGACTAGAGAAAATGGCGTTACTGAGCCCACACTGCAGTGCTGCAGATCGATTTTCCACCCAACGACTGAACCACCAGACTATTTACCAGACATCCATCAGACAAAGTGATGTGGCTCTGGTTGATATAATACTAAACAGCTCTGGGTATTTGAAGCCGTTTGTTCAACAGTCAGGTCTTATCTGTACGTTCCACAAATTATGAAACAACAAAAGGCTCAAATTGGCTTCTGATTTGGCATTGTGGTAAAGCGCCACGTCTTGGTTTTTCTGTACCAACTTCAATCAGCCTCTAGAGTTGTCACTTCAGGACTAGATCATCCTGATCTTTATCTGTTGGAATAAAAGCATGGCATGTCTGAAACAGACCCAACGTAAGAACGACGGGTTCAGTTTAAAACGTTTAAAGTCGTAGACAGAGGGACAGGCTGATGCTAGAAAAAGAGAAGGACGGAAGGCGAGACAAATGATAAAACGGTGATGTAAAATGAGTGAATGGACAGATGATGGACAATAATTGACAGGGTTACAGGTGGGCCGACAATGAGAGAAAAGAGACTTATGAATGGAAAATGAAGAACAAACAGACAACAAAGAACTAATGGATGGAGAAGAGACAGAAAGATGGATGAATGGTGAACAGAAAGCTGGTCATTGGACTGAGAGGTTGGACAGATAGTGCAAAATAATGTAACAAACATGTTTTATTTAGCAAATAGACCTGCCCTAACTTGTCCAATGATGCATAATAGGTGCTTTATTGCTAATTTCAAACTTGATATTGAGGAACTCAGAAGAATTGAATTAATTAAATTCAAATCACAAAGTGCCTAAATCTTTTGGAAAATATTTAAATCGTCTACATTTCTCGACGGCACCTGTCTGAACTTGAGTTGTGGTGAATAAAAAATGAACTCCATTTTGAAAAATCCTCAGTTCAGACTGTTGATATCAGCTCTTACACTCCCATTACGTTTAATATTTGATAAGACACAATATCTCTTAAAGGTCCAGGTGCCTAAACAGAAAGCAGTTTAGAAAACCCTGCTGTAGAAAGCAGGAAAGATAAGAGCCGACAGAAGACGTTTACCTTGTCCAGGCGGGGTCAAGCAGACGGCCTGGCTCAAGGCGGCGAGGACACTCTGCTCAGCGAGGCCAATCCTCAGCTTCCCAGCCAGGGACCTGCACGTCACAACCAAAACGTCAACACCACGCATCACAGACGCCTTTCTACTTCTTCCCCCCGCCTGCCGCATGTGATAAGCGCTACACAGTGCAACACACAGGGAGGTCTGTGGTATATCTGGGTCTACAAACATGCAGATGCCTGTGGTCGCACAAGCAGCTGAGCGTGTGAGTGTGCACATGTGGGAGAGTCTTATTTTACCTGACTATGTAGCGGGCCTCGGAGAAGCGGCACGCCACAAAGAGGCCTTTGATGATGTCGATTTTCTTATTCATGGCCTGAGGCGGGCGGGAGGAAATTGAGATTCACAGAAGAAGAGCAAGAAGAGATAGAATGCAGAAAAATATGAAAAGAGAAATAAAATAAAAAGAGAGCGAGGTTACCACTGAGTAGAAAATGCATGTTCAAAGCAGAAAAAAATGAACTAATTGCACAGGAGAGCTTCTTGCCAGGTGACAACTTACTCACAGACCTCTACTGTTTGAATTACACAAGCTGGTCATTTCCAGTTCAACACACATTGACTTTAATGTCCTTCTTTTTCCTTTATCTGGCCTAAAACTAACTGGCAGAAACAATAGAGCCTTTAAAAACATTTTAAACTCCATAACCTTTCACTTTTTATCATATCAGCACAAGATTCAATAGATTTTATTGATATTGTAGGTGCTATATCAACGCAATTGATGCTAAATTGAAAAATTAAAAGAGAATGTTGCTTGGTTTCCAAGGTCTGTAAAATAAATGGGAGTAATTATGAATTTTCCAGGCACAGTTTAATTTTACAGCACATTCAAGTAACTATGTCATCTTCAATACTGCATATATAAAATATAGCTTGAAAAAAATGTGACTTAGCAATTTAATGCCTTAAAATTGGGCCTCTGTCTCTTTAAGAAGCTCCTGCTCCTTAAAGAGACGCTTTAAAGGAAATGAACTGAACCCAGTTCAACATCATATATGACAAGCTTCCATTTTCCAGCTAAAAGAAAGCGTGCCCACAGCATGACACTGCCACCACCAGGAGAGTCCAAGGTGATGTGCAATGCTACGTTTCTGCCACATAATCTTTTTCAATGTAAGCTGAAAAGTTCTGTTTTTTCCTTCTTGCGACTAAAGAGTGCATAAGCAACACTTGTTCCAGAGCTGTTGCTCTCTGCAGCTCCTCCAGAGGTACCTGTTGTGCTGCTTCTAGGACTAAATCTCGCCCTGCCAGCTACAGTGGACGACATCAGGTGCTCTTGTTGTGTTTGCACTTGTGACTCCTTCCAGTTGTATATGATGGATTAAACAGTATAAATGCTTTTGCAAGGCTCTGTAATTTCTTGTTCATTGCACAATTGCATTAACATCTTTTCCCCTTTCTTTTCTAGGGGCTAATTCAAACAGGCAGACAATATATTCCTCCCGCTTGTTCTCGTCTAATGAAAATGTTATTCTGTGGCTCACCGAGTTCCCACTCATGCTGGCAATTTCCTTCAATTTCTTAAACACGCCTCCTGCTGTCAGACTGGCCGGCTGGAACATGGTGCGCTGGTTGCTACGGGAACTCTCGGCCACGAGGCCCAAGTCTCCTTTCTCTTGCGCCTCCGCTTTAATTTTGTCCAAATGTCGCCCTAGTAACGAGAGCGAGACAGTGAGCGGCGTCCGGCTCTCTGGCTGATGAGCAGAGCTGAGGCGGCGAACGCACAAGCCTTCACTCATGTGTTTGTTACCGGTTGCTTGAGCGACGGCTTTCATCAGCACCGTCTCCCCGACGCCGAGCTCCATCCCGAGGTAAGCGGGTCCGAGCTGGTTCAGACACAGGTACACACAGCACAGCAAGTCGTCTAGGAAAAGGAGAGAGTGTGCGTTAAGCTCAGACAAACAGAAGAGAGCGTTCGTGAACTGAAGCAAAAACAAACTAACTAAAGATTATTTTTAGAGATGCACCAATCAATCGGCTCTGATGTCCTTAATTTTGGTGATCGGTCGATACTTGCATGTTAAGCCGATCTTATCCACTGATCTTAATTATCTCGAAAAAAGGTCTAAAAATCAGCTGCTGTCCTCCTCTGCTCTCCCATTAGAGGTTTGACTGACAAACCGGCTCACCAGGTCATATCTGCACGTTTGCAGTTCAAAAAAGTTACCCCTTGTTGCCAACTCTGCAGCTTTCCTGCTATATTTAGCATCGTTTCAGACTTGTTCCAGGTCAGTAATTCCTTAATTATGATTATAAAGTTTCAGTGTCACTGCCAGATTATTTCATTTATAGTATAGAAAAAATTTCTTGCCAGTGGAAAGAGTACTTTTTAATCAGTATCAAGTATTAAGAAATTACTGTCTTAAAACAAGATCAAATATATTTTGATTAAAAAAAGTTTTTTATAAGATATTTTTTCTTATCTCAATGTATTAAGATATTTGCACTGGAAACTAGACAAAAAATACTTGAGAATATTTTGTGTTTTTGCAGTGTTGAAAATTATTTCAATAATCTATTAATCACAATTAATCATTTAATCCCTAAAACACACTCAGACTCCAGTACACAAACATAGTGGGAGTGCAGACAAGAAACACACTCAGAAACCAGAACGAAGCCGAGACGTCAACAAGGCAGAAGGACTGAACCACGTTCAGAAAAACTCAAACTAAAAAGCAGCAACATATCAGCATAGTCTTTACAGGAATCCCACAGGTACGCCTGGGATTCCTGTAAACCTACTCACTCACACACAGACTAACAAAGCCGGCACTTTTATGTGCAACCTGGCTTCACCGCCCTCCGCTTGATGGAGAGGCTGGCAGCCAGCTTCCTGCACAGCCGCGTCAGCCTCACCATCACAGCCATGATGAAGTAGCCTTTACCTGGAGAGAGCAGCAGCACCGAGCGGAGCAGGTTCGACAGCGTCTCGATGTTTCTAAGCCTACACAACGACAAAGGGGACAGACAAGGAGGTCGACTTAAATTAATTTCAAGCTCATCCAGTAAATACCGAGGAGAAGGAAATGAGATTTGTCTGGGCGGTTTTAATCCTTAATGGGACCCGGCCAGACATATTAGGAGTTCATTTGTGAAACAGTAGACGTCAGTTTCAGCTAGGAAGTCATAGCAAGGGGCAATTGTTATCCAATATCCTTTAAGGAGAAATAGGAATCAAGATGTATAGCAGAAAGTCTCTGGTTTCAAATATTCCTCTGACACTGCTGTAGGTTTCTAGGAGCACTCATCACAGGAGATGAATGTTGTTCATTTTTTGGTTTTTAATAAGTCATTTGAACTGTTCTTTTTCTGCAACGTCACATATTTCTGTCAGTTTATACACACAATACAATACAGGTAAAAAAAAAAAAAGAACACTACATCCTAGACCCAAAACATGTTATTGAAAAACAAGTTTTTATTAAAATTACAGTGTTTTATATGGTCAATACAGAACTGTCCAATTATTATTATTTTTATTAAAATTGTTTTATGATGCATCGTTACACCACCTTAAAACAAGTCAGATTAAACTGGTTATTTCTAACTGGTTTCAGATCAATAACATTAATGACCATTAAGAGTATACTTGAACTGTGTCTGATTTAGATCGCTGGAAGAATTTCTTTGTCAGAAGTTTTTGTATTTTTGCTTCTTTGAACTGATTACCAAAGTCTTTTAAACCAGTTGCAGATCAATTTCAACATTTCTTCCACTGTGTATGCCTCAAGCTAACAAAATTAAATTATCTGAGTTCTCCCTTCTCATTCTGTTATTCCAAAAAAATCCCAGTTGGCTGTCTGACATGTGTGTGAGAGAGAGACAGAGAGAAAGAGAGACAGAGAGAGAGAGGAAAAGGGTTGCAATCATTTTCCCTCAAACGCTGCTTGCCGTTTTCCCTCCACATGAGGCTCCTACCTGCCAGAGTCTTCTTCAATTTTCTCAAAGGTGCGAGCCACTGCCAAGTACGGCACTCTGGAGAAAGACGAGGATGCAGTTAGCCAGCTAAGCCGCAGCAATGACAGCTTTTCTTTTTTCACATGCATGACATTTAGCTGACTCGGACGTTGGAAACAACCAGCAATTAGTGCAGCAGGAGGATAAGCTTTGATTTGAGGTTATCAAACGAGGGCAAGGAGGACAAATGTTGGGACAGCTGTGTCCTTAGGAGATAAAAAAATAATAATAATCAGTCTGGTGAGTGAATCAGCAGAGTTGTTAAATAAATAACATTTATTTTGAGATACTTAGAAATTTAACCCCAACTTTCCCACAGGTTTTGCCTCTTCTCATTTGTTTTTGTATTTATCATTTAATGCAATATGATCTCACAGTCTGGGATAAATAGTTTTTAGCTAAATCTATTTTTCTAGGGTTGTTTAACATGCTGCAGGAGCTTTGAGCGTGATGGTTATGATTACCCGTTAATACTAAACAAGACAAGGATGCGTCTGTAAAAAAAAAACAAAAAAAAAACAGGCTTTGCTCACTTTTGGCCTCGTTTCCAGCAGGCGTGGTTCACCGGATGGTAGTTTGGTCTGGATGGATCGTATTCTGTCTCTCCTGAAGTTGATTCACTGAAAAAAAAAAACAAGCAGGAACAATTAAATGTCAGTCCAACTGAAAACTCATGACAATATCAATGTTATGCAGCCAGCATTAATTAATCATCGTCGTACCAAACCAGCCCACAGTAATAAATTAATATTTAAAAAAAAGATAAAAGCTAAACAAGAGCAAAACAGAAAAACAAGATAAGAAAATGCAGTAAAAAAAAACAAATAAAAAAAGCAATAACATTTTTGAAAATCAACTGAAATGTGAAGTTGATTTTCTGCAATTTCAGCATTTTTTATTTGGGAAGCGAAATCGTCCTTCAAAATAAGAGCACCAACTGTAAAGGTGAGTTTCCCTTTTCTTTTCAGTTTCATCTAGGAACATAAAAAACTGCGACTGAAGCTTCTCATCATCCAAACAAAACAAAATAATTATTGTTTTAATTTGGATTGAGGAAATTTAAATAAATCTGACTTAAAATCATTGGAAAACTATAATAAATGCTTTAAGTAGTGACTTCTTGTTCTACTTAAAAAAACAAGATAAAAATAAATAAAAACTTAAAGTCTGACGACTTTAAGATGGAGAGTTTTGGAGGATGTCAAATATTTCTAGGATACGACTTTTTTATTTTAAATAAAACAAAAGCATATGCATACATTTTAAAACTTTAATTAATTGCCAAACACTCTTTGAACTGCCTTAAAAAGTTATTTTCACACAGTATGGCATGAATTCATGATGAAATGGAAACTACAGCTGTGAAATTTATTTTGCATGCATTTCCCCCATCACTCCTTCACTGCTGCACACAGCGCAGCAATGAAAAATAAATAGTTATGCAGATGAAATGCCTTCGCTCCCTTCCAAAACTAAAAATAGTTTGTGGCTGGAATAGATACCATGACCTCGAACCGACAAAGCAATTATACGCTGTTGCTGCTTCGTCTGGTTTACTTTACATGGAAAGGTTAAAATAATAACAGCATTACAGCACCTTCTGGCTGAAACATCACAGAAAGGATATAAAAAGCCTTCATTTTGTTTTCTGTAGATTAGTTTATCCCCATGACATTTCTCTTAGAGCAGCTGCAGCCACCTTTAGCTGCATTATGCAGGTACCTACAATTTATAACTGTTTGTTTGTTGTTTAATTACTTGTTTGCAGTAATTAAAAGTGTCTGATGGCACAAGTAATCGCATCACGCCCAGAGTTTCCCTCAAGGCAAATACATAGATGTTACCATTAAGAGCAGTGCCACACAGAGACTCCTAAACACCAATATTGATTTACTTCCAAATTGATTTTTTTTTGTCCTAATTTAAGAAAAAGGAAGAATATCTGTGTTGCACAGGGTTAGTCTCCATGTCAGGGAAAATTGAACAGATATAGGACTTGGAGAGCTATATACAAAGGACAAATTTTATGAGTTTTAGCTTATAATAGCTTTTATTTTCAAAGGACCAAGATTATGGTAATTATTATTTATTTTTATTTATACATGTTTTGTTACGCAGCTCATGCGTTAAAGAAAAGTAAATTTTTCATCTTATTGACAATCTAAATGATGAAAAGTGAAATTATTGTAATTAGAAATAAACGTTTGTGGCCAAAACATTCAAATTAGTCACATTTCTGATCAGAATCACTTCTTGCCACACATTTTTAACTCCATGAATCCAGCCTGACTTAGAGAAGAAGGTAGTTAAAGTGGGAAACCTGTTTTTCTTCAAGTTAAATTGGACATGTTATCAAGCTCCTAAACCAGTGAACCAAATCAGAGACTTTTTTTGAGGCGTTTCCTAATTAGCATGTTGTTCCTTCACAAAAAAGACTCCGAGTCTGAGAGTCAGTTCTCCCTGGAGACGCTTTTACCACGAGAAAACAATTTCCAATCTTCCTGTAAGGTCCGCCATGCCAGTGAAATTTTTTTTTTTATCAGATTCTGATTTTCTTTCTCTGGCTAATCAAACTAAATGGAGTAAAAGGTGTTTAATGTAACATTATGACAACTGACCATAAAAATAATAAAAACGTTTATGAGAGATTGCAAAGATACTATCAATTTAAGTAATCGCACTGGTTTCCAAAAAATTGGGATTAAATAGTGCGATTTGTGACATTTTAGCTTATTTTATGCATCAATTAACTATAAATTGCCAAAGAAGACAGGAAAACAAATTTAAATTAACTATTTATGACACACTCATTCAAATTTCATGCATGTATATTACTTTCATGTCAGTATAGGGACACCATTTTGGAAAATGTAAAGTTGGATTTTCTTCAGCAGTTAATTATCTGTTAAATGAACGTGTGGGTCACAATCTAAGGAGTTACTGATTAAAGTGATAGTTTGACAACACTTCAGAAGAGATGAAAGCTTCATTGGTGGCTGATATCCAAGGATATTAAATTATTGCTTCGTTTTTAATAATGAACTCCAGCACCGGTCAGTAATTATGTTAAAACATGCAGAAATCCGGCTCTTAGTTGAGCTACAGCGCTGTCAGGTTAATGATAATGATCATTAACTGTACAGGTAATCAAATCTGAAAGTAATTAAGTCTCTTCTTCACCTGCTTCACTGAAGCATTTCACACTTCACACATGAAGTTGTGTTTTTTTTATCTGCGGATTATTATGAACCGGCTGATCCTAATTAGCTGTGTGTAAAACTATGAAGCTGACATTAACGAGACTTTCAGTTCCTCCTGAATCTCTGAACAGGTAGATTACAGGCGCAGCTGGCATGACAGCTACTTGAATGTTAAAGCAGGAGAATCTGTTTAAACTGCAGAGTTTAGACACTTTAAATGACCTTTAATTAGCCTTAGAAAATGTCAGGTTATCTGGGTCTTTTCTTAAATTGTACAAGGAATATTCTTTAGGTTTTTAATCTAAACTTGCCTCATGTTTGTGTTAAAGAAAATATGTACAGCTCTGGAAGAGCCTCATTGAAAACCTCATGGTTTTTCCACCAAATATTAATTTCTGAACTTTTCCTGAGTTGAAACATTAGTATTGTTGTTTCTAAATTAATATGAACTTCATATTTCCTTTGCATTATTTGAGGTCTGAAAGCTCAGCATTACTGACATTATTCTGACCATTTATCAGTTTCTGCAAAGTTGACTTTCCTTATGATCTTATTTATTCATAGAATAAAAGAACAATGTTCATTTTACTCAAACGTATACATATGAAAAGCTAAATCATGAACTGATTGTTTTGCAGTGGTCTCTTAATTTTCTCCAGAGCTGCATATTCCTTATGATCTTCGATATTTACTGTAATCTTGTTTGTACTCAGGAAGGCATTTATGGAGTGTATTCATTTGGTGTCACATCACAGTAGAAGAGAAACTGGTCCTCTGTTTCCATTTCTGAAAAATCCTGAAAGCCAGACTCTTCCAGGTGTAGGAACCCTTACATCACATGGTAAGAGTGCATTGTGCATTTAGTCAATAATATATTCCTGACTAAAGCCTCCTTCACCAAGATGAAGATCACAAAAATAAAATTGAATAAATATGACAACTCTGTTGTACAGGAACTTCAAATTGTCCTAATTTTAGCTGAACTGTGAATTTTATGCATCTAATGGAAACAGAAGTTCAATCAATAGAAACCTAATGTGTACAAATTATCTACTCCACGTAGCTTATTTGCAGATTCTGCAGCATAGCAGTCGACCAAACAAACCTGAGCTGGATGCAACTTCCAGCCACAACTTCTCTCACCCTTTTGCGTCTTTCTGTTCCTCCTCTGAGCTTTTCCTCTCAGCACTCGTCTTTTTCTCTCCTTCGTTCTTCTCTGATTTCTCTGTCTTAGCTGCTGCTTTTCTGGGAGCTAATAAAGGCAGAAAAGGAAACAGAAAAAGGTGAGCAAAGGTTTGATGACGGGCAGAAATGTGCTGTCTTCTCACACAGATAAAAGCACAGCACTTTTTTTTTTTTTTTTTTTTGAGGGGGGGGAGACATTTTTAATGCAAGCACAGAGCAATGCAAATTCCTCCTCACCAAAGAAACTGCTGATTGGGGTTTTCTTGGCCGGCTCCTTATCTTTCTGCTCCTTCGTCTCTTTCTGCTTTTTTTCTTCCATTTGACTTTTTGGGCTCCCTGTGTCTTTCGTGTCCTTTTCAACCACCTTGTCTTTGGCGACAGAGGGCCCGTTCTCATCATCTGTCTTCTGCTTTGCTTCATTTTTCTTTTCCGCCCCCTCAGCTTTCTTTTCTTTCTCATCAGAGATCTTTTCTTCTACCTGCTCCTCCTCCTTCTTGGCCTTCTCTCCTTCTGTTTTCTCGTTCCCCACCTCCTCGTCTGGGCTGTTAGCCTCAGCCACTGGCTTTTCAACCTTTTCTTCCTTTGCTCCCTCCTCCATGGGTTCATCGGTGTTCCCTACACAGGGGAAGATAGAAAGGGAGTGAAGTCATTGAAGAGATAAATGCCAGCAGGTTTACTGAGGGCAGCCATTTTTTTCTTTTTTTTTTTAAGCGAGGCCATGTTTGAAGATACTTTCTTCTTCAATAAACGCTGCAGGTGATATTTCCGAGCTTTCCTTTTCACTCGAGACACTCGGGTAGGAGGGGAAATTGCTATTGACAAACTTGTAGCACCGACTCCCGGCAGCCGTTCGGGGTCACGGTATTGGCTGGTTCAGAACGTGGGCATAAAACTTTAATTTTCTGAGCTACACATTAAATAAAGACAACTGCTGAATTTAGCTCTAGCACCTCGAATTTATCAAAACATTTTCCAAAAGGTTGTCAGAAAAGCTGGGAAACACAACAGATAAATGCTGTGAAAACACACATGTGGCCTTAGAAATTTTTACAATTTTTGCATAATTGCAAAAGATAATTTAAAAAAATAAACACTTTTCAAATGACGATTTAGATTTCAAGAACTAACACTGCTGTCGGACAATGTTTCCGATCTCATGCATGAAATTGTTGCAGAACTGGAGAGCTAATTCAAACTGCTGCATCTTTGGTGCACTAAGTAGCATCGTAACTGGTCCTTCCTCCCAGCTTCTGTAAAACTGTAACTTTACATTTCATAAATTATCTGGTTTTTCTTTGAATCAGCGTATGCTACCTTTACTTTTTGTTTTTATATTTCTGTATTTGTGTGAATCTTCATGCTTCAACTTAACTGTCACTTTGCTGCTGGTGCACCTGAATTTTCTGAGGGACAAAAAATATTATTTCGCAGTATATCATAGGTGGACTTTATCTTAACATCAAACTGATTGCTGGATTTCCTATTGGAGAATTATTTACAAACCAAAAACGGTTTTCATAGTTCTGTCAGTGACGGAAAGGTGCCTGATGAGACTTCGATTGGCTTTTCTGATTCATTTCAGTGACCTTAAAATTCCTCAATCAACTGATTTCAGCTCATGTGTTTCTGATTTCTCCTTCATTGTCTTCTAGTCATGATATGTTTCCTTTTAATATCTCTTCACTTCATCCTGTTAGACATATATCGTTATTTAATTGATTTCAGGTCTGGCAGCAATCAGGCCTGATTGAAATAAAACTCAGCTATCAAAAAAAAGAAAAGAAAAAGTGTTTAATCACACTTAAATCATACCTTAACAAGACAGTTATTACTTTTTTCTACACAAGGCCAGATTGATGTTGGCAGCTTTTTTCTCCAATAAATAAAATCATTAGTTAAAGACTACTTTTTATTTTGAAAACTAATAATCTAAAAGAGCAAAAATATGAGAAATGTCTATACATTTGGTATTGCTGTAGCTCAATAACATTGTTCTTAATGATATGAGTTGTCAAAACACAAACCAGCAAATTGGACAAAGTGAGAGCAGCAGTTGGAGATAAAGTAATTGTCAAACTTTTCTCTTCACTGACGGTCAGAACAACAACAAAAAAACATTTCTCCAGCTCATCAGGGAGGTTAAAGGTATATTTATGAAACTCTTTCTGCGGCAGAATTGTTTGATTTACAAGTTGGATTACAGGTAGGATTACTGCCCGGTTCTCAAACACTCATTTAGAGAAGCAAATGGCTCTGATGCTTTTTAACAAATCATTCATGCTGGTGCAATTAAAAAAGGGCTTTGATGCAGTGCAGCCATTCTGGCTAAACAACAAGCGTTTAGGTTTCCCTTCTCTGTGCTAAAATTAAAAACATGCATTGTGCCTTTAAAGGTCTGTGATGGAAATCTCCTGTTTTAGTCAATCACAGTATAGTTAAAAATAACACCTCTAATTTCAAAATTAACCTTTTGAAATCACCCCTGCATGTCGGAAAAACTACATTTCTGTAGGCTGACTGCGAACGTTTAGAAGTTCTAGTCAGAATCAGGGAATTTTTTTTAACAATCAATTTAGTATTTTCAGAAATTAAATACAATGTCTGCCAAACAATGTGCTTTTTTAAGCTGTTCAAATTAAAATAGGTGACTCACATTTAAAAGTCACATTTACAACTGCCTGATAAAATACAACCGAATGAAGAACATGACAAAACACCTCAATTGTTTTCACAAACAAGAACAAAAACACTAATTTACTAAAAATCCCTCAACTTTAAAAACTTTTCCATATAAAACACAAGAAACATTTATCTCAATTGCAAAGATCAGCAAGTCCTTGAGCCATAGGAATAATAAACATTCAGTTCACTGAAGCAAAGGTTAACAAGATTCCAGCTCAACTTAAATGCTAAAACACAACATGCAAAGAAAGTTACAAAGAAAAAGATCCTTTAAAATGTTTCTTGTCTTCTTGTTTTTAGTAAATAGAAATAATAGAAATAAATAGAATTAACAAATAGAAATAATTCTAATCATTGTATCTGACCTAAAACAAGAAAAGATAAGTCTGATTTAACTTCTGATATCTAAATAATATTAAAATCTCATTCTTGTGAACTCAATATATTAAGTCTTGCCACGTTTTTGGAGTTTTAAGTATCATTACAGCCATACTAATCCATGGTAGCCTCTATAGCAGCAGCTGCACAATTAGGTCATAAAACACAGGAAAAATAGAGGACTACAGAGAGGCAATCATATGAGGTCTGGAAAAGGATTTGGAGATCAAAAAGAATCTAACTAGGATTTCCTTCATGTGGTAAGGTTTTCCTTTTTCTGCCCTTTCTATATTGATGACCATTTCAGAAAGAAAGTAAAGTAAGGATGTCTTTTCTCCTTATTTAAGATAATTTGATCTCTTAAGAGTTCAAACTCTGACATGGAGAAAAATATTTAATTTATAAGACACATGGCAAAATGGCATAAAAACACCAAATTAAAAAAAAAAAAAACCTGTAAGCTTTTAGAAATAAATCCACAAAGCTTCAATTCAGCTTTGTTTATTTACACAGCGTAATAAGAAAATAAAACCAACAGTCTTCTTAGTCTCTAGGCGTTAAATCTATATAAAAGTGGATTTAAAATATGAGGAATCATCTTAACAATTGCCTGGTTGTTATCATTCCTCCATGGTCTAAATGCAGCAACAAAAACTGCCCTCAGGAAGATTCCCCTGATCCTTTATGGGCCGTAGAGAGAGGGACTGCCCCAAATAAAAACCAGCAAACTAAAAGATAAAATAATCCTTTGAAGGAAAAACCAATTACTTGTAATGTTTTAGTTTTCATTTGCACATTATTTGCCATCTTGCTGCCTATGTTTCTGTATTATGTGGTTTTATTGTGGATTAAAGGAGCAGTTGTGTGAGGGAAGAAGCTAAGGATCATTTGCGAGTCATTAATACTCTTGTTTTCTCCCAATTCTTCATTCAGCACACAAAAAATAGAGAAGCAGGAGATTAAGCTAGCTTTAAAATAGTTCCTCTGTCATACAGCTCAGAGAAAAAAGTACGTTTTTTATTTTTACCATCTGATAAATTCTCATAACTACAATTTTCCTTTTGATCGCCTAGTCAATTAGTGAATCCAATTAATTTCTTATGGATGGTTGGAGAAGCTTGTAAGTGTTAGATAAAAGAAACATCAGTGGTATCACATTTCATGCAAGAATTGTGGCATGTTTCTTCTTGGTGTTTGAATTTTAAGACACCACGCCTTACAAACGGTACTCCTAACCATTAAGCCATATTCTGTCATATCACAACCAGAAAGTGTTTATTTTTTCTGCTTGTTTTAACAAAGGGATTATGTACCACATCAACAGAAAGTTGATGTGTTACAAACCAATAAAACTTTAGAGAATTTTGGGGAACAAACTGCATCGTGAAAACCAGGGAATCCAGCAGTAACTTTCAAACACAGTGGTGGCAGCATCATCCTCTGGGGATGCTTTTCTGCAGCAGGGACAGAAAGAAATGTTTAGTCTAGAAATGAGCATTCAGTGAATCGTTTGTTTTTTGATCACTTTTTTGAGAATCTGACTGAACAGCCTTGATTAAACGTTACAAATTGAGTCGGGAAACTGAACTTGGACAATTTTTAATCCAATAAAATGAGCTGCAAAACCTACAATTTAAGCAGCTCAGTTGATTGATCTGTTTGGATAATCAGTTGATTGAATGCAAAGATGCCAGAAACTCACACAAAGTCTTGTACATATGAGAATATTATCAGATTTTCAATTGGGAAGGTGAGGCAAAAAATATTGGAGAACTTGGACATACAGTCCAATAGAATTATTTAGACTAAGATGTAACATGTCCTAGTCAAAGTTCAGATTTATATCACTTTCCTTCTATTTTTTTTTTAAAGAAAAATACACTCTACTGTTTCTTGGTCCATCACAGAAAACGCCACCCTAAAGAAAATGAAGAATTGATTGTGTTCAAAGGTTTCTAATAAACTACTCAATGCGTTGCTTTATTTTTCCCTCTACTTTCTCTGCTCACCTGGGCCTTGCAGACCTGCACAGGATGTGACCCCTGTTATCAGGCTCGCTGCAGAGGAAGAAAGCGTACCTGCACTGCTGACACCACTCTCCACGCGGGGTCGTTTGTTTTGCTGACCCTGCTCCTCCGTGACCTCGGACTCCCCTTTCCGACTCTCGCTCTCATCCAGCTTCCTCTTGGGGAACATCTTCCTCGCTGCACACAGAAGGAGAGGAATTAAATGAAGTGAGAGACAAAAAAAAAGCAAAAAATAATGAAGTGAAGGGGGTCCCAGATGAAATTATGCCATGATTAAACAGAGAGAAATGTGGAGATGAAAAACAGGATGACTCTACTCTCTTACTGCAGATGTAGGCCAACAAAAAAAAGAGAAGAGAGAATGTCACAGATACGTACTTTGGTAATGAAAACACTAATTTCATCCAGAAAGATATTATGCAGCCAAGCAGCTTGCAGTTCCAGTGTAATTTCCTCTATAATTGTATGCAACAGTAGTGCTTGGGGGCAATTCTGGTTTCCGTTCCACATCTGCCTCTGTTTTGCTTCTTGTTAAGATTCTAGCGAAGGTAGCACTGCTGTTGTTGTTTTTCTTCCAGATATCATAATGAAAGCATTAACCCGGGACATTAAGAATGCAATTTCAGGTCGAATTAGTGTGTTGCTTTAATGCGATCGCTTCCCCGGCAGTGATGGTAGCAGGCACGCCTGTTACCTAACGGTGCAGCCATCCAACACAAAGGGAACGAGATGATGAAAAGAGAACGAGCTGATTTTATTTTGGCGAAAGGAAAAGCAAAAGAAGCGTTGCTTTTCTTAATGAAAACAAAGCTGAAGTGTTAGAAAAGTCTTTAGCTCTGAGTAGCTTTCATTTTCACCCAATGAGCTTACCTTGCAGGAGTGGAAGACAAAAAAAATGCAAGCAAAGTAATCCTTATTAAAGCTCTCACCTTTCTAATTTATATTTATTGCCAGTAATGAAGCAGATACAAACAAACCTCTGCTGTTAAATGTTGAGGCGATCAAATGCTAGCTGAACCTGCAGGACAATAATCCACACATGAAAACTTCAAAAAGGGAACGGATTGAATCAATGGAAAAGAATCAGCAACAATACCAGGACAGCAACACTCTGCTGGTTTGGTCCAGTCAGCAGAAACCAAACATCGCAAGAACAACGCATCAGTAATAACGTTATTATCATAATGCAAATACATGCAGAAATAAATGATAAAAGCTCTAGGACGGGGGGGGCGCGCTTGTGATTCAGCAGATAGGATTAATGAGAGACGGAGGAACACGATCGAGTCTAAAGGTTGTCAATGGGAGAGTCGGTCCAGGGAGACGACACAGAAATGAAACCCAAACGCTGCGCAGCCTGGTCAGCTGTTTGTGCTCAACAAACTTTTAATGACTGCGGCTTAAGATTAATGTCTTGTTTTCCCCCCCGTCAATATGAAGGAATGATTATTTGCACCCATTAGGCTCCTGCTAGCAAATGATCAAGTCAAGCAGCTTGAGGAGGAACAAATTGAAATTGCCTGCTGGTGTCAAAGTTCAAAATGTCTCAACTGTGCTGAAGTTCGGCTTCGTTGTTGTCGGGCTGCAGCACTTCATTGCTGCAGCAATGAAGTGCTGCAGCAATGGAAGTCAATCAGGTTACAACTAGGGCTGGAATGATTAATTAATCAATTATTGAAATAATCATCAACTACAAATTAATTGTTAACTTGAGTAAACAAACTCTTATATACCCTCAAAACTAATAACTGAACCAAAACTGTACAAAAATTCATACATTTTGCTTTTAAGATGAAATGTATTTTTAATTATGTATGAAATAAGTTGAAGTGGTTCAATGAAAGTCTGCAGAATGTGGCAATTTTGTATCCAATAAAATAATCCTTATCTGCAGCAATAGACATTTTCATATGTTGTCACCTTCCAACCATAAACATCACTGTGTGAGGATTTTATGTGTTCGACCAAAACGGTGCAGAAAAGAGGCAGAAGGACAATTTCTAACACTTTATACAAATAGAGAAAGTGTCATTTTAAATTCTATTGTACAGAACCACAACTTTTCACTACAGCAAGACTTTCCAGCCTTAGATTCTAAGCTGAACTTTGATTAGACCATTCCAATTCCTGAATACTGTTTGAGCAAAACCAATAAAAGATACACCTGGACCAAAGTTTGTGGGAAACCTTTTCATTGTCTGTCAGTCTGATCCAAATCATACAATTTAAAAGACAGTTGTCACTGATGCAGAACAAATTTATTTAAAAATTGTTCTAGTATTTTGAAAAGAGAAATACTTTTGTTAATTCTAACAAAGTTTGGTCTTATTTAACTTCAGACTGTGAGAAAAAGCTTGAGTTTGTCTCTTTGTATTTGGTTAATGTTAAAGTGATGATAAACTGACACTGTAAGTCATTTGGATACACACTGGTTCTGGTTAAACTACATTTCTACAGAAGAGTTTCTCAAACTAGTCCACTTACACTGATAAAAACCCCCCATTTGAGTCAGCAGGAGGTTTAAGTGGAGACTGATATGTTGCCCAGCTGTCAGTTATTGCAGAATTGTCTGAGAAAATCAATACAGGCTGTTTGTGCTCCGACTCCATAAACTGCATGCGAAATTACCATTAAAAGAGAGAGAGCTGCTAAGTGCGGCTGGCTGCTAACAATGACTGAGCAGGAAGTTAGCGCACAGAGGAGTTTACTGGGGGAAACGGTCGCCACAAGCTGTGATTCCTAATCTGAGCTCAGACCGACAAACTCACGTCTTACAACAGGAACAACAAGCAGCTGCAGCATTCTGAATGAAAGAAAAGCAAACCAAAGGAAGACGGTTTGTTCAATAACAGATTTGCAATTGATGAGAATCTGTCGCTTTTTTTACTACAAACAAGAAAAGCACAACTTTTTGTTGTCTAATTATAAAATAAATCTAAATGAAGCATTTAAAGCTCCTCTGCCCTGCAAGCTCAACAACTGACAGCATGTCTCTGGCCATTTGCTGCATGTCATTTCTTTTCTCTCTTCATCCTCTTTCTTGTCAAATTACTGTTCATGAAAGGCCATTGGTGCTCAAAGAAATAAAATAAAAAATAGATCCATAAGGTAAAAGATTGTGGATATATGCTTCTATGCATCTGCCAAGTAAATCTATTGATTTTCAGTTTGATTTAAAACAATTATCTTGAAAAAGTGCACCACTATTTTTCTTTTAAATGTTAAAAAAATGAAGTAAATAAAAATACTAAATCAGAAGAGGAGTTAAGACAAAACCAGGTCAATCCTGATCAGTGTCTCTATGGATGAGTGTTTATACACAGATCTGCTTTTCTAACTTTACACTCAAAAAAATGTTTCTTAATCTTAAAAAAAAGGGTCTTTTTAAGACATTTTAAGATTATAATTCACATTTAAGACCCATACAAATGATTGAAAAAGAAAAAACTCTGTTAACATGTCTACCCGATTGATTTTAACATTGTTTTTTTTAACAAATTTGTCAAAATATGGTAGATATAAAATTAATAACTTATAATAGTTTAACATAGTTTAATCTTCTCCTGAATAAAATTCTTAAGAGCCATAAACTTTAAAAAATATATAAAAATGAAAATACTGATGTAAATTTATTGATAAATGTACAACTTTAACATTTAACTTAAATATTATTTCAGGCTGTTGAGTGTTAGAATATGAGAATTTTTAAGAATGAGACTTTTTTGTTTTAAACGCTGCATAAATTTTAAATCAATTAAAAGAATGAAGGTTTTCTCATTTTTCTTAGAATGAGAAAAAAATTATAAATTGGAAAGTTATTCTGAGGTTTGCATTTATGAAAATCCACTCCGATTGGATACTGACCAGTTTTGCGTTTCACAACTGCAGAGGTGGAGATGGAACTGGGAGTGCTGGGCGTCGCCGGGGTTTCCAGGGTTACGGGTGTGGATGGAGCCAGCGCTGGAGACAAGGGGGCGGGAACGGCCTTGAACACATCATCCGTCTGAAAAGCAAACGGACGCATCAGTAATTGTTGCCATCAGTAAGGAATGGAAAACAAAAGTTTTTCTTTTAATCAGTTTGGGTTTAAGATATTTAAATAAATAGACATTTTCCAATCATAAAATAAAAGCATAGGATGCATGATGAGAGGACACGATTTAAGGCTTTAAACAGAAAAGCCAACAACTAACAGAGAAAATAAAAAATACACATCCAGAGGATCCAGAGCAGACCAGATTCAGCTCCAGGGTAAATGTTTGGTTTCATTCGAATCAAATCTTATTCATCTTTTTTTTAAAAAGCACTCAGTCATTTTAAATCAGCCTCTAAATACATGCTGCTTGTAGTCCTAATGAATTAAGCATCACAAGCTATTGCTGGAACGTTCATCTATAAAACAATAACAACACTTCGAGATTTTTGCGATTAAATAGCAAGAAAATAATGTAAGGATGAAAAGAAAACAACACATTTCAGAAACTGGAAACTACCTCTTAGCCGTTGCTGGACCTTAATAATCACTTGTTCCAGGGTTATTTCCACATAAAGCATCATTTCCATCATTTCCACAAACACACCGTTGAAACTGGCAATAAGACGTGATGGCTATTTAGCTGCAGCTTGCAGGAAGAAAAACATGACCCTCACAGAGGCAACAGGAACAAAGTTGTTTATCTCGCATTAAAATCTAATTAGAATCTGATCCAGGAGAAATGGAAAGCTCCAAAGGTAGAGCTGATTTAAAAAAGGGTTTTACAGGAAACATTTTTGGGAAAATAGATGATTACAATTTGATTTGAAACCATTTAACTGAAAAAAACTAAATGGCAAAAAGGTAAAAGTTTGGTTGTTCTTTTTATAGGTTGATAAACTTTTGGAATTTGATACAGTATTGATTCTTAAGGACTGAAATTCATTTATACTTTTAAGAACAGGTTTAAAATTGCACCAAACTGCTGTACAAAAACAATAACATAACGAAGTAAATTGATGGAGAGAATAATAATAATAATAAATAGGTAAAATAAAAATATATCACAACAGAAAATGTCAACAAATAAAATTATTTTGAATAATTATTGTCTATAAATGGTCTATAAATTCTTTTTCTATGTCATTTTGTTTTGAGAGGAGCAATTAGACATCAGTGAACTGAACCAACAGATAAATCGCAGACAAAAGGAGTTATCAGGTGCCGACTGACATTATCTCTACTGGAGATGCTCTGCTGCCAACAGGACAGGCGAGGATGTATTATTACCACCTGGCCACACATAAACAAGCATAGAGGTGGGTCACACCGACTAACCTCGCATATCCATCACACTCTCTCCCCTCTGAGAGGAAATAATGAATAATTGCAGACACGTCACCCTGCAAAGTGAGCGGGGCGGTTAAGAGGAGTGTTTATCAAATAACAGGTGGTTGAACGGCAGCCAACGCTGATAATCAGCTCTTTTCAAAATGGAGCTTATTGACAGTGATGTGCAACAGTGGTGTGTCCCATCAGTAAATAAACAAAACGCCGATGATAAGCCTGTGGGAGCGCTTCATTACAGCAGCTCCACTGGATTTATTACGGGTGTTTTTACCTTCTCGGTTTTCGTGGGAGCTCCTTTGTCGCCTTGTTCTTTTACAAGCGGCGCCTCGTCTTCGTCGCTGTCTAAGATTTGCCGGCTGCGCTTGGCGACCTTCTTGATCGGCGAATCCGCTTCCTGGACGCCGTTCTGCACCTTCAAGGGGGTCTTTACGGGCCTGGAGACACGCAGAGACAAACTGGTGAGGGACATAAACACAAACCACACGCGAAGAATATTAAAGGAAAAGAAAGACGGGGGTCAGCAGGAAAATCAGAGTAGTAAAAGAAAGCAGTCAGAGCTGTGAGGAGGGTCATTACATAAAGGCAAGTCAATTAAAATCAGTTTTAAGACTTTCTTTAAAGATTACACACTACAGTGATAATGAACACTTCGTCTTCAAAGCAGCTCCAGATTGAGCAGAAAAGTTTTCACAGCATCTTCTGATCATTAACGGTTCCAAAAAGTAATTCACACATCTACACAGAACTGTTATTCCACCAAAACCTCATATGTTCCTCATGTTGATCAGCGTCTGAGTGTCAGAAAATAAGCTCACACTCAGGCAGCTTCCTCCTCGTTAAGACAGAGCTTAATGGGGATGAAACATTCCCAGTCAGCCAAAATATATCAAAAACAGTTTGATCACCCGGGGAGAGCGGTATGGGATGAAGGTTGTATCACAATATTTTGTGGTACTGTTGTAATAATGAGAAATGTGATGATAAGAGCTATTTATTACGTCTTTGTTTTTTAGTGTGTCACAGCAATTATAGCCCCACAAACACAAATACTGCTCTTGAGAAACATTCCTATTTCTAACACACTTCATTCACATAAAGAAGAGTGATTTGTATCAGAAACTGCACACAGTAACCGCATTTAATCCTATTTTCAAATGCATCGACATCTACTGGTACACCTCTATTAAACAAAGAGTGGAGAATAAAAGTAAAACTAACAATCCCAACAATATGGACAGTTTTAGAGGGCTTTATACATAACAAATTGTCATTTATTTTGACAATGATCAATCAGAATTCTTACAAGAAATGTATCGCAATAAATGAGAAATAACACAATAAATACCCACTGGTAGGAAAAGACTTAATTTTTTTATATGTTCTAAAAATCTGTCTATACTAGTTAAATCACAATAAATTGTATTTCTTTTTAAATATCTTTCAATAACTGACTGAAGACTGTTGCTGTATGATACACAGACAAGTTCAATATCAGGACTACAGATACTACAGACCTCAGTAACATGCACTAAATGGCACAATCAACTGTTAGCGAGCACTGCTAATCCGTCTCATTTGCTTTTGCTCCTCCGATGAGAGCAGAGGTATCCTAGAACTGGTTTCATTTATAGAAAAGAGTGGCAAAACCATTGAACTCCTTCTCAATATTTTAAGATGAACTTAAGTTTGTTATAAATACATACTAGACTCAAATTTACTTTAAAAGTTCCCTATACAGTTTGCTATGTATAAATAGGCACAGCAATTTTATGATGCAATCTAATAAACAAACAGTGGATTTAGAGTTTTGTGATGCAAAGCTTCATTTCTGCAGAAAGATAAAGGAAACAACTGGAGCATCATCTCTTTATGTGATTTAACTTGGAAAAACAACTTACCTGTTCACTGGTTCATCTGCAGTTTTCTTCTGGCTGTCTTTAACCTTGCTCCTGGGCTGAAAAAACGAGCTAGAACAGAAGTAGATACTTTAAATATAAGAGGCAACAACAAAAGTCCAGCAATATTATACTAACAGTTGACAATTTAGGAGCAACTTTTTGTTGTTGCATAAGATTAAAACCCCACAAACTTGTAGATGTTCGTGGCTTTTCCGTGTTCTCACCTTGCTAGCTTGCTTTGGGTGTATCCAAGCATCATAAAGCTTCTTCACAACCACCTTTTGTTTTAGCAAATTGAGCTACTTCAGGCTGAAAAGCGTCCCAGAACACTGACTTTAAGATAAGTGTCCCACTTTCATGTACATTTCGAGAGCTAAACCACAGTTAGCCACAACTATGTTATGCTAGTGCTGGCTTAGCGCTATCGACACAAATACGCTGCTATTGGTCGCGGTAGGAACCGTTTTAACACACAATTTAACTGCAAAACCAATATAACACAAAACACGTGCGTGTTTATTGCGTTAGAGACACACAGACTCCTTCAACATAATAAATTAAAACTTTAAACTGTTTACACAGTCGTTACTTACGCGATGCTCCGCTGCATGTTGTCTTCAGTTTCTTCGCTTGGTACTGAATTAAAAACGTAATTAAGTATAGTTCGGCTCCAACATGTAAACGCGAAAACATACAACTCCCGCGCTGCAGAGCGGCGCAATAACTGAATATTCGGCGCCAAAATGACACGTCAGTCAAAGATCCTAAAACAAGATAAATGAGTCACGTTGCCCTAAAAATAACGTGCAGTAAAAATAACGTTTCGGTCTGGAAACAAGAAATAAGAAATAGCTAAAAAAAAAAAAAAAAAAGGTAAATTATGACAGGACGTAGATGGGTGGCATGTTTTGCATTTTATACATTATTTTACATTATACACTAAATCAGAAATAAAAATGCGAAACAGACAAATAAGTATCATCAAAACTAATTTATTTTTCATAGTGTTTTGTCGTTTACATTTAGATATTTATAAGATGTAACAAAATGAACGTGCGAGTACAAAAAATAAATACTGAACCAATTTTTGATATCCAAAAATATAATCAGAGTGAAACATCTTCCTGCTGAAATGGGGCTTTGCTCCATTCACCAGCCGGCGAGACGGGCGGCGCACCAAGGGGTCGGTGGCGGTGTTTTTATGAAAATAAATGACATTTGTAAATTTAAAAGAAGAAATTACAAGCTTTGGTGTATCATTTATTTACATCTATCAGGTTATTGATTTATTTTTTGTTTTAATGAGAGATAAAACACCGGGATCACATATTCACCTGAAAATGTTGATTTACGATATTTTAAAATTGTGTATTCAAAAGAAAAATCTAGATTTATAAAAAGTTAATTTATGATATATATATTAAGATAAAATTCACCAGAGCTATTTTTACTTAAATTTCAAGTTCTGCTGAAGAAACCCAGTTAGCTAAAACGAGTGAAGTTGTCTTCCAAACCTTAAAGCTGACTTAATTAACTTAAACTGCTGTGGCTTTATCTTCCTGATTTAAGAGAACTCTTCCAGAACTAAACGCTTTTCAGACTCCTCCCTCACTTTTCGGCGTCCCTTCTGCCCGGTTCATTCACCGCCGAACTGTAAAGGAGCAAACCCTATAAAAGGTCTTCTGCATCTCAAACGCTTTACTGCCCCCTGCTCTGTTGGAGTGGTAACTGCAAGAAGAGGGATCTGGTCCTGATGCTGCAGAGTTGATAGACATGGTGGGCCCGCTTTGATGAAAATTCCTCAGTCCCTGTTTGAATGCATCATTTATGGCATACCATTCATATCATTTTCATGAAGCTCAAAGCAGGGGGATAAGAAGCAAGACAAACAGCTAAATAATGTATGCTGCAAGTGCGTTGATTTATTTACCAAAACACAAGTCCTATGTTGGTAATTGTTTACAAGTTTAGTTCCCCTGCTGCCCCATAAAAGATGCAGGGTTTATCAGTAGTTCTATTAAAAAAGAAGTCCAAACCCATAAATAGTTTACAAATGTGATGAATTTTAATCCACAGGTAATAAACTATGCCACAGTGACTCAAAACAGAGATAAAAATAATTAAACTGGAGAGATTTAATGAAAGAAAGTCTTTCATTTGTATCCCCTGCCCTCAGTCTGCCTGTTTCCCCGCTCTGTTGTCGTCCTTCTGCTTCTCCCCTGACAGGTTCCAGCTTATGTGAGGATTCACGTCCCAGTCTGCGGAGCTTCTGTGCAGCCAGCCATTTGCATTTAGACCCGACTCCCTGGGCTCTCTCTGGCCGACCTCCGGGCGAGCGGCAGCGGGGATGATGGGGAAGGGGCCGCGGAGGGGCTGAGGCACCGGGAGCGGTTTGGGGAGCAGGAAGGTGTGAGGCAGAGGCTGAGCAGCTGTTGAGGAGGAACATCAATCATGTGAGTCTCCGGTGAGACAAGCGACACACAATTTTAATCTGTCAACGTCACAATAACAAAACTGTTTTCCAAACCATGAAGCACTCAGCTAGCCTTAAAGCTGCAGGATGTAACTCTTACAAAAAATATGGGTTTCTTTTTTCACGTATCCGTTGAAACTGTCATCATGTCATGGCAGTTTGTTATGAGACAAATAATCTGTAAAAAAATGGATCTATTGCACCTCCTCCCTGTGCTGTCCTCTGAAGAAATGCAGTGTTTCCGCCCAAAAACAACCAATCAGAGCCAGGAGGAGGGTCTCAGCGAGGGGGAGAGTGAAAGAGGATGAGCAGCCATATGAAATTGTGATTGGCATTGCTGAGTCCTGCCTCTTAGCTCTGATTGGTTGTTTCTCGTTAGCTATTTTTTTCCACAGACTGTCTGTTATTAAAGTTACATGAAGTTTTATAGAACTTTAATCATTTTTTTTACATAATTGCTGAAACATTCACTATGTCATGACAGTATGACATTCACTACCTCTTCCAATCGTAACTGGAAACAACCAATCAGAGCTAGTGGGCGGGTCTTAGTGCTATCAGTCAGACCCATATAGCTTATCCTTGTCAGCAGAGCCTGTTGTGAATGCTAAGGCTAGTTAGCATGACTACCAAAAACGGCAGATAAACTGTTTTCCTGTTACAGTAAGCTATTTTTCCACCATTATTATATTCAGCAGCATATTCATAAGAGTGATTGACATCGCTAAGACCCTCCTTCTCACTCTGATTGGTTGCAGTGTATTTCTTCAGATGTCAATAGCGTCTCATGGAGGAAATGGAGGAGATCAGACTTTTCACAGATTATCTATCTTTTGGCAGTTTTACTGGTGACAATTTTAACAAATATGTAAGAAACTTTTTTTTTCATGAAAATTAGCTTTAGGTTTATTCAGAGACATAATTCTCCAAAGATTCATCAGGAGATTCATCACATGCATGATTCATAAGTATAAAAAAGAAGAATTTAGAATTATTGCAATTAACAAAAGCAAGATGAGCAGCGGTAGTGATTTATTAGCATTCATGATTTTTTTGTCTTTTTTTTTTTTTTTTATAAAATTACCCACTTTACCAAAAACAACATTTAAAACCAAGTTTGAATTTAGTTTTGCATAACACTGCCAAGGAAAAGTTCGCATGAACTCACCAATAACTCAGGATCTATAAATATGCATTTGAGTAATTTTGTATTTTGTATTCAAATGGAGATTCAGTGAATTTCAATAAATAAATACTGGAAGCACACGTTTTCTGAATTTCTGATGTTTACATACAATCACACTCATAGTGACTGTATGTTAAGATTTATTTTCATTTATAGTCACTCAGCCTGAAATGCATTCAAGTATAGAAACTGTCCTTGTAATTGGAGCTAAAAGGAGCTGCAGATAATAAGTACTTCTGCAAGATTTGGGGATTAATTGTGTGGTATTAGCTTTTCAATGTGTCCTTTAGAAAAACAGATTTTTAGCTTTTGTTGCATTTGTCATAAAAAATATATGTTAATTAGGGAAACTAATTTTCGGAAGATGAAAATCCAGCTGGTTCTAGATGTGTGAGCAAGAAAATCACATCTTTGGAGGAGCTAAAGATGTGATGATTACCTCTGTCTATCAATGATCCTCCACAGAGAGGAAGGCCACTCTCAGAGGGGAGGAACGGGAGGCACAGAGGGGCCCTGTGGACCAGCGGATGGATGGTGGATGGATGGATGGATGGATGGATGGATGGATGGATGGATGGATGGATGGATGGATGGATGGATGGATGGATGGATGGATGGATGGATGGATGGATGGATGGATGGATGGAAGAAACCGACACCATCAACACAATGCAATCTGCCAACATTCAGCCAAAACATCAGCAACACCACATGTTTTAAACAGAAAGTATGAAACATGAAAAAGAGAAGCTGCTTGCAAAAAGAAAAGAAAAGATTTTTTTATCATTATTATTAATATTATTTCTGGAAAATGTACTCATTCCTAATTTAATGCTAAATCATTTGATCAGCAGGGAAGCCAGGCTGTCAAAAATTCAGAAAATTTGGAGCACATCCTTCACCAAAAGAAGCGAAACCCCAAGGCCCATTTCAGATTGATTAAATTAAAGCAGAGAACTGTTCTGAGATTTGATTAATTGATTCTTTTTTTCTTTTTTTTTGAACGATTTAGTCACACCATCTTGCAGAATAAGGAGAAGACTCTCTGAACTTGTTATCGGAGCATCTGCGGTCATATGGAGAAGCATTCGTGCACATGGCTGTTAGAACGCGTACATCTGTTCTGTCACGGCTAATTCTGCATGACGTATAGAGGTTTGGGAGCAGCATATGCTGCGATCCATACGAGGACTAGTTCATGGAAAGCCTGGGTTATTCTGAGATTACTCCAATCCCTGCCTGCGATGCTGTCATGGCATAAAGAGTCCAGGTTGTGCTTCAGTCACACACTGAACACATTTGATCCATTATGTTTAAAAAAAACAAGCACATTTCTCAGCAGAACTTGTGTTTTTTGGTGTATTAATTTGAACTAAAACTGGAGGTTTAATTGCGTTCCCATCATTTAAACATTTTAAAAACTGAGGAATGTAGATTAAAGAATCTGAAGGGTTAAAAAAAGCAAAAAGAGAAAATGTTTCTCAGTTTTGGGACATTAAAAGTGTAATTCTGTAATTCACTTTCTAACTAAAAGGAGAAGATTTTTACATGCTTATGCAGCACATTTTACTTTTAAATGGCAAATTGCCTCTTTAATAATCTTTACTACTGCAGAATTTATAAAATAATTACCCTGTCTTCGGTCTTTAACCTTCTCCCTCCCTTCTTTGGTGAGTCAGACGCTTGATTTATATTATATAGTTTAATAGATTTCCAGGAATTCAGATTGTAAAACTGTTAAGTTGGGGAAAATGTTTCACTTTGAAGCATTGAAGGTAATTATAGCATTAAAAAAAGCCTTAGAATTGATGCTTTACAAATTCAAACCTGATAAAACCTCATTTCATCAGCTTTATTTCTATATTAAAAATCTAATGTGTACCATAAATATTGCTGCCCCTGCTGATGAGTTTAGGGTAAAAGTCAGTCTAACAGGCCCACAGCATCACAGATCAAACTTTAAATGAGGAACTTTTCAATGGCTTTGCATGAAATAATAAGAAAAGTTCACTTTAATTTGACCAAACAATCAAAATAAACTGATATTTAAAGATGTGATGAAGTTGATGTTTAATTTTTGTTTGTTTCAATCATTTAGGACCGTGATGTCGTTTCCTCACTTTAAAACTTCAACACACTTTTTGAAGCTCACCATTTGAATCCCATTCTGATTTTCTGATTAGCTTAAACTGTTAAATGTGAATAACAAAAATGCTTTAGAAGATTTTATTTTATATGAGCTGTTGTTATGTGGTCGTTCCTGTGTGTCTCAATGTTGCCCTGTGACGGAGGAAATTCTGCTACTGCAGTAAAATCTGAGTTTACTAGCTTCTTCTCTCTAAAAATGTGGCTTTAAAACTATCAAACAACTTTAGGAAGGTTTTTAGGGAATACAGATGACAAAAAGCAGCGTGAAAACCTGTGGATTGTTGATAAGGACCTGATGGCTGGACGCAGGCAGGTACCCTGGATAGTTGACGAGGATGAGTTTGCTGAAGTTGAACTTGTAGGTGAATCTTTTCCCTTTGGTCTTGTGCAGGATGCGTTTGTTGTAGTAGTATCTTCAAGCAAACCCACAACGTGTTTCTGTGTTTTTTCGAGACGCAATGTGTTGCATCTAAGAGGCATTTTAGATGCTACATTTTAATACGTACAACTTGTACCGCCAAGGAGGGTTTTTTATTAATTTATTGAAAGCAGCAGGGCGAGGCAGGATCAGCTCAGATAGGAACGATACGTCTTTACCTGAGCGCCCGGCTCAGCTTGTCGTAGTTCATGTGTGGTTTGCCCTTCCTCTCCCCCCACAGCCTGGCCAGCCTCTCGGGGTCCCTGATGACAAACTCGCCCCACTCGCCCCCCCAGCCGATGGCTCCGCCCTCGCCGCAGCCCAGCAGCTCCAACAGGAAGTGCCACAGCTGCACCTGCCTGGAACCAGGAGACCAGGCTGGTTTGTAGGCCCAGTCAGGAAACAGCACTGCTGTGGAAAGGGGATGAAACGTCAAACTATAAAACCAGTAGAAACGTCAACTGGACCCCTCAGTCAGTTCTTTATTTTAGCCAAGACTTTAAAGAATTGTTGATTAAGACCACCATAAAATGTCATGAGAAATTCTGGCTACTTTGATAAAACAAAGAAAGAGACTATAGTACGGGCAAGTCAAACCTTACAGTACTGTAAAAAATTAGTTTTAACTAATTTAAGCAGATAAATTGTTTGTTTTCACTTACAAACAATTAACACTCTTACAGTTATTTAAAATAAAACTGTTTTCCATAAGATGCTTGGACTTGTTGTTGGTTCATTCAAGTTGTGAGAGAGAGCAAGACTTTTTGTTGATAACAGGAAGGCTGAATAGAGTGCAGAAAAGTTGCTCCTTTTTATTATTTTGAACTGTCAGGGAAGTTGCTCAATTTTTCATGTTGGCTTTTTCTAATAGTTTCCATTTCGGTCACTCCATTGAGAATCTTATTTATAAACTACATTGCAAACTTTCCCTCTCCAGGCTCTCCTTTGTTCCATTAAACATCACAATGTCATCTGCATATCTGATACTCGGTGGAAAGTCCTGCCTGACTTCGTCTTTCAAACGATCCAAACACAAGCAACTCGGTTTGACCTTCTTGATCTGAACCCTCCTCCATTTTGAATTTGTCACTAACGTCTCACTGCACCACCTGCACAGGCGTCTCCACAAAGCTGAACCCTAATTTTATATAAAAGTGGGAAACAGTTTATCTCATAATAAAACGACACAAGTAACTCATTTTTGAACTTCTGCAGAAGTGCAGCAGAAATCATTTCTATTCAAATGTGTCCTTAGAGAACCTCATGCGGTGTTTCGCTGAACCTGACTAACAGCAGAATTAAGACAAAGACAGTGAGGTTAATAAAAAAAAGGCTTTAAACACATTAGTAATCCATCATTTCCACTGCTTTAATCAAAAATTAAAGCGTTTCCAAATTGAGAGTCATTTCATTCCTGCACTGTGTAAACTGATCTGGCATAAAGCCGTTTCCAACCAGACAGGAACAAAGATAAGCAGAGTTTGTTCTCTTTTAAATATCTGATCCTTATTACAAAGCCGAGGTAATACCCTGGAGCTCCATTTATCATCATCCCAGATCCCTAAATCTGAGTTCAACATATTTTTCCTCACAGATGATTTCTCTTGCTATGCATTATAGGATTTTGGTTAATTTGGTGGGTATAATAAAAAGTCATACTTCTGTGAATTCGGCAGTGGTGGAGAAGGTACTCAAACAATGTACTTTAGTAAAAGTACAAATACACAGGAAAAAATGTACTCTAGTAAAACTAAAAGTACCACAATGACATTTCTATTTGAGTAAAAGTAAAAAAGTACTGGCTTTTAAAAATACTTCAGCATTAAAAGTAAAATGGATTATCTAATCACTACTATGATATCATTAAGTGTATCTATCGTATTTAATTTTAATACATTAGTAATGTGCCATTTTAATTAGCAATGATAAATGATAAAGAATGCTTTTATCGTGTTTATTCTCTGTAACATTAAACTTGGACATGTGATTCTCTGCGTCATAATTTCAGGGATGGAAACATCTTGTCTCCTGTTCCAACACATCATGAGCTTCACTTTTTATGCCATTTATTTTGTGGCATTTATTTTGAAAGAAATCCAACAGGAAGGGGATGGAAAGAAGGTGGGCATGGGAGGCCATGCAACCAAGGAAGAGTAGTAGAAAGTAAATATACTTCCTGTGAAATGTAGTGGAGTAAAAGTAGAAAGTATCCGCAATTAAATCTACTTAAGTAAAGTACACATGAATAAAAATTGTATTTAAGTAACTCACCCCTGGTATTTGGAAAGCTCTGCGCCTCTCTTCTCAGCTCAAATTACACGGTAGGACCGCCGGGGCGGGAAAGATATTGAACTTGTCTGGGGTCTTCTCGTTATTTTAGGTTTATCTCCTAACAGGTGTTTTAGTTCAGGAGCTTAACTCCTCATTAAAAACCGTGTTACAAATACCTGCTGTACAAGCTGCTTTGGTTCGGCTTGATGAAACAAATCAGGTGTTTTTACCTGCAATAGTTAACCTGCTGTCTCATTAAAAACGAATTAGAATATAGCAGCGTTTTCTAATCGCTGTACTGTGACCGAGGTTAAAAATAATTGGTCGATTAATAGGAAGCAGTTTTATTGCTCTTGTCTGCATTTTGTATTTACAGAAGCTCTTATAAAACACAGAACAAGGGAAACTACACAGATTTTATATAAATATCTAAACCAAAGATTTTTATAGTTATTTCTATTATTTAGTTTTGTTTTGACCTCTGATGAGCAGTTTATCATTTTGCGTTTATTTTATAGTTAAGAATAGAAATGATCTCTACTTCTGTTCAACATCATGTCGCACTTTAACAAATAATTACAACAAATGTTCTTGTTTATAATCTGAGAGTTTGGTGCATTTGTCATGCTAAAGAGACGTTTGAAGAGAAGAGAAGTTTCAGAGCTGAAAACATTTTTAAGGGATTGTGATACAGAAAAACTGAATGACTGCATCTCATTTATTGTTTTTGAAAGGTCCCTGCACAATATGTGGTTTTCTGTCTCTGCTACAGATATTAGTCAACATTTTCAGGCAACTTTGGAAATCTGTTGCAATCCAGTGCAACAGTTCTCACTTTCGTTTCTGACATGAGTCTCCTGCGTCCTGTTTTCCTTTTCTGTTGTCAGAAGGTGAGAATTTCATCATGTTTATTAAGTAATGTGAATAAAGTTCTGGTCAGAAGTTCTTATATGCTGATTGTGGTTATGGGTTTAAAATGATTTATTTGAACTGTTCTTATCCCACCGTGGAATAAATATGCAACATGCAACTTAAAAGAAGAATCTCTTGCACAAATCTGAATTCATTGGGAATTTTCTACAATACTTACTCAATTATACATACAGACTCCAATATATATGCCCCTTTGTTTTGTTTTTTGTGCTTATTGTCTGCAGTGAAGTCACATAAGACACTGTTGCAATGTGTCTGAGTCTAAATTTCACGGATTTGAATCAAGCTGCACCAAACTCACAGGCATTAATCCTGATCTGCCCCCCATCAACATCAGGAATCCACTGCAATCTCAGGTGGGCATGGCCTACGTTCTCTACAGCGCCCCCTAGAATTTTTTAAATTATCAGCCCCAACCAAACTTTGACCCAGAATTATGAAACTTGGCGCACGTGTGTATTTTGTCAGGACGTACAAAAGAGTCTCGTGGAGTCATGGTCCAAACCCCAACAGGAAGTCATGGTCCAAACCCCAACAGGAAGTCATGGTCCAAACCCCAACAGGAAGTCATGGTTCAAACCCCAACAGGAAGTCATGGTCCAAACCCCAACAGGAAGTCATGGTCCAAACCCCAACAGGAAGTCATGGTCCAAACCCCAACAGGAAGTCATGGTTCAAACCCCAACAGGAAGTCATGGTCCAAACCCCAACAGGAAGTCATGGTCCAAACCCCAACAGGAAGTTATGGTCCAAACCCCAACAGGAAGTTATGGTCCAAACTCCACAGGAAGTCAGCCATTTTGGATCAGAGCCGTCATTGTGTTTGTTTTTTTTATAGACGTATCTCATCAAACTCCTACATCTTTTGAGACACAGACTTCAAAATCAATCAGCATATTATCAAGTCATTGAAGGTCAAAAGTTATCAAAATCCTTTCCATACTTCAAAGCATGTGGGCGTTTGTTGCCAACCCTCAAAGTCTGACCATTCGCCATGAAACATCAACAAGCAATAACGTCTGCAGACAAGGTGAGAGCCAATCAGACTTTCTGTGTCTCATGACAAACAGGCCTTCATCACATTCACATGGTCAATATTTGACATCACTTTAGCCCCGCCCACTTCCAACAGTAAATCACCTGTTTTTCTGCTGGATGTCTTTTAAGGGTTTACAACTTTACCAACTGACAATGAACTGGACATAAGGCTATTTGGATATCAGATTGTCATTATTTTTTGTCAAAATCAGTTTTCACTTTGACAGTGAAGGGTTTATTTATTTATTTATTTATTTATTTATTTCGTTAGGGTTATTTCGTTGCTTTGTACATGTGACATTGCAATGACAATAAAGTTGAATTCTATTCTATTCTATTCTATTTATTTATTTTCATTGAAAGTGAAAAAAAGGGTCAAATTCAGCGCTTAATCAAGTGATTTGTATGCATAAAAAGACGTCAATCGACGTCAATTGAGTTTAAGTCACTGTTTATTTCAATATTTATTAAAAAAATAAGTTCTTAAATCCAAACAGCAAAAAGAATAAATGGACTAAATAATGAAATTGTGACTCGGTGCAGCTCAGCAGTCATGTGTGTCTTCTACATTTTATACATTTTCTAAAGCCGTAGCACCAGAGCTTTACATCCAAATACAATCAATAAAAATATTTGTTACTAATTTAGATCCAGAATGAAACAAGTTTGAAGAAGCATTTCTTTTAGGAAAACATGAACACAAGTTTTCTGCAGAGCTAGCATGCAGATGAAAAGTCTAAGTTCTCCAGTCAGAAAATGTGTAATTTAAAAACTGAACAGTGTATAGTAATTTAATAAAACAATTTTTAAAAAACTGCATAATTTATTCTATTTTCTAAATCCATTATCAATATCATAGGGAAAAAATACATTTAGTTTGTTTAGTGGTTTGTTTGAAGCTTTACAGCAGAACAACAGAACTAGTATTAGAAATGTTTTTATGCATTATGAATTTTGATAAAAATATAAATATTTAATACCATGATTAATCTTTTCAGCAGGCCATGATGAATGTACAAACATCTCAGGTTGAGCTCTTAAAAATATAAAAAAAAAAGATGACTGTTGGCATAAGGCTTAACTTTTTAAAACCTCATACCAAAAAAAATCATAAAATTATGATCCTTGAAAAAACATTATTGTCTCTTTTATCTAAACATGCACCGACATATATAGAATTTTAAATAAATATTTTAAATAATAATAAAAAAAATGCAATCATTTGACACGTAAAGATCAATATGTATACATTTTTAAACATTTGGATATTTAAACATATTTTCTAACTTTCAGACAATAAAAATATGTTCCAAGCTTTTGCATTTTTTCTATAAAGAATGAGAAAATGTAATTAGCAATGTATTTACACATCACAGCAGCTGTAGAGGTCTCAGAAACACGGTAAGTCTGTATGAATGTTGATCAAGACAACCTTAGAATATTTAAAAATATATATATTATTGCAAAATTTTCATTGATTACAATCATTTGCAGGATTTATGCAGAAAGTTGGATTGTAGTAGAAAGACTCTCAAAAGCTTCAGAGCAATCTTTGCATAACAATCCGAAAAAACATCTACAATTTTACTCTACTTGTGTCAAAAAAGATAAAAGGAAAAATGATAGGAAAAATAAAACTTGTAACATAAATGGAAGATTTTGCACATTCGACATAACTGCCTTCATGCTGTATTTATTTTTCATAACTTCAGCTGTGAGTTTTATGTGAGCTGGGACTTAAACTTCCAACTGGTGCAGTTTGTCCATGAAGACATCATGTTTATTTTTTCATAATCTAATCTTTTTTTTTTATTTAAAATTAAGACGGAGACGGGTTCTGCAGAGAGGGAATTCATAATAACTTTTTTTTTTATATAAAAGTCCTCCTACGCAAATGTCAACCCACAAATATGCAAATAACCGAGATGAAAATCAGCACAAACACACACAATCTTACCTCGGCTCCAGTAAGGTGATGAAAGGTGCCCGACTGAGGAGTTACAGCTGCACTGCATCTGTCACAAAGACACACAAACAGATGCAATAATTCAGCATCTTCATCACTGAGTTTTTATTTATTCTCATATATATTCGGTTACCGGTGAGCCCGAGTTCATGATATTCATTACATGCATAAAACTTATGAGGAGCATAAGATTATATTTAACTCCTCAAGATGGAGAAGCATAATTTTCCCCCCTGCAGAAACTGTTCTTCTTGTTAGTTTTGTATAATTTCTCCTGGTAAACACACACATCATCCTCTCATAGACACAATGGCCTCCACCTCCCTCCTCTGCGATTTGCAGCCGACGTTCTCCCTGGAAGGCTAAAAGCTCATCTCTACGAGAAAGAAGCACTTCACTTCTTCCCCAGTGAATCATGTCTCTCCTCTGCTATAAGCTCCTTTCCACAAGCTGTAATATCCCCTTATCTTGGAGCAACAACAAAACGATCTCTCCTCCTCAGCTCTTACTTTATTTCCCTTTTTCCTCTCATGTGGGAGGACACTCAGGGGTCACTGGATATTTCACACCTTTAGGCCAATGTTTAAGGCCAGCTTCGAAATGGTCTGCCATCGAAAAGGAAATTATAAACAATTTTTAACGTTATTCCAGCTCATTTACAGCTTAGGAGCATTAAAAGTCACTTTAATTAGGAATGCTATTTTATCTGTAGCCAAAATAAAAATCAATCAGTACAAATTGTAAAGATATTTTAAAAAAGAGTATTTTGAATAAATACAATACGTTTAAAATAATCATCTTTCTGGTAAAAACAGTAAAGTAAGAAATGAAAATGTCCCATTACCTTTCCTGGAGTGGAAAACTCTTCGCCAACTGGGAAACAATGATCACTTTGTCCGCCGGCCGGCCCACTCCGAGTCGAGGGAGTTCTGAAGGATGGATGGACTGGATCCTAAACCCTCTGTCTCATCTGACCCCCAGCCACTCACCCCACCCCACCCACTTGTCTCCTCTTGCTCCCTTTCCTGCCTCCTTCACGCCAGAATTAGAAAAACTTGGTCAAAAACTAAAATAAACGTAAAAAACTGATTAAGATGTTCTTGTTTAGTTTGTAAGAAAAAGTAAACAACATGGCAACCAATGAAGGTCAAATTCAATAAAATGGTTACAATTTGTAAGAATAAATAAGTGAAAATAAAATAAATCTATGCTAGGAACTGTGAAAAAACATAATAACAATATTAACATCAAATCAGTTTCACTCTGTCACGATTCTCTGCATAGGTTAACATCCGTTCAGCTTCCAGGCTTTTAGCTAACAACCGTTTTATTCCATGTTTGAAATTGAGGAATACGTGAAAATTTCACAATTTTGGCGTCGAAGTACAAACTGATTCATTGCAAAAGATAAACGTGGTGACATTGATGAATTTGAGTTCATAGACAGAAAAATGTTTATGTCTATTAAACATTTTTGTGAAGAAGAAGCAGCCAGAAGAAATGTTTTCTGGGAAAGAAGACATAATAAACTGACACCCAATCAAGGAATTTAAAAGCTTCTTGTGGTCAGTCCCAGATGCTTACAGTTCACTACAAAAACTTTAATTTAAAACACTAAAATTCTGGCAGTATTTTGGTAGACATTGTGATTTCAGCCTGGTTACTGTGACAAGCAGTCAGAAAGGTGGTTTAAAGTTACTTTTTGACTTTAAAGACAATAGCACTCCCTTTTAAATACATTTTATTGTACCAACAGTCAGACAGACAAAATTTAAAAGCCTCATCCCACCTATAATGGCGAATTAACATAAAAAGAAAAATGTGTTTACATACAATATGGCAGCCAAGGAAGAAAAAAACGGTAAAAGGGTTACATTTTATTACAATAAAACAGCTAAAATACAGTTTGAAACCAAGGTATTAAAATATTTTATCCTGTGGGACATATTTTGTGTTAATACCTAAAATATAACTAGATTACAGCTGGATTAATTAATATTATACCAGCAAATTTAACTTTAGTCGTGTTTGAACAACACAGAAAAGGAACACCTCCTATTTATCAAGATTCAACACTTTACATACTATATTTCTGATGCAAAATAATCAAATTCTGATATTAAAAGCATTAAAAACAAAGGTCCTGCTCAATATAGAGGCATAAATTATGTCTAACACCTGTTCGGTCACCATTTAAAATACTAAATGAACAGCAGGAGGTGACATTTGGCATAAGAATTTTATTTGGACAAGAAAAATGTGTATTGTTATACTGGGACTTCTGCCTTCAAAGAGAGAGGGAAAAAAATCTGATGAACTGTAAGTTAACAAATCTTTAGGGCAGCATCTGCTGTAAGCAACAGTTATTTCTCAGAGAGGAGAAACAGGGTTAGCAGTATAACAAGCGTAGATGACCATCATTACAAGCCAGAGAGCAAAAGGTTCAAAGCAGAAGTGAAGTACGAACTGGAGGGAAATAAACCAGGAGGAAATAGGAGAAAGCACTTTCCCTCCTCCACTTCGAGTCAGGGGGAGCAGCGCGGCGCTGAGCGAAGGTGACTGGTGGTTTTTTCTTTGCTAAATCAAATAGGTGATGAACTCAGCGCCGGGGCCATTTGTCACCCCTCTGCTGCTGCTTTTTTGCTCGACGACAGTGACTTTGACCAAGGTTATCAGGCTGCTCAGCACTCTGCCGCACTGGCGTCTGACACGTCGAGTTCAGGATCATATTCACGTAGTAACACCCTTTAAAGGGATTTTCGGTTTGGTTTAATTAAAAGTTCATCATTCTCACTTGATGACCTGATTCATATTTTTAAAAATTGATTTATTGAAGCTTTTTTGAAAGCAACAAGGCATTTCAAAGGGCTTCACTTCATAAAAACAAAAATCACAGAAAACAGTCAGCAATTAAAACATTTCATTTTGTCAAGTGCCGTCGTGACACATACGTTTGTTGATCCATTTTTCACTGATTATGTTTCAAAAGCAACTCTAATCAGGTTGGTTTTTATTCTGGATGTTAGGAAGTTTTCTGTTTATTCCAGACTAGGAAGCTGAATCCTTCTCCTCATTCATGAACGGTTCAATAAATCACACTTTACACCATTCACAACATACCACATTACATACAAAAGTTTATTTTATTGGAATTTATTTGTTAAAAAAATAGTAATCAGAAGGATTCATCATTTTTCACATTTTCTTTATCTTTTTTTTTCAAAGATGTATGAATTTGTCTGAATTATATGTAAGTCTGGACTTTGACTTTCCTTTTTAAGCAAATGGACAAAATGGAGGCCATCATAAAGCAGGAGGAGGAGGAGAATATCTGGAGTTCAACATCTCTTACTAATTAAGTTCTCAAAAGTTGGCTGTACATTTGTATTCAGCTACTCCAGTACAACTGAAAGGCTTCAAAATGGCCTAATTATTAATAAGCTGAGTTCAGCTGAGTTGAATTTATCTTCAGCTGTTCCATAAGGGCCTCTGACATTTATTAGACATTACTGAACAAACAGCAGGCATTATTAATTATGCACTACTTTGTATTGTTCTTTGACACAAATGTCAACATATTATACTGAACTTTGCAGGTGTAATGATGCAAAATGTGAACAGTGTTGAGATTTATTCAATTTTGCTGATGAAGCTTGATGTGATAGGTTAGTATTTTCAAATCTTATGTCCAAAAATATGAAAATAGAGAAGATGGATTTGTAACCAATCCACCTAAATCAAAGTTGTAAGTAGGTGCAGAGAAAGCAGCGTTGTACATTCGTCTTGTACCTATTAGCCCAAAGAACGTGTCGTGCTGCTGAGAGATTAACTGTGAATTTGTTTTCCCTGCAGCAGAAAAAAAATCTTCTATCCTCTTAAGGCTTCTTATGATGCAGACGCAGCTCCATACATTCACTTCTCCAGGGCAGTTTCACACACACACACACACTTACCCTTACAGCTCCTCAGATGTGATAGCTGACACCGGAGGCTTTTAATTCCAGTGTAAATACAAATACACTCCCAGACAGCTATCAATTATGCATGCCACTAATTGAGTTGAATGTCGTGCTTTTAGCTGCCAGGGGACCCTGGGTCACATGTAAAAACTCTGGGACTCGAATCACACGCAAACACACACACTTAAAAAGGTAACTGCTCTCATATGTTTGAGGAACTTTACTGATTTCCCATCTTCAAAATAAAAAAAGTAGAAAAGAAATTGAGTAGACTCTACTTAATGAGGAAATTTAAGTCCTTAAGTGTTTGTTTCGAGATGAGACATAGCTTCTATAAGCAGATACATAAGTAAAAGATACTGAAATAGCGAACAGAGTAGCAAAGACAAAGATGCACAAAAACACAATACATGAAGCAGAATGCAACCACAGCCACGGAAACGCCGACATGTTTGAATGAAAGAGTCTGGCTGCTTCTTTAAAGAGTCAACAGAAGTTAAGCAGTGCAGCATGTTCCGCCCTGAAAGGCTCGATCCCCTCTGCTCCTCAGGGTTCAGGCAGGGAAGTGAGGCAGGTCGGAGATTTAAGAGGGGGCTTGACTGTGAAGAGCTCTCAAAGTAAGAGCCGGAGTTTTAAAATGAACTCCAAAAATAACCTGGTATCCACTGAAGTGATGCTCAAATCTGGTGTAATGTGATTTCTTTTGCATGTTTTGGTTTAAACCATGCTAGAGCGACTGTGACTATCTGGTAGAGTAGCCGTCTAGCAATCTGAAGGTTGTAGGTTCAATTCCAGCTTCCTCCTGCTGCATGTCGATGTTCCTCTGGGCAAGGCACTTAACGCCAAATTGCCCACTGATCTGCATATCGGTGTATAAATGTGTTGTGAGTGTGAATGGGTGAATGTGACTCTAGTGCTATGCATAACAAGAACATATTTTACAGATTTTTTTGTGTAATTTTTTTCAAAGTTTACGTACATTTGGTCAACATCAGAGGTAATTGTGTTTCAAACTGTATGCTGTAACTCCAATGCTGCAAAAGCTTATTTTCCATACATGTATAGATGTACAGCAAACGAGGATTCAACTAAACTCAGGGATATTTCTCACCTCTACATCTCACTAATGAACCCAAAACTTCAGAGATTCTGAAATGTCATGACCTATTTCTGTTTCTTAGCAACCAGACGTTTTGAACAGACAGGAAAGTGAACAACTCAAAACTACAAATTTTAATATTTCCAAACCTGGGTTTCTGGGTTAATTGCTAAGCTTTATACATGGGGGCCAGGATTTTTATCTAAATTAATTTAAGCCAAATTAAAAATAAATATCACTTGGATCACAGACATTTGATCTCTGTTTTCATGTAATGGTCTGAAGACGTCAAACTGGTCCTCGACCTCTGAGCTCCATCACATCTGCTGCAAAGTAAAAACAAACATGTGGCGATTGTTAATTCTGAGGTTGAGATTTCAGCTTCACAATAGGTACAATGGCACGAAAGGCATATCCAAGGTCCAAAAGTAATTGCAAAGATTCACATAAACTATGTAATTTTCGTTGAATTCTGTTCAATGACAATAAATGCATTCTATCTCTACCTATCTATTTTGGAGCGATTCAACTGTTAGGTTCTGTTCCTACAAGCACCAGTTGTGGTGAACAAGTGTTATAAGTTTACATACTATATTCTCCCTCTGTACCAGTTGGCACAAATTCCTAAAACAAGGAGTGATACCGGCTTCTTGCCTTTTAAATTTTGCATTTATTCAGTCAGTGGAGGCATGGACACCCGGATATTTATAACTGCTAACACTCTGCGCTGAGGCCCTCTTCAAATTAAATGGAAAGTACAGTGGCTCCCTTGTATGCACGAGAGTTAGAGACCACTGCCAAGGCAAAGCTCTAATATCCAAAAATACTTCCGAGTCCTAAAGCACATATAGCTGTCTAATTTAATAATTCAAACATATGTACAGTGGAAACCATCTAAGCTTTATGGGGAAGCTAATATCTACAGTTGTATCTGAGCGCTTGAGGATGCAGCCAATCAGTGCCAAGAAAAATGAATCTTGTTTTTGGCTTTGCAAATGTCAGTCAATAGCAGGTCAGCTAGCATGGGGCTAAGTAAGATTAGAGGCATTGATTAGGAATAATCTATGGAAATATCTGCAAACAGACAGGTTGTTCCATACAAAAATATGGAATTGTGTTCAACAGAAACGTTTGCAAATAGATGAGTAGGCCACATAAGCTTTTATTGGTGGTCAGCCTTGTACTAGACCCCCTCTATGCGTCTCCTTCTGAAGAAGATAAGATCCAGAACTATTGAGTTGTCAGCAAATTCAACAATATTTTGTTACTCTCTTGGGTGTAGGAAGTAACAGAAATAAAACAAAAGGCCTAGTACGATGCCTTGCGGCACTCCAGTGCAGAGAGTGATAGCATTGGAAACAAAATAAGCAGCAGAGAACATTGTAATTATTTATGAAGTCCTTTAGGATGGTTGTAGACTTAGAATTTTAAGGCAACTGTAGCACAACTCCTCAGCAAGCCCCTGTAAAAAGTTTGGACAGTGTTAAACCTCACAGGACCGCTGATGTACTGACCAAAAGAACTTTGACTTTAGTTTGTCCAATTTCTATTTTATGGTTCTTATTTTTTACACAAACCTCTGGTTGGCATTTTGTAGTTCCTTAGTGCTCGATTGTAGTTCCAGTTCTCCCTGTATGTTGTGATCTATTTTGATCAGGTACTTTTTCCTGTTTTCCAGCACCTTCTTGTGTTTGACATTCTTCCTCTGCGCCTTTGCAGGGTTGCCACTGAATGTGGAGGAAGCTGTATATCAGGACACACATGAAAATATGCAGACACAACAAAGGGAGAGTCCTCGTGCCATGCATATAAGCTGACAGTTTGGAAATTGAGCCTTGGGACTGATGGAGGCACAGAGGGAGCATCCAGACCTAAATCACTAAGAAATTTAAACTAGACAGCAGGGCTCTGAGATGAGCAGCGACATCGGGGGAATATTACTGCAAAAATGCAATATAAACGATGAGATATATGAAGAAAACTCTTTTTTCTCTATGCTATATAAACTCTCCATCCCGAGGAGAAGTTTCACATAAGGAAGGCAGACAATATAATAAAAAGGTTCCCATTCTCAAAGGGGCCATTTAGGGCAAAGAATACAAAACCCAAGCCTTCATTTCCACAGAAATTGTCTTCCTCCTGCTATTCCTTTCTACTTCAGCGATCAGCATTATCTCCTCCGTGCCAATCTGTGTGTTTGTGTGGACAGAAGATGAGGAGGATGAGACTTTGGGAGAAAAAGTGAGAGGGAGGAGGGTTAAGTCTAGATTTGATCCCTGCTAAAAGGACTGTTTGTTTTACAGCTGACGACCCCAGAGTTTAATCTGGCGCTTAGCTGCCTGCTCAATCTCTTCTCCTTCATCTCTCTCCATCCTCTCATCCTCCATGCCTCTCCCCTTCAACTCTGTCTCTCCAACCCCCTTCTGCGAGTTACACCACACACACTGCAGCCTCTCCTACATCCTCCCCTCTCTGTCCTATCCTCCTCCATCCCTTGTCATCTCTCCATTTCTTTCCTCTTCTTCTGCAGTGCCAGGAGCAGTTGTTTGCGATTCACATTTAGCTGTATCCATCAAGGTTGGGTGTTAGGCAGAAAATGAAGCTGGGGTTACATCATATCAGCGAGCCTGCATGTGTGTAGGAGGATGGGAAAGAGTGCAGCGATGGTTTGAGGTCCTGAAATCTGTCCGCGTGTGTCAAGATTCAATTTTGTATGTGTGATTTCACATTTTTCCCTGTGTGTGTTTGCAAAGTGCATGTGTGAGGCAAAAGGACAATAGTGAGAGTGTAGGTTAAACAGGATGAGGGTATTGCAGCAGATGAGGGTCATGCTGTGAGTCTTAAGGGTCAAATCCTGTTATAAGTAAGAGGGATCAGGGTTTAGCATGGCTCTGCTTTTTTGTACTGCTGCAATATCCACAGACTGTGAGCAAGAGATGCTCTGCGAGAGTGTCTCTTGAATTGTTGAAAATTGCCAAGAGATTTCGGTTCATGCATAACAAAACAGAGCAACATACTCTCAGACAAACACAGCAGGAAAGTAAAAGGAGAAACTTAGCAAATGAGGTGAACAATGAACTTGAAGCCCCCAAAAGGGGCTCAATTTAGAGGTGAGAAAGAACTGGGAAAGCCTTGTAGAGGCCCCTCGTTTGGGAAACCTTCAGCTCACACCTCTGGGAGAATTTCTCTCATGGTCTGAGTTAGATTGGGTTATGTTAAGATTCTACATCTCAAGTGTCACTTCCATGGTGATTAGTTCCCCTTGCAGCGAATATCACAGAACCTGCAAGACTGCAGCGGTGAATAAAAAGGCCTTCACGTCTTGATTGGCTTTGGGGACTCCTAAAACATCAGCCAGGTACCAAGTGGATCTGTGGTTGCAGGAGCAACGTCTTGGCTATAGAGAAGGACTTAGATTAGCTTTACCAAAGTACTACCAAAATGTTCAATGACCCAGAAAGGGAAAACAGGGACCATCCCAGTCTGTGGATCCAGACTGAGGATATTCTTGGGTGTTTGAAGAATCACTTTGTGGATCTCCTAAATTTTATCATCATGTCCTCCCCAGCTCCTCAAGTTTCGAGCCATGATCCTGATGTGAAAATGCATGAAAATGCATGGACTACTCCCACCAGGGTATCTCTGTGACTTATTCACAAGTAATAATAGAACAGAGATGGGTAGATGGATAAGGGCCTTAAAATATGGGTGGTGCTTCATTCTGCTTGTGTTGACAAAAGGGCTGAGCCAGAAGTAAAGCTCTCAATTTAATAGTCAGTCTGCATTCACCAACCCTTAACTATGATGGGACTAATGAGTTCTGGATCGCAACCAAGAGAACAAGATAATGGATATGAACGTCCGCAGTCAGTCCAGATATAGCCGCTGCTCTGCACAGTGAAAGGATCCAGTTAAAGTGGTCTGGGCATCTGATTAGGTTATGGGAATCTCCCCAGGGAGTTTTGCAGGCCCCTACCAATATGCCTGGGTTTCCCCCTGGACCTGTTACCCAGACACCCAAACCTCACATGCATATGCTGGTAAATATTTCAGATGCAGACCATATGGCACAATTTCAGATTTATTTAACTGCATAAGAATGTTTCTGACACATGTTCTGAATAGTTCAGACTTTTTTTTAAACCTTGTATAAAAGAGATTTTATAGATTCAGATTCATGTTTGAGTGAAAACTATGTTGGTAGAAGCATATTTGCAATCAAATTAATTCCTGTAAATCTAAATAGGTCGTATGAAATTGATTGCTTTCTGCTCACCATATCAGTTCCTGGTTTTTGCATTACCACATATATGAGCTAACTATATGTTTCATGTGCTGGTATATTTTTGAAAGTGCAGGAGGTAAAAGAGTGATAATGAAATGCTGCTTCTTTTTCTCTTCAAGATATTATGTTCTGCAGATGCAGAAGACTTCTAGCACAACGTCAGTGAAAAATAACATCTTTACCCTTGATAAAAACTGATAATTCAGGTCATGAAAGCTTTTACCAAGAACTTTCACAATGACAAAACACAATTGTTTTTGACAACTGTGTTGAGAAGCTATTGTGATGGTTCTCTAAAGGTTTGAAATCCCCGTGGCCTTACTGACAGTGAGAATGTCTCACTTTAGTTTCTACAAAATTTTTAAACTTACCAACTTACCATTTATGTGATGTTATAAAAGGAGTTTCTGCATCCAGAAACTATTCTTGAAATCAGTTCTGAACTAACAGATTAAAGTCAAGCACTTTACCAACCTTCTGATCTTATCCAGTAATTATCATAACACTTCCTTCCACACAAATGCTTTAAGTAACTAACCACAATCATGTTTACATATTGAGATGAAAGTGGGATAAGTTTTTATATGTTTATAAAGCATCATGTCAAATTTCAACTAAAATACTTAATATGTTGTAGTTTTGCAAGTCTTGGGAAACATGCACTGCAAAAAAACACAAAATCATACCAAGTAATGTTAGCTTAGTTTCTTGTTTAAATATTTTACTACACTTCACATAAGAAAATTAACTTATGAGTAACTTTTCAGCAAGATATTTAAGTAAATTATTCCTTCATTTTGTTGAAAAAGTATTTGTTCCTCTGGCAGATTATTTCACTTGTGGGAAAAATGTCTTGCTGTAATTGAAATAATCTTGCAATGGCTCATACTGTTTCATCAACATTAAGGAATTGCCTCAAAACAAGCTCCTACATCTTGGTGAAATGTTATTTGAAAGTTAGTTTTGTCTTATTTCAACTGTACTAAGATACTTGCTGCATCACAAACAGATGGTATTACAAAGTCTGGACACAATGGTCCTTAGCATAAAGCCAAAATTAGCAACAAATCAACAGTTTGAAAAAAAACCCTTAATCCTAACCTACTTAAAACAGCTAAAGTTTAGTCTAAAATATCACAGGTTGAGAAATAAATGTTTGTCTTTTTAATGAATTGTCTGGTTTCAACAGTATTTGTGCAGGAACCACAAATATTGTATATTTGCTGTCTCCAGACATTTTAACATAAATTACCTTTAAATATATGTTTAGCAACTAGAAGGTTTATTTTCTGAGTTCCAACTTGCTTCAGGTGCAAGGTGACACGCTGCAGATCAGTTTTCTTTAATATCATAATCTGATTTGTTGGCAGTTTTAACTGTAGCTGATGGAGTTTGCAGGTGGTTAGAGATGTAAAAACATTTTTATGTGCAGATTGCTTTTGATCCTTCTTTGGATCGCATTATGTAAAAACCCAGAGGCCGCTCTGCTGTGTAGACTTGATACATTAGGAACATTTTCCCTTATCGGTTAAACCCAGCGGCTGAGTGTTGCTGTTGCTTTATTCACTTTATGTATCTTCCTTCAGCCTTGTTATTATAAAATCTGTTACAAACATTTCCAAATATATAAAATATGCAGTCCGTTTGTAGCGCTGCGATTTCTGCTCATACAAAAACTTCTCTGAAATTTGGACTTGAATGTGCTGGATAAAAGCATCTCCTTCAAATGTTCATGATAGAAGATCCATTCAAATGATTGTTACTATATTTTAAAAGAATCACATCATGCTGTTAGTACAATAATGAATAAATATGCCCCAAAGCAACAAAGTGGTGCTTTAAAAGGCATAATCAGCTGTGCTAGAACAAAATATTGCACCTCCTGCTGTAACTGGTTGCCGTATAATGAAATCTCATCGCAGGGCTGGCCGTAATAATCCGAGTTAGGAACAAGAGAGATGATTTACATGAGAGATTTCCTTTCTCCTCTGTGCTTTATGGCCGTGCCGCATCAGCTGAATTGTCAGCAGAGCATCTCACAGGGGGGAAAGCTATCAATACAGAGCAGAGAATAAAAGCTGAGCGGAGATATGGCTCATCTCTCTCTTCAGAGGTAAAGGGGGATAATTTCATGAATGAAAAATTAAGTCAATAAATTTACAACAAAATGCCCCCAAAGCAGAGTGTGGATTCATGTGTGACAGAATGAAAGCTTGCTGATGCCACTTTTCACTTAAAAACCAGAAGGCTTTGGAATCAGTTTCTGGTTTTTTTTTTTGTTTTTATCTTTCTGGCCTCTTAGCCTGCCAAGGTTGTGCCGCTCTCTGGGGAGCTGTGGTTTCTGAAAGGTTCCTCCTCGTACTTAATCCCTCCATCTCTTTGTGTCCAGGCAAAAAATATATCCGCATGAAACTCAAGAGGATGCCGAAAAGGAGGCCTGGTCGAGTGAGGGGAGTAAATAAAAGAGCTCCTTTCAAACATTTCGCTACGGTATTGAAGAAAATGGAGATAAGACTAATGCAGATTGGGCAAAATGAGGAAAAGCTGAATTTTGCTTTTCAGATTAACTTCAATTATCCCACTTCAGAGAAGGAAGATGGCTTAATCTCACTATTCTGTAACAGTTATGATCGTCAAATGTTTTTTTTTACTGTGCTAATAATTCAACACAACTGAAGTAATACAATTATTTAACATAGTTTTCATTTACACAGTTGCTAAATAATTTTAACACAATTTAAATCTTTAAATACATTTCTTTAAGTGGCTCCTGCCTGCTGTTTAAACGCTAAAGCCCTGGTTGATCATAGTTGGTGAACATGAATTTTCTTCTTCTGATGGCCGCTTACCGCAGGATGACGCATCATATCCCAAAGCTCAAAACATCTCAACATGACAAAAGGTTCACTGCACTATAACGCAGTCACCAGACCTCTGAGATGGAGCATAAACTCTGCAAAAGGAAGATTTTTCCGTACTTTTCTACACCTGGAAAATGCATTTCTCATTTTATTTTGCACAGATTTGTGAGTTCAGCGGGGCTTTCCACTCTAACGTAAAGTAAGAGCATCAATTCAAATCCATCCTGGGCTGTGGTGTATAAAAACTGGCAGGTGTACCTCTTAATAGAAAATGCAGCAACAAAAAAGACAGACCAGCCGTTTCATACATCATGTTCATCATCATCATGTCTTTATTTGAGTGTAAACGAACTCTGAAAAGAGCATCAGCCAGCTTCTTGATTATTGGATTTAACATGATTAATCTAGTTTGCAGTCACTGATAATAAAACATGATCACTCCAGTGCAAAAAGGATCACTTCCACCTCATTTTGCCCTTATAAATAAATGCTGTGGTCATAGAAGGAGACAGTTAGATTATTGTACTGGAAATAAATACAAAGGAGGGAGGCTGTGAAAAAACCTCGCTCTGTCAGAAGTCATCCATAATAAGACTGTAAAAACTGTAACTGAAATGTAAAAGTGATCCCATTTTGCAGCGTGCATAATAAATAATGACACTTCCATAAGAACTGTCTGCAACCTCAGTTCAGTGCAACAGCTTAACCTAATCTCCTCTCTTCTTTTTGTACTTGGTTTAAATATTTGCATGTGAGAATGCTGATAGTTGTTGAGTTTTGTCGACGTGCGTTTGGACACAACCAGGCGTCCGGAGGCTCATTGGGTTAGTAACAAAATCACCACATTAAATACATAAAAGAAGAAGAGCTGCAAAAATAACTCTCTTAAAAACAAATAAACTTACAATCACAGCAGTTAGTGTTGAACTCAAAGAAACAATCCGTTTAGTCAACTTCTGTTTTTCATTAACATAAATATTTACAATCCAGCAGAAAAAAAAAAAAAAAAGCCATCATACTTTACAGAAACGAGAACAAAAACATAACTGCAGTCAGAACCACAAACAGGACGAGCGAGAATGTATGTAGTGTGTAGCTGTTCTTATATTATCATTCTGTAACTAATGAGAGCTCAGCCTCCGTCTTCAAAACAATTCATCTTTAAAGTGGAAGAAAATTCAGGACAGTGAACTGCAAACAAAAAACCCCCCAAAAAACTTTCCATTTAATCGGATTTTGTTTCCTTTAGTGAAAAAGTACTAAAAATAATAATAATCCTGCATGATAGAACGTTTTAGGGAATGCGAATGTCTCCATTCACAGGTTTATATGATGCCTTTAAAGATAGAAAGAAAAAAAAGAATAAACAAGATGAATTGTATAAGATAAATCTTGTGGCTTTGCTCTCATCAAACAACAAAAAAAAAACCTTTCAACTACTTCTTCAATTGCAGAGATAAGGACAAAAGTGAGGAGAAAATCTGCTTTTAGGTCCATCTTTGAAGAAGGAGGCTGGGCTGCCTTCGCTGCAGCCAGGCAGCTCTGAAAAGGAGCGTCTCCCCTTTGTTGTGATTCATTGACGTGGCTGCATGTCTGTGTGCTGAATCCTTCTATCACACCTCCTCTTAAGGCTTTCAAGCTGATTTGGATCAAAGTCAGACTCAGGGGAATAATTTGACATAAACATTAAGTTAAGGAGGGGGAAAATCATCGCCTACGACCATACTCCACTAAATTGTAATTTTTCAGAAAGTTTCTATAGCTTCTTGATCTTTTGATTGACAAAGGGAGGCTTAAGCCGGCATTAACAGCTTCATCTGACAGTTGTTTTGCAGTTTGAACATCTTAAAGGCTGAATGGTTTTACATTGAGTCTGGACTGATGGGGAATAACCTCAAAACAAAAAGAGGAGCGCCACAGACTGAAGCCGAAAGTTATCAACAGCGCGGGAATAAGGAGGAAAACAAGTGTTAAAATGTTAAAATGATCCCCATACTGGCCAGATGATTGGATTAGGACATCATTACACAAGGCTGGAAGCCACTTAGATACGGTAAAGCAGCTGCAGCCGCCACCATTCCAGTTCTGGAAACATTTCTGACTAGAAGGGAAGAGACAGGAGGAGCAGAACTTCTTCTTCATGGGGGTTTGGATTAAATATATATATTCTGTTTTGTTTCGAAGGAATCTTTCCTCCGTCCTGTGGGGTCGGGAGGTGGCAGATGACGGGCCTCTATGTGAAGTTCTGAAGCGGCTGGCTGACCCTCATGCACACCCAGTAAAAGGCCCGAGCCAAAGTGACCAGAACCAGGAGCAGCATGACGGCCCACGAGGCGTAGATCCCCGGGTAGGTCTGCGCCTTCACCCACGTTCCAGCCTGAAGCGAGACGGGACAGAACAGAGCCGGCCCTTTAAATGATGCTACGACAACAATCAGCCGGCTCCAGTCCGCACATAGAAAGCGGCGTAAAGACATAATCATATTTGCAGAGGGTTTTTTTCTGAAATGCTCAATTATGTTGCTGTAATCTTCACTGAAGTCCAGTTAAGCATCAGCAAACTTTCACTGCTGATTAACATATTAACATTTTTTTGTGGATTAGCTAATAAATTGCTCTCAGTGAACCCCAGGAGAAAAAAATTAAACAGTCATGTATTAAATGTTTTATTTGATTCAAGAATGAGTGTAAAACCTCTTCTGCAATGTAAAAGGAACTATAAAATAAAACTATGAGCTAGAGCCGGTACTCACACCCAATAAACGTTTTGCCACATTACGGCCAACAGCTTTAATAGATTTTATTTGGAAGAAGCGATTAACAGTGGAAGGACCCAGGACTGAAAAGTGTGGGGGACTCATAGAAACATTTTTCACTGCAGACACAAGTTTCAAATGAACTCTAGAAGAAAACTGCATTCTGTAAAACGGAAAACAGAGGAACATTTATTTAAATATTCAGGATTTATATATTTTAGAAACGATTCATCTGAAATTTATCTCGGAACATTCAGTAGAGGGCAATAATAGATAAAGACTGGATGGATGGACGGACGGACGGACGGACGGAGTGTGGAAACCCCGTCAGAAGTTTTCAAACCTCCAGACAAAGTTATTTCTTCCAGCTGTCAAACCTTCAGCTGTTGGACTGAAACCCGTTTCTTGCAGAACCGGGTCTAAACCTGGAGTTCATGTTTTCAGTTCCTGTCCCCGAGACAGGAAATAAAACACGAATTAGGTCAGAAAACGTCCTCCTCTGACCTACATATCAGTTTTTCTGCTCTTATCTCAATTATGAACAATCCGGATTGTTTTAATGATTCAGGTTTCTTTCTGGGTCCGATCTTTCATCTTCAGTTGCTGATCGAACGCATGTTCAACATGTTAAAGCTGTTGAAGATCAATCTTTAGATCTGTGCATTTAAAATGTGCTATTTTTAATTAAATCCTGAAAGCCTTTTGAGCGCCTCCTGCCTTTAGGTACACGCTGTTAGAAATTTGATGAAGTGCACTCGTATGAAGACTTGGCGTTTATCAGCTCTTGTATCGTTCTTGTAATTAAAACAGCCTTTTTCATAAAACTAGATTAAATGGTGAGACATTTACTGGCTTCTTCACAGCTCTCAGCAGATCTACACATGTTGTGCTCATCTTGCACCCTCTGATGGTCATGGTGTGAATTGCAGCTTCTATCTATTATGTAAAATCTATTGTTTTAGCATCATGTTGTAATGTTGTTCCCTCATCAGAAACATACCTACAATGTTGCTCTGATTCTTTCATGCGTTTGAGAAATCCTTTCATCTCCATGGCAACAATTCAGCTGTCCAAAACGCACCGCCCTGGAGGACACAGCTCCTCAGAGTTGTACTTTACAAGCCTCAAAGAGCGGTCCTCCTCTGCTACTCCTGTACTCAGCTCCTTCAGACTAGCCATCAGGAATTAGCAAACACCTAGTGGAACTGAGTTGATTATAGGAGCTACTTCTCAGTGAAATGCTGGTGAAAATGTAAAAAGGTTATAAGAGGAGCCATACTGTTATGACTTCCTGAAGGCAGAGTTCCAGAAAGAACAGAAGCTTTTAAAGGGACAGAGGCCCAATTTCAATGCAAGTCAAAGTTATATTTTATATGCATACCATTTTTACACCTGAAATTAACAGTTACTTGATTGTACTATAAAATGGCACAATATGCCTAAGAAATACATTTTATACATTCCCCTTTAAATGAGCAGATAAATAAAAAAAATATAATAATAAAAGATTTTTGTTACTCCAACCATAAAAAATTCATCTAATATAAAATTGTTGGGGTTCACTCACCATAAGTCCAGCAGTGGAAATGCTGAACAGCAAGCAGAGTAGAAAGCACCACAAACTTCGCCTCCGGGGATACCTCTGTCCAATGGAGGACCTGCAGAGAAGGAGAGGAATCGTTTGATTTCTTTTATTTCTCCAAACAAAAACCACCACGACATCTCACATTGTAACAGCAACCATTTTAATGACCAGGAAAGGCGCAGATGTTCACAATGCTCAGCGCATCTGTTGTCATTAACAATGGCTTTGTTAGAGCTGGCATGTGCAGCGCTAGATCTGCAGGAAGGATCTCTTATTACTCACAGCACTCAATATGGCCTAGCTCCGTGTTTAAAATGTCAGCAATAGAAACTGTTTCGTTTTTTGTTTCGTTTTGCTGCAATCCCTGTAAACACGGAAATAAAGAAACACCTCCTGAAATACTTTCATTTATATTCTGATCTGACAAAGTTTCCTAAATAAAGCAAATGATAAACAGCTGATGGTGTTCTGCTGTGACAAAATTAAAAAATAAAAACTTCTGATTTAGTCTTTTTATTCTAATTGCAGGAAAAACAACTGCATCATGAAGTGGAAGAAAAGGCACTTTGTTCCTTCTTCCCGCACTTTTTTTTTTCCTGACAGTTTGAGCTGTTGAGGCATAGACCTTACAAATGAAAAACAAAGACCTTCATCAATCAGTTACCAACTTGCTCACCCAGCTGCAGACAGATCAGCTTTGCACGAAGGAGTCCTGTCATGGACCATTCTTTTTCAAACTCCACCATAAATTTTCAGTCGGACTGTTTGCTGGTTATGTCACTGAGCTGATGTGCGTGTCGAAGAGGGGGGGAAAAAAGTTTTCACTCACTTTGTTCTCCGGAAAGATGTTTTATAACCATCATCAAACCCACTTAGACAAGAAAATAACCTGAAAATACTTCATCCTCCTGCAAACTGTGCTTTTTTTTTTTTTCTTTTTTATGCATTTCGCTGGACTTACTCTTAACAATAATTCCAGCATCTTTGTCTTCATCCGTAATGCAGATATGAGTCATCACTAAATATCACTTTCATCTCATTGTTTATTTCTTTTAAGGCACTTGAGCTGTTTTAGATTAAAATAAATCATGTTTATTTAGCTGAATGCATCAGAGGTGCACTGATATTTCAGCCCCAGTCATCTAATTTAGTATCCACTGATCTTATCTACCTTTGAAAATCTGGTCTGAAAATCAACCACTGTCCAATTTTGCTCTGTATTGAAAGAGAGGTGACAACTTTTCCTTTGCAGCTGAGCACAAGAACATTGTGAAAAACACTAAGAAGCTTTTACATTACAGAAATATAGACTGCAGCAATGTTCAAACTAAATCCTGGAGGGCAGAACATATTCAAAATGAAACTGAGGAGGAATAAATAAGTTCAGGCTTTTCATCACCTGAAAACCAATGAGAAGGTTTGGTCTTTTCTGTTAGGACGGTCAGATGGTAAAGAAAATGAGGACAGAAAAAGTCAGCTGGTGTATGAGTGAAAAAAAAAGTGCGTAAAGCTACTTACACTTTTTTGCAGTGCGGGCACCTGGCCAGCGTCCGGTCCGTGAACTCTGTCCACTGAAATCACAAAAGTTAAACGCCCTGAGCATCAAATGGAGCCAAAAAGCAAACCTTGTTTGCCAAGGTTTCAGAAAGTTTTTACCAAGTGGGCACACTTTATAAAAACTCATCAAGTGAATCGCTTTTTATGTCCCACTAACAGGCGTTGCAGTTTTTTGCTTCAGCAGGCACCTGGTGCTTGAAACTCTATTCTCATTTCCATAATAACTATACATGAGTGAAAATTTATTCCAGACAGACCAACACAACATATCATCACTGCTTGGGTAAAAACTAATTAGCTTACAAACCCACCCAGGGCACAGATTTGTATTTTCAGTCAGCCATCTTGCCTTCAAGCGATTATGTAACATTCATCTAACTTTAAAACTCCCTTCTGCATCAGTCAGACAATATTTAACACAATTCTCTGTTCCACTCCGTCTTCAGCTAAACTTATGTCCTCTCTTCCATCATATATTTCATAACTATCTTTACTTGTCTTGTAGATTGTTTAAAAAAGCAGCAAGGAAAAATGTTTCTTTCCCTTCAACACAAAATGACCACAATACATCAGCAGTGTGTTGTTATGGCTATTGATCTGCAGCGATAACTCAACGCACTCTTGGCTCGCAGGAAGGATGTCCTGTCTTTTTAATAATTTACTTGCACCAGCATATTTCACAACAAATATCTTGTGGACCTGCAGAAATTCTCCCAGAATGCTTCAGCTGGAGGGAAGAAAATTCACCTGAGGGTCAAAAAGACAAAAGTCAAAGTGCTTTAATTATTATTATGCCGGTCAGCAAAGCAGTGGAACTGCTCTTCAAGTCTAACTAAAGTTTTGTTTTAGCTCCTACTAAGCACCTTCTGCAATCTAATTATTAATGGGTTGATCCAAAAATTAATCAACACATCAGTCCTGCACTGTAGCTACAGTAACAAAGAGGAAAGATTTATCACAATCCAGTGACATTTAAACCATATGAATGATCCTGAATACCAATAGTGGTCTTAATCTAGTCTGAAGGAAGTTCAAATAAACTTTACTGTGTTATTAAATTTTTCAAATAAAAAATTCTAATAAATTTCACCAAAAAGAGACTGTGCTGCAATTTGAACTCTGACAATATTTGTTTCTCTTTATTATTTTGATGTGTTTTTAAGGAGAGAGCCGTTACCAAGAAGGTGTTGCTGCAGTGTCCACAGGAGACCCGGGCTCCAGCAGGCTGAGGGTCAGGACTGGCCGGCCCAGGATGAACAGGACCCAGATTTATTATCCTCTTACTGGAAGGAGACAGGCAGGCACACAAAGTCAGCATTCCCACCACGAGTAAATTATCACAATCATGATAAAATTTGGTGTGAGAGCAAACTGCATTGTCATAAAGCCTGATGTTTTGAGCTGCTATCTCAAGGGCGTGCTGCAGCGCGGCTTTATGAAATCCATCAGCAGCCCGTCCTCTCATTCCTACAAACCTCTATAAAAATCTACTTCCCCCGACACAGACAGCGGGTCGGAATCACTGATCAGACAGGAGAACAGAGAAGTGTTGGTTGAGTCAGCGTGTCTGGCTTGAATGCAAAACAGTGACACTGGAGGTAAACATTTAAGAGTATTTAATGAGGGAAAGTTGCCTATGAGGAATGCACACAATAAGCAAAAACAGCTTGCAGAGCTCAGTAAGCAATTATACTCCATTAGGCTGAAAACAGGAATATTATGCAAATATTTCCACTTTCGTTTAGAATATCTGACAATTTACTGTTTTACCAGTAAATGGTACAAGATTTCAGCGAGAAGATAAAGAGTAATACTTTTAAATACAGCTATATATTTAATTCAACAGAGGATGTAGCTGTAAGCCTAACTATGATCTGCATTTATAGATGTATTATTTTATAAATTCCTGATTCAGATATTTTTTTAGCCTAGTTTAAAACAATTACATGCGCACAAGTCAAGCCGTTTCCGTGCAGAAGCAGATATCAGTTGTATTTTAGGTCTAACTTGCTTATCCCAGTTTATATTCTCACAAATAACCCACAAATCCGTCTGTGTAAACTTCATTATAATTCAACGATTGAAACGCCTCGATCATATTTTAAAACAAAAAAAGCATGTTCTGCTGTTTTCTTGATAAAGGTGATGATTCTAAATTCTACAAATAAAATGATCCCCACTGATCCATTAAAACGTAAATTCCAATCTCTACTTGATTATTACTAAACTCAAAACAAGGTACTATTGATATGTTTAAAGGCTGAAACAATAGGGAGCTTTAAATCTCCCTATTGAGCATAATAAATCAATGTTTATTGCAGGTAGAAGAAAAATCGACTGATTTGTGCATCTCTAAAAATTTCTCATGCCCTGATTTAAAATATTTAAGATTAGGGCTTTGCCCCCAAGTCCCAGTCACACACAACATTAAAGTTGACACACAGCTTCAGTATTCAACAAAATCTCATCTTCATCCTGCTGATAATGTTTTTATGTGGAGAAGTTTATTGAATTGTTTGTCCAAGATCTTCTGTTGCTGTCCAAGAAATGAAACATGATGTTAAATCAGGAATGTAATACTCAGATGTAGAAAAATAAGCTTTTTTTTTGTTCTTTCAAAAATAGCCTCTCAATGTTTTTGTCAAACACAGACAGTGCACCACCAGCAACAGCAGAGTTTACTGCAGCCAAAGGCTTCATATAAATAAGAAATATGTGCCATTACTAATTTTATATTTTGAGAGAAAACCCTAGTAGGTACATCATAATAGTATTTTTGAGTTCTCAATGTGGGCAAACTTGAGTTCTCGTGCCTATAGTTATATAAATTTCAGCAAAGGCAAATAGAAAGCACGGCTGGTTACATTACACAGAATTCATATAAATAGTCAGGGATCTCCTAGAAGGGATATTGTCTCATTTGTTGCAAATCATTTCCCAAACTAAAATAAAATGTCTACTGGGCTTAAAATAAAGTTGTTTTTTATTATTATTTTTTTTATCCCTGATCACTGGTGCATTTGCTGCACTTGTTGCTAAAGAGAGGACATCTGTGTCTTGATTCAAGTTGCTCCAGTGCACTGGAATTGATCTTATGTCTGCATGTATTTAGTGCAGCCTGCTTTATGATCCACAGCAGATAAAAAGCAAACAGCATCTGCTGGTAAAATGGAGAAGACTGAACTGCAACATCAATTCCCAAATCCTACCACCTCTGTGAAGCAACCCAGGCATTAAAATCATAAAGTTCAGATGAGTTGCTAAAACAATATATTTATTAGGACCGACAGCTTTGTGTTTTGGGATAGACTGTATGTATTTTTCTCTAAAGAGGTTTGGAAACTCCTTTGCACCTTGGAGACTGTAGACAGAAAGCTTTTCTCAAAACTGCAGAAATTGCCTGAGGATTTTTTCGAATCTCATTATTCATCCAAACTCCATTGCTCTAAAAAGTGTCCTGAGTATAAACAGATATATGGATGATAAAATTAGCATGCAGGAAAAAAAACAACCAAACAAAAAAAAAGAACAACTTTTACAGTCTGAGCTACAGTAACTTTCCACATTTCACAATACTTGCCAAATAGAAGTAAAAAATTCATGCCACGGCTGTCTAATGAGGTTTCCTCATGTTAACTGTGCTGGCAGTAAGACCTTAATTGAAGGCCCGCTGTTCTCACTGCACCTTGCTTCCTCTGATTTTCTTTCCTTCTAGCAGGACATTGTGTTACAGGAGTTCTGCAGGGCTGTGCATTCGTGATCACAAAACAAGCACACACAGTTTCTCACCAATATGGTCGGGGACAGGCAATCCTCTGAGAAGTGACTTTGCAGATGAGAAGACAGTTGCAGGGGCAGCGAACGTACTTCTTTCCTGCTGGGGCATTCTTAATGGGCTGCAGAGGGAGACAGAAACGCTCAGGAGATCAGAAGGCAGCAGAACCTCAGAGCCGAAGAGGAGAAGATAACGAGCCAATTATATGTGATGGGCGAGGATGAATAAATAGTACAGGAAGGAGAAAATTGTTTTCTAGCAGAAACTGTACACAAACAGCAAGTTAAGGTGGTGATTTATAACTGGCAAGAGTTCAAATGTAAAACAATAACTCAAAAAGCCAATTAAGCAGCTTGTGGAAAGGTATAAGAACACCCAAACCCTTGCATTTGACTTGTGAAATAATTAGCATATCTTTATAAAAAATAAAGCTTAATAATCAACTGGAGTGTTATTTAGCCATAATTATGTTTGAGTGTTTTATTAAACTTGCGCATAAAGTTTTTTTTATTCCACTCAGTATATTTTCTTCAAGGCATCAACTTAAAATCACATTGTTTCACTACATGTACCTTCATATAATGTTTTAATCAGACCTTTGCAACAACAATATATTTCTTTAAAAAAAAAAAAAAGAAATTGTACAAGGGATCCACTGTTTTTACTTCTGTTACTGATACAGATATCTGAAGTTTAGTAGATAAAACCAGTGCTGAACTGTCTTAAATATTTCCCCTTTTCTCTTTTTAAACAAAGACATAAAATTCATTTGATAACTCTGTACCAATAAAGTACACTTAAATACAATAAGAGCTTCACAAAAGTGATCAATCATGTAAAAAAACAACATAACTGTTTTGTTTGCTTCACCCAAAAAAACAGTTGATCTTGTTTTTTTTGTTTTGTTTTGTTTGGTTGTTGATTTTTTTTTTTTAACCATTTGAGCCAAAGGGAAGCTGAAATGGTTATGCTAAACCAAACAAACACATTGGCTTGTTTACTGCATCCGCTAAAGGTCCGGGACGTTATTATAAGCATAAATCCTAGTTCTCTCGTTGGTAATCAAGAATGACATATTGTAGATATTACAGCTATAATCAGGAGTCTCTCTAATCCTTCCATGAATCAAAGCCACTAACAGACTCAGTCAGTACAATATCCACTCTATATTCCTCTATTACCCCTCTTCAACTGGAAATTATTTTAATGTAATAAGAGCACAAACAATGAAAGATGTGCACTGCAGCTGCTTCAAACATTGCTGCAATAATGAGAAGATCAACAACCGGTAATGAAAGAAGAGCATATGTGCCTAACAGAGCCCAAATAATGAAGTTAATAAACAAAGACAATGCCACATTTAATTTAAATAACTGCAGGTGCTTTTACGTTTGCATTAAAACAGCTTAATTAGAGACCTGGGTGACAATATCCTTGACAAAACGTGGCCAACAGTGCATGTCTGCACAAGTTCTACATAATGTATTGTGTAAATCTACATATGTTGCCTCCATCTGCAAGAAGTTATTACTTATCGGTACAGCCTGATGCAAATCTTACATTTCTTCTCCCATCTGCATATTGATCTGCACTGCCAGAGATGCACACTCCAGGAACCACGTCAACCTGTGAATACAGCTGTGATTGCTGGTGAAATTACTCGCAGCGATTTCATCAGCGCAACTGTCAAATCATTCTCCCCCGCCTCAATCAACGGGAACCTTTTTCTGTGGTCGAACACATGATTAGAAGTTGGCAAGTAAAGTTTGGGCAGAGCAGCTGTTTTCTCGTCACAACTCTGCAGTCTCTCGATAGAGGTAATAATTTCAAAAGACTTCAGAACATTACATCAAATAATTGAATCATTGTTGTAATTACCACACAAGCATAATGAGAGCTATTGTACGTGCAGACATTTTTAAACGTGTCACTTATGTCTGTTCGTGTCCTTGTCTCTGCAGAAATCAGATTTGATTACAAATTAAATTATTTAATAATGCTGTGTGTGATGAATATTTTCATTATAAACTTCACTGACAATATGCCATTTGCAAGAAGACCTAATTACAAACTGACTTATACTGCATTCATCCAACCAAATCCTTCAGAACATTAATTTGGAGCTCAGAGGCGTGGAGGAATAAACAAAATAGAAAAATCCACCTCTTATTTACCTCAGTAATTAGAGTGTTTATGCTTAAGGTAAGTGTTGTAAATAAGGTCCAGATTCTGGACTCAAGGCTACATGAATTTTGTTTTTACAGAGATGCATATACTCTAATATCCAGTAGTGGCCGCACTTCCGCTAGTCAAAAGCAATTTTTTTTTATTTAGCTTTAAAACATCTAGCGCAATTAGTTTCCCCAAAATTGATATTACCTAATATATTCTAAAGAACTATTTACTTGGTTGCTTTGTAAACTTTCAGATGAATAAAGCTCAACATCTGTGTTAATGCACAGGTTATTGACTTAAAAATTCAAGTAGTTAAGATGTTTATATTCATGTTCTTATTTTGAAAGGATTGAGGACTGTTTAAGCAGCTTCCTGTCCTCACAAAACAATAAAACACAGACAATAGAGGACAAGATATAAACATAAATACAATATCTAAAGAATAAAACATGTAAATTACAATGCAAGAATTTTATTGGTGAGCAATGATTGTAATCGTTCAGTGACAGATATAATTTGAATTGAATACCGTGTTTTTGGTGGTGCTTTTACAATGACAGAACTAACTTTTTAGTAAGCGGTGACTGCCACTGCTAACTAAAAAGCTGTGCAACACAGTTTGCGACTCATTGTCTGCCTTTGGAGGATATCCCACATAGGTGCAGACAATAACTACATTAGTAGTTTTCTTAACAGGTAACTGAATATTAAAACTGTTGTTAAAGACAGCATAAAGGATATCAATATTGCAGTTATGTTGTAAGGTTACAGACACCTTCAAGGCTTGATGAGGCAGAAACTGATGCACTGTGCTACTCAGGCTTTGTTATAATTCAATTTTCAGTTCTGGGAAGTAAGTAAAAAAAAAAAATCTATTAAAAATCAAAGTTGTACTTCATTAAGTACATGATAATCAATAAGTCTCACTACTTTGGGCCTATCACTGGATGCAATGATGGCTCATTAGAAAGCCTAAGAAAAACACTGACATTCTGAAAAGGTTGATACTACCACCAGGGAGGGAACTAAAACCTGCAGGATGTCGACCCTTGAGGACTGACTTTCGGCACTACTGACTTAGATGGTATGACTATGAAAAGGTTAGAGAAATGGAGACGTAAAAAAACCATCAACAACAAAAAAAACCCCAACTAGGATTAAAAGGACAAAGATGATCTGCAGAGGCAATTTCAATAGAAAAGCCGAAAGAAGATGGTGAATTATAACAATACTGAAAAGTTCAAGTGATAAAACAATCAATAGACCTTTTAATATGGGCTGATTTGACGCACAGCTATAGCGCATCCACTGCACTTGATTATGACCCAATTACCCAGCATTCAGAAGATTCTTCCTGTTTAATCCTCAGACATTTAATTTGTTGTGCTCCTAACTGATGAAGTGAGAGTGAACACCATTGTGAGATCCAAACAGCTGTCTGAGGCCTCAAGAGGGAGAATTGTGGCAGCTTATGAGTCTTGCAAAGGATTTTAAAAAGTCTCATAAGAACTGGAAGTCAGTCAGTTTAGTTTACTACATTTTAACAATAATCAGCATTGTTACAATCAAAAAGGCAATTGAAAATAGCAACTGTGGATCTTTATTTGTTGTTCTTTTCTTGCTAAAATCTTTGTGGTTCTATTAAAAAAAAAATCAGGACTTGGTGTTTGCTGTAGTGTAATGTTTGTTCTCATTGCTAAAGGACTTGTTATTTCTGAGTTACACAACAACAATCTTAGCTTTCCACTGGAATGTGCCATCCACACCTGCTGGTACACAGCACTTACGCTCTCAGCCAAGTTGTGCATCAAACAGTGAGCTGTAAGTGAATGTACAGCAGAGGAGTTTTGGAGTGGTCAACAACCTCAGTGCCTTTGATCTGGTTCTAAACTCTGTAGTCACACACTATTTTATCCATCTTTACTGATTTTACATCAGTCAGTAAGTGCATCAGAAGTTTTGCAATAAATAACTGGAAATATTGTCGACGAGTCTGAACCATGTCAATGTCAAATGACTCAGCGTGTTTAAAAATCAGATGTTCATTTTTAGAGCTATCCACTTATATTTGATACAGCAAGAATCTATATTATTGCCTGTGTGACACTGAAATTGTTTATTTACTTCTAAGTGATGTGCAAAATGACCTTAAATTACTTCAAGAACGTAAGCCTTCTCAAGAAAGTTTGCTCTGTTCCTTGTTACAAGTCCAGTCCAGTCTGCTGTCAAGACGAACAATGGAGACATTTTTATTGGAAAATGTAAAGATAAAAGTCTCAAATATGCATATGCAGATAAAAATCTAATACCGTTTCTCCTATTAGCTTTTCAAATTTTGTATACCTGTTTAACAACAGGTGAAGAATAAAATTGATTTCTGTAAACTTAATGAAGCAGACAAGGATGACTCTGAATCAATCTTAAAACCACACAAGCTCAACATCAGGATACTTTATGATAATGTCAACAGGAAAATGCTGAGTTAAAATACAAGTAGCTGCAGCAAACAGGATTTCTACACATTTTCATGTAAACATTTCAGAGCTTCCCAGAGCCAGCTACTAGGTGACATTAAAATACAAAAACACAAATTCATCAATTGTCTAAACTTGCTTATTGTTAGAGGGTTCATTTCCGATACAAACATTTGAGGTTTAGTGTCGCTGATACCAGTCCAATACAGAAAAACAGTGATGAATTAACTTAAAACAAGTCTTATTTCAAAACACAGACATAAATGTATTTAATTATAAGTATATTTTACAACTCTGCCCTAATATATTGCACTTAAATACACCAACAGATTCATAAGCTTGGTCTAACATGTAAACGGAACGCAACTTTAAGTTGTTCAGTCAGTGCAATTAGAAATACAACAGCAAATGTAAAATGAATAAAAACGAAACAAACTGACAAAAACAAAAAGGTTGAATACATTAGTCAATCATTTAAAAGTAAACTACAACAAACTTTTGTTCAGATGGTTCAGAAAGTGCAATTAGGAATCCAGTCTGACTGAATAAATAAATAAATAAATAAATGAATGAATGAATGAATGAATGAATGAATGAATGAATGAATACAATCCATTGAGAATAGGATATGAAAAAAAGTGCAGAAATGCACATATTTTTCTATACTCTGTTTTTTCCTTCTTATCCAGATTTGGAAATTACCTTAATTTAAATTGTTCTGACATTTTCAAATCTGCTGAAAACTCTAGCAAAAGGTGGAGACAGTGCTGTAAATAAGTCTTTTCAACAAATTGGAATTGAGTGCAGAGCCTGAATCAGATTTAAAAACAGTGCAATCTCCTCAATAAATCTGTGGTAAACTGAGATCTAAATCATTTGAGATGACAGATCTAACAGTTGGTGCCTCTATTTTCTGTCTGAGTTTTGTGTTTGAGTTTTTTTGCATATTTAGCTGGACACTCTTTTGGAGTAACTCACCGTGGCTTCATTGCAAACCCCACATTTCACCACATGCTGGTGGATCTTCCCCTCCACAGAGATGAGGCTCTGACACACCCTGCAACTGATAACAGGGGCAGTTCCGCTCTCCGGGGAGGCGAGTGGGGAGTAGGGTGGAGGGTCCTCCCCGAGGAGTACCGAGGGCTGACTGGCACTGGGGAAAGGGGGGAAACCTGAACAAGGAGGATAGAAGACAAAATATAAGAGTAGTAATGCCTGTGTGACAAATGCATGATTGTTGGAAGTCACAAGAGAAATGCAGTGGTCTGGGGGAAAAAAAAGACTCATGACAAGTAACCCATTACAGCAAACAAGATAATGAGATTAGGTCTGGAGTTCAGCAGAAAGGAGCTTTAGTAGAAAAACAGTCTTGGAATGCAGAGCAGAGCCGGGAATTAGCAAAAGCTAAACCACATGTGTGGAACAGCTTAACCTAAAAATCACATAAAAGCATGCAAAACTGTCTGCTCTTTTTTTTTTTTTTTTATTCAGAGAAAGCCAAGAGGCTAGTGAAAAGTGAAATCTATTCTCGTTGAATATCTAAATGCTTTTCTTGGGAGTTATGATTGGTCGCAGCATCCCTCCGCAGCATCCGTAGTCACTTCCTCCTGTCAATCAAATCAGGTGTTTCTAAGATGCTAGCCAACCGCTACCATTTCTTCTATTTGGACAGCCAGAGACTACATTTGGCTAAAACAAACTATTCAAAATAACAGAATGCCCCAAAAATATTCATTCTAATAGTGTCATGAAAACTGGTTCACTGTGAAGCTTAGCAAACAGTTGCTAAAGAGTTAGCATCATTTAGGCTAATAATACAACGATTACCTGGTTCATATAAATTCTATAAAACGACACAATTTATCAGAGGGAGTGGTTCATTAGATGCTATTATGTACAATATCCTTATCAAGCAACATAAACCCTCCACAATTAGTCCCTGTTATAGTGAAGCTAGCAGGCTAACCGTAATGCCCAGTCAGTGCGAGAGGCTATGGTAAGCTAGGCTAACAGAGGCTGGAGTAAGGACAGAGGATGCATCACCCTGCATACTCACCCTCAGGTTTGTTGGGCACACTGTAGGACCCAGCGCCTGGGGAAACCCCGCCGTTACCGCTGCCAAGAGCACCATCCCCCAAATCTGAGAGCAACGGGGACCTCTCGCCGTCCGCCATAACGAGAGCAAGGCGCAGGTAAGGGGGAGAGATAGAGAGAGAGCGGGAGAGACGATGCAGACCGATTCGGTGTTGTATTGTTGTCTCGGAAATGAAGGCGTCACATGATCGCACCCACCCACCAACACCAACCCAGAGCACCCAGAACCGGTGCTGCTGCGGTAACGGTGCCCGAGGGTGTGGCACTGCTCTCACCGGGCATGACTCGGAGAAATGATAATAACATTAAGTCAGGCGCATTATGCTTCTATTTACTTATCATGACTTCCCATTTATTGCCATCTGCACCCAGTGGAAATACAGGAAACTTATTAATGTTATTTTAGGCCAGCTAATGTAACTATAAGAAATATATGAAATACAAAGATCTGTTTTCATTTATAGAGGTGAAGGGGCCATTCCCCAAAGTTAGGGTGAAATATGAATTTAAGCGACTGTGGTGGACAGTCCAGGGGGAATCCACCTCTCACCCAATGACTGCTGGAGATAAACACCAACCCCTCCATGATCCTGCAAGATGAAGTATATATAGTGAATGAATAGATAAGATAGTGAATGAGTGGATGTGAGTGTACATGACTAAGTAATATGCAACATTTCTTTATTTGATCGGGCCCCAATGTTTTGGGAAGGCCCAGAGTTTTTTTCTTTTGCTTTCTTGTTCATAGGCCTAATATAAACTAACAGTTAGATCAAACTGTTAGTTTATATTAGGCCTAATAGGTCCATAAACCTGTTAGTTTATGGACACCCAAAATCATATGAGTTGTAGTGATTTAGGATTTTTGTGAATATAAACAATATTGAAGTATTTGAAAATTATCAAGTTATTATTAATTTCTTTGATAACAACATGGAATCATTGGCAAAAGGATGTATTAAACCTACCATGCATCAGTTATTACCTGCTGATAGATTAGACTGCCTATTACTATACTGTAATTTGCTTTAGTAAAATAATTTTCCACAAACACATCTACAACTGTTAAAAAAACAATGTGACTGGTCACAAGTAAGTGAATGAAGTTAAACTTGGATCAACTTAACTTGTAACCAATTATTGCAATCTTAATTATAGCAGGATTCGTCTTACAACACAGATGCTCTCGATCCAAACTTACTGAACTATTATTGAAAGAAGAATGGCAAAAGGTTCAGTCCAAATGTGCAGACCTTCAAGAGACTTTTGACTTGTAGCTCTGTGAAAGGTAGACTTAAAGAGTGCTGACTCAGTCAGTGGCTGTATTTCATTTGTAAAAACATTTAAAAACCATGCATCTTGGCCTTTTCCATAAAAAGGTGTGAAGTGCACAATTCAGAGACTGAGATCTAGACAAAAGTCAGGGAGAAAAAACAATCTTTAATACGTCTGGAGACGGAGAGCAAAAATACACTGCATTAGGCGAAAATCTAAATCTGCTCTAATGAACTCAGAGTTACATAGTTGCTGTTAATCTTTCTCAGCTAAGAGAGGCGGAGATTTAATCTTCAAGGACCAAACAAAGGAAAACAGACAGACGGAACAGTTCAACTATCATGTCTACGGGATGCGAAACCTAAACACTCTATCTCCGTGCAGGGAAGGCCATGGGAAAAACAGCAAGTTCCCAGATGACTCGTCTGGGAAACTTCAGCAGACACATCTTGTTCAATTAGTTTGTACACCTTCTGCAGCTGCACAGAAAAACATCTTGACTATGATACAATTATATTTATGTGATACATAAAAGAACACTGTGTGATGCAAATAAAACATTTTCTCTTGAAAGAAAAATCCACTTCAAAAGTGAAAATGTTGCAGAGTATATTTAGTGCATAGTAAACGGTGTGGTTGATGCAAAGATGGGTCAGAAATTAAAAAGTTGGGAAACTCAGGTCCTGACCAATTCTCCTTTTTGTGATGTTGCTTTCTTGTTCCTCTGTCTCCATACTTCAATGTTTCGCTTCAAGCCACTCAAGTCTAATTTATAAATCACTCAACTATAAAAAGGGCACTGTGTTATCTAAATAACCAATACTCAATTTAAAAAGTTATTTTACTTTTTTCTCCACAGACATGATAGAAAGAAAATTAAAACACGCGTAGAACTACTGAAGCACAGAAAACATTTATTATAACTTCTTCTTATGAAATCAGATTGCATATGGAAAAGAGCCCAGATTTAATTAAAATTTACAGAAATAAATTGGATTTACTTCCACCATTGTTTTCAGGCACTTTAACGAGCCAGTGTGTGCAATCCTAACTTTCTCACCAAGATGTTTGCTTCTTTTTAAAGCTGAAATAATTCATTTATCCTTCTTTTACTGCATGTTGATAAAGTCCATGGGTCACTGCATCGGTAGAGTCACCTCCAGTTCCTGCTTGTCGCTAAAAAACTGTGCCTTGCCCTCTTGATTCTGGATGGGATGGGGCAGATGGAGACCCAGTTTACTAAAAGAAAAAAGAAAGGAGCGACAAGTGAAAGCATTGATGTGAGAAGGAGAGAGATGTTAAGTGGTTGAGGAGGATGTTGAGAGCTGGTTGGAACCTCAATCGAAGCTCAGGTCAAGATCTGAAACAGTGATTAAAGTAAAATGTCTGAAGATCTGAGCTGTGAGTCTGAGCAGCAAAATTCTCCTTATGAGATCAAAAATAAAAGACAAGATTTTCAAAATCTCTCTTACTACTTTGGAGTCCGCAGATCCAGGTATTTCTCCTTTAAATCCAAGAAGACATCTTTTGCCTTTGTGTCGGGTAGCTTTATTTTAACCTAGGGGTAGGAAAAAATATTATTATCATTCTAATATCCCAAATAGTCCCAGTTTATACGCATAATTATTTCAAAAGTATAAACAAATCTTTTGAACAAATATCTACAAACATATTTGCTATATTTTCTACGAATGTTGGCCATAACTGTAAGTGAAGAGCACTGGAGGGAGAATACTATCGAAAATTAAGTCTAGAAATACAAATATTTTTCCATACTCTTAATCTCTTAGAGTATGGAAATTATGAACAATAAAATCACAATGTCAGGTTTCCTAATAAAATGCAGCTTCTGATGCCTAACATTTTAAACCCACTTGTAAATTGCATTTGGTTTTGTGTTTGTCTTTATTCAAATGCTTGCAGATGTTTTCCAATGTGAAAAAAAGTTTATTCATTTCAGTGAACAACTTGCTTGATGCTTAATAAATTACCAGCATGGCTTCACAGCACATTGAAGATGGGTCCTTCTGGCTTAAGCCCAGGAACAAATCCTCTGTCCCAACACTCTGCTTCAGGATAATTTCATACCTGTAGCGAGCCATATCAGAATGCACATGAAAATTGCACATTATCATGAGGAAACTGAACTCATTTATTCAGTTTTCTGGTAAAGATTATTAAACTTTCAAATGAAAGCAACATTTATTGCTTGCAATCATACCAAAGGGTAATTTTAGAGTAACCAATTAACATCTTTTTAAACTGTGGGTGAAAAGCAGAGAGAAGAACCCAGACCAAGATTAAAATCCAGGATTTTCTTGCTGCAATCCACCGTGAACCCTGTGTGTCGTATTCTATCTAGAATGAAGGCAGTACCACTACAGGTTTTTCTCCTCAGTCTTACTCAGGTTGTGGTCTCGGGTCATCCAGATCATCATACTGAGAGCCTTCAGCCACCTCCTCCTCACTCCAGATATCTTTACTGGTTTTCTTTGTGTAGGCCGTAGACACTAAATCAACAGAAAATCAGTTTGAGCTTTTAACATGTTCTTGTTCAAAATAAATTTAACCAAGATCAACAAGTGCACATACCTTCTTTTTCTTTTTTAGGAGGGGGGCCAATATGTCCAGGAGCAAGGTGTCCATGGGCTGTTGCAGTTTGCTAAAATAAACCAAATTTAGTTATTCAACTCTTCTGCACCCAGACATAACTTTTATGGAATAATTACATTAAAAAACGACCTCTTTTAAATAAACTTTCTCATACTGTTTATTTGTGTTTGTGAGTAATCTTACTTCACAGTCTTCATCCTCATCTTCCTCCTGCTGAGTTGCTAACAGCGCAGACAAAGCCTGCAAGTTTTGGTAATGAGATACTCCGAGAAATTCCATAACAACAAATAAGAAAAGAAAGAAAGAAAAAAAAAAGCCTTAAAACTGCATATAAGCTAACTACTTCTAAGCTAACTACTGTTGCTTAAAAACGAATGATAAAATCACTTAGCCTTATGAAGCGAAAACTCAGCTGATTAGCATGCTTAATAGAGCTCGAACCTTTGGTGTTGTCGTTTTCTGTCTCCATGGAGACTGGCTGCCATGGTAACTAGAGACGTTGACCTGAAAAGTACGTAAAAATGCCTGAGTGAAATTAGCTAAGTGAAAGTAATATTTTAAAAATTATGCATATAATCTTAAATTTTAAGAATATATACCTTAAATGTTTTATGCTTAATTTAATTACCGTTCAAAAAAAATAAATAGTTACATATTAATAACTAAACATACATATTAAAGCAGTGAGCATATAGTTTTTTTAATTCAATATTTCAGTGGCACCACATGAACCAACTTGATGTCACATTTAATAATAAAAGAACACTACTGCTCTTCTTTTTAAGGTTTTTTTTTATTTATTAGTGTTTTACACCCATATACATGTAATTTTCTACTTTTGATTTTTTAAAATATATGTAGCTTTAATATATATTATAAATACATTGATAAAAATAAATTACATTTTTCTCTTTTTTATTCAAATATTTATATGTTTTGTTAATTTGGCCATATTCAATATAATTTCAATTAATCCATACATTTAATTAAATTAACTAATTGCGTGAGAGGGAGAATGTCTGAGTGCATAGAATATATATAAATATATTTATAATGGCATTATCAGATTTTTTGGCGGGTTTTTCTGTTTTGAAAAAAAATTATAGATGCGGCGCTAGTCAGTCATGTCCCTCGGCGGATTCCGTAGCCAGTGCATATGGCCCTCAGCAATCATATTGAAGGTGACAGGGAGAGTCATGCCGGGAGCCTCGAGTTTCCTGCCTTTCGCCGTTTTTGCGGCTGATGATGCCGGTGAGGGAGCAAAAGAAGAGACATCCTCGGTAAACTTGGACGACCTTTCACTCTACACAACCCCTCCTCCTCCTCAAACTGTCCGGCATGAGCAGTCTGAAGCGGGTCAACTGGAGGAGAAAGTCGCCGCCGTCAGGAAGTTAGCTGAGCCTTACACTTCTTGGTGGCAGTCAACGTACGCTGAAATTGAACCCAAAGTTCAGAAGGTCGTCCAGTTGGGAAACGACGCGAACGACTATCTACAGAACCCTCCTAAAGACTTCTATCCCCGGGTAGGAGTCATCGGTTTAGCCGGCTTCGCCGGGCGTTTTCTGGCCAGAGGATCCAGGATTAAGAAGGTCTTTTACCCAACGGGCCTTATGACCCTGTGTGCCTCCCTTTACTACCCGGAGCAGGCGGCGGCCATCGCTAAGGCGACCGGAGATTCCGCGTACGACACGGCGGTCCAGGGCTACGCTGCTGTGGAGAAGTTCCTGAAGCCTCAAATCAAAGATAAAAAGAGTGACGAAAAGTAAAGACTGGGGATCAAACGGCGTCTTCATTCCCTGATGGAGTTTTGAAATGTGACTTTAATGCTCTTTGGACTACGCTTGAATTGTAACTCAGGATTTCCAGCTTTAAAGATGTACCTCTAATTCTGATGTAAATGTATATTTATGTAGAAAATAAGACCTGCTTGGCTTACATTAAAATTCAGGGTTTGACACATTGGTGTGATGATTAGTATGAATAATTTTACAAGAAAAGCTTCTCTAGTCCAATTAAATATAAATACATAAACTCAATGAGGATATTCTCTCCAAGGTTTTCAGACAGTAAAGTTAAACTGTTAAATCAGAAGAAACAATCAGTGGAAAACTGATTCTGGCAATTTTTTTTTAACTTGGTTTGCAGATGCAGATATTCATTCAGTTCTTATGAATACAAAAAAACAATCCATGGGAAAATATTAACTATTCACATCTAGCCTCTAAGACTCAAGATCCATTATATTACTAAAGTGTTTAAAGGCTTGATATTTAATACTTTATACTGTGATTCATTATTCTAGTCCAATTCAATTTAAAAAATACTTTGCTTATCCCAAAAATAAATTAAATGTAATTCATTTCATCCAGGTATCTTCAACATGTCTGGAAGAATCTCCAGTAGCAGTCAGTATCGCAACAAATCTGAACAGGCCACTGACTGAAGACTGTTTCTGTATGACAGTCTAATATGTCATAAATGTTAACGGGAAGGAAAAACAATTCTCAATGCAAAACTTGAACAAAAGTCCTCTCAAAGAACAAATCAAAAGTAATGTAGTAGAGCTACTTTGACATACTGCCACTGCAAGCAGCATTATTCTGGAAACTGCAATTAAAAATGACTAAATTAAATTAATTGAATTTAATACAAGGGTTCACAAGTGTCAAAACTATCATTTCGTAGACTCAATTTTCCAAAGTTCCTAATTGTCTTCAACCAATTTTACATATAATACAAAAGTTCATTTTGAGTTTAGTGCAAGTAAAACAAATACATTCTCCATTTTATCTATGGTTATCAAAATCTGAAACATGCTGCTTTTCAAGACACATACCCTCTGCATAAATCTGTCATTTTTAAAATTATTAAATAAAAGTAAATCTCAACAAATTAGATCAGTTTTAATGACAAAAAGTAATTGCGTCAAACTAAATTTAAATCCAAGAATAATTTTCGAGTGACTGTAAATCATAAAAAGCATTATTACATTAGGAATATGATAGTTCATACAATGCATTACTTACAGAAGAAGCATCTTTGAAGAAATCAAATCCGCTATATGACTGTTGAATGTTTTTATTCATTTGAGCCAAAACAAAAGAAAAAAATGCAAAAAATTAAATATAACTTGAAATATTCTCCTCAGAGAAGCACCAGCTTCTCATTCAGAGCAATCTGTGCTTGGGTCAGGTTAGACAGGTAGGTCACCATCAACAGGTCCTGCAAACAGAAATTAGTTACAGCTTTGTATCACAATCATGAAAGATTTTACTTCAACATGATGTCATACGTCAAATGCAAACAATCGGTTTTAATATTTTTTGACGAGCGCTTACGTTGATGTTGGAATTGAGCATGTTCTCAAAGTCCTCGGCTGTGATGGTCGGCACTTTGTTGACCAGATCCATGAGGAAGCGACCCACGCTGTTATCAGCCGTCACCTTTCCAGACTGGGACATACACACACATGTTACGATCAGGGTTTAAATCTATCATAGAGACCGGATCAGAACCAGGCTTTACTGCTCACCAGCACATCCTCAATGTATGCCAGCACAGTGGTCAGCATGTCCTGTACCCTGGACGCAGCGCTCCCCACCTGGGACAGGTCAGAGGTCAGCCCCTTGGTGCGGCTGGGAGTCACACGAGTTCTCTGCAGAAGATCCACTGCAAAATGGAGATAAAGTCAAAATGTTCACACACAGGAGTGTTAGAATTCATTTTAATTTGTTCATTTCTTGATTTTAAAGGGGCGGTGTTATGTGTTTCCAGGCACATTGTGGTATTTTGTAGCTTAATCCAGTATGTTAACTTCAGTGGTGTAAAAATGCTATATATATCAAATAAGGCTTAAAATAAATTATTTTGTAATTTAACGTCTTGAAATTGGTTCTCTTTCTCTTTAAAAACTCCTGCTCTTTCTGAAACTCTGCTTTCAGGAAGCCATCATAATATGGCTCAACTATTAAACTTTTATCAATGTTTTTAAGTAGCTCATATAATGAGGTCAGCTGATGTGCAGAACCACCAAGTGTTTGCTGGTTGCTGCTGGCTAGTCTGAAGGAGCTGAGTGGCAAAGTCACTGTGAGGCAGAAGCTTAGAAGCTGCAGCTCTGAGGTGGAGCTAGGCCCACCCAGGTGCTCTGCACAGCTGAATGGTTGCCATGGAGATGCAAGGATTTCTCAAACATGCATGAAGGAGTCAAGGAAACACTCCAGGTGTGTTTTTAATGAGGGAATAACATACTATCATGATGAAAAAAAAAGAAGTTGATTTTGCATCATTTTACATAATACTGCCCCTTTAATTGTGTCCCTAACTCTTCCAAATATGACACGTGACCCTCAACAACAACCTTTTTGTGAAGAATTAGTCCTGTCTTTTGAGTCAGTAAAATGAACTGTCATGAGGTCTGACTTTTGTACATATTTTTTTTTTGTTGTTGTTGTTATTGAACTGAAACTGAAAGGTCTAACTCTTTCTGCAGATTTGTTTATTTTGCTTAACCAATCATTTTTATTTCTTTGTTTTGCTTTTGATTTAAATACAATCTTTATTCCCTTTAAAACTTTTCTGTAAGGTCAAACGCCTCCAGTGTGGTGTTAGGCTCCTGCCAGAATCTAGACTTTGAAATAAAAATTTCCTACCGAATCAAGAAAACCAGTAAATTGCTTACCGCCTATCCTCTCAGTGTCATAGTAGATGTATTTGACAGTCAGCGGGGTGAACATGACACCAACAGTCTTTCCTGGTACACCCATCTGCGCACTGAAACAGACACACAAACACATCCAAAAGGTCACCATCAGCCTGGAGCTGCACACACCAACACACACATGCGAACAAGCAGAGCAGCTCACCTGACGTAGGCGCGGATGTTCATTTTGCCGCTCTGCAGCGCCGTGTCCACAGTCAGGTGGATGGGGTTGGTGGCTTCGCGGCTGTAGTACTCGTGGATGAGCACTGAGTGTTCAGTGATATCAAAGCCTGTGGCATACCTGAGGAGAGAAGACAATATGCTGGAACCTTTTCCACTATGGTTTAAACTTTAAAGGGGACCTATTGTGCTTCCTTGAACAGGTTATGACACGTCTCTGGGCTAAACAAAACATGTTCTTTACACAAAATCATTCTTAGAAAACAAGGTTTTAGTCTGGTCAGTTTTGCCTATTTTGAGATATTTTAGGGTCTTTTGTCATTTTAAATCCAAATAAGCTTCTGGCCACGTCCCCCAACTCACGTTTATTTACACATGAAAATATCTGCAAACAGATACTCAATTATACAACCTTACATCCTTGAAAAGCATTAGTAGAGCTGACTACACAAGAAACAAGAATGCATAAAATTGCTTCTGGACACTGAGTCAACAACAAAACACTTGTGTTTTCCATTGTACTGCGCAATCAGCAGCAAAGCCAGTTGACCAAACATGCTGGAGCTTCCCTGGGGTTGCTAGATAATGGGCTGGGCTTCACTGGGGTTGCTAGTTGAGGGGCAGTGCCAGGTGATTTGCATTACATTCTGAATGTTTTTGAAATGGCTCATTTTCCAGACACCGGAAAACATTAAGTTACTGTCAAAAACTGGTTGAGTGAAAGAACAAAAACGTGCAAAATCTGAATACCGTATTTTCCGGACTACAAGTTGCTCTGGAGTATTAGTCGCAACAGCCAGAAAATCCATAATAAAGAAGAAAAATACATACATAAGTCACACCGAAGTATAAGTCGCATTTTTGATGGAAATTTATTTGACAAAATCCAACACCAAGAACAGACACGTCAGCTTCAAAGGCAAAAAAAATAGAATAGAGGCAACAGGCTGAATAATTGTATGGTATGCTTGCAGCTTAGTGTGAAAATAATATGTGATATGATGTAATGATGTGTTCATTTCTACCCATAAGTTGCTGTGGAGTATAAGTCGCACCCACAGCCAAACTAGGAAAAAATCTGCGAAATATAATCTGGAAAATACGGTACGTCTCCATTAAAGCAAACTGACTCACCATCCGATGATGACTTCAGTGGGCGACACCCTCTTGTGAAGTTCATACATGTTCTTGGCAAACTCCATATCCACAGCAACCTGCAGACATCCACAGAAGTTTACAAATGCACTGATACTACATGCTGTTATTTATTTTACTTTATATATATAGGTCAGTCCTTTGTGAGTGATCTGAGCTCAGACTGAACGTCTGGACTTTCCAACACTCACTCCAGGCTCCAGATCAAACAGCAGAACAGGCTCCTGCTGTTTGATGTGAAGATAAAAGTGGGCTGCAGCTCTGCTGGTTTCAGAAACAGAAAACAGTTTGAGACGGTTTCAGAGTTTGTAGGACAGAAAAGTTCCTCTGCACATACACAGAAAAGTAGGACAGGTTTTTAACCTTTTCTGTGAAAACATATTCTACATTGACAAATGTCAATGTAAAACACATAAAACATTTACTTTTATTCAAAACAGAGGAGCAATTAATCAACCTATTGCAGAAACAATAATAAATACCAGTTATCACAATATTGCCTGTGGGACTTCATTAGCTGTACAGTTGACCTTTGTCTGTTCAATGATTTTTCCGTGAAACTTGACATCAAATTAATTATTTGTAGAAATTTTGTCGATATGTGGATTTCTTTCAAAGAGCATGTCTAAAATACCCAAGAACAAAATGCAGCTTGGTGCGCTGAAATACTTAGGCATAATGCTAACTGACACATTATTGGCTGGCATCCACAAAGCAGCCAATTCATGAGCACTTTTTATCTTCCTATTTAGAGCTGATTTAGCTGGTTCTCCAAGAGCAGACATAGGGAAGCCTGCAGTTGTGCCAGGTTGGTTTCCACTATGTCTATCAATGCATAATATGCTATATTTGTGGTTTGAACTACTGAGCATTTATAAATGCTCTAAATGCTAAACATTGTAGCATTTAGCACTTAGTGAGCATTTAGAAACATTATTAGACTGTTCATGACCCCCACAAATACTGGGTTTACACTGTAGTTTGTAAGTGTTTACTGAGTGTTGCATCTCCATGCCATTTTGCTCTGTAACCAGAGGAACCCAGCTGATATTAGCTGATTAATTAGTCAGGCTGTCTGCTCCGGTAGCCAACATGCAGTCAGCTTCTTGTGTATTAAAACCAGGATTATATCCAATCAGCTAGAATGTTGGGTGGCACTCCTTTAGCATCCAGGCCTTTGTTTGTCAAACTGAAAAACTGGACTCTCTTTTAAGCAAAACTAAATGCACATCATTTCTTTCAGCCAGCTGACCAGCAGTACACAGTTTCAAAGCAACAGCTGCAAGGCTGGAAGCAACTAACTTGTCCTTGTTGTTCTTTTATTGCATTATAAATACAGAGCGGAATGATTATTCAGCTGAACTGCTATTAGATTGATAAAATGTTCATTCTACATTTTCGCTTAAATCTATGTTTGAAAATAAAAGCACAAAATGTATGTTGACTTTTTTCTAAATAAATAATCTTAAATAAGAAATCAGATTGTTTTGCGTATTCATATAAATAGAATAATAGTGTTAAAGCACATAAACAGAAGATCACTTCCGTTTCTCTCATTGTTTATTCGGGTTCGCCGTCATAAGCGGTGTATTAGCAGCTCACCTCATCCTCAGACTCGTTGTGAGGGACGGAGAAGCAGTTGGTCACCTCTATAGAGTGTTTATCAATGGTACCTGAAAGAGGCGGACGTAAAAAATAAATTAAAACAGACTTTTCAACAAGAATATGACTACGCTGATGCTCCAGATGTGTTTGCATTCGGCTGCGCTGAGCCAGCATGTGTTAGCAGCTGGGCTAATGCTACACACGGCTTTTCCATCCATTTTATCCCGATGTCACCCCAAAAGAAAGAGGACGTTTGCCCCAGGACTTAACTTACCCAAAATGGTTCCGATGACCCGGCTCGCCCCCTCATTCCTTCGCTCGTAAGAGTCGCAGATTGAGGCGACAACGACGGGATGGATTTTCACCACTGGCCCGAACACCGACATCTTGAAGAAAAAGACTCTACCAACGCCTGCAGTGAGCGGATATGCTGCCGCCTACAGGCTGGCGGCCAAACTGCTAGTGATTTGCCGTTCGCGGACGAGCCACGTCGACGAGTCGGTTCCTTTCACTGAACGAGGGGAGGCAACACTACTATTAACTTGATCTTATTTGGAGAGTTGCATGTTTGAAGATAATGAGATAGTATTTTTATTTTATTTTATTATGCCCAGAAGCGAAACAACAAATAAATATACAAGATGTTTCCATTCTTTTTCTGGAAAGAAAAAGAATGGAATGGAATGGAAAAGAATGGAATCAATTCTGGAATCAATTTAAAATTCCACCATTGAAGACCTCAGTGATCAGCAGAGGGCAACAGCAAATTGCTTATGTTGAGCTGACTTTACAACAATCCCTCATACAGAGCAGACATGTAGCGACAGTGGAGAGGAAGAACTCTCCTTCAACAGGAAGAAACCTCCAGCAGAACCAGAACCGGGTTCGGTACCAGCAACCACTGCCACGCCACCGACTGAAGCTGAGAGAAGACAGAGCAGAGACACAGCAGGCCAACTGATCAGGGGAACTATCTATGTTCATGGAAGTGAAATGTTGACAGCAGGAGAGGGAGAACGGTTAGGTGATGGCAGCATCATGTCAGCCAATGCACTCCTCCAGGAAGGAACCACAGCCAATCAAAACACCAGTTCATACCACCAAGTCTAGCAAACGGCTCCTGGTGAGAGATCGGACCAAGCTGATTCCAGTTAATATACATTTTATTTATTGTTGCTGTTTACAACAATAGACTTTACTTTCTAATAACTTGGTGTACCCAATGCCTCACAAACAAAGCTTTAAAAAAATCATTTCTTTCCAATTAAAAACTCCTTTGTATTTGTGGTGATAGTTTCACCACAAATGCAATCACAACTACAGTAATGATGCAGTGCTGCAATCTCAACCTTATTGCTGCCACTTTTGAGTTCATCAGCTTTGTATTGGAAAGCTGTGAGCGTGCTCAGAGACTACTAACCCCAAAAGTCATATTTTTTAACAACCTCTGTTTGCTTCAAATTGTTTAAAAATATTTTTTTTTTGACGGACAGACAGAGCTGGAACTTGTATGAAGTGAAGATCCATTTTGGAGCCGAAAGAACTGACCCAAATATTCCGCATCCCAGAAAAGAGGCGGAATTCCCATTAGTGACGCGAATGGCAGATTGTGAATTTCAAGCTGATTTCATTCAATTCAGTAATATCTTTGTGGGTTGAACAGCCACGCGAGCCAAAACGGCCTCAAATAATGCAGTTTTAAAATGATTAATGTAAGCTTGTAATAATAAAAACACGCTTTAAAAAGACTCCCAACATCAGTCCAAATAATAATAATAATAATAATAATAATAATAATAATAATAATAATAATAATAATAATAATAATAATAATAATAATAATAATAATAATAATAATAATTCATTTTATGAAGGCGGCTGTTTTTATTTTAATTTTTTTTCTGTGAACTCTGCAGATGCTGAGAGTCTCGCAGCCAGCAGGAGGAGGAAGAGGAGGAGGAAGACCGTCCCCCTGCTGTGGCACTGAGACTGAGGCAGGGTTGACAGGGGCTGGACTGATGACAGCATCCTCCTCCGCTCTGAGGCTCCAACACCTGACCGCCTCCATCAGAGCCGCACAGATCATGGAGCTGCCGGGTTATCCCGACGCCACCATTTCACACCATGCTCCGCAGACGCATCCGCGTAAATATTCAACTTCAGCTGCTTAATCTGTTCTGCTCCTGCCCTCAGCCTGATCATTCACTGGCCTGTAGCTTTCGGATTTTCATTTAGTGCGTGACCGAGTCGAGTCGAGGTGCTTCTTGTTTTCCTGAAGAGAAAAAACAAAAGATCCTGTCTCGCTGTTCCCACCAAGGATCAGACATGGGTGGAATCGAATCACCGGCCGGATTACGGAGCAGATTTTCCTTTTCCTCATGATACAACAGTCAGCTCGATCCAGGTGAGAAGTTGCGACGCTGAGCTGGTAGGATATCGGATGCTGGATGTTTGTGACATTAATCCTTTTGGTTCCTGACTCTGAGGGACTCTGGAACAGAGGCTATTTCTGACCCATCCATCAGCAGGATAGTGCGTCATCTTGACTGCCACTCCGTCTCTCTCTCTCCCTCTTTCTCCTGCGACCAGTTGCCTAAATGGAGGCACAACATCCAGGTCTGCTGGAAAAGGACCTGGACTCCATTTTCCCGTGCAAATATTTCAGGGAACAGTATGCCTCGCTGTGCAGATTTCTCTGCTCTTTGGGACTTATGTAAGAAATCTCAGCAGGCATACGGTAGAAATAAACCACATTTAAAATAGCACCATGAGTGCACTTGCACAATATACTCACACTGGCACGCAAGGACCACACACACACACACACACACACAGCCCAAAGCGGCTTTTTGCGTGTGTGTAACTGGCTTAATTAAAGAGCCTCCAGTGTGAATATGCACAGCTGCGCTCCTGGATCAGGTCGTCTCTCAAACCAGGGAACAGAATATCCTAAACATCTGTAGAATATCATTCCACTTCCTGTTTCAACTCCAGCTTCTTGTTTTTCTAAGGTGTTGAATTATAAAATGATGTCTTGAACCTTTTCACATTTTGTTGAAGGAGTAAACTGTCTTTTTGAACCTCAAACATTTTAACCTTACTGGACACTGTTCAGTTTTTATACACACACGCATATATATTTCATATTTCTATCTTTACCTAAATTCACTTGCTTTGCCATTTTTCTCTGTAGTTCGACTTTAGTCTCAGAATATGTTACCCTAATCTCAGTATCTTAACTCTTTTCTCAGTTTTCAAGAAATGTGACAATTTCTGAGAAATGTTACTTTAATCTCATAGTTTTGACTTTAATATCAGAATGTCAGACATTAATTTTCATATTCTGAGTTTCATCTACAGAATTCTGAGAAATTAGACTTTGATCTCAATATTCTGACTTTTTTTTGGAATCCTGAGAAAAAGAAAGTCAGACTAGATTAGAGGGGCCCAGTCAAAGCCCAGAAATAGATCATAATTTGGGCAAGACATCAAAACTGACATTGCTCTTCATCTCATCAGGTCTTGAGCTGCGAAGCAGGAAGACACTCATCCTGCAAGACACTTACAGCAGCTAAATACAAATGCAAACCAACTTTTCAGATTTCTAAGTAATTTTGAAAACCATTCACCATTTTCCTTTTATGTCCCAATTATGTGCCTCCACATAAAACCTAAATAACCTGAAAGTTTGTGGTTGTAAAGAGATAAAATGAGATTAGACATAACTGATATAACTTTTACTAAACACCTTCAAGGCAGCTAAGTGTGTTTGTAGGAGCTTGATATACGTTGATGTGGAAAAACAATAATATCTTATGATGTTTAGTGAGAGCAGTGAATCAATCACGATTTAATTTGGTCATTGTGTTCTCTTCCTTCATTCCAGGCTTCAGTCAAGCAAACAAATAATCCAATCAATAACAGCGGGACACAGACTGACACAAGGAGGATATCAATAACAGCCTAATACTCCACACACACACACACACACACACACACACACACACACACACACACACACACACACACACACACACACACACACACACACACACACACACTCAGACAGAGCGACAGAGAGACGATGGCGCTGGAGAACTCGGTCTTCCCTTCCCGTCCCGACTCCCTGGCCCTTCCTGTGGAGGAGAAGGCTGAAGCCAAGGAAGAGGAGGCGGCGATGAAGTCGACCGCTTCCACTGGAGTCTTTAACGTATCCGAGGAGTTGGGCCACGTCGTCACCACGCAGACCATGCCCTCCCCTCCACCCCCGGCCAAAGTCAAAAGGTCTTTCCAGTCCAAACTCGCAGAACGGGAGGCCAACGCCAATCAGCACAGGAAGAAAACCCAGGGGCCTGAAAAAGAGAGGGGGCGATTCGGCTGGGGTGAGTGACCTCTGCTGCCCTTCATTTTTCAATGTCAAACCTGTTTCTCAAGAGAAATACTGTTTTTTCATTATCAAGAACGGACACTAAACAGTCCACTTGGTGCAAAGACATCATGTTTGGCTCTTCTTCCATCTCTCACTGCAAAAACACAAAAGTATTGGTTCTACTGGCAGATTATTCCACTTATAACATGAGAAAAATGTCTTGTTATAAGTGAAACAATCATTTTTACCAATATTAAGAAATGAATGACTTAAAACAAGATCCTATATCTTGCTACACAGCTACTTGCAAGTTTGTTTTGCCTTAATTTAAGTGTAGTAAGAAATTATACAAAGAAGAACTTAGGAATTTGTGTTTTTGCAGTGCTCTCTCCTCTATAACTGACTGCTCCTCCTCTTCCTCTCTTTATCTCACTTGCAGTCGTAGCAAATCTCTAATTTGGGCCATGCAGCACTTCTTCACCCCTCAGTGATTTTGACACTTCTGCACATCTTTTGCCTCCAGTATTTACAGCAAGTCTTGGCTAGAAAAAGAAAAAGTCTAAACCTAAGAATGCTGTTAGTTACAGAACTGCAGCAATACAATAAGTACTTTCTTTTAACCCATGCTTTTAGTCATGTAGGCCAAAATTGTCTAGTCAAAAGAAAAGAAAAATAAAAATAAAATCAAGCAAATAGTCATTTTTTGTTCGTTGGTTTGTTTTTGTGGGGAAGGGATGTTTTGCAATGTAAAACCAAAACTTTAAAAGGATTTTAATAATAAATAAAAAAAACAATTTATTTCTTCAGTTATGAAAACAGAAATTGTGTCACTTTCTTTCCAAGTGGCTGCTATGTTTAGCTAAACTTAATAAACTAAATAAAAGCTGGTTTGGGTGCTGTTCAATTAAAGCTTCATGATAAATTAGGTTCTGTTTATTATGAAAGCTCAGTTAATAAAAAGATGAAAACTTAGTGCTGTTCTAAAAAAAACTGTTTTCGGTAATAATTTTACCCTGAGTTAAAAAAAATGTCTCCATTAGAATCACCATGAGTGCTAAACGAGTCAAAGTTATATCATTCTTGAAGTGCTGATGGGGGCCTCAAATATTCTGTCAAAGGGCCACAAGGGGCCCCTGAGCCACACTTTGGACATCCCTGCTTTAATCTTTGCTTCTAGTGAGCCAGACTTTCTTTTAATGTCTTCACCAATAGGCTCCTGATTTTAAGAGGGTCTTTCTTGAGAAAAACTAGCAAACCCACTCAAAAAACAAACTAAAATGAACAGAATTAGACAAAAAAATCTCCTTCCAAACAAAATAAAACTAAATTATAATCAAGAATCCAAAACTATTATAACCCAAATGAGTCAATCTGTTCTCTTTCTCAGAGTTTTATTTTTATAATAGAACCTTCAATCAGATGTAGATCTGCAAATATTGGTAAAAACAGCTGCAGCTCAGTGTTTTAAGCTGTACTCTAGTTTGTACATAATAATTGCTAAGATGCTGCATTTACTTGATATAATTCTTCATCCGAGGCCTGTCTTTTGAATCAAAAATCTATTCTTTTTGTCATATTTTGATTTTTCCAACTCTTTTTCTCTGTACTTCCACCTGTAAGAGGAAGCTTTGTGTGTAACTGTAGCATTTGATGCAATAAAAGTCTTAGTAAGACGCTTGATCATCATTTAATGTGTTTTTATCGTGCTGTCAGCTCTTTATTGCAGCTTTTCTTCTCTTGGTGTTTGATATTTGTCCTGTCACACTCTGTCTGTTTTCTGCTCCTCACTTGTCTGTTTTCATCTGTTTTCCATTCTTGTCTCTCTGAGCATCATGTCCCCTGTCACCTGTTTCCATTTATCTCCTTCATTCATCTACCTCATCTCATTTCAAGACTGAAATCCTAATCGAAGCTTAGGATTTCAGTCCTAAGCTTCGATTAGGCCTGAAATCAGAACTTCTGAGTTTTGGAGATGATGGGATAAAACATAGAGTGAATGTTTGTGTTCTGTCTCTTCAGCTCGGGCTCGGCGTAAGAGGCAGCGCTACGTTGAGAAGAACGGCCGTTGCAATGTGCAGCACGGCAACATGCGGGAGACGTACCGCTACCTGACCGACATCTTCACCACGCTGGTGGACCTCAACTGGCGCTGCTCGCTCTTCGTCTTCGTCATGGCCTACGCAGTCACGTGGCTCTTCTTTGGCGCCATTTGGTACCTCATAGCCTACTGTAGGTAAGGTTCTTCAGCATTAGTAAGGTTTGTGCATCTGCCACCCATTTTGCAAATACACAGAACATACAGTCTAGGTTATGATATTAGATATGAATAGTAGCATGAGTTGAGACTGCTGGAGTTTTGCAAGCAAAATACACAAAAACAATCAGAAAGTTTAAAAATTCACAGAATGAACAAAGAATACGCAGAACTCGTGTTCTTTAAATGTTAGTCAGATTCAAACTAATAAAAATGTAGCTAATTATAATTGATGTACTGACACGAACCCAGTTAAAACCTTTTCATTTCTTTCTCCAGATGCAATATATTTTGTGTTAACACAGCTTTAGAAATTCCTCATCCGGTGAGATGTTTCCTTCACTCCAGTGATGAGACAGCTGAACAGCCTTTTAGCCACAGCATCATATTTTGCTGACTGGTTAAACAGTGGCATCAATCTTTTCACAAAGCTTTTAGCAAGCCGGTTAGCGATCACATATTCCAAAACTATCAATTTAATCATCAAAAGGAGGCGTTACATTTTAGACATCTTTGCTTTGAAATCCCACTAAGTAAAATGAAAAAAAAAACAAAAACAGATGACCATGCACATATAGACGTTGCTGTGTATTTCATCATGACAGGGCCTCTCTTCCAGATGTGTCTGCTGGAGCTAATTAGCTAACATGCTCTGCTAGAAAAACGTTGACCTTTTCTACCTGCTCCAGTCTGCATTCAAGTGTTGCCAGAGCAATTTGTGTGATGCCTCAATCCTTTGGTCACCGGCACAGTTCGATAAAAGTCAAAGATTATATAAAGCACCTCACACCACTTCCATTAATTAGCTGTGCCTCTCCTGCTGGAGCAGTGGTAATGAGCGACATTAACCCGTGTAGTGTGTGTTTGAAAGGAAGCTCTGCAGGCTCTTAGAGGGCTGAATTATGCCTGTGATATACTGGGACGAAGTGATGAAAAAGGTATTAGATTTTTGCAGAGTGGGGAAAAAATGACAGCCGAACATGTCAGGTTAATGACCAAGCATAAATCTGTGCAGGATTTATTCTGTCGAGTGAAAAGGAGAGCTGAGTTGCCATGTTTATACTTATACCATACGGTCTAAAAATAAATAATAATAATTAAAAAAAACTCTTCTCACTCTTCTTGCTGTTTCTTTGGACACCCACTTTGTCGCCTCCTCCCACCCTGCTATTTCTCACACATTCTCCTCGTTTCGCTCCCAAAGGGGGGATCTGGACCATCTGGAGGACGAGGCGTGGACGCCGTGCGTGAACAATGTCAACGGTTTCATATCAGCCTTCCTCTTCTCCATCGAGACAGAGACGACGATTGGCTACGGGCACAGAGTCATCACCGATCAGTGTCCAGTGGGCACCATGCTGCTGCTGCTGCAGGCCATACTGGGATCGATGGTCAATGCGTTCATGGTGAGCTGTGAGATATGACTTATTTGAGAAGAAAATCTAATATCACAGCAGTGGGAAATTGAATGTTGAAATTAAATGCTACAACATTGGGTAAACGCTTCTAATAACGAGGGGACAGAAATAGTAGAAACTGAAGATATTCATTTGGACGGTCATTTCTTCATTATTTCCAAAGTGGAAATTCTCTGCCGTGTTTAATAAATGAGAAAAGTGACATCAGTTGCTTAGCAACAGAGATGATAAGTACTGTTGCACCTGTATACAGATCATCCTTAATACCTATTGTCTTATAAAGTAGAACATGATAAAAATTCTTCTTTAATTTAAATGGGATCCATTATACAAAATTAATGTTTTTCATGTTTTTGTGCTTCTAAAAACAGACTAAACACTTATTTTCGGCAATAACTTAATGACGATCTTTGGTGCCGTTTCAAAAACCTCAGGAATGTAGTGTCACAAATCAGAAGCCCCCTGTGAAGCCCAGCCTGTTACCTAGCAACACAAGGTGAGCTTCAGCACATTTAGTGCCATTGTATGCACTGTACAATGGCTGCTGGAACAGACAGCAGCCATTAACTTACCATCGAGAAACCACTTGTACTCTTCTTGGTTGTGCAGGAGGCTCTACTTTTGCTTTTCAAAAACGTACAGTTGTATAATTGTGCATCTGTTAGCAGCTATTTTCACGTTTGAGTGTAAACGCTGTCCAACCAACAGATTACAGCTCTGCAACTCAGGCAACAGTAGCTCAAATAACCAGTTGTCATGACAAAGATGTGCAAAATATCACCTGATCACTAAAAATGATAGACCTGTGCCTCTCCTGTCAACTGAATACAGAAAACAGAGCCTAAAGTTCGCACAACTGGGTCAAAACTGAAAAGCAACAGACTGGAAAAATGTTTTCTGATTCCATGAATCTCAATTTTAGCTTCAATTTTCAGACAGTATAATCAGAAGTTGGTATAAAAATCAATACACTGCAAAAACACAAAATATTACACAGTATTTTTGGTTTTACAAGTAACAAATAAAATGTGAAAAATGTCTTGCGATAGGTGAAATAATCTGCCAGAGAAACTAGCACTTTTTCATCAACATTTGGGAATTATTTACTCAAAACAAGCTGATGCACGTAAGAACCTTACATTTCAACATCTCATTTTGGCATTTACCAAATTCCTAACTGATCAAGAAAAGGGAAGATTTAATAATGTCAAACTGGAGCTTTATTTAAATATCTGGTTAGTGTCCAGTTTTTATCCTGCCTATAGAAGCTTAGAATATCATGAAAAGACGCAGATTTGATGCGAGGAACATTCCTCTAAAACCGGGAGCATTTTAATACTGCATGCACTAATTTGATTTAAATGAGTTCTCGCAGCAGTATCAAGGCTAAATCATGTTTATGCATGTCTGCGAATTGACATAAAAAACATCTTCAGAGCTGATGGACACGTGGGATGTTTCCCTCTGCATCTTAAAAATATTTCAGTCTGAGGTTAATTCAAGTGTCACTACTGCTTTAAACACTGAAAGCTGGAAATAGGTCTATTGAGAAAAGCTCAGCTCAGTCTGTATTCAGCAGCTACAATGGAGATGCTGCAGCTGCACAGCAACACTGGACTGCTTAGCTGAAGAGTTAATTATAAATGCTGAATAACAAGCGTTGCTTTTAATTTTTCAACAATCCTCTGCTTTTCCAGCTGATGAAAATACCCTCTGGGTCATTTCTTTGTTTAATTTTTTTTGTTTTGTTTCGGATTCTCACCGCAGGCTGTGCTTGTTTCTTCCTGTTTCCTTTCTGTGCAGGTCGGCTGCATGTTCGTGAAGATCTCCCAGCCTAATAAACGAGCCGAGACGCTGGTGTTCTCCAAGCACGCCGTCATCTCCCTGAGAGACGACAAGCTCTGCCTGATGTTCAGGGTGGGCGACCTTCGGAGTTCCCACATTGTTGGGGCCAATATGAGGGCCAAACTAATCAAGTCCAAGCAGACCCAAGAGGGTAAAACAAGAAGGATGATATGTTTCAAAATGGAAACATATTTTGTTGCATCTTGTTTGGATACTAGGTGTTTATGTCTCCTGCAGGTGAGTTCATCCCTTTGGACCAAACAGACATCAGTGTGGGCTTTGAGACGGGCGATGACCGCCTCTTCCTCGTCTCTCCGCTGGTGATCTCCCATGAAATCGACGCGCGCTCGGCCTTCTGGGACATGTCGCAGGCCCAGCTGGAGAAGGAGGATTTTGAGATTGTGGTCATTCTGGAAGGAATGGTGGAGGCCACCGGTGAGACATGTTGAAATTAATCTTTCCTTCACATAATGCTTTGTATTTAAAACTTCCCAACTTTAAAATTGACGATTGCAAATCAGCAACACAATAGATCACAGCATCAGAAATGACCAAAAGGTTTTATTGCCTAATCTCATGCTATCCTATGCAGATGCTTTGTCTACTCTGATGAAGATTCACTCAATACTCTGAATAATCAGAGAAGTTTTCTAAATAATTCAACTGATCTAACCATTTGGTTTCAAAGAAAGATGTGATTTCTTTGCAAGCCTGTTTATTTAAATCCTTCTCCCCATCAGAAGTACCTCATGAGTGTGTTTTATGTGTGCAGGGATGACATGCCAGGCGCGGAGCTCCTACCTGGCGGAGGAGGTGTTGTGGGGTCACCGGTTCAGCCCCATGATGTTGCTGGCGGAGGGCTTCTTTGACATCGACTATGGAGCCTTTCATCACACATTTGAGGTAGTTTCTCCTCAAAGATAACATTACAATTCTTAATTATTTTGAGTCAATTTACTTATATTTTGGCCTATTTTATAGAAAGCAGATGAAATGTTATCTTTTGGTTGCCTTAACAGTCATTTCAAGCAACTTAAAAACACAAAATTCTGGTAAATAAAAACTCTCAGTTCTGTTCTTGCCCCCACCTACACACAATGCTAAATTCTCACACTCTCATGGGGTTACTGAATGGCATGCTGGGAAATGTAGGAACTCAAACCAATTTTTACACCTCAAAGTCACTCAATAGGAAGGGAATTTGAGTAAATAAAGTGCTATGATACCACTAGAGCAGCTGTTTTCCATAAAAAAAAATCTGTCAAGTCTTAAATTTGAGCTTAGCTTCTTGAAATAAAGGAAAATGTTTGTATTTTTGTAACTTGTACAGATGAGAGGTTTAGTAAAGTAAAACTGATAAATGATATGAGGTTCATGACCAGAAATCAAAACAGTTCGATGATCTGAAATCAGTTTTCTTTCTTAGGAAGTTTGGGTTGTTTTCAGATGAAGTGAGACTGGAGAAAAGCTGAAGCTGCATTGAGTGGAGTCTGATGATGTGGTTTGACCTTCTAATTAGGATGCCTCTTGCTCATCTCCAGGGGAGGGTTTCCCTGGCAACTCCATTGCTAAAACTGTGGCAAGCAGTTACATTCAAGTTATGATATGATGGACAAGCTTTACCGAAGGCTCTGTTCATATTTTCCAATCTGGAAACTATATTCATACTACAGTTTAAAGATTTCTTATTTGCACTTTGAGCTTTTAACCCATGGTTGTAGTTTCACTGGCGTTAGAAACTATAACCACCTGCAAATAGTGGACAATTCTGCTGGCCACGCCCACCAACTCAATGTTTACACTCAAAATGGCTGCAAATGGTCATGCAATTACACAACCATACATCTTTGAAAAGCATTAGTGGAGCATACTGAGCACACCATTCAAAAACCAAGTTTCTGAATGGTGATTTGATTCAAAAATACTTTATTGGTCCCAAAGGGAAATTAAATAAATAATAATAATTATTATTATTATTATTTTGATAAGCTAGTAACAAAACACCTGTCTGTTCCTGTACACTAGCTGAGCAATTGTGCAGGAGCTCAGCCTGGGTTGCTAGGTGATGGACTGGAATTCACTGGGGTTGCTAGGTAACGGGATGCTTGGCTAGGGTTGCTAGGTAAGGAGCAAAACCTGCCCATTTTTAATGTCACACTCCATTCAGAATCCGAATCAGCCTTTATTGTCACTGTACAGAAAGTGCAACAACATTAGTTTCAGTACCGCCCATTCAAAGAACAAAAAAAGACAAATGAACAACATAAGACATGGGAAGACAGGTGCCTGAGACTGCAACTGTCATGAGAGATGAGAACAAATGAGAACATGAGGGTAGATGAAAACAGCCCAAACTGTTTTTGGGCTGTTTTGAGACGTACTAGAAACCCAAGTGAAAGTGTAAACAGATCAGATTGAACTAACTTACCTTCCTTTACACCCACCAAGGTGGACACGCCCTCCTGCTCGGCTCGGGAGCTGGCGTTGGCCGCGGCCAGACTCGACGCTCACCTCTACTGGTCCATCTCGGCAGGACGAAGAGCCCACGCTGGCCGAGCAAGCCGCCAAGCAGCCGGACGGCGGCTCGGCCCACAGCAAGGTGGGGGAACCCATCTTCACCGTCGGGGAGATGACGGACATCCAGGAGCAATCAGCTTTGGGCGAGTTGAATGGCAGCGTCACCACCGATCAATCGGAAACAGAGGCCTAGAACAGAGAATGTTTACAAAGAACCTTCAGTATATCGCCACATCACCATAGTTGTGTGTTAAAGACTCTTTTAAGGCAGATGAGTAATTTCAACACACCCACAGATCCCACGGTAAATGCCACAATCTTGTGTTACCTTATAAAATAATATTTTTTAATATTTGTCTTATTTGTTATAAGTGTACTCAATGTGCATATCTGATTTTGTTGTATTTGCTCTGATCACCCTTGCCTATATCTACTTTAAAATGACAATACTATGCTTCAGGTGGGTTTAACAGCAGTCCATCCTGTGGACAGAAAGAATGTTGCACAGACAGTAATTCGTTTTTTTGATTTCTTTTTCTTTTTCGCCCAACTGATAGTTGTTTCACATAAAAAGTTAAAATGTTGATTATTAATGCCGTTTAAAATAGACACAGTGCATAGATGCTTTACTCTAAGCTGCAGTTTCAGAAAATATAGAAATACAAACAAACTTTTTTAGATGCACAGATTAAGAGTTACTGTAAATCAGTTAGAAATATTACAGTTAATTACACATTTTCCCTTTTTTATTTGGGTAGAAACTTTCATTTGGTGCTAGTAAGTTATCTAGGATCACTTATGTAGAGCAAAAATATATCCCCTGATATAAACAAAAGGGTGACATTATTTAACAACATTTATATCTTTACTCACATTATTGTAAACAGAGAATATAAAACCTTTTAGAAAAAGGTCAACATGATGCTGCTTCACAAGGTTATTGCTTTGGTAACAATATATCATGTAGTCATACTTTCCCAGGATTTATAGGTTATTTTCTAAAAAGTACAGGTTATTTTTATAAAACTTACTGCCTGATTTACCGTTCACTTACTGGAACTTGACCTGCTTTAAATTGAACAGTAGCCTGTGAGGTCCAAAAAGGTTTCAGGAAAGTCTTCAGTTAGTTCCACAAAGCAAATATAAAATTCCAGAGAAATGAGTCTGTATATTTTAGAAAATCAATTTATAAATTGCCTAAACTTATTTCCGCAAGAAAAAATAACCTGTATTTTTTTATAGAGTAATTGAGTTGCAGATGGTACCCTGTAAATGTCACTGAAGTAAAGCATAAAAAAATTAAATTAACAAGAAAATTCCAGAAACTAACCAGGAAATTGCTCTTGAAGTCTTTAAAGACAGGTAGTCTGTAAATTACAGAAACATAACCAGGATATTGAGGCGAATTAATTAGAAATTTCAGAAAAGTAATGTATAAACGGCATTAAAGAAGCTTGTATAATCTGGAGTACTCTAGAAATTTCTGGAAAGCATTATTGAAAGTCTTCAAATTTTTATTTGCAAAGGCCCTGGAGAATATTAGGCTGTATTTTGCATTGCTGCCTTTTATATTTCTTTGATTTTTGTTGGTTTCGACCATGTATAATCTAAAAGCACAACAAAGCCCTGCTCAGTTCTGCCCAAATTCCTGCTTCTGCTGCTGTATATATATATATATATATATATATATATATATATATATATATATATATATATATATATATATATATATATATATATATATATATATGTGGCTGTTTTTACTTGATGTTTTTAATATTTAAATAGCACATCGATTAGAATGAATAAACTACACTATATTCCAGAGACCATGTTGTAGATTTTATTTTCTCTATGGAGATATTTGCTTCGTATGGAAACTGTACAAACGTAGCTTCACTAAGGCTGCAGATGGAAGGAAATTCTTAAAATTTAAAGGGTCATATAGTTTGTTTTTTCTCTTTGAAATTGTAACTGGTTTGTTACCAAATACATATTCCTCAACAATGAGCCACAAATGCCTCATATGGTGGACAAAATTTTGTTTATGTTTGCCATCTATGTTTTACTGTGTATTTTTCATTTTACAAAATGACAAGAAAACTTTACAACAAATCACCTCCAAAAATCCCAAAGTAAATAAAAACAAGACAATAACAAAATAAATTCATGAATAATTATTGAATTGGGTTTTACATTTCTGACTTCATTTAAGAATATGGCTCTGCTTGCCTTCCTATAACATGAACTGATTTTTTAAGGTTTTCAGCGAGTTTCAGGAGGGGCCATGTCCCCCTTCTGCCCCTCATTAGGGCCCCTACTGCTCTCTAAGCTTTTTTGGCACATAAAAGAATGTTTCAATATGAAATGAACTTCACAAGAAAAAAGTAGCCTTGAAATTTGATTTTATTGATAGAATGAAACCAAATATATTTGTTTTCTAAATAAAACTTTCCTTTGGTTCAATTTCTTTAATGAAAACTTCTCAAAAACATGTAGAACTAACAACACAATTTACGTTCCTTTATTTATTGATGCCATAAGTTAATGTAGAAATACTTGGAGTAGTACCAGAATAACTCAGTGTATGTAAATGATGAGCTTCAGAAAGTATCCCATAAAGTTCATTGCTGCTGAAGCTGAGTCAACAATAATCACAGGTTTTATGATGTCATGTGCATTAATCTGAGCCATGTATTGTTATCATATACAGTGCTTATCATATTTAAAGGTTATAAGTAATAGAGAACATGGTGGAGGAAATAGCATTAATTCTTTAAAACCAGAGCAGAGATATTAACTTGCTGTGGCTGTGAAATAATTTAGCCAAACATAAAGCGTACTAATGGTGTCGTAAACTTCCTCTCTGATCTCGTAAGTGATTATTCATGTTGAACTTTTCATCTCTGTCTCCTGTGAGGCTTCTCGGAGTGAAGTATTTCATTAGAAATTCATGGCTGGCTGGCTGCATCCAGAAAAGTCAGCATATTGGGTTACCAGGCAGAATCTTGGCTTAAAGAAAACGCATCCTCCGCTGTGGCCACAAGAGGGCGGTAGAGCCTCCGCGCATTCTCCTGCAGCCACTCACACAGCCTCTTTGACGTGTAATGGGATGGGGTCCCCATCACATCTGTGTCCTAGGCAACAGAGGCTGGGGACAGCGAGAGGGCAGATAGAGTGTGTGTGTGCGTGTGTGTGTGTGCATGTGTGCGTGTGTGTGTGTGTGTTTCTAAATGTGTTTGTCTATGTTTTAGATGTCTGTGTGTGAATAGATCAGGATGAAGGTGATGAGGCTCAGAAGTCACCTTCATGAGGAGAACAATAAATGCCCTTGACATCAGGAGTCTGACCATTTTTCTTCCATCTGCAGCAAAAATGAAATGCCACAACAAAGGTTTCCTTTCAGACTGATAAACAAATGAAAACTTTATTTATCTCTCTTGTTCGTTTTCAGCACAGGTGAGTATCCAAAAACTGTTCTCAAGTTAGAGTAGTGCTACTTGAACATATTTAAAAAAAAAAAAAAATTAAAGTAGCCATTAAAAGAAACAACAACATTTGGACATTTGGTAAAAAGTCAAGTGCTGAGTAACTGATCAAAATATTCAAATTTGCTTTTTAAAAATGACCATCAGATGGGAAAAAATACGAATCAATTTCTTTCAATATGAAACTTACGAGATTAATAAAAACTGATTTCTGTATGTGAGGGAACTTTTTGTTTAAAGCATGTTTGTAGCTGTGCAAGAAATTACTTAAGAGTAAAACGGATTTTGGTAAAAAAAAAAAAAAAAGAGAGAAAGAAAGAAAAAGTGATTCACGTCATGACAGAAAACAATTTTTAAACAATAAAATCAGACAAAAGAAAAAAATTAAAATCACTTTTCACAAAGCATGCAGAAATTTTACTCAAGTAAGAATAGTGATACTTTATGATAATATTACTCTAGTAAATGTTCAGTGTAGTAAAAATACTCTTAAAGGCAATTTTTCCAAACGTTTACAAAAGTAAATGTAACTAGTTACTTTTCAACTACACCAAGAAATGGACTCAAAGTCCAATTCCCAAACTGTAATTAATATTTTAATGGTTTTTATTTTAGTTTAAGATGGATGCTTGCTAAGTCTGAACTTAAGTTTATCTTGATGGAAGAAAGTCAGGAAAAATAAAATCAAAGGTTGATCTTGAACAGATTTTTGGCTCCATGCACAGCAGTCAAAGAATCAGAATTTACTCACCTGTTTCCTTTGGAAACAATGACTGTTTACCAAAAGGCTTTAAAACAGCATGATGTGAAACATCCATCTGACATCAGCCAGCCAAAATTATTACTGTTAGATAAAAACCACATCAGTGTGCAGAAGAAATAAATATCCTCATGTATTCTATTTGATATTCAAAGTTGCTTTGCAGCTGCTTTTGTCGGCTAGCTGCTGCTGATTTTTAGAGTACTTTAAAAGCAGTGAAGAGTTAAAGGAAAAGGCAGCCAGTTCCTGGTGAAGTGGAGCAGAGCTGATAAAGGAATGAGACCAGCCAATGCAGCACACAGCAGCGTCTGAACCAGCCCATTTAAATAACAGTCATTTTGCATTTCTCCATTGGATCATTTTTCTTAACCACAAACTGCAGAACATTTCTTACGAGGCATCTACACGTTAAAAATTAAAATAAAAAAAGAGATTTTCTGCTGAAATAATAATGCAAATAAAACAGTCTGTATGTCACAGAGAAGTGTTGTTAATTAAGGGAAGATGTCAGAGGAAGAAAAACCTCAACATGTCACAAATTGGGAGATGATTTTACTAATAATGAGCTCTCTACTTATTTTTTGTGACATCTTACATTCTGTATCTACGTCCTTCATAGATAGAAGGTCAGGAATAGAAAAAAAGAGACTCCCACATGCTGTAACCTTACAATCTATCATCTCCAGGAACAAAGAGTGAAAGTTATTTTTACTGAGCCTTGCAAACATATTCATAATCCTTCAACTTCTTCCACATTTTGTCGTGTCACAAACACAAACTTTCTAATCGTGTCAATGGAATTTCATAACACAATATGGTGCAAAACTGGAAAGTGGCAAATTATATTATATATGATTTACACTGAAAAAGGAGGTGTGTGTTAGTATTAAGATCTGTTCAGACATTTTAGTTTTCACTGCAGCTGCAAGCCTCTGCCTGTGCACTGCTCAGAATAGACTGAAGAGTTTGTCTATTCTTCTTTAAATATGTTTGGTCTCAGTCTGGTGCATTGAGACAAAATGTTTTTCTGACCAAAGTCCAACCTGATGGAGATGAGAGTCATAACAACATGGCTCCTCTATTGAGCCTTTAACAATGTTTTACCAGTGTTTCACTGAGAAGTAGATTGTAAAATGAGCTCAGCAGATACGAAGTTCCACCCGGTGGTTGCTAATTGCTGCTGGCTAGTCTAAAGGAGCTGAGTGGTGGCTGCTTTGTGGGGCAGAAACTCAGAAGCTTAGAAGCTGCAGCTTAGAGGAGGAGCTGCATCTTGAAGGCGGAGCTAAGTCCTCCCAAGCGTTTTGCACAGCTGAATGGTTGCCATGGAGATTAAACCATTTTTCAGACATGCATGAAAGAATCAAAGCAACACTCCAGATATGTTTTACATTAGATAATAATGTTAAAACATAATGTAAAGGAGAAGCTTTTTACATATAATCTGTCTCATACTACACTATCATGACATTGTGACATTTTATAAGAAAAAAATTACAGAGAAAGTTTAGGACTCTCACTTACCCATAGTTGGGGATGCATCTTCCTCCAAATGAGGGATCCCTTTCAGTGTTGCATGCCATAGCTGGCACAGGAAGGCCCGAGCCCAGCACTTTTAATTAGCCAAGCTGTCCTGGCATTGGATGGGAGGTGGGGGACACACACAGTGACGAGTCATCAACATCACCAAAGGGTGTGGTGCTGCTTGCTGCTGCGCTGCACAACTACATCTTGCAGAACAGAATTGGGTGCATACAGATGTTAATGGGAATTATGTGGGGAAAGAAATCTGTCAGGTGGTGAAGAAAAAAAACCCGAACTAAAAGTAGAAATAATTACCACTGAAGTCAGCAGTAGAGGCTGAATGAGTGTGAGGGGGGTGAAAATTACTGTTGCTATGAAAAAAAGGTAAAGTTGGGGGGGGAACAGTTTGGAAGAAACCATTCCGACATCCCTGCATGTGAGGCGCCCACCCCACCTCAGCTGTATAGTGAGGAGCGCCCAGTCCAGGCAGCCAGCAACCAGCGCGTCTCTGCCTACCAATAGGCATGCTCGGCTCAGGCTCTGTGCAGTGCTCAGTCTCAGCAGCAGAAGCTGGGCGCAGGGGAACTGCGACGCCGAACATCCTCCCAGGTATGCTCCGTCCGCCGCTACGCCCTTTTTTCATTGCTCGCCTTTGCAGCGTGCGGCATGCGATTTCTACCGCTCCTTCCCAAGGAATGGGGTGTTGCTGTTGCTTGGTGTTATTATTTCTCCTTGTATGCGTGTGGCTCACGTAGCCTCCACGATTTAGGCTTGGTAAACACAGTAAGCAGCGAGGACGCATCTGGAAAACCTCGGCAACTTGCACACGCCTCAAAATGCTCTGCTGTCGACAGATGAGCCGCTGCTGCTGCTGCTGCCGCTGCTGGTGGCGGCGAGGCGGGGACGGTGCGCTCCTCATCCAGCTTTTCTGCGTTTATTTATGGGAGGGGGGTGGGGGGGGAGAAAAGATCGTCTTTTTTATTTTTTATTTTTTTTGCACCGGGGTTAGAATTTCTCGTCAAATGTTTTCAACTTAGAGGGCGTGTAGCTGCTGGAGATGATACCTGCAGGTGTCGGGGTGGCGATTTAAAAATATAATCCACCAAGCTGTCAGTTTTCATGCAGGCTTCGCTGCAGCAGGCTGTGGGGAAGCTGGGTCATGCTGTATCTATAATGCATGATGTATCAATCACAACAGTGATGTTTTATTGATAACTGGGCTATGATACAACGCATCTATTTCAGTTCATCATTCATTCATGGCTACACTGACTTGTCCAGAGGAGGGATGGCTTTTTTTTTGTTCCTAATTAATAACTTGTGCTTTGAATGAGTTTGCAGAGGCAGTTTATTTTTATGATCTGCTCTGCTCTCTGCCTGTCACTAGGTAGGATGTAGGTACACTCCCTTAGCTGTTAGGGTGGTGCTGCCTGCTAGTGCTGATGTGTTACAGTGGCCCCTACCTGTGCATGCAGCCCTCCAGGCCTGGATATCTTCTCCTGTCTGGAATGGCTGCCCACAGACAATTAAAAAAAACAAAAAAAAAACATATATATAGAAATTTTAAGTTAAAATCCAATTTATACACATTAATACTTAATAAAGTTCTGTCTCATTTTAAGTTTAAGTAGTACATGATAAGAAATGAAATCAGAGTGTTAATGTCACTAATTAGCCTCTAAATGATTCAAGCTGCAGAGTTTTTTACACTTTGTGTTTTGTCCTCCCCAAAACGTGGAACTTTCCCGTCTTTCTGCTCAGAGCCGTCCCTCCTTGTCCATGTGGAGAGACGACTTGTGTTGTGGTTACTCCTGGTAGTTTTGTTGTTGCTATGCAAAAAGAGACTCATGTGCCATATTTCCGCTGCAATCATCTGAAGCTGTGACCTTGTCAAAAAAATAGCCACTGTGCATCGTTTTTTTTTTTTTCTTTGCTTCTGCTCCACTACTCTTCTTCAGTTATCGATCATCCCTGCTTTTGGATTTCAAACGATCCACGTTAATGTGTTTGCAGCATTTTCCAAACTCCTTACCTGCTCCACTTTAGCAAGCAGGACTAGTTTTAGAAGTTTTGATTTGAGGATGTTTTTATGTAGTTTTGGGTGCAGCATGTGTGGTTTGTGGTTTTGAAGAGGCGTTTACAAAGCCGTTAATCGTTAACCATTTTTCTCACGTGTGCTGTCGTTGGAAAAATGGTCAGTAGGGATTTTTCTGCTGAGCTTCATATACATACATATACATCTGGACTGTATTAATTAGCCCAAGACAATTGGCTGATATTAAACGTTGCAGAGAAAAAATGCTTAGCAAACAGTATGTGTGTGAACTCCCACTCTGGGGGCAACTCTGAACTGCCAAGTGGACAAAGTTACGGGGTGACAAATGTTAAGGTCACAGTAAGGTCAAGATGAGAGGAAAAATCATCTAAATGCAATTTTTATACATATTTCAGACATTCTGTGTGATTCATGCTAAAGCAAATTAGATTTGACTCTGCTTTAGGTCATTTGTTTGATTTTAGAGGCGGTTTCTGCATGAACAGCGCTCTGGGCGAGTCCTTTTCTCTGCACCCGATATCCATTGTTTCGTTTCCTCAAACATATTAAAGGTTTCCTGAATCAAATTGCCGTTTTGCAGAATAAGTCAGTCCAGTTTTTTGCAGTTGTCTCAATCAAATGTGATCATGTTGTTGCACATGCTCTCTGTCTGTGTTTATAAATACATAAATCTGAAACTGTGCTTAAATGAATCGATTTTCAGTGCAGAATAATCACATTTTCAGTGAACCTCAACCTCCCACGAATAGCTAAAATCCACAATTACTTGATATTCCCTCTGAAAATGTTTAGAACGACCCAGTTTTATAGTTCAAACACCAAATATACTTTTATACCCATTAATATGCAGAGTGGAAACTGTTTAAGCACTTCGGCAGGAACTAATATCTGCAGTCCTACTTATCTTTTGGAAGTACGACTAATCAGCGCTAAGGTATATAAATCACAGTCCTAGATTGGCTGCTTTGCAAATGCCAGCCAATATCAAGTTGAAATATTCCAATGTTCTTCAGCTTCCCAAGCGCATTTATTTTCAATATTTTATATGCTACATGGAAAAAAAGGTCTGCGAATAAGCGTATTTTCTACAAATAATTTGGAGTTAGATTCCACAAAAACTCCACAAATGCTGATCCATGAATTTGAAATGTGTATATTTTAACCAGAGGTGACGCAAAAATGTTTGGATCTCAGAATAAAAATGGAAAAAAAAAAAAAAAAAGTTTAGTTTAAACCCTAATATGCTTTATAGTTTTGAATAAAATACACTTGCTGCAGTAAAACATCTTGTCTCTGCTCTTAGTCTTGTAAATATGTTTTATCTATATTATATTAATGCAGAAACAAATTTTCTGCTTTTTGTCAGATCAATTATATAGTGTGAAAAGTTGACACACTGTAATAATTTTCTGTAATTTACAGGTGATAAAGGAATATATTTTATTGCATAAAAAAAGCAAATGTTTCATGTAGATTTAATTATTTTAAACTTTCTTCCTGCTTTTTGATACACTAATTAGGCCTATTTGTCACAATTGTTGGTGAATCTTCAACAATGTCGTGAGAAAAATGAATAAAAATCCATGAAAAATGCAATAAAGTGGATCATTAATCTTAAATCGTGAGGGTCTTTTTAGGGAGTGATGTTTATTTTAACCTCATTTTAATGGCTTGAAATAATAAAATTGTACACTGAAGCTGACATATGTGATTTATTTTCATTTTCTGCCAGAAAATCGCACTCAGTTTCATCTTCTTAAACTTTATAAGTGTAAACGTTATCTGAACTGACATCAATTTGTTTAAATTGAGCAAACATTATTAATTTAACTCATTATTGGGTTTCTGCCTCTTGGATTACACAATAATGCAGCAATAATGGTAAAGCAGAAAGCGCAGCTCGCTCTGCTTACATCTCTCCAGGTACTGTCTCGTCTTCTCAGTCCAGAAAGCAGGCAGGTAAAATAAGAAGTGCACTCTGCAATAAAGTGTGATTAGTATCTGAAGAAAGTGAACAAAATGATGTGTATATAAATTAATATTGGGCAAAAGGAGTTTGGTGTGAAAACACTTCAGGTGTGGTTTAATTGACGTAGTTTGAATGAAAGCTGTTTCTGTTGGTTGTTATGAACTAAATAAAGTATTTGCCTACATTTAGTAAACTTTGACACAAACCTTCACTGCTTTGTGTTGTTTTTCTGCGAACGTAATTGAAATGATGTCACTATCCAAAAATGCTTATGTGAGCAAAGCCATTGATTAATGTGTTTCAGGTTCATAAGACATCCGCTGTCATCTCCAGGCAGGACACACAGTTACGGCCACTAATTAATATATCAGACAGGCAGGGCGGCCTGTGCATTCATAAATCAACACACAAGCAGAAGAACACACTAGCAGGTACTTAGCAAACACGGGGTTCATAAAACATCATTTGTCTTTTTTTTCCTGGCCGTTTTGCAGCACTGACGCTTCTGAACCGCATGTCTGTTACTAAACACAGAAATATTTGGACTGATTTGTGTATTTTTGAACCAATTTTTGCTGATTTGTGTTAAATATTATGACGGTAGAGATATTATTGGTTGATTTGTGTATGTGAATGTATATATGAGTTTTCTAAAATTAAAAAAGGCTCTATGTGTATATTCCTTTTGGGGTTTTTTTTATTTTGCAAAGGAAATAGTTCCCTTTCCTGAAGGCACGGATTCTCACATTTCTTTCAAATCTGAGAAGTTTCAATTTATTGTAGAACATTTTTAGATCAATCTCAGAATTTGTTTGTTTTAGCAAATCTAAAATATAAAAATGTGAAATTTTCCATTTAAACGCACCACAAAAAACTATTTAAAAAAGACAAAAGAAATAAGACCGTATCAAGCTGTCAGCAAAAAGTTCGTAATAGGGATGAGTTTTGAATTTTCACCAGTAGTTTTTTACAACTATCAAAGTTATTAAACTGTTTGTAAAGTAGGAGCAGCTTCTCAATTTTACTCTCTCTTTTTTAAAGAAACTCTTCTGGTCCAGTAAACATTTGTTGAAGTCAACGGAGCCCAGTCCATGCGCATGCGGCATGTCTTTAAAACTATTTGTAATATCCTAAAATGGCCTGAAGCCACTAATGATGTTAAATTATTCTGCATTCTCACTGATGTTAAAAGATGATCCTGCGCACCAGAAGCTGCAGTCCTTTAAAGCGGCTGAAATGACTCTTTCACGGGAATCCAGGGCGTGGCTCACACATTTCTCAACATCCAGACTTTGGAGAACGGATTTTCAGATTCATTAAGATGCACCTTTGTAACTTGAAGCTGTGAGAAACACAGCAACAGTTCAGATGTGTAAAAACTAAAAAAGAAGCACGTCATGTTGAAATTATGTTCATATTTCAAATTAATGTTATTTTGATGTGCTCTACTGCTGCAGAGTTATCAAATAAATATGTAATTCAGTGCATTTATGTCTGTGATTTTAAAAAAAGTTGTGTTTTATGTCTATTCAGCACCTCATAAACTACATTTACTGTCACTTAAAACTATGGCAGCTAACTTTTATAAAAACGATATATATTTTTACATATTTCTCAAAACCTTCTCTTTGTCCTGACAGTACACAATGAGAGATAATGTGTGGGGGAAAAAAATCGAGCTCATCTTCCTCTAGCTTCTCCCAGAGTATCAAATGCTCACTGGAAACAACCAATCAGAGCCAGGAGGCGGGTCTTAGTGCTGTCAATCATGTCTGCAGTTTTCCTGTAAGAGAGAGTTGTTACAGGAACAACTTAAAGACCGCTAAGTTCTTCTCACTGATTATCTGTCTCTTCACAAACTGTCACTACATGGTGTCCGTTTTAACTAATATATGCAGAGAAAACATTTTCTATAAAAGGTACATACGCTCGCTTTAACTTAATTTCTGAATTTCAGAAGGAAGAATTTAGCTCAAAGCTTTAAGTGTTATTTTCCAAGTGACAGCTTTAGCTGCTTTCTGTTACATGTCGCCTCGCTGTTCTCTCCCCAGTGATGGCCTCTGCTGAGCAGCCGTGCTCCAGCTTCCACCAGCAGCACTGCGCATAAGGCAACACACCCACCTTTGCCCTCCCGCCCTGGAGTGAGAGAGACGCCGCCATGTACAGCGTGGAGGACCTCCTCATTTCGCATGGATACAAACTGCCCAAGAGCGGCCCCCCCTCTGCCGCGCCTTACGATAAGCGTCCCGCCGACTGCCAGAGAGAACTGGTGGACAGCAGGGCCGGCCGGGGGACACTTAACGGGTACGAGGCGGAGAGGGGGGCGTCCATCACGGGGATCTACGGCAGCAGGCAGGCGCTGGTGAAGGGCTACCCCTCCACGGACGAGAGCGGGGAGAGGAACCTGCGGCGGAAAGAAGCTGGGATTGGTATCCTTGGTGATGTGCAGCTGCTGGGTGATTCGCTCGCCACTGATAGCGGGTGAGTGATTTCAGGGTTGCCAGATCTGTTTCCAATCCAGTTTTCAGTTCAAGCACGTCGCAAAACACGCCCAGCCCCAACTCTCCCCCTAAAAAGGCCCAAATTTCAAAATCTAATATCCGACGGCATGACAGAGTTATTGTAGGTAAAAAAAGGAGTAAATTTCCACCAAAAAACTCAGAAATTTTCAGATTAATCTAAGAAATTTTCAAGAAAAAAAATTGAAATTTCTTAGTTCCAAAAGTTGATTTTTTTTTGTTTGTTTTAGTTTTTTTTTTAGCAAATTTTCAACTTTTCTCGAATATTTCTGAGATTAATAAAAAAATATATATAATCGGTGAAAATGTACTCCTTTTATTCAACCTCTGATGGCCCTAATATGCTGTCATACTAATGAAACTCATTTTAATAGTGCCACATATGGTCATTATATATACAGTCTAGTTTCATGACCTGCATTTATACACTTGTGGCAAATCACAAAAATTTCCTCGCCTTTTCTCGAAAATTTCCATGATTAATGTCAACATTTCTGAGTTTTCTGGGGGAAATTTACTCCTCTTGTTTTTATATATATCCCAAATTCGCAGTCGTAGGCAACAGTGGTGCCTTTCCCTCTCTTATTTTTTTTATCTGCCACGCCCCTTTACCTTTTCTTTCTCCTTTTACACTCTCCTCTACTCTGCTCTGCTCTCTTCTCACTGGGGCCCTTCAGTGTTGCATGCAAAACTGAGTCTGCACTGCGCAGGGTTTTTTTTCCCTCTCTCTTCTGCTCTCTTCCCCTCCTTGCAGAGCTGCAGAACACTGGCTGCAGCAGCACCGCCGACTTATCTCCAGCTGGAATATGAGGGAATATAAAAGGTGCTTTTAAGGCTTCTGCAGATGCAAACAGCAGCACTAGTCTGCCAGAAAACCTACAAAGACTGAACATGCCTGAAGACAGGCGCGTAATCACTCCAGTGTAAACACTGGCACACTGAATCCCACCCAGCACGTGCTCTGTGATGTAAGCATGTTGCTGGGCAAGTGTGCACAGCGCGACTCTCCTCAGCCATACAGTAGCATATGCTGCTGAGGATGATCCATTGACTTTGCTGCTCACTACATTGACTAACAGTGGGTTTTGTGCAGTGCAGATATTTGATGGAGCTCTGCCCATGCAGTGTTCTTTTTATGAAACAAATATGCTACAGTGGGGAAAATACAGATGATTGGATTGTTATATTTAAACATTAATAAGCAGTAAAAGCCCACACTTGGTGCTTAATTATAGTAAAATGACATAAGGATGGGTTAAATGTGCTGATGGGAGTTATGACCTTTATGTGTTTTCTCTGCTGTACAACATAAAAGCTAAATTGTCTGGATTGCTGGAGAAATAGCAGAAATGTTTGACCAAAATGCAGGTGAATAAAAGGGTAAAAACTGGATTTATTTTATGAAGCCTGGGGGAAAACGACATTCTGGTCATAACGACTAATTTTAAAGGGTTGCTCACTCAATCTGCATTTAAAAGGAGCATGCCTGCAACATGAAAAATGGAAAAATGGTCAAATAATTTTAATCTCTATTTATTTTTATTATTTTTTTTTTTTTCATTTGTCATGAAATGTAAATTATTATTATAGTTTTTTATGTTACCATTTTTATGGTAGTATATTGCCGTAGAACTCAAATATTTAGAAAAAGCAAACTTTAACTTGAGTACACTTATTTATTGGAGTAAAATCCTCCCAGATTAAGTAATATTTGCTTCAGACAAAATCGCTGGTCGATTCCCAAACAACTATTTCATATCAGTTCTTTTATTGACTTTTGAAAGATATCAATTAGGAAATCAGAACTTCTTGATTGAAAGACAGATAGATATTTTTAATTTTAATCTACCAGAGGTATAAATATGTTTCGGCTTAATTCGAAATCAGGAAGTAGTTTCAAGAAATTGGTAACTGACCTGAAACTGAAACGTCTGTCCAGTGTTTGTTGCTGGTTAAATAGAAAATTTGGAAATAAAACTGCTTTGATGTCGACCAGAAGACTGAAAAAGAGTTGCCAGTATGCAATGATTGAAAACATTTGATAAAATCAAGACAGAAATGGCTCATAAGACACAAAATCAACTGTTTCCCCACTGCCCTCCTGATCTTCAGATCTAAATCTTGTAGAAAATCTGGAAAAAGAGCTGAAGATATGAGTGCATAGGCTAATATTTTTTTACTAATGGAAATAAACAATTTTCTCTCACTTGAGATTATATTTGCCTCACAAACGGCATTCATATTGTCGCCAGGAGTCACAATAAGTGTGAAATATGTTATTTATTGAACAATTATAAGTTTACAGAAAATGTTTTGATATTTCATGATGTTTAAATCAAAAAGGAAACATCTTTTCAGTTTCTCCAAATGTATCTTTTGCAGGATTAACAGCTTAGAAGCAGAAACTTGATTTTTATGTTGTTTCATGGCGCACACAAAACAATCCCTATGTCATGCATTTCTTGAAGGCGCAGGGATTCATTTTGCAGAGTGAGGTCTAAAACAAACAGAGGGATAAAGGGAGATTTGCTTTTACATCAGATCAGGTAATGGGGTAGTTTCGCAGTGATTTGAAAAGCTCCAGTCGCCGGCCAGATGACCATTTTCCAAGATAAGGTCAGCTCAATTTAATATGCAGATCGTTTTGCAGTAGCATCACAATTTCATGATGTCTTCAAGGGACTTTGAAACTGCTGACTTGAGCAGTTCTGTCTCATACGAACTGCCTCTTCTTGATTAAGTTGTGTTGGAAAGCAAGTAATGCCGAAGCCAAGACGCTTCCTCTCGACTGACACGGACATGTCATTTTTTTACATTTAAAGCTGCAGTATGTAACTTTTATGAAAAATATACTTTTTTACATATTTGTTTCATGCTATGTCGCGACAACATCGTATGAGACGAATAATCTGTGGAAAAATAAAGCTCCTCTGTCTTCTCTCAGTGCCAACTAGAAACAACCAATCAGAGCCAGAAGGAGGGTCTTAGTGCTGTCAGTCATGCTTGTGCGATGCTACAGACTCTTTCTGATAGCAGAAGATCCTCCTCTTGGCTCTGATTGGTTGATTTTAACCAGAAGCAGGGCATTTCTTCAGATGACAACAGCAACTTAGGGAGAAAGTGGACAAGTTTATTCCTTTCACAGATTATCTGCCTCATAATATTCTGCCACAACATGTGGGATTTTTTTTTAATTACATGCTATAGCTTTAAATGTAATGAATCTTACCCATTTCTATTTCTACCGAGATTGACAGTTTTCCTGGAGTCCAGGGAAAAAATTCATATAAACTAACAAAGTCATTCAGGATCCAGTCCTCTTGACTCTCCCTCTGTACTTTGTTTATATTTACAGGTTCTATGATGTTCCTAGTTTGACTTATTCAGAGCCACTAAGCCATGACGAGCGGGATATCTCCTATTGGAGGAGGCGAGGCCAGGACTTCAGCATCCTTCTGGACTACGCTGATGGCAGGGAGCTGAGGGCCTCTGCTGGGGCATGGAGGCCACAGGCCCTGATCACAGCAGAGGAATACCGGGCCGAGAGGCAAGCGCAGCAGTTATGGGAGGAAATTTCCTGGCTGAGGGACCCGGATGCAGGCCCTGGTCAGCTAAGGGTAACCGGGGAGAGGAAGTGCCAAAGCCTGGGGACAGAGGAGTGGAAGCCTGCTGTGGGAATGGGAAGGCAACTATCAGATGGCGACGGGGAACGATGGGCTAAGGACCAGTACCGTCTAAGGACACCTGAGGGGTTTTTTCATCCTAGAACTAAAGCAAAGTCTCAGTCACTCCCCAGAGTTTTGTCACCTGACGGAACAGACTGTAGAGATCTCATACTATCAAGACCAAGCCTACCTGACAGGCAAAGGTTTAATAGCACTGTTTTCTCTGGGCCCTATAGTAGGTATGTTTATGGTGGTGGCAGAAATGGTTGGGGTAGGAATCTTGGTCCAAGCAGCCAAGTTGCACTTTTACCAAAGCCCAGGTTTAGCAGGCCTTTAAAGCCTCCTTCTTACGAGATACACCAGCAGACAAGGGGTAGCGCAGAAATGCTTGCTATAGACCAGGGTGCCAAGCAGAAAGACAGATCTATCTATTATCCAAGGAGTGGGGATCTGAGGCAAGACTATTACGCACAACACTCTGCCATTACTGGAATGGAGCCTCCTGGCTACATCCCACCTCCGTCGTATAAAAGAGCCCCACCTCCGAGAGCGGTTTCAGTCAATCGCAATGAAATGATCAATTTAAGATGGAGGGCAGAAGCTTTGCAGATGCCCAGCTCAGATCCTGGAAGGTGGCTCTCCAGACAGGGAAGCAGCTCCTGGGTGGGACATTACGGAGAACGTAGTGCGTCCTATCGAAAACTGGTACAACCTGGACCTGATGAACAACCGGTTCAGTCTCGGCAGTTATCCATTGAAGACCCAAGAGTGAAACAAATCTCAGGAGGGCCTGGCGGACATTCTCTCACCGACCTAGATAAGCTCCGCAACATCAACAAAGAGATTCAGTTTGCTAAGACTCTAGGACAATCTACACATGATAGTGCCTTTCCTCCCCAGCAGGGGCCAGCTCCCAATACTGAAGCCAACAAAACCGCTCCGAGTGACAACGAGAGTAGTACTCGATGGTGCAACAGGGGTATTAAAAAGAGTGAAAGTGTAGGTCCTGAACAAAGTCGTCCGATTATTTTTCCTTCATCTTTTCTTGGCAAACCACCACCTCCCCCATGTAAACCGGCTGACCAGGGTGTATCTGAAACTGTGACAGAGGTTAAAAAAGTAGAACAGCATGAACCCCCGGAGAAAGAAAAAACAAAAAACCTAAAAAAGAGACTAAGTGAAACAATTTTTTGTTTAGTGTCTGTGCCTGTTACCCCGCAGCTCACCGGGACGATCCGAGATCAGAATAACAACAATGAAAAATCTCCCGACCCAGCAGGCAGTCCTAGTGACAACAAAACCGGCCACCTAACAAACCAAAGTCTCCAAAGCACATCCTCAGCCGAAGCGGAGCTGCAGGCTCTCACTGGTAGCTTCGCAAGCAGCAAAACAAGTAGTAGGGCGAGCAGCAAAATGTTTAAGAAATTGCCATGTAGACCCCCTAAGATCAATCATTATAAAGAGTTGAAGTTATCAGGAACTTGGCCTGCAAACCAATATCGAGATCAGGAGACCCAGACAAGCCCGGAGGCTCGAAAACCTGCCCCTGAAAACAAGGAAGCACAACAAGAACCCGTTCCTCCTGGCACTGACGTTGCACCTGACAGCAGTGCTGTAGTAGGCACTGCCTTCAGTTTTCCTATCAAGGGAGTTAAGAGCCTGAAGCTGTCAAGCAACAGTGCCTTCTCTCTGACCTCCACCTTTTCCAGCCAGCTGAACAAGAGCACAGCTCAGCAGCCAGCAGTCCCACCCTCAGGAAATGTGGAGGAGGCCAAACCAGCAGAGAGCAGTGAGCAGTTCTTGATAAAACCCGCCACGCAGAGACCGTGGGATGCTGTCAAAGAGCTGGAGAGCATGAAAAAAGAAATCCAAGATCAACAACAGCAGCAGATCAGCAAACAGCAAAGTGTTGACAAGTGCATAGAGGATCTCAACGAGGCCTACAAAGACATCTTAGAGCTTGGCACTGCCAGCAATAAAGTCCCAAATGGTTCAGTTCAAATTCCAGAGCGTATTAAAATCCGACTGACATCAGAACCTCTCAACAAGCCCAGCAGCCTTAGGCGCAGTGCAGTAAGCTGGTCCGTTGACCCAGAATACCGAGAAGTGAAGAGCGCCTTCTCTAGACCTGCAACAAAGTCAGTAACGTTCAGCAAACAGCTTAGAGAGGAACTCCCTGTCCCACCCCGGGAGACAGGATTCAGAGAATACAGGGTTGTTGCACATCTTTCCCGAAGACGGAGCAACGATGGCAGGACAGTTAAGCTAGACCTGCCTGATGAGCCTATTGAGACGCCACTTTGTGACTTCAGTCCAACGACGCACAACACTGCAGCGGAGGTGCCCTGGGCAGATAGACAGCCCATGCAAGATGCCTCTACGCTTACCAGTCCTCCAGATTATGAGGACATATGTCAGACTTTACGTCAATCTAAAGACTCTGCCGATGGAAACCGAGCATCCGCTGGTCAATCGAGACCAAATGACCAGAGCCTCTTCAAGATCTCAGTGGTGAATCTGAAGAGGAATGCCCTATTTGTAAAAGAGAGCTTGAGAATCAAATGAGACAGGGTCCGTTGCCTCCACTTCATGAGGAGAACAGCTCAGACAGCTCTGCAAATCAAAATGGCAGCCCACCACAACGTGCTGCCTTAGAAAGTCCAGCAAAGGACTCAAAAACTGAGGAGCCAGAAGACTCGAGTTCCAATCAGCCAGGGTCTGACCTCAATCCTGAAGCAGTGGAGCAGCAGTCAGTGACGCAAGACGCTAATGCTGGTGAGAAAGGTGGAGATGCTCAGGCAGAAAACTCAGGCACAGTTGATCCTGCTGAGGGCAAACCAGAAAATGAAGCTAATGATGATCCTTCCTCTGCATCTACAGTGTTACAAACTGATCCGCCTGCAGACTTACAAGCAACTGAGGAACAGCATGCTGAAGAGACTGTAGCCACAAAGGTAGAGTTAAAAGAAGAGAAAGAGAAAGCTATTTCAGGAAAAACACCTGAAGTCAAAAAGAAAGCGGTGGTGAAAGGTGAGAGGCAAAACAATACATTGCCTCGAGAAAAGAAGGCGCAAGAGAAAAAGTCAGTGTCTGTCCCAGAACTTCGCGTTGGTCTGCGAAGTCATCTGGGGCGTGATCATCCAGGGTTACCTGAGTTTCCGCCAGATAGACTGCCACTTTCAGTTCCTCCAAACCTAGACCGTAGATTGTCACTAAGCTTGGAGGGGGAGAGGCGGACCAAGGGCCCCTCCCAGCGAATTGAAGCATTGCAGAACAAACTGGCTATTTCTCCAGGTCATGTGCCGGTTGAAAGACTTGCTAGGATGAGGGAGGTGGACGTTATATGTCGGGTGAGACGCCTGAGCATCCGGAGTACTGACTCTGGGGAGGGGGAAGCAGAAGGAGAGGGCAAGGAAGACCACGGGGAGGAGCTCTACCAAGTACCACAGGAGGGCAAGGCGAACAATCAAGAGGTCACACATTCACAGCAGGGAGCTGAGGAGTCAGTGTTGCAAGATGGACAGAAATCATCTCTCTCACGTGAGAATAAAAATAGCTCTAAGTGAATTATGTGCCCACATAAATACCCATTTGTAAATTGTGATACACTGGAAAAACACAAAATCTTATGAAGCATTTTTGGTCTAGATTCTAGTGCAAACATCTTAGTTCACTGAAATAAGACAAAAATAACTATAAGTAACTATCCAACAAATGCAGGACTTGTTTTAAATCAACGATTGTTTAATACCAACAAAAAGGTGCTACTTCCTATATCTTGCTGAAAGGTTACTGTAAGTTAGTTTGTTTTTATTTCAAGTGTACTACATATTTGCACTAGAAACTAGACCTAAATACTTGGTAAGATTTTGTGTTTTTGCAGCGTAATTTGAGGGAGTAAATACATATTTCTTCTTCTTCTAACTCCCAGAAACCCCTGATCCCAGCCGAGGGGGGACAAAGTAGAAAAAAAACTGCATCCATCGTTTCCATCTGAGGTTTTTAGCTCCGACACTGTGACCTGGCTGCCTACTAGAATGCCTTCATCTCATCTCGACACTGAAATGGCCTTCTTGTCCGACAAGAGCATTGTGTACACCTTCACCTCCGGCGCTGCATTGACTACTATGAGTGCTGTTCCACTGCCAAAGGGAGGTGCCCTGCACACCTGCGGGGCAACTTCCACTCCAGATCCCTCCCCAGCCTTCCTAAGCTGACTTCCCACCTCCCCATCTGCCCTCCACTCTCAACCCCATCCTCCTATAGCGTTTCTACTAGTTAGTTTTCTCGTAGCGGCTTGTCCTTTTCTATTCTATCCTCTCTCGATGCTTTTCTCATTAGCAAACATTATGCAATTCTGTCATGCATACCAGAGCTTCTAAAGTGCGACTCGCGAAAAAGACTTTTCGCATTCTGAACAAAGGTTTTTGTTTACCGGGGAGCAGCTTAAGGATATGAATGTAAGTGTTTATGTTAAAGCCAACATAGACGTAGAAGGGTTATTTTCTCAAACCTCTTTCTGTTGCATTTAAACTACACCAAAATAAACTAAGATTGTGGTCAGGTGACAGCTGTTTTTAGAACTGGACATCACTGTCTTTGGCTCAAGAACTGTTTTGCTTTTCAGAAGAGATAAATGCGCCTTTCTTCGTTTTTTTTTTTTTTTTTTTAAGATTTACAGACATTATGCCCGCTCTCATTGCTTTTCTACACACTGCAACCTTAAACCATAGATCTCTTCAGTGAAGAGTTACTCTACATTACATGACATGAAGGATCAGCTGTCCAAATATTTGTCACATTGGTTCTACGCGGAACAGGAAGTGTTGCCTTTCTTAACCACCTTTGTAAATCCTGGCCGGATCAGGGGAAGACTTTAAATTCAACCTGATCAATTCAGTGTAAAGTTCAAATTTCCAGGTAATTTCAGGAAGCAATAAAGGCACAGACAGAGTTGGTGATTTCGGAAAAACATTAAAAACGAACGTAGGGATTTAGAGCAAAAACAAAAAAAACAAAAAACAAAACAAAAAAACAAAAACAAGGAAAAGTGGAAAAAAAGATATGTAGAGCAATATTGTTGTATTAACAGCCCAGTGGTGTAGTGGAGCTACTTGTAGGAACCATCGTCAGAAGTTTTAATGTGAACACGTCATCCAGATCATATTACAGGGAAATGGAGTCATGTCAGGGTAAATGGGCGCTTAACATAGGGTGGGTGCTTTTCTCCGTCATATATATCTATCTTCATACATCTGTGAAACAACATTTCACTGAGTATTTATTTTTTTTAATCATCAACTTGGTAATCAGTTTGCATAATTGTACAAAATAAAGTATATTTTAAATATTTTAAGAGAAATTTTGTATTTAACCATGGAATTTTATTTCTCCGCGCTGATATCAAGCTAAAAGTGTCATATCTATGTATAGTATCATATTGAGAGTATATGTAATTTTCTAGTGCTTTAAAAGAAAACCTATCATTTCAGAAGGATGACCCTGTTGTGTGCCTTGATCACACGATTTGGATTCAGTGAGTGATAGGGTTCATCACTGCAAGGTTGAACAGGACAGAAACTTTCTGATTGTGCCATTATTTAAGATTTGATAGTGCTTTTTCACATGCTAACAAAGTCAGTGTTGGACGCTTTTTGTGATATTTGACTCATTATCCCATCAAAGTTGTATTTCCTACGTTGGTGGTCAAACATGCCCTGTGTCTTTATATCTTTGTCTTTGTATGTCTTCCAATTCATGTACTGTTGCGTTGTCGCTCCTCAATACATGTTAAGAAATAAAATTTGGATTTCTTTCGTTTCTTCTCCCCCTCCCCACCCGTCCTTATTTCCCTCTGTTTCCTAAGTACTCTGTCTTTCTTTCGTTGTTCCTCCCATCACACGGTGTTTTCTTTCAGTGTGAAAATGTTCTGCTGTCACCGGCATCTATTGCACTACAGGACACAATGCAATATGCTACTTTGGGCCACATATCTGCAAAACGTGCAGACTGAGATTCTACCACATTTAGGATTTTAGTCCAATTCTGATCAAAAGTAAATTTGCAGTTATGTGGGTTTTCTACATCAGCACTATTGCACTGTTGTGACTCTATTATCACCAGAACTGTAGTGATAAATCACTCATCTGTTAACACCTAATTGTTATGTAGCATTTTACAGCTGTAGCATTGGATCAACTCAGAACCTTGTCTTGGTATTTGGGCCATTTCTTGTAAATTTGGACCGCTCATGTCGCCTTATTACGTGTGCATTACATTGTACTCCAGAGAAATGCCAAATATTAACGTACTAAGCACTGTTCACACCGTAGATTTTAATTTAAAATGATTTTTTTTGTTTTTTACAAAATGACTCACTGACCTGCCGCTCCTCTGACTGGAGCAGTAAAGTAGCATTGCGAGCACTTTCTGCTCTTCGCACGCTTTTAACCAGATCATAGAATCAAAACTGTGAAATCCAACTAAAACTGAGAATTTAACTTTGAAAAGGTTCAGGATAAAATATGTTGCTTGAAGTTTATAATCCGTTTTCCAGGGAGGACAAGCTGGCTCGCCTATATCTACTGACATAATTAATCTTTGATTCATTTTGGACACTGATAGGCCTTTGCTTTGGTCGTATACTAAAACTGCCCCAAACAACATTTTAATTATTTCTCTACATGCGCACCCACCCTCTCTCCAATTGGCATGTCAGGTACACTTGAACATAGTGTCATTTGACTTTTTGTACTACAGGTTATGTGCAGACATGAAGTAATTATGCACACTTGTAATATTTTCTATTTTCATATGAGATTTAAGTGCTTTTTGTACTCACCAACATCTTTTTTTCTTCCTTGCATGGGATGCAAGAGAGTGGAGAAAAAAAATGTTTTTCATAAAAGTATATTTGCATTTGGTACTCTTAATAGTGAAACCGGTGGGCAAGACATCATGTTTCATAATTTCATTTACAAAACTATGCCAAGTATTTAAAAGCTATTTTTAGAGTAAATCAAAACAGAGCTCATTCATTTTCCTTTGTTCCTTTAAGACATGCCTTTATCTTTGTATCTATAAATACAAGCATAATCCATAGTCACACGATTGTGCTACTGTTGTATGATACTGCAGTCTGATTCATAAATAAACTCTTTGCATGAAACTTTTTTGTTTGTGGTTCATTTTTGCTTTGTATAGTTTGAATCAAAAGTTTGCACACACTCATCCTGAGCATAAGTTTAATATTAATTTGGGGTATTTTAATATTTATTTGGTGGGTTCTTTTTTTCCACAGTGCCAAATATTTCAATTTATGTGTTTGAAAAAGTATTTGCTCCCTCACATTTGTCACGTTTAAATGTTTCAGATCATCAAGCAAATGTTTATGTGAAATGGGAATAAATTGTGCAAATACAAAATGCAGTTTTCAAATGGTCAGTTTACTTGACAAAGGTTGGAAAAGGTTCAGATTAACCTTTCCCTACAGTAGGTGAGAAGTTCTTGCACCATAACAGGTTTTGTCATATTTTGTGGGAAGGACTGTTTCCACTACCTTGCGATGTTTCTTTCACATCACTGTGCAGGATGTGTCTTTCTATTGAGTATTCAAAATCTGTTTTTCTTCATTTGGAGCTCTGATTTACCTTTTGAATACATTTCATGAAATAATTTGTTTATTTCTGGCCTTCATTCTGATATTAGGCAACAAATATCCAAATAAAACCTGACAAATATTTTTTTTTTCTCCTTATAAATGCTGAATCAAAGGCTAAAACACCTGGCACAAGCTGCTGTCCTTTCAGGCTTTATTCCAGAAGGTGCCCCAGTTTCTCGACCTGTTTCTGATGTTCTACCTGCACTGAGATTTTTGAATTACATTAGCTCTACTCCCCCAGTTTTCTGTTATTTCTGTAACTTTTTAAACTACAAACTGACAGTGAAATGTGCAAAAACTTCTAATATTCAAGAGTATTGTAATACCATTCCAGGGGTCACACAATTCCTCATGTCTCCATATTTGTCTCTCTCCTTTTTTTTTCTTTTCTTTTTTTTTTGCAATTGTCTTCTCAGTCTGACAGAATGAGCTTTTGTTCTGCAGACCTCATTAACATCCACTGCTTCTTCTCCAAAACACACAGCAAAATCATTGCCTAGCAACACAGATGAGAGTCAATAACTTGGCATAAAAGACAATAAAGACTCATCCCGCTTTAAATCAAATATTTTCAGTTTGTCTTATTATTTTTGAAAATTTTCTCTTCATCCAAATTGAATACAAACGTAACCGTTTAACAAATACTACATGAGTTACACTGCTAAAACACAAAATCTTACAAGTATTTTTGTCTATTTTCTAGTGAAAATTTCTTATTAGGCCTGAAATAAGACAAAATTAACTCACAATTAATTTTTAGCAAGATACAGGAGTTTGTTGTAGGTTAATAATCCTTTAATATCCATTTAAAAAGTACGAACTCCACTGATAATCTACCACTTTCAACAAATATTAAGGAATTATTCACTTAAAACAAACTCCTGTGTCTTTCTGAAAAGTTATTTGTTATGTTTGTCTTATTTTAAGGGAACTAAGACATTTGCACTAGAAGAAAGACAAAAATATTTGATTATCTTTTAATAAGAATGTGGCTCTTAAAGGTAGGGAATCTGCTGCTATTCTGTTATACCGCCACAAGAGGGAGACAAAACACAAATAAACAGAAGTCAAAACCTTATTTTTCATCATTCCTCTGAGCATCTGAGGCGATAAGAAAGTCAAGACACCAGCGAGTAATGATCTATTTAATTGTAATTTACAGAAACAGTTACTGTTCACTCACTGGCTGCTTCAGTGCTGGACGTAACCATCAGAAAATGAGTCCAGTGTGGTAATAAAGAGGTGAACATGGTTGGTGCAACGTTTTTACTGAATTGGCACGATGCAAATAACTTGAAGTGCTCAAAGAAAAAATGTTGCACGTTTTAATCTCAAACCTTTAGTCCATGCAGCTGTTGCTCACTGGATATATGCTCTCTGTGCTAAACGTGTTAATGTAAGTGATTAAACACCAACTTCAATAAATTAAATGCAAGCTTACAACAAAGTGAACTTTTTAAATAAAAACCCTGCATAAACGTGGTTCCACTTATAAAAGTTTGATTTTAAAAATGACAAATACTTTGTGTTGTATGTACAATTTTTACTGTAAGAAAATTGTCAGTAATAATTTTGCACTTATTAAAAATACAAAATTTCACAAGAATATTTGTACCATTGTTGAACCACAAAGGTATAACTTTTAAAATAGTTCATATCAAGTTGAATGTAACTGTAATCAAAACTTTGTCTGCACAAAAGTATATATATTTTTTTTACTTTTGTCATAAAATTGGTTGTCAAATCAAAGATCAATAAGGTAATTTATGCTTGATTTTATTCCAATGGTAGTTCTATGGTGGCATGAAAAAATGTGCTGCAGTAACTGCACCTTGTTATGCTTCTGTTTATTTTTAAGCGTTTTCCTGAAGGCAGATTTTCACGAGCCAGTTTTATTTAAGTCTCTACTCACCTGCTTTGTACCTGCAAATCTTTTGCGTCCAGCAGAGCGTTCACACTGAGACTGTGCTGCTGGTTCTTCCTCTGGTTATGGAAGATTTGGGCTTTAACACTGATTTCTCATCAAGCTTACAGACCTGATGTACACCTGGTTGTATTTGCCTTAATGTTGGCTTATAAGTCAAAAATTGCTTAAAAATGTCTGGAGTAACACATTGAGTTCCACTTCATGTGCCTTTACAAAACCTTTTGTTCTTTATGGCACTTAGTAAGCAATGCTTAGATGTACATTACTGTCATCCACTAGAATGGAGTGTGGACCAGGATGGTAAACATACAGATTTTAAAACAAAAACTCTCATTGAACCACTTTTTTTTTTTTTTTTTTGCAAAACCATGCAAAGCAGAAAGCTTTAAAGTTTCGTCGCTGCGCTGCAGGAGCTCAGTTGTGTTGGTCTGAGCAGCTGATTCGATGCCCCTGCGCTGGAGGTCTGATGCTTCCTGGCTATTTATGGCAGCTGCTCCTCCATCGCGCCTGCTCCCTTCACTCCATACATGGTTGCTGTGGGATGAGGTTACCACAACAATTTTGGGACGCGCTCCCAAACCTCTTGGAAGTGTGTTACATCCATCTAAACGCCATCGGAGTAGGATAACAAAACTTCTTCTGCAAGAAGGGGCAACACCAGGACAACTATTTCCACTTTTTGGAGTAGTTTGAGGATTTAACTCCAGCATCTTTCTTTATTTTTTTCTTTCTTTCACTTCAGCACTCTCCTGTTAACCCCGCTCCTGTTTGTTTCATTTGCCTCTCCCTTCATTTTCTCCGCTTGGCTGTTCCTGGACAGATTTATTTCTCCCGGTGCCACAGAGCGCTGGAGGGAAAGCACCCAGGCTATATTTGTCAGCCGCTGTGGTTGGACCTTCTTCATGGTGGATGACCCAGGATCCTTCATTTGTGGTTTTCTGCTCACACCTGCAGCTCCTGACTTCTCACCATCCCACTGAGGAACTAAGGGTCTGTTCAGTTTTCAGGACAAATGAACTCCCTTTATTACTGAAGGAATATCAACTCGTAAGTATTTTCTTTGGTTTGTTTGACATTTTTTCACATGCAAAGAGACCTAACATTTAGTTCAAATCATTAGTTGCATCTTTCTCTCACATGTTTATAGAAAATATTACAAATTGACATTTAATATCTGAAAAATACTCAAGTCACAAAGAACAATTTTCTAATAGGCATAACTGACAAAACGAAGTTTTAATCACTTTAACAAGACAAGACATACAATCTGTGAATTTACACTTAAATTAATAAATGGGAAATTTTATTGTTCTTCCCAACTTGTTGGTAAACTTTAGCTGTGTTAAGTTTAACATTGTGTCCCAACCGAGTTTCCCTCTCCGCATGTCTCCAGTGACCACAGAGGTATTAGCATTCCAAGCTGCAGATTATAGTCGATTGGTGGTATGCGGGTGCAGCTGATCTTACGGGGTGTGTGTGTTTGCATGTGTGCGTGTGTTCGCCTTGCATGTTGTTCCGACATCATTTCCCCACAGTTTTGTTTTTGTAGCGGACAGCAGCTTCTGTCCGCTGCTGCCCGGTCATTGGTTCCTGAGTTGCACCTGCTGTTTCCCATCAAAAGCAGGAGGACAAGTTTACAGGCTGGCCCCTCACTTGACCCTCTGTCACTGAATGCCCCTTACATGAGATCTGCACGCGCTGCAGACATATGCTTATTAAACCCATTCCTGAGAGCCCCGAACCGTCAGATCGCAGAAATGCTCGAGTTCTTTCGACAATGAGAGTACTATTAAATTTGATTTGATGGTTTCATCAAAGATCAATTAAAAAGGCTTTAAATTGTTTAAAGAGACAGCAGTCTATAAAATAATTTTTTGAGCTTTGCATAATGTTATAATGCTTTTCCCTAATCAAAACCATAACTAGAGCATTGCCTTGATTCTTTCTTGAATGTTTGCGAAATCCTTTTAATCTCCATTCAGCTGTGCAAAACATTTAGGTGGACCTAACTCCGCGTAAGAGACACTGCTCCTGCAGCTGCAGTTCAGCTCCTTCAGACTAGCCAGGGGCAATTAGCAAACCCCTGGTGGAGCTGCGCTGAACTAATTTTACGGGATACTTCTCAGTGCAACGCTAGTAAAAATGTGGTTAAAGGGTTAATAAAGGAGAGATGTTGTGAAGGCGGAGTTTCAGAAACAGTAGAAGCTTTTAAAGAGACAGAGACCCAATTTCAAGGCGTTTAATTTGTAAGCGTGGAAAGAATAAACTTCTTTGGTTGATTGTTTCTGTACCTCTTACAATCTGATGTTACAGGTTTAATGATTTATTCATATTTGAGATCAGTTTGTTTACATATACATCTCAGCAAATTGCTGATTGCTTTTTATACAAAATAACAAAATGTAATGTTTATTTCTAGCTTTGTAGAGGGATAAGGCACTTTAAACTTCCTGGTTCAAATACAAATAGGTATTGTATTAATGTTAGTAGTGGTGACGGTCTCAACAGGAATAGAGGCCCGAAAATATACAATTAAATGGAAGCTTTTCTTGTAAGCTTTAGTTAAACTCATAATCTGCTTTGTAAAACAGGAAATCTGGACAATAAGCTTTGTTCTGTGTGGCTGACTTTTGGAAAATAAGTTTGCTTTTACATCAGAAGGTATGCTGAGACAAATATCCTCAATCATTGATCGATTTAGTAATTTCTTCATGTTTACGACTGTATATTTTTTACTATCTTTATTATAAATGTAATAAATACGTGATTTCTCCTTTATTCTCCATGTCCAACATCATTATCCCAATTTCTCTGTTTATATACGAGGCAAATGGGGCAGGATACGGACCTGTACCATCATGTTTTGGTGAGCAATGCATCATTTATCAGCAGACTCCAGCAGGGAGTAACAGATTAAACACTGAGGAGTGAATAATGAATCTAGAAAGTATTTATGTTACTTGTCAACCGTCATAAAAAATACAAGATGAAGAAGAAAAATTAAAACAGACAGGATATAAGTGAATAATTATTCATACATAACTTAAACTTATTGGAAAATACATTATTCGGTCAAATTAGATATATTGAAATGTGAATGTTGGGATAAAACAAGGCACTGATGTACAAAATATATTTATTTTTTAATAGAATGGTGTTTGTGGTTCATTGAAACAGTAAAGGATGTGATTTTAACACTAAATATATTCAATGAATAATGCCATAATCATGTCAAAAACTATTTTTTACAATTTACTCTGAAATAAAATCTGTTCGTTTAATAAGGAACAGACACATCTTGAAACAACCTGGCATGAAGTAAAATTACTTTCCTCCTTTTTCTGTTTTTCTCTGTGCACAACTCAGCACCAGCCTCTGTGCTCATCGATGTCCATATAAGAGCAGAGCATGCAGATTTCTGTGCTGAGTGTTGATGTTTGGCAGACAAGAGGAAGGCAGATCTGGATCCAAGCAGGGAATTCCAGAGTAAATATTTGAGGAAGGAGTGAGGATGAAGGTCCAGCTGTGCAGCTTCAGGCTCACACTTGACCCCAAAAGTCTCAAAGTCTGCAGTTTCCTCATGTGTGTTTACATTTTTGCAAGCATGTCAGTGCCAGCGTGTTAAAACCCAATTCTGCAAATATCATCCTGTTAATCTCAGAAGATGTGCAGAGAAATACGCAGCTGATTTTTTTTCAACAAGCGGCAATTACGCTAACGGCAAACATCCCCAAAATATCACAAAACGTAAAAAACACAACTGTCTGATAATGATAGAAAAATAAATCTCAATAAAAATGGCTTTTCTTTCTTTAATCATGTAATATCCAACTATTTTTAAAGCTTTACTTCACTGCTAGCATGTTAGTAAAAGTGAAGACCGTAAAAAAAAAGTACTAGATAATTTGTCACATCCAGGATAAATGTGGACAAAACTTTGCATTAAAAAGTTGCAGCATTTTCATTAAATAAGAAATGTGAATAAGTTTGTTTAAAAGTCATTAAAAAGACATGCTGCGCCACCATGGTCCTCTAACTACTTCCTGTCATCTTCTTCTTCGTTGTTTGTCAGTGGTGACGTCTGGTTGTGATGCAACAAAAAGTTTCTATTGCAGTTTTGTGAAATAAACCAATTTTGTCCAAAAGATTCACCCCGTCCTAGAGCCAAAACTTCTTTTTTTTTTAAATCAAATAACATGCTATTAACGTGGTTGCAATGACGCATGTTTGTAGAAAGTTGAGTGGAAGGAAGAAGTGTGATCAAAAAAAATAAATGATTAATGCATATAAATACAGTTATGGATTAATGTCATAAATTTATTCAATTTTATTAGTCAAATTAGTCTGATGGGTTTCTGTAGGAGACAACATGTTTGGTGTAAGGCTCATCTGAAAACATATTGTTGGCATGTTGACCTCTGTGCTCTGACTGGAGCCTGGTAAAGCAACAGGCAGATTTATGTTGAAATATTCAACTAAGGAGTTTGTTTCTGAAATGAAGAAAAAGAAGAAAAAGACAAATCCTGTTTGCATTTGGATGCATTTCCTTCAGACAGTTAAAACCATATTTAAATTGCTATGAATTCATTTTATATATCATAACTACATAAAATGATATATTTTAAATGGGTTGAGGTGAACCCACTGACTCAGGCAGATGATGCATGCTCAGCACCTGCGCAGTTTGCCATGTCTTGGTCCGGATCATCGTCTCCTGTTTGCGATGCCTTTCCTCACCCTCTCTCCTCACTAACTGCCCCTCCACCTCTCCTTCGTCTGTCTGCGCTCCCTGCAGACGTCCCTAATAAGGCAACATGTGTTGTGAGTGGCTGCCTCAGAGAGCGGTCGCTCCGTGTTTACCAGAGGACCGTCTCCACGCCTTCGTCTCTGTCTTGTTTTCTTTCCCACTCTCCTTTGCATTCCCCCTGTCTTTAGACTCGTCACCAGTCTTACAACTCCCACTCATCCCTCCAAACGCTTTCTGTCTTCCCTTGATTTTTTTTTTTTTTTTAGTTGTCCAAAGCAGACCAGTGTCATCATAAGACTTCTTGGATGTAAACAACACTGGCCTTTCAAGTGACTAAATTTAAAACGAACTGTGAGGACAACATGATCAGCAGACTCTAATTCAGAGTACTAGATTTCATCTAGGGCTGAAAGACAAATTAATAACAATACATAACGTCATAGACACCTGATCAATATCTACAATATATCAGATATTCAATAATGTAAAATACTCACTGAACATAGCGATCCAAAACCACACAGCATTCTGGGAGATAAGCTAAGCTCACTAACTCATTGGTTACCTAGCAACATTCCATTTGTTCTTTGGTTACCTAGCAACAACCTGTTGAGTAACTTGCGCAGCAGCAGTTTAAGGTTTCGCCACTGTGCCTGATAACTGATTAAAAATAAACAATAGAGTGAAGAGAAAACTGAATAAAGCAATGCAGACATCTTGCTGGATTTCAGATAATTAAAAGAACAAATAATGAAACAAAATTTAAACTGTTTTTTGGGGGGTTTTTTGGAGTTGAATGTGTTTCACTTTGTGCCTGGGCTGGAAAATGGCCATCAGATCTGGCAACCCGGTCCACTGTCTGTACTTATAGCCAGTTGTTTTGTGTTCCAAGACCAAAACTATCACTAACATGTAAGTGTCTCAGCACGGGATGCGCAAACAAGTCATTTTCCTGTCAATGAAAGCCAACACCCAGGACATCCTGTAACCGACACAAGACGAAGCATGCTTACAAACACACGCATGACTTCCTTAGATCATTGAGTCTGACCCACACAGTTCAGCACCCTTCAGAATTACAGCTGATTTGGGACTTTTTCTAGTAGTAGCCAATGCCATGTGATTTTTAGTTTTGGTTTGTCATGGTGTATTTTATTCAGTCTGAGCCTTCTTTCAATCAGTATCAAATAAATTGATTAATGTTCCAGTTATTATGAATCAAATAAAACTAAACCGTTGGGGTTTTAGCCTTGACTTAATGGAATTCAGTGTTTCAGCAGGTTTGCAGTTTTTGGAAGTTTGTTCCAGATTAAAGGAGCTATACAAAGAAAATTAGAAACTCATTTTCCTGAGAAAATTTATATTCACAATAAATTTAAAGTTTTTATTTAATTAGGTTCATATGCGAGTTAAATTATGAAAACTTGTTAAAATGCCACTGTATCCCAGAGGCAACAACCAAACAACTGTGGATAATTTTGGCCTCAGGTGAACCAATCTGAAAACCTCCATGACAGCATGAAATTTTCATTGCATGTGCTTATCGTTAATTATTCCAATTTAATGCTATGTACTCCATAAACTACTGTTACAGTCAACGTTTCCTGTTATTTGCTCATTTTTTTTTGTAGATTTTCCTCCATTTATAGAATAAATCACATTCTACATCCGTTTTAGAAAGAATAGGGAGGAAATTATATTCTAGAAATCTATTTATGAATTCAGTCATGATGAGGGTAAAGTGCTGCAGAAATGCTCGGAACCAAGTGAGAACAATATGGATGACGTACTAAATTATGGACTTTTGGGGGCAGATATAAAAATAATTGCTTATAATTAATTTTTTTTTTTTATGTGAATTTACTTTGACAGCAGTTAACTTGGGACATTCAGAACAGTCTGATCTTCTCTGACCTCGATGCTCTTTAATCTCCTCCCACACCGACCTGTCATCTCTTCTTTCCGGGTCATCCGCCGGGTAAAGAACGGAGCCGGTGTTACTCTCTTCCTACCCTAACCTGACTGTAGTTTGATGATTTATTATTATTATTATTATTATTATTATTATTATTATTATTATTGTCAGTACCTTCAGAATATACTTACATCTGTTTATTTTATGTGATGATTATCAATGTGCTTTTCTGTGTTTTTTTGTTATTGTTTTTGTTTAACAGCGGAGAGTTCCTCAATCAAAATATTTTAAATTAGTGTCTGTTTTGCAGTTCAACCTTTCATAGAGTAACTTATAGCACCAACAATTTTCTTAGGCCATACTAAGAAAAACAAAAAATTATAAGGAAAAAAATTATGATATTATGAGGATACATTTGTGTGACAAAAAAAAAGGAATAATAATATAATAATGTTGGAAAAAAATGAGAATATAGTTGTAACAATAGGAGAATAAAGCCATAATGTTTCAAGAATGAAGTGATAATATTATAGGAAAAAAATAATAATAATATTTCAGCAATAAACTAATAGATTTAAGTCATGATAAAGTCAAAATTACTTTATTTTTGTCGTTTTATTATTTTATTTTAATAGCATGGCCCTAATGCTCCATTGTAGTAAGGCAATATGTTTGTGAATTAATAATGATCATATTTGTTAAATCAAGAGAATAAAATGATTTATTGATTAATTACAGGGACAATATGAAATGTGAGAAAAGAGGAGAAGCACAATAAAAACCTGCTGCAAGAGAAGTCATATTCCTGATGGATCTGTGGGATTACGGTCCGGATGTAAATGTAAACGTCTCAGTGGAGTTTCCACTCTTCTACTAATTGACTGCTGCATCACAGGAACAGTCTCAGTGCAACATGTGGTCTCATTTTTTGGGAACCTGATAGCGCGCTGGCTGACGCACTACCTGAATTTGTACTAAGCAACCATCTGATTTCCAGTAGCCCTGGACCCCGCAGCACCCCCTGCAGCTCCACTGGCTCCCTCCTCCAATCCCCTTCCAGGGTTTTTATCATCAAGGCTAATTTCTGCCTGTAATCTGATTAGGGGCTCTGAGCTGCTTTAACACCCTGCTGTGCTGTCTCTCTCTCCCTCTCCGCACACACACCTGCACTCATTCTGGTGACTCCCAGTCTGTGTGGGTTGCAGCTTGCGTTACGTCCGTCTCGCTCTCTCTGCTGCAGTTGTGTGTGGGTGTGTGTCACCTCTGTCTTTACCTGTCCGCGGCCACCGCTGTGAGCAAGCCGTCCTCTGGTTCGCCTTTTTAAAGATGTTTCGAAACCCATGGATCTCTAGTTTTCATGTGAACCATGTGCAGCCGTGTAGGGAAGGTAAGGCCTGAGGAAGAGGAACCGCTGACCTGCCGTTGTCTTCTTGATTTTAGCAGTCAGACGGTTATTTTCCAGGTTTCTGTTTGGTCTGTTAATAATGCTCATGTATGCGCTGCTAAATGTGCTAATGGTGGAGAAACAATTCACCACAAGAGGAAAACTGTTTACTCATCATCATCATTGGTGGCTATGCTAACTCGCTGATTATGGTTAAAAACAACTGATGACAAAATGAATTTCAAAATCTTTCTTTTAATTATTCAAAAGCAAAAATTCCCCAGACAGACATTTTGATTATTTAAAATACCAACATTTATACAAACTTTTTGTTTTGGTCTCCATGATGACAGCTATTTAAATATTAAGTAATTATGTTTTATTAATTACTCAGTACTTTTTTTTTTTTGGATGACTAGTTTTTTTTTGGATGACTAGTTTTACTTTGCTTTGGAGTAAAATATGTAGAAGTAGTGACACTGTTTTAGTCTCTACCCACCTCAGGTGTTGATACCTCACTTACTCCTGATCTCGTTAAATTAGTGCTCTCATTTAGCTGAAAGCTGCAGCCAAGTTCACCTGCAGAGTCTATTTGAAGGTTCTGGATATTTTTAGACAATCCCTCGTCTCATCATGCTGACTTTAGCGCCTAAGTTGCTCTATGTCCATCTCAAACCTTGGACTGTTTGTGTAGCTGGCAGCCTCCAGGGTTTCCAAGGGCAGCTCAATTGGCATCTGCATCGAGGGGCTTTCCACCAGAGGAAGGATAATTGTGAGGTCACACACCTCTAATGTGTTTCCCATCAGGCTGTTGGTTTATTTAAAAACAAATGATGCAAATATTTTGATATTTATTAACGTGACTGCGTGGAACCCAAGCAGAATCGACTGTAAGTATTTCAGAGGAAAAAAACGACTGATGAGGAGAAAACTTTGTGAACTACGACTTTGGACACCAAAAAACATTTTGCTTTTTGGGATTTGATCTGAAGGAGGCTGCAGTGTTTTTGTCACGAAGTTTTTGGAGGCCAAAATTAGTGAGAGGGACTCTGGAGACGTCTGGAGCAGAAACACGATGCGTCTCCTGGGTCTGACAGAAGAGTTAAAAGGCCAACAATCAGCTGACAGCGAGGAATAAAACTGACCATAACATCAACTGTAATCGACTTTTGCTGTGTAGAAATTTAACTGCTTTGTGAATTTATGTGAGTGTAATAAGTATTATAGTTGAATATATGAGCATCAGCTGCAGTACACTAATTGTTTTCATAAATGCTGTATTAATCAAGCCCTTTAAATAATGTCTAAACAGTTTTTTTACAGATTACAGTAGACATCAATGATTTTAAAATCAAGAATTTGAAGCAAAAGTTAATTATGAGTAAAAAGTATACATACACCCACGCATGCGCAGGGAGAACACGCAAACTCCGTGCAGAAAGAACCCGGGCCGGGAATCCATCCCACAAAATGAAAAAGCGTTTTTGTTTCATTGCTGTTCGTGGTTTGATTATCAATATGTCTGCATCACGCAGCTGAAAATGGTTGTGTAGATTATTTAATATTAAAAATGGCATCTTGTTTCTCTTCTCAGGATTTGGATCTAAAGTTCCTACAAAACTTTCCAGCTCAACCTCTTTACCAACAGACGCTCTAAGGTAAGAAAGGAAAACATTTAAAAACATTTTAAAATCACATTTTGCAGCTGTAAGATTGACTAGTTTTCCTTCAGTCGCTGGTGTCGAAATAAAAAATATTCATGTAAAATAGAAGAATAATTAGGGAGGAGTTTTCTAAAGAAAGGAAAGTCGTAGTGATAGGCGTGGCCTGCTGGGGAAACCTTTGCTCACCTTTCTCCTTTGGATGGTGTGACATTATTTAATGACCTAATTCTTAATTTGGGCCTTGATGCCTTCAACAGCAGCAGAGCTTTACTGTGAACCTCCATCACCTCTTAAAGATGAGTCAGCTGAAGCCAAGGAGCGATCTGGCTGTCTAAAGATTATTACATTTTCCATTAAGAGCTTAACTGGGAGGCAACTTGACTTGTTCTCTTGTATGAAGATGCTTCTCATCCACTTCTGTATTTAAACGGATGTAAACTGGTTCATCGTTTGCTAAATAGGAACGAGCTCTTGGTTTGGTTTTCGTTAATAACGAGTAGCGGGCCGTTTTAACTTTGGTTAATTAACTAGTAATAATAACCAGAATGCGGATAACTGATACTGTTTTTTATCTTCTAAGTTTTCAGAGTGACTTCTCCCTGAAAGACAAGACCAACTTGGTCAAGAGTGTTTCAGACACAGATGCCAAACTTCTGGTCGTTCTTCCCAAGGGTGCGTATCGATAACACTGAATACAACAGCAACAAAAAAAACTTTATGACTTCTAAATGTTAGATTTATTTTGCATATTTTTAGTGTCGGAGTTGAAAAAATACTTTGAGAAAGCTATCTGCAAGGATCTGGAAATGAACAGGTAAGCATGATTTGATAGTACACAAAAACCACGACTTGGTTTTAAAGTAACGGATGGATGGATGGATGGATGGATGGATGGATGGATGGATGGATGGATGGATGGATGGATGGATGGATGGATGGATGGATGGATGGATGGATGGATGGATGGATGGATGGATGGATGGATGGATGGATGTCCTTTATTTGAAAGCTGCTCTACGTCACGTTGCATTGCACATTATGCAACAGACATTCTGCATGTGTTCGGGTATAAAGCAGTGGTTTATTTATTTTTTGTACCAAACTTGGATATTTTCAGTATAAACACATGAACTGTTATACCGACATCTTGACAGACAGGTGAAGTGTTGCTGATCTCTTTTAGGAAGGAAAGGATAGCCCGGCGGTTAGAGGGGATTGAAAGTGAAGCGCCACCTGCTCTGGTGCCAGGTGGTTTTGTAGCCAACAGGATGCTGGAAGAAGATCCGCCTCGGTACACGCGTGCATCAGACCCCTGTGAGCCTCGTGGGATGGGTAAGCTTGATTTAAAATTAAAAATGTGACTGTAAATGTTGAGTTTGGCGGTGCGGCCAGCAGCATGTCTTGAATAACCTATAGACCTATTCTAACCAGTTTGAGGAATTACAATAGGTCACTTTTATCTTTAGTCAGGTATTTGCCTGTAATGGCTATTTTAGTTCATTTTATTGTCTTTAAAGCTTGTAAACAAACCCCCAGATCTGTAGAAAAGACAAGGCCGATGTGACAGCCTCTTTACCTGGGCACAAAGCGTTGATTGATTCAGCAATGAACTCTACTTTATACCAAAGCTAACATTTGTTGATCAGATAAATTAAAAAGACTCAAACTTGCACGGTCATTCCTTGTTAAATAACGTAATCAATCAATAATTTCCACTGTTTACCCTAGTGAGGCGTTACAGTCGAGAAGAGATGGAGCCGCCACAGAAGAAGGTGACCTCTCCAGACAGAACACCTCAGGTGAAAGGTGGCACCGGCAGCGGACACCCAGAGCCAGTGGTGGTGTATGTTGATCCCGTGACATTATCCACCTCATCCACACCCACGTCAGGTCCACCGTCCAACCTCAGCTCCAAGGCCGAGCGCATCGCCCGCTACAAAGCCGAGCGCCGCCGGCAGTTGTCAGAGCGTTATGGGATCCTCCTGGATCAAGAGGCGGACACTGAGTACACACCGCGCTACCGGTCCCGGCGTGAACAGGACAACTCTGACCGCCACGTCACCGCCAGGAGAGACAGAGAGAGAACAGAGGGAGAGGCTCACGGTCGGGAGCCGAAGGTACCGTACCGCTCTGGAGTGGGCCGAGTTTACATGACCACGCACCCAGATCCTGCCTCTGCTGACCCACCGAGGCCGGCCCACTCAAATCAAGCTCCTCCACCAACTCAAGAACGACCTGGCAGATTCTCAGAACAGGAGAGAGCGATGAATGTGGAGAATTACCGCCGAGGCGGAGCTCAGGAACGCTCAGTCACAGCTAGAGGCCGGATGCAGGAGCAGCACCAGCCTCAGCCACAACAGAGGCAGCACACCCACCAGCATGATGTGTCCCACCGAGATCCGTCCCACCGAGATCCAAGCCCCGCCTCCACCCGAAACTACACAATCGCTGCGGTGCCGAGTTCTCCTCGCACAGCGCGCCGTGCATCTCTGCCCTCCACACGCTACGGCATCTCACCTGGTGATTTATTCATAGAGCAGCAGGCTCAGAGCATCCTCAACAGGCAGGGGTGAGTATAGAGAAACATGGCGTTAGTAAGTGCATTGAACATCCAATTCACAACAAATGTCTTCTCAAAGCACTTTGTCAAAAAAACCCCTCAATGGTACAACCAACTATGAGTTTGAGAAAACACAGTAAACGGTTCAGTGGTTCAGCAAATTCCTTGTGAACAAGTACACAGCATTTATTTAAGCAGTTGTAATTGTCTCCCTAACGATGGTGGTTTTTGTACATTTTATTTAGCTTCAATTTATCAGCTGATAAAACCAAAGACACCAAATAAAAGGAAGACTCTTATAGATGTTCTTTATTTAAGAGTACCTCAAGTTTTGTGACAGAAGTTGCTCAAAGGGATTTCAAGTCAAAAGAAACAGAAATATTGGAATATTTCACATTGTAAAAGAGCAGTAATTTATGTGGTAAAGAGTCACGTCCTTGTATTATTTCTGGTTGGTAGTGCTGATCTGTGACTCTAATCAGTGCTTTGTCATTCTTCAGATAGCTTTAAAAGTCCCACTTGTGGCCTCATCACATTGATTGTGTGCTCAAGAAGCACAAGGAGTGTTTAAGCACTTCCTGCCATTTTAGATAAAGCCGATTCCAGTCACTTATGTCCTGCTTAGCGGTCCACAATGAGATTAGAGTGACCTTTGACTACCAGAGGTCATTGGGTTAGAGATGAAAATAGCTGGACTTACTATTTGGCATACGGACTTTTGGGAGGGATTCATGTCACTTGATCTTGCTGTACTAGAGAAGGATCTAGGAGCTGATATGGGTCCCGTTATAGTCTTATGTTGGAGACTTTTCCACTGTCGGTTTCATTTAAAGGTAACATGATTTGCTGAGATTTCAGAAACAGTTGGATAAAACTGAGACATTTACATGACCCCATGTGACTCCGTAACGAGTAAAACTGCCTATTGTAGGAATAACTTGCAGTAGTCATAAGACAGGACTTTTGTGAAACTGTAATTGCAACAGTTCAGTTCTTCTCAGAGAAATGTTGCTAAAATTAGATTGTGCCGTTATTGTTAGAGACAAAACATTGGGGTTTTTTTGTCTGGGAACTCTTTCTAAAAACCAACAGTTTCATGTTTTTCCTGACTGCTCAGTTGTGAAATTTTAAACCTACGGTGGAAACGAGATCCAGTTCATCTCAGCACTTAAACTCAAGGTGAAAATGGGCAGTTGTCCTAATGGCTCCCACTTGTAAAAAACACTTGTAGAGTGATTTCTACAATCTGAGCTTATAACTATTCTCTAGTGAGAGCAAAAATTGCTTTTCCCCACCAGGGAAAGATCCATTGCCAACCGTTTCCTCCCTGTCATGATGTGAAGCACATCTGCATGCTCCAAAACAACAACCTTTTATTTGTGTAGAGTTGATCACATTGATCATCAGTTTCTATTTGGGTTGCAGCACCAGACTGAAATTCTTAAATCCCAGAAGTAGAAAGGATGTGTCTACTGGGGCAGAGATTTGTCCTGTAACCAGTGGGTTGCTGGTTCAATCCCCTGCCTTTCTCAGCCTAGTGTCACCGATTTTATGACAGCTTTGCTTTTGTCGAGCTGCGAGAATGAGTGGGTAACTCTTTAGTATGAAGCACAAAAGTTCTTGGATTTGATGAAGTGCATTTGCCACTTTTCAGTGTAAACATCCATGGAAAGCTGCAGTCAAAGTCCCATGATTGTTCCTACCGCAATGTCTGGTTTGTGATGTTATTTCTACCACCTTGGGATATGCGTTTGTTGGTGCTATGTTGTGGATTTTGACAAGGATGTCATTCTTTAATTGGGCTGAAACGTTAATGGTTGATATGCATTTCTTTTCCAAGAATCCGAGTAAGAGAACGGTTGTCCAGAGAAGAAACGCCACGAAAGCACCCTGACCAAAGTCCAGACAGGAACCTCCAAAACAGACACTATAGTCATGGCAGCACTGCGAAGTATATAACACAACACTCAGAGCACACCCAGCAAAGGACAGTTCCACAACCTCACCCAAGTCCGGGTCTTCATCCTGCTCCTTTTACATCTGAGTACCAACACTCTGGCCCTGCAGTGGACCCTCAGCCCAGAGTGGCCATGAATGCTCCATTGCCGACCGGGACACCTGCAGGAGTCCAGGAAGCACAACCACGAAGAAGAGTGAGTGCCGACCAAATCTACGCTGCTCATAGGGAGGCAAGAATGGAAGCAAAACAAGTCCTAAAAGAAGAAGCACAGACGGAGGGCCTGCTAAAGAGCAGGAAGGCAGTGTTGCCCTCTGAAATTCGCCGAAGGGAACGCAGCGTGGATGATCCTCACCGGGGGCGGTATGAAGACATGGAGTGGCAAAACATCAGCCCAGAGAGGAGGAGGAGGAGTCATGTAGAGGAAGATTGGGATGATGAGCAGCCAAGAGAGAGAGGTAGGGAAAGAAAAGCTCAGAGAATCAGGGAAAGAGTAAGAGAGCATCCTTCAAGTCATGACACCCAAGAGGAGAGAGTTTGTAGATCTGTGCAGCCTGCCTACTCCTCTGTACGTCAGCAACATCGACAGGATCAGTCATTGGAGCCGCTGCACCATCCAGAGGCTCGAATAATGCACCATGAACCCCCAGAGCAGAAGCTGTACGAAGCCAGAAGGGTTGAACATACAACTCAAATCCAGCAAGATCTTCAAAGAGAACATCAGCACAACCAATTGAGACAATATCCAGAAAACCAGAGACAATCTCAAGGAGAGCATGAACTGCAAACCAAACACCCCCCAAGAAAAGTGGAGGACTTTCAAATACAATATCAAAATCCCCAAACTAAAACAGAGATGGTGCCTCAGCAGACAGTTTCACAGCATCAGAGGTTGGACTCAACTGTCTACCTCCAGAGAGGCTCTTCTTTGCCTCAGGCTAAACACAGAAGTATGGAAGTAAGTGGAGGGCCCAAACCCAAGATAAGAACCCGCTCCATGTCAGACATAGGTGTAAGTCAGCACTCCATCATGTATCACACTGAGAGAGCAGGAGCTGGGAGAGAGGCTGCCAGAATTGCCCCTCCACCGGGGATCGCTAACGGGGAAGTGGGCACCCTGGACACAAGGGTGTCAGTTGCACAGCTGCGACACTCTTACCTGGAGAATGCCAACCGGAAGCCAGAGCTGTAGGTTTACTGGCATGACCTCGCTTGCATTTTTTGAATAACAGTTTCTTAGTGGCTTATTAATCATTTGCAACTAAATTGTGGATGAATAATCCATGTTAATTGTACCAAAGCTGCATGGATCATGTCTGCTGGTCATTTCACCAATTCTTGTTGTTCAGTTGATTCATTCATTTAAAATACTTGCTTCATCTTGTCAGAACAGAGCAAGAGTCCAACAGAGAGACAAATAACAGAATCAAGTATTCACACACTCAGAATGAAGCTGAGAGAAAAAGGAGGGAACATACAAAATTACCATGAAAATCCCAAACTAAGACTTAAAATCTTGCAATGACGTAACATTCCTAACCATTATGCCACTGACCCCTATGAACATCACCAAGAAATGTTTAATTGTGGTAATCCATTCATCTTCTGTACCTTTCAAATTCTTTGCCAAGCCCAGGTATAAAATGTAATCCATCTCCAGCAGACTTTGGACAGGTGGCAACCTTTAACTGGTTACCAACACAGAGATCGACTCCAGTGTGCATGTGATGAAGAAAACAGTTGATCCCATTGTTAACCCAGACATGCAAGAAATAGCGTAACTGCATCCCCATGTCACCCTGGTTGCGCTTATTGTTGCTACGATGTGAGAATTTGTTTTTCTTCATTTGACTATGATGGACAAGAACATTTCCTTATTCTAGTTTCACTTTCTTTTTGTATCTCTTGTCAAACATTTTCTACCAATCCACCAAAGTGAGACAGCTAAAGCAGAACTTTCAGCTAAGGATGTGGAGCCAGTGAGCAGCAGCGGCGATGGAGACCGAGAGACTCGAAGGCCTCGACGTTACATCACTCCAGGGGACAGTCGCACATCCGAGAGGTTTCGGACACAACCCATTACTTCTGCAGAACGTTTGGAATCTGACAGGTATCTATTTGCAAACATCGATTTCATCACCATGATAATAATTGTCAATGATGCCGTTTAATTGTTTTTTCTCCAGATCACGCCTCAGCCCATCACAACTACAAGATGCTGAAGGTACCTGCAGCCATTTCTTTTCACATTTAAATCCTTCTATTGTGACGTTCGTGAAGAGGAACTCCAACGATTTGGTCTGAATTCTTTGTTACTTACCAGTGGGCCCCATTTTTAAAAATAAACTTGAACCTGTGCCCCTGTCCTCAGGTGTTTCTGAGACCAATACGTTTTGCTTATGTCTGTTTAAATGTCCCACTGCATGTCACAGAGATTTCCACTTCACCCTGATCAGCCATTTCTCCTAGTTTGATAGTAAAGATGCGATTATCTAGCAGCACAAAATCTTTTTATGCCCAAATTGATTAAAAGATGTTAACAATGGAAGTCTTTTCCATCCAGTCTTACATGTTCACACTAGAAAATGGTGCCACAAAATGAGTGAACACGTCTTGTTAACAAGGTCTCAGAAAGTTAATAAGTTAGCTAGTGCTGGCGCCATGTGTTCCCCAAGACAACAACAGCAAAAACAATGCAAAACTGTTTATGTAATGATATGACTCAAAACAAAATCTAAGGTTATGAAAGCTAACCACTGCTAGCAGAACAGTGGCCAAGATGTCATGTCTACAACACAATAAATTCACGTCTAAAATAAAGTTTGCTGTCATTTTAGAAAATAAATGTTTCAGAACTAAAAATTGTCTTTATTTTTCAGAAGGTGAAGAAAAGGTGGATGAGAGAGCCAAGATGAGCGTGGCTGCAAAACGCTCCCTGTTCAGGGTACATTTTTTAATATTTTCTGTTGCAGCAGAAATCAGATATTGATATTTTTAACCATCAAACAAGGTCATCTAAAACCTTGAGTGACAAATTAAGCCTTTCTGTCTTATTTCACAATAGTTCAGAGATGCTTTGATATTATTTTTATGATGTTTTATATCTGGCCTATGGGATCGATGGTATTACTAGAAGTGATATTTTGCGAACATCTTGTTTCAGGAGTTAGAGAAAACATCAGATGGAGGCGTTCCCAAACCCCGCTCACGAAACGCCGCCGTGGAACGCCGCCTGAGAAGAGTTCAGGACCGTTCCCACACACAACCTGTCACCAGCAAAGAGGTGGTCAACGCTTCCAGGTAAATCATGATTTTATAGTCTTTGTTAATAATTTGCAGTTTAAAGACACTGTATGATCTACTGCTGTTTTTCCTCATTATTTAAATTCGTCTTAAATTTTCAGTGACGCCACCACGTCATCACAACCAGAGGGAACCCCCACAAGTCCAAGTCAAGTCCGCAGCCCGACGGCAGCCAGCACCAGGTGAGCTTAACACCTAAAGACACCTAACAATTTCTCTCAGTTTAGGCTAAAATTTATAACATTTTGTCCAGCAGACTAAATGATTCTGAAACAATTCAACTTTAGCCTTATATTAATCATGAAAAGAAAAAGCTGAAGATGTTTTTGCAGCCGTTTATCCGTCTTCATCTCCCTCTCCTGGTTGTACGAAGGATATGCAGTTTTACCTTCACTTACTCACTGTTTGTACAACAAGCCATGCAAACTAACCCTAACCCTATTGCCATACAAAGTGTTGACGAGGAAGTGTTTTACTTCTGAGTTTTTCATATGCAGATCATAAAGGTGAAGATGCTTGTTTACGGCTGGTGAATAGGTCTAAGCTCGAGTGTATCTTGTGATTTGTTTACAAAGTTTTACTCACCACTGCGGAGATTACTGTAACCCTTGCAAACATCCAGGTGCATTACATGATAATCTGATCTACTTATGCTTCTGTTGTGGTGTCTTATCATCTTAAACCGTTGGAACAGTCAGGTTTGGCACGCTTGTTTATTGCCAAACTGTAAACAAGCGTGGGAGGAGTCTTATCAAAAAACGAACAATCTACATTGTTTGATTTGGAAACTTTTATAAATGAGATAAATAATTTGTCTTAAAGGGAACTTATTATGCAAAATTCACATTTTGAATGTTTGGGTCTCAATTGTTTCTAAAAACATCCTGAGCACTTAAACAAATCTCTCTGGTTTTTGGTGTCTAGAAAATGAGAAGTTTCAAAAACCTGCAGAATGTAAAGTTACAAGTCAGCAGGAAGTGCCCATCACTGAGCAACCATTTCTGGACAATGGCTGCTGAAAAGACAATTGCTTTGTTGTTCACTTACCATCAAAAAACCACTTGCTGCATTCTCGCTGATTGTGCAGCAGTCTCTACTACTGCTTTTCAAAGATGTAAAGATGTATAATTGTGCATCTGTAAGCAGCCATTTTCACCTGCGAGTGAAAACTTTGAGTTTGAGGGGGTGAATTATTGCCCCCATTGTGAATTAAGCTGAAATCAGATCATGAAATCTTATTACCCAAGAATGATTTTGTGGAAAAAGTATAAAGAACATGTCTTGTGGAACCCATAGTCCTTTTAAATATTAAGCAACTTGAAATTTTACTCACCGTAATAAAGGTAAAATTTATATTCCTCCAATAAATAAACATGCACAGCTGCAAAATGTTTTTTAATGTATAACGACTTCATTTTCAGATACTGAAAATACATCTGTCACTTCCACAGCATTCACGCCTCTTCGCAGCCAAGCTCGACAGCCCAGGAGCAGGAGACAGAAACGCAGAACCTCCAGAAACAGAGCCAGGCTGCCGGTGCTGGAGACGGCCAGAAGCTTCTGCCTGAGGAACCAGACTTTTCCACACTCAGTCTGTCTGAGAAAATGGCCTTGTTTAACCGCCTCGCACATCCCACGGTTAAAGCAGAAGAGGGCTCTCGAGGCGACACCCGGCAGCGAAGAGCCAACGCCCGCTTCCAAACCCAACCCATCACCCAGGGAGAAGTGGAGCAGGTACCGCGATTTCACTACGAATTAACTTGTTTGTTTGAAAATGTTGAGGAAAATACTTTATGTCAAAAGTAAGGATGTTTTCCTTCACAGGAGGGCTGGGCGATGTGGCTTAAAAATAAAACGTTTTCCATGTCAGATCCAATTTTAATAAATGTTTCTTACATTGTTTTCTAAAAAGACTTTACAGATGACAGAAAATGTCTTCAAAAAAGTGGCTTTTATTTCAGTCATTCCTTCCAGGAGTTGTACAACGACAGATTAGGATACTTTAAAAACAGTTTGTCTTCATCATGTTGTGAGTCATAATCAATAACTGGTGTCCACACAGGAAACTGTAACCTCTACGGTGTGTAACAGGGACTTAGACGCCCCTCAGGGAGAACACGTAAGACCCCTCTGGTGTCAGTGTCTGGTTCTGGCTTGGTATTGAACTGACTGGTCTGACTGGTGAGCCGTGTTTGTGCTTTATATGGTAGTGGCTTCATGTCAGCAGCTCAAGCACGGTGGATATCAAGTGTTGCTTGCAGCATGTAATGGATAGTCTCTGGTGTCTGTTTTGTTGTTTTTGATTGCAGCTGCTTCCAAGACATGCTTGTTTGTTGCACAACAAGTATGAAATGTTTGAATGTGGGAAAGAAATCAAGAAATAAGATAGTTTCAGTTTTATCATTTATTTACTGACTTTGGTCATAGGAATATCCTGATGAACACATTTTATACCTGATGCTGATTTAGAAATAGGAATTTGCTCGTGGTGGGTTCACTTCTGCTAATCAGCTGATATTCCAATAGCTGAGTTAATTTTTTGCTTTGAGCTTTTGCTACCTTTGAAAACTTTCAACTTAGTGCCAAGACTCCAGTAAACTACTATGAGAAGGTTGTGGGTGAATACCAAAAATGTTCTGCCCAAACAGAACAGTTCTGAAAGCAGTTACACCAAACACTGAAGGAAACGATGTAAACTTAATCATTTTCATCAAATAATGATCAATTTCTTATTTCTGTGGTATTTAACCAGTGAAAATAATTCAGGTAATCTTTTGGTAAACCGATAGTCCAACATATTTTCACTCAAGTAAAAGTAGAAAGTAGAAGTCAAACTTGTTAACTTCTTTACTGCAGAATTTGTGTTTATTAATTTGGCATTACTTTCAAAAAGTTAAAAACATTTTAACACACTAAAGTATCAGTCTGCGTTTTTTTTCAATAATAATTCGGATATTCGATTTAGTAATCAATCAATCAATAAATCAAGTTCATTTGCATGGCTCATTTTGCAGCAAGGCAGTTCAAGGTGCTTTACATATCAAAAACAGAAAGTTATAAAGCAAAAACCAAACAGTCGACCACTGAAAAATTACAAAATTACATTCCATCTTGTTTTGACATTTTGGCATGAGGGGCTCCGAATTGCCTGGGGTCCCAAAAAGGCTTGGTCCGGCCCTGATCCCAACATCTGGTTTCCCTTTTATTGAAAATTTCTACTTCCCAATTTTATAACGTGTCTGTCGCTGCATTTTCAGGTGAAAATCAAACTGGAGCCCCTGTCCGTCTCCCTGGTCCGATCCGCAGCGGCTGTCACTTCGCAAGCCTCTGTTACCACGGTAACCATGTCCCCACACAGCAGTGGCGGCGGCATCGATGACGGTTTCCATCCAGAGAAATCAACTGCCATCCCGTACATCCCTGCCCAACAACAGGGCCCAACAGGCAGCGCCAGCGTCCACCAGGAGAGGGCGCCGCGGTATTTCTCCCTGACCCAGAGAGGGCACCAAGGCCACAAGGAGGGGCAGCCCGATCCCTGCCCCCTCCTTCCTGACAGCCCAGAGAAAGCTGGGGCCCCTCCTGGTGTCCCCTCATCCTCCGTGGGCCACAGACAGCAGAGGGAGGCGCTGCTGGAGGGCTGGAGAGGCTGGAAAGAGGAAGAGCAGGGAGGAGTCAGGGAAGACGGCATTCAGGAGAAGCTGCACTCCTCTGACAGGGACAGAGGAGAGCAGCCACAGCATCCTAAGCACTCTGCCGAAGCGTCTGCGTGGCGGGGCGAGCCGGAGCCTCCGCCCAGCAGGAGAGCTGCAGACTCCCAGGAGGAAAGAGGAAGAGGAGTAGCTCACAGCTCCTCCAAGCAGGAGCCAAAGAGAAGCCAGGGAGGCATCTCAGGTAAGTGTATCACTCACTTCCATTGAAAGGAAATGGAGCAGAACCAGGAGTAAAGAAGATGGAGATCTGCAAGAGGGAAAGAGGGCAAAAGAAACAGAAAAAGGGAACCAGAAATGCCCACCAAAATGGGTCTGCTCCTATTATCCTCATTGTCTTCTGTAGTGTACTCCCACGCATGATTGCTTTGTGCCGGCTGCACACACACACACACACATGCACACACACACACACACACACGCACACACACACACGCATGCACATCCCAGCTGGGAGTGTTTGATTTGGCTGATGCACAGAGGCGTTTCAGGCTGTATCTAATTAGCATATTTTTCCATGAATGTACCTCGTGAAGCTCTTTGTCTGGAAGAGGGGAAGCCCTTCCCTCATAAAGGCACCACAGATTTCTGATCGAATCCCAGCGCTGTCGTGACCCATAAAGGAGCCGCGGTCCCACTTTGCACCACTTTACGCCTCAGACCACAGCAGAGTGGAGCTGACCTGCTTTTATCGGATAATCTAGGTTGGGTCCAGGGGTTGTCTTTTCCCATGCACACAAACAGAGCAGAAAGAGATGAAAGGACAAAAAGAGGGCAGGGCAACACTTAAATAAAGCAGAGAGAAGTACAAGCTACTGTTTGTCAGTTCTCTACATGACTCGGCCTTCATAAGTGTCCATTATTCTGTCCTTTCAAAAGGTTAGAAAACCTCCAGTTACTCATCGCTCTGGTGAAACCATAAACCTTTCCACCCATGCAGGAAGGCTAATAAAAACCAGAAAAACAGGTAGATATCCTGATAACTGTAGTTACTGCATTCAAACGTCCCCACAGGGTAATGAATACACTTGTAGTTGATTAAACAATCTATTTTATCAAAAAAAGCTCGAGAGATTAGTTTATTGTTGTGCTCAAGTGATGGTATTGGTTACTAAAATGGCTATTAGGTGCAAAGTGTTATTCAGCAATAAAGCAAGGAGTGATTCTAAAAGCATGTTCTTGTTCACTTTGATTATCAACAAAAAAATAATTTAATTTTATAAAATCTTGGGAAAATATTGACATGATTTTGAAAATAAAATAAAAAGCCAAAAAGCAACAACAAAGAGGAAATAAAGACTAAAAGACAAAGTTGTAACAAGACAAGAAAAGGAAAAAGGAGGAAAAACCAATTTTAGAAAATGAAACAAAAGAACTGAAAATAATAAATTGTATTTTTTTCAGAAAACATTGGATGTTTTTAGAAATTTAAAAATAATGGCATAACTAGTAGCATAGGATAAAATTAAACTAATTCTTTCCAAAACAAAGGAATCTCAGAAATTATACCACAAACATATTTTAGTAAACAAATCTGGGTCATTTTACCATTGAATAGAATAGAATAGAATAGAATAGAATAGAATAGAATAGAATAGAATAGAATAGAATAGAATAGAACAGCTTATGCTAAAAGCTACTTAATCCAAAATGTTAAATGTTGGTAAATAAAAATGATTTATAATCTATAAATCAGTCCCAAAAAAGGGTCATTTTTCAGTCTGATGGCTTCAGACAGGAATGTTGCGTTCAATGGTGCATTTTATTTAAAAAATATACGTAATACTGGTTGAAATCTGGTTTGATCAATCCATCTAAAATATTTTCTTTTCTCTGTCCCTTTACATGTCAAATGAAAACAAAACTTTTTTACTTGTTACTACTAAAATAATCATGTTCAAATCTTAATTTCAACATGTTTGTGGTCTATTTGTTCTTCAGACTTGCCGGATCACCCAGGGCCGCTGAAGCCGCTGATAGCTAAGGTGTCATCCCGGACTGTGTCTTATATTTCAAGTGGCCAGCATCAGCAGCAGCAGCATCAGCAGCAGCAGCAGCAGCAGCAGCAGCAGCAGCAGCAGCAGCAGCAGCAGCAGCAGCAGCAGCAGCAGCAGCAGCAGCAGCAGCAGCAAAGCATCCTCCAGCCCCCTCAGACTCTTCCCAAACCCCCTCTATACATCCAGCCGCAGTCCTTCTCCCAGGCCCCGCCCACCCATCCCAAACCCTTCACCCATTCGCTGCAGCCCCAGCCCAAACCTCCAGGTCAAACCCTAACAAGCCGTACCCTCAGGTCGCCCCCCAGCCTCATCAGGCCAAACCTCAGGCGCCGCCTCAGACGCCCCCGAAACCTCACTCCTTCCCCCAGGCTCTCAAGTCTCAGGTCGCGACCCCGGACCATCCCGAGGACTTTAGCAAGAACAGTGTCCATTCTGGAGACCTGCTGTCCCCCACGGAGCCCGGAGACCAACTGTCTGACGGCATGTCCACCAAACAGATGTCCATCAAGGAGAGGTGAGACTCATCTGGTTCACTTTATATGTAATCATACTCCATCTACACCTGCTGCAATAAGCAATTAATCAATTAATTTTATGATGAATGATAATGAGTTCAATCATTTTCATCATACATGTTGTTTATGGTTGTGGTTGTGATTTTATTTGAACAAAATAAAATATTTTGGATATTTAAAATGTCTTCCAGTTACAGTGTGGAGTGTTTTGTGCAAAATTAAAGTTTGCACAGATTACGCAGATTACAAATCCTTGCTTTTCTATTAAGCTGAAGAAATAAATTTGTTAGTATTTTTCTTTCTGAGTTCAAAACAGTGATGTTCAAACCTTCATTAATGGGAAGCTTCTTGCAAACAAAAAGAGACACAAAGAAAGACCGGCTATCAGTGAATAACTGTAAAGAGGGTGGAAACCATGACTGGGATCTTAAAGACATTAATGAACTTTGAATTCATTCATAAATACTGAAATTTACCCTTTAAAACACCAAAAGTGAGAAAATTGTTAGTTTCCCAGAGTTTAAAGTTTTAAACATGTTTCTTACACAGTCAGGTTTCAACCTCTTTCAAATTACCGAAGAGACTTTTTACAGCATCATTATAGTTTTTTTCTTGGAGGCCAGCAGAGATCTGTGCAGACGGACCGTCCCCTCTGAGTTTCAGCAGATTGCCCTCATTTCTGGCCTTTTCATGCAGCAGCAGCAGCAATAATGACACACTTATTGCTGCTGCTGCTGCTGCTGCAATAAGTGTGTCAGCCATGCGGTATTAGCTCTGCTCACACACACACCTTTTATACAGGCCAGATTTGTTGGCTGAGAAACCAAAACTATCAATCTGTTTTTTACTTTTGAAAAATCATTTCTTTTCAGCACTTCCAACGCTTTATTTGTAAAACGCCTAAAGATAAACTGGTGTTTTATTGCAGCGGAGAAACGGGCTGTTTAGTCCTATTGTTGGTTGCTTGGGAAAGAGAATTAATTAATGTACAAAAATTCCTTAAACACATGTATAAACCTTCTTATCTTTTGTTTGTGGGTAGAGTGGCACTGCTGAAGAAGAGCGGTGAGGAAGACTGGAAGAACAGGATCAACAAGAAACAGGAAGTGGCTAAAGTAGCATCAGCAGAGCAGCAGCATCAGGAATGGGAGATGGAGACCAACCAGCAGAAGGTTTGACTGTCACCATTATAGACGTCTGTTTAATTACAACTATAACCGTAGTTACTTTGCTTTGTTTGGATTTATATTCTCCACTTGGTTTAGGTTAGAACATCTGAATTAAATGCAAAATTCACACATAAATGAATATGTTTGGTGCTGCCAAACATATTCATATTGCAACTGCTGTTAATTTTGGAGCTTGCATCGTGTTTTAGGCTGTTTATCCAAATGTAGGACTATTTCCACACTTTTTACCTTAAATCAAGAGCTAGATGGTTGAACCCTGGTACCAAATCAGCTTTCAAACCCTTTACAAGCGATCAAAAATGCTCATCAAAACTGATGGTTAAAGCAGGTTGACACTGAGAATGACCAAAGCCTCACTTAAATCCTATTAAAATGTGCAGACTACACTTAAAGGTGCAGGGTAGACACATCCTGTCAGAACTATTCCATAATCTCATTAATGGCTCTAAAAACATATGGCTGACGTGCAACTTGGCCAAATATTAGAGCAAATATTCATGAATCTGTAACTTTAATCCTTTGATTAGAGAAAAGAAATCTCTAAATATGGCTCTGGTACATAACTGCATTGTATAATATAAAATCTTCCTACCTCAGCAAAAGAACAGTTCAAATAATTAATCAAAACTCAAAATTAATAAGTTTTTGAAGCTTTTGGATAAATTATGCTGGTGTTGAGTCAAGTTCCCCATTAATTTTGTTTCTGCATGTCTGCAAACAAGAATGCTTTGTTTCTGAATGGATGCACATTTTTTCTTTTCCTAAATGATTTTAGGAACCAGTATAGCAAAGAAACTATTTCCATACTGGTTTGGAGTATTTCAACGATATCAGAGGTTTTTTAAAGGTTTTTCTCACCCGGTTCTCTATTAGTATTCTGTTGGAAGAAGCGTCCTGTTTCAGCCTTTCATGGCAATCACCCCCCTCTTGTGTTAGTTGCAAACTCTTTAGCAACAACTGCTCCCCGTCTCTGTTTCCATCAGCTGAGCTGTTCCTCTGTTTTAACCCTTTCAGGAGGAAGGAGTCGCTCAGGACCAGTCTGCAGTGTCTGGCTCTGAACAGCTTTGGGTAAGGCTCGCTGCCAGCAGCACACCACTTCTCAGCCAATCAGGGTGGAGCAGTAACTGTGCCGTCCAATCACAGTGTGTTTGTGTGGCTGGCTAAATCTACTGCTAATGGTGAACAAATACAAATGCAAAATGGAGTGTGAACAGCAAAGACAGAAACCCCTTCTCCAAAATTCAACACCTTCAAGCTTGGCTGAAATTAGCAGCCGCCCACACGGGTACAACAAATGTCTTCTGAAGAAATGAAAACTATCTGTTTGACCACAATGACGAGAGACAGAGGGAGGCTTTTAGAGCACCACACACTCATCATCTCTTGTTTCGTGTTTCCATTCATTTTCCTGTGACTTTGCTGTTGGTGCACCTGGATTTACCGACTGAACAATAAAGGACATTTCTACCCTACTCTGGTCTAACAGCTGTTAAGCATGGTGTTGGCAGCATCATTCTGTGCAGCATGAAAATATTCACACCGTTTAAGTGCATCAGTCTTATTTCATGTAAACTTTAAAGAGGACTTATGACATTTTTATACTTTAATTTGGGTCTCTGCTGCTTTAAAAACAACCTGAGTGCTTAAAAAAAACAGTCAGGTGTTAACTTTTTTTTCAATAAGTTAAAGTTTTTTGGTGTCTGGAATATAACACATTTCAAAAACACCAATTGAGTGACACTTTGCTGTTTGTTTTTATAAGTACTAATACCAGTTTACCAGTTGGAGTAAAGTAAATTAGCCCCCAATTTATACTTTCTGCATCATGTTTTTAGTTTCTGACTTCCTCTTTTTCTCCTTTAAATCCAACCTTTGTTTTTTTTTCCATCCACGTCACTTTTGGATGTTTTTGCATTTTCTCCTTTTTTCACTTTTCAATCCATCTCTCCATCCTCAGGAGCCTGTCTTCTCCTCAACCTTTTCTCCTACTATTTCTCTTGCCCAAAAGTGCCAATATATTGACCATCATGGTCAGGTAAGGACGAGAGCTGATGGACGGCATGAAATGGGCTCCTGTCTTTCTTTGCTAACCCGAAAGATTTTAATTTGCGTGGTGAGACGGATTTACTGCAAGAACACACTTTAGAATTAGTTTTTAATGCAAATGAAATGAGATAAAACTAACTTAAAAGTAACTTTTCCACAGGTTTTAAGCCAATAAGTCCTTAATATTGATTAAAAACTGCACCACTTGCACTGGTAGTTTATCTCAATTACAGCATGGGAAAAAATCTAGAACTTGTGCATCAATATCAAGCGATTGTTGACTTAAAACAAGCTTGTTTCTTGCTAAAAAAGTTACTTTAGATACTTCAAATGTACTAAGAATTTTCACCAGAAAGCAGATCAAACACTTGTTAAGTTGGTTTGTTTTTGCAGTGTTTGTAACGGCAGCTTGAATAGCAGTCAGTGTTGTTTCTGGAAGAATGGAGAAGACTGGATAATCATGCGCCTTGCATGCTTGGATTGATCTCATCTTTGTGTTTCTGCTTGAGTTGATGCTGTCACTTCTTGAATAATTGGTTGGGAGGAAATAAAAGCTCTGACATGATGTTACAGTGAAGAACATGATGTAAGACTTTAAGGTTACGTCTTATAAGCAGTGGTAAATAGAGGATTTTATTCACTCCATGGATTTGATTTATGTGCTGATTTCATCAGGATGACTGGAAATGAGCCATAAATGATGAGCATTTCCTGCATCCAGAGTTTATTTCATCCTGTACAAGCAGAGGCATTTTAATCTTGTTTTAAATCTCATCTCTGTGCAGAAGGCTGGAGAAGAAACTGAGGCCCAGATGACCATCGAAGAGAGGAAACAGATGATTTCAACGCGTGAGGATGCCTGGAAGACAAAAGGCAAAGGAGCCGCCAATGACTCCACTCAGTACACAGTTGCTGCACGAATGGTCAAGAAAGGTCAGTGCAAAACTCCGCTGCTCTGGAGAGGAAATCATTTCTGACAAAATAAACAGCAGATTTAACTTAAAAATACATCTAAATCATTACGATTTAGGTTTTCTCCTGATTTTATAAGAGTTACTTTGGCAGGAGAAGGCAAAACATTTCCAATAAAGATAGAGAAGCAATGGTTGAAAACATTTTGACACAAATCAAAGCAAAACAAGATCTGCTAATAAAACATGACTGACTGTCAAAACAAATTGCAGTTAACAAACCGCTCTTCTTCACGGTCTTTCAGCAGTTATGTAATCTGATGTGATTTTCTCTGTGTGTGTCCGCAGGCCTGGCAGCCTCCTCCTCAGTTATCAGTCCCATTCTGTCACCAGTTTCCACCAAACTCAAGAGCAGCACTCCAGCTGTCAACAAGCCACAGGAGGGTGAGAAAAGTGTTTAAGTCCTGATTCATCACTAATATTTCCTCCACAATGTCCTGAAAATCTAAATGTGACTCCTTATTTCTGTTCATTTAGAACGTTAAATCTGATACAAAGCCAACAAGCAGCTGGATGAAAGCAAAATCAACGTAGTTTTGCACAAACATGTAAACAGGACAACTGGACTACCTTCTGAAATCTTTCAAACTAAATATTCTTTGAAAAAAATGAAGTTAAAAACCACAAAACATTCAGAACTGAGCAAACAACTGAAACCAAAAGACATTGAAACAACAACCAGCAGAAAAATTCAATAAAAATATAAAACACTGGTTTTATACACAAACACTTTTAGTTTTATAAGGTCTTAGTTGTGCAAAAGCTAAAAGATACCAATCAATTTCTCCTGAGGTTGCTGCTGTGTCAGAATATGATTGTTTCATTTACAGAAATCGAGGCCAGGCCAGACATGGAGTCAGACAAGAAGCTGGACAAGCTGGAGAGCTTTTTGGGACGAATTAATAGCAAAGGTACGCAACTAAACTTAAGCTTAGTGCAGAAAGGAATTTCTTGTTTTTATTTACCGTCCATTAATAGGTGTTTTTTCTTTTACATTAAATCCCAAAATTGTCCGTCTTTTGTGATTTCCTCAGTGGCAGGTTTACAGGAAACCACCATTACAGTGACGGAGAAGGCGGTGAAGGAGGTGATGAAGCTGGACGATGAGATTTTCTCCAAGTTCTACAAACGCGTTGCAGAATTTCCTCGCATGCCCACCAGGATCGAGATCAGCGAAGACTTTGACAGCATCTTTGGTTCTCACGGTCCAACGTAGGAAAACACAACAGACTTCTTTTCATTCCTTTACAGACGACTGTCTTAAAATATGTTTATTAAAATAACAGCCACATTGCAAAAACAAAAAATCTTACCCAGTATTTTTTGGTCTAGTCCAAACATCTTAGTACACAAAACTCACTTAGTAAGTAGTGATAATTATTTCTCAATATTATTGAAAGAGTTCTGGATCCACCAGCAGATTATTCCACCTATAAGACATTTTCCCCATTTTATAAGTAAATTAATCTGAAAGTGGAACTAATACTTTTTCCAACAATATTAAGGAATTATTGACTTAAAACAAGCTCATATATCTTGCTCAAAAGTTACTTCCAAGTTAGCTTTGTCTTATTTCAAGTGTGCAAAGATATTTTCTATAGAAACTGGATAAAAACACTGGAAAGATTTTGTGTTTTAATTCTCATTTTGTCTTTTCTGTCGTGTTCTGTGGCTGTTTTCCCTCCTACGCAGGCTGGCCTCAGCCATGGTGCAGCATAAGCGATCTGTCCGGCCGTCCAGGAACGTTCAGGCTTCAAGAAATCCTCTTAAAATGCTGGCAGCGAGAGAGGACATTCGACACGAATATACAGAGGAGAGACTGAATGTGGCACAGCTGGAGAGCAAGAGGATGAAGGCTGAGAAGAGTGAGAGTAAGGATTGCAGCACCTTGTGGTATATCTGGGAGTTTAGGAAGAATAAAGAGTCAGAAATGACTCACTGTGTTTGCTGTTTGAGGTATAAAAACAAATCCCAGTGGGAAATGGGAGGCATTTTGAAAGCTTACACAGCTAGGCCTTTTTTTAAAACACCAGAACTTAGTACAAAAACACCTCTGACTCATTTTCAAAGCAGAGTTTACACTTGGGATCTTGTTAAATTTATGAAACCACTTTGTAGATTTAAATTTTAATAAAGCACTTTTTTCCTCTCCCTCCAGTAAATAAAAACTCAGATTACTCGGAGGCGGCTCTTGCAGGTCTTGCCAGCAAAGAAAACTTCAGCAGTGTGAGTCTGCGCAACGTCAGCATCTCAGAACAGACCTCCAACAACAGCGCAGTGCCGTTCAAGAACCTCATGCTGATCCAGGTTAAAGGTAAAAGCTCTGCTCACCTGCAAAACATCTTGTGCTACTTAGGACTAAGATAACTGACGATTAACAGTTTTTTAGACTAAAACTAGTTCTAATCCATGAACTATTAACGTCCACTTAGACCTTCATTTAGTGTTGCAGTTTGGCCGCCGTCCAGCAGCTGGTCATCCTTAAACGGAGCCATTTGGTACAGAATTAAAGATGGCGGCCATAACAGAACGGAAAAGAGAAATAGATCCAAACGAAGTCCGGTGTGGGACGCTAAAGGCATTTTATGCGGTTCTGTTTTGAAATATAAACCTTATGTTCACCTTCAGCCAGGCGGCATGACGAAGGTCAACTTCTTAACTAGAAATTACTGATTTGACAGGATTGACAGGACAGGATTTTGAGGGCTGTCCTGAGGTAGTGAACTTCCTGCAGCTTAATTCAATTTTCTGTTTATTCTGTGTGTATTTAAAACTTCTGATGCAAAATAATGTTCAAATTTAATGTGTTTCTTAAATTTCAGCATATTATGACAAATGTTTGCCCTTTAAAACATGGTCATCCCTTTCGATACACGAGAAAATGTTTGCAACCATTAATCAGGGTATCGATAAGATCGATCAACTTCAGATGAACTAAAGTTGCTACACTTTAAATCAAAACCCAATATTTGAACACCAGGAGATGAAAACTAATGCATGATTCATTCTGTGCGTGTAAAAGTGTATTGTGTTGTCTGCAGGTCGTCGCCATGTCCAGACCAGATTAGTGGAGCCCAGAGCCTCTTCGTTGAACAGTGGGGACAGTTTCGTGCTCGTCACACCAGAGCACTGCTTTGTCTGGATAGGAGAGTTCTCAAATGTGATTGAGAAAGCTAAAGTGAGTATTGTTGCTCTGTTTGGTTGGCAGTACTGCTGCAATTCTCATATTTAAACAAAAATTATTAATCAGTGATTGTGCCTCTCATCTTCAATCCATTCTTCACATGGACACTCTGACTGCGTTCAGTCAGCAAACAAATTTGATCTTTTTAACCAAAAAAAGTCTTTGCTAATTTGATAACGTACCTGATTGTATTCAAAGCAGTTGTTGCTATTAGTTGTGTTTTTTTTACTGGCTTTCTTTCATTCACTCTTATGAACACTTTCATTTGTGTTTTTCCTTTTGTCCAGGTGATCAGTTTCACCACATTATGTTTAGCTACAGTCTTTTCTTATTTAAGTGGTTTGTTTCTAAGTTCAGAGACTTTCTCAGATCCCTTTCTGACGTTTTTGGGGGTTTTGTTTCTGTCTGTGCGTAGGCAATGGACTTGGCCACGTTCATCCAGATGCATAAGGACATGGGCTGCAGGGCGAGTCAGGTGCAAACCATTGATGAAGGTGTTAACGCACAGGGTTCTGATGCGCAGCAGTTCTGGACAGTTCTGGGTGGACAGATGTCTTATAAATGTAAGACTGCAGGCAGAAGCATTAAACCCAAATGTTTATTTTTAAATCACTTAAATACTCATTTGTATTTTGTTTTCATCTCCAATTGTCCCGCAGCGGCAGGTCCACCGGAGGAGGATGAGCGCTTTGAGAGCGGCATTGTGGAAACCAACTGCATCTTCAGACTGGTGGACGACAAACTGGTTCCCGATGATGAGGAGTGGGGGAAGATTCCTCATACCTGCCTGCTTGCCCCCAAGGAGGTGAACTGATGATTTAACGTTTGCCTTGTCTTATAACAAGACAAATAGTAATTTTATTGGTTTATGACAGCATGTGAAAAACTAAAGGTACATTTCTGTTGTTTTGGTCTGCAGAGTTACAAGGGCAAAGTGCAATTTTAAAAAGTGTAGAAGTGATTTGTGATCAAATCCAGGTCTGGATAAGAATAAAAAAAAGGAAACAGAAAATGTTGGAAAATTTTAAAAATATCTATTTAAACTTTAACACACATTTTTACAATCTTCAGATATAAAAGAATGTAACCTCTGGTCAAACTGGTAACTCAATAGAAAAACATTTACAAGGATTTCTAAGTCTACAGATCATGAATGAATCATGGTTGAAATCATTTATATCTGGGTTTCTTTTGAGACCTTTCTGAGTTTTAGTAAATTGCTGGATTGAAGTTTCTGTGTGGAAAATGTTTTTTAAAGGATCTTTTAATTATCTTTTTATTTTCTGCAGATTTAATTACATAAAGTGTGCATGTGGTGGAGTGTAAACAGCAGACAATCATGTGAATGTGAATTTTTGCTTTCAGGTTGCATTGCTTTTATTAAACCACACGGCAGCTGCAGAGGGTTAGTTTACTGGATCGCATTGTGTTCGCTCTGTGCACTGCAGGTGTTAGTGTTTGACTTTGGCAGCGAGGTGTATGTGTGGCATGGAAAAGAAGTGACCCTACCACAAAGGAAGGTGGCCTTTCAGCTCGCCAAGCACCTGTGGAACGGGACGTTTGACTACACCTGCTGCGACATCAACCCCCTCGATCCCGGAGGCTGCAACACGCTCATCCCCAGGTTAGCGCTTGCTAATTAGGGCTGCAGCACATTGTATAACAAAAATTGGCACACTGTACGGTTCTTTAATTTAACATGATCCCTGCACCAGTTCTATACGATGGCCAACATCCTAAAACTGACATGCAAGTTTAACAGAACAGGTTCCACCAGATAAGGAGGGCTTGGACCCCTTTCACAACTGCTTGTTTTTGTAGTTTGTTGTCGTTTTTCTGTCTGAGGTTCAGCGTGTGATTGAAGTTTTTCATGTCTGCTGTGTTTTCGGTCCACAGGAAGGGCCAGGGTCGTCCTGACTGGGCCATATTTGGCAGACTCACTGAGCACAATGAAACCATCTTGTTCAAAGAAAAGTTCACGGACTGGACAGAAGTGAAGTCGCCGACGCTGAAAGAAGGAGTTGAGTTTGTAACCGAGCAGAAGGTTCGTTTTTCATTTCACTTTGACTCATTTACGGTTTTATCTGTTGTCTTAACTGAGGCGTTTATTCACTCAAGAATTAAAGACACAACCTTTACAATAAAAAGAACCATTTTCCCCTCAGTCCAGCTGTAAAACAAGTCATACTTTATTTGAAAGGATGTGCTTATGACACTGCCATAAACGTGACACAACGTTAGTCATGAACATGAAGGAGTTTTCATGAATGTTTATGACTGTGGTCACGAAGTGTCATTTGGTAAATAATGACACTTTTGCATAAAAAGTTACATTCTAAGTGCTTTAGGTTTGCATTACTTGGGAAATAATAAAATTTTTAATGCAAAGTGAAATTAAAACTTATATTAAAGTTTATTAAAAGTGTCAACTATACCAAATACATTCTAGAAAAACGCCGTTTTTATGACAGTGTTCCTAAAAAAAAATTATTGCAGCAAATATTACATGACATAAGATTGCCAAAGTTATTAAAAGTCAATGTGGAAGGACTCAAAAGTTGCAGATTGCTGACCTCTGACCTCGACACTTTAGAAAACACCAGTTTTCTTCTTGGTAACGTCTCTGAATTGTTAAATAATTTCTCTTTCTTTTGTTCCTCTCAGGCGGCTCCAGGTCGTGAGTGTCGACCTTACGACACGTCCCTGATGCTGCCTCTCCTCCAGACGCCCATCAGCACCATTTTGGACGGGGTGAACGTGGGCCGGGGTTACGGCCCTGTGGAGTCGGAGGACCTCATGAGGCTGCAGGAGATCAGCACTGCCTCTGTGGACGTTTGGCACATCCTGGAGTTTGACTACAGTCGTCTGCCGCGGCAGAGCATCGGCCAGTTCCATGAGGGGGACGCCTATGTGGTCAAGTGGAAGTTCATGGTCAGCACCTCAGGTCAGTGTCTGCAGTTAAAGCAACACTGTGAATTATTCTTAAAGGTGTAGTATGTAACTTTTGTAACAAATGTGTCACCATGTCCTGACAGTTCTCTATGAGACAGATAATCTGTGGAAAAAAGTCAAGCTCCTCTATTTAATAGTGCTTCTAAGGAAATGTACAGTTTCTAGTCAAAAACAACCAATCAGAGCCTGGAGGAGGGTCTTGGTGTTGTCAGTCAATCTCGTGTACGTTCTGCTAAATGTGCTAAGAAACAACTTACTGTTACAGAAAAAAACATTTATTTGGCTGAAATTTCATAAAAGGCTCTGCGTGGAGGATCAGAGAGCAAAGGGGAGTTTGTGCGCAGTGTGTACATGAGCTTGATTGACAGCATTAAGACCCTCCTCCTGGCTCTGATTGGTTGTTTCTCCATTGCATAAACACAAAATGTTACCAAGTATTTTTGATCGAGTTGCTTGTGCAAATATCTTATTACACATGAAATAAAATTAACTTGCAAGATATAGGAGCTTGTTGTAAGTCAATAAATCTTCACTTATAACAAGACTGATATGCCAGCAGAACTAGTAGTTATTTATCAATAATCAGGAACTATTGATTTACTTGTAAGTTATTTTTGTCTTACTTCAGGTCTGCATTAGATATTGAGGAAAAAAACATACATATTTTTTTAATAGACGTTACTTTTTGTAGCTTTAAATCAGCGAGTATTGCTGACGTTTTTCAAATGTGTCCCAGTGGGTCGAAGGCAGAACCCCGAAGCAAGGAGCAGCGGGCCTGGGAAGGAGAAATGCTGCTATTTCTTCTGGCAGGGCAGGAACTCGACCGTCAGTGAGAAGGGAACATCGGCGCTGATGACGGTGGAGCTGGGCGAGGAGAGAGGAGCTCAGGTAGAGCAGGAGGGTCGACGTGGGCTGCGTGTTTGATCCAAATCAGGTCTGATTTTAACTCCTGCGTATTTCAGGTCCAGGTACAGCAGGGAAAGGAGCCGCCATGTTTCCTGCAGTGCTTCAATGGAGGGATGATCATCCATGCTGGCAAGAGGGAGGAGGAGGAGGAGAACACTCAGAGTGAGATGTTGTTTGGCGTCTGTATATTTTATTCACACTGAGCCCCTTGGGGACAGGGGGAAAATTATTATGAAGTATCGCTATTCTGATTTTATTTATTATATAAACTATTTTCATGTTGATTTTAAAATCCCAAAATTTCCACATAACTGTAAAATTTAAAATTTGGTACATTTTTCAACAAAAGTATTAAATACTTAATAATTGATGTCTTGATCAGTTACTCTGTATTTTACTAAATACTTTTCACTTTTAAAAAGTACACTTCTTTGAGTATAATTTTTGAGAACTCCACTGATTATGTCCAATTTCTATCCAGGCGAGTGGCGCCTGTACTGTGTGCGGGGCGAGGTGCCGGTGGAGGGCCACCTGCTGGAGGTAGTGTGCCACTGCAGCAGTCTGCGCTCCAGAGCCTCCATGATCCTCCTCAATATTAATAAAGCCCTCATCTACCTGTGGCATGGATGCAAATCTCAGCTGCACACTCGCAGCGTTGGAAACACAGCTGCTCTTAAAATCAAGGAACAGTAAGGAGAACTTCTTTTTTTAAAGTCTTTTGAATAATTTTGGAGTTCACTCAGTGAAAATCTACAGCCTGTTTAAATCCAGTTCATATTTTCCTGTTTGTCAGGTGTCCTCTGGAAGCAGGCCTTCACAGCAGCTGCAAAGTGACCATCCATGAGTGCGACGAAGGAGTGGAGCCTCCGGGGTTCTGGGAGGCGCTGGGGAGGAAAGACAGGAAGGCTTATGACTGCATGCTCCAAGGTATCAGGAGTTTAATATTTTAGATAATTAAATATTGACAGTTTCTGCAATTTGACTGCTGATGTGACTCATGCAGGTGAAAAGAGATTAGTTTTCCTTTTAAAAAATGTATCTAAAGTCTTTTTCGTCATCAGATCCGGGTAAATTCAACTTCACTCCACGGCTCTTCCAGCTGAGCAGCACATCTGGAGACTTCGTAGCATCCGAGTTCTTCCATCCGTCCAGAGCTCCAGACCTGGTCAGCTCGCTGCCCTTCCTGCAGGAAGACCTGTACAACGCTCCACAACCTGGTGAGACCTGGACACGGCCTGCAGGAATCCTTTACTTTACTTCATCCGAAACTTAGAATATTATATCAGAGTTGTTTTTTCTGAAACCTTTTGGTTTATTTTTTCCTCGCTTTTGCGATTTAAGCCATTTCATTTCTCTTTTTGATGAGTTGAGAAGCAGTGAACTTGTTTAATTTACAGGAATGTTACAGATCCTCACTTTCTATCGTAACTATTTTTGTCTTTCCTGCAAAGCTCTGTTTCTGGTGGATAACTTCCACGAGGTCTACCTGTGGCAGGGCTGGTGGCCTCAGGACAGCGAGAGCACCGGCTCGGCCCGCATCCGCTGGGACGCAGACAGGAAGTGTGCGATGGAGACCGTTCTGCAGTACTGCAAAGGTGAGCAGAAAGGAACGTTCACCTATGACTGCATGCACTGTTTTCTTTGGTAGATCGTTTGATTTTGCAAAGTAATTTCTTTTCTTCTGTTAACTTTATGGTGGTTGTTCTGATGATTTTTTTTTTTTCTGCAGAAAAGAATGAGAAGAAGCCTCAGAAGTCGTATTTGATCCATGCAGGTCTGGAGCCGCTCACTTTCACTAACATGTTCCCCAGCTGGGAGCACAGAGAGGACGTGGCTGAAATCACAGAGAGAGTAAGAACAACAAAAACATGCTTTATCTTTAAAGTGATCGTTCTCCTTTAACTTTATTCTTTATATAAAAACGCATAAAAAAGTTCAGAAAGTGAATTTAGTGTAATAGATCCCCTACAACAGGGATTGGTGAGCATTTTATTTGAAAGTATCAAAGTAACTGATACTTTTTTCCACATTTTATTGACTGTTTCTCTGACTTATTTCCCGTTGTTGCGTACAGGAGGCGGAGGTGTGCAACCAGATCATCCTGGTGGAGGACGTCTTGGCCCGACTCTGTCAGAACATTTATCCTCTGGCTCAGCTGCAGGCCCGGCCGCTGCCAGAGGGAGTCGACCCGCTCCGCCTGGAGATCTACCTCTCTGACACGGACTTTGAGGTCTGTTGGCATAAACACAAAAATACCACATTTACCTCTGGGTTTATTTAATAAGATGAGAGTTAAACACTGGAACGGGACTGAATCATTCTGTCACCAGTCCAGTATGAATTTATCAATGAATTTGATAAGCCAAAACTGTCTAAACAAAGTAAAACAATTTCATTTGAAATACATTATCATATATTTTAACAAGAAATGTTTCAAAGTCAACATGGACTCCCATATGATTGGCCTGACTTCATCTAACTTTCGCTTCACAGACTAATTTGTAGGTGGATTCAGGTAAGAGCAGCTTGTGATTCTTCAGACTGGGGACTTTAATCTTTCTGCATGTCTGCACTCTGTTCCCTTTTCACAGTAGATTTATAAAATCACTCCTGCCTCTGCAGTGCATTTCTACATGAGGACAGAAACGTCACGCTCTGCAGAAAGCTTGTAGACATTTAAAATGATGGTTTTCTGTTTTTTAGACAAGATTTTTAAACGAGTTGCGGTTTAGATTGCTGATAAAGCATTGACAATCCTTTTTAATTTTTTACAAACAAATTTAATGTATCACCAATCACAAACCCAGAATCTTTTATCTGGGACAGTTTGAGATTTTGAAATGAAAAACTAAATGAACCCTGTGATTAAAAATCAAACCATCTAAAAACAAGGAAAAGAAAAGATTGCTGCAAAGTTTTCTGTTTTCTCTTAAGTGAACACAGACATATTATTCCAACATATAATGTTCAAATATGTTTTTAAGGTTTGTGCAAAATCTACTGAAGGCAAACCAAATAAATATAAAACCTAAAAAATTTTTCCCCTCCTTTTACGACTGAGTTTTCCAAAAACATAAATCTGATGTTAAATTATTTGTTCATCTAACACTCCTGCATCACTCCTGTTCTTATCACACACACACACACACACACACGCACACACACACACCCACACACACATAAAAACACTTTTCACCTGAAGTTCTTCTCTCTGTGAGTAAAAATACACCTTGATGACTCACCACTTGCTGCACAGTTTGACTCACTTTCTGTTTGTGGAGCACAAAACAAAGGCACTAAAACCATCAGAATGACTGCATGCCGTATCCTGCCAGAGCGACGTCCGTCTGCTGAGTGTGTCAGCATTCGAACTCTTCGGTTTCTTCCCAACAAACAAAACAAACGAAACATAGAAATGAAACCTTCTGTCAGTTGTGGATCATTATTTCAGATCTGACACTAATTTTGTCCTCAGTTTTCCTGGTTGTTGTGTTTTAAAGGATTTCAGTGAGTGTTTAAAAGAGGGTAGAAAAGAACAAGACCTTTATGAAACGTTTATTTTATTAATGTAACTATTGAATTGTAAATAAAACTTTTTTTCCACTCCTTTTTAAGTTAACGAAAACGGTTATTTGCTTTGACCAATACTCTAAAAACACAAAATCTTACCAAGTATTTTTGTCTAGTTTCTAGTTCAAGTATCTTAGTACACTTGAAATAAGACGAAACAAACTTCTGGGTACATTTTCATCGAGATATTGGAGCTTGTTTTTATGTCAACGATTCCTTAATATTGATTTTAAAAAGTGCCAGGTCCATTTCACTTAAAGCGAGACATTTCCCCCATGTTACCAGTGAAAACCTGCCAGTATCTTGTTAAAAAGTTACTTGTAAGTTGTTGTCTTATTTCCAAAAAAGACAAAAAAAAATATTTACACTAGAAATTTAGACAAAAATACTTTAGTGTTTTTCCAGTGTGCATATAGTTTACATCAGGGGTGTCAAACTCCAGTCCTCAAGGGCCACTGTCTTGCAATTTTTAATGTGCCACAGGTACAAAACACTGGAATGAAATGGCTTAATTACTTCCTCCTTGTGTAGATCAGTTCTCCAGAGTCTTTCTAATGACCCAATTATTTTATTCAAGTGTGGTGCAGCAGAGGCACATCTAAAACTTGCGGGACAGCGGCCCTTGAGGACTGGAGTTTGACACCTGTGGTTTACATGATACAGAAAACTGAAAAATGACTCTTAAAAGTAGAGGTGTAAAGTAATAATTCAATGACAACTGACAGTCAAGATGTTTTTACCTGAACAAGTAAAAAATAAAATAAAAATCAAAGCTTTGTAAAAAGGGCTGCATTCCATGTCTGCATCTGTGCATGTGGTTGTGAACTCTAAATGGAATGCAGCCTTTTTTAACAGACCAAGATTCCTGCAGTCTGAAATTCCCACCTGTCAGGTTAGTGAGACACAAACCGCCCCAAGTGCAAATAAACAGTTTATTCTGGCAACGTTTCTGTTTTACTCCTCTGGCTCTTTACATATGCTCTGTATTTGTTTGTTGCTTTGGGACAAATGTAAAGCCATTTGTTCAACTTTTATTGTTTTAAAATTTGCTATGAATTAAATTTATTTCACATTGAGTTGCGAAGTCATGGGGGGGTCAAGGTGAAACTGAACTGAACTCAAAAATTCAAGCATCAAACCAATCAGTGAGGAGCACTGATTGGTAAACAGGTGGTGAAGCGAGGATCAATTTCACCACTGGGGGGCGACAAAGGACATCTGCTACCCTGGCAGTGGAACAAGAAAACCCGCAAAAAATAATTTCAAAACAGAAAATTAAGATAAAGCTCTAAGACCATGATGAAACACTACAGTCCCCTTATTTTTTAAGCAACCAGTGCACAGCTCAGTTTACTATGGAGGGCCAAAAGAGCCACAAAATCAGTGAATGCATTAAAAAGTGACTTTAATTGTTTGAATTGTTAATAATAATTTATTTAAAAATACAATTTAGAAAAATATGCAATTTAGCTATAAGAAAATGGCAGATAAATAAAGTTTTTGTTCCGTTTTGCAGCATGAATTTATTTTTATTTGTCAACCATTAAAGTTGGTGGGCAGGATTTATGAGGAAGTTTAACCAATCAGGTTACAAGCTATAAGGGATCGTTTAAATTCCTTATTGGTATACTCCTGCACAGTGTCATAACATACTGTCACAACATAGTTACGGTTTTTATAAAAATATATGTTATTAAAGTCTCATTCAGCAGCATTGACGTCATTCTGGGTCATTCAAGTCGTTGCTGCAGGATATCCACATTGATCCACATACAGCAGAATTGAAAGTTGCACCTGTTTTCTGTCTCCATCTGCAGAAAGGCTTGGAAATGAAGAGGGAGGACTACGAACGTTTACCAGGGTGGAAGCAAGTGAACCTAAAGAAGGCCAAAGGACTGTTTTAAGCACTTTTATTTTATTTTACTGAAGATGGCAAGAAGAAGCAGAAGAGTGAAAGTCTCAGACAGGAATACCAGAAGACATCATTTTCAAGAATCCTACATGAAAGATTAAACCGAAGACGAGTGTTTTTACCCTCGGCCGTGTCAGTATTTAACAGAATTAAATCTGTGTGGTTTATGAGCAGGTTAAAAAAATCCTCGCTGTGATTCATTTGTGGTCTTTAAGCTCTCTTCCCATCACTGAAGTCGCCACTTGAGGAAAACCTTTGAAGCTTGTTGTCAGAGTGCCATGCTGTGGCTGGGTGTACGTGATGCGAATGTATATAATGTTTGTGTGACTAAAGTTTCTTGCTGTAAATGTGAGTGTAAGCGAATTTGTACCCTTGTAAAGACAAACATCGGGTGTTGCAGAGAAAAGCAAAAGCTGCCATGCCTCATAGATGACTCTGGGTCGACATTGCTGCTGTGGCTGAACTGAATGCCAGAGAGGCGAGTTGAAACGCAGAGAGAAAACAGTGCCTTGCTTTTTGTGTACAGTTTATATACAGAAGTTCTAGTCTGCATTTTTAAAGACTTTCTTTGTGATATAAGATATAGTGGATTAAATTAAAAATGATGCCCAAACCAAATGAGAAGTTACTGTTTATTTCAAAGTGCTGCATGAATACAAAATTCACGAGTTTAACTTTTTTGCAGTTAACTGTCCTTAACTTTTTTAAATATGAAGTTATTTAGCATGATAGCTTCATATCATGCCAAATTATATGCATGATATGAAGCTTATGAAACTAACAAAAACCAAAGGTGTGTTTGGTGAAACTAACAAAAACCACAGGTGTGTCTGGTGAAACTAACAAGAACCACAGGTATGTCTGATGAATATTTGGTTCAAACAGGCTCGGTTTTATTCAGTGGAGTCACAGTTTGTATTACATCCAACATATTAACAATGGATTAAGCAATTGCAGCGGCTGAAAAAGGTGCAGGAGGAACAGGGCACAGATATGCCCCCTTCTGTATCAAATCAAGATAGGACTATCATAAAATGAGTTACTCTGAGGTAAAAATTCATTAAAGAAATTGCTTCCAGTCTGGAGGGATGGGGAGAAGATGGGCGGACACCATCTCCTCCCCATTTGCAATTCGCTTCTTTTCTGAAGTATAAGAAAGTAAAGCTAACTTGAAATTTGCTATAATACCCACAGTGATTGAGATACCAGCAGAGGAGCTAACTACACTATTTCTGCTTTGACTACTCATTTCCAGGTAATTATGTTGCACTAAATGTCAGTGAGTTGTGTTTGTCGGTTGTGTTTGTTAGTTTGTTTCCATGATCACACGACGTGGTCAGCTATATTCTCTATGAACCACCAAAGGATGTTGTAATGGTTTTAATAATTCATTTTCACTGCTGTCTGTATTCATTTTTCTAATTGCTTATTTCATTTATTTAAAAAAAAAAAACAATTAAAATGGATGTCAGGTTAAAACAGAGTAAAAAAATATTAATTACTAATAAAATTTATTAATTTTAAAGATTTATTGTCAAAAACTACTATAAGATAAGCATTTGTAAATTCTATGCAGTCTGTCCATTGATATACCAGTAGAGGTATATAAATATAAATGCTGTGTGATTGATATACCATTATTGATACACTATTTCTGCATTGATCATTCATTTTCACCATCTAATTCAACCCACTGGGCTCCGAGTGTTTATGACGGGTCAGAAACCAAGAACATTCTTGCTGCAAGGCAACAGTGTGAGCCACTGTGAATCACTGATACTTTATTCATAAACATATTAGGTGTGAATATTTTTTTATTCACACCTAAGAAGAATTTAGAGAGACCGATTAAACAAACAAATCTTTTTACCTGTAGCAAAAGCTGACAATGCTTAGCTTTAAAATTTCAACACAAAAAACAACCAAGTAATCAGAAAAAAACGACAAAACAGAGAAATGTGGAAATATCAGCAAAGTAAAGAACAAGACAAGGAAATATCATCAAATATCAAGAAAACCAAAATCATTGGTAAATAATTATCCCATAAATTTTTTTCACGCAATTAAAAAGAACGCCCAGTTGTTTTTTTGGTAATCAGTAAATGCTTTGTGATGTCCCATCAATGAATGACCCATTTCATAACCCTCCAGAGTAAGTTACACTGTGCCGTTACCCAGCAACTTACGGTGACCTCCAGGACATTTGGTCAACTGGTTTAACTGGTGTATGTACTGCACAATGGCTGCTGAAAACCACAAGTGGTTTGTTGTTGGCTCACCATTCAGAAACTACTTGCTGCATTCTTCTTGATTGTGCAGGAGGCTCCACTTTTCTTTTTCGAAGATGTATGGTTGTATAATTGCACATCTATTTGCAGCCATTTTCATGCAAGTGTAAATATTGAGTTGGGGGCGTGGCCAGAAGCAGCTTATTGAAGATTGAAGCGAGAAGAGGCCCTAAAACATGAAAACTGTTTTCTTTCAGTTTCAGAAGCATGTCGGCCCAAATCCGACTGAGGCTGCTCCCCAGCGCCAGGTGTTTATTTGACCAGCCCATTCAGGTGAAGGTGGCTGGACTGAGGTCCAAACAGATGGTCACCTTGAGAGCCAGATCCACTGATGAGAAAGGAGTGGTGTTCAATTCCTCAGCCAGGTACCGCGCCGACGCCAGAGGGGAGATCGACCTGGACAGAGACGCTTCACTCAGTGGGAGCTACGTCGGGGTGGAACCCATGGGTCTGCTGTGGTCACTGAAGGCAGATGCCTTGCACAAATATTTCATTAAGAGCAGAGCATTGGAACCTTTCATGGTGAACTTCTCTGTGCATGAAGAGGAAGGCAGGATGCTGGCCGAGGCGACCAATGAGAGGCATCTTATGGGAGATGGAGTCAAACGAGTTCCTGTCGAAGAGGGCAACATTCAAGGAGTCCTGTTTACCCCACCAGGTACTCATGAAGACCTCATTAACTATTTTAATTAGCATTATCATTCAGAACCTAAACAGTTTTTTATATATTTTCACTGCAGACTTTCTATGAAGAACTTAAAGCATAAAGAGTTAACAAATGCACCAAAGGTCAATTTAAAAATGTCTCTGATCTGCAAACCTTTTCCACACTTTTGATCTTCCATTTGGGTGCTTCTAAAAACAGCCACAATAATTTTAAAAAATTCTGTTGTAAATAATGTTATAAACCAGAAACCCTTGCTACAGTCTTGTTGATTGTGCAGGAGTCTCCACTTCTTCTTATACATCTGTTTGCAGCCATTTTCACATGCAAGTTTAAATATCGAGCTGGGGGTTGTGGCCAGAAGCAGCTTCTTTGGATTTAAAGTGACAAGAGCTCAGAATAAAGTCTCATTAACTAAGAATGTAAAATGTTTTGTGTAGCTCATAGATCTATCCAAACATATTTAAGAAAGCATAATAGGTCACCTTTAATAGGTAAATAGACTTTTATATTTTAATAAATGAGTATTTAGCCTCCTTTTATTTTCTTTTGGGTTTTAGGAGAGGGTCCGTTTCCCGCTGTGTTGGATCTGGGCTCCTTCATGTCAGAGAAAAGGGCGTCTCTGCTGGCCAATAAAGGCTTTGTAGTTCTTGCTGTGTCCTTATTCACTGGCAAAATAGAATTCAAGGGGATCAATCTGGATGACTTTGAAGAAGCAGTGCAGTTCCTACAAAAACTGCCAAAGGTAACAAGACACATCCAACTTCCTATTTTCCATTAAATTACTTTATGTTAAAGATACAAACTAAAAAATTGAAAAACATGTAACATTTCATCCTGTCTCCTGTATCCTGAGACCACATTATAGAAGACATAAGTTCTATATTCAATGCAAACCACCTTTAAGATGTTTAACACAATAGGATACATTTATTTTTGTTGTTTAATAAACTCTCATTGATTCACAGGTGAGCAGTAAAGGAGTTGGGGTAATATCGAGATCTAAGGCGGGCGACATCGCACTTTCCCTGGCTACTTTTGTGCCCGGAGTTGAAGCTGTGGTGTGGATCAACGGCTGCTCCGCTAATGCAGCCTTACCCCTTTATTATAAGAATAGACAGATTCTCTCAGCATTGAAGTATGACATGAACAAAGTGATTTCCACACAGTCTGGAGCCTCTTTCGTCAAATATGCCATGCATGATCCTCTGAAGGAGGAAAACAAGGCATCCTTGGTGCCTATCGAACGAGCAAGTGGACGTTTCCTGTTTGCAGCTTCAGAGGACGACTTCAACTGGGACAGCAAGGCCTACATGGACGAGATGGTGGACAGACTGAAGCGTCATGGGAAGGAGAACTTTGAGAGTGTGAGCTACCCTGGAGCCGGACATTATTTAGAGCCCCCGTTTGGACCGTACTGCCCTTCCAGCTTCCATGGGCTCATACCTACGTCGGTCCTGTGGGGGGGGGAGCCCAGGGCCCACGCTACTGCTGAAGTCCATCTATGGAGGAAGATCCAGGACTTCTTCAGAACTCACTTAAACTGTGACAAAACTCAAACTAAATCCAAGTCATAGTGCAGCCAAAATAATTAAAAACAAGCCAAGATGTATAAAGGAGATCCATGAGTTTTAGGATGAAAGGAATATTCATTACTCAAAAAGCAACAAAAAAAAAAAAAAGAAAATCCATATTACAGATTGAAAATGTGCTATTAAAGCAAACCTTAGTTCAATCCAAATTCTTTTTTTGGGGGGGGGAAACACTGTTTTAATGCCATTTAGCAAATAGAAATATTTCAGTAACCCTTGCAAAAGCTGTTTTTTAATATTCTGTCATTGTGATTAAATGTGTTCTACATTTGAGTACTGTAACTTTTTTCTTAAATACTTTATAAAAAAGATCTGAAGGAAAATTGTGTGTGGTTTTTTGTATTGTAACACTTGTATATAAGCCATAAGAAGAAATTCACATTAATTGTGTTAGGTGTCTGGAAACTCAGCCAGCAAAAGGACTGGCTGAAAACATGGTTAAATAATCTGCTATTAGTTGAGAATAATCCAGCCCAGTTGGACTGGATTATTCAGGTTGTGGTTTTGGAATTAGAGCAGTTCTAATATGATCCTGGTGCAAAAGAGGCATAAACATTGCCCTTTATTGGAGTTTCACAAATCGGAAAAAAGTTTTCACAAATCATAAAAACATGGTTTTAAATGTACTATATTAGTTGAGAATAATATAGTCCAAGTTTAAGCAGTTTGGGTTTAGTTATTTAACGAGTAGATTAAATATGCCATAAAGAGTGAAAATTAAAAATCGTCCTACAGCCATTTCCCAAGTCGGAAACCAACTTCAGCTTCATGTTTGTGTTAACAAAAAAAATTCTAATTAAAGCCACAAGTGGCATCGGGCGGCCCTCGCAGCCAAGCGCCGCTCCGGCCTATTGGCCACCGCGGTGGGACTAGCAACCGCCGGCCACCAGCCACCACAGAAGCTCTCACGCAGCTTAAAGCACCTCCACCCGCACGGCACCCGGAAGCTGTTGCGCAGATTCCAGCACCCCGCCCACATGCCAACGCAGAAGCCGTTGCGCAGTTACCGCGCCCGTCCACCAGGCGGTACGCATCGATGCGTTCGGCGGCGCTCCCTGACGACGCACAAAAAATGTGGTACAGATTTGCTCATTTAGTGACGAGATATAGCTGGTTTATTAACCTAGGGGGCGCAGTGGAGTCAAATTACATTTCAATGCTGTTCTGCTTCTTACAGCATAAAGGTCATACATATCCAGTTTGGCGCAAGTCGGATGATCCATGAGTGATTTGTAGCCGATCTTATGCACATGGCGAAGAACTCCAGTTCGCCATTTCTACACCCAAATGCGGTTCGGTCAGCAGCCAGCATTCCACAGAGTTCATCATTTTATCATTTTAAGTCAGTTTTCAGATCATAAAACTCATATAAATGATAGAATAACAGTAAAATATACAGCAGAAAAAACAGGTCACCTATGCTAAAAGTGGGCGGGGCTAACGTGATGTCATGAAGTCACCATGTAAATGTGGACAGTACTGTTCTGCAGAGAGAATTATGAAGTCTGGTGCGGCTGTCATCTTGCATTTGGAAGTTATTTAATCTTCATCTTTCATGGCAAATATTCAGTTTTACACTAAGCCACGCCCACATGCTTTCATGCTAACTACAACTTAGATGGAAATGCAGTGCAATTTGAACCTTCTTCTAAAATCAGAGGAAAATTTTAAAGTTGAAGATGTTCCAGTTTAATAAACCAAGGGCAAAGCACATTAGCAGAGCACAGTTAACTGTCAATAGCACAATAGAACAATAGCACAGGCTCAATCCCACTCATTAAGATATCTAATTTTTAGATATCTACAATTCAATTACGGATAGTCATACGATACATAATATATATTAAATCAGCCTCCCATAGCCGTCTACGTATTTATTTATTTATTTTTTATTAAATACTGAATAATTTACAAAATCACGAGGCATGTTCTTACTTTAAGAAATGAAGTTTTACAGGCTCAAGGCACACATATGTAATTATAAAACAACAACAGCAATAAAAGAAAAGTAAAATAAAAATAGAAATATAATTTTTCAGACAGAGGGATAGATCAGCGACAAAAATAAATAAATAAATAAATAAATAAATAAATACATACATAAATATTTTTACTGCCATAGTTTTAGTTTACATGTTTTAATTTGTATTATTTATATTTTTGTTGTTAAGACTCTTATTTTGGAAGATAAGATAGGAATTGGAATCCAGCATGTTGCTAGGTTACCAGAGACGCTTGGGATAGAATAGCATTGCGTTTTGCAAGCAAATGAAGAAACATGATTTAAGTTTAAGAATTTACTGAGTTACCTCATTTATACCTCAAAAGAAAGGTTCAGTCAGCGAGGTATGTTTATGTTATTTATTTTCTATATATTTTATTCTTAACACCATCTCACTAAGTTCACGTTTTGTTTTAGTTCGACGGTGGTGTCAGGGAAACGGAAGCTGTGATAAGAACAACTTTAAAGCGTTTCATTAAAGCTGACTTCACACCAGCAGTGCGACGAACTCTTAATTTCCAAAAAGAATAAATAAATAAATAAATAAATGAATAGATAAAAAAATACATAAATATTTCAAAAGTGGCATTAAATCACAAACGTATTCATGTTTATACTGAGATTACTGAGCAACTGCGGTACACATAAACGTCTCACTAAGTAATGCGCAGTGACATCTGCAAATTTGATTGGCTTGTTTGAATTCTTAAATTTGATTGGTTCGCCTCAAACTGTTGGCCTCTAACGCTTTGCCCGCCTCAAACTGTTGGCCTCTCTAACGGTCGGCCTGTCGACCACTTTGCCTCTCAAGCGGTACGTTCAGATTTGAATCAGTCTTTTACAGACCTTTTCAGACCAGTGACGTTCTTCTGAGAGACTTCACCTTAAGTTTCAAAACCAGGAGACTATTCTATTGCTCTGAAGCCTTTTCCGTCGAGGTAAGTTTCTGCATGTATCTTATAATGATTTAATGACTTTTACTTTGTTAAAATACAGGCGCTATATTACGGCCTTAGTTTAAACTATTACATAACATCATGTAGCTTCAGGCTATGTAACTAATATCTGCTACTGATATTAAATATAAGCTTTGAACACGTGCTAAATGTCGGTTACCGTTCCAGCCAGTGATGTAATTCAGGCTCTTAAGCAAAATTCTGATCGCCTGTGTCGGCAGCGCGCGCTGCAGAAACAGAGGTGGGTTCGTTAAAATTTCTAGTTTTAAATTTTAATGAGCAGTTTTTTTAAAATAGCATTTTTTTGATTGTTAATCGTTACTTTACTGTTAGTTCTGTCTGTGGTGCCATCGTGCTTCAGGTACCGTAATCTCTCCGTGCTCGTAGCTCGTAGCACTTTTGCACAACCTTCATGCTGTTCACTGCTGTGGTTTACGGCTGTTTAATTCTTACAAAATCTCTCAATTAAAAGAAAACTGATAATATTTAATAAGACCTTTTTCACGCTTCCACGTTTTAAAGCGGATGTTTACTTTTACAACTTCCGGTGGCTATAGCGTTAGCTAGGAAAATTTCTCGGTCTCTGCGCAGTTGTTTTTGTTCAGTGCCTGGTTTTTCACGTGGGGCAAGAAAACAGTCACCCGTACTAATGGGGGCAGTGAATCCAGGCGATCCGAAGAGATAAAAGTCCCAACTTTTGCATAAAGACGGGCAGCACTTTCGTATGTAGCTTCTACTTCACACCGGAGGATTTTATTAGCGATCCACCAGCAGCCGGCTTAGAAGTGGAGCTGCTCCTTCCCTGTTTGCCTGTAATAACTTCTCTGCACCGGTAATCAGACACTCTGCTTTGGAGAGGGCTAAGAAATAGCAGTTTCTCCTCTCTCAGAAAGCTAGCAGGCTAAAAATGCTACTGCTCACAATGACTATATGGCACATCCACCCTCAGGTGAACGTCTAATTAAGATAGTACAATGTATATATTTTCTATTTAAGATAATTTTCAGTGAAATATAACTGTTACTATAATAATAATATTATTATTATTACCACATAATTATGAGATTATGTGGTTATGTATTTTTGGAGAGATTATCTGTTTTTCACAAACTACTGCAAATACATTTCAGAATGTAATCAGAATATAATTGAAAAGTTTAAATTATGTTTTTCTCCAATATTTAACGTAATTTAGCAAACTAAGTTGAGCTTCATTTCGATGTTTGTGTAGTTCATATACTGTAGCTAGCGCTTAGCTCGTTAAGCTACGTCTTTTCTTAACTTGATAATGGTGGATGTATTTATTGTGGAACAACTTTTATCCTTTCACGTTTGTTGGTGGATCAATTAGCCGCTGCATTTCCTCCACATCAGCGAAACAAAGGGCTGGCAAATTAAGTAAGGACCGGAGGAGGACAGCCATTTTTCAGAGTACTTTAATTACAGTCACCAAAACAGGAAGTGCTGCAGCCCTTTCAGATACAGTTTCCGGTTGCCATAAAAAAGGTCTATTAAAAGAAAACTGAGAGTGTGTAATTGTATTGTGTGTTGTTTTCCTAAATTAGAAGAAGTCACACCTCAAAGACAACTGCTTATTCACTTTTCATCATAGCTTTCATTGGTATTTATAGATAAAACAGTAACGGTGTTTTTCATTTCTTTTAAAGTCTCTTGTAAATGTAATATGAAGTTGCGGGTTGTGCCTTTTTTCACTCGTTTTTGAAGGTGAAGTTACTCATTTGGGCTTGGAAATAAGCAGAGACTCATATTAAATAACAGAATTTTTTTCTGATTTCCAGATGCCACGTGGACGTTCCCATCGGCGCTCTGCAGCTGCAAGACAACGCATTGTCACAGCTCAGACTCAGCGTTTAGGGACATCAACGCCTTCCAGCGACTTTGTTCCACGTCAGTTTTTAAGTTTATTGCATTTCTTTAAATTGAAACTCTTATTTGGATATCAAATCAAATTTCCAGAGTTCACAGTCTATATTTCATTAAATAATTTTTATTTCAATAGGGCATGGTACCGGATGGCGGCATGATGTGAGACCATGGCCAGCTAGTGAAGTGACCAGCCACTTTCACAAGCTGGTCATTCCAGAGGGACTCCCCGATAAGAAAGTAAGTAAAATAAGCAACGGTTTCAAATAGAATATATAGGTTTAGTTATTTTGCTGTGTTTTTTCTATTTTAGTTTGTTCTTCTGATTGGAGCGTCCCATTTGAGGTCGTTTGTGGACAACATTGTTGAGATGCCAAGCGGCTGCATCCAGTTTGGGTTCATGTCCACTCCTGGTGCTTGCGCAGCTGACTTGCGTGTCGAGGTGTTAAATGCAGTTTTACCACAGGAGCCTGATGCTGTCTGCATCATGGCTCCGTCAAATAACCTTACGGCGAGCCGTCACCCACAAGAAGCTGGAGAGGAATTTCAGAGATACCTCAAGGCTGTCTGTAGCCGTTGGCCAAAGGTACTGTAATCACTGTGGTTAATTAAAACCAGAGGTTCTCAATGCTGTTTCACAGAAACTGCTGCTCTGCATGATTTAGATATTTCCCTTCAGACATGCATATAAAACATGCAGAGCAATGGTTACTGAGGACTGTAATCGAGAAAATGATATAAACATCAATTTCTTAATAGGTTTGTAGGTAATGTAAATTTCTAAATTGCTTATTTTTTTAGGTTTTTTGTACCGGCTTCGTTCCTCGTTTGACCGAGTCCAGAGAGAAGCAGAACTTGTTTCAACAAGAATTCCATCGCAGGTCGGCAAAGCTAGGTAGGCATTAAAATATTTCTCATTATGTTCTTGCTTGGTAAATGTATTGCAGCTCTTTTTATGTTATCTTTTGGTGAATGGTTAAAAAAAATTATTTTCATTTTATCACAATGTTTTCAGGGATTCCGTATTATCCTCTTGCTGACTATTTCTCTCTGAACCGTCTTGAGCTGTGGTCCAACGATGGTGTGAGTATTTCTTCATTTAAAACACAGTAAGGAAAAATTTTGCATTTATATGAAATGTTGACCTTATCTCTGATTATTGTTAATATGTGCAGATCCACCTTAGTGACAACCACGGGATGCACATTCTCAAGCAACTGATTTGGGTCTTTGCCTATCAATTCATGGAGAAATCAGCACCAAAGCCACTGTTGCAGAGTCATGTAACTCCTCCATATAAACCGAGGTTTGTGCCCCGTGTTGTGGTTAAGGGAGAGGAGCGTTCTCGTCCTCCTTCTCCACTTCCTACCGAATGGATGCTCGTGAGATCTGGCAGGAAGGTATGACTTTTTTGTTTTTTCTTGCAGTGGAAGAAAGATGTTTAACTTTAGCTAGTCATCCTAAATATTTTTATATGTCATCTATCTTTGCAGAGGAACCACTCGGGAGAATTGCACTGTTCGTCTGATTCACCCAAGAAAGGAGTGGTTCATTGTCAGGTGCGTCAAGGTTGCAGCTATGTATAATGTTAATGTCATTGGTGTCGTAATAATTAAAATTTTGATCTTATAGAGGGAGCACACTCCTGTAGCTTTAGAGGAGCGTGCCATCCCGTCCAATCCTGTCCATTTCTCACCCGCTATCTTGGTTGCCATGGAAACAGTTTCTCCATCGGCCACTGCAGATGTTCGCACAGACACCGAGGTAACTTCTAGAATACTGCAACTATTAACAGTGTCACTTTTTTCATTTTATGAATAACACATATCTACAATGTTGTTTGACGTTGCAGACAAAGCCTGTGGAACATACAAAAAAACCAGCTGTCTCAAAGACCAGGCGTGTCAGACAGAAGGTTTGTAAAAGCATAAGCTAATTAATCATTTCTAGTGCACATGATGTTGTTTAATTTGTTTTGTTTTTTTATTTTTCTAGGTTTCAGCTGCATCTTCTTTAACTCCTGCCAGAGGTGCGCAATTTGTGCCGGCTGAAAACACTGTAAGTGTTTTGTACATTAAAGTTAAATCTGTAATTAATAATCAATGTTTAACAGTGTGAAGTGTTTTATTGACATATTTGTTTTGTGCAATATCAGCTTCATGTTATGTTTTTTGTGTTATTTATTTGTAGGTTGTGCGTAAGCGACCCAGGGTGTTTTTGTCTGACCCGCGTTCTGCCTCTCCTCGTGTGGCGTCTGAGTCTCCTGATGTGGGGGCTGCCTGTCCTTTAGCGGTTCCTCCTGGCCGGGGGGTATGTATATTAATGTCCTGCTATTTGTATTAATAAAAAATGTTCTCTGACTGTTCTTTTCATTGTAAAATTTTCATAACATAATTTAGATCTCTTCCAAATTATTGCCATTCGCTTATGTAATCTGTTGTGCATGAAAATGCATCAATTTGTTGTCAGGAGAGATTCAAACTTTTAAATGTAGATATTTTCCAAGGCCTACTTTTTTGAAGCTGCTAAGCCTGTGACCCGACTCTGTATAAGCGGAAGATGGATGGTTTCATGCATTTTGCAAGGACATACTGTATTAAAAGTAACAATTAATGCTCAAGAGACTAGATTGTTGACAATCAATTTCTGAAGTAAATCACAAATTTAGTAAATAGTAATTAACTGGACTATTTTGAGTTAAAAAAAAGGCCATTTGCTGTAAAGTAAAAAGAGTTAGAGGAGTAATTTAAGATGCATTGTATGAAAATCTGTTTTTTCCATTTAAGGTAAAACAATCATTTCTCTGTTAGCTTTGTAATATGCTTCATAAGTTTTTGTTAGAACCATATGATTTACTACAGCACAGTTAGACTCAGGGAAATTTCAAGTTTCTTGTCAGGTAACCATTAGCCTGTGCTAAAAGCCATCACAGGCCAGCAATAATACATATTTTAGCTGGAATTTCACTACAATAGTCTTAAATAATTTATTTGGTTTACATATTTTATAAAACAGTCTTAAATGAAACATTAGTACAATGTATACATTTTTTTTTTTAAATTTTTTAAATATTTGGTAATTGATAGTTAATTCTGCTAATGATATAACATTTACTGAAAAGCCTTTATCAAATTAGGATGTAGAAATGTTTTTCTTATTCTCCATATTTTCATTGTAGACGCCTGAGGAGATGGGTGACATACAGCGCGTGCAGAGATCACCCAAAGGTCAGGCTGTTAACCCCGTTCCTTGCAGGTGTTCAAACGAGCTTCCACAATCTCTTGTTCCAGGGACATTTTTTGGTAGAAATCCATCTACTTCACATACCTTAATGTCATGTAGTGTTGTAGCAGCAATAAAACACCACATTTCTCCTATTTGTACTTGGAAAACATCTGATGTAGATGAAGTCGTTGTACAAGGTCGGCATTTGGCGGAATATAGTGTGCGAGAAACACCAAACAGAGGCCCTAAGCCAGAGTTTTGCAGGTTGGTTGAACATCACACTGTTTTTGGTCGAAAGTGGAAAGTAGATATTTCAAACATGGTCTTTGGGACATTTGGTTTTGAGCAGGAGGAGGAACTGTTTGAAATATTAAAGAAATTTTTGTCAAGTGATGGAATGTGTATTTTTAGTCTTTCTGGTGCGCCTAGCCTTGTAATCCAGCATGGAGACTACTTTGTTGTTTTTGACTGTGGAACACGGAATTCACAGGGGTTGGCATCGGAATCCGGTACGTCGGTGGTCGTGTTTAACACGTGTTTAAATGATTTAATGATTCACCTTCTTAACCTCAGGGAATCATTGAATGCGACTGAATATGGAGTGTCTGCTATTTCTGTACAAGAGATGTACAGTAATGTGGAGACATTTGCAGCAGTGATTGCTGACACACAGGCTACAGATGCACGTCGTAGTGCAAGTAGCCATGTTGCATCGCTCAGTGGCTCGTTTAATCAGGGGGATGATAGGTTTAAATATGCCGGACTTCAGTGTGCAGCAATAAGTGCTGTTGCTTTAACAAAGCACACACTAGTCAGCGTTTTCTCTTGGAATGCTGACATATTGGATGATGTCGTTGTTTTAGGTGATGAGCTATACACATTTTTGCGTGATAACAATTTAATCAGTGGTGGAAGTGAGCTTCTCTCTGTTCCAGACTTGCCTAAAAAGATGCATGTTGACGGACAAAGTTTTGAGTATTCTTATGGGGACTATGTTGCTGGAGATGTTGATGTACTGGACGGAGAGTTTATTGATGCAGGTGTGCACACTACTCTTTGGGATGGACTCAGTAGGATGTGTGGAAAATATCAAACCTGCTTTATTACAATAAGTGGCAGTACTTGTGCCCTTATTAGTTGTAATGGACGTTATGCTGTGGTCGACTCTCACGCACGTAACACTAGAGGTATGGTAGATGCACGAGGAAAGAGTGTTGTCCTTTTCTTCAATACTCTTGATGATCTTTTTTTCTACATTAGAAGATTTTCTGGTGAACTCCATGACACGCCCAAATTATTTGAGATCAGTGGAGTTCATATTGTTCAGATGGACTCAAGTAATCTTGCATCTGAACATGCAGCTGCTGTTTCAGGGAGCAGTGTTGTTTTTGATGACACCTTTACAAGTGTTGATATGCAAGATGATTCTTGTGGAGGACATTCATCCCAACTTGACATGTCAGACATGGATGATGTTAATGATGTAGTTATTACTGATGTCCAAAGTAAGGTATTGTATTTTTAACCCTGTCTCTGAAGAGATTGCGCGGTCACTGTGTGGAAAGTTGAATGTGGACTTTCAACGGGCAAATTCTATATCTTGCGTGAATTCTGTATCTTGTGAGGTTGGGGCGTTGGGTGTGCCGTGTATGTCGGAACAAATTGTTGGAGATGGAAACTGCTTTTTTAGAGCACTTAGTCAAGCCATCAGTGGTACACAGAAAAATCATCGCAAAATCAGGCTTGCTGTTGTAAACCAGTTGCAAAGAAATTCTCACATGTATGATAGCATTTTAAGACATGAGTATTCCTCCATATCACAATATATTGCCATTTCAAGAATGCAATATGTTGGCAGTTGGGCAACTGAATTAGAGATTCAAGCTGCAGCTGATTATTTTGGTGTTAATATTTTCACATTTTGCGATGATAAATGGCTTGAGTACAGTTCTTTGAGTAGTTTTTCCAATCATGGTGTGTATTTGCAAAATATTAGTGGAAATCATTATGAGACGGTTACTTGTGTAAAACACCCTGAGTCACAAACTTGTTATAGTTATTGCATTAATACAGATGTTTCCGGGGAATATAAAACTCGTCAAGCTAAAACGGAACAAAAAGTTGCGCCTATAAAGACGGTTAAAACAGCGACTTCCATTCAAGATCACTGCATGAGTATTTTACAAGATAATCAAAATACTTTGCTATTTTCTCCCATTTCAGAAATTACTGCTAAAACTCTGTGTAAAAATTTAAAAATAGACTTTGAAAAAGATGATTTTCAAAATAAAATATTGTATGGGCCTTTGGGAAATGTTTGTAAGACTAAAAATATTGTAAATGACGGTAACAGTTTTTTCAGAGCTGTAGCCTATGCACTTAGTGGTTCTGAGAAAAATCACCGTAAACTTAGGCTCGCTGTTATTTCTCACATGACCAATAATATAGAAGAATGCAAAAAATATTTGGTAAAAGATTTTGCTTCTGTGAAAGAATATATTAACCAGTCACAGATGAAGTACGTGGGTCACTGTGCTACAGAAACTGAGTTTAAATCTACCGCTAATATGTTAGGCCTGGATATATATGTATTTAATGGCACACAGTGGACCAAATATAATTCAAAAAATAGTCATTTGACCAATCAAGCAATATATCTGCAGAAGTATGATAAGCATTTTGATGTTGTTATTTGTGCAAAACAAAGTGATAAAGACTCTTGCTTTAAACTTTGTGAAGAAAATGTATCGTTAAAGACACGACGCATGCGTACTAGTTCTCCACAAGTCCAGAATAATGCAAAGCAAACTGTTTCAAGCTGTAAAGCAAATTACAGTTTTTCTGTGTATTTACGACAAAAAAAGGATCATCGAAAAACCATTAAATATAGAAATGAAATGTTATATCGACAAAAATTTAAATGTAATAAAAGAAATGCATATAATAAAAATGTTCTATACAAGGAACAAAAAAAAAATTGGATTAGAATAAATACCATAGGATGAGACTTACCAAAAAAAGGTTATGAAAATGAGCATTAAAGTATAATAAAGATATACGTCATCGCAATAAAGTAAAGCAAATGAGCATTACCAAGTATAATAAAGATATACGTCATCGCAATAAAGTAAAGCAAATGAGCATTACCAAGTATAATAAAGATATACGTCATCGCAATAAAGTAAAGCAAATGAGCATTACTAAGTATAATAAAGACTTATCTCACAGAGAAAAAGTTAAACATTTAAGTAAAAAACAATACCTTAATCCACAACATAAGATGCCAAAAATATCAAATGTAGAGCAAAAAAGACGGGACATTAAAATAAAGTCGAAGGAGTTTGATTTTGTTGTTGCGCAATTTTTGGATAAAGTAAAAGAGGGGCCTAATTTTGTGTGTTGCGTGTGCTTTCGGTTGTTATTCAAACATCAGGTGTTGAATTGTTGCAAAGATTCCTACAGGAAAACTAAAGAAATGTCTTTAATCGCAGATAAATGTATAAGTGATGACTATCTGCATATATGTAATGATGCGTGCATATCACCATGCAATCTCCAAACCTGTCGAAATAAGTTATATATCTGTTACTGTTGTCATTCCAAAATTAGTAAAGGTCAAATGCCACCAGAAAGTTCATGCAATAATTTGACTGTTGATGAAATCCCACCTCAGTTGTCATGCTTGAATAGTTTGGAGCAACATTTAATAGCTTTACATATACCATTTATGAAAATGTTGGCTTTGCCCAAAGGTGGACAAAATGGAGTGCATGGTCCTGTTACTTGTGTCCCTGCAAATGTTGTTGAAACCTGCAGTTTGCTACCACGTAGTAATATGGAAGGGTCTTTGTTACCTGTAAAGTTAAAGCGTAAATTAACATATAAAGGTCATTATGATTATCAATATGTTGACTCAATGCATGTCCAGGAAGCTCTTTGGTACCTGAAACATTGTAACTTGCATTATAAAAATGTGGAGTTCAATGAATCTTGGATCAATGAGTTTTCTCAGGAAGATATAATTCTGTTTTAAACAGTAATACTGTTAAAGAAGATGATGAGGACATGTCCATAGATGATAATGATGATGACCTTTTACATGACAGACAGCAACACTGCATGTTCCAGGACACTTGTCTTATGCCCGTAGATCTAGGACAAGAAGCATTGGACTTATATGTTGACAATGTGTTGAATGTAGCACCGAGTGAACATAATAACCCTATAAAACTGCTTTCTGATTCTACTAATGAAGCAAAATGTTTCCCTGTATTGTTCCCATCGGGTTTTAATACATATCATGAAAAGCGGCAATATCGTTTAACTTTGAGTCGTTATTTTAATAACAGGCTTCTTCATGCTGATGGTAGATTTGCACGTAATGTGGAATATATATTCTTTGCACAGTACATGTCAGAACTCGAGCAGGTTGTGTCTAAAGTGTCAATAGCTTTACGTAAAGGCACAAGTTCTACACCTCACAATATGACTCAGGTTTTGAAGGATGAACATTCTATAAATAAGTTGTTGGAGTTTGATGATGGGTATCGTTTCTTGAAACCCATCCGAGGCACACCAGCTTTTTGGCAGACGGCTCAACGCGACTTGCTAGCTTGTGTTAGAATGTTGGGGAAACCCACATGGTTTGCCTCATTTTCCTCTGCAGATATGAGATGGACTAATCTGCTTTATAGCATCTTAAAGCAGGAAGGCCGAACGGAGACTTTAGAACAGCTGCAATGGGCAGACAAATGTGAATTGTTGCGTCGAAACCCTGTTACTGCTGCTCGAATGTTCGATTTTAGATGGCATGTTTTTTGTAAGAGAAGTCCTTATGTCTCCTGCTAATCCGATTGGAAAAAATCGAAGACTACTATTATCGTGTTGAATTCCAACAACGTGGGTCTGGCCCATTGCCATTGCCTGTTCTGGGTTTCTGGTGCTCCAATTTTGGACAAGAACACAGATGAAGAGGTTATTGCATTTATTGATGAGTATGTGACATGTGAAATTCCATCTGAAGAAGATGAGTTGTCTGAAGTAGTAACATCTGTACAACAGCATTCAAAACGACATTCAAAAACTTGTAAAAAGAAAAAAACTGTTTGCCGTTTTAATTTCCCTCGGCCTGCATCTTGCCGCACTTTTATTTGTCGTGGCGAAAAATATCAAGATCCGGTGAAGACTTGTAAATGCAATTTGGATAAAACTGATGGTAATGCAGATTGTCAATGTGTTAATAAGACACGTCCACAGCTAATGGATAGCGATGCAGCAAGCAATATTTTAACAAGCATAAAGAATGCCATTTCTGATGACAACTGTCCATATAACACTGTGGAAGAAATGTTTGAAGGCTTGTGCATCAGTCAAGGTTTATTTGAAACGCATATAAATGGAAGAAATGTTTGAAGGCTTGTGCATCAGTCAAGGTTTATTTGTACACATGTGGTGTTGAAAAAGGCAAATTAAAGAAGTCTGGATTAATCAATATAGTAGACAGCTGTTAAAAGCTTGGAATGCAAATATTGATATCCAGTATTGTGTTGATGCATATGCATGTTGTGTTTATATTGTTTCTTATATGTCCAAAAGTGAACGTGAAATCGGCCTTCTTCTAGGAAATGCACAAAGAGAAGCAGCCAAAGAGGGTAATGTTAGTGCTAAAGAGGCTTTAAAGAGACTTGGTAGTGTCTATTTGCATAATCGTGACGTTTGTGCTCAGGAAGCAGTTTATAGACTCACCAACATGCATTTAAAGGAGTGTTCTCGCAAAGTTGTTTTTATTCCAACGGGTGATAACATTGTGAAAATGAGTTTACCCATTTCTGTTTTAAAACAAAAAGCTGCATTACAGGATCTTACCCAAGAAGACATGTGGATGACTGGTATCGTTGACCGCTATAAGAATCGGCCATATGATGATGTGTTTCCTGATATGTGCCTGGCTAAGTTTGCTTCAGAGTATCGCGTTTTGTCAAAAAATGAAAAGTGTCGAAATTCAGTGAAATTGAATAAGGATTTTGGATTTGTTGTGAAAAGAACTCGGACAAAACCAGCAGTTGTTCGATATGCGCGTTTCTCTGAAACAAAAGAGCCAGAAAAGTTTCATCAAAGCATAATGCAGCTATTTATGCCTTATCGCTTTGATAATGAACTCAAACCTGCACATTTTGAAACCTTTGGTGACTTTTATAGAACTGGTGTGATTAGCTTTGTTGATGGAACAACACATTCAGTAAAGTCCGTTGTGGATTTAAATAGGGGTGAATTTGAGTTGGAATCTGATCATTTTGAGGCTGTGGACAATGTTACTGGTGATGTGATGCTGGAAGATGCATGGGCTGAACTTTGTCCTGAGGTTGAATTGGAACGCTTGGAGTGTGTGGAATTACAAAAAGAAAGACAAATAGAAAACACTGATCAAGAACAAATCCCAGATTTAAGTTCACAGTGTAAAGAGTTTTCAGTATTTGAGAAAAAAAATTACTAGAAGTGAAGGCCTTGAATTGATTAGATCTTTGAATGAAAAACAGTTCTCTGTTTTTTATCAAATCAGGCAGTGGTGTTTAGCTAAAGTTAATGGAAAAAATCCTGAACCGCTGCATATTTTCATTACAGGTGGTGCTGGCACAGGAAAAAGTCATTTAATCAAGGCAATTGAATATGAATCAAAACGGTTATTGTCCACTGTGTGTCAGAATCCTGACAACACATGTGTACTACTGACTGCTCCCACCGGCATCGCGGCGTATAATTTAGAAGCAACAACAATCCACACCACTTTTTCTATTGGGAAGGATGTACGCTTACCGTACACTCCTTTGGGTGAAGAAAAGCTAAATTCCTTGCGTGTGAAATATTGTGATCTCCAGCTTCTTATTATAGATGAAATATCAATGGTTGATCACAATCTGTTATCATATGTTCATGAGTCGATTGCGTCAGATAAAACAAAATGTAAAACCATATGGTAATATTAGTCTAATTCTCGTTGGGGATTTCTATCAGCTTCCTCCTGTGAAAGGTAAACCACTATATTGTGATGGTGTTGCCACAAATATATGGTCAGATTTATTTAAAATTGCACAGTTAACTGAAATAGTTAGACAAAAAGATGCTGTGTTTTCTGAACTGCTAAACAGGATGAGAACGCGCTCTAAAGGCACACCAATGTTAGCTGATGATTTACAGATTTTAAAACGTTGTGAAACTGGCGAGGTTAGCTCAGCCTTGCACATATTCGCAACAAATAAACAAGTAAATGAGCACAATATTCATCGATTACATGAGACTTGTCCTGAATTTGTAACTATTGGGGCACAGGATTATGTAAATGATAAGAAAACAGGAAAATTAAGGTTGTTGGAAGGAAATCATGCAAGAGCTTCAAATACCTCCTTATCAGAAGCATTGTTACTGGGTAAAGGAGCACGTGTTATGTTGTGTAAGAATGTGGACGTTAGTGATGGTTTGGTTAATGGCGTTTCTGGTACTGTAATAGAAATACTAATACCAGAAAAGGACAAGTTTCCTAAAGTGGTCTATGTTAAATTTGATGATGATCGTGTAGGCATTAAGAAGAGGAAGAGCTGCCACTATGCATCATCAGATTTAGCTGGATCCACGCCGATTGGACCTGAGGAGGAAAAAGCCACTGTTAAAGGTGGCTTGCGGAGACAATTTCCTCTCAAATTGGCTTGGGCATGTACAGTACACAAAGTCCAAGGACTAACTGTTGATGAAGCTGTTGTTTGTTTTCGTAAAATATTTGCACCGGGTCAAGCTTATGTTGCTGTAAGTCGTGTAAGAAGTCTTTTAGGGTTGACTATTGAAGATTTTGATGAAAAAAGGATATATTGTAAGGATGACATTTCGGTTGCACTTCAGAGTATGACACCTCTTTTAAGTGGATCGATTCAATTGGATCGATTTAACACATCTGTTTTTACTGTATTCCTAATGAATGTGCAAAGTTTGAATCGGCATGTAAAAGATTTGGCCTCTTATACAGAACATTTCAAACCTACATGCATTGCTGTTACAGAAACTTGGGTGTCTTCAAACCCAAACGGATACAGTAAAAATAGATGGTTACAGTTTCACTAACCGTCCACGATGTTTGTCGTACACTACCAGGCATCCGGAATTAATTGCTTTGCAAGACCAACAACATGGTGGTGTTGGCATGTATTGTGCAAATGACATAGAATTTGAAGTATTGCAGCAACCAGAGCTGAATTTAGAGTGTTTATTATGTCGGTTTAGTCGTTTTGATATGGTTCTTGGGGTAATTTACCGACCACCACTATATCCTCTCTCACTATTTAAAAAGAATTTAGGAAAGTTACTGGATTGGGCTTCAGAAACAAAGTGACACAATAGTATTGATTGGAGATTTTAATGATGATATTTTGAAGTCATCAACCATCCAAACATTTCTTTGTAGTAAAGGATATGTACAAGTGGTTACAGAAGCAACCACTGAAAAAGGTACTTTGATAGATCACGTTTATGTCAAATCAATGACATATAAAGTGGAGGCAGTAGTTGTGCCTACATATTTTAGTGATCATGAGGGGATAATGTGTGGTTTTACCTTGTAATCACTTTAGTTATCAATCAATGAAATTTCATTTGTATTGCACATTTCACCTACAAGGCATTTCAAAGTGCTGCTTTACATCACAAACACACAACATATAGTCATGCAACATAGTTATAAGGATGTAATGTGTGGTTTTAAGCTGTTGCAATCATGTGACATTAGGAACATTAAAAAAAGGTTTTGCTTTCTTTATCAAAATTTAAAGCTTTAAGAGATAAAAAATATATTTTTTTTATAAAATATGAATGAAATCCCTTTATATTGTGAAAAGTAGTATTACAATTTAATAAAAAGCATCTTATTAGCCATGGATGAAGCTTTATGTGAAAAGTTAACAAAACCTTTTTAATTATTTAAATGTATTTGATCATGTACTTAGGGGTTTCGTTTCTTGCATTAAGACAGCTTTGATGAAAGTTGGACAGTTAAATTGGTGGATACACACCCAAAAGTAATAATGAAAAAGTCACACTTGAGCAACTGGAATCTTATTTATTTGTATTGATAATATTTAGTTTCCCTTTGGGATGAATAAAGTATTTTTGAATTTCAATAATGAAAAAAAAGTGTTAAATCTTTTAAGCTGTTCTTAATGCAGGTTTTGCTTTGCCTTGTAACATCGCACAAAAAAAGCAAAGGCAGTCGTTGTCGGAACTCCACATGTGGATCGAGGTTCAAGTCCTTGGGCCGCCGTTTAACTGTGCTGGTAATTCAAGGTACAAGCTTAAAACGTTAAACCTAAAGTACTGGGAACATTTTAAGGTTACTGTGATTATTAACTGAATCTATGCATAGCAGTATTATGATTCTTGTGTGATGCATGAGCTCAGAAAAAAGGCTTCTTATGGCCCTGGGTCATAAGGGCTGTGCTACTGGTGTTGCTTTTCTCTGTCTTTGTGCTTCTGCTCTTTCCAGGTGTTGCTGATTCGTTGATTTGTAGAGCAGAGGATTTGAAACTGGCTATTTCCATCTTCTGGGTCACCTTCGACGTCCAATCTGCTGCTTCGTGTTCTTGCCTGGCTTCTGCTTCTTTCTTTCACACATTTGAATTTTCTTTGTTTTTGCATTTAAGCTGTTCCAGAGGCAGTTATTAAACCACATCCAAGTATTAGCATTACACCACTGATTCTGATTTACACAATCCATTTTTGTTTTTGTTAATAAATATTTATGTTTATGTACTTTAACCACTGCATGGTCTCACGTTTTTTTGATGACTTTCAGCCAGTAGTAACAGGCTTCTGAAGGAGTTTACTTTATGTGGGTCCAACATTACAATGAAGTTAATGGGTTGTTCTTTATTTATCATCTCTCTTTAGGAAAGAAGACATAACGTGTTGAGTCTGTGTTCTGTAACCATTTAAATTGTCAAACTATGTTAATGTAATTAACTTCTGCCTTCATTCCCTTTAAAAGTATAAACTGTGTTATGCTCCAAGCTTTCTCCAAACTGCCATCAGTGAGCAGAGACTTGTACTGCTGCAGAGCTGTCAAATAAATACCAATGAAAAATATATTCTTTCTGTGGTTCCTTGGTTCTTAAAAACAGTTTTCCCTCGTTCTTTGTTAAAGGAAAATTTCAGCAACACCTTTTAAGCTTCAATTATTTTATCAAGTTTTTTTTGTTTCTCATTTATTTTTTAAATTTTTATATGGTATTTAAATAATACATCTCAGATTTATCTATATGTAATGAGTTGAATAATTGCAGGAACTGGCATCTTGAAGATTAGATTTTTTTAAAAACAAATCTATCACTTTCTTACATAATGAAATGTAAGAAGCATTATCAATATCAATGAGTAGTGTGAAATGGTATTTATATTTGTGAATATAAATACATTTAGAAATGTAGTACTTTGAACATGAGTGATAGAAAAAAAACACTTGAGCAAGAATTTAATGTAAAATACAAATTTTAATGGAGTTTCAAACTCTGTATTTCTTCAGGCATGTTTAACCTGCTATTGTTGAAATCAGTCCTGCAATAGGTGAAGTGTAAATCAAACAAAACAATGGTGTTTGACGTGTTTTGTTTGATAAGCCTAAAACATGCTGAGAAGCGGCAGTAATGATAAAGTATAAGATAAAATAAGAAATCAGCACATTTAAACATTTTTCCCAAAACTGATTGTTTTTAGATTCGTACTTGGCACTAAATAGAATTTAGGGATTGAGGTTTTTGTCCTAAAGAAGAGTTAGAAATAAAGCAATAGAAATTTCAGTGGAAATTATTTAACACATCACTTCGAATTTAGAAAAAATGTACAGAAAAAACCTAGCAAATAAAACATGTTCCAGTGAACTTCAACTGTTCTCTTCACCCATTGGTCTTCTCATAAGGCTACCTTGTATTTGGTTCATGAAGCAAAGCCTGAGGAAGTTGATGTGAAAGAGATATCCTACAGTTGTTTAAAGCACAATTAATTATTCATAGATGAAGGCAATATCATACAATTGTGTGTGAAAGATTAACATATATTTACAACTTCCTACACAAGAGACTCACAAATATCAGTGCAGTATCAGCCCACCCAAAAGTTAAAGAACTTTGATATCTTACTTCAAGGAGATGATTTATTTTCAATTTCTGTTCAGTAGTGAATGATTAGCAAGGACTTCCTTTAGGGTGTGATAGACATGTCATCAAAAGTTAGTTCATCCAATTTTAATGTCATACCATACACTTGGTGAAAAAGTAGAAATCGAACAATAATGTCAATATTTTCTGAGTTCATGAGTTTCAGTAATTTCATCAGTGGGCCACAAAAATTTATGCCTAATGATCCTGAAAAGACAAGAAATATAATTAGATCTGTTTATATATGAGGGAGATACAAGTGTTGGAATAATCTGGGTGTCACAGTGGATTGAAAATGGGAATTTAATGCTTTTTTGAAAAAGGCAAATCCAAAGGTTTGTGGAAATCTGATGATCTATATCTGTTTTTTTTTTTTTTTTTAAAAACTATCTTTCTCCATATATGTGGCTGATCATTTAAAGTGTTGTAGGGGGTGCTAAAGAGAAATTAGGCCACAGCCATTAGATTTTTGTTATGGCGTCCTATCGGGAGTGGATAAAGACCCATCCCAGTGAGTTTAGTGGAGCTTGGTGATGGAGTAAAACTGAACCCTACTGGCGAAATACTGATATAGTTATTGGTCATCTTAATCCGTGTGCCGAAAGAGCATTGTTTCATTGGTGGAGTAAGACTGACCCCTACTGTCGAAATTCATCATCTTTATCCGTGTGCTGAAAGAGCGTTGTTTCATTGGTGGAGTAAGACTGACCCCTACTGTCGAAATTCATCATCTTTATCCGTGTGCTGAAAGAGCGTTGTTTCATTGGTGGAGTAAGACTGACCCCTACTGTCGAAATTCATCATCTTTATCCGTGTGCTGAAAGAGCGTTGTTTCATTGGTGGAGTAAGACTGACCCCAAGTGGCGAATTACGGAAATGGTTTCTAAACAGTGACTCCTGATCACTGACGTCCCGTTATTTCTAACAAAAATCAATGAATGTTCGTAATTTAAGCCACAAAACAAAATTATTTGTAAAAAAAAGCAAACAATTCTAATCATGTATATTTAAATAATTAATATGTTTACTTGCATAACATAAGCTGTATTTCATGGGCTGCTTTGGTGTTACAGTTTTGGTGGGCTAAGGTGATTTCATCAAGTGACAATGTAAATGTGTTCAATGCTGTTCTGCAGAAAGACATAGTAAGTGTGAAGCAGCTGTAATCTTGCATTTGGAAGTTATTCAATCTTGATGTTTGATGGCGAATCGTCAAAGTTCGCCACGCCGCCACGCCCACCTGCTCCATCTTAGCTGGTTGGGGTTGAAATCCTCAACACACCAACATGTCTTCTGTCTCTGGGTACAGTTTCAAGTTGATGAGGTCAAAGGGGGTCGGATAGCGACCGTTCACAGTAAAAACATGACACTTCCTGTTCTCAGGGGGCGTGGCCTTAGTGATGTCAACATTCAACCATAGGGTATTGTATGAGACCTGATGATGATCATGCACAGTAATTTTGGTGCCTCTGTGAGTTTCTGTGTAGGAGATATAACAGTTTATGTTTTTATGGCCAGTCGTTGAACTTTGACCCCTGCTAAACCCCCTTCAGCATACTCAAAAACTCACAATTTTGATAACTTTAGATGGGACATGCCTTATGAACAGACTGACCGAGTTTGAAGCCGATCAATCGAAATCCCTAGGACGAGTTCGATCAAATGCGAAGGCTGTAAACGGCAAAAATGGGGTCAAAATCGGAGCTTCAATCCAAAATGGCCGACTTTCTGTGACACTTGCACTATGACATTAATTGTAAATTTTGAGCGTCTTGGGGAGCTCTACAAGTGTACCAAATTTCATGTCTCTACGATAAAGTAAGTGAATAGCGAAGGGTCCTTTGAAAATTGCTAGGTGGCGCTACTGAGCCATTTCCTGTGTGATTTTTGCAATGACCTTAAAATACAAAATTTTGAAACTCCCTTAACGCGTCCGCCAAGTTTGGTGAGTTTTTGAATATGATAAAGCCCCGAAAAAAGCCCCTCTTTAGGGGGGCAGAATAATAATAATAATAAGAAACAGTACAGATACAATAGGCCTTCGCAGCGCTTAGCTGCTCGGGCCTAATTAATTTTTAAAAACGTGTCTTTCTGTGCCTTTATTTTTGAAGAAACTCAGGCCGCTTCCGGCGGTTTCTGTTTATATTCTGGTCAAGCCCCGGATGTAGCAGGATGAAACCTGCCCTTCAGGATTGAGGACATCTGGCATCCAATTATTTATCTTACTACAAATAGTGGAAGGTATTTTATGAGCCCCAAAGTTTCTCACAGTGTTTGGAGAAAGCAGGACGGTGAGCCGTTTTTAGGATAAATCAGTGCCGAACTAGCAAACGACTGTTTCCTTTTTACTCCTCAGAAATTTATAAACATGGTTGCAAGTGAGTGACCTGAATGAGCTTTTATTAAGTTGAAATAATAACAAGCGTGTTTTCACTCGGTTTATAGCTAACTTGGGTAAGTAGTAGCTGTAGTAAGATAAGTTATTTTGTGCTGAAGCGCAGCGTTTAATCCCCATTTTAATGCTCAGAATTTTAACCTCCATCTACGGGGCCCCTGAGGGGACACAGGGGGAAATTTTCTTTCGCGTTCCCTCGCAACGCTGCGCTGATCAATTACATAATTAAATACTTTAACCCGTTCTTTCTACTTTAATTAATATAAGGTTATGTGAAGTTTTTTCCATGAATGTTAATTCCTCTCTGTGAAATATCTGAACTGTCAAATGACTTATTACCCCAGAATAATAACTCAAATAGTCCAAATTAGGATGTATTTTTATTTAGTTCCTACTTATGGAACATTTCTGCTTATAGGTTTTTGGTGCCTTTCTTTCCGAAAGAAAAATACATACAGCTTCAGATATTTCACAGAGATATGAACAGTCATGGAAAAACCTCACAAACCTCATAAAACGTATATTAAAGCAGAAAGCAAAGCAGCATTCAGTTATCAGTACAGAATTGCGAGGGAACGCAAAACCTTTTGCTAGGGAACGCAAAAGAAAAAAAATCCCCATGTCCCCTAGAGGGCTCCGTATGAGTGCTTTAAAAATAGAAGTGGACAGATTATCTAAAAATTGTATTCAAGTAAGAGTAGCTGTGCTTCAACATATTCTTCTCAAATAAAAGTAAAAAAGTAGCCATCCAAGAAATTACTCAAGTAAGAGTAAAAAAAGTATTTTGTAAACAGTTTACTCAAGTACGAAGTACTTTGTCAAATTATCAGTCATTTAATAATTTAATATGTAAAACTTACATAACCAGATGGACCAAAATATAAAATTAAGTGGACTTAATCACAATATATAAATAACATTCATATAAATAACAAAAAATAGCAAAATCACATGAAAGAAAATTCTTCCAAAACTGGTTCTTACAGTAAAAAACTTCTTACATTTTAATAAAAACTGTAGGTTTGTGTCTGTATTTGGTGAATTTCTGGTTAAAACATGATTGTTTTTCATTCTGGTTAAAACATGTTTGTGGAAAGAGAATTCAGAAATTTTACTCAAGTCAGATTAGCGATACTTCATAATGAAAATATTTAAGTAAAAGTAAAAAGTACAATATAGTAAATACTCCTAAAAGTTGGGTTTTTTCCCCAAAAAAAGCGAATCAAGTAAATGTAATTAACTAAATGTAAATAGTTGCTACCCAACTCTTTACAAACATGAAAGCAGATGGCAGCAAGAGACAACAAATTAACTACAAACCACATTATCACAACTTCAACTCTTAAAATTGCCATACTATATATACAAATCTTGCTTAAATAATGATTAAACTTACTTTTATTTGTTTATGCACGCCCAGCCTCTGGAACATCAGCTCTAGATGGTCTCCAACAATTACTTTGTCAACTAACATTGAACATGTGCTCTTTAAACAGCGATTGGCAGCTTGACATAACAATGAACCAATCACAGCAAAGCTTATTCAGATGGCTTCCTGAGCGCTTGAAGTGATATACATATAGTTACATTAGTCCATTTTCTACAGTTTCTGTTCATATCATAACTTTTTAAAATTAACTTTAAAAAGTCCAAATGTTTGATAAAACCTTTTGCTTCATTTTTGTTTCACATCACAGATGTCCAATCAAATCAGACTCAGGCTGCTGCCCAGCGCCAGGTGTCTTTTCGATGAGCCCGTCCAGGTGAAAGTGGCCGGTCTGAAGTCCAAGCAGGTGGTCACCATGAGAGTCAGATCCACAGACGAGAAGGGAGTGGTCTTCAGATCCTCGGCCACCTACAGGGCAGACGGCAGCGGGGAGATCGACCTGAGCAGAGACGCCTCCCTCAGTGGGAACTACGTTGGGGTCGAACCCATGGGTCTGCTGTGGTCTATGAGGCCAAACGTCTTGCATAAGAGGTTTCAGAAGACAAACTCCTTGAATCCCCATGTGGTGAACTTCTCAGTGCATGAAGAGGAGGGCGGGATGCTGGCTGAGGCGACCAATGAGAGGTTTCTGATGGGAGACGGGGTCAGCCGTGTTCCCGTCAAACAGGGAAATATTCGTGGGGTGCTTTTTACTCCCCCAGGTTGGCCTTGTTGCTTTTTCACTTTGTTGAATTTGCATAGTAATGACGCTTTTAATGTTTTCTGGCTAAGGTTTTGCCTAATATGGTTCAGTTCTGTTAAAGTTCAAGAAATACTGAAGAAAAAGCAGCACATTTAACAAAATGGACCAAGAATCTGGTCAAACAAACCATCTGGTTATCCAGATTGTTTGGATAACCAGATCCTCGTGTTTTATTTTTGGAAATTAAAAACAGTTGAGCTTATTCTGCTCACCCACTATATATAGGGAGCCTGTAGTATAAAAGAATATTAGTAGTTTATTGAGGTAACTTCAGGTCCTGAGTCCCTATAATCATTAGGCACTGCCGTCACCTAGCAACCCCAGCAGAGCACTGTACAATGGCTGCTGGTGAGATTATCGTTTTGTTGTTTACCATTCAGAAACCCCATGCTACAATCTTGTTGATTGTACAGGAGTCTCCACTTCTGCTTTTCAAAGATGTATTGCAGCCATTTTCATTTGCGAGTGCAAATATTTAGTTAAGGGGGGCGTGGTGAGCAGCAGCTTCTTTGGATTTAAAGTGACAAGACGCCCTTAAACAGCTCAACATAGGCAGAATGATTTTGAGCAAAAAATGCAATGAACATGTTTTGTGTAGCCCACAGACCTATCCTAACCTGTTCAAGGAAGCATAATAGATCACCTTTAATAAAGATAAATGAGCTTTTATATTTTAATTAATGAGTATTTAACATTCTTCTGTTTTCTTTTTGGTTTTAGGAGAGGGTCCGTTTCCTGCTGTGTTGGATCTGGGCACCTTCATGTCAGAGAAAAGGGCGTCTCTGCTGGCCAATAAAGGCTTTATTGTTCTTGCTTTACCAATATTCCCTGACAATTCCAAACTAAAAAGGATCAATCTGGATGACTTTGAAGAAGCAATGCAGTTCCTACAAAACCAGCCGAAGGTAACAAGACAGATCCAGTTTCCTCGTTCGCATAAAATCACTTTATGTTAAAGAAGCAAACTAAGAAAATGGACAACATGCAACATCTCATCCTGTCTCCCGTATTCTGGGACGAGATTATAGAATGGAAACCACCATAAAGATGGTCAACACACTGTATAATAAGTTCATCTTCTGTTACAGAGTGACATTAGAAAAGGAAAATTTTCATAAAAGATCCTGAAATTATTGACTTCAAAGTGTTTAACTTTTGTTTTAAATGACCAAATATCAATAAGCTTTGAAACTAATCTTGAAAATAAGTAGCAATTACATTTTCTTGTGATATATTTAGTTTTTCTAACTGCTGAAGTGTATATTTATCTGAATAATTCTTTAATTCCTCAACTGACTGTTTTGATCATTATTTCTTAATTTTATGTTTTTCGCAGGTGAGCAGTAAAGGAGTTGGGGTAATATCACTATCTAAGGCGAGCGACATCGCGCTTTCCCTGGCTACTTTTGTGCCCGGAGTTGAAGCTGTCGTCTGGATCAACGGCTGCTCCGCTAATGTAGCCTTACCCCTTTATTATAAGAATAGACAGATTCTCTCAGCATTGATGTTTGACATGAACAAAGTGATTTCCACAGAGTCAGGAGCCTCTATCATCAAATATGGCATGCATGATCCTCTGAAGGAGGAAAACAAAGGTTCCTTGGTGCCTATCGAACGAGCAAGCGGACGTTTCCTGTTTGCAGCTTCAGAGGACGACTTCAACTGGGACAGCAAGGCCTACATGGACGAGATGGTGGACAGACTGAAACGTCATGGGAAGGAGAACTTTGAGAGTGTGAGCTACCCTGGAGCCGGACATTATTTAGAGCCCCCGTTTGGACCGTACTGCCCTTCCAGCTTCCATGGGCTCATACCTACGTCGGTCCTGTGGGGGGGGGAGCCCAGGGCCCACGCTACTGCTGAAGTCCATCTATGGAGGAAGATCCAGGACTTCTTCAAAACTCACTTAAACTGTGGCAAAACTCAAACTAAATCCAAGCCATAGCGCTGCTGGCCTTTCCACGCCAACAACCCAAGATGTCTAAAAGAGATCCATGAGTTTTGGGGCTGAAAGGAATATCCATTACTCCAAAAGCAAAAGTAAAAAAATCTATAATATAATATAATTCAGTCTATATAACTTGTTTTTTTGAAAGCAGTTCAATTCTGATTTTGAAAACATTGTTATGCCATTTAGAAAATTGAAATATTTTAGTAGCCATGACAAAAACAGAAAGTTTGTTCCAATTGAATGTCAGATAGAGAAAGAAAATGTTTTATGTCATTTTCTACAGTTTTAATTTATGAAAGTTGGAGGTTTCTGTAAGTACAACGGCAACACTGTCACATTGCCATCAAAATTAAAAAAATTAAAATTCTCACTGCTTTTTAACTAAGCTTTTAAATATATCCCTTTTTTAACACACCTGAGATATATTTTTAAGTGCTTTTTTTTTTACCACCTTCTAGGGAAAACATAATTTATTGTATCTTGTTTATGACTTACTGTTTTCAAGGAACCGGAATATTTTCTTATATTTTCTGTGTAATGTACAATAGGGTCCAGAAGGTGGCAGTAAATATACCCTCAAAACAATGCCAAAAAGAAGAACGTAGTGGCGACAGAAGAAGCGACAACACGTCCGCCATATTGGTCGGGTTATAACAGCTGTGTACTCGGCTGTTCCAGTCTTTTCACACGGCAAGAACGAAGAGAAATTAAACAACGGACTGCGTTTCTTCTGCTTCCGTATTTGTATCTACAATAAATTTTTAACTATTCTATTTTTACTTTTATTTTTTTAAGAAACTGACGCCACTTCCGGTTGATTTTTTTTTTTTTACACATTGCTGCAGCAAACAGAAAGGTGCGGGGAAGGACCTTCACATTATCGTGTTGAAGTTGTTCAGTTCTTTTGTTGTTTTTTTGACTTTGGGTGAAAATTAGGCAAGGTACGAATGTTTACTCTTTATTAATGTCTTTGAAAGTCAGTAACCTGTATATGCTTTTAACGTCTTTGAGGTTATTTTAACTCAGTTTATAGCTGACTTGGGTAAATTGTAGCTGAAGCGCAGAGTTTAGTCCCCATTTCAACCCTTTAACCGGAGGAGTTTTAAACCAGAGGTGGACAGAGAATCCAAAAAACCGTACACAGCAAAGAGTGTAAAAAGTCTTCTCAAAAGCAACATCAAATTATCAATCATTGAATATTAAAAAATTACCTAATTAGACGGACCACAATATAAAGTTAAGGGGAGTTTGACATGTTTTAAGGTCAATAATGACATTTATTCTTATAAATAACAAAAGAAAATTCTTCCTAATAAGTGTATTACAATATAAACCGTATGAAAATTTTAACAAAAACTGTCTGTAAGTGGTGAATTTTTGGTTAAAACATGCTTGTTCATTCAGTGAAGTTTCTCACAGTAGGTAGAGAATCCAGAAAGTTTAACCAAGCAAAAGTAGTGATACTTAATAATAAAATTACTCAAAATTAAAAAGTACAGTGTAGTAAAAAATGCTCCTGAATGTATTGTCCTCAAGAAAATTAACTAAATCTAATTAAGATTTATAATATGAAGAGTGAATAAATTAAATCCATCCATCCATTTTCTAACACCCTTGTCCCTAGTGGGGTCAGGAGGGATACTGGTGCCTGGAATAAAGTAAATATTTTGTATATTTCACCAAGACAAGTGAAACACTCCTTTGTATTATACATGAAAAAGCTACATTTTCACCTATTTCTGTCATCTGTGCTGCAAAGGTCAACAGCAAGTTCACTTTCAAACTCAAAATGTTTGATGAAACCTTTTGTTTCACATCACAGATGTCCAATCAAATCAGGCTGAGGCTGCTGCCCAGCGCCAGGTGTCTGTTTGATGAGCCTGTCCAGGTGAAAGTGGCCGGTCTGAAGTCCAAGCAGGTGGTCACCATGAGAGCCAGATCCACAGACGAGAAGGGAGTGGTCTTCAGATCCTCGGCCACCTACAGGGCAGACGGCAGCGGGGAGATCGACCTGAGCAGAGACGCCTCCCTCAGTGGGAACTACGTTGGGGTCGAACCCATGGGTCTGCTGTGGTCTATGAGGCCAGACGTCTTGCATAAGAGGTTTCAGAAGACAAACTCCTTGAATCCCCATGTGGTGAACTTCTCAGTGCATGAAGAGGAGGGCGGGATGCTGGCTGAGGCGACCAATGAGAGGTTTCTGATGGGAGACGGGGTCAGCCGTGTTCCCGTCAAACAGGGAAATATTCGTGGGGTGCTTTTTACTCCCCCAGGTTGGCCTTGTTGCTTTTTCTCTTTGTTGAATTTGCAAAATAATGACGCTTTTTTGCCATATTAGGCAAAACCATATTAGGTTTTGCCTAATATGGTTCAGTTCTGTTAAAGTTCAAGAAATACTGAAGCAAAAGCAGCACATTTAACAAAATGCACCAAGAATCTGACTGGTTACCCGGATTGTTTGATTGTTTTATTTTTGGAAACAAAAAATATTTGAGTTTTTCTGCTCAAACGGATCCAGTAAAACCTAGCGAAAATGTGAAAAAACAACTTACAAAGTTGTTTTCCCAAAATGTGGGATAACAGTGACACAAAAGTGTTTCACTGTAAAGCTGGTTTGTAGTTTGTTTTGTTGCAACCTGAAGTGTGAAATGAACTTAACTGGAGTTTGAAAACAAAATATACGTATAGGTTTATGTCTGGTTGAACAATATGTGTGCCCAGTTGATTTTTTTCCTTTTTTTTCCTATATAATCTATAGGGGGGCCCAGAAAAATCTTTGGGAATCACTGAACCAGATAATCTTTGAAAAGAAATTTCTCCACAAAATTTATAATCCATACCTAAAGCAGAAAGGTTTGTCGCTCGCTCAGCCTGGAATCAACTGAGAAAGACTTAAAGTTGAAGCAAATTCTCTCTTTTAATGTTAGTCAGATACAACTGAAAATTAATATTCTCAGTGCTGCTAAAAAATGGAATCATGTAATATTTGGATCAACAGAAGCTTGAAATTACAAAAAGATTAGAAGTTGGCCACAAAATTACAAAAAATGAAAGGTTAAGGAAGTGGATTGTTTATCTTTCTTCAGGAGAAGGGCCGTTCCCTGCTGTGTTGGATCTGTACACGTTTGGTGGCGGTCTGTCGGAGAAAAGAGCCGCTCTGCTGGCCAGTCGGGGATTCCTGGTTCTGACGGTGGCGCTGTACGGTCACGATGACCTGCCCAAGAACATTAAAGAAGTCCATCTGGATTATTTTGAAGAATCCATCAAATTTCTAAAGAACCAAGAAAAGGTCAGTTATTAAAAAGTTGTTAAGCTCAAAATTATTACTTTTCTCCCAGAATTACAATTGTTTAATTTGTTTATTCGCCTTCAGGCAAATCTAATCTTAAAACTCGAATGTACCAAATAAGTTTGGGACGAGATTTCAGTGTGGATAAAGAGCAAGTTTACAAATCAACAAGTAAGAATTAAGTCAGAATTCTGAGATTAAAGTTGAAATGCTGAAAAAAGCAATTCAGATACTAACGTAAATTCTGAGATTAAAGTCGGAGGGTTTTTTAGTGACCTTATTTTCTTCCGTAGGTCTTTTGGGTTTACATCGTTTTACAAATAATGCTGAGCGGCCCCATGAGCCTTTCCTGTTTTTCCCCAGGCGGGCAGTAATGGAGTCGGCGTCATCTCCCTTTCTAAAAGTGGAGATCTCTCTCTGTCAATCGCATCGTACCTCCCAGGAGTACAGGCTGTCGTCTGGATCAACGGCTGCTCCGCTAATGCAGCCTTACCCCTTTATTATAAGAAAAGACAGATTCTCTCAGCATTGATGTTTGACATGAACAAAGTGATTTCCACAGAGTCTGGAGCCTCTATCATCAAATATGGCATGCATGATCCTCTGAAGGAGGAAAACAAAGGTTCCTTGGTGCCTATCGAACGAGCAAGCGGACGTTTCCTGTTTGCAGCTTCAGAGGACGACTTCAACTGGGACAGCAAGGCCTACATGGACGAGATGGTGGACAGACTGAAGCGTCATGGGAAGGAGAACTTTGAGAGTGTGAGCTACCCTGGAGCCGGACATTATTTAGAGCCCCCGTTTGGACCGTACTGCCCTTCCAGCTTCCATGGGCTCGCAGGTATGCCGGTCCTGTGGGGGGGAGAGCCCAGGGCCCACGCTACTGCTGAAGTCCATCTATGGAGGAAGATCCAGGACTTCTTCAAAACTCACTTAAACTGTGACAAAACTCAAACTAAATCCAAGTTATAGTGCTGCTGGCCTTCAATCAAAAACAAGCCAAGATATATAAAAGAGAGTTCGGGGCTGAAAGGAAGCCGTTACTCCAAAGACGAGAAAAAGGCAGATTACAGTTTGAAAATGCGCAATTAAAGTAAACCTTAACTCAATCTACATAAGCACATGTTTTGGAAAGCAATTTAAAAAAAATAAAAAACACTATTGTTACGCCATTTAGAAAATAGAAATATTTTAGGAAACGTAGAAATATTTCAGGAACCAGAACATGGAAAGTTTGTTTCAATTTAATGTCAATTTTATGTCATTTTCTACAGTTTTAATTCATGAAAGTCTGGGTTTTTCTTGAAGTGAAACAACGGCACTGTTGTATTACCATAAAAATTAAAATTCTTGCAGCTTTTTAACTGAATGCCTGTAACATTAATTGTAATAAAAACATTTTGAGACCCGATTATTTGTTCCTTAGAACAGATTTCAAATCCATCCCTTCTCAAACACACTTGAGATATATTATTATTCGCTTTTCTTTCTTTTTTACCGCATTCTTGGTAAAACACAATTTCTTGTATCTAGTTTATTACTGTTATTTTGTTTAAAAAATATAGTTTTTTGAATATTGCAATTTTCTGTATTACACTTAAGGTGCAGTAGGTGGCAGCAAATACGCCCTCAAAACAGAAGGTAGAAAGAAGAAGAACTGACGTCACATCCGCCATATTGTTGTAACCATAGACACGGTTGTAACAGCTTTGTTGTGTTGTATGCTGAGTTCTGGGGTTTGTGGAGGAACGCCGACATGCCCGGCCATCGCTGCTGCATTCGCGGCTCTTCCAGCCGTTCGCACGGTAAGAACGAAGAGAAATTAAACAACGGACTGCGATTCTTCTGCTTTCCGAAGAAACACGAAGGCAAACTGGTGTCGGAGGTGACGAATGCTTGGCCTGGGTGACGGCAGTTGGAAGGAACGACGTCACTTTCGATTCATTTCACCACCAAAATGGGTCGTTTTCACTCCGGTACGCTCTCGATTTAACCCTGACTAGTAAAAGTGACGCTTTGTGATACTATGTGTGGTATTTTGCACTAGTGTTGCCATTTTCTATGGAGACCATGAACGCATCTCTGAAGATGCTGTTTTTTCTGCACAGTCAGGAGGTCAGAGCTCAGAAATCCTTTCTGAACCGATAAATAGTCGTCTGGTTCTTAAACATACTATTCTGCGCATGTGTAAAACTCAAGGCTCGGGGGCCAAATGTAGCCCGCCTTAACTGTCCCTGTGGCCCTCCCTCACACATTAATACAACCTTCAAGAAAACAGTTGTGTGATTCGGTTATATTTTAGCAATGCAATCAAAGCAGTTTTGTCTATATTGTGCCAAATGATGGCAATATAAGATGTGTATTATTTAATTTTAATTACCCCTTTGAGGACACTCATAATCTGGATGAGTGTCTGGCTGTGATGCAGCCATAATCTGGCTGCAACTAATGATTATTTTATTTATTATTCCAATAAATAGATTTTTTTTTTTTATTTAAGACTTTGTATGCAATATTAAACATACATTAAATGATGCAAATAAACAAATATTTACTTCTTTTTTTTTTATTAAATTGGATTTGAAAATTAGCTTGTGGCTAGAAAACGTTTGTACAAAACAATGGCAGCTGTTTTTCTCATGCAACATTGTTTACTGTTCTGCCCTTGATTAAGTCAAGTTAATTTGAGTTTAAATTATTTTTAAAACATAAGAGAATAAACATTTTACTGTTTAAAATGCAACATCAGCATTCCTTTTGTACACTTGATCATGTCTAGCAAAGAATGCATTTGCATTTAAAAAGTACTTTTAATAGTACTTCTAGGCTCTTTAACTTAATATCAGTACAGTTTAGGGTTAATCTGATTTCCTGTGTGATAATTGTACGCTTCTTTTGGTGAACATAAAAGGCAGTTAATTTAAAATATTTTTTGTACTATAGCAAAGTGTAGCAGTTACAGTAGATGCATGCTGTACAGTTTTAAATTCTAAATAAATATTTGCAGAACTTAGTACTGCTATGAGTCTTTCTCTTGTTTCTCTACATGGTTTGGCTTGTACTTAGTTTTCCAGTCTTTATGCTTTAAATTTTGCTACATTTGAAGGCCTTTCAATTCGACTCTATTAACTCAGTTAATGTTTTTCCAGGAAAACCAGCGTATGAAATGCTAACGACCCATCCTGACTGGAAACTGTCTCTGCTGCTGGGCCAGAAGGAGGTCAGGCAAGAAAAGGAGTAGCAGGAGACGCCACACACAGCCAAGGTTGTGCAAAAATGTGAAGAGGAACAGGAGGAACAGGAGGAAACTGGCCTCTCACAACCTGTCAAGGAAAGTTCAGAGAAAAACATGCTTTGAAGCAAATCACTAGTCTAAAGAGTGAACTCACTGAACTTAATCTTACAGAACTGTTCTTAAGGGTGACAAAAAGGTAAAATATTATGCCGGACTTCAGAGCCATTTCACTTTTCAGGGCTTGTTGCGCCACATCAAACCTTTTCTGCCGCAGGTTCCAACAAAGTTGGCTCACTTTCAGATGGTTCTCCTCACCTTAACGCGTCTGAAGTTGAATTTTCCAGTGGATCGGATAAGTTAGTTATTTTACGTGCAGCAAGAAACCGCCAACGCTGCATTCGAGGACATGATTGCCGCTTTGTACGCATGCATCTTCCCATGATCGTCAAGATTTTCATGGAAACAGCATCCAATATGGAGTCAGAGGACGGACACAGTGGCACGGTTAAATACGCCGCCGGCATCACTTCGCAGGGAGTCACTTCCTTCGCCTCCAGAGGCTGGAGGGGGGCAGCAGAGACACAGAAATCACAGAAAGCTGTGGTCTGCTGGACAAACTGCAGCCGCATGACATAGTTCTGCGATTTAACATTATTGTGCACTTATATAAAAGAATTGTGTTTTTTCATTGCAAAAAGTAAATTAACAAAAACTGTAGGGCAGATGTAAACTCTTGTAATATTACGACATTATTTTCAGACAAATTTCTCTTAATATTATGACTTTATTCTTATAATTCTATTTTTTCTTACTGTGGCTGTAATACGTGTTACAAATGTTACGAAGTTGTGAAAGATCACATTGCAAACCAATAAAGACTTATAATTCTCCTATAACTGCTTTGTTTTTATTTGGTTTCCATTATGTAACTTTGGAAAATAAAGGGCAAATATTTCCAAATCCACATGACTTGTTGTCCATGACGAGAGAAATAAACACAGTTGAGGAGTTTTGGAAAGAATAATTAGCTCCTATGTTTCTCAGGGGGAACAGATTATTTCAGACAGCTGAGATATTTGGTTTCCCTCCTTAACTTTGGCAAACAAAGAGCAAATGTTTCCAAATTCTCAACAATAGTTGTGTGTGCTGGGAGGATTGAGCGAGGTAAATTTCAAGATGATTTGAGATTTTTGTCCATGTCCAATGGGTTAACAAACATTATATAGTGTCTTCAGGAAGTTGTGTTGTTCTTGTTTGTTATGGGAGAAGTGGTAATATTTCTGCTTTTTGTTTGTTTGTTGTTGAAATTGTGGCCAACAGTGACGCAGTGTGACATTGTCTAAATGGACACCAGTCAAACACAATATGATAAACACCAACCCAGGTAAAGTTATATTTTACTCTTTTTAAGTAATTATGAATTTTTACATGTCACAAGCAGCAATTTTTAGTTAGTGGGAACATGACGACATCATTAAGCCAACATGTTCACCTAAAGAGACAGAGGCCCAATTTCAAGGCATTAATTGCAACGCTAAATTTTACTATAGAATGGAACTATTTAACTGGGAAATATCTCATACTGCCCCTTTAAATGGATAACTTTAAAGCACACTGGCTATAAGGTTATACTGATACAGATCAGAGTTTAGCAGTGATTAAATCCTCGTTCTCCAACCTGGAACTAAAATATATTAAACCTGGGTGTAAAGTTATCTGCAGATAAATGAAATGAAACATTAACCCCAGGTTTTCAGGTGTTCTTTATGTCATGGTGCGCTTCTTCTTTCTGCGTGTTGGATCTCTTTTCCTCTTAAGCAGCGTTTTCACTTTTACTCACATAAAACTTTTTTTCTTGCAATACCTGCGTCTATGTTTGGGTGCTCCGGCTTCCACATTGTGACAGAGCATCACAAGCAACACCAAAACAACTTTGACAGCTTTAAAAGAAGCAGTTAACAGAACATGACGTATTAGTAACCAAGTCAGCCAATTATGTCTCCCCTGAGAGGAGAGATAACGTGTTATTGTTCTTCCCAGGTTCGCTGCAGAGTTCACGAAGACCTTGATCTGCCTCCTTGGCTTATTAAGCTGCATCACTGAAAATCCCTTTCTCCTTCCCTCCTGTTCTTTGTGTTTCCAGATCTGCTCCCTTTCTGTCATTTCGACTCCACAGAGGACGCATCAGCCTCCAGCTTTTATCAGAGGGGGTTGTTTGTTCTTCTGCTGTACCTGCATGAAGAGAAGAAGGTGCAACTTTAACTCAGGTTTGTGCTTTGGCATTCCTTGGTCGAAAGGGATTAAGGTTAGTTTGTTGCTGAGATAAAAAAAAAAAAGAAAGAAACAAGATGGTAATGCATAGATCTCTCACAATTCCGAGTCTAATCACAGAATTCTCAATTTTTTTCTCAGAATTTTGATTTTTTTTTTCCTCACATAATTCTGACTTTTCAAAGTGATCTCAGAGTTAATCTTCTGAGATCAAAAGTCAGAATGGATGGAAAGCTTTCCATCTTTCCATTTCCTACCTATTGATCAGCACGTACATGAGCATGATTAACAGCACTAAGACCCTCCTCCTGGTTCTGATTGGTTTTTTTGTTTTTTTTTTACTGGGACCAAAGCATTTTTACAGATGGCAATAGCAGCACTAGGAGTGGTGGAAGACCTTGATTTTTTTTTTTTCACAGATTATCTTATATTGTCACAACATGGTGACACTTTTAAGAAATATGGAAAAAACACATTTTGAAAAACTTAGACTCTGCAAGTACTTTTAGATTTTAATTTGGAAATACATTTAAGTAACACTTAAAGTTTCCATTTCACTTCACCGTTAGGTTGTACGTTTTGTTTTTATATTTTAAAGAACATCTCAAGAATTTAAAATATAAACATGTTCTTAGTTCTAAGAAGACATGAGTCCATATTTCTGTTCTTCCATATCATTAAATATCAGTTCTTGAACCCTAACATGAAGCTTTTATAGTCGTATGTTATTAACACCCCATCAGCTCTGAGTGCTGCAGCGTTGGCAGCTGTTCACAGATGCTTTTCATCGCCTTGACACAGTGAACTTTTGAACTTCAGACAACGCTCTTGCTCGCTTTCTTTATCTGCTCTAAGAGTTCAGATGTGATTTTATAACAAGGGTGGACATTGTACTTGTATCAGTGAAAGGTTTTTTTCCCCCATATTTAAAACAAAACACTTGCATCGTATATCTAACAGCTGCAACAGTCCTGGCTGCAGAGCTCCAGAGGATTCAAAAAAGGATATAAAGTCCAGTTGGTGGAAAAAAACACAAGGCCAAATTGCTTCTTTGCTTCACTCAAATAATATTGGCACAAATTGAATTATTGGAACGATACCGACATGTTAACATGAGCCAATACCAATGTCAATGCCAATATATTGTGCATCACTACTATGTATAGCTGAAATAAACATTTCTGTTCTGTTTATCTCATTTTTCTGCAGAATCCGCTGTTTCCAATGCCTAGTTTCACAATTGCAATCCAGACTTTGAAGATATTGCTGTTACTTCTTATGTTATTTACTTATTTATTTATTATTTTTATTAATTAAAAAAGCACACATCTCCAACTGAAAATGATTTCTCAGCACACCATGTTTTCAGATTGCCGCTGCAGGCACTTTGTTTACACCAACTGATGCATTTTTAATGAGGAATAATAAACCAGAAAGTGGAACACGTTGCCGAAGAGGAGAAAATGTTCCTTCAGGGGGATTTTCAAAGTGCTCTGAAACTTTTTAAGCTACACGAAGCCCAGTCTGAACTTTTGAGAAATCTGTTTAATCAACACAGTCCTTGTTGCTGAGGTTTATAAACCAGACCAGATGTGGTTATTCCATATTCCTCCTCACCGTCTCCAGCTCCTAATGCAACATTATGACTGTTATGTAAGCCGCTGAGTTGCCTCCACACCTCTGCTGCAGCTTGCAAGGAGCCATTGCAGAAATATTACAGAGATAAATATTTAAATAAGAACAAAACACACTAACTTGTTTCCCAAAACACCAAAAAGTCACGACGAGGAGATTGTAACATTTCCTAAATAACAGCTAATTAGGAGTTTGTGCTGCTGCTGCAGGTGTTTGCTGTTCACGTTTCCAAGGCAGGCTGCTTATCAACAGAAAAAACAGGAAGAAGCTGAAGGACTTACAATTACCAAGCTATCGTGTCACCTCTGTGTACTTAGGCTGTGTTAGATGCCTGCTCCTCTGTAATTAGCTTAGCGTGCTAATAACAGGAGCCAACATCTCTGTGCCAAAATATATATTTATCTTAGACATTGTCGAAGTGCTTGTTTGCTGCTAAAAGCAGATGTTAGAAATGCTTTCAATGCAACTGATTCTTACAGTTTGAAATGAGTTTGCACGTTTTTAAACTAAAATTTGGGTCTCGGCTGCTTCTAAAAGCAGCTCAAGCGTTTTAAAAAAAAAAAAAAATACAGTTTTTGGCAAGGTTTCACCAAACTTCGGAATGTAATGTCACAAATCAACGGGCACTGTTTGTTGCCTAGCAACCCCAATGGAACTCCGCCCGTCACCTAGCAACCCAAGCTGAGCTCCAGCACATTGAGCGGCACAATGGCTGCTGGAAAAGTGTTTGTTGTTCACTTTCCATTCAGAAACCTTTGGCTGCAGTCTTATTGGCTGTGCATGAGGCTCTACTGATGCTTTTCAGTAGTTTGGAGCTATTTTCATGTGACAGTGTAAAAAATGAGTTGTTACAGGAAACTTAATAGGTCACCTATAAGTGAAAAAAATTCTTGGTTAAAAACAAAACAGTGAATCTATTCCTCGTTATTCAGATTTAATGAAAGAATTTCATTTCCAGTATCTTGTAGTTCAGCTTTAAAGATGTCGGTTTTGTTTCAGTCATTCAAATTCACAAGTTTCTTGGTTGTTGATTATGTTTTGAAATTCTGGTTTAAATCTGAAACTGAAAGAGTGACAGACATTATGGGATAGGCCCCTATCACCCAAAATGTGTTCACCAAAATACATTTTCTGACATTCTTAGCAGGATATCTTCCTTTAAAATAAGTTTTTGTGTGATAAAATGTTCTGCATATTGTTCTGTCTCATAAGAGCATTTCATTTTCATGGAGCTGCCAGGGAGAGACTCTTCCTGAGAAACTGATTGGTTTCTTTTTCTAAAATCTATTCAGGGAATCACAGGCTGCATCATGTTTCTCAGAATTTCTGTTCCTGGTGGATTGCATTAATGTCTTTTCATCTTGGTTTTGGCCACAATTAACATGTTCTTTGAAAGCTTAATTGCTCTTTAGTTTCAAAATGTTTGAATCAATCACACTCAACAACCTTTGATTCACATAATCTTGCAGGTGAGACGTTTTCCTCTCTTATGAACAATCAGAGTTAATGTTTCATCTTTCTTTAGTTCATTTAGCAGTGATGTCTAAACCATCTGTTCTGATCCCAAAGCGGTGTGTCTCAGTCATTCTCATCAGGACTTTAAATGCAAAAGACAGATTTTCCATTCTGTAAATGTATCTGAAGTGATATTTATCTCAATATGATCCCACCGAGACCTGCAATGTTCTGTTAAAGCCTTGCAACATAGAGACATAGTCCAACGTTTTTATGTTTTACATCAGTTTGGAATATGCATATTTAAAGGCTTCTGATTTAAGCTCACTCATATCCTATAGATTTAAGTTTTTATGCATAAATAAAGCACATGGTGATTTTATTTATTTATGTATATAGTATAAAACTTTCTTTTTCTTGAATTCTGAAGCAATTACTTGATCTTGCATTCTGCAGTACTTTAATCAAACACAGGGTGGTGCTACAGCTAAATGGAAAACTACCAACCCAATTAGAAAGGCACGTTCTGCTGCATAAATTGCTTAACAATAATTGGAAAGCAAATTTTAAATAATCCTAAAAAATAAGGTGAGTTATTCTCAAAGAAATTTAAATAAAATTTAAAAGTTGACCTTTATTTACAAATCTTGAAATTTTGAGTCCTTTCAGGAACTTTAAAAATAGGAATGAAGCTACTCGGAGAACAACCTGTTTATTGCCATTAGTAAAGCAGAAATGCAAAAGCTCAGCAAACTGATTTGAACTTGTTTATATTTCTTCAGTCTGCTGGGAAGTCAGTCATATCAGCAGCCTGATGCAACACGACCGATTAATGAGCAAAGAAACGCAAAGTACTCTGAATATTACTTCATTAAATAACTGTATTTGTAGTCAAACGATCTCTAAAATGCCATTAAATTCAGTTTTCAAATAATCTATAATTTCTTAATGAAGAATAAACATGACCCAAATAATCTTGGAGTTATGTGTAAATTTTATTTTTCCCCGTTATGAAATCATTGATTACATCTGAATAATAAAGTTTTCTAGTTGGATTTTAAAAGTCACATTTGGGTTTAATTACTGCCAGACCTGCAGAATAATTAAATTACTTAAATAGAACAACATGAAGTAGGAACTCATGAAGCAAAAACATCACATCCCAGTGTAAAGAAATAAAAAAACAGAAATATATTCATTTAAATCTGTTAGTCTGGAAGGATAGATGTTTTTGGAAAGTTACTTAATGATGCTTCTCAGATTCAAGTTTTTGTTGTTTAAATATTTTAAGATAATTTTAAATATGTTTTGATGTGAATAACCATCAATGAGCTCCAGCAGAAGACTTATGTAAGCTAAATTTTCTGCACCAGTTTGCATTTCCATAAAGTTATTCAGCTCAGTTATCATGGTAACTGGTCATCTTGTTGCTATTTTTTTAGACTTTTGCAAGAGCTCAGTACTGTCTTTCTTTCTGCCTTGCTGCTTGTTTCCCTTTTTTATTCTTTATTTTTGACTCCGAGATAAAAGGCAGAGCTATTATAGTTGTTTTCCGACTCACTGTCCACCTGCCAGATGAAAAGAGATTTGACAAATAGAAGAATAAATGTAAGAAAGAGGCTTTTACATCATTTCAGTTACAGAATCAGCAAAATGCTGCTCTATTTTCGTATTAAAAGCAGAACAGAAATGGTTGCAGACTTGTTTAACTGAACAAAGAAAACTCTCAGGTTTGGACTCTTCTCTTAACACCACAACTCCGAATAAATTAAAAAGAATCATGACATATCTTATTCAACGTACACAAACAGAATAAACTCAAGCTTGTCTGCTTGTGGAAAGTTAGAAAAGCCTCAAATTAAACAGCGTGGCCTCATTTTGGGAGCTTATGACAGCTAAGAGACGAGCTGTGGAACCTGCAGGAGGAGTTCAGGGGTTGTGTAATGAACGCTGCATGAATAAAAGAGGATAAAGTGTCGAGAGGGAAATCGCTTTATTATACTACGTCATCTTGAGAGCTGACAATGAAATCAGCTCTAAAAAAGCTAATTCTGTCACTGGTGGAGGGGTTATTTGCATGTCACTTGTGGGATTTTTTTGTTGTTCTTGAACAAATTAAGAGTCAATTAAAACAATCAAGGGAAGAAAAATACTTCAAATGTTACCAGAGGGGGGAAGAAATCATCCTCCCTGTGCTGGGAGGTACTGTACCTTTAAGCAAGGCAAGGATTAGATTACCTCCCCAGCTTATCATCAAACTCAGCAGAAGCCTGATAATAACCCATTAATCAAAAGAACAAGCCAAACCTGGGAAACATCTAAAACATGAAGAAAAGTAGTTGCTGAGGACCAGAACGAAAAAACATTAAAACAGAAGATAACATGTTCTGTGTCTGTTGTTTTCCAAATGTTTTTATGTTCTCTTGGGAGATTTCTCTGTAAACCTGACAAGTGGGTTACGTGGGCTCCCAAAAGGTTAATCTGCTGTCTTACACTGTCAAGGTTCTGCTTATTTCTTCCTTTACTTCTTTATTTAATAAAGGGACAGTACACAGAAATGTAAATGAACATGATGAACCCCAAAGGCTAATTTCCATCTGTCATCCCTTAACCCTAATAAAGGATCAAATTAAAGCCAACAACAGGAGGCTCTGAAAAATGTCGAGAATAATGCAAATAAAAATATAAGATGAAGTTTAATATTTCCTGCAATTTTTTTTATGAATTGTGAAAACAGATATTTAAAAAACCAACACTGTACTTAATTCAAAGCTGACGACAGAATAACATATGATTCTTGGATGTACTGTGCATGTATACATTATAGACATCTAATATCTATAAACAAATCAATTGCACTCAGAGTGTGTGTAATTTGCACGGAGCTTAAACACAACTAGCTGCACGTTGCAGGACGTGTTCAGATTTAATTGCAGGACCAATGTAAGCATCCAGCTCTTGGTGTGTTGCCTAAAGGAAGCTGTGAACATATAAAACCTGATTTTCTTTTTAGATTGACATCAAACTTTTAATGCCAGTAAAAAATTAAAAGTTTACATTTCTTCTTTATCGGTGGAAAAATGTGACACAGGGAAAAACCTGAAGGCACCATCTGTTCTTGCTGGACTAACAAAAGAAAAGCCTTCAAATCCTAGATTTAATTGGAAGAAAAGCACCACGGAGAATCACGCTAATTAATTTTAAAAACTGTTTTCCACTGCAAGTTGCTGTATTTTGGGGTTTTTATGCAGAATGACAACAGATAGCCTGCAGAGATGAAGACATCATTATCCTTCTCAGTTCAGGAAATCTAATCTGCTTTGATCAAACTGTCTGTCAGTGACTTTATCTTATTACTTGCTCTTGTTTTACATTCAGGATCATTAAGAAACCATTTGTGTCTATCCTAAAATATATTTTCCCCCAAAGTTGATTTCTGAAAAAGCAGCTAATCGTCATGAATATTTATTTATGAGCATCTATCTGTGTCAGAGAGGCATTTGATTTGATTCAGTGACACAAAATATTTGGAGATTTTCCTGCTGGGACCAATTATTTCTTAAAATTATCACATCACTAACCCACTTGCATATTTTTTTCATCTGCTGCCTAATACCTGAAATACGATCACAAATGTTTGATGTAATTATGTTATTTGATCTAAAAACAAACACATTTAATAATGCATTTCAGTAGCTGTGAAGACACAGTGATGTGAGATGAAAACATTGAAATCAAAATGTCTGCAGGGAATGTTTAGTTCAGAGAAATCGTTCTTTCAATGCAGCAAATGATAACAGGATCAAGCTCTTAAAACTTCTGCACACTTTTATAGTACAAAAGGGATGAATAATACGGACAGGAAAAGGTTTATAAAAGCAAACTGGGGAGCCACTAATTACTGAAAGTGGAATGAAGGAGGATGGATCCAATAATAACCATCAATTGACCAAATCGAAGAGCCGTTCTGGTATTTTAGACCAATATTTTTCTTATTACTGTCTTTGTCTTTGTTACTGTCTTTACTGTCTGTAACACTGTCTTTGTTTTCTTCCTCATCTAGATTCAAACCGTCTCCATAAAGCTTCTAAATTGATTGAAAAACACACAAAAAATCTGAAAAAGTTTTCTAACCTGTCCACCCATGTGGTGTTTCTACCTGATTAGTGGCTGCATGGTTGCAGTGGAGCAGGCGTCAACCCGTCAGTCAGCACAGACACATGCAGGACAAACTAGCATGCAAACAAACAGGCACAGCAAAGGGCAGTTCAGACTGACAAATGAGCCTGAAGTGCCAGTCTGGTCGATTGTGTGAAGCTTGAGGATCCAGAGGCAGCATGAAAAATCCATGTAGAACCACAACGACTGCGATGCTCAGCAAGACAACACAGATTATGTGAACATTGATCCATTTATCAAATCTAACAATAATAACCCAAAGCTGACTAAACTCCCAGCTGTCTGGATGATAATTACACCATCTTAACTACAAACTACTCCAACAGTGGCATTACATACGCTATGAGTTTATTCATTTGTGAGTCCAGAATATATAATATAAGTCGACCAGGGAATAAAAAAAACCCTTGAAATGTGTTCGTCCTGTTGTTTTGATCCTTACTTATTAAAATAAATGATTCCCTGCCCCTTTCAGTCCACTTTACAACTTTTACAACCAAATTAAAAACACTTTATTAAGCCCAAATTGAAATGAAATGTTGCTGTTTTCATATCATCGGTGGAGGCAGCATGAAGCAGTGTGGATGTTTAATGGGAGGAGGCCAAGAAATCAACTAACAGGACTGAAATAAAAGTTTATGTTCAGGAAGTAACACCAAAGCAAAAGAGGTTCAAAACACTCATTGAAAGCCAAAGTTTCTTCCTGCTGCAACGCCGAACCGTTTACATTTCTTTCTATCAGTAACACTGTGAGATTTGGAAATAAATTTTGGATGAATGTATCAGGATGAGGTTATATTACCATATATTGTTTGGTGTTTTAAACCGTCCATACAAAAGCACATAGCGATGTGTTTACAGATTAAAAGGAAGGTCAGCACACTTGTATTTTTTTATCAGCTGTGTATTCATGTGTGTTTGTGTTTATATGTAGCCTGAGAGGTCTGGAAATAATTAAGATAAGGGTGGAGGCTTGGGGGAGGTTCACATGCATCTCTGGGATATATTTAGCTGTAGGTATTCAGAGGCAGAAGCTTTCCTCTGTTCCTCTCAACAGTTTTACTCTTCCTGAGTGTGTCAGCACCTGAGATGATTCGGCCCTTTCCACAAAGCTAAACAGAAGAAAACAGGGTGTGGTAAAGCGAGAGAAGAATGCATCTCTGCAGCTGCAGCAATAGCAGAGGTGGGAATTGCACCGTGAAGCCAGTTATTGACTGATTTGATTTTCTTTACCAGCTGCAATTGAATACCGTGATGAGATAAGCGAGTTTCCTCTTCGTGTCCAGGAAAAATCAGCGTACAGATGTTCTACCATGAAGGCTCCTAACCAGCACACCATAAAGAAAGATGGAGGAGCCAAGGGAGGAAATGAAAAAGCAGGATACAGTTACATATCTGAGAAAGAATGAGAGAAACTGAGATAATGGCAGCTTCTCTTTTTTTACTCTCTAGACACACAACAGTCTGCCTTTCAGATTATCTAATGGATTTTAAAAAAACAGGATTTTGTTTAGACGTTTATTTATACTGATAACCTGAAGGCCACTAGCAACACAAAGCACATCCAGGAGAAATCCAAAACTTTTTTTAATATTCCTCATAATCAATACTGTCATTTCAGGGAGCATTCATAACCCTGAACTGTAAAGTATCTCTGGCACTGATACTCATCCACAAGTTGCTTCAGTAAAGCAAAGATGTAAACCAAAATGTGTTGAAAAATTGTTCCGCTTACAAGAAGATCATAATCCAACAGTTTATTCACACGGACACGACGAGAGAGGGGATTTAGCAGCCGCTCACTCACCTGGGAGCTGCAGGAAACTGGGAACGTTTCACATCAAGACGTCCGCCCACCTCTGGAGGAAGGCAGCAAAGGAAACGTGAAACTCAACCCTTCCTGTCCGGCTCTAAATCAGGATCAGAGAGGAAGATTATATCAAATGGCTTGTGCTTTATTGTCTGAAGGTTTAAAGTTCAAATGTTGAGCAGTGGTGAAGACTAGTCATGTTAGAGTTTGAGGTTAAATCAATTACAAATCAAATGTGCATGCTAATTACACGGGCTGTGTGACTATTTGTATTTATTTATCTTAAATCATTAAAAGTTGAATTATAACTGTTGGACTGACAAAAAGTTGAATTTGGGATCAAAGTCGCAACAAATTTCTACAAGTTTTACTTAAAATAAACACAAATTTGACTGGATGAGCTGCAAAACTGAGTAAAAATTAAGTAAAATGGCAAATTATTTATTTTATATTTGTGATTCAGAAGCAGCATCTACTGTGCAGAGGAGACAACTCTAGAAATATGAAAAAATAAGAAACTGAAGAGACTAACTGCATGGGTAAAGGGGAAATATGATGTATTTTCCAGGCACATTGTGCCATTCTATAGCCAAGTAATTGTTACCTTCAGTTGTTATAAAAATGCTACACACATATCAAATGTGACTTAAATTTGACTTTCTGTAAATTGGGCCTCTGTCTCTTTAAGAAACTGCTGCTCTTTCTGAAAGTCGTTACAACAGCGCTCTTCTATTTACCTTTAATCTACGTTTTTATCAGTTTCTTTTTCTCTTTTTACCAAAGTTTCAATGAGAAGTAGCTCGTGTGATGAACTCAGATGACCTGCAGTTCCACCAGGTGTTTGTTAATTACTGCTGGCTAGTCTGCAGGAGCTTCATCGTCAAAGTGTTTTGCAGATCTCAATGGTTGCCATGGAGATTGAAGGATTTCTCAAACAACACTCTTAGGTATGTTTTTGTTGAGGGATTAACATTGCAACATGTACATAATACTGCCTCTTTAAAAATAGGGGATCCAACTTGTTTTTTTCTGAAATAGATGAAAAATGTAACATTTATTACATTTAAGGAGCCACTGTGGCATGACGGTAACATCTCAGGATAAGGATCGTGGTTTAAAAAATAAATACATTCTTCTTTATCATTCAGTTTAAAAACTCTGATTTCTTTCCACAGTCCAACTTTCAGCTTGATTTTCCCTGTTCAGATTGAATCCAATAGAATATAAGAGGTGGGCCAGCTCATAGTCCAGGTATGGAAAATATTAATAATATATTCCTGGCATTGGTCAAGACTTTGATTGGCAAACGTTTCATGATACATTCCCCCCAAAAAACATGAAATCCAGTCTAACTCATCCAGTCACCACCCAGTTTTACCAGTTAGTCCTCTCTAAGCCTCACATTTTTGCACATATGAACATTTATATCCTCAATGATTTGATTAATCCGCCCAGTCACGTAAAGTCAGGACATTAATGCCTGTGGAGTTTTCACTTTTGAAATTTTTCTGACTTACGAGTGAGTCGGACGTAAGAGCTGCAGGTATCCCAAGCCTGAAGGAAAGGAAAACACCGACATGTGGCTTTAATGTGGAGCGGGTCTGCCAACCGGACCTCCATGCATCCCTGAGACCTTGAAAACACACCTCAAGATGGAAAGAAGCACGTCAAACACACACACACATTCCTAAATCCTGATATCTAAAGTATGCGATGCGGTCTGACTGTAGATCGTGCTTTAAAGAGGCTGAGAAACAGCCAAAAGCGTGCAGGTTCTGTAATGGCTTCAGCATGCTTTACCTCCCTTTGCCTGACAAGATCTAACCCGAGTTAAATCATTTTTGAATATCTTTGTGGGGAATTCAGCTACAAACAGAAACCCAAACAAGTTTGAACTCAACAGTCAAAAGTCTGTGTGTTGACGAGTAAACTCCAAACTACAACACACAGCACAGACCTGACACAAGCAGCTATTTCCAACTCTGCTTTGAAGTATTACTTATATATCTTCAGAGGAAACACTTGAATGTGTGTTAGAGATTAGTGAGAAATGCTTTTGTCTTTCCCCAGAGACGCAGTGCAGTTTTTTTCCCCTGTCAGATCAAAGCAGCCGAGCTGCGATTTCAGAGATGTCAAAACCGGGTGGATGCCGGCGCTATGAAACATACATGACAGGATTACAAGGGGAAGTACTTTCCTGAATAAAGAGAAATTTTGATGAGCTTAAGATTGCTTCTCTTTACCCTAAGAACTAACTGAGGGGTAAGTCGGCAGAAATTTCTATATTTTTCCATCCAAAACAGAGTGTTGCACAGCAAGTTCTCATTCCCGTTTTTATTCTCACAGCCAAATTTCTGTGGTTAACAGAATATTTTTGATGTTTAAAGGGAAAAGCAAAATCATTCAAAAATAAAGGATAACACACTGTTTTATGTGTGGTTTGTTTTTGTTGCTTTATGGGTTCTTTGTTGCAGTGGATTCCTTCCTTACTGAGCATTTGATGGTAATGATGAGCGGTGAGGAAGGAGTTTCACTTTTAATAGAGGTCAAAATGTTTCCCAGAAGGACGTCGCTTTGGCTCGAAATGAAAAATAACCCCTGTAAATCCCTTCCTGGTGAACGCGCGCCTTTTCTTATTGTGAGTTGATTCACAGACACACGGTAATCTTAGTGGAGATTTCAATGTCACAATTGAAGCAGCAAAGATATATTATAATGTCATCTTGCAGTTGGAGAGCCAATGCAGTTGGATATGCGGGAAATATACCTTATTATGCATTAATACATGCACTGAAAACCGTCTTTGCACTACTACAGAAGGTAAAATCTTACTTATCTCTGCTCTTGGGGCTGCAGCCAATTAAATGAATTGCTTCTGATTGGCTGTTTTCAAAATGCCGCCCAATATGTTGTCATGCTAACTTGTTCTACCTTATTTGCTTTGTGCAGACGGCCCGGCTGCTTAGATCCTTGGCTATCACGAAACTGGAGATATGGACTCCATTGAAATTTACAATTTTACCCAATGTGTGTCCATGACTTATGTAATGCTCTGGTTTGACACTAGGTAGTTTGCAGGAAATTGCCTGCTCTGTAAACAATCCTCCTTCGCTGTGAAGAGAGAAATGCTGATCTGAACGAGGATGATGCTAATGCTAATTTAATATTCGGAAGCGTTGCCAACACAGACGGAATGGCTTTGTTCACTTCCTCCGCTGTCTTTCCTAAAGCTACAAGCAGACTACAATTCTAAAACGATCTTTGTTTTGCTGACTGGCCCAGCAGAAAAGCTGCCAGACAATCAAATTCAATGGGAGAAATACCAGATGGAGAATTGAAGAGAGATGAGAATCAAGCGTTTTTCTCTTTATTAAGGAAAATTACCAAGTACAAAATCATAATATTACAAGAATACTTTCACAGATTTTAGACTTCATGAAAGTCTTACTCTCTTTTCTTCTTTTTGAACCAGGAAAGTACCGCACCAGGTGAACACAGAGCTCCACATGTGTTTAAGCAATCCTCCAACCTATCATAGGTGTAAGATTTCCTGCTGTTCAAAGCAAACACACGCACACACACGGCGAGGACTCCTCTCTGTCCATCTGGAGACGATTAGTGTTTCTCCAGCTCACAGGAAGTCAGTCATCATTTCAGGCTGACAGGTACATGGAAGAATCCGACCGTCTCTCTCTGCTCCGAGGCGTCCCGTACAACCATCAGCTCTGTGATTCTTCACAGCTTTTTGGCATTCGCTGTGATCGTCTGGCGGGATCAGCTGAAGGAAATCACCTTGCTTTATGGAGTACAGAGTGAACACAGATCGTTTTGTTTATTTAACCTGTATTCAAAGCTGCCTGGGAATCCCACTGTTTCAAAATCAGCCAGATCACAATGTGCCAGTAAAACTTTTTTTCACTGCCAACTCACTCGCTGTGTTTCCATTACAAATCTGCCCAAAACCTTGTTGATATTCCGTTAATTTGGAAAAACGCAGTTACGCAATTGTGGTGTGCCCATTAAAATTGCATTATGTAACTTTTGCTAAAAAATATATGTTTTTAAATATTTGTTTAAACCGTCACTAATGAGCTTTCTATTTAGACTGCCTTCTCACAGTGCTGTCAATCACAATCTTGTAAGGTGCTGCTCATCCTGCTCTTCCTTCCCCTTTGCTCAGTGGTATACTTTATATTGTGAATGCTGAGGCTAGCCAGCAAGGAGTCTAATGACACAGACCATTGTTTTTCCTGTCACCGTAAGTTGTTTTCCCATTAGTACATTTAGCAGCGACTACATGTGTGTGATTGACAGCGCCAAGGCCCTCCTCCTGGCTCTGAATGGTTGTTTTCGGTCATGCATTTCTTCAGATGACACTGGCATCCTGTGGAGGAGGTATCTCATACTGTCATGACATGTGACATATTTTATGAATACGTAAAAAAACATATTTTTAATAAAAGTTACGTACTGCAGCTCTAAATAACACAACCAATTAAAATCATGTGAATACGTTTGTTTACGCAACACATCATTAAAAAACATGCTTCATCATCTGCTTACCACTTCCTGTTGTCTTCTTTGTGTGACATGAAAAAGTGTTGCTATTGAAATACACAAATTTTAATACAGCCGAAAAACCACCTCATCATGACTCAAAAATGTTTTAATGTTTTTCCTCTGTGTTTCCGTTGGGTAAGTTTATGTTTGTAATTCAGATTTCGGTAAATATATTGTCAAACGAAGCAGAGCTACTGTAGTGCTTGGTGTTTTTGGAACTCAAATTTCCACTGGTCCACCTTGATTGGGCTCTCAGAGGTAGACATTTAAACCGAGGAAAAGTCGTAACAGTTTTTTAATGACTGCATACTCACAGTTTCCCTCTCTTTTTTGTCATGGGCTAGATTAAAGAAAGAGCTGACTAGTCATTTTCCTTCAAATGCCATTTTTAGGCTGTTCTAAGGTGAGAACAATCACAATTTCTCTTATTTGAATAAATATTTGAGTGCCTTAAAAGCATTCAAAGTGCAATTATCTGGAAATTAAATATGCCATCATGCTATTATCACAGTGATTTCTTCTGCCTCTCTGCTTCTCCATTCATAATTCAACCTTTTATGCACTTCCCATGTTTTAAGTGGTGCCATGGCTCCTGCCTCGGCGGCCTCACGGAAACGTGCAGACATGAAACATTCTGCAGCCGTGGAGAGGAGAGGCTGAAGGAGCCGATAAACTACTGCTGAAAGTGTTTGTCGGTATTTCAGTGGTTAGATTCCAAGTAGGCCAAAACTGGAGATGAGCTGCTGGGTAGCTAAACATGGAGGAACATCTGTGAGCGTTTATGTACTGATTGAATTGTCCCAAAGGATTGTGGGAAGACTTTTTTAACATGCATAAATGTAATTAAGGGGTTGCATATTAAGTTATATGAAATATATTTATGATGCAGCCAATCAGAAGAGACGTTGGTGTCCTATTCAGGTGTTGGAGCAAAACGCCTCTTGTACTTGGGAGCAGCGACGCTTGTGATGCTTTGGGAAAATTGTAGACACTCATTTTGTAGAAGAGCTGTGGATTCAACACCTTTGAGTCAACAACATTTCATAAACTGCAAATCTGTGAGATCTCTAGTGAATCCAGCTTCACATTGTCCAAAAAAACCAAAAACAAACCATCATCTTCCTGCTACTTCCTGTCATCTTCTTCACCTTTTCCACCAGTAGTAGAGGCAAAAGTTGATGTTTTTTAATGAACAAACTTATCCATTTTAATTGCGTTTGTTATTTAATGGGAACATCACAATTGCAAATTTATATATTTTTTAAAATTTGTGAATATCAACAAATATTTAATGGAAACGCAGCAAGAGAGGTGAGGTACACTCTGTCCCACGACCTTGAAAGAAGAAGCAGATAATGGATGGTTATGTGATGATTTTTACAGGATACAGATAACATGGAGTAGCAGCAAATCAAACCAGGCAGAGAGCGATCTCCCCTTTTAACAACTACCCAAAGATTAAAGTGATTTTGAAGTTCTGAGGTGCAGGGAAAGGTTGAAGGTGACAGCAAGGGGTATTTTGAAAAGAAGTAGGTTTAAATAATAAATCAGGCTTTTATCACTTGGAACTGGATGTCGGTCTGAATTGTGAGATATGAAGCCCCTTTTAGAGACTGTCAAGTGTCAGAGAGATTTTTGAAGAGTGAGAGAAACACAAGGAGACAGTGTGATCTTCACCAAATAGTATCAAAGAAAAGACGCGTTGAAGGGAGGAAGGTTTGTGTGGAGGAGGAGGATGATGAGGGGCTTTATCTGGATGATGATGAATGGCACTCAGGGAATGCGAATACAACCATTTAAGTGAGTTAATGTGGAGATTAACTCTGATGACTCTGTTGGTTCTCTGTCGGTAAACTTTGATTGAAAAGCGGTTCTTTTAGACAATTATTTCTTAAAGTTTTTCTCCCCAATGAAGAGAACTTCATTGGGGAGAAAATTTATATTTTAATTAATTAATATTAATTAAAATATTAATTTTAATTAATATTAAAATTAATGGGGTAATATTATTTAAATTGACTATTTTGAGCTTTGAATCATGTTATACTTTTATTCCTTCATAAAAAATATACCTGTAGTGTTGCTTTGCTTCTTTCATGCATGTTTGATAAATCATTTAAGAAGGCAATATTATGTATACTGCCATTTTATAGCACAATTAATAAACTTTAACTTAGTTGTTAAAGAATGCTGTATATGTCTAATCCCAATTAGATATAATTTATTTGTAATTTATCATCTTGAAACCGCCTCTGTCTCTTTAAAAACTCCTGCTGTTTCTGAAACTCCGCCTTCAGGAACTCATCACAACATGGCTCCTCTGTTAAACCTTTAACAATGTTTCTGCCAGTCACTCTGCAGGTATGTAGTTTCACCAGGTGTTTGCTAATTGCTACAGGCTAGTCTGAAGGAGCTGAGTGCAGGAGGGCTGATCTGTGAGGCAAAAGCTCAGACGCTTGGAAACTGCACAATTAAGAAACTTTGTTACTTTGTTCTCTGAGAAGGAGCTGCGTCTCAAATGGGGAGCTAAATCCACACAGGCGATTTACACAGCTGAATGGTTGCCATGGAGATTAAAGGATTTCTCAAACATGCATGAAAGAATCAAGGCAACAACCCAGGTATGCTTTAGATGAGAGAGTAACATTATCAAAAGATGTAAAGCTAAAAACATGTCGACTTTCATAATACTGCTAGTTTAATGCAGAACTGTTGTGCTGACGTGCCGAAGGCAGAGTTTTGGAAAGAGCAGAAGCTTCTTATTTATTTATTCATTTAAGTTTTTTTCTTCATAAAGAGACATGACCCAATTTCAAGATGTCAAACTTCAAAATCAAATTTCTTTTGAGTTATTGGAGATATATGCAGCATTTTTACAACAACTGAATGTAATACAATTTCTTGATTGTGCTATAAAATGATTCTATGACTGGAAAACATAATACTGCCCCTTTAAAATGTTCATTTTTCTACATTTTTCAATCTCATATTACAGTCTTGCAGACACAGATTTGATATAAGCTCCTCTTTTCCTACTTTTTCTCATGAGGATTATTCAGAAAAGTTACAAAGGTACCAGGACAGATTTTATTGAAACAAGAACCAGTTTTATCTGATAGTGTAAAGGGTGTAGTTCCTACCCTGCAATTTTTAGATGCATCCCTTTTCCGAAACAACCAAATCAATTGAAGGGCACCTCTGGTCTAAACACACTCACAGCTGTTTAGTGTAAATTGTAAGCTATGCTCGGTGTTATAAGTAATGATTTCAAAAATAAAAGCGATGAGTTTAATGCTCTTCTGCATATCCATGTTATACTTATATGTTTTAAGCAAAAAGCTGCCAAAATCTGGACATTCCTTTGGAAAATTGTAATTTCCGTGAGATTAAGGAGATTATCCATGCAAAATGTAGTGCACATTGTACCTTCAGCTTATTGTAAGTCTTTTTGCATGCCTGAATTCAGCATGTAATTCTCATTTCTGCCAGCTGCATAAATAAAATATAAGGATTTTCTCTCTTTTCTCTGAACTCCTTCCTTTACCTCCAGTTATTACAGACGAGAAGCAAGTCTGACTTTCATCTTAAATAATGTCAACTTGGATGAGTCACGGGGCGTCGTCGCAGTGGCTTACACTGCTCACAGTGAGCACGGCTCCATATCCCATCATGCTCTGGGACTGAGGCTGGGTGAAATCACTGCTGAGACCCCGAGGGAGTGCTTAGCGAAAATATAAAGTTACTCTGATGGATCCTGGAAGTATAAGAGAAACAGTACTTAACAACGGGGGTATGCAGCCTGTTTTACAAGGAAATTCAGTTTCATGTATATTTGAATATTAAACTGATAAAGCCTTAATATCTTTCAGATTGCATTAGCTTTAAATGCATCACAGCCGTAAGAATTATATACCCACAATCCTTTTGATTTACAGCCTGTTACATACATAAATTTTCTCTCATATACATGGAAATTTCATGAATGTGCCATAGCTGGTGGTTTAATTTGATAGAATTTGCATGCCTGGTCTAAAAAGTATTTTATAATCCCACACATGAGCACACTGCGGTTATATTTAAAGCTAAGACCAACACAGATTGTGATGAAGTGTCTGGCTGTACGCTTTGGTTCTAATGAACGAGATTCAGCCTCAGTGTAAGTTAAATACAAAAAAGTTGTTTTTTTCTGAAAATGTCTAATATTAATTTATTGATGGAAATCTAGACTTCAGTTAAAAAATTTATAAAAACTACGACGACATACATACAAACAACAAAGACGTGTGGATTGCTATAATGATTGATTATAATGACTGTTTCTTTCATTTGAACGGTCAACAGCAGTTTTTTTTTTTTTTTTTGGCCAAATCAAAATTGATTTATTTTGCAAAACTGCAATGGAAACTCTTTTTTTGCATCACAAGAGTCACATGATCAGCAACCAGGTGTTGTCACTGGTAAAAACTACAAAGAAGAAGACAACAGGAAGTAGTTGGAGGACCAAGGAGCGGCAGGTTTTGTACAACCTTATTTACAAATGATTTTAATTGTGTTTCTTATTCAATAGAAACATCACAATTACAAAATAGTGTTTTTTGACAAAGTTTTGAGCACATTTGTAATGGAAACGCAGCTACAGAGGAATAAGTGCAGCAGGAGGCTTGAGCTCCATATGGACTTGGCAGGGCCTGGTCATGTGACTTCAGTCTGTCCTGAGCTGCAGTGTTGCAACAAATGAGGTCAGCCTCCAGGTATGGGCTTAAACAGCAGGCAGAACCCCGGGACGAACACTCCTTCACACACACGCACACACTGTGTTGAAGTGCACATATTAAAGCTTACAGTGCGCTGCAGATCCACAGACACATCATGCATAAACACAAACAGCGCGTCTGGGCCATAGTGAAGATGAAGTGATGCAAAATGACATCAGTCGCTCCTGCTTTTGCATGTGACTCATTACAAGGCTGGCTGCTGGAGGCGAGGCATTATCTCTGCTGCAAGCGAGCAAAGAGGCCAGGTTATCAGCGCTCCCATCACCTGAAGTGGACATGAGCCTATTGATCCCCGGTTTGATGGGAGGAGGATCCTGGTCGCTGAGCAGGAAATGAATGTTGCACAAGGAAGCTGTCGATATATTGTGTGTTTGGGCAGATTTAGGTCCTGTGTCCATACATCTTTAGAATACAGAGAACTGCAAAATCATAGCATGTTATTCTTCATTTTGATTTTTTTTTTCTCCCCCACTAATCGTTACTGCTCCCACTGCCACTGCAGAACTGTGTTTCTCATCTAATTGCTAACATTTTTGGTTTTCTGTTTGGTGCTTGACAAGCACTTGACATATGACGAGATTATGCGTGAGCAGAGGACTGGCACACAATCATACACACATACACTAATACCTGAAGGCGATTTATGTGGAACAACAACACACAAACTCCATGCAGAATCCAAGAAAGCTGCAAGGTAACAGCCAACGTCTGCATCACCGTTTATTAAACACACGATAAAAAATATTGACGGAAAAACAGGAAAACATTTTATTTTTCACTTACAATGTTGCCTACAGGGGAAAAAAAAACTCCAAATACTTCTTTATTTATGCTATTTCAAAGTATTATAACACTCCAAACATGTTTTTTGTAACTGGAATAAGGAATGCGACTGAGATGTCAAACTAACCAATTATGATCGGTTACCATATTATGCTTTTTTATGTAAAACCCTTTGAACTGTTGCTAAAATGTGCTACACAGATAAACTTTACTGAAAACCTACTGTTGATTCCTAATAGTCCCCCATCACTCAAGTCATTCTAAACATTAAAACAGAGTTTAATCATTACTTAATCTACTGTTGAGGCCATTTCAGTCAGATTGAATCAAAAGAATCTGTCTTGAATCGACCTCTTAATTACTCTGAGTGCCACTGTGGTATTTCAACATTTCAGCATCAGCAAACTTAACATAATGAGCTTTGTAACCCTGAATTTTAAAAACAGCAGCAGGTCCCCGATCATGTCCAGCTCATAGTGCTGAGGATGTGAGCTCCGTTTTTCAGATTTCAGCAACTCTTGTATGATGAGACGCCGGTTAAGCTAATCCTCTATCCACTTCACTTGTGTGAGCTCAGGCTTCTTTGTATCACAGAGAAAAGAAGAGATAGAAGATGAGAAAGAGGATGATGTAAGTAAAGAAAGGAAAGTCAAAATCTGCACTTAAGGGAGTGAGGACAGTAAGGAGAGGACAGAAAGGGAAAGAGGCTGAATAATCCTGGAAATTAAGAATTTTCTTGCATATTTTTACGAAAAGAAAGTTTCTTTTAGCAAACTTTCTATTTACATTTACTGCAGATCACATCATCCAAACATACTTGAGCAAAGAACAAACTGACCTTGGTTTACCTGCAGACTTTGGCTCATCAAACATGGCTCTTATCTCAGGTATCAAGCTGCAGCCTGAACTAAATAACAAAAAAAAAAAAGGCTCAGAAAAAGTATTAGGAATTAGAGAAAAGTTTTAGAAAACATGTGAAGTTATCTTTGAAGCTGCAGTTGGTAAGTTTTATTAAAAATAAATAAATGTGCGTGCGTGCGTGCGTGCGTGCGCGTGCGTGCGTGCGTGCGTGCGTGCGTGCGTGCGTGCGTGCGTGCGTGCGTGCGTGTGCGTGCGTGTGTGTGTGTGAGTGTTTTTACATTTTTGGACAGATGATCTGTGACAAAAAGTAGTTCCTCTGCCTTTTCCCAGTGCTCCCAACACCAACTGTAGAAATAAACCACTCCAGGCAGAAACAACCAATCAGAGCCGAGCCAGGAGGAATGCTAACGCTAGTGAAGATGAAGTGTTAGCATCATCTTGTCATGGCAGATGAACAGAACAACAATAAGTTGTTCCTCCACTAACAGTACATGATATTGATTGACAGCACTAAGATCCTCCTCTGCACTCTGATTGGTTGTTTTTGGCTGATAGGGCGATAACAGCTCAGGGAAAAGATGGAGAATAACAATCTTTTCAGAAATTATTTGTCTGTCACAATACGGTGATAGTTTCAGCAAATATCTTAAAACATATTTTGTAAAATTTACATTTTGCAGCTTTATCTCATAGATAAATGAGTTGCTGTAAAGAGGATTGTGTAACTTCATGGTCAAAAAGAAACTTTTCTTTAAGTTCTTGTAATATTAACATTTCCTCACGGACATCTTCTGTGAGGAAGATGTCCGTTCAAGTTCACATTGTTTCCTCATTCATAATGAGATGCAGCTGAGCAGCCTTTAATGGGAAAAGTGCCCCAGACAGAAAAAAATAATCTGTCTCCTCCTGCTGTATCATCTCCGTGAGAGGACTCGCTATTATCATCATCTCCCCAGACACAGATCCCGACAAGTGATCTGTACGTGCATTAGTCATCCTGACACAAAAGTACATTATTCATCTTCTGGTCACTGGTCCTCTCTGGCCTGCTGCAGCACAGGACAGCAAAGGGGAAGCTAATTGATGTTATTGGTTCATTTATTTATTTTTGGTTTGAAATTCTGCATCTTTAGGCAGGTTATCGCATCAAACACGTTTCTCAATTTTTAGCGGAAGTATTTAACCTGGAAGGACACACCTAATTCAAAGGGCAAACATATTATGACCAACAGGTGACATTTGAGTGTGAACAGTAGATGAGCATCAAAGGCACTCATGCAGGTTTATTACAGCTTTAGCACTGCTGTGATCACTGTTGGAGGCGAGCTCTGGATGTTAGCCCTCTATTAGCATTTCAAAGTGACTCGCAACTTTTTGTCCTCACCTGATGAGCTGATTATTCACAGTAACAAACCGTCAGCAGATTAAAAGTTTAAGAGGTTCTGATAAAATTGAAGAAAATAGGAGCTAAAATGTTGCCACTGTTTTATGGACAAAAATAAAAACGTCTCAACATTACAAGATTAGTTTACTCTCCAGGAATCTAAAAAAAAAGATAATGCATGATGGAAATGTTTATAATCAATATATTTTGTCTTTGGAAATTATTGGAATTAAATAGTACTTGTAGGCTTGTGAGATTTTAAATTCTTACATATCAGTCAGGGGTAGATAAGTTTAACTCTTACCTGATGTATGACAAAAGAAACACCTGAGGAGCCAAAGAAACAGGAATTTAGCCTGAAGGTTTAGCTCTTCCTCTAAAAACAATGCTAATACTGTAACAAACTGACTGACCATTCATTGAGGAGGATTTTTCTGCATAAATAAGAATGAAACCACTAAAAAGAGGGAAAAGCCTCTTCAGCCCAGAAGCCATTCATGTCAATACCAAATTAGCATCGACTAATGCCGAATGTTTCCCCTTTCACTTTGCAGGCAGCAGGGCAGCAGCGGCTTGTAGAGATGTTGTGAGGTAGCGGGGGGCGACTCTATTGCGCTTCATATCCTGCCAGGGAGAGATTCAATGAAAGCATTACTGATGCAGAAGAGCTTTGAGTCGCTTGTTGATTTGGGGCTTAGTTTGACCTGATGGATGGCTTGGCTGGGCTCCCATTTGAAGTTGTAGGAGCTGCAAAGTGACATTGTTAGTGCATCACCTATTGCCTTAATTATACAAATGACAGGAAGCATTTGTTTTGAGTTATGACTTAAACATCAAAACTTATTCTCTTGAATCTGTACATGAATATGTAGTAGATTAGGTTTTGTAAAGAAGCATCAGAAAATCATATTATTGCAACAGATTAGAAAGAAGCGTTATTCATAAAGTCAACATTTGATTTTAATTCATACTAAACCGATCTGTCATGCACGATGGCATTTAAGATAGAAGAAAAGAGCAAATTTCAGCTCAAAATCTGCTAGAAAAAACTCATATATTTTTAAATTAATCTCAGAAATTTTTGAGAAAAATTGTGAAATTTCTGAGTTTGAAAAGTGAAACGTTTTAGAAACTGACTGAGTTTCAAAAGCCAATAATGTTCAACTTTTGAAATTCAGAAATTTTTTGTGATGTTTGCAAACTGTTGCAACATCAAAATGAAACATTTTTGCATTTCAGTCTGACTGTTGTCAGATTGGATGCATGGAGCATCTTTGAACAATGTTTATTATTTCTTGCTCCTTGTTCTGCTGTTAAACCCACCTGATGTTCATTCACTGCCAGGACATCCAGACGGATTTGCTGGCTGAAGAGATGTGAGGCGTTTCTTCGGCACCTGTTATGTCTTAACCAGAAACTTGATCATCGGCAGGTACAAGAATAGCTCTGCCAGACCTTAAAGGCCCCTCATCTGGCCCTGCATAAACTGCTCCTGCTCTTCTGTTCCTGCTCAGAGGAAATCCTGCACCTTGTTTTCAAAGTAACATTCTCTGCTTCGGCAGCCTTGAGAAGCCTGAACACAGATTCATATTTTAATGGAGTGGCATAACCTCACACTGAAATAAGAATAATGCCTTTACTTGAAATACATTTTAAAAAATAGAATCTCACAGTACTAAATACATGTTTTAAGTAACCACTGGCAGGTCCAAACATTCCTATAAAATAAAGATTAAATATTTAACTTACTGATAAAAGGGGGCAGATATATACAAAATATTCATAATATTGCATAATATTGCTTCCAAGTCATTAGTATCAAATCAGTACTAGAGTGATAAGACTGAAATTTTATTTCTTGTTATTGTTCTTTAATACTCTACTGTAAAAAATGTTGCTTAGATTTTTTTCTTAAAACTATAATTTATTGCACTTTATTAAGAAAACATTGCACACAATAACAATATTTTATTTTATAGTTTTCTTGGCCTCTCTTGAAAATGGGAAACATGAGGAAACATAACATGTAAGACAGAAAAAATTCAGTGAAATAAAGTCTTGCCTAAACGTGAGCCAATGTACAGTCAGATCAACCCAGTAAAAGTGTAAAAGAACTGGAACTGTGATAAACGACGCCAAAGGAGTTTCAAATCATGCCCCTATTCATAGTCAAGAGGATGAGAAAGGAGATAAAAATATCTTTGAAAAAGTCACAGCATGAGGTTTGCAGCACAGAAAGGCATCTTGGTGGCACTAAGTCTCCATAGCAACCATAACATACTATGTACATGCTAACCATTTTAATGGGAGGCATGTCTATAAAGTTATTTTCTCTCTTACTATCACAAACATGTGTTGTTTTTAGGATGTAATTGGAATAACCTGCTTTTGTAAGATGAGATCAAGATGGAGCTTTTCAGCAACATTCCAGGTCTGGTTTTAAAGTATGTCATAAAATACTTCCTTCTGAATGTATATATGTACTGTCATTTCCAATATCTAATCTATCTATCTATCTATCTATCTATCTATCTATCTATCTATCTATCTATCTATCTATCTATCTATCTATCTATCTATCTATCTATCTATCTATCTATCTATCTATCTATCTATCTATCTATCTATCTATCTATCTATCTATCTATCTATCTATCTGAAAATTGAATTAGTGAAAAATGTTCAATATCTATAAAATTAAATATGTTTGTATTAGTTGTCATCATTAACAGACATAAAATATCAATGTGTGTATGCTGATTTCTATATAATTTAAAAATATTAGAAAACTGTTTTTGATGGAATTAATTTTATAATTACTGAGACTTAGTTAAACAAACCATTTTCTTTAAGTTTTCTCATCTTTGTGCAACTGCTTTTTAGTAAAGAGGACTGAGTTTTACAGGTAGCCATAAAAATAATTTGGATTGACCCACAATCCTGATTAGATTTTTTTAAACAATAATTTCTACCATTGTAGAAAAGTTAGTATTTTTTTTCCACCTCGCTTTATTGCCACATTTCCTCATGTCCACCTGTACAAGATCCACCTTACATGTTGATCATGCTTGGTAGCGGGCTGAGTCTGGCAGAGCTGTCCGGAGAACATCCACCCTTGAGCGGCCAGCAGGAGGGGCCGTGCTGAGGTGTTCGAAAAGCCGTAAAAGCTGCTGGTGTGTCGCAAACCAGGTGTTTTTTGCTAAGGTGGGGGAAGGGACAGGAGGGGAGGGGGGGTGAGGAAGGGTGAGTAGGAGGGAGGCGGGTGAGGGAGGAGGTAACTCGCGGAACGGCTGCGCTTCAGACCCAGCGAGAGGATCATGGCGGATGGCCCCAGGTGTAAGCGCAGAAAACAGGCGAACCCGAGGAGGAGCAGCGGTAAGTCCAAAGTCCACTCAAACCGCCTTTCGGGGGCCCGGATGGGCTGTCCGGGAGCTTTCTCGCTCGGTAAAGTCCTCCCGGAGACTTTTGGGAGCGAGTTGGAGGTAATTTCGGGGACTTTTTGACGGGCGAGTGAGTGCGGCGGTGTACCGTTATACCTGGCTGGGCTCTCGCTGCTCTCCGCCTAGCGGTGCACTGGGGCCGCCTGGCCGTTAGAGAACCGTTATCCGCCTGTTAGAATAACCCGAGGAGCGCTTCGATCTCGGACGTATCCTCTACTTTCCTTCACTTTTTGCCACCCATCTTCGCTCCTGCTGGTCCTTTTTAGCACTTTCTCGCCGATCAGCAACACTTGGCGGCAGGTTGGAGGGGCTTTCACGTAACAACGTGGCCCGCTGCAGTTTAGTGATTTTTAGGGCGAGGTTGTTGCGGGGTTAGTTGCAATGCTAACTTGCTGCCGCCGCGGGCCGGACACAAGCTTTCTCCTCTCTTCCCGTTCAAAATGATTGAACTTGTGCTGCTTTTATGGCCGCGTGGTAAATTGAGAAAGCAGGAGTTCGTGCTGTGTTCAGTGCAGTGGGATTGTTTATTCTGTGTCCTCTTCACCCCGCCTTGCTTGCCACAACTGCAGCAACACATGTTGGCTTTGTTGAGGTAAGAGTTGAAAGTATAATAGCTGTTGTTTAAAAGTCGACATTTTTAGTTCTCTGCTCTGTGCACCTGCAAACTGTAAGGAAAGCTGGATGTTTGCCTCTTTAAGTGATTCAAGAAAGTTTATGTCAGTAAATGCATTCTGATTGGGTTTCACCTGCCATTTTTTAAATTATGAAATGGTTATTACTAGTTCATTGCAGGTTGCTGTGTAGTTTTCTTGATATTACACATTTAATCAGACAAATGACAAAAAAGTAGTTCTTACAATTTTAATCTTTATCATGCTTTTTGCAATTTAGTTAATCATACAGTAGACTTTTCCCCAAAAAGGTTGTGCAGGTGCATTTTAATAAGGTAGAATATTATTCAAACTTTACTCATTTCAGCAATTAAATACAAAATATGCTATTTTATTAATCATAATAATAATATTGTATATCAAGTACTATTTTTATAGTTTTGATGTTTTTACAGCTCATAAAGAGTCAATCATTTAGTTTCTCAGAAAATTAGCATATTACATTTTAAAAATTAAATTCAGATACTGAGGATTTATTACACTTATTTTGATTATTTTGAAGATCATGACTTTTAACTTAGAGGAACACATAATGCAGTTCCATAGAGAAGATAATGTTACATAAGAGCAATAAAACAAGCAATATTCATATAGAAAAGTTATGTTATGTGCATGTTAGGGCCTTCAACACAATCAAGGAAGACTGTTGACTTGACAGTTATTCAGCTGTCATTGACACTGATAAGGAGGGTAAGCCACAAAACATCACTGATAAAGAAACTGGCTGCACTCTGACTGCCTTCCCCAAAGATATTAGTGGAAAATTTCGTGGAAGAAAAACATGTAAGAAAAGAAGGTGTATGAGACATCGGGATGGGGCGTTAATGTACCATTTATTGTTATTCTGGAAAATAACTTATTATGAGAAAAATTCTAACTATGATAAAATAATCAATAATGCTTGATCAACTTTCAGACTCACAAAACTTTGATTGGAATTGTTACATTTGCAGTTTGAACTATCCGTTTTCCAATTTGAATGACATGAAAGCACCTATTATTGAATAATTACATTTAACAATATGATTTAATGCAGTAATTGTGCATTCAGTAGCCAACTGAATATGGCAAGTTCACTTTTAGAGCAGTATTAGTGTTTGCTGCACTCTGGCTGTTTGTAGAGACAGAAGAATAAATAAAAAGACAATCATGACGGTAAAATATTTTCAAACACTTGTTCCACTTTTATTGTGATCACAATAAATTCCACGAATTATCGATAACTCTTTGTTGTCCGTATCGCTGACCTGTCCATTTTGTTTAAATTTTTTTTTTATTTTATTTATTTGGGCTTCATGTAATTGTCTTAGAAACTGAATGTTGAGTTTCAATTAGATGTGGCTCATAATCATCAAAATCAACAGAAATAAGCATCAGAAATATATCGCTGCGTGTGATAAAGCTGTCTAATGTGTTTCTTAAGTTTATTTACTAAACTAATTATGCTTTTTAATTATGTTTTAAATTACTGAAAAGCATCAGTTTTTAGGTTTTTGTAACTGTGTTCAGAGCCCAAAGTGTTGGGCATTTCTACGTTTCTCAAGGTGTGACCTCAACTAATCAAGCGTTTATGATGTTGTGTGAAAGTGCAGCTCACCATTTTGTTGTAGATGACCCCAAACAAACTTTACATGTCATGTTTGATCATTTGGGGCACAGTTTTATTGACACAAGTTCTGTTGTCCATATGATTACTGTTGCTGCTTTTCCCTTCTGCAGTGTTTTTGTGGGAGAGTGGATTTTGATATTCCATGCCTTAAAGCTGAGCTCTGTATGCCTCTATGTTACTCTGTAGTTCTCCTCATGCTGTCCTTCCATTTTTTAAACTTCTTGCAACTGAACCCCAGTTTTTACACTGTTCTTCCTCAATCTGAACATCTCTGTCTAAAACCTAAGTATATTTACATACATTAAATCACCACAACTTTTAATCAGGCTTTATATGCATACACCAGTAATACGTTTAATTTTATACACTTTCAGGGTTGTGTTATCTGAATGAATGAATGCCCAATTTACTACTTTGTACAGCTTTGTATAAGCTTTTTTTGCAACTTTGTACTTTGTGCCTCACATTGATGCTGTGAGGGTGTGACCTCTGTGTATTTGAGTCCATGAGGTCATAAATGTTTTACATCACTATGTCTGCAATAGAGACAAATGTTAGAAGCACATAACACATAACTATGTATTTTAGGGATCAGCCTCATGTTTGATGCTGACCACACCCACCCCCGAATGATGTTGCCTCAGTCGTGTCATGTGACTTTGATGATATGCTTCAAAGCCAACTTATTGACATTGCTTTGACGAGACTCAGAATAGAATATAGGCATTTATTTTAAATCATGGGCTAACAAAATGCCCCATATGTTTGGAAAGGAAGTCATGATTTCCATGGCTGACAGCTTCATTTATACCCAAAAAAGATCAATATGAAAAGATTGAAAGTATAATGGTAAGAAATTGCAAGGGGGTGAAGTGACAAACTTCTCATTGGCACCGTTAGATTTAAGGAAGGAGTAAAATGCTTTTTATGTCCCTTATTAATTGATATAGCAATTAGCCACTAGCTTATCACCAGTTTGTAGGGGTTCATAAAGGAACATGTAGTGCAAGAGAACTTGTTGGAGTGGATGAAATTTTCTCTTGCCTTATGGGTGCATTGTAATGTGGCACCTGTCTTCTCCAGCTGTTGCTGTGCACCAGAAGTCAGCTGGCTGAAAGCAGGCTACTTCTCTTTTTTGTGAATAGAGCAAAGACAGATTTTGACTGTTTGGAAACATTGGAAACATGATGTGGAAACTAAGGAAGTGCCACCTAGACCCACACGATATTAGAAAATCTTGCACAGTTTTTAAATTATTTCCAAAACCTTTCTCGGACAACTTCTCCGACTCTCAAGTTTCAGAGGAAGGGTCAAGGACCTGTAAGGTGAAGACTTCAGCAACACTTGAAGTACAAAGGGTGCATTCTCGTCAGCCCTGTTTAGTCCACTTTAGTTCAATTCTAATTTGTTTGCCTACAAAGTCCAGTTTGTTTGGGGAAGTGTGAATGCGTAATTGAACTCTGAAGTGGGCCAAAAAAGCAAACTCTGGTCCACCTAAAAACCTAGGTCTCCTGTTGATTGAAGTGAACGCTGGTGCAGACTGGAGACTGCTCCAAAAGCAGGACGTGTACTACAGTGCAGGGCATTTTGGGTAAATACAACCAAGACTAACATATAAGTCTAGCGCTAGTGGGAAAAATGACTGATGATCTTTTACCAAAGACAAAAGAGAAATACTGTAACTGCTAAAAATCTGACACCATTTTGTTTTTGTTTACATTTTGTGAAGAAGAAAGTTGTCTCTTTCAGAAGTTTTCCTGTCGTTTCAATCAGTGAAAGTGAAAGTACAGTGTGAAAGTGAACCACACCAGCTGAAAATGCAGCAAACGTAATGTTAGTCCCAAATCAAACTAAGCCTAATGGACTATCATGTGTGAAAGCACCCTGAGAAACAACTATATTGGTAATCCAAGGCGTTTCGGCTTGTGGCTTTTATCTGGGTCGTTGTCCCTTAATTGAATCACCTTCATGAAGATCACAAGGTCAAATGCATTGGTCTACCAATAAAGATGTTTCTTAGCATTTCACTTTAGCATTTCAGGCTATGTCATTGAAGTCCATTGTGAGCATCTTCTGCCGATACTCTCTGTACAACCAGCTAAATATTACGTTAGCCTGAAAAATGCAAGGTCATAACACTTGGAATATATTAGGCTACTAATATTGCACTCCAAATATTCCACTGGAATATAGATATTGCAAATACTGATGTTGAGTTGACGATATGTTTGCGATATAATGAGAGGCTCTCTTGATGGCTCTAACTCTTATAAAGGTCGGCATCTACAGTTAGTAAGGTACCTGGTGAAACAGTGTTAATTGAAGTAATTATTTAGCTTAAATTTATGAGTGAAGTCCAAAAACCAGTGGTGTTTTCACTCAAAATATTATGAGAATCTCACTTTGGCCATGCTGCTTCCCAAATATATCTAAATTCAACCCTTCAGATTATGTCCCAATGCTGTGAGCACCTGTAATTTCAGATTTGTGAACAATATATGTTGCTGCAGCAACATATATTAAGTATATGACTCTGTTAGAGGTAATAAAATTCTCACTAAAGCAACCTCGGAATGTGTGTTTGTGGGTCGGATTATTTCTGTACTGAAGTGGAAGCTTTATAAATAGGATTTTGTGTAATAACTTTAAATTTAGCCGACCTTTTTGAGACAGACTCTCTCATTGGACCGTTTCTTACCTGTCCTCTCCTCCTCTCGGCTCCAGCCAATAATAAAAGCCCATAAATAGAAATTTTAGATCATTTTAAAGCGTTATCTGTGCGTGTGTGTGTGTGTGTGATTGAGCAGAAGGGCTGGAAAGCACCTTTTTTTTCCTCCTGCTGACGCCACGACGGTGACTCTGTACGTCTGTACAGGAGCCATCATCATCATCACCACCATCATCATCATGTTTACCTGAACGCGGATAGCGGGGCGGACAAATGTCCTAGAAATAAACACAAATAACACCTGCGGCTCTCAGGATCCTCTCACCGTTTCCTAAAAAGGCTCTGTGTTTCTGGACGAGCCAGGATTAGCGCTCCAAATGTCAACTTGCGCAGGTAGAGACATGGATGTTATTTTTTTATTATTTTATTTTGGTAGTTTTTTTTTTCTCCTCTCCCGTGTGCCATGTCAGCTTCGCTTGGATGCTCGCCGCCCTCTGTTCTCGCGGGATTTATCGCATTTCTGACCCACTTGTGCATGCTTTATCTCTCCTTTTATGTGCTTCTTTCTGTGGACTGATTGCCCCGTTTGGTCGAGTGCACCCCATGCTCTCCGTGTAAATCTGAGAGTGTGTGTGTGTGTGTCTGTGTGTGTGTGTGTCTACTGTGGAAAATGAGCGGTGCATAAGGTGGTTATTCCTCCGTTATTTTTCATGCACAGCGCTAAAATAGCAGCGCATCTCTATCAAATGTCGCCTTGTAGATCTATTGTGCTGCGATGAATCGTTATGCAATTTGGTTTAGCTGGAGGGAATGGCGGTCAGAGCCGTTACTGCAGTGAAGGTGGGGTTTTTTTTTTCCTGGACGGGAGACAGCCAGGTATGCAAGGTGATGCAACACCTTTAAAGGTGTATTTTCACCGATTAGTACTGGATTTTCTCGCCACCAATAGCGACGAATCTCGATTCCCAGCTGATTTCCAGTTATTTTCTTACCAAAAGAGATTTTTTTACCTCTCATTCCGAGAGGTAAAAAAAAAGCGAGGCGCGCAATCAAGATGGCAAAAGGTGTTTGGTGTGTGTGTGAATCATTGCGCAGCGCTTTCATCCACCTCCTCTTCCTCCTCTCTCTCAGTTTCAGCCCGCCTCATTTCAGACGTGTGTCTGTCTTAGTTTGATTCCACCTGACACAGGCAGCTTGATCACAAGCACCTCTTTGATTTTCATTAGCCTGTGCTAATGGTACCAAGACCCCCTGCCAGTCACCACCATAATGAGGCAAACAGCTGCTGATACCAGCTAGAATAGCTCAGAAGCTGCAGTTTCTTTTAGCTTCAGCAGTTCACATCCTCAGGTCACTTTATAATATCAACAAATGAAATTAATCTGTCTGCATACTCAAAGGTTACTGAACTCTGTTGGAAAGTTATTAAGAAGACCCCTGCTGTGTGTATCTTAAATTAGAAGCTAGATGTGGCTGATAATAACAACCCTTCAGCAATTGTAAGGGTGGAACTAATCATTAGTTTAATAGTCTATCAGTATTTTTTTCCACATTAGTCAGCAAAGTTCTGTCCTCAGTACCAATATATTTTACTGCATCTTTCCAGATTGCACAGGTGTGTAAATTTCTACCTCATCATATAAGTAAAATCAGAAACTGCTTGTGAAATAATACAGTGCACTTTCCAGAAGCCATGCTAATACTTCCTGTTTCTCTCTATTAATCACCTCTAATTCATAATCTAACACACTGAAAATGATCCAAACTTGACCTGGATTATTCTTCAATGATTTCAGATACACAGAGGCTTTACTCTGGTTGTAACAGTGCTTTTATCTGCTGGTAATTTCTTTCCATTTTACATTTGTTGGAATAACTCTGTTACATTAGTTCTGATTTTCTTTTTTTGTGGATGTTTGTTGATAATGTTTTGGCAGAGATGTTGCTTTTTGGACAATAATTTTGGTCTCAAATTCTGTGCAGCTGAAAGTAGTTTTCCTCTTACTGTTTTATTTTTGGATTGTTATGATGCAACCGAGATTTAGAGCAGCAGCAAAAGCAAGGGAAGTGGATAAGCAGAGACCGTTGTTTCACCCATGTTGCTGATGACCACAGCATCAACATCTACATAAACTTTATACAGGTTAACTGTTACATCTGCTGATTCATTTTTTAAACTGTGTTTTTCATACTTTAGTCAACACTAATTCATCAAGTACTGCCAATAAGGAGCCACCAAACAAGGGAAAGGACACAAGCTTAGCTGACCAGCTCACTTTTATTTGTATTTAGGAAAAGATTTTACTTTCGCGCTCTTCAAATGTTATTTTAAAAAGTCAACACATCAAAATAGAATCTTTTCGCTTCATTTTCACCATTATATATTTCCTGTTCTTGTAACTGTGTTGAGAGAGATCCTCCAGGTGTCAGATGGTGTTATTCTAATAGCAAACTTACTGACTGCAGTTCTGCTGTAAATTAGAGGTGTTGACATTCGTCCCAACGTCACGTCTTGGCGGTCACGGCTTCGTCATCCTGCGCCTTCAAAGCGCTCCGTGTTTGTCTGCGCATGGATGCAGGCTCCACTGTACTGTAATCTTACACTGCAATTTAGGGCCTGCAGGAATGCAGCCTAGTGTTAACATACCTTTACAGGATAAACAAAGCAGCCTACTCCCAGGCTGGAGCTGTTCGGTGTCAGGACTCAGCGAGAACGCCGCTCCTTACTGCCATCTGTCCACAGGAAGTGGAAACTTTACTTGGTGTGAGCTGTTGTTGTTCCTTATGTTCCAGGTTTGGTTCTGGACTTCATGTTGTTTTGCTTTTGCACAGTTGTACTTAAAAAAAGTAGTTTTAAGGAGATATGTTGATAACACGTTCATCAATTTGCAGTTTGAGTGGAAGATCAGGAACATTTTCACAATATGTTCTCTCTATCTTGCTCCTAAAGCTGGAAAACACTCTTCAATGTTTGCATATGTTTTTGTACTGGGATGTTTCCAACTTCATTTAAACCTGCAGTATGTAACTTTCATAAAACATATATGTTTTTAAAGTATTTGTTAAAACTGTCACCATATTGAGAAAGTGTGCGATGAGACAGATAATCTGTGAAACGATTCATCTCTTCCGCTTCCTCCATTAACCGCTATTGCCCTCTGAAGAAGTGTACAACTTCCAATCAGAGCCAGGAGGAGGGTCTTACTGCTGTCAATTATTCTCATGTACTCAAAGCTTAATGTGCTAATGGCAGAGAACCAACCTATCGTTACAGGACAGGTGACCCTAGCATGATCACCTCTGTTATCGGTGACCATGCTAACCAGCCTGATCATTCACGACAGGCTATTCTAGCTAATGAGCAGGACCACATGGTGAGATGAGCTCAGTTTTTTCACAAATTATCTTTCTCATTCCATAGTGTCATGACATAGTGACAATTTGAACAAATGCGTAAAAAATATTTTTTATGCAGTCAAAAGAAATGCCTGTAAGCATTTCTTTTGCCTCAGCTTTTAAAATCTGAACTGAACAGTCTGACTCTGCAGAGCAGATTTATTAAAACACCTTCTTCAAAGAAAGCAAAGAGCTCAGTCTCTGAGTGGCTGTGCTCCAGCCTGAGGTTCTCTGGTTCCAGCTGTTTTACAGTGTGAAGGAGTCATGTGAGTGTCTTGCCTCGGAGGGAACACTGAGCATATTTGCAGCTAACATGGTTTGCCACAGACTCGACTCACCTTAGTGCTCTGATTAGCAAATGTTGCTACACTAATCCCACATGTTATTGTAGTATTATCCTGGATATGTATTTTCTTTGCTCCCATACAATGCCGGATTGAAATGTTTTCATGTATATTCCATTTGGGTTATGCTAGTATTTATTGCTATGTGTTTGTGTGTAACAGTGTTTTGTAATTGATCTGTAACCTGTGGTCGTCCTCATGACTTTCTCCGCATGCTGGAGAGCCTGGGGCTGCTGCATGTTTCCTTTGAATAAATGGGTCTGTGGAATGACAAAGCACTACAGGATGTCTTCACTAAGTCAACACTGACCCCGCCCCATCGCCTTTTATGGTCTGCAGGGGATGGAGCATCAGGGCCAGCGATGCTGTTGCTGTGACTAATTGAGGAAAGTGTGTGTGTGTATGTGTGTTGTGGATTTGAGGATGAATGTGGGAAACTGCTACTTTTCTTGAGGCTTTGCATAACAACACAAGCTCTTTGTTTGGATTTACATGCATTAACTACCATGAGGTAAAAGAAGTCAGCAGTTACAGTGTTGCTGTTGTGTATCAGTGAGATAAAATCAGCGTAAACCCCGATAAGGATAAATGCATCAGGATGAAACTACATGTTGGAAAATATAGCCCAGTTTTCTCATTTGGATTATATTTATATTCTTCCTGCAATTGTTTTTATGAATGTGTCAGGAAACCTGTTCCTAAGAAAACGTCTTCATTGCTCTGCAAAAGTAACCATATCCCCTTAAGCATTTAACGTTTTTATTTGGATTTTATGTGAGAGCAATAGAAAGCACTGCATAATTATGACATTAAAAGAAAATGTGACAGTTTTCGATATTTCTACAGTCCTATGAAAAGCGTGTGGTGTGTTTGTGTCAGTCACGCTTGAGTCAGTACTTGATATCATAGATTGCTTTACACATTTAGACAGTAGCTGTTTCCATTTACCTTAAAATTGTGCAAATTAGAATTATGAAAATAGATTTGCCTAATGGAAACATTGCAGTTTTCAAGTGCTCTGTATGTTTTTTGATAAAAAAAACTTTGCACCAGGATGAGGTGGGTTTAGAGCTGCATCAAAATGTGTGTATTTCACAAAACTGCAATGAAAACATGCAGCAATTTCCATTGCGTTTCTTATTTAATAGAAACATCACAATCATGAAATTGTGAGGGTTCTTTTTTGACATTACCTGAATATCCAAAGGATTTTGCACACATTTATAAAGGAAACACATTACTGAATCTTTTACGCATTGTTTTCGTAAAATATATCTAGTCAGATTGGATGGAGAATGTTTGTAAACAGTAGTTTTCAAATCTTGCTATAGATTCTCAATTTGATTCTCAATCAGACTTTGACTGGGCCTTTCTAACCGATGTATATTGTTCAATCAAAACCATTTCATTTTTTTCTCCTGCTGTATTGTTTAGCTTCTTGTTCTGTTTCAAAGTGAACCGCTGTCTCAGTCTTTAGTGTTTTTCAACACCTGAGTTTTGCAGAATTCCCCGGATGAAAAAAGTGTCCCAGAAGCATGATGTTGCAGCTACCATGTGTCCCTGCAGGGACAGTGTGTTGAAGGCGATGTGCAGAGATAGTTTTGAATGTAGGCCAAAGAGTTTAATTTTGGTCTCTATTGACCAAAGAGCTTCCTTTCACATGTTTGCGCTATCCCCTACGTGGATTGTGGCAATCTATAAGTGAATTGTCTTGCCTCTCTTTAGTAGAGGCCATATTTATGAACAGATTCTTCCACTTGAGCTGTTGAGCTCTACAGCTCCTCCAGAGTTACTATAGTCTGGTAGCAGCTGGTCAGCATCTCAAAAGCTCAAATAATACATGAACTCTGACCCCAAATCCCAGAGGAGTTGAAAAGATGGCTTCATGGACCAGTCTAACATCTAACTGCCAGTGTAACATCAAAGATATTGTGGTAAATGATAATATTGTTGTTTTGAGACCATTTTCAAGTATTATAACGGCATAGTAAAGCAAGAACACATTCTCAAAGATCAATAAACTTTAAATTCTAGTGAACATTTAACACTGGAACTGGAAGGCATTTTAATTATCTACAATAAATAAAATAACAGAAACAACAGATAAAATGAATTATGAAGTCTCTGTAAACAAATCTGAACTGTCTTCTGTGCTCCTTGGTTTTTATGAAGATCTGTGGTCAATAATATTCTTTAGCAAACCTCCCAGGCCTTTTGAGAATTAAAATACACACTCCCCTTTCTTCAATATGTAAAATCATGTTTCATTTTCCTCTCATGTCACACAAATTCCCAATAAACTTCACTGAAGGTAGCAGTTACATTACAAAACATGTAAAAGTTCAAGTAGTGCGAATACTTTTGCAAAGCAATGTGAAGGGAACATTCATGAAGTTGAAACGATCATGGGACAGATACTCGAAGCGTTTCCCGACTCAGACGTGTTGGCCGCTGTGCAGGTGTGACTTGCAAACGCTCAGCGTCAGGCTTATTTTTAGTCAAGGTGAAAAGGAAACGGTACGCTGCCCTCTGATTTAAAACGAAACCAAGAGCAACTAATTGTGTCTCTTTCTGACTTGACTTCGGCTCTCTTTAGAAATGTCAAACTTTTTTTTTTCTTTTTCAGAAAACCCTATAATGATTATGGTAATTTGTAAGCTTTTGACGTAATTCAGAAATAAATGATTTATTAAGCAAAAGAAGGAAAATACAGGTGGAACATAAGAAAGGAAGCAAAAAACTCCCTCGCTTATAGCCAGTCTCATACAGAACCAGAACTGAAGTCTGAGGAACAGCCAAACTCTTTTAGACGTGGCTCTGCTAATTTAAATAAAGAACCTGAATATTCATGTGTTTAAGAAGCTCCCAGCTGCAACCTTTACCTCAGCTCTCTGAAAGCCACCTTGTGGTGAAGCTCCTCAATAGATTTCTGAATGCATGAAGTCTCAGTTTGAATGTGAAATCCATAAGCTGAGGAATTAGTTTTGATCCCAGAGTGTGTGTGGAGGACGTGTCGGTGCTGGCCGCTGTTTGTTAGAAGAAAGAGTCCCATTGAAAGTTGTTGTGAGAGAGAAAAGGAGAAAAGTCCCTCACACTCAGCCAGTGGGAACCTTCTCTTCCTCTGCTTTGGTGGCAGTAAAATTTGCATACCCCTGCAAGCCCCATTCTCTGTTTTTCTGCAGCCTGAGAAGCAAAGTGGATCAAAAACTGAGCTCAGAGCTTGCCGCCTGCCTGCAGGCACAACATCAAGCCAGAGTGGAGAGGGCGCTGTTACAGCAGGAATCCCAGGCGCGTCGGCCTCTGTCAGCCTGTGGGGGGAAGGCTTTAATTCACTTCTGTTTAAGTTTAAAACAGATCTCCAGAAGAATGACAGTAATGACACAGACAATCTCGTCAAGGCTTGTATATTAAAAATTTATTAGAAAAACTTAGTTTTAGATTCCAACCAAGTATGATAATCTTAAGGAAAAATATCAGTTTCAGGATATTTACACACAAAAACCCCATTATTTAATTATTTGTTTGAAGGCCCCCCAAAAATTATTCTTACTGCTGGGAAAATAATACTACAGCGAGAATAATGTTTTTATTGTAATTTTTTTTAGCACTTCTAAAGAATATTCTAGAGAAAATTCAGCTTTGGAAGCTGAAATGCTACTTGAATCGCTACTAGCTGGCATTTGCAAACCATCCAATCCAGGAACACCTCCTATTTTCCATGCTGCTCATTGGCTGAACCTTCAAGAGCGTGAAAGAAGAAAACTGTGGATGTTAGCTTCCGCAGTAGTGCCAAGATGGTTTCCACTGTGCATATGAATGGATATTAAGGTAAATTTGATGTTTAAACCATTAAGACAGAAAGTCCTAATCGTTTTTTGAGCGAGTCTCAAGTTTTTGTGGATTTTAGTTTTCTCGTAACCCCTGCGAATACAGTGTAAAGCTTAATGCTGGTAACTGTCTCTTTTGTGTTTTTAAGCTTGGCATGAATGTTTAAGCCCTGAACTAGAAGACACACTTAATTCAGGATATATTTTTCAAACAGTGTGTGTTAAAGTCTCTGGCATTTTACCAGTAAAATGAGGAAAAGCTCAGCAGAAGAATGTAAAACGGACAATAGTATGGGAGGAGACTTCTGAGCAGCGCCACTGTTCTCAGGAGAAATTAATCATGGGAGATGGACAGGTGGGTTTGGAGGGGTCTGACTTGCTAAAGACACTCCTGAGGCGGCAGAGAGACCTGCGGTGGCGGCGGCGGCAGGACAGGTGGGAGTGGAGGAGCAGAGAATTAGATTAGAGCCACAGCAGAATGATTTATTCTCCGTCTTTTTACTCTTCTCTCCATTTGGGGAATATTTTTATCATTGAAGCAGAAAATGAAAGTGGACACTGTTTGAGATATTTGCTTTTATTTGTGTGTGGATCTTGTTATTTGGATGTGTGTGTGTGTGTGTGTGTGTGTGTGTGTGTGTGTGTGTGTGTGTGTGTGTGTGTGTGTGTGTGTGTGTGTGTGACTGTATCTGACCAGCAAGTGACTCTTCCACGGTCTTACTGTTGGTGTAGAAAGGACGTTTTGGTCACACACAGCTGTTACAGTTTCCTGTTTTTGTTTTCTGATGTCTAGAAGGTAATGTGATGCCCTTCAATTCAAACTGACTTCTGACCACTCTTTTTTTTTTTTTTTACAACTTTAAATTCACCATCGCCTTTTCCTTGATTACTGGTTTCAATGCTGTGTCATCAGTGTTGTACTGGTTTATACAGGTTGTATTTGGATGATACTCGCCTGTTATTGGCCACAGGTCTCTTGTACTAAAACTACAGGCATGATATTGACTGGTTGTGTTTTTTCTCACATTGGTGTGTTTTCCTACTGTTTTCCAAAGATATTTGATTCTTTTTATTATTTTTATCTTGTTATACTGAATATACTAATTGATTGATTCAGTTAATAGATGTACCAATCAGAGATTTGCAGCGTTGTTAAATTCTGACCTGTTGATTTTGATTCAATCTGGTTATGATGTTTCTTTAAGAAATACAAAGAAGTATTTTTCTTACTTATGGATAAATGAAAAATCTCCAATAAACTGCTGAAGACACTACCATCTTTTAGTGAACAGCAGTAAGTCGTCCAGGTCCAGAGGTATTAATGCGGCTGCAGACCATCACACTACGACCAGCATGTTTGATATGCTTTGTTTGTTTTGTCCCACATGTGACTGGAAATACCTTACAGAAAATTTCACTTTTGCTGCATTAGTCAACCAAGAACTCTGACCTTAAATGATAATCTGGAGTGTTGCGATTTTGCTCCTGGATGAAATAATTTTGGAGTAATTTTAGTGAGAGGGCTTATGACTATCAGTGTTTCTATGAACCATTAGTAATGTGCATTTTTCTAATGTTAGTGTTAGCATTAGCTGATGGAGGTGTCGCTGCGCTCTGTCCGTCTACCTGCCAGCCGGATCCATGGAGAGGGAACAGAGGATTTGATTAGCATTAGAGTGGATTTGTGGACGCTCTCTCTGAGCTTTGATTTATGGTCCATGTTACCTTTAGCATGACACTAGATTAAAGACGGCCCGAGGATTCGTTTCCAAACCAGAATATGCTGATCTGTTCAAACTGTCAGCGCAGATTTAGATTTGTTTGCTGACACTGAACACAATTAAGTTCCGTTCCTCCCAAAGCAAGGAAGTTAATTCACGGTGGAGCAAAAGAGAGAGCTGGAAGAATAGGAGTGTTATTGAATTACAGGTGATGGCTGCTAATTGGGCCCTCCAGAGATGGCGCATGTCCTCATTGTGAGCCTGTGTGTCAGGCTCTGGGGATGCAGACTTGATGAAGCTGTTAGGGGAAAGTGCGTGCTCCCTGAGTGCTGTGCTTTAACGGCCGTCCCGTCCCCACGGAGTAGCGCTAATGGACGCCACCCAGCCTATGGATGGAGGCGGAGGGAACGGCGGCGGGCAGCGTTGACCGGAGTGACGCTGCTGGAATTGAATCTTGAAGGCTTGAAGCAACACATTGCAACCAAAGCTGTGAACCATGTCACTGTGGTTCACAGCACTGCTGTAGCATCATGACACACACACTGTTTACTCACACTCACACTCTTATGGACGAAGCAGGTGCATGAAAGCAAGTCAGAATGAGGCCTAACTTTAGCGTTTCTTTAGTTAAGAGTGGGATTAAAGAGTATTTGCCAGAGATTAACATGGATATAGTTAAAAATGCATTAATTTGTTCTGAAATAGAAAGCATATACTGGTTTGAATTTATATTTTTAAATTTTTGTATAAGCAAAACAAGAATTACGTAGAAGCCTTTCTTACATAAAATTCTTTTAAAATGTCTCCTCGTCTCTTGGGATTTCTAAATCTTCTGCACAGAGCAGATTATTTTACGACTGGCTGGACACACCTGATCTGGTTTTACTCCAAGCTTCTGCTGGACTGAGAAATTCAGAAAATATTGGAGGTATCTGCACATTTTTAGCCTCAAAGACAAGGAATGAGAAAAAAAAAATGACATCTTTGTAAACCACAGAAAATATAAGTAATAAAACGTTTGAAAATGATGCTTCTTATGATTTAAATCAGAAATTGGTCACTTTCTGTGACCACAGCTGTATATAGTTAATTGTATTGTTTCCTGTACCTTTTTCTAAAGCAATTATTTTAACCAACATTTTTTAGGGACATCCAGAAAATTTGTGATTTTGCTGATGCAAAAATTACTAAATATTTTTGCTTCTTCTGTTTGACGTGAGTCAGTAGAGTGGGTTTCCTCTTGGGTGATAAGTAGTCTGATCACCAAACTACTGATAATAAATAATCACAGTGCATAGATACGTTTTGTCTGTTCAGCACTTTTTTCTCTGTTAAAAACACTGACATGGGAAAATAAAAAAAATATGCTTCAATAACATTTATTCTAGAAGACGAGTTGACAATTTTGAATTTATATTGTATATTTTTCATTTTTTTAGTGATGTAGTTTTTCTACTGTGAATAAACGTTTACAAATTAAGGGTTTAATTTGTCAGCTGTGACGTTGTGCTGCTTTAATGAATGAAGAAATCATCTTAAGGGATGCAGAATAACTCACAATGCATGAGATTCAATACATGACAAATAGTATAAAGTGCTTTATAAACTCTAGAAAGAATAAAAATAAAAGCAGCAAGATTTGCATCATGTATGCTGAACCGCCACAAAGCTTAAAACTGAAATAAATAATCCTGTTACTTCTCACAGAACTGATCATTTTCTGTCCCCTATAGGAAAAAAAATAATAAAACAACAATTCCTTTATCAGAGGAGACCCAGCCCAGTGAATTTTTTAAATGTTATTATTTCATCAGATTTTCAGCAGAGCTCCCTGTCTTGTTATCACCCAGTTTGCTTGCCTTGTTACTGCTGAGCTCTCAGTGTTCAGTTTAAAGTCTCCAGCGCTGCCATTCAGCCTGCCGCCGTGATCCGTCACTTGTGTTGATCAAAGCAGTTGAAGCATCAGCGTTGCTGCCGTTGCAGCAGCACGACTGCTGAGGTGTCAGCTGTGCGTCTGCATGCGATCTGGGGCAACAAGGCTCACTCGCTCAGCTTTTCCAGCCTGTGTAGCTGCTGCTTGTGTCGACTAGTTTCTGCGTGTGTCGTCTGAAGGAGATGCAAACATAACTATGCCAGCCTAGTTTCAGTAATATTAGTTCAGATTGAGGATTGATTTTTCAGTTTAATTTCCCATCTTAATTAAGGATGAAACCTAAGCGAACGCCTGACTGAGCTGCAGCGTTTCTTTCTGTTATCGGAACAGGATAACTGGCACTGGTGCAAACTCAGAGGCTCCAGCTTTGACTTTTTTGACTGCTTCTCATCAGCTCTGTTTGTTCTGCTCTTTAGTCTCCTGCACCAGGTCCCTCCATGCGAACTCAGCGATGCTGGGTGTGTGTCTCACCAACCTGAGGCGAGACGGCGTGTGCAGAGGCTCATTAGTCACCAGTCGCTCTGCTTCTAAAAGATTTCTAAAACAGTAGTTTAAAAGTTTGTCTTCACTAACTAATCTACAGTGACGGTCAAAAACTTTAGAAAAAAAAGTTTGAGCCAAAGGAAAAATAGCTGTTGATTCTGCTTTGCGTGTTTTTGAGCTGATGACATCACTAGAGGGATAATAATGGAGCCAATCAGCTGGAATTAGTAATCATTACGGTGGCTTATCACTTTCCTGACTGATTATTTTTATAAATTTGAACATAGACTGTAATTACTGCAATCACTGTTGAGTATGAAGAATTAAAATCAAAACTAGAAAAATACAGAAGGGAAAATATAAAGAGAGTGTGCCCTATGCACCCAACAAATGTGTTCATGGAAGCTTCTGTTAGGAGTATTTTATGTAGATTTCTAACAAAATAGAAAAACAAATAGAGACACATTTAATTTCCTCTGGGGGTCAGTAAAGTATTTTTTAATTTGAATTTCAATATTTATTCATTGCACACAAAGAGATATGTATTCCAACCATTTACTACTTTTAATATTGATCTTGGTTTACAGCTAATGAAAAGCCAAGCTACAGTTTCTCAGAAATTGTGAATTTTATGGAAGAGATTTTATTAAAGCTTAACATTAGCCTTCAGTGCATCTTGAGGTATTATCATTTTCATTTTGATAAAGGTCCATGGATTGACTTCAAGAAGAATTAGTCAGGCAAGTTAGCTGGCCACTCACAAACTGACATGTTTTCACCTGCAACTATTTATGACATAGTTTTCCCTTTCACTTAACATTACATTGATACACTTCATTATAGCACTCTTGGCAAATGGCCAAGATGTGTATTTCACAGAAAATTTGAGGTCTTTCCTTTGATATATGTGTCTCTTTTTCACAATATTTAAGAAAGAAATCTTTTATATGGTAGTCACAATTACCCATCATTTCCCATTTTATAATAAATAGGTCCGTGGAAATAATGCAGTAAGTACTAATGTTTGTATATTAAAGTTCACTTGAGTTTTTAATGTATAAAAACTCAAGTGAACTGCAGTCATGGGACTGCAGTGGTGGGACAGTCATATACAGTCCCACCACTGCAGCGTTTTGTATATGAAAAACAACACAAAAAACAGTGTAAACCAAGGTGAAAGAGGCAACCTGAGGGTTTGCTCGCTGTAATTTGGTGTTTGCGTGTGTGTGTTGAAGAGCCTTCCCGGCGTAGCAGGTGTGCCTGAGCTTCAGCGCCATTACAAGTCTCATAAATACCACCTGACACCATTACAGCAGGCAGGCCTCGATATAAAACCCTCTTCCCGTGGCGCGCAGCCCTTCAGCACAATTATATTATGGCACACTTAAGAAGAGGAGCCCTGCAGCCTTCTGTTGAGGCTCTTAACGGACCCAACCGGCCGCTGCTCAAAGATGGCTCTTCAGGCTTCATATTTAAGCTGTTTTTATTGCTCAGGTTAATTACTAAGTTTCAGACTTGCTTCCTCAAAAACAACACCACCAATTAATTTGGCTTAACCTGATATACGCTGGCTGGTTTTTAGGTATGTCTAAAACTAAATCAGTCCAAAACATACATTGGCACTGAAGTTTTAAGTTTAATTTAATCCGACTTCATGGAAAAAACACAGATCAGATTAAAATTTAATGGTTTTCATTTAGTTTTCCAGCAGATGTGGCACATCATTTGCCAGAGGTTGGTACAAACCTCAATATTTATCCTCACGCAGATGACATTTCTGCGGAGTGGTGATCTAAACCTCCTTGACATTTTGCTAAACGGCGCTAGAAAAGGTCCAACGCGTCCCTCCATTTTCCTTCCCCTCCTCCCCACATTGTGCGGCGGTGTAAGCAGCACAGCGCACCGACACGTCTCCCGTGCTACGTCAGGGGAACATGTGCCGTTACAAGTTCAGGACTCTGCCTTTTGTCTTCCTCTGCTTTCCATGAGGAGATCAGCCTAAGCTCTTTATTGTTTTGATGTTTTCCCAAAACACACCTTTGAAGCTAAAGTAGGTTAGCATCTCATTATGGTTTTGAAACAGGATGGCGATTTTAAATTCAGTTCAGGTAGGATTTCTGCTGCTCGCTCTGTTCTTCGCCCAAGCTTAGGAAGCCGCACAGAGTTGCCAGAACAAGCACTTTGATGCCTTAAACATGACTATTTGATTTGTATGCATGTAAGTTAATAAACTAAAGATTAGACAGACATTTCCATTGAAATATTCCCAGATGGAGCTCCAGCACAGCCACCACGGCATCCAGAAGTCCTGCCAGGCGTCGCAGACCCAGATAGTCGGCTGAACTTTGAGTCCAGTCTCCTGAAACCAAACGGAGATCAAGCCCAGATCTATTTTCGTACCATCCATCAACATCGACTGCTCCATGGAAGCTCAGCTTGACGCTCCTGTTGATGACAGCCATTCAAAGCGGGACACATAGCTGTCCCATGTCCAGACGGCAGCGGATGGTCTTCATTTACTGTGGATTGCATTGCCAGCCGAGGCTCTGCGCCAGAGCGCTGCCTGCAGAGCTCCCGACGCTTGGTGCCAAATCCTGACATACAGTAGATGGAAGGTATTGTGCTGGCAGAGCCAAAAACACCGCAGTCTGATTAAGTAATATTGTGTAAACTGGTGGGGTGGTGTGAAGCAGTCTGCTGGATAAAGAAGATTGGGATTTTAGCATTCATCAGCGTTGTATTTATGCAATTAAGCTTCACACCAGCTGTTCAAAGCCCTTCAAAAAGGCTTAATCTGTAGAAAACGAGAAGAACTGATACAAATATCATTGTCTGTTCTTTTATGACATGACTTTATTTCATGTTCTTGAATTGCAAAAAAGGCATTTTATACCTATCAAAAGTAGTGCTGTGATATTTGATTTACTAAAATATCACGGCACTACCCTGAAACATTTACAATACCATTCTCATATCATCAGTTCTACATTTTTCAGTTTTTCATGAAGATGAACATATTTGAGAAACGTAAACAATTGAGTTTTTGTAAAGCCTTTGTTATTTGTTGAAACTGGTCAGCAATTCACTCTGCACTACCAGAGCCGCTGGTCTGCACTAGGGATGCAAGTCATTGATTTGTCATTCTGCTTTATTTATTCATCTCTTACTCTTTAAAATATAATTTTAGTTCAAACATACGTGACCTCGTTAGAGAGCATAAATAACATACTAGTAGATCCTTCAGAGGAGCTGCCTCTAAAGCGAAAACATCATCAAGCTAAGTTAATTATTGATACCCATCATGATATAAAACATGAAATTCCTCAAGCATGGAAGCACAAGGTGAACAATTTCTCTGCCTCACTTATTTCTTATGTCGTTCAAAAGAACAAAAATGAACAACTGTTTGGTTGCTCATTTTCTTCTCTAAATACCGTACTTTGAATTCCTGTTTGATGAAAGTGTGAAGAAGAAGGAGAAGAAGAAACAGGAAAAGAAGAAGCACTAATTCAGCAGCCTAGCTTCTCTGTGTTATGTTTTCCAAGAAGCAAAAGTGAGCAGCTCCACATGCCGCATGTTTCATCCAAATATTTTAACCCCTGTTAACCTGCTTATGTCCATCCAGAGGTGAACAAAGAGTTGTGACAGGACAGCAGCTGCCAGAGTGCGCATTTTCCCTCTGCAGCTCAGGTACCTCTGAGGTCTTCCTGGTTTTTCTGTAAAGCTGAGCACTTAGTTCTGTGTAGCTGAGCTGCAAACAGAAACCGCTCAGGGCAACACACAGGTCCCCTACAGAGCAGCTTTGTGTTGGAGAGGCGCCTCTCTCATGCAAAAGACACAGTTAAACTCACAGATGCCGTGTTTTGTACATCACAATGCCCAGCTCTTGCTGATCTTAGCAGCTCTTAGTAACCAGAACAGGTCCACAGTTCTCAGACCTTTTTCCCAAGGAGTTTTCTGCCGGTGAGGCTGCGTGTGTGATTTGAATACTGAGCAGGGGAGAAAAAGAGGAAAAATGTAGCGAGCCAGTGGGGTGTAAGGGAACAGAACCACAGCAGCAGTGCAGTACCTGCTGGGGCATAAATCAGCCTTAGTAATATTATTATTGATAAGACGGAAGTGGTGTTTTATATTCTGTAAACTCTCAGAGGAAGTGTGAGAGGAGACTGGTGATTAATTCTGCAAGCGCTTTGTAAAAACACTTTCGGTTTAAAAGAATACATGGGAAGGGGAACCAGTGGTCAGATGTTTTAGAAGAAGACAAACAATCCTACATGCTGGCAGATTTGAAGAGGATTTACACATAATGCATTCATTCATATTACTCAGTCTCCATGGGAACTGATTAGGAACTAAATAATTTATTAATCAGCTACAGTAAGATTATACCATTATAAGATAACATTTTTATTGTTCTTTCCCAGTGAAATTGTAAAGGGGCTAGTAGACGTTACATTTGTAATTTTGAAATAAGAAATATACATCAATAAGCTGACCTGACCTAAATATTTCTGAGATATGCTGGAGACATTGGCACCATGAAAAAAGTACAGAAGCAATTTTTCATTTATAATGAACATGAAAAATTTAAATAATTTCATTTAGTCTTGAATCAAAATTAAATTATTTTGATTCAAGACAATTTTCTTCCATAAATAAACTTAAACTAAAGACACAATGATGTACAATATATCAGGAACAAATAAAGCATTCTTTATTATTTATGTTTTAACAAAAACATAAATAATAACTGGAAGGAAACAAAAATAAACCTCATTTTAGTTATAAGAACAGCTCGAAAGGAGAAAGAATCTGTTTTCATTAAATGCATTATTTTATGTTGTAATAACACTGAGGAACTTCACTTATTCACTACATGTGATAGTTCTAATTTTGCTTATGTTTTAATTATATAGATAAGAGTTGCTGTTGAGCTTCATTTAGGCAGAAACACATTCAGGTACATCAAATGTTTACTCTGTGGTTATTCTGAGGAAAATTTTGCAGACGGGCATCGAGCGCCGCTCAAACAGAGCATTAACCCTAAAAGTAAAATAACTCAGGGCGATTTTGTCTTTTCTGTCAGTTCTTCATCAGTAGCCTCCAGGGTGATGTCTCGGCAAAATCTCAGCTATTGAGCTTCTCCAGATTTAAAATACCAAACCCTGCAGAGGTTGCACACCCCTCTTAGGTTAACAGATTTGGTGATAAGGAAAGATATATTTACAAAAAATGATGCAAATTACTGATTATGATGAGTCACAGCACCAGATCAACCCACAAAGGGCTCCATAGTGTTTACTTTTATTCTCAAAAGCTGTAATATAAAACCAGGCCTTCTTGTCATTAACAGGTTGAGAACAGATGAACTAATCAGCAGATGAAGTAGTTGTCAGAAGATCAGGGGCTCCTTCACTGTTCACTTTCAAAGTTCATCTTTAAACGTATCTTTTTTTTTTCGACCTCAGCAGAACTTAGTTTTAGCTTTCATATTGTACGCTGAGTTCTCTTCTTTTGTGTGACTATAGCACTTTGTATTTTTCTGAATAAAGATGAAATCTCCCATTTATGAAACTACCAGTAAAATAAAGCTATCTAGCCATGTGATTATAGATCAATGGTCTACAATCCTCGAAGGGTCAGAATCCTGCAACTTTTAGTTGTCCCTTGTCCTACACACTTGTATAAAAAGGCAAAACTGCCTCACTAGCATATGTCAAGCTCCACAGAGCTCTGCTAATTAGCTAATATTGGAGCCAGGTGTGGTGAAGCAGAGAGACACCGGCCCTTGAGGACTGGAGTTTGAGACCAGACAAGGTCTCAGAGAAGTAACAGCTGACCAGTCATTTGGATGTTTTTAAAAAGGTCAGAAGTGTTTTGTTTTATTTTAATTTTTCAAATTTAAGATTGGATGGATTTGTGTTAGAGGATTCCAGTTGTTTATGTCCAAACTTGGTGATCATGGTTCCAATCCCAGTATTGGTATACATATATGGCCCAAATGATGTTACTCACAGCCTTGGTTCAGACTTTTGAATTCTCTCAGATGTTTTTGACCAAGACCTGATACATGAGAGCTGTTTTTATTACACAAAAAAAAAACTACCTAATAAAAGCCATGTGGTCATAATGATAGTGCTAATTAATCTATAACAGAGTGAGAAATTTCCCTTTAAATCTTTACTTCTTTGCTGTGTTTTCATTTTCAGCACTGAAACAAAGAAAATAATTAACTGTTAACAGGCAGTCATTAAATCATGACTCACCTGTCTGCTTTTTTCAGAATGAATGCACTGTGCATGAGATTTCAAAAACTAAAAGTATATGACAGATTTATATTCTGAATCAACAGTGATTAAAACAAACAAGATGCTTTCCAGTTAGGCTGCACAAACAAAATAAAAAGCCGAGTGACTTTGTTTTTTTAGAGAACCATCATCTGCCATGTGTTTGTTTGTTTTGTCTATCATAAGATGCACACTGATGAAGAAAGTGTTGCGTAAGCACATTTCACACAGATCAGGAGGAGCTGAATAAAACGCTGTTTCAAGGACCTCCTCCAGATGTGCACCACATTCTCCTAAAGACTTTTATGGTTACATATCAAGCTAGCATTTCCAAATCTGACTGATTCATGGGGAGTTTCAGGAGCATAATTCTGTGTTCTGAATCAATAAAAACTGAAAGCAGTTAAATTCAGTCAGAAACCTGCTCTGATTTATGGCTGTAATAGATCCTATCTGCTGCTTTCTAACAGGCTGCTGACTTCAGAGGCATTGATCAAGGTGTCTGTAAAAGGAAAATAACGGTAATTGTGTACCACTGAAATAATTACGCTTTTAGAAGAAAATGGTCAGAGTAGAGTGGCTTCGAATTTTATTCTACATTCAAAATCCTGATGTGTTAATTCAGATGTTGTTGATTTGAATTTCCTTCTTTTCTAGGCAGAAAGCATCGGTTGAATTATGTTTAAACATAAAATGTATATGTACAGCTGTGTTTGATATAAGATCAGTGTGGTTAGCAAGTGAAGTTCCTAATCCCTTTAATGACTGTTTCCATACACACAGAAACATTGCACATTCAAGTCCTAAAAGTCTGAAGAGAAAATTATAACATTTGGTGTTAGCAAAGCGGGGGAAATTTATATCAGGCTTTTAAAGAAAAACAACACTTGGCATTTCTCTGATTCTGGAATATTTTCTTGTTTGAGAGCTGTTTCAGTTCAGTTTTCAGTTGACTTCGGTTTATATAGCAAATATTCACCACACATGGCACAACTCTTCACCCAAGTCATACATCAGATCTCTGATGTCTGTTTAGCCCCTTCTCCATTGTCAGATCTCATCCTGGGCAGTTAATGTATGGTTCGGATCTAGCCAAGTTGGGTGTGTCTCCGTTGGCAGTGAGTTCCTCCCTACGTAGGCAGAAATGTAGCCGGGAATGTCGGAACATGAGTGGGCTGTGAGAGCACAGAAGGTGTGGTTGATGCTCTGATGATGTCATTTTACATGTGTACCTATGGGTTGCTAGCCTGGTATAACCTGGTATAACCATCTTCTTGTTCCATCCTTTCCTTCATCCAGAAGGTCTGCATCCTCGGCTATTGAGAAACGATATCTTGCTGGAGGTGTAGACTTTGTTGAAGTTTTAAGCATTACCCAATCACTAACTTTTGCCCATAATGCATGCAGTACATTATGGGCTCATTTTGGGTTGACGGCAGTTCAATCCAATATTTGGAAGTGTGACTGTCATGGACTCAGTTCCTCCACTGACATTGCTAAAACTTCAGGCAGGCTAAAATTGCAAGACAGCTTAGCGTGTCATCAGTCACAACTTCTCCTTCTGTTGGCTGATTGGCCATGTTGAAGTTCTACCAGAAAAATTCTCTTCATTGCATAAGAAAGCAATGGACAGGGTAGTCGACAGAAAGTTCCTGTGAAATCTCTCAGTATATTTGTTCGCTGTGAATTGCCCTGTCCAGTAGAGGCTATATGCACTGTTTCAGTACATAAGTAGTGCCTTCATTCATATTCACGGGCCGATCAACGAAACCAGTCTTCTGCCAATCAAACCTCTTGCGTGCAATATTCGGTTTGGCTTGGCTTGTACCAGCCCTGAAATCGATTCAGAGTCGGGAGGAAATGTGCAGGATTTGCAAATAAAGATGAATCTTTCCTAGGTGGAGTGAAGGAGAACCAGTTAAAGCTCCGGAGATGATAATTGGCTAAGTTTTGGGCATTATTGGCTTTTTCTTGAGCCAGTTGAATGTTGGGTTAGGATTCTTTTGTCTCTGCAGTGGGATAGCAATTCAGAAGGCTGTGATGTGATTATAAATCGGTCTCTGACCCCAGCCTACCCAGCCATACACAATCGAGCATGTTCTGGGATTAAACATCTCAGACAAAAACAATCTGTACCACCTGCTCTGAAGAGAAAGGTTGTTGACCTCTGCAAATTTCAGACCAACAGAAGAAAGCTTCAGCTCATAAATTCAGTTCAGTTTATTTATAGAGTACTAATTCCCAGTAGTAGCTTTAAATGTCTCTGACACAACATGATTCAGATGCTTTTCTTTTGTTGTTGTGGAGAAAAACATTTGGTTCTTGTTGAGTGCAGAAATAATAGTTGCCTGGCTTATTCAGCAATATAATAACCAAATTTGGGATTCTTCCAAATCTTTCTGGCAGAAAGCTCAGCTGTTCAGACTTGAATATAAATCCTTATGTAATGGAAGCGTATCAGGCTCAGGTTCCTCACTATGTCTGCTGCAGGATAAAGTGATTTGAAATTTATTCAGGCAAACTAGCAAGCAGCTATGTCATGTGGCTTGCAGGTAACATGTATAGAGTTTTTCCCGTCCCCCTCAGGACACTGACCTAACTTGTATCCTGGTCATCCTGCCTCTTCTTCCGTTTAGGAGTTGGCTTCTCATAGTGTTTTTATTCCCAGTTGGTCAGCAGGAATGGCCAGACTGTGACCTTTCTAAACTTTTAAAAGTTGACAGTTGCAGCACTTCTTGCCTCTGTGTAGTAAAGCCCATGTTTCTCTATATGCTGATGTTTTGAAAAATGTGTGTAAGCATGAGTAAATGAAGATATTTCTGTGAGACATCAAGTCCCATCACGTTGTTGAAGGTTTATTAGGCTCCTGTCCCGAATAGAACACATATGTTACAATAAAACGTTTGAAATTCTTGGAGTTGTGCAGCGGCGCAACTGAATCATTCCAGTATTTTTTGTGTGCCCTCAAGTAGACATAATTATTAGACCTAATTAGTCAAAATGTAAGTCATGTTGTCATTTTAACTTTGTCTCAAGCCTAAAGCATGCCGAGTGGAGTGAAGTGCAGCAATAGTTTGAGGTTGTGATGTTATCATTGGATCCTTACATGAATATTTGTAAAGCAAATGTGGAGGACTGGTTTGTTTAAGCTGGACTGCTTGTGTAGCAGAATTATTCAAAAATATATTTAAAAAATGTATTTATGCTACCATGTTAAATGCACTGGAAAGCTACACTGGGGCTTTGTTTTGTTGTGACATCATGTTTTCCTGCTGTATTTAATTGAAAGACGGGAACACAACAATGCGAGGGATACAAATGGATTACAGACATATTATAATCAACAGGTTGAAAAAAGAAAACCGAAGGCATGCTGTGTTCAGCAGGTACAGGTTTGATTTAACAAGAATAAGGTGTACTGTGATCAGAAGGTTGGTCGGGACAAGAAAGTGCAATAAGTTCAGCTATCTTTAACTAGCTTGTCATGATTTAATAGACAAAATTTGTCCTCTGTAAATGAGACGGGTAGCTTGTTAAATCCTAAATCGCATACTAAAAGCAGTAATGTGGACACTGACTTTATTACAAGATGCATCCTGGTTGGATCTGTTCACAGCAGGCAGTGCTTGGTGAAATCCAAGAGTCACGTTCAGGTGAATCTTGGAGAATACATATAGATGTGCATTCACAGAATGATGTTTTACTGTTTTCCTATAGAGATTTGGTGTGGGCGAGAATGCTGTGCAATGACAGACAATTAAAGAACTTTCTTTTAAGAACAATCATTCTGTAGAACATGTGATTGCTGCAATCAATGTAACAATCATTTATTCAAAAAGTTATTGAAGAAGCACATAGACATCTCTTGAGGATGTCTACATATCTGATGTAAAATCCTTAAGGTCAGAGAAAGTTATTTCTTCTTCTGTGTACTATATCTTCTACATCCATATTTTTTATCCATCTCTCTTTATTTGATCTTTTATCAGTTCATGTCTCTACCTTTTAATCTTTATCGACTGTATCTTTAACTACTTAACCTGATCCTTACAAGCTTAGAGTTATACAGCCAGGGAGAGTATTTTCCTTCCAACAGTCAAGCCAGGTCCAAATCATGTATACACTGATTAATCAAATTAGTCAGGATTAATTGTGATTAATCAATTATTGGAATAATTGTCAACTTATACAATAACCGATTAATCATTAACAGATCTAAAATATGCATTTTGCTACAAAAAAAAAACAAACAAACAAAAAACAGTCAGAGTGGTAATTAACCCAAAGCTTTACAAAAAAATCTATACATTTTGCAATTAAGATCAAAATCCTTCTTTGTCAGTAAATATGTTCAACTCAGGCCAAAACTCCTCAAGTGGTAGTTTTAGGTCCACCATAACTTATGCTTTACAGTTATTAATAAAAAATAAAAATAAATCATAAATGGTGTAAGAGACAGTATTTTCTAGCTGCAGGTGCATCCTTGAGGAGTCTTTATTAAAATAATGCAGTGTTGCTGCATTTTAGGCATATTTTTACCTTTTATTTTCTTATTTTATAAAGGAATTTAATTATTGGCTTATTTGTATATTTTTAATGAATTTCTAGTATTGTGTAAAAAAGACATAAGTGGTTAAATAAATAAAAAAATCTTTGTTTTTAGAATAATCAATTACTAAGATAATCTTTAGTTGGAGTCCTGGGCTGGATTTTTGCCTCATGTTAGGGTTACAAAAATTTAGAGGTGAGCTTTGAATTAGGTGAAATGCTGCATTTAATGTGTCTTTCTGTTTCTCAGGTGGAAATACAAAATTAAATTGTAAGAAAAAGCAGAGCCCATAGTTCAGTCTTTGTGGATACACCACAGTTTGTTTGTCTTTGCTCTTCTCAATAACAGCTAGCCTTAGCTCCTCAGGTAAATTCAATCAGTTGTTCACTGGTCCCCTGGGCCCCTGTGCATGGAAAGCCAGGCTATTAGATTGATTTTGGTTCTTTTGTGCCAGCTTCTCTTCTGGGCTCCATGATGTTTTAAAGAATCTCTAAATAATCAACAGGATGCAGCAGGGCCTAATTAACTGCTGCAGGGCCTCATTTTATGACAGTATGAGCCACATACTAGCACAAAGTCTCTCTGTGACAGTGGAGGTTAGACTGTATATTAGGTGTGTTCTTATGTAACCCCCCCAGTCATTTCTCCCTTTGGGTCTGCTGGGGTGGCTACTAGGAAACCGGGTCATCTCTTCTTAATCACCTATTCCTGGCGGAGCAACCTTGACACACTCACACACATCTCTCTTTGAACAGTTTTCTAACCATGTGCTCAGCGTTTATCAGAGACACTTGCCAAATAAAAAGATTTCAACAGATTCCAGCTTCTTGTTTCTGAGACTCAAACAGGAGAAAGTCAAGTCAGCAGCTATTTCACTGAAATTGAGCTGTACCTTAAAGGGGCAGTGTTATGTGAGATTGACTATGTTAAGCTTTACATCATGTACATCATGTTATTGTCTCATCTAAAATATACCTGGATTCTGGCTCTAATGCATGTTTGAGAAATCCTTTCATTTCCATGGTAACCATTCAGCTATGGGTGAACCTAGCTTCGCCTTAGATGGATGATGTATGGATTACAGACTTTCAAGCTTCCGCCTCACAGACCTGACTGCTCCCATAGTTTCCCCTCTCAACTCCTTAAGACTAGCCTGTAGCAATTAGCAAACACCTGGTATGACTGGGAATCTGCTGAGATTATTATAGGAGCTACTTCTCAATGCAACAATGGTTTAAATGTTGTTAAACAACAATAGAGAAGTGCTATTGTGGTAACATCCTGAAGGAGTTTCAGAAAGAGTAGAGTAGTTTTTAAAGAGACTGAGACGCAATTTCAAGGCGTTAAATTACAAAGTAGCATTTCTTTCAAGTCATATTTCATATGTAGTATTTTTATAACAACTGAAGGTAAGATAGTTTCTTGATTGTGCAATAAAACGGCACTGTATACTTGGAAAACACATAATACTGCCCCTTTAAGTGACCTGTTTGTGTAGGTGCAGAGTAAAACTCTTATAATTTGTTGACATGTTTGTCATTTTCTTAATTTCTTGAGGGCTCAGTCTTTGTAAAATAATGATTAAAAAGGTGACGTTTTTGTTTTTATGTTTTGCCTAAGTTTTGGAAAACAGCGATGTTGAAAGTCAGACTTTAGTTACCTCATCTGACAAACATTTCAACCACATTTAAATATAAATAGACATCTTTGCATAACCGTGTTGTGACCTTTCAGTTTCAACCACATTTTCATGTTGTTTAGTCGTCATTTTTTTCTACAATAGTAATAGAAATCAGAAGGCTTCATTCATTCTCTTGAACACATCTGGGAGCTTTACTGTTGCCAGGTTCTTGAATCAAACGCACATTTTTGTCTGGAACAACCTAAACGGATAGTAATTTCAAATGCATCACGTTCTTGCATTAATCTAGACATTGGTCTTCCTTTGTTAGCATCTACACTCAGATCATTGACATAATTGACATTCAGGAGGTAAAACCTAACAAGTTCAGCGTACAAACAGTGGCTGGCTGCAGTAAATCCACCATGATAGATTTACTGTTTGAAAGCGTTTAATCCAGGTGTCGAGCTTGTTCGGATGCACTCCTGGCAGAAAAAGATTAGTGCATTTGAGTGTGCGTGCCTATTGAAGCGCCAGATTAATGTGTGTCTTGTAAGATTAAATTAAATTTAGGCTGCACTCTGCAGAAGGTGGGGGAACGCCCTGCCAGACTGTAAGAGTGAAGCCGAGTGGGAGCTCAAGGGTGTGGGGGAGAAGGGAAAGCGCCTGTGCATGAGGTGGGCGGAAGTTCATGAGTGACTATGACGATGCAGGTTTTGTGATCAACATCCTGTGTTTCTCTCACATGCATACTCATAAAAATAGACGGTATGTCTTTTAAAGTACCGGACCAACAGCAGAGAGTTTCTGTTTCTCTGTTTGCTCATTTGCCCCTTTGGTTTCCAGACATGAATCAAAAATGAGTGCAAGAATTAATCCAGTAGGCAGCAAGCTGTTATAGATTTCTATCTACTTCTCAGAAACTTGGTGATGATTAGCTGATTAAAAACAAAATATTCTATATGCTGAGTAATCAAGATAACCAAAGCTCTGAACTTATCCCTTAAAATTAGACCGTTTTTTTTTTTTAAATCTGTTTTATTTTTCTAGTTGTTATGTACTACAAGGTTTAACAGATGTTTGCATAAAAGAAGCCGCAACTCATTTTCAACTTCACTGCACTAAAGAAAATTAAAATACCACAAACTGACTGATACACAAATAAGAAGCCTCTTTAGATGCCCAATACCAATTAGTGGTTTTATTTGAAGTGTTAAATGTAATTTCAGAGTTTAATTTAAACAATTAACACATGAAAACTCATTGGTTCCAAATAAAATGTGCAAGTTCTGTTAGAATGATCATGTTAAAAACCAGAATGTTTTGGTTTTAACCACAACTATTCAACTATACCAGGATCATAACTTGATACTAGTAAGCAAAGTTTGTATGAGATTTTTCCAAATTATACATCAAAGTGTATTCCCCTAACAATGATTTTTACTGCATTCAAAAGAAAATGAAACAAAGAACATCTTTGTCACATATACAGATAAAGCTATGAAAATACACATCATTTGTTACTTAAATGATGTTCAAGTAACAATAAAAACCTGACTTTGCCATTTTTGACTGACTGGTCAGTGATCACCTGTCAGAGCCAATTAACAGGAAACTAAATGCTATGAAAGTATCTCTACATCTTACTAATTTTTCTAGAAGTAGTATTTGTGTTTCTTATCTTTCAAGGAGTGCACTTCCTTTATAGTCCAAAACATTTATAATGCTGTAACATCCATCTAGTTTTTTGTAAATGATGCATTCAAAGCTGTGCAGGTTGTAATTACGTAATATTATTATTTGCCTACAGTGTTAGACTTTAATCATAACTTCCAGACAATTTTGTAGCGTGACACACTAGTTTTTATCTGAATTTACACAGTAGTTGATTTCACTGTAGTGCATGAATACCCTTTAAAAGAACAGATGAAGACAGGAAGAGGTAAGGTACTAAAGACTAAATGTAAACAGGAAGTGACCACTCAACACGTCACCCTCCCTTCACTTCCCAGTGTTTCACTTCCTCTTTCTCTGTGGATGCCTGTTTACTGTAAGCTTGCTCAGGTTTGATTTCTTAACCGTGAACCACAGAAATACAAATGTATATTCTTGACAAGTGATGTGCCTGTAATGTGGGCCAGAGCTTTGTTTAGACTGTGTTTTTTCTGAGCGCACATGTGGGAGAAAACCCCAAACAGCATAATCTTAGCAGCTGACCCAGTTGTTGTCGGCAGAATTAAATCCTGCTGTACGTACACACACACACACACACACACACACACACACACACACACACACACACACACACACACACACACACATACGTTGTTAGGCATGCAGCAGTAAGCCACTGTGGAAGGTGATTGTCTGAGATGAATCTCACTGACGGATCATTCTTTACAGACTCACGGCTCACTGGGACTTTCTGCAATCTTTAATCTCTGCATTGTTGTTAGTTCCTCTGCAGAGACAAAAGTTTGGATTCAGAGGAAGGAATTTTAACTTGAAAATCTTAGACTTCAGGTATTTAAATCCAGCATTAGAAATTTATAGAGAAATATCAATATTAATGTAAAGATTCCTTTCTGTTTGTATTCAGTAGGGAGGCACCATTATGAAAATTTTAACCAATATCAGTAACCGATATTGATGCTGATGTTATGGCAAATAACTGATATTTAGCCAAATTGATATATTTCTCTAAACTTTCTACACTGTGGAGGAAAACGTCACAGTCCTAAGCTGCATTACTGTCACATGACCAAACTCCTTCCGTCCTTCTTCCTGAAACACAAACGGCAACAAGAAGGAAGTGAATATTGTCTGTTAATATCTACCTGCTTTTAGTTGTTGGACCGATACTGAAATGTTTAAAAATAGATACCAGTGTTAATACTGATCAGTTGTGCTCTTGCAACATCCCTACTGTTCAGAACTGGAAAGGATAAACAGATTTTTATTTTGCTGTAAAATTCCTGTCTGCTACACTGAGCATCAGTAACTTCAGTACCAGAGAAGTACCTGGTTTCTGGTCCTGGCCTGAAGAGGCCAGAGACCAAGATTTTTGGAAATGCAAATGAATACTGATGACTTACTAAGTGGCTAAAAACAGGAACTTGGTCTTGTATTGAGGCTTTGATTTTTATACCTGTCTATTCAATTTTGAATCAGTTCTTTAAATATAAACAGCTTTTTTTTTTACCTCTAATAATACTGCAAACCTTCTGCATGCATTCTATCTCGAGGCTTGGTGGAGCATGCACACAATGGCTTTCATGTGAAGATTAGATCACTTCCTTTGATTAATTTGACTCATCAGCACTGACTCTAGTTCCTTTGCTCCTTGTCCAGAAATTGTATTTGTTTATCAAAGCATTTCTTATTTTTCTGACATTGTGCTAGAAAAAATATATTTTGTACCTGATTCATTAAGATTTACAGTTTTTATGGTTTCATATGGTTAGAGTTCATTCTTGGTTTAAAAGATATAAACAGCAGTTTTCACCATCAGTACCACTTTTTAAAAAATTTGGCTGACGCACAGGATAGAAGACTAAAGTTGCTGGAATAAAAAGGTTTGTTGATTTTCCATACACTAATGGAAAAAAACTAAGTTGACTCAGTTGCCTGGATTGTGAAGGAAAAGTTGTTTTCTGTTTGTCTTTTTGGTCTCTCACCTCGTTGTGAAGGAATTTTGGCTCCTTTTTCTTTCCAACTTGCTTGAGTTACAGGCCTTTGTTTTGGCACAACGCAACATTTGAATCAGGCTGAGAACAGGACTTTTATTGTGCCCTTGCAACATCTTGCTTATTTTCTTTTTCAGACATTCTGTTGTAGATTTGCTCCTGTGTTTGGGATCATTGTTTTGTTGGTGACCCAGTTGTTAGCCAAGCTTCAGCTGTTGGACAGATGGCCTCATGTTTAACTCTAGAATGCTTTGAATTTTGGTCCAAAGGTCCAAAACAAACCCAGATCATCAATCTTCTACCCCTTTGCTTGACAGTGGATTAGAGGTGTTTGGGTAAATATACTGTGTTGAATTTTCCACCCAACCTGGTGCTGTATATTGTGCCCAAATACATACAGTCTTTTTGTAGGTGTCCCTTGATGAACTTGTAGCTTTTATAGAGATTGTTCTCACCCACTGATGATTAGTCTATTAGCTACTTTTGATTAACACCACCATTAATCCAATGAAGCTATGCAATATTTTACTTAATGGCATAATTTCTCCAGAATCTGTTTATTTCTTAAAATGAAGATTTAAACCACCTCTTAAGCTCCAAACAGACGTAGGCAGGACTATTTTGGGGCAGAAATCTTTCCTCAGACTTGTTTTTGTCCACACCTCATCACCTACACGTGCTAATGTGACTCACTGATTAATTCGACTGAATTAGACAGATGGTGAAGGCATACAGAGGTGCACAGAAGTTTGTTATTTTTCCATGCAGCTGTAGCAGGACTGAGATCAGAGCTGTGAGGGTTATGTAACACCTTGATGTACTGCCACCCCCTGTAGAGCATGACTCACTGAAAAGAGAAATTTAGAAGGTCCCAGCGTTCACAGCATTTTAGCTGATGTATATTAACTCTTTTACAAAAATCAGCATTCGTACTCAATTTGTACATGTTTACGATATTGCCTTTATTGCAAATGAGACTGTTTTTTGTTTTTGTATAGAAAAATCTAAATTGAGTGACTTAAACATGGAATATATTTAATTACATGTGGCACTTTGCACTTATAGCAAATTTTATGATTGGAAATAGCATCTTAGATTTATGTGAAGATGACTATCATCATACTGAGAGACCTGGGCTTCATTTTTCTATACCAAGATAAACATTTGCAGAGGCTAACATTAGAAAATAACAGTAGTGAGAACACTTCCAACGATGCAATAGTAGTGGAGCTAATCTGTGTTTTGGCTCTTTTCCTGAGTTGCTAATGTTTAGCTACTCAGTGGTTATATTGGTTCAGTTTCCTCTTTTCATGATCTCTTTCTTTTTTACCAATAACTTTATTTCAAACAAAACACAGGAGCAAAATTAAACACTGACAGTTGAGAACAAGATATAAACATAAATACAACATCTAAGGGCTTTATAGAACATGTAAATTATAACGTCAGAATTAACTTGGCGCTTTAGTATTAGCTTCTGCTAAATACCATGTTGGTGTGAGCGCTTCAGTGTTAGTGGAACTAATGTTTATGATTAGCGCGTTAGAGGTTAGCGCTTTAACTTCTTGGTGAGTGGTGCCCACCTCTGGAATTCAAAATATGAGTTAATGACTTTGTAACTTGCGTCTTAAACAGAGATATAATGAATAGCTTTGGCAGCGTAATTTATTGGTGTAAATATACTTTATGTTCTAACACAGATAGATGTAGTTACATGATGTATCTTTGCTCCATTTTAATGTTGAAATCCTTTGTGTGTGTGTGTAGGTTGTTGGTCTTGTTTAGAATAAGGAGACTCGACAGGTAGCCCACAGTCCCTGCGGGTTAGTGGGGGGCCTTGAAGGAGAAAGAAAGAGGTCTGATTGAGCACCTGGGCCAAGCAGGAAGCAGCTGGAGAGTTCTGATTAACCAGGGCTCACATCCACACCCCCCTCACACACAAAGCCTGAGACAAGTTTGTCTTCATTGATTTAGCAGAGTGCATAACTGAGATTCACACACTGCCTGCAGCAGAGACACATATGACCGTACAGCACACGTGGCAGATCATCTGTTTGTTTCAGAGCTCGGTGTCTGGATTGTGTTTTACACTGCTGGCTGCAAGCAGAGGGGCTTTCCTCTGTGTGTGTGTTTGGAGCTCTGCGCTAAGGGCTCGTCCAGAGGTTGTCAGCTTTATAAGGTGGGCATGGAAACATAGCAGTGTGTGCCAAAGAAATGTGCAACCACACCTCGCTCTCTCCCTCTTTCTTTCTGTGTGTGTGAGGGTGTGTATGTGTGGGTGACGTAGCCTCCGTCTTACCTCATGATGCCCACTTTTAATGGCGTATGAGGAATATGAGTCAATCTTGCATAGTTAACTTCAAACTTCACAGCTGAAGGCAGTTTTCATCCTGTTTACTTTTTAAACGGAAGTTTTGTCTATTATTAACGTTGCCAAGTATTTTGTCATGTTTGCTACTTTGTGTATTTTTTTTAAATGTAAAAGTAGCAGATAATAATTCAGCTACTTTTTGTGTGTAAGAGTTACTCTAGAGCAGATAAGCTTAACAGCAGCAGAACGCCACAGGATTTAAAGAAATACACCACTGCAATCAACATTTTCCATTATTCAGTTATTCAGTGTGTTCATGTCAGAGTTTACGAATGTCTCTTGGCAACCCTCCACCCTCTAACATGTCACTGGCACCATCATGCTGTGGGAATGCTTTACTGTGGCAGGGCAGAGAAGCTGACGCAGCTGCAGGGCAATCAAGGAGGAAAACGTGCTAACGGCTGCAAAAGACTTGAGTGGAGCTAACGTTCATTTTCTGGCAGGAGGCTGTACATAAACAAACATTAGTTAGGTCAAACATATTAATTTGTTAGAGTGGTCCAGTGGTCCAAAACTTTGGTTTCTGGATGTCAAAAGCTACAAGATAGACATCCAGCTGTATCTGCTGCAAAAACCCAATTCCTTCCGTCGTCTTAACTAAATACAGAATACAGTTTGCTGGTGTAGTAAGACAAAAATAAAATGGGTGACTGCACCTTTAAGTGGGCTGACTCTCTGCAGCTGCTCACCATGTAAAGTCTGGTCACATCTATTAGCAGACAGGCAGCTCTAGTGATGTACTCTCCTCTGTTTGACCGTCTCTCCCTCTCCGTTCTGTCTCAGACACACACACACACACACATACACACACACACGCACACAGTGGGATAATTGTCTGTTAGAGGTTTGGCAGAGGTCCCATGCTGCACAGCTGCACGGGGTCGACACACACTTATGCAGGCACATACACACGCACAACAAACCAAGAAAACTAGCTGTGGTCTCTTCACACACCCTGTTGTTTCACTCGTGTCTGTCATCAGAACTTTCTACAGAAATAATAAGTCGACAGGTTTCTATTTGTGTGTTCTGCACTGAATGTTTGCTCAGCTGAAGGAGGCAATGATGATGAAGTATTTTGTTGTATTTTGAAGGTGAAGGTTATTACATTTATCTGCTTTGTTATAGTCTAACCAAAATGTTCAGCATTAAATTTTTACAGCAGTTTTATCTCTTTTATCCAGAATTATTTAACCAGGTTTTTATTGATTGTCATGAAATTGTATCGCACGTGACCTACTGACATCAGTGATCATCTTTCCCTGTAGCGCCACCGTGAGGTTGACTTGGAGCAACCTGAGAGATAAAGTATACAGAGATCCAGTTTCCTTATATAGCTGTGCTGTGGGATTATCAGCAAGGGCCAAAAGTACCACTATCCTTAAAATATAAATAAATATTACCATGTGATGGTAAATACAATGTTGAAAAATATACTTTAAACAAATGATAAAATGTATATATGAACATATTGATGTATTATGACCAAAAAAATCTATTTATTTTAATGTTGTGATGATGATATTGACCCATATTTTTCTCTTTCTTTTTCATTGTCTTAACTCTTCCTGAGCTTTAGCATCTTGCTCATAAGCGTCTCTATTGACTGTTTGCATAAGGAACACTGAAAGGCCTTTTATAAGCTTCTTAATATTATTAGAAGCTTATGGGAGAAAATCATTTGACCCAAGCCTCACAGCTTCAAAAGCAGTTCTGACCAATACCAAGGAAATGCCTACAAACATCTGAAATTACAGAAAATAATACAAAAATTAACCTAGAGAATCTTCTGTTTTGCGAAATAGAATTGATTTTATTGTCCTAACTGAACAACTAGAGGAAAGGTTTATTTAATTAATGTCAGACTGAAAATAATAGTTATTGATGTTTCATAGACCCACGGTTCTGCCACAGAAGTTAACATCACCTTGTTGCTGTTCTTGGGGGTTCAGTCAATCAGCGCCAAGTCAAATGAATGGTAGTCTAATAATATGTCAAATAGCATTGTGGCTAGGTATTATGACTTCCTAATTTTCTTTCAAATATTTTAGACATGCTGAAAATAATCCATGAATAAGCAAACTGTCTGTGAATTGTTATGCCTTTTAGTTACATTCTAGAGAAAACTCCATCTTCTGACTTGTGACTCAGCGCAAATCCAATGTGTGTAACTGGTTTCATACATTTACTGCTAGTGTTGAATCCAAATCACATGAAATATATAGTATTATTCTAACAAATGTTACATCCAAGTAGTACTTTATCACTGTCTGATGATCATTGCAATTTGGATATATACTGCAGCTCTATATTGAATCAGTAATTTCTTATTCCATAAATAACTAAATGTCAACATATTTTGTGAAAACATTAATTGTGTATTTCAGTGTTTGTTTTCTACATGGCCTGTCATCTGATTGGTTAACTGAACTGCTGATCGATCATTGTGTGCAGCACTAAATCACAATTTATGTTCCAACATATCACCATGAAATAATTAAAGAAGACAAATACTTATATATCATATATTCCTACATTTAATTCCCAACTTCTTACTGAATGAATGACTTTATTCTATTTCCTTATAGTGATCTTGTGCCTCATAGAGCCACTATTTAGCCAGCAGCGTCCTGCCATGCTGCCCATGCAGTCTGATTGTAGACTATTCTCAGCCCACCCACCTTTCACTATCCCTTCCCCCATGCTGACTGCTGAGGCACTGACCTTTGACCCACATCTCAGTCCATGTGGTCCAGTGTTGAGGCGTGTCAGACACATGATTTCCGCTCCATGGTCACATGTCGTGATGAGAGCCTGGCTGTATGATGGTCTGCCGTTTTCCCCTCACTTCCTTCTTCTGATCTGATTCCGAGCAAACGAAGGCAGCGTGTAACAGATTCACAGGTGGTGGTGGACTATTGTTTCTAACTTTAATAAATTCTCTGGTTTACTTGTTTAGAAAGCCTTGATTTTTGCAAACGTTCTGTGCTGCTTCCTTGATGAGGTCAAGTAAAGTTCAGAGAGAGGAAATTCGAAATTCTAGCCTGCAACTTACTGTTTTAATAAAAGGGAAACGCTAACCTTCAGGCTAGCGGCTGTTAGTGTTGATCCCTGCAATTACAGCTCAGTTTTGACGGAAGTGTCAGATAATCTCACATGGCATTGAATAAAAAAGTCTTGCGTAAGTGAAAAGTAAAATTTTGACAGATCACAGATGTCAACAACGCTTGGAAAGAAGTAATAATGAAGGGATACATCATGAAAGAGTTGTAATCAGAGAGACGGATGGCAGGAAGGGAGGAAGGCTTTTGTCTAGACTTCTCTCCCGCGACTCCAGATGGGGAGTTAACAGTTGACTTGATACATTGTTATGATGATGTGGACAGGTCTCTCTGTTTCACTCGCTCCTGTACAGAGAATCTAGTTTCTCCAGTGGTGTTTCATCATTTCTGTTTTACCCTATGCTGCCCTCTGTCTGCTGCTGGGGCAACTACACCCTGCTAAAAAGTAATAACCTCCTCACCAGTTCTTCTCTTGATGTCTTGAAGTAGAGTTTATTTGTTTGACACATTTAAGCAACACCAAATGTGAAACAAGAAATAAACATCATATGTTGTCAAATGCCATCATCAAATATATATCAAATATGCTGGTCGATGTGCCATTCAGTACTAGACACTACTATCAAAGGCAACTCTAAACAGCTTGGGCTTTAGTCTAAATTTAAAGAAACTCAGTGTTTCAGCATCTTTGCAGTTTTCTGAACGTTTGTTCCACATTTGATGGTGCATAAAAGCTGAATGCTGCTTCTCCACTGAGGTCTGGAAGGTTGACAACAGCAGATCCTTAATGTATGTTGTTGCTTAGCTATTTACAAGCTAAAAACTGTATTTGAAAGTTTATTCTCTGAGCTAGAGGGAGCCAGTGTAGGGACTTTAGAACTGTGAATCATAATCAGGTCTAGATAAAATATTATTTTGCTTCAGTGAACTTTTACAAGTTGCTTATATTATATGCAGGGAGGAACACATTGATCAAGGTGAATCCATTGATTTGCTGCTAAGCTCTCTCCTCAAAGCATGCTTAATAGATAAACTGATGGAGTGAGGACTTATGAAACCTCAGCTGTTAAGAACTCATTTGGATTTTTGATGACATAGGTTTGCAGTTATTGCATGCATTTTTTACATTTTGCAAGTCCATATTACACTGTTAGAATAACGGAAAAAAACAGAAGGTTTGTTTTGATTGATTTACTAAGACTTCAGTTTATTTGTACAGTAAAATAACACTGATGGGTTATAACTTATTTTTTAAAAAAAGAGACCCTTTGTTATCGGTTGCCACACTCCCGTCTGTTCAGTCATTTCTGTTATATCTTAAAGGAGAGAAGCAGAGTTTGCTGGTTTTTATAAACCAGCTTCCTGCAGCAGTCTGAGTTCAAGCTGCAGCTACTGATTATGAATCTGCATCTCACCAAACCTCAGTGGTTTCACACATATCATCATGTTTTTAATCAGACTTTATCTGTCAGATGATATTGTTCAGCAATATCATCTAACAGTAAATGAGTTTCTAATAAAACAATTTATCGAAAGAAAATTAACATGAGAGCTAACCTGAATTCTTTTATTGACATATTTCCTAATTGTTTCTCCCAAACCCCAAATAACTTAATTGTCTGTTGCAAAAACATTTTGCTGTCACAAAATGATCTTATGAAGGAAATAAGTTAGAATGTGACAAATATTATTTCACACTTTATTTAAGCTGACCTAAAACAGTAAGTTGATTAGTGTTTTGTTTATCCAAGTGGGAAATATAATCTAGGTAGCAAAATTCATATTAAAGTATAGCTTTATTGTTTACTGTAATTGTCCCAAACTTCCTTTTCAGTGATTCTGTTTCCTTGTCTACGAAAAAATAAAGTTTATCAAAAAAGACCTTTACCTTACAGAAAAAGCAATAATCAGTTTTACTCAATGGAGTGACAAAAATCTAGGTTACGTACTGCGTAAGGCATTTAGCAAATCCAAAAAGAATGGCTTCCATTGAAGCATATTTTGAGTTTTTCTATTTTAATCACAATTCTTTTGTATTTTTTGAAGATTATTCATAAACTGTTTTGTGTGGCCTTCATATTTCAGATGAATCTGTTCAAAATACTGGAACAGGAACCAAACAAGCGTTTCCAAGTTTTATGTTCTTTCCATTGTCTGCCTTGTTGTGATCGACACCCGGAGCTCCTGTTTTACCCACAGACACTTGCATTGATCCAGCTCATCTCCACACATGATGGTTCCCAGAAAGCCTCACGTAAACCTGGAAGGCTGATGATGGAGCCATAATACTGTTTGTGTAGTAGCTTGCTCACGGTGTGTTGCAGTGTGTGTGTGTGTGTGTGTGTGTGCGTGCGTGTGCGTGTGTTTGTGTGTGTGAGAGAGTTCGTTTTGCACATACAGACCACTGTTGTACCTGAGCTACAGCTTGATGCAGCTTTGTCCTCTGTGTGTGTGTGTGTGTGTGTGTGTGTGTGTGTGTGTGTGTGTGTGTGTGTGTGTGTGTGTGTGTGTGTGTGTGTGTGTGTGTGTGTGTGTGTGTGTGTGCACCTGTCACAGCGAGGAACAAACAAACCAAGCTTTCCTCCTCATTAGACGTCTATAGCACCTCTGCTGAGATGTACAGGTTTTCTTCAGAGAATGCACACACACACACACACACACACCTGCACACTTTTCCTAACATGTACTTGCACCAGTTTACGGTTGCACAGGTGCTGATGGTGAAACACCCACCGAAGCTTTTTCTCGTCATCACTTGAACCCCGTGTGGCTCCATGTTGCAGGCATGTGTGACCTCTGAGCTAAACATTGTGAAGTTGAATCAGAGCAAATGATCTGGTCATTTTTCACAACAAGCTTCCATTATGATTCTTTGCCCCTCAGACAAACTCACTGACCGCAACGTGCCGTAAAATAGCTTTGCTTCCTGAAGCTTATAACCAAGAGATCATTTTCCTCTCTGCTATCGTTTAGCTTTCTTTTCTGTTTTCTCAGTGGGTCAGAGGAAAACTAGTGAGTTCTGCAATTCATACATAATGTTGAGATTGGTGTGTGTATGTGTGTGCCAAAAGCTGTTTAGTTTAATCCTTATTTTAATTTTCGTCAAAGAGGCTGGAGAAACTTTATTGTTTGTGAAGTTTAAGCCAAAAAGAAAAACATGTAGATAGTTTGGATGCAATGATCAAACGTCGATGATTTCTGAGCTCAGATGCCCTTTTCCCAGCTTTAGCTGATTTTTCTCACCTATAATTCAAAATTCACTTATTTCAGTTTTTTATACTTCCATTTGGGTGTCAACTCCTTCTAAAAACACCCAGAACGCTTTAAACAAAATCCACTGCCCTTTTTTTGGAAATAAGTTAATGATTTTTGACGTCTGGAAAATTAGCCATTCAAAAACTTCCCGATTGTTGAGGCTGCTGGAAAACATAAGTGTTTTATTGATGATTTACCATTTAGAAACTTCTTGTTGCATTATTGTTTGTTGTGCAGGAGGCACCACTTCTGCTTTTCAAAGATGCACTGTTGTATAGTTGCTAATCTGTTTGCAGCAATTGTCATGTGCAAGTGTAAATGTGGAGTTTGGGGGGAGACGGTGGCCAACTGCAACTTATTTAAAGTGACAAGAAGCAAAGAGATCTTGTTAACCAATTTCAAAGTGTTTTGAAATTTTGAAACATGACATAAATGCCAAACAATTCAATTGGAATCAGTCAGGATCAGTTAAGGTGAAAATCAGCCGATGTCACTGAAGAGTTGCAGTTCACTTTACATTGGACTCAGTTGTTTGTGATTCTTCTGCCTTTAAAAAATAAAACCTTACCCAGTTTGCTAATAGGGCCACATCAGAACACAATCTTAATTTCTATCCAAAGGAAAAAAGAGAAAAAGAAGAGAAGATTTTAAAGCATGCACCGTTCTTTCTTAATCTAATTAATATGCCTTTAAAAATATGTCAGGTCATTTTCAATTATGCTGACCTAATTCTGGATTTCTTCTTTGTTAATAAGGAGGAAAATGATCCAGAACGTGTATCAGATTTCACACAATTTCGCCAGGTTTTCAAAGGAAAAATTATGGCACTCAAATTTGTCTTGATTTGTGTTAACATGAAATATGAGTACGCAGAGTCATTTTTCTTTCATACAGCTCTGATGCCAAACACATACTTCAGCTGATTGTCTTTAATGTAGATCACAGATGGGGAAACAAAAGCTTAGTCTGTTATATTCTTTGTGGTTTAGCTATAAATGATTTAATGTACATATATTTTTCCTTTCCAGTAACAAACTTCAACAATGGCTTGGAGGCCAGTTCAGACTCAGACGATGAGGACAAGCTACATATTGTGGAGGAGGATAGCCTGTTGGAGAATGATGCCACGGAAACGGACGGGGCCACAGCGCTGGAGAACCATGATGCCGCCATAACAGTATTACCCCACAATGGCTCCTGGAATGGAGGTGAGACACGACCATCAAGTTTAAGAATCCACTCTGCAGTGATCAATGTTGCTTGAGATTTAAGTTGATGATAGCAAGTTGCTTAGATTCATACAATAACACCTAGCCACAATCTGCTCAGGTGAACATGAGTTACAAACCAGTTTCCTGATACGTCAGGAATCAGGAAACTGGAAATTGGTCCAAATAAAATTAATTTTATTAAATTAATCAATGAAATTGTATTTTTTCATTCCGCATTTAGCGTTGGATTTTCAAATTGAGATGGTTGTCTAAGACTACATTCCCACAGCACGAAAATGCAACCCAAGTCAAATTTGGTTGCCTTCGGCCCTGGTTTCATCTTATTTACTTCCTCTGCCCCCAAAATCTGATTTGTGTCACTTCCATATGTGAAACAAATCAGATCAAAAATATGTCCAATAGTTTTTGAAGCACCTTCTGTCAGATGAAAAAAAATGATCAGGCTTTTACATCATTGACATCAGGGCGAGTAGTGCGCACTAATCGTCATATTTCTGCACCAGGAGAAGCATGATTTGGTAAATCTGGATGATTTGGTAAACATGTTTTGTATCGCTCATAGACCTATCTTAACCTGTTCAAGGAAATAAAATAGGTCATATTTAAGACCTGCCACATAAAGATGGTCTAAGATATTAACAGTGATACTCAGACTTGGTAGGAAGTTTATAGAGAAGCGTTTTTATTGATCCATATTTTTAATTAATCTTAAAGATATGTGAGTAAAGGTATTACTACAGTGATGGCTTATTATATGACAACTCTGTTATACTAAAATGAAAATTTATCCTCTAAAAAAGTACAGGAGAGTTTACTGAGTTTTACTGTACATTAACATACACAAAGACTTCTTTATCAGCACAATCCCAGCTGTGCGTTGGCATTTCCACAACTGAGAAAAAATGAGCAAGCAGCGGTCAGAACACTAAGTCTAAGAGGCACACTGATATAGACTGATTGAGAAGGGAAGAAGGGGCCTGGGAAAACATACTTCAGTAATACTCTAATGCATAATCTAGCATAAAGTCATGCGGAGGTTTTCTTCCATAACCTCCAGCTCAAAACCTTGAAACATTTAATAAATCCTCTTTATTTCCAAACATGTCTTGTGATGAGAGCATTTTATCCAACAGGCTGCAACAAATATTCCGTCTTCCATCGAGCAATATCTCATTTATGTCAGATTCACCAATAACGAGATTAGTCGTGTAATAGGAGTAAGTAGAGAGCACAACCCTAAATACATCCCAAACCTGAAATTATTACAGAACGTATCCAAATTACACCTGCGTCCAGCAAGAGATTAATATGGACTTTCAAAATACAGTTGACAGATACCCCTTCAAAATAAGACTGTTAAGAGAGCTTTAGTCCTAATTTTCAAAATGTCTGACTTTTAATATCTGGTTGCTAATTTCCAACAACAGTCCTCTTTCTAAATGTAAAATAATGGGAAAAAAATGCCTCTTGGAGTCCAGTGGTTCAGATTGCTGATGTGTTGCTGTTGCACACACTTTGATCAGATTACCTCCATTTCCTCCTCCTCAGCCTCAGGGAGAACCAGCTCACCTGCAGAACCAGATGCTCTGCCTTTTCTGTCTCTTACATTCATATCTTCGTCACAGCCAATCAAACTAACAGAGTAGAAATGCACACATACAAAAGACGATCATGCCAGATACAAATATCTTGCCATTTCATTCCTCAAACTGGTGTTAAAAATTGAGTTATGTCACTTTCAGAGCTAAAATATCTCCTAATTTCATTAATGCAACATTTTGAAATGACTCAATAGATCTGACAATAATGGAATACTCTCAGAAACTCGTAAATATCTGTTGAATGACGTAAAATCAGAATTCTGTGGGGTTTTTTATACGTTTATTTTTTAAGTATGTCTCGTTTTCCATTTTCACTCCTGAGCAGCTGTTAGCCATTCGGTCGATGTTTGCATGTTCTCCTCATGCATCATGTCTATTCTCTGGTTTTCTCCCACAGTTCACAAACATGCGCTGTGAACTGCAGAGTGCCCTCGGGTGTTGTGGGGTTTGTGTGTGTTTATGGTTGCCTCGTTAGTTGTATATGTTAATCCTCTGTGTCAGTGGGTCCAATATGTGCAGGTACTAACTCCCTGCTGTCCAGACGGGGATCAGAAAGTTTAAAATAATGGATAAATCTTGTTTTTCTGCTCCATGTTTTTAACAACAGCATATAACAAATACATGGACTTGATTGAATATTTGCTTATCAGTTGCATACAATTCTATCTACTTGCTTTTTAGAAACGCAAGTGTTGACTGAGCTAATAATGACATACATAAATGAATTTCCTCATTACCAGTGCAGAGAGGGTGAAAGGTTGTGGGGGAGTTGAGTCAGCTGCTTATTGTTCATCTCTTCAGACAGGAGTCTTTACATTGCACTTCTGCTTGGAGATTAATCCAAGCCCGGTAATAAAGTATTCACCATATTTGCTTTAATAAGTGATGGTTATAAATCTACCACCCACGGTTCTGTGTGTATGCAGTTTTCATCAAACGGGTATTCTTTTATTTACAAATGTGGAACAAAAACTGAGTTTAAATCTCTACTAATTACCTCTGTTAGCACACATTGAAGAACACAACTTAAGTCTGCTTCAAGACTTAACAACCAACAATTCAACAGCAAAGTCTGATTGGTTTTAGGTTTTCACCGTTTCTCTTCATCCTTTTAATTGTGGATTCTCCACAAACACCTCAGCCTACGCAACATCCGCCTTCATCTCGGCTGGAGTTAGTTAGAGCCGGGCGGGAAACACTGGAAAACCATGGAGACGTGGAGAATGTGACACTCAGAGATATTGCTCTGAAGGCTTGTTTCATTGTTGCTGAATAAAGCCTTACATGGTGTGAGCCGCGCTCATGAGAGCTACTCAATCCCAAACACAGTTTTTTTCTCTAGCCCTCTCAGCTCAGTCCTCTCCGCTCTGTGTACTCATGCTCTACACACAGATTTCTTTTCAGTTTGCAACGTTCTTCCAGTAGGATTTGCTCTTGAATGCTCAAGCCTTTTCTTCTCAGATTCTTTCTTGTCAGTAATCCAGATGCAAATAGTCTGTTGTTGGGTATTAATTATCTTTCAGAGTTTTGCACATCCTGTTTGGTAAGCCGCTCCAGTAGCAAACTTTGTTAAATTATTTCTCACAAACTTTCACTCTGATGTTTAAGCTAACATTTAATCTTCTGAAAAACATTTAAGTTTATTTCTTTGATTAAATAATGGATACTTAAAACTTATCTGTAATTTTTTTAAAAATTTACTTAACCTTAAAAATCTTCAGTTTTCAGTGAAGCATCGACTGATTAATTAATCACTTCTTTCAGTCTAACAGTGATTCATCTTTTAGGTCTGACTTGTTTGCAAATGACAGAAAAATAACGACCAGTGAAACTGTAGTTCATTCTGCAATATATTTTTTTATCTTACCTTGTTATAAAATGTGGCTTACATGAGTCTTAATTAGTCTTAGTTAGTTTAGCTTTTTGCCTCATCAACCTCATCAACCACATTTACAGACTGTTTAGACAGAAGGCAGAAGTTGCCTTTTCTACATCTTATCAGATAAATTTTGCTTTGGAGTTTGAGGGTGATCAGGGGTTTTACACTTAAATAAAATACCACAGAATTCCCTTTATCTTAATATATGTAAAAAAAAAAAACTGAATGTTGAACTAAATTTCTTTATGTTTTCAGTTCTTCTTCTTCAGACAAACAAAGGATTTAACAGATGTACTACAAAGGATATTTGCGTTATTTAAAACTCTTTGCGTCTAAAATATGTCAACAAGAGATGCACCGATCCACTTTTTTCACTTCTGATACCGATACAGATATCTGAGTTTAGTATCAGCTGATAAAGATCCGATACGGAAAAACAGCACCCAACAGACTTAACACTTCTTTTTTTAAACAGACATAAATATAATGAATTACAATTTATTTGATAACTCTGCAGGGTTACAACAGAGTTATCAAATACTCTGTTTGAGCTTGGTCAGCTTGTCTGACCAAGCTTCAAAAGCTTGGTCAGACATGTGAAAACAACTTGATTTGTTCAGTCCGAGCAGTTAGGAGAATAACAGCCAATTGAAAATAAATAATAAAGAAACTGAAACTTTAACTAACCTTCTTTCAAATTGTTCAGAAAGTACATTTAGGAATTCTGAATGTAATGTGAAATTTAAAAAAAAAAAGGACGCAGAGCAGAAAGCGTAGAATTAGACTGAATAGATCTGCCCTTATGGATTAGGCACACTGTCACTCATACCCAATCAAAAAAAATTTTTCAATATACCGATACAGGTAATATTAGATTGGTGCATCTCTAGTGTCAACTACCAAACTGACAGGTAAAGAGAAGCTGTTCAAATACTGCATCTGATCTGGGTGTTGCTGTTGGGGAAAAATTGATTTCTGCTGTTTTAGTATTTAAGTAAAAACTAATCACCTTTTGAATTACATAAGCTCAAAAGAATTTGTTTGTTCTTAAATCAAAGGCAGGGGAGTAGACATTTTCCCCATTCTGGTAAAGTGTCCTCCAAAGTTAATTTATTTTAAATTTCAAACAAAGCACAGCTAAATGAGCCACGTTTTCACAGCTGCACCTGAAGTTTCCAACTGCACCTGCAGTAAAAAGGAGCCTGTTCCCTCCTTTAGAGAAACATTAACAAACCAGGAAGGAGCTACACTTTTAGCGTGCGCAGGAGCGCTGGTGGTCGTTCGGGAAGAAGTCATGGAAAAGTCTCGTTGCTCTGCTGTACAGCTACCCTGGAAAGCCTTGAAAAGCCTGGCCTAATGCTTTTGGATTGTCTTGACTTTCTTTCCATCTTCCCTCCCTGTCCGAGGCGAAAGGAGCTAGCAGCTGGTGGTGAATTGATCCTCTGGTGAGAGATTAGTGCGCGCTACTCCCCCTGCAGTCTGGGCCGCACTGCAGCCCCAATCCATCCTGCTTTATAAATTCAACATGTACTTTCAGTGACAGGTTCTGGCAAGGTATACGAGTGCAGAGTGTGTGAGATGGCGAGCAACTCCTCCAGTGTGTGTGGGTGTGTGTGTGTTCTGGTGAAGAATGTGTGCGCACATGTGTTTGAGTCCACCACATGGTTTCCTGTTTTCATTCCATTCTTATATTACATTGTGTGTGCTGCTGGGTTCTGGTTGCCATTAGTGCTTAGCATTTTGTGAGGCATTAAGTGTAATTGTGGAGTATTGTGGGAAAATATGCAGAGAGGTGTAGTCTGCAGGATGGGGTGGGCAGGGGGATGATATTCGACAGATGTGATGAAACTGGAGAGAAGAAACTCCTGGGTTACAAGCAAAAAGGAGGAAGGTGAAAAAAAGAAAGGGAGAGAAGAAACTAAACTTTTCCAACTGCTTTGGTTGAGACAGATATTATATAGCAGAACAAGATCACCTTGAACCTTGAAATACTTATCTAGAGAACATTAAACAGAGGATGTTGTAATACCAGGGCCCCATTACAGGGCCGGTTTTTTAGCTTTCTCTGTATGGAAATAGTTTCATCTGTTTCTAACGTTGTCAAGCATCATTGCCCTCATGCTTTTAATGTCTTTTTGTAAGTTTGCATTGTTGTTAGTCATTAAATTAAAGTTCTGAGTTTGTTTCTAAATTCAGGGGACATAGCAAATATAATGAAAGTGGATGAAATCGTGATGAGCATTTTCAGAAAGGCGTTAAATGAGATGCAGTAGTATAATTACGCACATTTTGGCATAATAGAGACATTGAGCCATTTCTGTTTTCATTGTCTTCTTCGTTCCTTTTGCTGATGATACACAAGTCACCCTACAACACACTGCTCTCAAAGTTACTGGTCGAATTGTTCTCATTTTTTTGACTATGTATCATAAACCCCACTTGAAATACTATTGAGATTCTGATATTATGTAATTATTTATCTGTACAAACCACCTGTTAATCGAGACAGATTAACAAAATGAGCTGCAACAATTAAAATTTTAATTTGTCGCCAGTCGCATTTTACTGTACTATAGTCTTAAAACAGTTATCACGTTCAGTTTGTAACATTTAATCACGACTGCTCAGTCTGTGATTCCCAAATGACAACAAGGGCAAGTGATTCACTGAGATTTTAGACTTTTAAAACTGTAAACTTGTTCTTTTACTGAAAGGTATATAGCTTTTTAGCATTTTGGTGGAAAATGTGAAACATTATTGCTAACATTTCAGTGGGAGAAAAAAAATGCATAACATTTTACATTCACAGTAAACCTGCCTCATCTTTCCTGGAAAGTAAAGTTATGTGCTTTACTTTCCTCTGACTCCCTTTTTCTATTCTCGGTCAAAAACTTCTCCATCTCTCCTCTGTCAGCTTTGTGTTGAATGTACACCAGAAATGCGTTCAAAATTAAACAGGAAGACGCAGAGGAGACTTCATCTGTCTATGTTTATTTAACTTTGAGGAAATATATAGGCCTTAATGCTTGACTCACAATTTTTTTCTTATTAATAGATTTATGTGTCAGTTTTCTTTTCAAAGCTTCTCATAAGACACTCATTCAGAAGAGTCCTAATCTCCTCACATCTACAAAAGTATGTTAGTACTTCCAACTGGTTTACAGAATGAGGCATGTTGCTATGGAGATAAACAAAAACTCATTAGATGTCGACCCGTTGCAGTGTGAAACCTAAAGCTCCAGCTCCACCCATCGATGTCCGACTTGTTGGGAGAAAAGATTCCCAGTTCTAAGAAAGCGAACTTTAAAACTGAAAATCTGAGAAATTAGTAAAACACAAAATGCATATGGGCATTTTGTGTTTATGGGCTACAATAACACTGATTTTTGTGCAGATGGAGATAATATTGGCGGATAAGATGTGTGCAAGTATGAGATGATTGCTCGAAAGTTGTGAAATTGGGGCCAATTTCTTAGTGTGTCTTTGTATTGACTGATGTTGGTAGTTTTTCAGTCGGTCCCATAAGTAAAACTGGGCTAATATTAATAATCAGTGTTTATTTCCATCATCTTATTTCAGCTTGTGTGTGTGTTTCAGGTAGTGGTTGGGGTCGGTTGAGTTGTGTTTCTGTTTGGTGATGAGTTGACCTGAAGCAGAGGCACAATGTCAGCGTTGTTGAAAAAGTGAAGAAATGTTTAAAATTTGGGGTAATAACAGCGATATATAAATGTTCTTATCAGTGCATTCATACCCTCATCCAACCAAACCTTTTTTCCCCATTTTCCTGCTATGAGGCAGATGTTTTCACATCACAAATATCAAGAGGCATAATAGATGGTTTTGAGCTCTACAGAACAGACTGCAGAAAGGTTTTGGATGGAGAAAAGAGAGGGTCATTAAGGAAGATAGAGGAGTGATTGCACTGAGGTAAGGATGGAAGGCAGGCTGAGTGAACCTCAGAGGAAAAAGAGATTTGGAAAGCTTTTGGATGAGATCATGGGAAGCTAAGATCAGTGTTTAAAGCAGAGTTCAACAGGAGCCTGCCTCTTTATGAGGGCTCTCACACACGGCTCAGTGTGTAGACTGGTTCTTTTTTCCTTTTATTACTAGTTTTTGTGATTGCAGACCCCCTCCTCCACACACACACCCACACACACACAGCTGCACCTGTCGCTGACACAGCTCAGCAGGAAGAGGCGTGGCCTTTGGCTCTGCTCCTGTCTGCATTTAAAATGCCTTATTTCCATGGCAGCAGTGGTTACAGTTTCACTTCACTGCTTGTTATCAATGTTTTCGTGCACAGAACGTGAAATGTCTTCGTTCCAGTTCCGTTTTTGTCTGCTCTTATAGGCTGCAGTCTGCAGTGAAAAGCAGGTATTTTTGATGCAGCAGGTGGAAAAAGGCAGCTAAAGCTGATTTGAAAAACTTTATTAAGCAGAAACCTTCTTACTGAAGTGTTATGATTTTATAAGTGTAAAGAAGAAATTCTTTGGTTTAGCTTTCTAGTTTTAACTAGAAAGCTAAACTAAATTAGCTTCTAAACTTTTTAAGATTAGAATCTTAAAAAGAAAAGTAAAATATAAAACGTTTAGATGAAGACTGTCTCATGACCCAAATCCATCCTGATGATGTTTCAAATTAAAAGCTCCTTGGTCATCTGCTACACCTTGAAAAATGTTACTTAACACTTTCTAATACATTTTAAACTTTTTAATATTATAATGATGCAGAGCACTGTTTTTTGTTGTTGTTTTTTTTGGTTTTTTTTACTTATTGTAAATACAAATACAAATGAATAGGATGTCTTCCTAAGTCTGAGCAGGCTGAACATCTGAGCTGTAACTAACAATTTCAACTTAATGGAATAATAAATGTAGAATAGTATTATTTTATATATTATGCAGAATTATTTTTATAATCAGATTTGAAAACAAAAGAATTAATTGTTCTGACCTTTCTCTTTTTTAAAGCTTTTATTTTTTACCAGTCTAACAACTTAATTTAAGTGACTGATGATATGAAACCAGTCCCTGATTATTTTACATGTCATCGTAAACTTTCTTCTCCTTGTAAGTTGATATTAATCAGTTTTATTGACATCCAAAAATCTCAACAGTTTAACAGGTTTCTTATTAATATTTTAGTTCACCAATCAATGCATTCAAAACAAACATTACAGGCCAGCAGACAGACAAAACAACCAACTAGACAAGCAAAGAGAACAATCAGTAGGGTAAACACCACAAAAAAGTACAAATTAAAATCTAAATATTTAAAGAAAGACAAAACACAGAACATAACCAGGTGGCATCACCACACAAATTGAATTGTTTAACATATGTGGGTAAGATAAATTATTTTTCTTTTTGTGTGTTTTTTTTCCTCTTTCCTAACATACCTTGTAATTAATCTGGAGTCAAGTTGTTTGGTTATTAGAAGTAGTTTGGCGCTCCCTAGTGGTGGTCGTTCAGATCCACATTGAATTAGGACTGGGTTAATGCCAGCAACAAATTTTATTACCAAGTATAGACATGTCTAAAATGACTCTTAATATGGTAATAACATTTAATTAAATTATTCATCATTAGAAAAATGTTAGCAGAAGTTTTGCAATTAATCACTGAAATGGAAAGAAGATCAAAAGCTTCCATCCAGCTGTTTCTATTTGAGGATCATGTCTGAACGCTGTGTGTAGGTAAACTCCTCAGCTGCTGAAATGAACATTGTCTGTGTGTGTGTGTGTTTCAGTGAAGGAGGAGTGTGTGTCGGAGGAGGAGGAGGACGAAGAGGTGAAGGACGCTCTAGTGGAGGAGATTCTCCAGCAGAGCGACACCGCCATCATTTATCCTGAAGCTCCAGAGGACGAGCAGAGTCCGGCTGAGACGGGAGACGCTGATGAAAACGGTAACAAAACTCCACTCTGTGTGTTTACCTTTCTGCTTCATCACATAAAAATACCAAACGTAATATTCTGATTCAAAACAAGTTGCTGAACTAGTTGAGGTCCAGGTGGAAAGTGAAGCACAGTGTTGGATAAGAGTCTCTTCAGACATTTACAGTGCTAAACTCGAGAGCGACGCTGAAGAGCTGTTGACTGGAGGTCAAAGCGATTTACCTGCAGCTGCCCATTCAGTGCAAGAAGTGGCTCTGAATGTTACAGCAGAAAGTTAGAGTTCATAACAATGTATGTTCATGAATCTTTTTTGTTGTGGTGAGTAAATAGCTGTACCTCAACTCTGGTAATTTTGCCCTTGTTTCCTTAATGTAAGGTGCAAAACTTGTGTAGTTATATTGTCTTCAAGAAGATCCAACCCTTCATTTGTTAGTTGCTTTGCACAAATATAGTAGTATTTGTAGTAATTCAGACAAAAGTATTAATTTTGCAAAAATTGAACAAATTTAAATTATAAAATATGCTAAAAAAAACTTATGATTTGTTCAGATATGTGATTCTGACAGTTTTGAGAGGAAAGTTTTCATACTTAAACGTCAGAAGTATAAAAAATAGCACCAAAAAAAATACAAAATTGGCATTTCCTCCTTAGAGACAGAGTCAGATAAAGGATGACAAATCTAAAGAACTTTTTTCTTCGTCAGGCACACCCGACAGCTTCTCCCACTTGCACATTTGCCCGTACTGTTCTCGGGGCTACAAACGCAACGCTTCGCTGAAGGAGCACATCAAGTACCGCCACGAGACCAGCGAGGACAACTACAGCTGCTCGCAGTGCAGCTACACCTTCACCTACCGCTCGCAGCTGGAGAGGCACATGAGCCACCACCGAGGAAACAAGGAGCAGGTAACACCTCTCAGCCCAAAAGGTGTCAACTCACACGTCTTAACAAGGCCACAGGGCACCACAGTGAGACTGAGATCAGCTCTGAAAACCAAACCACCGCCAGGAGTTGATGGTTTTAATTAGTGAGTGTATGTGTTTGAGTCCTTTTACTGCTTGATTAGTCCCACAATGAAAGCGCTGTGGGCTAAACTCTGAGATACTGTCCAAACAAACTCCAGGCCTCTTCTGGATCAACAGTAAGGAATTTATTCTGCTATGGTCAACATTAAGGGAAAATAAAAATTATTTCATTATCGTGGCATTTAGAAATAAAAATAATTTGGGTAATTCTGTCTTAAAACAAGATAAGTTTGGTTTAATTTAACTTAAAATAGTGAGAAAAAAGTATGTATGTTTTTTTTTATTTAATCTATGAGTGCATAGATCTTGTTTCATCTGCATGTCTCTAACACTCAGTGAAATGTCAAAGTAACATTTTTAATTTGTTCTTTACTTTTTGCCTGGTATTTTTACAACTTAATTTTGAAAATAATAGCAATTGTATTATTATTGTCATATGGACAATGAAATAAAAAATATGATCATTCCAGTGCAATGTGTACTGTTAAAGACTTTAAACATGCATTTAGTACATTTACATGTGTTATGCAGGTACAGACGCAGTTTTTGACTGACTAGTTATTACTTTAGGTTGGAACCTGTTTTTGAGTGAAAATTGATTTTAAGGAATCTTGTGTTTTCTGTCTCAGCGTCACGTTTCCCAGTCCACAACAGGATCAGGAGGTACAGGTGGAACTCGCAAGTTCAAGTGTACCGAATGTTCAAAGGCCTTCAAATACAAACACCACCTAAAGGAACACCTGCGCATTCACAGCGGTAAGGAGAAACCAGACACTCAGCTGCTCAAACAATCACATTTCCAACTGATTTATGTCCCAAACTGTGACTTTATAATCAAAAGTACATTCTGAACCTGTAATGTTGAAATATATTTTAGATAAAAGACGACGAAACTACAATGAATTAGAATATCACCATGAAGCTTTCTTAGCTCACTTAAGTCAATTTTTAAGATAATCTCTAAGGGGGTAATTTGCTCATTTTCCGTTGAAAAAAGACGTCTGTGTTGCGTTCAGTGATTTATAAACTAATAACAGTATTTCAAAGCCAATTCTCTGAGCTGGAGGTTTTATTGTGTTTTTTTAGGTGAGAAGCCATATGAATGCTCAAACTGCAAGAAGCGATTCTCCCACTCTGGCTCTTACAGCTCCCACATCAGTAGCAAGAAGTGTGTGGGAGCAGCAACTCAGAACAGTGTGACTGTAACGGTGGTGAAGACCACGTCTCCAAGCACTCAGACAAAACCTGTTGCAATCGCTCCAGCACAACTTCCTGTCAAAGAAAAGACTGAAAGCAAACCGCTCCAGGAGCAGCTGCCCGTCACCCAGATCAAATCCGAACCTGTGGAATACGAGTGCAAGCCGGTCATGGCGGCGCCGGCGACTTCAACCGGCAGCAATGGAGTTGTGAACGGCGGGGCAGCGCCACCAGCAGCAGCCCCAGCGGCAGCCATCCCTCAGAGCGTAGCCATGGTCGTCCCAACTGTGGGCCTCATGTCGCCGGTCAGCATCAATCTGAACGACCTGCAGAGCGTGCTGAAGGTGGCGATGGACGGAAACGTACTCAGGCAGGTGCTGGGCTCAGCCAACGGCGTTGTGGCGCAGGGAAAGCAGGGAATCGTGGTCCAGCAGCCTCAGCAGCAGATCATCAGCCTCCCCGCCTTCGTGGATCATGACGGCACCACAAAGATCATCATCAACTACAGCATCAGCCCTGCGGCCGGCACCAATGCCGCCGCCGCCCTACCCACGCCGCTCGTCATCAAAAACAACCTTCCCCCTGCTCCCGTCGTCACCACCGCAGCAGCTGCAACCCCGACCGCAACAAAAACAGATCAGCTTGAAACGCCTGAGGTAACGGACCTCAGTCTGAAGAAAAATCCAGTAGCAGAACCCATTAAAGACACAAAGACGGAGGCAACAGCGGAAGAGACTGTGAAGGAGTCGGAACCAGCTAAAGTACCCAAATCCAGTAGCAGCAATACGTGTTTACTGTGTGACGACTGTCCTGATAACCTGGAGGCGCTGCATCTACTGCAGCATCGCAAAGCTGCCAATGGGGAGGCCGTGGACTCAGCCGCGTTGGACCCGTCGTTTGCCGCTCTGCTCAGCGAGGCCGGCGTGATGCTGGAGGAACCGCCGGTGGAAGACCTCCTCTCGCTCCTCAAGACTTACTTCGCCTCCAACGCCAACCCCAGTGAAGAGGAGCTGACGAAGATCTCCAAGTCTGTCAATATTCCCATGGAAGTGGTCAAGAAGTGGTTCATCAAGATGAATTCTGGGAAAAACATGAGTAAATGTCACAGCGAGTCATCAGATCCTCCAGAAGAGACTAAAACCACAAATTCCAGCTCAGAGGAGACTTTGAATAACGATGAGAACGGCAGCCAGGAGGAATGTGACAGACCTCAGTCCCGCGCCAGCTCGCCGTCAGACTCGCTGTCTCTCAGCGGGGATCTGGTGATCGTCAAAAGCGAGCCAGAAGACCCAGAGGAAGCCGACTCCCAAGCAGAACCTCTGGACCTCTCTCTTCCCAAACATGAGATCCCACCATCAGAAAAGAAAGCCACGCCTCCTCCAAAGCAGCAGGAGCATCCTCTGAACCTGACCTGCCTGAGGAAGGACGGCCAGACGCTCTTCGTCACCACGCCTCAGAGCACCAACCCCGTCAACATCGTCACCGCCACCCAGCTGCCCACACTAGTGGCCATCGCCGGTCAGGGGACGGTGGGCTGCCTCGGCGCCATCAACACCACCACAAAACGCACCATCCTCATCCCCCAGCTCACCTACACCTACGCAGCCGCCACCGGCAACGCCGCCGGAGCCAAGACTGTCGTCCTCAACGGCCATAAGGTTGGTGCTGCTGCAGCTTGATGGGACTCGGCTCCACACTGCGTTTCCTCTCTGGTTATTTAGGGAAGAGGGCAATAGAGGGGCCTCAGAAAACTGGATGGAAGAGATGGGGAAAAAAATGTAAAAATTTAATTTAATTAAAAAAAAAAATGAAGCTAACAACGTTTTTAAATCATAAAATGATTGAATGATTATACTTTATTAACACCACAGGGAAATTTGCATTCCAGTGCAACACATGTGAAATCTTTTTCAAAAATACATTTTTGACAACAGAGAATTAGTCACATTAAGACCAAATTAAAAAAAAACTTAAATGAGTTGTCATATTTTGTGAATAAAGTCTTAATATTGTGACTATTCTCGTGTTATTTTGACTAGCCTTGTCTGTTGGTTTCCCAGCCAGAAGCTAATGCGGTTTGAAGGTCATTTAATGGAAAAGCTGGAACCCAGATTTAGGAATGTGTTTTGTTGTGCAGGAGAAACGCTCAGAGAGCAACACTGACGGGGCTTCCTCTGCAGAGGAGCAGGAGAGCAAGAAGAGGCGGGTGGAAAATGGCGTCTATCCCTGTGATCTTTGCTCCAAGGTCTTCCAGAAGGGCAGTTCGCTGCTCAGACACAAATATGAACACACAGGTATTCATTCCTCCTACACTTCATGCAGTCTGACGATTCGAAACTGACTCAACTTTAACTCCAGTCACCTAGCTAACATCATAGACATGCTGCAGTACTTTTCACTCCTATTTACGTGTTTTCACTTTTAGTCATGCTACAGATACAAACTTTATTGCCTGAACAATACGCATGCAACAATACAAACTTGTTTTAACTGCATATTGAGGTAATGCTCATAAATATAATTGGGAAAGTTAACACATTGTTGTCCAAACTACTAAAACTAACTAAATAAATCAACCAAGTCCTTCAGTCTCTAATTTCTCACAAACCTTGAACAGGTTGGCTCATTATAGTCGGCTTTTCTTCTTCTCTGATTATCGCTCTCCTTTCTGATCCTGTCGGTTTATGTGTCTGTAGGTTTGCAGTTGGGATCACAAAGTCCCAATAAAATATGATAAAGTTTATGGTTGGAATGTGATAAAATGTAAAAATATTCAACAGACGTTTTGTAGCTACTACGAGTTTCATGACACTAATTATTAGAGCTGATTAATTGTGATGAATTGATCCCTGAAATGATTACCAAGTAATTTGATGATCAATTAATCATTAACTGGAACACGCAGACTCAGGACTACATATTCAGAGCAGCAATTAAACCACGACTGTACAACAACATATACATTTCTGTTTACAATACTGTAAAAATTAATCACGTTTTTGCTTTCCAATTATTAATCGATTACTAGATCAATCAAGCAGAAAGATCTGAGCTTTTCTCTTGTTGACGTTAGAAGCATTTTTTCCTGCAGATACTTCCTTTGCTACAAATGATTGAGAGTTCACTAAGGGAATAATGTACTGCATTGTAGCCATTGAAATGCATCTACATATTAAAGTTTTTACCTTTTACAGATTGTACAGAAATTCACATCTGCATGATGTGTCAATTGTTTTTATCTAATTAATTGTCTATATATAAAATTATTGTTAATTGCAACTTTACTAATTATTTAAACCATGTTTATAAACTGATATTGAGTTAAAATGTGGCAGGATATAAATTGCAGCCATCACAGTAGAAGAAAACTGAAAAAAAATGACTGAAAATGAGACTAAACTTAATTATATTGTTTATCAGTTATTGTGAAAACTTTTTCATCATGATAAGGATTTTGATTTATCGTCACCATGATACATTAAAATGAATGATGTTAAGATAAAACTAAAACTGACAGCTTTATTGGAAATGTTGATTTCATTATTTTCTCCACTGAGAGCATCAGTAAATATTAAATACTGTGAACAGTTTAGTGACATGAATCGCTCTTTAAGCAAATGAACAAGTCTGTTTTAAATGGAAATGTTTCCTAAGAAAAGACGTAATGACTAATTTATCTTCATTTTAACACAATAGTACAAAACATTGTGATAAAATTCAAATTTCCTAAAACCCACCTGTACTAAAAACTAAAGCAAGTTAGCTTTAGGGTTGTAAAGAGCAAAATGTTCTATTAAAATATAGTTCATGTCCTCCTGACGCTTGTTTCTCCTGCAGGAAAACGGCCCCATGAATGCACCATCTGCAATAAAGCTTTCAAACACAAGCATCACCTGATCGAACACTCCAGGCTGCACTCCGGCGAGAAACCCTACCAGTGCGACAAATGTGGGAAACGCTTCTCCCATTCGGGCTCATACTCGCAGCACATGAACCACCGCTACTCCTACTGCAAGAAGGACTGGTCCATCCTGGGCTCCGGCCTGGGGTCACGCAAGGGTCAGTTGGAGCTGGGCAGCCCCGGCGGCGGCGCGCTGTCGGACAGCCGGACCACTACGCCGCAGTCCCAAATGGACTCGGACGAGCGGGAGAGCGAGGAAGAGGACGACGAGGCCATGTGTGTGGACGACATCCGGGTGGTGCAGGTGGACGACGGCGAGTGCGAGATCTACGAAGGCAACTTTGACGACGAGGAAGAGGAGGAGGAGGAAGAAACAGAGGCTGGGCAGGCACAGGGGGAGGGACAGGATTTCTTTTGCGACGTGGTGGAAGTGGAGCTGGGGAACGAACACGCGGAGAACGGCACTTCAGAGGGGAAACGCGAAGAAAAGGAGGAACCGGCGGGCACAGCAGCAGAGAAACAGGCAGACTGCAAAGCAGAAACAGACAAAGTCATGAAGGAGGAGTCGGACAGCACTGAGGAGCCGCAGGAAGCTGCGAAAACGAAATGAAGGAACCCGATTCCTCAAAGTCATTTCAGACAAAAACCACATCAAGAAGCAGCAAGTCTGAAAGTTGCCTAATCTTAACGGTCCACTACTGTGTACAAAAACCCAGGTGTGCCTGAACTTAGAAAAAACAAAGACAGTGACTTTTTATTTGTGAAAAGTAAAATATTCATGTTTTAAAGTGTTTATAGAAGTACAGATTTGAAGTAGTACCATCTATCATCTTGTTAGACTTGTTACTGAGACTTCCCAGGTTTTGTTTTGTTTTTTTTTCCTCAGCCAGTCAGTGTTACTAATCTTGTTCTTGTTTGAAGACATTTTAACCTGTATAGAGAAAGATTTCTATACCTTTTTATTGCCAATGAATTTTCCTAAATCAGTATTTAATTGAGTTTGACGAACAAAAACCTCTGCACTACAGTATTCCTAGTTTACCTACGGATACATGCCTCATGCATCGTATGCCCTTCAGTGTTGTATATGTACGCTAGCTAGCAGGATGTTGTTTGTGTTAGTGTTAGCCTTTGCTAGCTGGCGTTCTGTTTGTTTTCAGTTTCGACTGTTAGCCTTAAGGAAAACTAGGTATTCCTGGGGATGGGGTGGGGGGGGGGACGGGACGGGACGGGGAGGAGAAGGCGGCTTCTGTTTGCCATAACCAAATTAGTCCAATCAGGGAAGAAAAGGTCAACCTCAAAGCCAGCATCGGCGCTTCTGTGGGCGGACCGGGGAAGAGCTCCGCCTCCAGGCTCCTCTTCGGGTCCAGATCACACACACATGCACGCGCGCACACACACAAAACCCTATCAATCGTCTCCTGCTTTTCTGTTCCACTTTATTTTCTCCGTGTCAGTGTTATCAGCTTACATTTGAAGTGTATGTGAAGGATCAGGTTGTTTCCTGCTCCACCCAGATGCCTCCAGCCTTATGCAAGACCTGTGTGCTGTTAAAAGTGCCATTGAACAGTGTTATTTTTTCTTCTTCTTCTTGTTCTTCACATGTAGCCAGTATTATGTTCCTCTCTTATTTACACACCACCCATGTTGGTTAATGTTTGTTAGCGCGCACAGAACAGTGAACTTGTCACAAATACAAGATCTTTTCAAATATCATAGAATGCATCAATGACTAAGCAACTGCAGCATATTTTATCACAATGAGTTTTGTTCTCTATAGTTCGTTACAATCATTTGATAAAATATAATAATACACTAGCAAAACTTACCATGTACTGTTTTTTGCTCAAAGTAACCAAGCGGCTGTTAAGTCAATTAAACCCATTCAGACCTGATGCAAGCTTTTCCTTAAAGATTTAGAAAACTCAGGAGCCAGGATGCTCCGGTTGCCATGTCAACCCATGCTAAAAATATTGCAAATATTACAGTTTCAAAACCACTAGAGGGTTTCTATCTTAACATTTCAAGTCATTTACAGAAATGCCAGTGAAAATGCTGGAGAAACCAGATGTATGACTGGTTTGACTGAAAACGTTTGATTTCCCCTCCCCCACTTGTTGTTGCGCACTGCCAGTTAGCAGAGAATAGCATGAGAAAACCACTGTAGCATGACTGTTACCGTCTTATCAAAATAACGCTGCTTTACAGCTGAATTTGCTGTAGGCTGGCTAACCTGAGCAGATAGCCTGACTAATTAACCAGCTCATATATTGATAACATTTTTTTAAAATGTTCATATTAGTATGATGCAACATTTTAGCTACAGTATGAATAAAAAATTTTTTGCTTTTAATTTTTTGTATATGAATATTATCAAATGCTAGACCTGGATTTTTCAAGAAAGTTCTGAAGAGTCTCATTAATGAAAAACTTTTTCTGATAAAATTATTTTTTAATCTTTGTTTATTCAAACCTAGAGGATAAAGTTCTTGCATCTGGTCCTAATGGGTTGTTTTGCCACTCAGCGTTGTCCTGTCCCTTTAAAGTTATAAAATGTTCTCAGTTCAGGTTGAGTTTTAGCTTGAGAGGGGAATTTTTTTTTCCTAATCTGGTTTAAATACAAAGAGAGAGAGATGAAACTATTAGAAATATTAATGAATTAGAGCAGATTCTCTCTTTTGCACTTGTTTTTCCTCAAAAACAGAAGAACTGTGACAAGCTGTCCCGCACTTCAGGTAACAAACATTAGTGAATGTGGTCTGAAAAGTTTTTAGTTGTTTTTACCCAAACAGTGTTTTATAGTGCTTTTGTTTTGTGTCCCTTTTTTTCTTGTATTTTTTTTGCTTTTTGTGTTTTTGTCCGTAACAGCAGTATTTGAACCCTTTTCACAGGAAAAAAAAGAATCCGGTTTAGTTTTTAGAAAACTTTTTTATATTTATGTGTCTTATTTTTATATTTTCTTTTATGCTTATTTATTACACATTGTAGTGTACATTACTGTAGTTTGAATTGATACAATAATATATTTTAGTATGAAAAATACTCTTGAGGCAAACAAGAATCCCAAAATGTGGTTCTGGGAGATGAAGTTTGTTTTAACAAAAAATAGTGTAAAAATGGATTCAAATAAAAAGTGTACTCTGTAAACTTGACTTTTGTTTTAAGCTGAGAAAATAAAGGAAAAAAAAAAGACAGGAATGAAGTGAGAAATAGAAACTGTTACATGTGCATCCGTCGTTATTAAGCTACTGAATTCTGTGACTTTAAACGCATGAGTCGTCGCCGTTTTAATGAAGGATCTTGTTATGAAGTCGTTAATCCTCCTTTTTTTATTTTACCAAGCCAAATCTGCATCGTCCCGCCGCCCTGTCTTTTGTTGTGTGCCAACTTTGTATTTTCCATTGTACCGTTGAAGGCTGCATAATGTTTGTCTATACAACCCTTTGTAAATCCACTGTCTTTTTGTATGGTTTTTATTTTAGGTTTGCTCCATTTTTATGACTCCCCATCACAATAAAATGTAAGACAGCACCTCTGAGTGACTTCCTGTCTGCTTGTGATTTGACACTTTAGAGCTGGAGTTACACTGAAGGAACAAATAAAAGGCTGAAGTTATCACTGCACTGTAGGGGTTTTGCTCTTTTATTTGGTTTTACATATTGCATTATAAAAAAGATCAAATCTTTCATAAACTATAAAAAATTTCATATAAACAAAGCACTTATAAATAATCCTGAACCATGCTGGAGAGTTGGTTTTATATACATTTGGGTTTCTTTCGACAAAGTGGCCTGACAGCTCAACTTTACTTAAGAAAAACATTCCTGGAATCTAATTTGATGCAAAACATAATAGTATTAAATATTAATTCTTATATGATCAAAAGAAATATGTATTAAATGTGGCAAAAAACACCAAAACTGTGTTTTTTTATTATACTAATATATAATATTGTTAAATATTAAATATACAGCTCACATTCTTCATTCAATCTGATCCAGAACAGGTCAGAGGTCATTGGGGGCTGGTTTCAGACGTGCGTTGTAGTTCTCCAGTCAGACCACAAGGTGGCAGTAAAAGTCTTTCAGCGTCTAGTAAATGCATTTTTCTGTCATGGATACCAAAATCCCTTCAGCAACATTCCTAAGCAATAAGCTCTAAAAACAAAAAGGCAAACATCAAAGAACCCAATTAGTTGACTACATTATGGCAGAAACTCACCTTTATTGAGTAAATATATAAAACAACCTCTTCCAACAATGAAAAATTATACAAGACATAAGAAAATACTAATCTGTGACGTCAGTTTACTTAGAGCCATTTTATGGTGCTTTAAAAAGACAAAACAGGTCTAAATTCAAATAAAATCCAAAATTTATCCCAAAAGTCATTTAAATTCAAATAAACATCCCCTGGTTGGCAATCAGTGTGTAAAGGCCAGTTGGGTTGGTAAAAAGTCAATTGGCAAAGAGAGAATCTATTTTTACTTAAAATGATTTCAACAACATGAGAAATCTTACATTTTGAGCCAGTTCTGGGTGAACAGGACAAGGTATTTTATATGAACCAAAATACTTGAACAAAATGCAAAAAAAATAAAAAAACGGACAAGCATGAAAGCATGGAACCGGTGAGATGTGACCAAACAAGAAAATAAGACTGAAGTTGAAAAAATACAGGACGTCAAAATAACCAATGTAAACTATTATTATTTTAGCTAAATCCTAAAAAAAACCATAATACATGCAAATAAACTGGCATTGCAGTAACATGAAGTTCATAACGCCACTCACATATGTCTAAACACTTCAATCCCATAAAGTCTTAAAAACAAAGATGGCTGAATTTGTTCCACATCGTCTATTCAGTCCTGCACAGATCTGCTGAGAACACTTTGAGCTAATCTACAAAACAAACGTGAGGTTTGTCTGCTGAAGCGCAACAGAGCACGAGTAATATCAGACCTGCGATGGCCTGCAGTAATTAAAGCTCATTTCATGCTGCTGCACATCGTGATGTTGAATACATCGAGCCGTTTGTCAGAATTAATTGGGCAGCTCTTAAGCACATCACATCTGTCAATCATGCACAACCTTTCAGGCTGGATTGGTCAGCAAGGCTCATGCTAATGAATCTGCTGAAGTGTTGGTTAAAAAGGATGTGGCAGGGAGAAAAACGTGCATTACGTGGTTAAAACCTCAGGACTTTCCAGCATAGATCAACACTACCTGTATATTTTGTTTCTCTAAATGAGTCCTGGATTTATCTAGTAGATCCATAAAATTATTAACATTAATCCAGATAATTGCGGAGACATTCTCTTGTTTCTTGTCTTAGATCCGATGTTTCCCATTTTCTTTTGTGTTTCCATTACAAATATGCACAAAACTCTGTCAACATTTCGCTAATGTCGGAAAAACACAATTTTGCAATTGCCGTGTTTCCATTAAATAATAATAATTAAATAATATCAATATCACAGGTGAATAACTTTGTTCCGCCCTGTCATTTTCCAACTACTTCCTGTTGTCTTCTTCTTCGTGGTTTGCGGCAGCGGCAACATCCGGTTGTCGATCATGTCACTCCATTTGATGCAGTAAATGTTTCTATTGTAGTTTTGCAAAAATAAACCAGTTTGGATATGCTCTTGCTCTTCTGTGTCATTTCTTTCTCTCTCACTCAGTCTGCCATAGGCTCTCCCTTCACAGCTGCGCCTTCCTTTCAAATCAGTACCTGTCCATTGTTCCAGCATTAAAACTCTCAATATTTAACCATCTCCCTCATTTACAGTTGTTTTTTGTTGGTCTTTGTTTTACTATTTTTTTTTGTGAAATCTCACTGTCAACTCGCTGCCTCTGTCTGCATTTGGGTCTAATGAACACACTAAAACATGACAATGTTTTTTTGTTTAGTTTATTTTAATGGACGACACTACAGATATGTTTTCCTTGTCATTATGTTTTTTTGTCCCCACCACATAATTCTCCATAATTGTTCTTTTACCGTTTTCCTATATCTGAAACCATTAGTAACAGAACTAAAAGGCAGTTTCTTTAAAAATCACAACACATTTCCAAAGCAGTCTGTTTTCAAACAGGGTGTGAAAACATTTGTGGCTTCAAAGTTTCTGTTTTTAGGACAGAAATGGCTCTTTGGATTGTGAAGGTTTGGCCTAAACAGGTCAAACTGGGTCAGGATTTTACAAAAACTATAAAATTGTCTGACCTTGCAAGCAGAAAGTCGGGGATACTCAAAATCTGATCCATTTCTCCAGCTGTGGCATCATTACTAGTGTTGAAAGCAAGTTTCAGAGTTGACATTTTAAAGGTTAAATACATTTTCAATGACATACGCATTTCATCTTTATCAGAAGTTCTGTTCAGTTCATATTAAAGCCTCCCCTGCCTCAGCGGTCATAAACCTCCAGCATGCAGCAGGTTTAGAGTCTTTTTGTTTGTGCTGCTGAATGAGTTTGCTGACTGTCATTAAAGCAGCCATGCAGGGAGGAACACAGTCAGCCTGTCTCCAGCTCCTCTGTGGCGGCTCTTCCCTGATCTCGATCTGCGCCCGACTCTGTCAAACTGACTCCTCTCTTCTACAGACGCCACTTCTACATTTACCTCAATGAGTCTAATCGATGTTGTTATGCAAAGCAACTTGTTCAAGTGGAACAGTAATGAATCTTTAAGTAACAACAGGAAGGAGGGCAGAAAGTGAAGGCAAAGTGATGTTTCAGTGGAAATTTAAAGAGCAAAACTTTGTTACCTTTTAGCAGTTCTGGATTAAAGGGAAATGTTTGAATTTTTACTCATAGAGAACAATATACATATATTCTTACATGTGTTCTTTTTGACTATTCAGCTAAATCTGAGAAAAATGTAAAAATATCAAAAGAATGTCGCCCATCCAAAAAATTCCTGAATAAAAAAAATAAAGTTGAAAACAGGATTTTCTCATTTTTGTCCAAGAGAGCTAATTTTATTCGATTAGTTTTTCCTGGAAAACAAAGTAGTGGCATCGATTAGGTATCTTTTCAATTTGTCTGGATGACATGAATTTATGTGCAAACATGCAAATTTTGAAACAATAAAAAAAACAAAACACCTCTGCACTAGGATGAGGCGGACATGTATTTCGCATAATTGCAATGGAAACCCTTTTTTACACAAACAGCGGCCATCTTGAAACATGTAGTTGACCATTCAATAAAGAACTTGTAAGGCAATATGTGAAAAATAGACGTTTTTTTTTTTTTCAAAAAGCCAAATTTTGTTGATCACGATTGATTTGTAAAAGCCCTTAAAAGGGAAAAACATCCAGAGGGATGAATGCTTTGACACGTGGTCATAATGTTATGCCTTATTGGTCTCTAAAGTCAGAAGTTTAATGTGGGAAACAAACTCATTTTGACACATCAACAGACAAGATTCATGAAAGAAAAATCAAACCCAGACATGCTTCTCAAAAAATGTTTACTTTGAGGCCATTTTTTTTAATCAGGAGGCACAAAAACAAAAGTTAACTTGGTTCACTTCATTATGAGCCATGTCATCGGTGTAAACATTTGCTTCTCAGCTGCACTGACAGAAACGTTCGTCCAGTTTCACTCAGTCTGATCTACAAAGACAGAAACCGAACCAACCCGAACTTTAACAACTTGTCATTAAATTCATATCTGCACTTCAGAGTTTAGGATGGACATGGTGCTGTTTGTTACAAACTTCAATAATTGACACACTTCTCATCTTTTGTGCTGTTTGCATATGAGCTGCACTTGAGAAAATTCATTTTGATTAGAAGGATGTCTGCTTGGAAAATGTCTGATTCTGTTCCTGTCTGACTCGCCTCCTCTCACAGTTTGGCGCTTTGTCCACATTTACCTGCACATCAAAGCAGATTAGTGTCTAAGAATGGTCTCTGTGTGAAGCAAATGAGGCGGCCGCGTTAAGAGTGGGCTGCTGCTGCTGCTGCTATCAGAAACCTCGCAGCTGAAACGCATTAAGAAATCGAGAAAGGAAAGTTCCCTGCAAGCAGTTGCGGTTTTTAGAGAAGTGAACAACCTCATAATTCAGAGGAGGAGAGATGGACTTGGAATTTTATCGCAACGTTTTGTGATACGACTGCGACAACAATAAAGATTATGATAAAAAATAAATGTATTATGTATTTTTTAGGTAGCTGCATGGTAGCATTCATAGAACCACAAACACAAATATTGATCCTACAAATATTCTCATTTAAGAAAAAATGTGATTTATCACAATGCAACTGCATTTCATCATATTTCTGGATTTACTGATATGTATTGAGGCTCTTGTGGAAAGAATACTGGAGGAAACAGCAAAAATAACTTTTGATATTTTTCATTTACTATCTCTGATTGAAATGTATCCTAACAATAAGGAGACTTGCATAACGACTGATTGACTCACTAATGTCTGGTTCTCACAAAATGTTTTCTTTTCAACAATTTTAAGAACTTTCTTATCAGAAAAATCTTACAGTCCTGCCGTGTTTGGAATCGCTCCAATCTAAGGTCCAGGATATTGTACATGTTGGATTGTCTCAGCCCAACGTGGCTCTGATATCATGTAGACAAACAGGAACGCAGCTTGTTGAATGTGACCTGCAGCCAATCCGAAAGCGAGGCGAGAGAAAGACAGTGGGGAGTTCAAAATTCAGACAAAACCATTTCCGTGGAGCTCCAGAAAGCTTGGTGGGCATCAGAGACGTCTTTTCTCTGTTACTCCACAAACTATCGCCATTGCTTCTTCCCTGTCGGCCATGTTTGTTTACTCTGAATTCACATTTGATCTCATAAGATTTCCCATCGGAGTCTGAATGCTGGTGAGTGAAATCTGGTGTGTGGTGTGTTGCTCAATACACACACACTGTAGGACCAAACATCCTTCTGATACCTAATATTTTTTATCATTTTGTGCGGTCTCTTATGTTTTGAAAAGTGTTTGTTCTGAAGTAGCTGGGAGAAACGACAGCAGTGAAATGGATCTGGTCGTCAACATAACCAGCACATTTCTTAATTGCTTGTTACTTTGCTGTGTTTGTGATTTTGTCTGTTTTACCAAATAGTCTCTGTTGTAAATGTATCTCGGGTCTCACAGAGACAACTTGCATGAATGGAGGTCAAATGATAACAATAAAGGAAATGCTGGTCAGAACAGGAGCAGGAATGGTGTTGGTTTGAATGCTGCCTGACTCTCAGTGTTTCAGATCAGCTTTGTCACAAAGTTATCAAAGTGGTGATTTAAAGGATGACTTGGCTCAACAATGTGCTCTCTTAAGTCCCTTCAAAGGGTGTAGGTTTGTTATGTCTCCAAACTACTATTGAAGAAAATGTATCCTTTCTCTTCCTCATTGCATAAATTAACCTTTCGGTTTCTAAACATAACATCATCCTAAGCATTCTAAGCTCTCACCTATTATCTTTTATGCTTTTCAATATTCCTTTCTTTTATTTTTTTACTACAACCTTGACCAGAAATGAAGAGCAAATATGAAAATAATCAAAGCCTTTGACTATACCCCTTGGTCCATTGCTAGTTTTCAAAAGATACCTCATGCTTCAGACATCCAGGCTCAGAGGAAACTACTCCGTTGTACAAAAAGATTTTCAAACATTGGAATGTATTAGGAGATAAATTCCCCTTCTGCAGTGCAAAAACAGGCGTCCTTCACGCTCACCAAATTAGTTTTGCTGCTCGAGGCGCGGAGTTTCAATCCAACTTTTAGCAAAGCGTTTTAGGATCATTAGCTTGAGGCTGATGAGACTTTTCCTCATTAGCTTCAAGCTAAATCTTAAAATGTCTGAGCCTGGAAATGACCTACTTAGTCATGACTGACCATTAGGTGCAATGTATATAATAGCGAATTTGGTCACTTTTAATGAAACTTCTGAAACTGTCGTCCCTCGTGGGCTTTAACAAGATGCAAACGGATCCCAATACAAAATGCAGAAATTCACTTCGCCTTTTTGAAAACAACCACAAAGACGTGAATTACTGATACTTTTGCATTATTTTATCTTCATGTAAAAAATTGCAATCTATATTCAACCTCTTGCAAAACACATTTTTCTGTTTTTACTGAGCAATTTAACCACTGCTTGCTGCATCAACTGAACCAGATCTGTGCTTACAAATATCAAAAGACTCCATGTTTTACTCAGTTGTTTTTTGTCTCCACCGTCTCTTGAGGACAATATCTCAAAGATCAGAAGCATTTTTGTCTCAGTTTGTCCAAAAATAAAAAATAAAGGAATGGCGTTGCTAAGGCAACTAAGATAAGCCTAAATGCTTCACAAAGTCCATAGTAATATTTTACATTGTGTTTTGGTACAATGATTTTTTAAACAATACGAAATGCACCTTTATATTCTACAGAATGTGTGCTTAAGTCAGGGGTGTCCAAAGTGTGGCTCGGGGGCCATTTGTGACCCTTGAATTGATTTTGTGTGGCCCAATTAGCAACCCTGGTTGATGCAGATGGAGACTTTTTTATCTTTAATTTCTAACAAATTAAAATGTTTCAATGAAAAATCTTACATGTAACACAAAGTATGTCTTTTAATAAACGCGCTTTTTGATTTCTCTACGACTCTGTTTTGTAAAACCAGATTTACTTCTTTGTACTTTACATAACTCAGATTTGTTTTTAAATAATTGATTAAACTTGGCTTAATATAGAAAAGATTTTAATATAAAACCCTGTTCTTCTAGCAGATAATAGGTTTAATATTTATCTTTTTTTAATGCTTAAAATGTGAAACCCTTTTTAAATTTTGGATTTACAAAGATTTAAACTTATATTTCCAACAAAAAAACTGACTTATTTATTTAATTAAAATGATCGTATGCTTAGTTTATTGTTGAGCAGTAAAAAACATAAGACAAGATAAAAATTATAGGGTTCTTTTCCCCTGCTAATTGGCCCATGTGATAAAAAGTTTGGGCACCATTGGCTTAAGATGTGGAATAAATTTGGCAGCTGGTGTAAGAAAACCAAAATATGCATTAAGGGGATTAAAGTATGCACCAGAAAATTGGAGAAAATGTAAAACATTTATGAATATTTTATGAGATCCCTTTAAATCCAAACACATGAATCTGGAAATCATCTTTACATGTTGCCACAAGGGGGCAGAACTTCACATTTTCTCCCTAGTACTTCAACAAAAGATTGACAACTTCAACACTGAAAAAGAAACAAAGTGAAAGCAGCCGAAACGTGTTGCCAAGACACAAATCCCACATTTCAGTGTCTGTAAAAATGCATATTACCACCTTGAAGTCAAACACTGTTGCCTGTTTGTATCAGAATATCCACAATTTTACAGTAAAGCAACAGAAACACAACACAAAGTTTGCTTTTGCCTTCGCCTTGAAGTTGAGCCACTTTTGGTAACAAGAGTCCAGGAGACTCTTGAGTCGAGCGACGAGTCCAGAGGGTCTTCAAGTCGTCTTCTTCACCTCCGACCCTGTAAAACAGCAGCGGCGCTTCGGGACAGAACTCCTGTTAGATAAAATACTCCTTTGGGTTTTCAGAGGACAGGTTCTGGGAGTCAGTCTGGTTGTTGAAAGGGAAATCTGGACTGTCTTCCTGTTTGACTGCATTCCCCTCCTGGTTTCGATACGTGTCCTTCCTCCGGTAGAGGTACCGCGCGGCGACGGCCAAACCGGTCAGAACCACGAAGATGACGACCGCTATGACACCTGGAATTACGATATCATGAAAATGTTCGTTTAATTCAATAAACAGTGTTTATTTTATGGTAATCTGACTGATTGTAGGAGCGAATAAAAAAAGACAAAATTCTGAAAAGTTTACAGTTCAGGTTCAGCAGATCCTTCACTGCAAAAACACTAAATCTTACCAAGTAATTTTGTAAGTAGGTTTACGTTAAGTTTACTCTTAAGTCAACATCTGATTCCTGAGTGAGTCGTGGTGTGAAAAAAAATGTTTTTCACTGCAGTTTTACCAAATAAACCAATAGCAATACAATAAAAAAAAAAAAAAAAAAACATTTCAATCTAGCACCAAAACTTTTTGGTGAGAAACAACAAAAAGTAAAATTGCCATGTTTCCATTGAGCAAATTTATTTAAAAAATGTCAAATTGCACGATTACAAGCAGCGACGAGTTCATAAATCTTTTCAAAGTGGAATCCACCAGGGGGCGCTAGAACTTTCTTTTAAAAAGCTGGAAGGAATTTGAGTGAAAATATGCAAAAATAAAAACAAACTTATAATTACATCTAATTTTTAAAGGAAATCTAACCTTTTAGTAAGAATCTCTCTTGATTAACCATGATGCACATTTTTCCTAGCACAGTTTTTCCTTCCACTCAACTTTCCATTAACATACAGTCCTCTGAAATCTATCGTCTTTAGCACTGACCTGGACTGTAAAACCAGTCGTCTTCCTGTATGACATCATACATTAAAACCATTTTTTTGTTAGTCTAATATATTTTCTGAGAAACTGAAACTTGTTTCCTATTAGCTGTAAGCTCTAATCATCAAATGGAAAAGAAACACTTGAAATAAATGAGTCTGTGGGTTGAATCTATACAGGTTTAACTTATTGAATTGAGTTCTCTATTCTAATTTATATGGAGAAACTCCGGAATAACAGAACCGCAGCACATTTCTTTAATGCACAGCTGATTGAATTGCTAATCTAAAAAACACTTTAAACTGTTTTCCATCAGTTAAGATCAAATCTGAGCACTTTAGGGAAATCTAAATAGACTTTAACAGCTTGAAGCAGAATTTAAAATCAGTTTAATAATGCATTAAAAAAATGACGGTGTTTTGTGATAATGTCAGAGTTCGTGTTCTCAGCAGATTTCTGCAGTTCGATTAGGTTTCCTGCCCTTTGTGTACAACAGGATTGAATGGACAGTTTTAAATGACTTCCACAGTTCCCACCTCGTATAGTCTCCACTTTGAATCAATTAATGCTGGCAGAGAACCAAAGTTTAAATTGGTTTTAAATCAAGTCATGTCTTGCACATCTCTCGCTCCAAACGTTTTAAATGTCACCTGAACAAACACATTAAAGCCAAGTTTTATAAAAGATGCTATGCCTGATTTGAAACTGATAGAGTGAGCAAAGATAAAACAGATTCCAGTGCAGTGAGAGAAATGGTTTAGTACCTCCAATCAGAGCCGAGTCGGTCCTGATGGCATTGACTAAAGGCTGACCTGAGCCCACTGAGCCGGACCGGTCTGCAGCAGAGACGGAAAAATCAGGAGGAACAAATCAGAGCAAGAAGAAGTTAGAAAGACAAAATAAAAAGCCAGAAGTCATCACCGAATCGAGGAGGAAATGACAGAAGCAGAAATTGACAGAAGACAGAAGTCTTGTTTTACATTTGGCAAAACAAGAGAAATACTGATGCATCCAGTTAGTTTCAAACTGATTCAAACTGGCTTTACCTACTGGGAAGATGAACACAGAGAACCAATGATGCATCTTCCCCTTTAAAATGCATCAAACTGAAAATAGTTTTTATTCTCCTTGTTCCAAGTTTAATAAAGGTATCATAAAGGTTTTTGTTCCCCTACACAAAAACCTGCCAATCGTACCAGTCCTCCACCTATCTTTGTGAAAAGTTACTTACAACTTGCTATAAGATGTTTGCACTAGAAACTAGACCAAAATGTTGCGCTGTTGCAGAATCTGAAAAGAGTAGAATGAAAATCCAATCAACAAAACAACTACCTAGAAAATATTTTAAAAAAAGAAGAAGAAAAAAAAAATGAACCAGAACATAATTATGGCTAAAATTTCTCTCCGAGAAATGAATGAAAATGCCATTTCAATGTTCTTCTAGATGTTCTGTATTTGACCCTGAATAAAATACTTTTTTTATTTCTTTAGTTTAGCTGATAACAGACAAACTGAATAAACCAGCACAAGTAAACTCAAATCAAACTCCCATTGACGACAGAAATCTCAAAGTTTGATCCGTTGCTCCATGTTGTACCTGATATATGGTGAATGTTTTCAGCTGCGTAGGGATTGGCTGAGGCTGCAGAGCCGCAGTTGGACCGAACCAAAGGTCCGGTGATGATGATGGGGCTGGTGTCTGGGTGGAGCAGAGCAGCTTTCAGAGGATTGATGGAGTTGAACCGAACTACTGACAGGCAGCCGGTGAAACCCAGAGACGCCAGCCGTGCCAGATGAGGGTCCAAATCACCAGACTCTGCAAAACAAAGTGAAAATATACATTATTCTGTACATCTGTGCAAAATAGGTAGCAGGTGGAGCATAGTATTATTGCTACACTGATTTCTAAATTAGCATGTACATTTCTGTCTATAATATGTCATTTCTTATATGAATTCCTTAATATTGATGAAAAACATTCTACTGAAACAATACAAGTTAAAATGTTTTGAAATGTACAGAATATTCCTGGTGTTTAGTTTCTGCTGTTTCTCTGCATTGTGGAAATAATGGATGTTATCTTTACTGAAAACTGGAAGATTATTTATCTGCTCCTGGACAAAGTTCCCAAAAATTGGACTCAAGCAGGAGTAGCTGTACTTCTACATATTTTCTACATATTTTACTCAAAATATGTAGAAGTACTCAAGTAAAAGTAAAAAGTAAATGTCCAAGAAATGACTGAAGTAAGAGTAAAACAGCATTTGGTAAAAAGTATACACTAGAGCTAAGTAACTGATCAAATAAATCATTCAATATTTAAAAATTACATAATCAGATGGATAAATCTGGAAATTTTACTCAAGGAAGAGATGAAATACTTCATTATAACATTACTCAACTAAAAATACCCCCAGAAGTTATTTAAACAAAAAAAAGTTACTCAAGTAAATGTAATTGAGTAAATGTAACTAGTTAGTGCCCAGCTCTGCTACTGGAACATAAATGAGATCAATGCTGATCTTTAATTCATCATCGGCCTTCAATTCTTCCAATTTCCACCGGTATTAATCGTATGTTGAGACAAATCTTCCCTCTCTGCCTTTATCTGTTAATTTCACCGACTCCATCCTCTCCATCACTCATCTGAACTCCTCTCTGCAGCGTAAACAGCAGCTGCTAAAGCCGACAAACAGCTGCATCAGATGACTGAGAGCTGACTGTTACCTGAACACATCTGCATGTTGATGAGGAAACATTACAGCCGTCTTTCAGCTGTTGCTTTGCTCGCTACATCACGTCTCTCCCAGCCTCCCTGTGTTCCTTCTGGCTCCATTAGTTAGCCTGATGGATGACGAGGCTGGGGGGAAGCGACGGGAAACCCACTTCGCCGCTGCTTTTTCTGATTCTGATCAGAGTCTCTGCCTCTGTCGGTTTGACAGAGTGGACGGCAGGTTGTGCGTCGACATGACAGGGTTGAAACGCGCCGCACTCGTTCAGCTGTGTGACAACAAACCTGAGCTTTACACCAGACTGCAATAAAATGAGGATTTATTAAGTTACCTGAAATAGAGCTGTTGTAAATTTTATTAAAAATGTACCTCTTAGGGTGTTTTAAAGGACAAATGAATTATTTCCACGATGTTGCAAGAAAATCCTGTTGAAAACACACAACCTGACTACGTATATTTGTCTAGTTTCTAGTGCATATATCTTAGTACACCTAAATTAAGATAAAACTAACTTAAAAGTAACTTTTCAGCATGAGGTAGTAGCTTCTTTTAAGTCAATAATTCCTTAATTTTTACTAAGAATAAATACTAGTTCCATGAGCTGATTGTTCAATTTAAAGTAAGACATTTTTCCCAGGCTAGAAGTGAAACAATCTGCCAGAAGAATTATTACTTTTTAATCAATATTAAGGAATTATTTTTCTTAAAACAAGCTCTTGTATCTTGCTGAAAACATACTTGTAAGTTAGTTTTGTCTTATTTCAACTGTACTAAGATATTTGGACTAGAAATTAGACCATATCGCAACTATATAAAATGCAAGTAGTTATTCTTACCCAACTCTGGAAAAATAAATACAACCGTACATACATTCAAATCGAGAAGCAATGAGAGCAACCAGTTAACCTAACTGGTTAACTGGTTCCTGGGAGGAAGTCAGTCTCTGAGAAAACCCACATATTCATGGGGACTAAAAGCAAATTTCATGCAGGAAAAACCCACGACTTCCTTGCTACAAGGCAACAGTGCTAAGAACGACACAACCATGCAGCCTCTAGGTCTTTTCTCAATCTGTTCTGCAAGAAAAAACAATCCTAATTTCACATTCAACTCAGACAAACTAGTGAAATGTATAATTCTCCAACTATAATGACAGTCTGTTCAGATAGAGCTAAAATAAATGGGTGATACTCTTTAAACTGACAGTCCGGCTGAAGGCTGCGGCCTCTCAGCCTCTCATGTTATTTGCAACTTATATTTCAGACGCTCTTTGAAGGAGCCGCTTAAAGGAAACATGAATAAATCATGACGTGCTCCCTATTACTCTTGTCACCCTGAGCCTTTTACAATTCCCTGTCTTCAAATGCACATTTAGGTGGATAAATCACAGCAATGAAACACCACACATTCTCGACTATTTCCAATAATGCAAAGAAATAAACACTTATGCACATATGAGAAGTACAAAAATCCAAATTCTCTAAATGTATTACCCAGAGGCTACATACGATGCTTTTTTTATTTTTTTTATTTTGAGAGGGCAAGAAGTGCAAAACGGAGCGGCATAAAGATTTCACCAGCTTCTAAAACGATGCCCAAGCCTGCTTTTAAAAGCCCATTACGAAATACATCACAGCATTTTGCTAAACCTGGATCATGTGGCCATGTTTCAGCTGACACATGGATTGTTGCTTTTAAAAAGCATTTCAACTGCTTTCATCAAAAACTGTTTACTCAAACAGAACCAATGCGTTTCCAGCAGGTGGAAATGGGTGACAGCCTCACATTTTTACTTTCTGTGTCACGATTTTCATTCAGTTTGGCACCGATATGCTGAAACACTTCAACAATACTAAATCTCACCACATATTTGGTGTTTGAGTCCACCTGAAAAAAGACAAAACTAACTCATAAGTCACTTTTCAGGAAGATATCTGAGGTTGTTTTAAGTCGATATTGATGAAAACGTTATAGGTGAAATAATCTGCCGGTGGAACAATACTATAATTTAAAATAATTAAAAATATTTAACTTATAGGATGTTTCAGCAAAATCAAGGACTTTTTGACTTAAACTAATTTCTTGGTGAAAAGTTACTTGTAAGTTGTTTTTGTTTTATTTCAAATGTTCTTAGATATTTGCACTAGAAATTAACAACAAATACTTGGTAAGATTTTGTGTTTTTTCAGTGCATAGAATAGAAGTGCCATGTTTTTACAACATGGCATGAAAGTGGTTAAAATGGGGGTAACATCAGACTCATCTGCAGCCAGTTTCACAATAACTAAAATCTTTATAAGCTCAGTTTTATTTAATTTTAGTTTTAATTTTATTAATCTAGAATGCATCAATTTTCACTCTAAACTGCAGGGATTTAAGCATTCCTGTATTCATTATGAATGCATTTTAAATTGTATCTTTATTTAGTCTCACACATAAATTCTGTTTTTTCTCTTATATTGGATATAAAGATCTACTGGCTAAGACCTTTTGCTACCAACATAAAGTCTCTCTTTTAGCCATGTGCAACATGGGAACTTGAGGTCTGCATATAGTTTGCACGAACAAAGAGAATTGATCTTTCACTTTAAGACTAAAAATGCATTTTGAAGAACTCCAGGGCAGAAAGTCCTCATCGGTCCCTGCCAGTGCAGTAACCAGGCCCATGTTAAATCCTGACAAGTCATCAAATATTTGCTGGATGTGACACAAAAAGAAAAGTTTTTGTACAGAGCAGATCAGAGCTGCCAGAACAGGATGGCGTCCTTCTGTTTCTCCAGGCATCTGGAGATTATTTAATTATTTAAAATTCACTCAGTTAAGGGAAATAAAATAAAAAAAATTGATCGCTGTTTAATGTGTTTATTTTCTCTAAACATCATTCTTCTTCTGAGCTAATTTCCACCTATAAAAGTGATTTTCAGCTTGATTGAACAAACGCAGAAAACCTTTTGAAGGTTTTAGAGTTTTGGAAAATAGTCAAGAAGTGAAGGTCATGAAAAGGAGCCAAGTGCAGAAATAAGCTGCACTTGGCTCCTTGGCCCTATTTCTCCATTGTAGTAGAAAAAACAAGAACAGGATAAAGTCATAAAAATATGAGAAGGAAATCAAATTAATATGAGAATAAATTTGTAACAAAACCAGAAAAGTCTAACAGAATAAAGTCATAATGTGCTCGTATTATTTCTTTATTCTTCTAATTTTGACTTTATTCTGAGAGTTTAATTTATTTTATTTTATGAGCGTGGTCCTAATTCTCCATTTATAAACCGGAGTGGTGCAAAAAAAAAAGTTTTTCCATTGCAGTTTAGCAAAATCCACAAAACTCTGATAGCTCAAAAAACTTGCGATCAAAAAAAAAAGTTTATTTTATTTATCACCGTGATTCCCATTTGTGCAATTTTAAGGTCAGTGGAAACACAGAGATGAACTGGGACTCAGATAAACTAACAAAAAATGAGCTAACATGGCAAGCTCCAAGAAAGTAAAAAATGTTGCTTTCTTTCATTCTTACTGCATTTTTGTTCAGTGTTATAAAAACATCAGAACAAAGAAGGAAGAACTGACTGAAGAAGAGAGAAATGTTCTCTATAAATCACGTTTAGAGGGTTTTTCTGCCACAGAATGACTTCACACACTCCCTCCTCACTCTCTCCAGTGACTCCAGCATGGAGTTTATGACACGCTGTTGCCGGGTAGATAATCGTGACCAGAGTGTTAAACGGTTCTTAGGACTGGCCCCCTGGTGAGAGACGGATTTTATGTGGCCCTGTCTTGTAAAGTATATGTTATGTTTTTCTGTTTTGTATAAACTTGTATGTATTGGTTTGGTCAGGTTTGCACTCGCAGCCGGGGTTACCTCAGGACATCTGATCGTTTAGCAGAAGTTAAATTATCTGCACAATCTACACTGCAAAAACACAAAATCTTACCAAAAGCTCTAGTCTAATATCTTATTTGACATAGAACTATGTTAATAATTCTTGAATATTGATATGAAGAGTGGGTTCCACTGGTTCCACTGGTTCCACTGGCAGATTTTTTCACTTATAGCAAGACATTTTTCCACTTGGCCATTTTTTAAATTAAAAATTCACATTACAACCACATACCTGAATGTTTTTTTTTGCAGTATACACTACCAGCACACTGCAAAAACGCACAAATCTCACCAACTATTTTTGTCCAGTTTCTAGTGCAAATGTCTGTATTCCCTTGAAATAAGTCAAAACTAACTAACAAGTTACTTTCAGGAAGATATGGGTGCTTGTTTTAAGTCAATCATTTGTTAAAATTTATAAATAAAGAAGTTGCACTGGAAAAAAAAACACTTCTGCCAGTGGAAGTAGAACTTTTTCATCATTATTTAAGAATAACTGACTTACAACAAGCTCATATATCTTGCTGAAACATTACTTACAGATTATTTATTTATATTTTAAGTGTGATAAGAATTTGCACTAAAAACTAAGCAAAATACTTCATAATATTTAATGTTTTTGCAGTGTATGACTTTAGTTAGTTATTTTGGATTGTAATCAGGTCATGAAGCAGGTAGTTTTATTATTATAGTATCATAATCTTGACTCAAACCATTTTTTGCTCCTTCCTGTACATTAGTACTTCACATATGTCCTAGTCCAGTCGCCTTCCCCACCTGCTCTGAACCCATAATGCAGCAGATGTGAGACATTTTGCTCTGAAGGCAGCAACTTCCTTATCATCCCAGACCTGAGAGTTATCTAATAATATGGAGCAGAAATGTACTTTTTAACTCCAACTTTGCTTTTTAAAGACTCTAAAAGTTCTGAGCTGTAACTCTGCTGTAACTTTTGGAAAAGCACAACAAATTTGACCGTTTTCATTTCCGTAGCACCAGGCTGTTTCTTCAAAGACTCTTTATTAGGGACTGGTTGTAGCGATAAGGATGGAAGTTGAGTCACAACAAAAGTTTCTTCAGAACAACATGAAATTTCTGAACAACTATGGGGTTTTTTTTCAATCAAACTGCAAGAAACATTTGAATATTGTTGATTTTTAATCATTAGAGAAAATATGGTATAAAAGAAATCAGAAGCAGCTGCTCTAAAGAAGACTTTTGAGCATTTTTTATGGGCAGAAACAATGCATTTAGTCCAGATTTTTCTTTTTATCCTTGTGAACGTGAACATGCTGAGTGTTGGAGGAGAGCGAACAAGTCTGAGTGCTTTAAAGCCAAAAATATCTACTTTCTGCTCTCACTGCCTCCTCGCTTACCATGCACTTTGCCCAAAACCAGCGACTTGATGGCATTAAACTCTCCGTCAGACGTGAGGTTGAAGTCTTCTCTGGCATTTTGGTCAACCTAATGGGGAAAAAAGAGATTTGAATTTAGTTTTTATGGGTATTTTTCATAAACCTTTCTGTATGTGCACACTGCAAAAACACAAAATCTTGTCCAATGTTTTTGGACAAGATTTCAAGTTTACTAAGACATTTGCACTGGAAACTAAATAATATTTAAAAAAACAAATCTTGGTAAGATTTTGTGTTTTTGCAGAGCAGTTTAATAGCCTCAACTCAACAAAAACAAATTTATAATTAATAATCATTCCGGCGTTTCCTGGGAAAATTATCTGGAGAAAATGCTTCTAAAGAGTTTCATGTGTTAAGTTCAAAATTAATGATCATTTTATATTCCCCTTTTTAACTACGTGGAAAACAAACATTCATCATTTTCCAGCATGACGTGTAAATTATTATTTAATCAGGTTATCAAAGTTTGAAAGCACTTTAAAACAAAAAACAGATTGGTCTGAACTAAAACAAAGGATCGATGTCTGAGAAAGCACCCACTGTTTAGTATAGTAATGGAGGTGTGATGCTGTGGGCCTGTTTCAACTGTTTTTGTTCTATCTGACATAACTTCCCATGTCAAATGGTTTCATCTTTGTAGATAAAATTGTGTACTAAAGTGACGCAAATAAATGTGATTGATTGATTAAGTCATGCAGTAAATGTGTGAAATCCCGTTTAAAGTTTAATTCGATTATTACAAGCAATGCCCCTTATAGCAGTTAAAGCTTGTTTTAATTGTTTTACCGGATTTATTTGACCATCTCCATGCTTCCGGGTTTGCTTGTATTTGGCAGTCTGAACATGAAGCGCTCCTTACGCTGAGGTCAGGACTTTATTTTTCGCTCCTGTCAGTCTGATTTACTGCTTTCCAGCTGTAATGAAACACCGTCTGTAAAACCCAAAAGAATGGCGAACAAAGGGAGCCCCGATAAGAGCCAGAACCCGGCGATGCAACATACTGCTGGAGCGATTTCGCCTTTACTGGGTCATTTTTTACGAGGTCAGGGCGGCGGAGATGATTCTGTCCACTTGAGCGACTGCTGGCCATCAGGAAACGGCTGCATGAAACCCTCGGTGAAAACTGCCCTGCTTCCTCAGAGCGTGTTGATAACAAAGCAATGATTCATGATGATGGAAGCCGACACAACGAAACGCACTTCATATTTCATTGCAGCCTCACACGCGGCGAATCAGGATGAGGTCACCTTGTATTTTATCTCACATTGTTTATAATTAAAGAGACATTCAGCTTCTGACTCCTGGCTGTAAGTGCCGTCCTCATAGATCAAACCCGGCCGCTGTGAACAAGCTGGGAGAGTTGTTGGATCCAGATAAGATTACCGAACTTCATATTTCATTTGAAGTGTAATTTAATTAGTTGGTTGATGTATTTTGCTCCCTTAAGGTCTGCAGTCATAACATAAAATCATTCTATGCTGGTTTTGGGGACTGCTAAGAGGAGCTTAGTATTTTTGTATAGATTCTAGTGCAAATATCTTCATACACTTGAATTCAGATAAAGCCAACTAACAAATAACTGTTCAGAAAGATGTAGGAGATTTTATTAAGCAAATAGCAGATTATTTATTGTAATCTACAACAAAACCATCTTGCAAATGAAATATTCTGCCAATGAAACGAGCACTTTTCATCAATATTAAGGATTTACTGACCATTAAAAAGCTCCTGCTTCTTGCTGAAAATTTACTTATGTTAGTTTTGTCTCATTTCAAGTGTATCAAGATATTTGCACCACAAATTAGACAAAAATACTTTGTAAGAGTTTGTGTTTCAGCAATATTTAAGTAAATCCTTTATATTCATGAAAACATACGTATATTTTTGTGTGATTATACAGCGACCAGATGTCTGCATTAAGCACAAGGGATAAGTGATGAAAAACAGTTATGTGGAAAAGAAATCCATAGAAATCGTAGGAGTATTTCATGTTTATCATGAGAAATAAACAGCAACATAAATTTAGATTGCTATTTTTTTTTAAAAGAAATGTCATTTGCATCTTGAAGAACGGAAAAAATGTTTGTTTACCAAATTCTCTGTGCCTCCCACTGAACCACCCACACGATATACAATTTAAGCTAAGAGTATTTATTATTCTCAACTTTAAAAAATACACATCTCTAATATCTGTGTGAGGTAAATATCTTATTTTGCATAATATAAAGGTCAGAAACATACTTTAATGATAAACTACCTCCTCTCTCACACATGCACAGACTTCATGTATACAAACATATTTTACTGTCTAAAGTTTTAAGGAATTATTTACAAAACTCCTAATTTCACCATCTCTGATGTTGTGCGCATATTAGATGCTGTTTTCTTTTACTTGTATTTGTGAAAGGGCAAAATGTGGATTTTCATTTTTTCCAACTGTAAAGTGTAAGTCTTGTCTCGTTGCCATGGAGACCACACCATATATTTTCTTGTCTCATCTCGTCTGAATGCCTTATAGCACTCCAACTCCACACTAACGACGAAGCTGACGGCAACAATTAAGCCAGTCGTTTCGTTTGCTGGGTGGAAACGCACTGAGCTTCGACTGGTTTCATATCTTTCTTTATAATAAAAACAGATGCAAAATCTAATCATGCTCTCTCTTTTTTTTTTTTTTTTTAATCAAACTTGACATTTTAAGGAAACCTTTCAATGGAGGGATATTCACCACAAAATGACAATAGTTCATTGGTGTGTGCAGATTATTAAAAAGATAAGAGCTACAGGCTCTGCTGCCAGTCGCTCTACTGGCAGATTATTTCACCTTTAATTGGGAAAAATGTCTGATTAAAAGTGAAATCTGCTAATGGAGCTAGCAGAGTCCTTAATGTTCATCAACATTAAGGAATTATTGACCTAAAACAAGCTACTATGTTTTGCTGAAAAGTTACTTGTAAGTTAGTTTCGTCTTTTTTTGAGCATCATAGGATATTCGCACTAAATTAGACCAAAACTACTTGTGTTTTTGCAGTGTAAGCGTCTTCCGTGTGCACAGCCACCTGCACAGACACGGTGTGCGTCAGTCTCCTGATGGTAACGCTGTGCAGCTGTCCATTGGCCAGGTTCCTCGTGCTGCTGCTCCTCAACACTTCAGCGTCTCGGTTGCCCTCCAGCTTGTATCTCACCTCCAGCTTATCTAAACACACAAAAAAGTTTATTTTTTTCCACCTCAATTTAAACTTCTTGGTGAAAATAGCCTCGTCTTTGTTCCTTAATCTCTTCGCCTCTGTTTGCAGATGCCCTTTTCACCTCAGCATCGAATCAGAATGATGAGTATCTGAGCATTTCATGTTAAGAGGATTAGTTGTAAGTCCCTATTTATGAAATAACTCTAAATCTAATAATTTTTTTATAATACTGAGAGCATTAGGAGTGAACTTGGTGGAAGAATAATTTCTGGAGGCTTTAAGATTAGAAAGGATGAATTGCACCTTGTCCTTGTAATGCGTGCATGTTTGCTTTATTACAATTTTTATTATGATTAATCCCATTACAAACAGTTCAGGATTAAGATTTATTGAAGTTTTTCTTCACAGTTTAGAGAGAAGAAATCAGTTTGTCACAAAGAAGGAAAAAAAAGGAGTAAAAATGGTTAAAAACGTTGCAAAGGAGGTGAAAGAAAGCGCTCAGGGATTTACATGGACACTTTCTATTAAAAGCCTTTACCTGGTGGATCCGCGGCCAGCGCAGAACCTTAATGCCCTGCTTCCTATTAGCTTTCTGAGTCATTAGGACCAGAGAAAGAATCTATTTAAAGCTAATCTAGGTGCAAAGTGCCAATTTTCCAAGACTCCTAGACGTTGAAAATGCAATTCTAAGTTCAAAGTTTCACTACTTCAACTCTTAAAAGGCACAACTTAATTATCCAACAAAGTTTGTGGCTTTTTTATTCAACATTTCCCTGATCTATCACCTATTAGCAGCAGAACAAAGTCCCATTTCTGCAGCCCTGTTTACGGGGTCTCTGTGATAAAAGCACAACATAACAGCTGGTGAAGCTGTACTGATGAAAACCAGCGGGGGTTAATGAGGTAAACCCAGATGGGGGGCAAGATCTGAAAGATTCTGAGGAAATAACAAGGTTTGCAGAAAGAGGGTAAGACATTAAAGGAGGAGATGAGGAAACTTGAGTGGGAGAAAAGGAGAGAAAGCTGAGAAATTCAGAAAATCAGCTGTTGGATGACGAGCATCTTATGGTGAAAAGGATGCAAAGACTAAAGTCAAATTTTATTCAGACATAAATACAAAAGTATTTTTGGTCTAGTTTTTAGTACAATGTGTTTGAGTGCATTAGTTCACCAGAAATAAGACAAAAAAGACAGAAATACTAATTACATTGGCAGATTATTTCACTTATAACATGAGGAAAATGTATAGTTATGAGTGAAATTCGGTAATCTGTGAAATACGGTAATACTTTTCCATCAATATTAAGGAATTACTGACTTAAACAAGCTCCTATATTTTGCTGAAAAGTCACTTTTAAATTAGTGCACTTGAAAAAAAGGCTAAACTAAGTAAGAATGCACTGATTTCTGGCTGATTACAGATTTTTAAAAAGCCTGATCTGCCGATTGTGATTTCGGCCTATATCAAGTTTTTTTCTCTTAAATGTTGCTCGATATTGCAAGAAAGTCACAGAGTTCACAACAGTTGTCTACTGTCAACTGCAAACATGCAGACATGATCTGGTCGTCCAGTCGGCCAGTCGAACCTCTCTCACTGCAGAGCAAAAGAGGAAAGTGGATCATTTTTAAACCTTTGCTGAGGTAGACAAGAGCAGCTTCACATGTAAGTATCGGCCGATCATCATTCTCCCAAAATTAAAGAACTTGTTGCATCCGCTCACTACCAATATATCTGCAGAGGAAAGTAGACCAAAACTCCGTGGTGATATTTTGTGTTTTTGCAGTTGAAGCTTTCTCACCGTGCTTGTTGATGAGCACCGCCATGTACTCTCTGTAGTAAGAGCCGACGTAAAGCAGCAGAGCCGGACTCTGAGCCGTCCTGAAGCTCATGGAGACATTTTCTCCTCTCAGCGTCGTGTCGGAGTAGATGGAGGACGGCAGAGCGCTGCTGTTTCTGGTCAACTCGTACGGCTCCTTGAAGGTGTATCTGATCGACGTTCCAGGTTTGAAACTGGCAGACAGCTCTACAAAGGAAACAGATTATAATCCATCACTGTTGGTGAGAAGAAAGTTGTCATGAAACTCTGGCAGAGTCTGAACCTGCTGAACCCAAACAGATTTTAGACATTTTCCTTCTGAAACAGGATTATGATTTGCAGAACTTTTGATTTTATGTGGTATCCAAATGCTTTCAAATGAGTGTTAATTTTGCAAACACAGAAATAGGTCGTGTGGAAATATATAGATGCTTAACCTTTAAAACACCCACACACTGAAGCTGAGAACAAAACCTGTCATGGTTTAAAAACCTGCTCAAGCTTTCCTTGTGATTTATAACACACAATGTTTACTATCATTTCAAACAATAATGGAGAGCCAGATGTTGACCTTAAACTTCTAATTAGGTTATTTGATGTAAATAGAAAAAGCAGTGGGTCAGTTTTAAGAAAATGTGTCAAATGCAGTGTTTTCTCTTATGACATCAGTTTTATCCCTGGTTCCAACTTCCAGGAAGCTCAATTATTTCTTCACATTTAATGTTAACAGAACAAACAGTTTCAACTCCACATGGCAAATATGCTAACATGAAACTTTCTTATCCACAGAAAGTGCGAAAAATACAAAAGCTGCTTTCTGTGCTGGAGACAGTTTAGAGGAGCACAACAAACTACAAATATTTGCACAATTAATCTAAATGTTGATTTACAGGTAATTTCTAATGAATATTAAATGCTCAAAATGCAGTTCAATCAAGTTTCTTAGTTTAGGTGTGTGGACTGTTTTCCAAATATGTTGTTGCAACTTTTTCATGCGTTTTCTGTTGAATTGTACACAATGAATGTCAGAAGACACTTGGAAAATGTTTTAAAATGATTAAGAGTTTATATTTTAACCAGAGTCTTGTGAGATTTAGTGAAGTATTTTCTCCAATATGAGCATCTGAGTTGTTTTCAAACTCTCAATGTTTCTTACTGATCAAGAAACGACAAAGCAGCAATAAGAGAAACTCAGATCTCTGCATAAGATGTGAATAATTATCCTATGGATGAGATTTATCCAGTTAACTAAATAAACAGATTTAATAAGAAAGTGTTTGAGCCCCTTTAACATTTCAATGGCTTTAGTTTTCTACAGAATTAGTTTTTCGCTTCAGGCTGCAGCGTGAAAGTAGCCAAAATGGCCTGGTGCAAAATACTTTAAAATATAAAAAAAAACCCATAAAAACAGCAAATTAATAAATGCAAAAATAATAAAAATGACAAAACAAATAAAAAGTCACTGACTCACATACAATAACCTCAGGACAAGATTTGAAAATAATTAAAATTAAAACTATGCTACATTGATTTGTGGAGGCTTAACTAACGAGTGTTTTATATGTTTTGGTTTTGTTCCAGTTAGAAAGTAGATCAATATGTGTTTAAAGTATCATGTTTTAGACATTTGTTCCCAGTTTTATTGGACATGGGTCTCACCTGTTTGGCAGAAGACTCCAGTGTAAGCCGCCAGGCTGCAGTCGCAGTGGAAGCCAGCGGCTTCTCCACACAGCGGCCCTGGTTCTGGCACAGCGAGCCGTAGCTGCTGCAGTGACCCGGGCAGCCGGGCCGAACGCCAGGCGTCATCTCTGCCCTTTCCTCCAGGTCCAGAGTAACACCGTTCAGCTGCAGAGCGCGGATACAGCCTCTGAATCCCCTCTGCCTGGACGCCGTGCCTCCTGAAAACACACGAGGAGAGAAGCTGGTGTAAGTGGCTCAGCCGTGTGAAATTGGAAAATAAGGACAAAAGAATGTTAGAGCTACTTTTTCCGTCTGTCATCTTTGCTCAAGAGTCTCAATTATTGCTACCTGAGCTGAAAAGCCTGCATTTTTCTTTCCTTTTGGTTTTCTATTTATTTCACCTGACATTTACAACAAACCCACATGTCACATCAGCTCCTCCAGAAGCATCAAATTGTCAAATATAAACACAGAAATAGCAACAGGCTGTAGGTGGAGAGGCGCATTCAAAGACAACACTAATCTGCTTTCCTTATGTCTGTCTATTGCATCTTTTCAGCTGCAGACGGGTTCATCAGTATGCAGGAGACTGGAAACCACCAAGAATTCATGTGTTCTGCTTTTTAACCAGTTCGACTCATTTTCTGCAACATTTCTGTTTCTCTCTAGCCACAGTTTACATTTGTTTCAGAACTGACACATATCATTAAGCACGTTTTCAAACTTCAGGCTAGCACTGAATGCGTCTAAAGGCTCATATTTTTAAGTGGGAAACAGCAGATTATTGGTCCTAACAATAATGACAATGTTCTATTTTGCGGAAGTTGAACAAACTTTATGAAAAATAGGATTATTTTTCATAAGGTTTGGGGCAATAATGGTTTCAATTAGTGTACAGTTTTGCCATTCACTGCAAAATCACAAAATCTTACAAAGTATTTTCGTTTCGCTTCTGAAGCAAAACACAAAACTAAATAAACAGATTTATTTAGTTATAAGTAACTTTTTTGAAAGATAAAAGAGCTTGTTTTAAATCAATAATTCTTTAATATTGATGAAAAATATTGGCAGATTATTTCATTTGTTTTAAGTGAAATAATTTGCCTGTGATCTGGAACTTTTTCAATACTTTATATTTCATTATTTGTACATAAATTGTGTCTCATTTGGAGTGTAAAACTGAGGAATAAACTGAGTGAAAATCAAAGTGACTAAAGTGACTAAATACCTCAAACAGCAGCGAACAGATTGTTAAGATGTTACATCTACATGGTGTGGATTAAAGTACCAGTTTTAGAAAGAATGTTTCATAAAACTTGCTTTTCGTTTTAAATTTAAATGTTTGAAATGTTGTCAACTTCAGATAATGACAGAAATAATCAAGTAGCAAAAGGTTCAGACCTAAGCTGTTCACACCCCACATGAATCTGGATTTATGATGATTATCATCAAACAAGGAGTTTTTATTTGAAAATTATTTAATAGAAAAGTTTTTATCAGCACTACAGCAAAGAAACTTGTCATACTGTATTTTCTGGAAAGCTGTTTGATTGCTCCACAGGAATTTTAATGATAATTTTTTTAGATAATCTCAGATTATTGAGGTCTGGACTGAGACTTGGCAGCTCCGAAACATAAACATTACAGTTTCAGTCAGATGAAAACAGAAGTTAACATTTTCACGGACACATAGACATTTTAACGTCTCTGTGTGCGTTAAAATGTTTTACAGAAATACAAGCTGCTCGAAACCTGTTAAAGGTAGAATTATGGCGCATGAATGCGAATGCATACAATGGACGCCTGGTTAAGCATTAATACGGGTTATAAATATGTAAACGCTGAGCTCTAAATGCTGCAAAAACCCCAAAAACATCTCACTCAATTTGATATCCAGACACATTTTCTTCCAAAGCAGATCTGATGAAGTCGTTAAATTGTCGTCTTTTAGGTTGCTGATAGGACATTCAGCAGGTTGCTGACATTCAGCAGGTTGCTGACATTCAGCAGGTTGCTGACATTCAGCAGGTTGCTGAATACATTTATAGGACAATTTAATATTCCTTCACAATTTCACTGCTGCTCCCTTGTCCAATTTCACTGTTTGGTCCTTTTGCTTCAAGTTTGGATTCACTGATAGGAAGTGATGCCCAAAATATTTACTGATTGATTAAAACTGATAATGAATGATGGATTTTCATTACTTTTGGCTCCAACTCTATCAGCAGGATTGGATTGCAGAATGTGAAATGAACTGAGATAACCTGCAGTCCTCGTAAACCATGCAGCATCTCAGCGTCTTTGAAAGGAATTTACATAACCATAAAAATACAGTAAACAACACGCAGGCTCCGATTTGTTTTCATCCTGATGCGTTTTCCAGGCGGCAGGTTTTACTGCTGATATGCTTGCGCAGCTGATGAATCTGGCTGTCATTTAGCAATCAGAAAGCTTCACTTCAGCACTTTCCTATTCACTATGAACAGTTTCTTCTGCAAGCCAAACCACAGAAAAGCTCTGTGGTTTTAACAGGCTTAAACAGCACATTCAAACAAAATGATTTGTTTTCATTATTATTGTTCAATTTTTCTTCTCTTTCTGTTGAAAAAAGGGCTGAAACTGCTGGGATGTAATTTTCCTTTTTGTGCAACGTTTCGTCAGCGTTGTATTGATTAGTATGTGTGCACAGTGAGATGTGTATTGTACACTTGTTTTCCTTCCTTTGGCTCTAATAAAAAAAGTATCACTAATACTCACTAATCATGTAAAATTTTAAATCACTGTTGATACAAAACATAAAAATATGGTTTTGCACAATCGCGTTATCATAAGACAGACCCACAGCTCTTGACTTCTGGGCTGAACGCATTGCGGTTGAGTAAAAGTTGGTCGACGTTTCTAGTTCTAGTTACTCCAAACCTAAGATTAATGAAAAAAGTTATTAAATGGGAATTTACCTCATATATTTTTTTAATTTGCCTGTAAAACATCTTGCTCTATAAGATAAAAATGTCCATTTGCATCAACCATCTGTAGTTGCATTGAGGTCAAGGGTCAAACAAAATCCTTCAGAGGGCCAGGAATGACCACAGGGCTGCACATTGAACAACCCCGATCTATGATTACATTAAAGCATATAGTGTAAATTAAAGATAATTTCAAAAGTAATGCAAAAGAAAACTATTGAATTTTTATTAAAATAGTTTTAAACTGAATAAGAAAACATTTCAGTATGCAGGAAGCCTGACAGGACAAACCTAAGCGACATTTGTCTGTAAATGAACAGAAGCAACGCTCCTCACCGATGAACAGCTGGCTGTTGAGCTGCAGGTGGACGTGTCCGTCAGCCGGCGCCTCCTGAGTCGCCACAGGCAGGTTGTCCAGTCGAAGCGACGCCTCCTTGATGTTTCGCTCGGCTCGGACTCGATGCCATCGGTTGTCATTCAACGGGACCGTCGACTCGACCTGAACTTCCAGTGGGCCGTTACCAACATCGAAGGAGAAAACCACCCGAGTCGACGCTTGATAAAGAAAAAAACAGACAGAAATATCAAACAGAATCTGTTATTTGGTCGACAGAACATCTTACTGCTTGAAGAAGTTAAACATAATCAAAGCAATCTGACGAGAAGTCAAACATTTGACATGTCAGCTTCATGTCATACTCAACAACAATCAGCATTTCATTTATTCAAACAGCAAACATCAATCTCAGTCAATGAGAATTGGACTTCTGGGTTAAATCTCCATGATTCTGTTAAAACAGACAGATGCTCCTTTCTAAATACAGCTGGAATCAAGCCTCACTCATGTTTCCATATGGTTCCCTGTGCAGGCCTGAAATGAGCCAAAGCAATGAATGGGGAATTGAGACAGGAGCTGCAACATCCAGTGTAGAGAGAAAACAAGCAGACAGGGGGAGCGCCGGCCTCTCTGGAATGAAATTTAATTACTCTATCACAACAAAACAACAATAAAGCCAACATGGCTTCGCACTAAGCAGTGGGAACAGTCCTCAAAGGATAGCAAACAAAAGAAGACCAATTTGGGGCCTTGAGCTGATTACATAAAGAATAAATATATAACAGACACGTCTCATTTTTTCCAGCCTGCTGTAACATTTGTTATATACTTACACATTTAGCAGATCTGTTGAGATAAATTTCTCAGCTGACAAAGGAAGAAAAATGAGCCAGTAGTGAAAACAAAACCATTTTTAAAAAAAAACTTTTTCCCTGTGGCATTTCACATAAATAAACATAACTTAATTTCTGAACTTATTTATTTTGGTGTCTTATTATTCCTTATTATTCCTATATTTATTAATAGAGTTCCAAACTATAATTGATAAGTCAAATATTTTGTTTTAAAAACAGAAATTGTTACGTAATCAAGTCTAATTTAACCTGCTGAATGTCCATGACAATAATAAGAAGAAACTCAGTTAAATAGGAGTGAGAATAGGAAAGTGGACTGACAATAATGATTTTTAAAAAAGTGCAGAAGAAAAAGTGCAAACAAAAACAGAAGAAAAATCTCAATCTTATTTCATTTGAATACTTACAGTATAATTTAAATGTTTTTAATAGGAAGAACTGTGTTCTTCATCCATTGGATTTCAAGAAGGCGCTGAATCTAATCTGTGTTGCTGAGTTTTCCTCTGCAGACAGATTTCAGCACCACGGCCAGCTCCCCAGCCAGCCTGGGGTTTCAGCACCACGGACAGCTCCGCTCGGCTACAAGTCTTTATTTACTTCCTCCAGGGTGTCTGCTGCACTCTATTTGTTTCCCCTATCAAAAGGGAGAAGATTTAAGAGAGTGCAGAGGAAGCGGAGCGCCATCCCTCATGTTTTGCTGCTGGAAGTTGGGGATGTATTGCTTTGGGAGCGCAGAACAAGATGAAAAAAATACCCCGGCATCCAGCGGTAACTTCATTTAGGAATTTGTTCCCTGGGCCCCAGCTACAATGTTACGGCGCAATCTGCTGGTGATGGAGAGGGAGGGGTTGGTATACAGAGGTGGAACAGCCAGACAGACGATGATTTCCCCTGAGAGGGATGTTAGGGGGTTGGTTTCCCTCTGCTGGATTTTTCTTCTTCTTCTGTTTGTCCTTTAAAGTCAACGACTTCCTCCAAAGTGGAACAAAAACAACTGCAAAATCTGACCCAGGCAGCAAAAAAAAACAAAAAAAACAAGCCAATCCATGACTGAAAAAAATAATCCACCACTCAAGTCTGTTGTAGTGACACACCTTTACCATAAACCTGAGTCATGATGCACTAAAACACAAAAAACAGGCCGTGTCAGGAAACGCTCCACATCTTCTTATAGGCTGACATTTGCAGTTGGATATACTTTTTATTTCCTGCTTAGTACTTTCCCACTTTGTCCTCTCCGTGTAATCCATCTTTGTCTAATTTTCTGGCAATTTAACATTTCTTTTTCTCATATTAACATGTCTAAAGCTACATTTAAATCGGTTACCATCTCCTTTGCAGCTTTTCTTTTTATCTTTGGTGTATCAATGCAATAATTAGAAATTAAAAATACTAATTATTGTCACTATTAGCAGTGCAACTCTTAGAAGGTTGGTATTTATGCAGCTCATTAGCTATTCAGGGTTTGACTAATGACGAAAACTCACAAGAATAAGACGGGACAAGATTATAAAATTAATTTTAAAAAACTTCAAAGATCAAATTTAGGCTGCAGAGTAAAGTTATTTACTCTGCATCTTTTTACTTATTTTTGCCACAAACTCAAACTGAAATCTTCCTTTTTGCAAATTCCCAGTAACTCTTCACACCTTTGTGCACCATTTCGACTAAGCATGACCTGCAATACAACATCTACCATTTTGCAGCTGCTAATGATAGCATAGCTGCAGCCATCGGTCGTCATAGCGATGCTTTCTGCCTCCTTCAGCATCTGAACAATTTGCAATGCTATTATTCATGTCTTGTCTGCCACAGACTTTGGATCAAAATAATATCTAATTTGTGAAATATTACATGAGCTTGACTTTTTCAGTTGAGTAAAACACGATTATTAATTCAGATATCAAACTTATAAATACATTTCTTCACGGTTTGGTTCCACCACTGATAAAATACTTTAAACAATTGCAGTTACTGGATAATCAAACTTGTACTTGTGTTTTGAGTCATTTTTATTTTGTTCTTCTTTTTATGGTCTTAATTAGGAAGGTTCAAAGTAAATTGCACTACTTTTAGTTATACATTGAAGTCTGTCATAAATCAAAGGTCATGTATTTTGTTTTGCATTTTAATTAAAATCTTTTTAGTCTCCTCCATCAACCTGCCAGGTGATTACAGATTTAATTTGGCTCTGGCACATTTACACAATACATTCATGTTGATTATTATGTATTGTCCCCTTTATAAAAACAAATAAATCAATCTAAAGTTATTGTTCCTCCTGGAAACACAAAATGCTCCCACACAAATGATTTAAGAGTTGTTGAGCTTCTTCTATAAGAACTTCCTGAGAGTTATATTCTGGTTTCTCTCCCAGCTGTGGTCAGTTTCTATTCTTACCTAAACTACGACTATTTTTACCCCTGAACTGTAACGGCAGGATTAACTTCTTACCTGAATCTGTCACCATGGTAACTCATGTTGCTTCGGAGCAGGTTAGGTTTCCAGGTAAGAGATCAAGACAAAGAAAGTACTGCCTATTTCCATTTTTCAACCAATCAATGAAAAATGTGAAGAAAAAATGAAAAAGTGCTTCGGTGCTCAACCGCGCTCCTCCTCCGCTTCTTTTCCCCCTCACTGAGTCACATCGTTACGCCTCATGTCTTCAGAAAACCTTTGTGAGAGAAATCTTAGCAATGTTGAGCCTGGCATAACTAAAACTGAAACTACTTCAACTTGTTACATGCTGTCTGTACATTTACCTTTGATTCTCAGATCGTTTGTGCAGCTGTAAGAAAACGCTGTTTAACGTCACAAATTGACCAGAACATATTTTAATCTGGACATTTTATGAGCTCTCCGGTTTTCAGACTGGATCATTTTTATCTTTGTAGACCAAAAATGATGCAACACCATGCACAGATGGAAACATTAATAATGACAAAATGTTCGATTGATTAAATAATTTCTCTTTGCAGTTAAGAGGATTGATTTGCACATTCATTCGCATTTTTTTAAATTTATTTACCTTTTCTGACCAGCTTTTTTTTCTCTCTTTGTGAGTCAGTAATCCTGAATTGATTTGCTGAGTTGATAAGCAACTTTATAGCATCGCCTGATCCAGCCATCCACTGTCATGCCCACTCATCCTTGCAGGGTCGTGGGGGGGCTGCTGCTTATCTCCAGCAGTCACTGGGCAAGAGGGGCCACACATTGTAGTGCCTGAGAGCGCATTAGATCTTATTAGATCTCAAGAACTCAGGAGAATATTTCTACACCAGAGCCAGACTCTGAAAGTGAGCGAGAAACGTGAGGAATCCCTGAACATCTTGGAGAGTCAAAGCTACAGGCTAACGAAGGCCAGACACGGAAAATATCTGCAAAGCTTCAGCTTACATAGTGATGTATTAACATGTTTATGTCTTCATGTTAGTTCATTCCTATATACGGAGAAAAATTAGATTCTATTTGAACAATAACAGATGCTGGATATTTTTAGTGGAAATGCAGCTTTTCTCCACTTCATTGCACTGGTTTCCATTCTTCTTTGCTGGTTTATCATGTTTTTCTAGTCCTGTTCAACTTGTTCCATCTCTGTATGTTTTGTGTTTAACTATTAAACATTTATCCCGACATCCTGTCTAAACCTGAAACATGACATATAGAGCCAAGGTCAGGTCCACAGTATCACCTTTCTGAAGTATTTATTTCTCTGGTCCAGTCCTTTATTCTCAATTCCTGTTGCTTTATTGTCCTGGTCCAGCAAATGGTTTTTGATTTCATCTAATTATTTATGGATTTTTGTCTCTTTTTCTGGATATTAAGCTTCCATTATTATTGAAATAATGGTGTCTCTCCACCATGATTAATCACCATCTCATGTAGTATTGAGAGAAAATATAATAATCCTTTATTTATTTGTCCCTCAGTGAGGACATGTCTGCATGTCAGCAGCAAAAGGACAGAAAGCAAACTTGTTCTCGTTTGAAATGAGAACAAGTTTGCTGTGTTGCAATGTGACAATTTAATTATAAGAAACACAAAAAATCTGTTTTTGAGATTAGGTGAGCTCGGCGAGTCGTCCACAGATTTACAGCTACAAAAAAGAAAAGTTTGATTTACTAAATTATGTTTTGTATCTTCCTGCATCTGCCTTCCAGCAGACGAGTTTAAGAAGACGCAGTTTTAAAAATGTAACTCTGGAGTCCAAGATTTTTCTTTCTTTCTTTTTTTTATTTTAATAAATGCATTGTACATCGTACTTCATATAAAACTCAGGCTCAATCGTATCCGCTCATGTGAGTTATAAAAACATTTTGGGATTTTCATCAATATAAATAAGAATTGAGTATTTGAAAATTATGATGACAAAGTTTAGTTTTTATGGAACAACATGAAGCTAAGGGCCGAGGGACATATTTTAGAGTAATATTCAAAATATAAATACATCCTGAATTTGCTCATAAGGGACTTCATTCTGGTAAAGATTCATACTAATCCATTAATTTCCTTCTGCTTGATTAATTTGTCAAATTAGAATTACATAACACAATCATACTGGGTTAGAAAGTCTGGAATCTGTAATTAATTTGATTAAACAAAACAGAATTACATAATTGATAGATTTGGCCAGTTTTCGGTCGATATAAATGAACTGCTGTGCATAATGGCTACAGATAATTTCGAAAAACAAAACAAGAAACTTATCTAAATTAGATAAAACAGCTGACATCAGGTGCAATCACCCACAAACTGCACAAATTTACCACAGCAGTGATGTGAATGATCTGCTGCACGTTACTCAAGGGAAAACACTTAATGAAGGGTCAGAGGGGAAACATGATGGAACAGCTCTAAAATTAAAAACATGGGCTCAGGTAATTAGTAGCTTTGTTTTAATGGTTTTAATAATCCCCAATTTTCTGCTTGGGCTGTCAGAATACATTTTGGATGACAAACAATAAACAGGCAAACAAAATATTTTATTCTTTTCTGAAGATTAAAAAAACCCCAATATTTTCCTGACATTTTAAAAGTACAAACATCAAAGTTCAGACTCATTATAAACACAGAAAAGTGTAACTAATTCCCTCCTGCACTCGGGCGATATTCAGTGTTATATTCCAGTTTCTACTCACTGCTGAGTTCGATCCGGATGAAGTCCTTAATGCCAAGATTTTCCAGGAATACTCCAGAGGAAGCAGTGGTCTTAAAAAGGAAGGAGATGTCTGCGCTCAGCTCACCGTGGAAGGTGGGGAAGTGGAGGTATGACGTCTCCTTGTCAAAAAATGCAGCGTTCCAGAAGTTCTCTGTGAAAAAGTGGTGAAAACAAATAAATTCACTGTCAAGAGATTCAGAATGAAACCAAAAGATATAATTGTTTTCAGAAAATGTGGCTTAAATTGCAAAACAGTAAATGAAATCCATACAATCTTACTCAGCATTTATAAATTTATAATATTTTATTTAAAATGACCATTTTGGCTGTTTGTCAAAATTTAGACATATTTGTGGAAGATTTATTGCATGGAGAATGAATTCCTGTTATGTATAAAATGTTTAAGTCTAGATTTATGTTTCACTCCATGCAAAGCTTTTTCATTCTTTTTGAAGAAGTAGAAATTCCAGTTGTTATTTAGTTTTTTTTTACGTTTTCCAGGGTTTTGTTTCTATTTTGGTCTCAACTTCTTCTAAAAAAAAAAAAAAAAAAACAAGAACGAAAGAAAAGCTCAAACAGGACGGACAGACCAGACTAAAATCTGATTAAGGATGATTTTGTGCAACAAATATAATAAACAAGTTTTGTATAGACCATAGTCCTATCCTAACCTGTTCAATGAAGCATAATAGGTTTCCTAAAATCTATGTTTAAGATAATTAAGTTAGAGAGGTTTTGTTGTATGCATGGTGAGTCCCATAGGAGAAAATGTAAGGAACCACTCATTTAGAGAAACTTACTGTCTCCATAGCAACGGAGTGGTCCCACCCTGTACGCTGCCTCTGACCCCGGCCTCTGGAGGTCACCCAAAACCAGCGATCTGACTGGGAGGCTTTCCTTTTGGGTAACCAGGCCCGAGTCCTCAGTCCTGGAAAAAAACACATAAAAAATATCAAAACTGCTCCTTCATTTGCAGCTTGCAGATTCACAAGGATGTGCAACTCATTTAGCTATTAGATAGTAGGTTAACAATGCAGCATCTAGATGCATCACTACACTGCAAAAACACAACGTTTTGTCATGAACTTTAGTCCAGTTTCTAGTGCAAATATTTTACTATGACATACGAGTAAGTTTTCAAAAAGATAAACCACTTGCAGATTTTATTCACTTAAAACAGGAAAATTTTATTTTTACAGAAATAAAATATGTAATGGAATTAGCACTTTTTTAAACTATATTCACAAATTATTGACTTAAAACAAGCTTCTATTTCTTGTTAAAAAGTTACTTTTAAGTTAGTTTTATTTGTAGTAAGATATTTGTGCTAGAAACTAGACAAATATACTTGAAAAGATTTTGTATTTTTGCAGTGTTTTGCAAAATTGAACTTTTACGTCCATCTTCATCTTTACATTTCATATCATTTTTGCAAGTAAAAATTTAGGATTACAAAAACCAACGACCAGGACTGAAAGCAGAGATGCACAGAATATTTTACGCCTGATAAAATATTGAGGCGCGGCAGTAGTAGCTCTTTTCTGTGAAAAAACACTATAATGGAAGTCAGGATTTGTAGGCGAGTGTTGCTATGTGTTTACAACATGATCAAAGGTTAAAGCTGTTTTTTTGTTTTTGCCTTGTCAGTTTATTCCAGATGATTTGGTGTTTGCTAAACTACTGAAGTTGCAAATGGTGCGTTGCCAGTCGTCCGTGTGAAGCGGAGCGAGGTGAAAGGTTCAGATGTGGCGAGAGGCTCGTTTATTTTCTGCGTGTTGATTTCGGCCGAGGGTTCGCATAACTTCATTCTGATTCTGACATGTTTTCTTCGCTGATCGTTAATCATTTCTGTGTGGCAAGCTGCACAGTGAGGCAGATGGGGTCAGGAAGTGCTGCTGTTTTAAGCCTGTATCAGCAGTTAGATGAAGAATATAACAGAATAGCATCCATATTGTTCAATGATGCTGACACAGCAGAGTTTATATTTATCAATAAGTCTTTGCACTACAAAAACAAAATCTTAAACTCAAACTGCTAAAACAGAGATTGTTATATTTCAAAAATTTTGTAATTTAAAAAAGGAACTAGTTTCACTTGCAGATTATTTCACTGGAGTTTGAATTTTCTCCCTCTGCTTGCATGGGTTTCTCAAGTTAATAGACTATAATAAATTATCTTTACATAAGAGTGTGTGTGTTTTGTTCTGTGTGTATTTGTGTTGTTCTGTGATGCACTGGCGATCTGTCCAGGATGTTCCCCGCCTCTCGAATGATGGCTCCTGGAGACAGGCACCATTAACTCCCCTGCAACCTTGCGAGGATAAGCGAGTGCAGATAGATGGTTGGATGGATGGATGTCCACATATGATTGGAAAACCACATGACAGACGACTGTACGTGTCCATAATAGTCAGTACCAGTCCAATCTGTCTGCGTCACAGTTGCAGTAGTGCTGTGGATCCACGCAGTCGCCCCGCAGGCCGCAGCCACACTGCTGGCTGCCAGGATGAGCTCCTCCCCAGTACGTCTGCTCCCGGCCTGGGGCGCGGCCGCCGAGCCACCAGCTGAACGGAGACCCCTCTGAAACACACACACACACACACACACACACACACACACACACACACACACACACACACACACACACACACACACACACACACACACACACACACACACACACACACACACACAATGAAATGAACATTTTGACAGAAATCAACTGTTTATCAACGTTTTGTTTTTTTTGGACGAGTTTACTCCAAATGTCCATGTGGACGTCAGGTTACTTTACACATAATTATAATTAACCAACATAAAAATCAAATATCAAACACCTGGTGAAGCCAGTTGTTCGTATAAATGTAAATTATATATAGGGGTCTTTTGTTGACTAATTATAATTCACATCATTAAAGAAAATCAACCTATACTTGCCTTAAAATTCCCCATTAATAATTTGACTTTATTATCAAGTCTAACAGAAATTTAAACCTGTAAACAAGCTGTAGCACAGCAAACAGGACAGAAAATGAAGATACTGATTCAATGAAAAGAACGGCGTATTGAAAGAATGAAGACCAAGGACTTCCTCCAGGATAGCAGATTTTTCTTAACTGCACAAAACAAAGAGTTTGCTTCTTGAGCAAAATAACTGTAATCTAATTAAACATAATATTTTAATACTCCAGATAAAAATTCTTAGTTTTTTTTTCTTCTGTAAGTACATCTGTCTTCCACTTGAAGTGAACAATAAAGAGACATTTCGGCTCCATTTACCAGTTTTATCCATCTTTATGGTTCATATTACCAAAATTAAATGCTCTGCCTTGAAGTAATAAAAAAAAAAACGCAAGAGCATCTCAACCTGGGGTGTTGAGAAGGCGGGACTTCCTGCAGTGGTAGGATAGTTCCTGTTCACAGTGCTCTGATTGGCTGATGGAGCCTAAAAGCTGCTCCTCTTCAGACGAGTAGCTGAAGTGGAGCGATTGTTGGTCCACACCAGAAACCCGGCGCAGTCTGGTCAGCTCAGTGTTGTTGTGTTGGATAATCATCCATGTGTCGCTCTCTGTAAACATAACAATGTGTTAATTTTATTATTACTTTCTCATTTTTTTGACAAAGAAAGCAATTGCGTGTAAATAATCCAGTGAAATGTATCTTTAAATCCAGCTTCAACCTTATTTTTTAATCCTTTTAACCAGATCAATTCACTCCATAGTGGAAATAAACAAATCTTACTATTTTTGGATAGATTATAGTTCAAATATCTTAGTATATCTGAAATAACACAAAACTAATTAACAAGTAACTCCTCAGTAAGATATAGGAGCTATTTTTAAGTTAAATTCTTCTTTTCTGTTTGTTTGGAACAGAATCACAAAGTTTTTGTATGTTTCTCTTTCTTTTTAAGAGTAAAATAAGTCCATAATTCTCAGTTTTTTTGTTTTATCAAAGCACAAAACCTGTTAAGACGAGGCAGTGGCAAGAATTTTCACAGATTTTATCCCCAACATAGAGTCTTTGCCCTCAGTCAGGTTAATATACATGATTGTGATCAATTTCCTGCAGACATATAAGCTACAACAATTTGCGTTTCACCAAAACTGCTGCATGTTCTGAAACAACTATCCTATCACGGTTTATATCATAATGTAAGAGGCTGATAGGATGGATGATGATGCAATAGAGATTTTAAAAAAGCACAAGAAACATCAGTGCTATCATAATAAAAATGATCGTACACCAGGGGAGAGAAAGCATTTCAGGCAGGCAGGTAGAAAATAAAGTGAATCAGGCTGAGATGAGTGAAGAATCATCATTTGCAATTATGCAAATGCCAAGCATTCAAAACAAAGTTATGACTTAATAGAGTTGCGGTGCATGCATGTGTGTGCGTGTGTGTGATACCTGTCATGTTGCAGTAGACCAGCTGCGGTTTGATGGGTCCGCTGCCATCCACGTCGATGTAAAAATATCCCGACGTGTTGCCGCTGTGTTTGTACGCTTCACAGGACTGCTCATACACAGCTGGGAGGAAAAATAATGAGAACATCGTCAGGAAGTCGCCTGCAGGAGCAGAGACAGGGATGAAGACCAAACACTGCTGGAAAAGATCATGATTGCTGCTTCACATAGAAACTCACTGGACAAGAAATGTCTCTGACTAGCGTTTGCAAATAACCTCTTTTCCGATAATTGCTACATCGAAGATTAACTTTCAGCAGGTAACAAGTTGTTTAACTCCAACTGACTTCTTTAAAAAAAAACAAACATGTAGACAGACACTTCATCCTAAAAAGATGTTTGTTTATTTAAAATGCGTCAAATTACGGAGAAAGCATCTAAAGATATTGCAGAAGATACTGAAACTAGAGTAAAAGATGTGCAACGAGTTATTTAAAACTGGAAGGAAACCGAGGAACATATGTGACTGGAAAAAATCATAAACGATTGGCAATCACTGAACTTTTTGTGCACTGCAAAACCACAGAATCCTAATAAGTATTTTTAATCTAATTTCTAGTGCAAAAGAAAATCTAATTTATAGCTTTTTAGCAAGATTTAAGACCTTGTTTTCGGACAAGAGGGTTAGGGTTAATGTTAATGAATTATTAACATTGATGAAAAGTTCAGTTTTGTTCTTATAAATGAAATGATCTGCCACTGCATTCATCAATACTGTTTTGTAAGTATTGATGAATAATTCACGTCAACTCAAATATCTTGCTAAAATGCTACTTTTAACTTAGATTTGTCTTATTTCAAATGTACTAAGAGTTTTGTTTTTGTAGTGCAATATTTATACAATTAAACTTACTGAAACTTAGAGTCCAATACTTTAGAAATGATACGATACGAAATGATGTGAGCTTAGAAATAAACTCTTTACGGTTTATTTGCTCCTGTCTCTCTGACTCACAGCTGTGGCAGGTGGCGCCGCTGTAGCCGCTGTCGGAGCAGTTACAGTGGAAGACGGTCCAGGTCTGACTGCAGAGGCCGCCATGTTCACAGCGACTCGGAGAGCATCTGCAACACAAACACGGAGAGATTCTTCAAGATTTTTACATTTCCTTAGTCTGTAATTGGTCTGAGTTTGGAGCTTATCAGATGTTTGCCCGTTCAAAATTGATTTATTTCGCAAAACCGCGATGAAAACACTTTTGTTTCACACAATTATCAACCAGAAGTTGACGCCGGTAAAAACAATGAAGAAGACGACAGGAAGTTATTGGAGGATGATGATTTTTAAAGACTCATTGCGTGAATAAACTTATCAGATTATTGAATATGGAAATAGGCTTTAATAAGGAACTGAAATGTGAAAATGTGGTTTCTTCATAACAATGAAGGAAAAGGAAATATTTTGTTTTTTGAAACATGCTGATCTCATTAGGAGAAATTGACGAAAGGCAATGAGTAACAGCAGAAATCCAACAGTGGATGCAAGCTACCGTTAAAATCTAAAGCAGAAGGAACATAGTCACGTGATTTTAATGAAAACACCAAAATTGTTTTTTTCATCATTTGCGGAAAACGTCCAAAATTTTGTGCACATTTGTAATGGAAACGCTGATGATGATCAGACAGTCAGGCGCATCTGATCAGCAGCACCAGGGTTTTGTTTTGATCACTTTTCTTATTGATCTCTATGAGTTAACTCTCTACCTTTTGCTTGCTGACCACCACAGACGAGCACAAGTCTTTCCTGTGACCATAAAATATTTAAGTTGGCATAAAAATAGTCGAACAAATCCACAGTTTAGTTTTGAAAAAGCACCGCTTTCTGTGTAGTGCTGAATCCTTTTATGATAGACTTCTGAAGAAATGCTCTTTTTTGTTCTGCTGTTTTGAACAGACCTGTGTTAAGGCAGAAAAAGCAAAATGTGTGGAGTTGTGGGGTGCAGAGGTGATGCAGAGCTCCCTCCGGATTGCATTCAATTTGTGCTGTTAATGGACTGTTTGTCTAATAATACTCTTTGCTGGTTGCAGCAACACTAACCTGCTTCACCCCTCCCCCTGTAGAAAATACAGTAATAACCTGCTGAGGAATATAAGGTACCGTTCTGAAACAGTGTTGCTGAGTTCATTTTCCACCTGACATTCCTGCAGAAATTGTCCCAGGTGGCTCGTATCAAATCAGCAGGGTAACGCAGAGGGAGCACACTGTATATTCTTCTGTTTTTACAGGAAAACAGATTTTTCTTTTTCTCTTTGTTCCAACTGAAAAGTCAGATCTGTGGAGGAGCTGTAGTCTGATGAATTGTGATGCAAAAGCTGAGAGATATTTAATTAAAATCACTCAAGTGGTTTCTCCCTATCTGCCAATGATTTGTGGATACTCGTGTCTGAGTCCATGTTCGCATCCTGTTTATGTGGAGAGCAGCTGTGTGTGTGTGTTTGGGTTTTTAGTGACTGTCTTGTGTCCTCTCAGGCTCTAAAATCGGGTTTATAATTGCTGCAATTGTCTCATTAATCGTGCTGCTGTTTGGTGTAAAGCCAAAACAGAAAAACGATTAGCTTTCCTCCACATCTTTTCTTTCTAACCTCTGAGATTTGAGCTCATTCTGAGCAGCCATGAAATATGATACTTTCATTTTGTCACATGGTAATTACTGTAAATGCAAAATATTATCCTCAGGTAAACACAAAACATTCAGAAAGTAGAAGTTGCATAACCTAATTATCTGCAAACATGTGACCACAGTCGCCTGAACACGAAAAGTCGCTGCTACTTGAGGGCAACTTATCTTTGATGAGATTTCACTTACAGATCCAACAATAAAACACCTTAAAAATGTAAAATGCAGAATCTGAGGAAGGAAGGAAAGAGCTAAGGAAGGGGCAAAGAAGAACATGAACGGATGGATGGAAATGGAAAAAGGAAGGAAGGAAATGAAAGCAAAGAAGGAAGGAAAGGAGAAATGAAGGAAGAAAGAAAGAAGCAGAAGGATAGATTTGTTTTCTGACTCATCTGTAAAAACTACATCTTAAAGGTTCAAATAAAGCTTTTTTTAAGTGTCACTTTCTGTATAAAGTCAATTAAAACTTTGTCTTTGTGCGTATTAAGCGAACTGTCTGCACCACGGATAAGAAAGACGAATCAAGACTGTTTAAACTACAAACCTGTCGATTATTCCACACATGTCAATCTGCAGATTGCTGTAATTTCCCAGCTGCTTCTGTTGCACCGCGATCAGGTCCATAATCCTGCCGTCCAGACTGACTAAACGCACGCAGCCCTGGAAGGAACTGAAGTGGTTTCTACATCCTGGAGCGTCTCCAGCAGGACATCCTGAGGAGAAGACAAGACAGTTAAAATGCTGAAGTTTAATTCTGTAGTCTGAACTGAGCTGCTTCAGCTCTTACCACCGAAGAAGACGTGACTTTCTACTGCGACAGGAAATGACGGGCTGGCCTGAGCGCTGCCGCCTTCATCTTTATCCACACAGACACTCAGATGACTTCGCCTGGAGGTCAGTGCCACTGAATGCCACTGGCCGTCACTGAGTGCAGAACCTTAAACACAGATTCCCATTTAAAAGCCTTTATTACACTGCAAAAACATAAAATCTGTATTTTTGGTCTAATTTCTAGCACAAATATCTTGAAATAAGACAAAATTTACCTACAAGTAACTTTAAGCTTTAAGCTATAAGCCATATTAAGCTTTTAAGTCCTTAATATTAATTTTAAAAATTAGTTCCACAGATTATTTCACTTTATAACAAGATATTTTTCCCATGTTACCAGTGAAATAATCTGCCAATGGAACAGAAATCTTTTCATCAATTTTAAAGAATTTTTTTACATAAAACGAGCTCTTATATTTTGTGAAAAAGTTGTTTATACATTAGTTTTGTCTTATTTTAAATGTGCTACAATATTTGCACTAGAAACTAAAAAAAACTTTGTAAGATTTTGTATTTTTGCAGTGTGGTAACTAATCCATCCTGCACAGACACAAAACCTTACAACGTATGTTTGCCTAGTTTCTAGTGCAAATATCTTAGTTCATTTGAAATAAGACAAAATAAACTTTTCAGCATGAAATAGGATTTTTTTTAAGTCAGTAAATCCTTGATGTTGATTTAAATCAGTTCCACTGGCAAATTATTTCAAAACATAGGAAAAATGTCCTGTAATAATTATACTTAAAATAATTTACTTAAAAAATTTTTTACAGTGCAAACCGACCACCAGCTTTTTGGAAATCATGCCTCATATTTAAGACATCATTTCAAGGTGCATATTGGCATCAGAAGCAGCAGCAGCTGCAGGTTAGCTGCACTCTTCCTGTGATCGACTTGTTCCAAACCCACACAGAGATTCGTCAGCCCTCAGTATCTGTTTGTTGTTGAAGTGCATCAATATCTCATTATGTCCTTTGCCAATTTTTTTCCTGTGGCAACGATTTACTCAACAACATAATTTCAACATCTTTGGGTATTGTGCACAGCGTCCTCTTCCAGGGACCAAACAACATGTGTCATCTAATATTTATTCATAAAGCTGTTGTCATTGCTAATAAGGTAACATTGTATATGGATTTTGCACGTACATTCTTCACCAAACAGTAAATGACAGAACAACTTTGCAAGTCCAAATATATTTACATAGAGTAACTACATAGTAGTGGCTCTCAGAAGTTTATTTTTTTGTATAACAGGTGGGTGAAATGTGTTTGTATTTGGGAAGTTGTTTCCTACCTAGCTGCTCTTAAATTGCTTTAATAACATTTGATATGGTTTAAAGGAATTTAATTGAGTTTTAATGTACCTGAAATCCATTATGACAACCACAAATCAAAATTCTTAATATGATTTAAAACAAAATGTCATGATAAATGATAAACTGTATGACAAATGGCCATCCCCGGGTAGGGATTCTTCACACTTAATGAAAGTATAAAACCTAATTACATGTACAGCAGACTAAATAAAGTAAATAAAGTAGCTTATTAAAGCAACATGGCTGCTGTGCGTTTGGCTTTTATCCATTGTTCTGGCTGCAACACATGGGATCGCACAAAACAGCTACTCTCCAAGCAAAAGTAAATAAATGCTGTGCTAAGGCCCCTGGCAGAGAGGTCAGTCACCTCCGAAGAGCAAAAGTATGCAGCGTTGTAAATTGGGCATCTGCAGGTTTCTGAGGGACAAAACCCATTTGTCATGCAGTCAAAGAAAAGCGCTGGCGCCGAGTTTAGGGACAAAATGAAGAAAAGGAAAATCAGTGACTCTAAAGGTTTTTAACAGTTCTACTCAGACTAACTTTATACTTCCGGGTCACCATGTGATCAACTGGCAGCAATCAGTAAAAAACATGTTCAGATTATAATTCAACATGGTTAATATGCATATTTGTTTGTGCACTACATCTTTTTAAAATCCCCTTTAAAGTTTCAGTATATAACTTTTACGAGTAAAAAATGTTTTTTTGCATATTTATTCAGATTGTCATATGAGATAGAAAGAAAATCTGGCTCTTCCCAGTGCATCTATTGCAGTTTGCAGAAATGCATCACTCCCAGTCAAAAACAACTAATCAGATCCAGGAGGAGGGTTGTTGTGCTGTTAATCAGGCTTGTGTATAAACGTCCAACTTTATTTGTCACTTGTAGTCAAATTAAGTTGAAAATAAAAAAATAAAAAAAAAAGGTTCTGTCAAACATGCTTGTCAAAAAAGATGGCCATGTTTGGGTATCAATGGAAACCAAAGGACTGAATTAGAGAAGAAAATCCAGAATTTCCACAAATTCTGGAAATTTCTATTTTCAAATTTTGTTTTCAAACAGAAAATTTGATAAATTCATAAAATCAATTTATCGCCCAGCCTTGGCCCAGAGCAGATTGGGCTAAGTTGAGCCATCCCTTCATGCTAGGAATCAATAAAAAACATTGATCATCTGGCCAAATAGTTAGGAGGAAGGCCTCATGAAACAAAGTTTCTACATGTAAGAAACTAATAGGGTTCGATTTTTACGGTAAATTTATCCCATCATAAGTTTTAATGTAAATAAAGTAGCTTATTAAGGCACAACATCCTGAAACATATGCAGATATTTCACTGTGACCAAACTTTGCTACCTGTTCATGGTTTCTTCTGATTAAACTATAGTTTAGAAGTGGTGTTTCGCTGACCTGCACTGAGCTCCAGCAGAACCCGTCCTCCTTTCTGGATCTGGAGGCGGAGCTTCGCCTCGCTCAGAAACAACCAGGCCACGCCTCCTTGGTGAGGGAGCTGAAAGGTGAGCAAAAGCCCCGCCTTGTTCCAGGTCCGAAACTGAAACCCAATCGACACGCTCCCAGAAGACGACGGCGTTGTCCATGGCAACTGGAGGAAGCTCTGGAGGCCGGGAAACGTCACGGCAACAGGAACTGGCTCGGCACAGGAAAAGGTCGCATTGCCCTTGAAAAACAAAACAGGAAAAAAGTGAACTAAATGATTACTGGAGAGATAAAGCATCAGAAAACATGAATATTAATCAGCTGCAGAGGGCGCGCTGATGTGGCCTCTGTCACGGTAATCTCATCAGCGAGTCTCCTTAAGGAGGACAACTGTATTTCCATATTGATAACAGCGAAGCTCGGGATAAGATTAGAAACGAATACTTAAAATACCAAAGTCACCTCACGCAAAGGTAAAAGAGATAAAAAATCAAAAACAGAAAAAAGAGAGTGCCCTGCATCTTCAGATTGCTGTTTTCAGTAGTGATGATGAAACTGTCCATTGCCCAGGCTGCATCAGTGAACTATAGCAGTGCCAGATACACAGCAAGTTTTATCCCCAGTTGCTTTTACAATGCAATGGAAGCAAAGACGACATGTAAAAACTCTTTGTGGTGCACTTAAAATGACGTGCAATGATTCAAGTCTCAGTCGGCTTCATTGCCTCATGAAAACGTTACCTTAAAAACCCTGGGAACTGACAAGATATCTCCTCCACCTCTTTTCTTGTTAAGCGTCCTCCGCAGGACGTTAAAAAGCACTTTGTAGTTTTCTGCAGTGGAAGTGGCTGTAAGTTTGCTGACAGCCCCTTTCAGAGTTAGAGCCTCATTACAACACCTGACTTCAAGAGTCTGAAGATGTTCGTCCACAGTTTGAATTTGCTTTTAATATCCCCAGCAGGAGTTCTTCACATTTTCTCCTAAGAGCGATGGCTCCTTTAATGTCTGTAGAAACACCTGAAAGGCTCTGATACAGCTGAAATATGGAGAAAATTAAACGGGAAAAACACTATTAGGACACTTTAAATGTCGAGTTTCTCTTTCTGCTGCCCTTAATGTTTTTGTTTCTTTACCATTTAATTCATAAAGAGCCATCTTCATCTCAAGATAAAAAAGGTGAGCAGGTCACCAAAATTAACCCAAGCTACAAAAAAATTATAAACGATTCTAACCTGGTAAATTATTTCTAATCATTTCCAACAATGAAAGAGTACAAAGAAATAATTACAGAAGTTGCAGTCAGTGCTCCATAAAAGGTGATCACCATTAATTGTGCTTTCTTTTTCTAAGCTTTCTTTATCTTGTTGTGAACCTGTGATAATCCTGTCGCCTCTTATTGCTGAATAAACTTTTAAATTGATCCATTAACAGATCCATGTATTGTTACTTCGATAAGCAATGCTGTGAAACATCGTTTTTTTTCCTCTTTGGGGACATAAATGTTCACGCACAATCCTCATTACAGTCGGGTTTGATTGGAAGCATGAACGACCCGCCAACAACAACATAAGATTTCAGAAAGAAATGAATGGAAGTGACCTGCTGTGTGAAAGTAGCCAGAGATCTGTCTTTAAAACCAGTCTGAATAGATTCTGCCAGGAGAGGAGTATCTAAACTTACCACTAGAGAAACTTTGTGGTCCTTGACTTTAGCGAGTTCGATCAGGTTGAGACCGTTGAACAGCAAGTTCTCCAGGCAGCCGTGGAAGTTCTTCTTGGAGTGAAATGGCTTGTGAGACCCGAGAGCCTGAACTGCCCCGACTCTCAGCTGTGACCCCAAACACAGATTATTAGCAACTCAGAACCGTGGATTTATGCTGTTAGCTGAGGCAGCTTTTCATCAAACCTCTTGTATGTCGAGGTGGTGGAACTGTGGCGGGATTTTAACCCTCAGCGTGTGTTTATCCACTGTGAGGTTGAGGTGAAGGCCGTGCAGCTCCACCGCCACATGGTGCCAATGCTGATCATCCAAAAGGCTTCCAAGAGCTGCAAGACGTTGAGGTTCAGCAGATAAAGTCCTACCTAAAATTAAGAACACAAAAAAAATGTTACTTATTAAGTTTTCAATAGCGTAAAAGTTTCTTTTCTGCTCTTCATTCAGTTGAGACTGTGGAGGGATCACGGCGAGGTCACCTTCTCAAAATTCGCTGGAGACTCCTGTCAACATCTATATACCAGCAGCGAAAAACAGAAGCCAAATATGTTATGAAGCCTAATTTGAAAGACTACAGAGGGAACGCATCATTAATCATAAATGAGCACCAGCAGACCCGAATTAGTGGATGCATTCCAGAATCCCCAAAGAACTGAGAGAAAAAAAAACTTGTTTCTGCTGCGAGATGGAAGAGTAGAAAGAACTGAATACAATATGGCATTAAAAATGCATAAGATATTAGCAAGGCAACGTCAATTTTAACTTCAGAGAGAAAATGTAAAGTTTGGTAAAAGACAGAGAAACATGATTTAAAACACAAAATCTTACAAAGTATTTTTTGAAATAAGACACTTGGCTCCTTGGTTCAACTAAATAATTCCTTTATAAAAGCAAAATAATACTCGATTAAGAGAATTATTTCCACTAAATGTCTTGCTATAAGTGAAAAATCTGCCAATATTAAGGAATAATTGACTTAAAACTAACTCACATATTTTGCTGAAAAGTTCCTTGTAAGTTAATTTTGTTTTATTTCAATTGTAGTAATCTATTTAGACTAACTGGACTAAAGTACTTTGTAAGATTTTATATTGTTTGCAGTGCAAAGTATTTTACAAAAGGTTTAAAGTAAAAACATAAAACTTCACTTGCATGGGGAAAAATGCTGTGAAAGTTTCTATTATATTAAAAACAAAAAGAAGCAGCAGTCAATAAAAGATGGCAGCACAACATGAACGCAAATTAGATTTCTTGACTTGCATTGATTAATGGAACAGTTATTAGTTTGTATGAAGTAGTGAGAGCAGGAAGAGGACTGCATGATGGAATCTCTCCAGAGGGAAGATTTCATTACAACTTGAATAATTGAAAAGAAAAAGTGAAAACGGGAATCAATATGAAAGTGCAAACAAGGAGAACGAATTGATATTCATTCATGAAGTAGTCTCTGTCTTTGCTCTTCCATATCACCATCTGCAGCTCCTCCCACCCATTACTGAACGTTTTGCAGGTTGAAACAAAGGGTCATTTATTTTAGGCATCAATAAATGTACAGTTTGCAAAAAAAAAAAAACCATAACCCTCACACTATTTCAATTTCAATACCCATCGTATATATGTGTGATTACAATATATGATTAACATACAGTTTCAAGACTTTTCTTCAGCAAAATGTTATTAACAAACTTTGTGAGATTCTGCAAGGGAAAATATGCATTAATGTGATGATTGAGAGAATCACATGAATGCACTCACTCATTAAAGTGAGTCCGATTAGCTAAATATATTATTAACATGCAAAATTGTGAAGCTTTGCACTTAAACTATGTCACAAGTTTTCATCTGAAGGGTTATCCGTCCATATTTCAGCCTCTGAATGAGTTTTTTTGGGATTGTGGATATGAATGTTTCTTGATGTTGCCATCTCAATGATTGCCAGAAAACGTATTGAATAACCAGAGAATAATTGTATTAATTTATAGAAATATTGATTTACAAAAAAATGGACTCCATTAACCAATAGGTGCATGACTTTTTTATGTTTGAAAACATTTTGAAAATTATTTTCTTTCCACTTTTATACACACAATTGCATTGGTCCCTTATGGGAAAATATTGTATAAATAAAATGCATTGATTATATTTTGTGGTATGATGACAAAAAATTAAAAACAAAAATCAAGGATTATGTATCCACATCATGTTGCATGGCAAGAATATCAGGGCTAATTGTGGGTAGAAAAAATTTCCACCAAAATAAATCTGAAATTGTGATTTCAGAATTTCTTTTTTAGAAACAACAAGAACATTTTCTGAGTCCAACAGTCAAAAATTTGCCAAGAAAAAATTTTTTAGATTAGCCTCAGAAACGACCTAGAGAAAAAAAATTTTGATTTCTGAGTTTGAAAATAAAAAATGTTCTAGAAAACCCCAGGAATTTTTTTTTTAATTTCTAAGAAATTTCAAGTTTCAAAAGTTGAGAAATTTTGACTTGGAAAATTTTGGATTATTTTTCCTGGAAAATTTCTGAGATTAATCTGAAAATGTCACATTTTTTGGAAGAAATGTACTCCTCTTCTTTGTGTCGACAATCGTCTTCATACTTTTGTTGTGAAAAATGGAGGTGCAGAACATAAAAGCCAAATATTTGCTCCAAGCAAATGAGTCCTTGCACCAGATTGGGATCTGAATTGTAATAGAGGTCACTGTAATCAATGAGCTCCTTGCTGATGGGGTCATAAATATTGAATATTGAGTTTGCAACCAGACATGAAAAGATGAAACATTGGTGTCTGTTTTATATCAGCAGTTTTGTCCTCTGTATCTCAATGTTGGGAGGAACTAAAGGAATTAAGACGCCAAATAAGATTCATTACTTCCTGGCTGTAAAACTGTCCCAACATACTCAGCATAACTTTCACTAAAAAAGCATATTTATAAAAGAACTAGATGCCAATAACCAGGGGAGGCTTTATTGAAGTTGCAGGGGGTCAGATTGGTTGTTTAATACTTGCAGTGAAGTAACTGTAAATCACATCCCACCATAAAGTTCATTAGGCCGAGCAGGAGGTCTGATTACGCTGCAGCATTATCCCTCATACACTGATATACCCAGTTTAATTACCTCCAACCTTAATTATCAAACACTGGAAAGCTAAATGTTGTGTGTGCAATGAGAATGGTGAGCCATTTGGGATTTTATTACATCACTTATCCCAAAGTAAATAAATACGTAAATAAATAAGACGTTCTTGCCTCCATCTGTTTCTGTTACTTATGTGCAAAATAATTACTGGCCACAGCAGAGGACGTGAATATCAGTGATTTTATGACCAGTGTGATTGATAAAAGATTCACTATATAAAATCTGTGGTTTTTAAAAAGTAAAAACAACTGTATATGTATCTGGAAATATGATTTCTGCAGATCTTTTCATATTTATACTTTGCTTAGTCACTGTGCAAAAGCCAAATATAAATGGATGGCCTCTTGGAATTACAGTAAATTACAGATCAGTGCATGTTTTAAAATAGATGTTGTATTAGGTAGCGCTGTTTCTTTTTAAAGTAAGGTATATCTTCTCTGAAGGAGATTGAGTCGTCGTTAGCGCAGCAAAGTGGAGCATGACTGAGCTCCAGGCCAATGTACAAATCAGATGAACGAAATTACAAAGTCTGAAACCAAAACTTCTGATCCGTGGATGAAGAGTTTCCAAAGTAACACAAAGAAAAAGGCAGAAACTGAAATAATGAGGATCAGAATATAAAAATCATTCAACCAAGAGACTCAAATACAAAGTAATGTAAGAGGGAGACGGGATAATAGATAAAAAGCAGATCGAAAGTTGCTCTATCTGGAGATTAAAAAGACAAATTACCGCTTGTTATCATGGAGACAACAAAGACGAATAATAATCAAAAGAAACAGGAAACTAAAAGAGAAATGTGAAGGCAGAGAGGGGGTAGTTGGAAGAAAGTATCTTCACAACCGTCTTCTGCCTTTGTACCGTGATTTTAATGGATGAGTTTAATTTCCACTCACTAAACCATAGTGTCTCTTTAAAGACGTGGGCTTTAAGAGGATTCTTTTGACTGAAAATTCCTAAAATAAACACAAAGTAGTTTATTTTGTGTCCACAAACATTTTCTGTTTTTGTGCATTGCAAAAACAGAAAATTGTTTTGTCTAGTTTCTAATGCAAAGTTACTTATAAGTTTGTTTTCTCCTCTTTCAAGTGTGCAGAGATATTTGCTCTAGAAACTAAACAAACACTTGGTAAGATTTTCTGTTTTTGCAATGCACCAACATAATACTTCATCTGCAACATCCTTTTGTTGATCCCATGACTCTTGTAATGGAAATAAAAAGTTTTTGTTGTAGTTCTGCCCCTTCACACCCCCCAAAACTCAAAATAAAGCAAGACAAACACCTCATCCTACTGCAAGAAAAGTTTTAGCAAAAAACATGAGTTTTATCAAAATTGCATGTTTTCATTATACTAATTTTTTTGTATCATTCAAATTTGTGCAATTTTAAGGCAAATGGAAACAGCTGGTGGTGAAAGAGACAGCAATGCTGCCTGTGAGACACCATTGTTTCGTTTCACATTTTGTTGTGAAATCAGTTAAAATTCTTGATTGTAAAAACAATTTAGTTTGATTATAATTGCAGTGTTTATAAAAAAAAATGGGTTGAAATTAGGTTTGGCAAATAAAGAGATCTGAAACTTTCATGCAAAGTTTACTGCCAATTCTGGAATTTGTTGAAATCAGGAGAAAATCCAGGAAAATGTCTGAAAAAAAGGAAAAAGGGTTAAAAGAGAAGAAGGCAGGAGGAGAAGCTGGATGCGACGATGGAGTATTTCTGTGGTCAGCGGGGGTTTCTGGTGAGAGAGGTGCCAGATGGTGATGATTCAGCATGGGCAACATGACAACCGCTGGCGTAATCCTATTCAAACACACACAAACACACACACAGCGACACACCTGGCATGCATCGAGACCAGAAGAGTCCAGCCCTAACACATGCTGCAGCAAATGGCCGCCATCAATCAAGGCTTTAACCAGACTGGGATGCAGCAAAAAAAAGTGCGCACAAAGATTTAATCAGGAAGGAAGGTGTGTTTTCCTCATCATCCATTTAAAGGGTAATCAAAGGTCTGAAAGATGAAATGGAAATGCTCCTCATCAGAAGAAATGCCATCATGGATAGATTCCACCAACTCTGCAGATTAAGTGCTCCACTATATTGGGATCAATGTAAAAATGTCATGAACTCTCTGCGTCTGTCAATAGACATTAGCACCTTGTCTGAACAGCAGCAGCAGCTTCCCTCTGTCTAACTCCAGACGGAGGCCGAGTCCTTCTCTTCCCTCCGTCTGCAGCAGCGTCCCGGAGTTTCTCAGGGTTTTGAGCTTCAATGTGACGACGTCTCTCTGGGCCCGCCTGGACCCGGGACTTAGTCTGTACACCAAACTGCTGCTGCCGTCCAAACTCACCACATCAGAGGCTGGAAAATAAAACAAAGCAGAGAGATGTCAGCATGTTTGTGTACGTAGAAGTGAGCCGTTATCCAAACATTCAGGACAACTTCTGACTGGTCACGGCAAAGGATTGAACAAGTCCATTTTGGGGAGTTTTGGGTTATTTGCAGTTTATAAAATTGTGGGTTCAAAACATTTCAATGATGTTTTAAAAGAAAAGTAATTTAGAAGATATGGCCATTTGAATGTTGGCACTAAGGAAACGAGATTTAAGAGAAATCAGCTCTGATAGTTTCTCTCAAGGTTGAAGGTTCTGAACCAAACCTTCAGAATAATTTCATCTTAAAAAGCTGCTATGAAGATCAATTTTTAAACATCTATATTCTTCTAACAAAAGGAAATGTTATCCCTAATGCAGTTTTTCATATTCAAAATAAACGTAAACTCATTTTTATTAAGTAAAATGTGTTGAAACTCATAAACAAGCTGAATTCAAACCCAAAACTTCACCAAGTACATTTGGTCTATTTTCTAGAGGCAGACTTGAAATAAGATAAAACTAACAAGTAACTATTCAACAATGAATAGGAGTTTGTTTTAAGTCAATCCCTTAAACTGATAAATAAATTGCTGTGCTAGTATTTGTTGAATTGATTTTATGTTTTTGCAGTGTACCATTTTAAAACCCTCCAAAACGTCTATTTAAAGTGTGGAGCGGTTTCTTCATGACCTGAACAAGTACAGTTTACACAAAAAAAGTAAATATTTTCTCAGTTTCTGCTCTGCTGACTTGTTCATACGTTTGCTGTGGTGCATCACATCTGTCTTTGTTTTTGCTGTTGTGTGTGATTTCCTCTTATGGCATTGATTAAAATGTGCAATAAACTTTTGTTTGGCTGTTTGGAGGTTTGAAGCACCTGAATTATAAACACACAAACAATAATCAACAAGTTCATTAGTTCAGCCATTATTTCTTTCACCATAAAATTTAGGATCACTCAATAGCAATGCATTTAAAGATCCCTTAATTGTGTATTATCACCTGCAGCTCTGACCATTAAATCAATTAAAACCACTTATAACGCTCATTAGGATCCACTATATGTTAGACTAACGAGTAATTCTGCAAGCGTGAGATACTGTGTGATTTCTTTCCCTTGTTAAACCCCAGAGACTCCAATGAGAGCAGTGACGGATGGAGCGCTCACTGTATGGACATCCGTAGGTCTCCAGGCGCAGTCCGATCCGCCCGCTGGGATTCCAGTCCAGAGGAATGAGGCGCAGGAAGCGGGCCACGACCGGCTGCTGCAGTTTGTACTGAACCACACTGTCTGCGTTAGAGTTACCTGGAAAAGACTGAAAACACACAACAAGGACATGATAAGCAAACTACAGTTACTCAGAAATGTCTTCTAGTGCCACTAGTGCATATCTCAGCAGTCAGGCGCCTGGAGTAATTTGAAAAATGTTTCATAATTAGAATTAATACATGAAGGAAACTTTAATTTGGTCACTAACTTAAATATCTGCATATATTTCAGGATATTCAAACCATCAGAACAAGTGAAAACATAAAAGTTTTCTGAAGAAAACTTGTCCTGCAGAAGTATTTTTGAATATTTAGCTGTAGCAATTTGTTGTTTTCTATCTTTTTTGTGCTTCTGTAAACCTAAATCAACTTTCAAATTTTTGGTAAAGTTTACTCATAAATGGTTTATGATAGATTTGTCAGAATTATAATGACTCAGTCATGCAAAGTCACATAGTTCTACATATTTCATCTGAACAGCATAAGGGATAAATGGTAATTGACGGCACTCCAGATGCACAGTTAAGAAAAATGAAGCATTCAACGTTACAGAAAAATGCGCTCCAGTACATCCTATTTTTACTCTCTCTAAGCTCTGAGTTCACAGGAGTTACAAACACTCTGAAATGTCAGAGAGATTGTGAGCGTTTATGCAGAGTGTCAGGTCAAAATGCTTTTAATCCGTAAGAAGCCCTTCTCTGGGAAGATCCTTAGTACTTAGCTGAGCTGGATTCTCTCCGCATGAGCGAAGTTCCTCGACTCAAACTCTAATCAAAATCCCCTCTCCTTCGCCATGTAGCCTGCAGCGTTTTGACTCTGGATAAATGTGCTCTTTCACCTAAATGTATGATACAGCATGGTTCCCACCTGCTAGCTGTTGATGTACAGGAAATATATTTTTAACAGAAGATGCTGATAGACTGATCGGGCATGTTAAAGGGACCTATTAAGAAAAATTCACATTTTGCATAACAGGCCATAAACAGCCCAAATGCTTAAACCACAGGCAGCTGATTTTGGAAATAAGTTCATGTTTTTTGGTGACTTGAAAACCTGCCATTTCAAAAAACCTCCAAACTGTCAAGTCACAAACTGTGCCGTTACCTAGCAACCCCAGCCAAGTCCAGGCCGACACCTAGCAACCCAAGCAGTGCTCCAGCAAGTTTGGTCAGCTGGTTTTACCGCTGTGCAATTGCAGATGGAAAAGACAAGTGTTTTGTTCCCTTACCAAACGGAAACCAGGTGCAGCGTTCTTGTTGGTTGTGCAGGAAGCGCTACTTCTGCTTTTCAAAGATGTATGGTTGTAGAGTTGTGCTTCTGTTTGCAGCCATGTACATGTGCGAGTGTGAATGTTGAGTTAAAGGGGCGCCGCCGGCAGCAACTTATATGGATTTAAAGTGACGAGAGGCCTTAAAACGGCTCATTGTGAAGAATAATTCTGGCTTCTTTTAAACGATTCTGAGAAAAATAACAAAGTCAAAATTTTGAGTGCCAAGTCAGAATTTTACTTAATTTCTTTAGGTACTCCTAATCCTCTTCCATTTAGAAATTTTTTGTATTAAACTTAAATTTAATGCAGTTTTTGTACAAATGAAACAACATCAGAGCATAAATGCTCAACCACTGGAGGTATTGTTTGTCTCCCACTTCTGTTATATTTTCAACTGACTTCAGTTGTACTTCTGACAGACTGAACATGAAAAATTTCAGCTTCGGCGTTTCTTCCAAATACACAACACACAGCGTGAGCGAGCCAACGCTTCAGGCTGGCCTCGGCTCTCTCTGCAGCCGTAAACAGCAGCTTCAAGTGTTTTGGCAGCAGCTCAGGACTGTCAGCTGAGCTCTTTCATTGGTTCATCCATTATTAATGAAGAGTCAAAGGCTCCTGATGACTGTGATAATTTACTCAGGAAGGGCTGATCCCTGCAGACTAGCATTGTTAAACACTGAGTACCACATAAATACCAGGACAGTTAAATTGAACTGAAGCCATTTTTTTTTATCATTTTTTTGTTGCTTTATGGACTCACCCCTATGCTGTCCTCCTGTCTGTACTGCTTCCAGTTGTGTCCCGTGTCGCTGAACATCAGCTGGTAAGACGTCAGCCAATCAGAGCTGCCGTAGCGGCCCTGTGTGGCGACAGCTGTGATCTTGGTCCGCTCGCCCAGGTTCACCTCCAGCCACTGATACCGGTCTGAGGTGAGGGGGGACCAACCTCCAGCGCCTGCAGGAGAAAAAGTGTTTTATAGATGTCAGACTTTAAGGAATAATTGAAATTCTTAAAGTAAATTGTGTAGATGAGGGGAATAAATTGCTTTTTATAGTCCATATTAACAGTCTATCCTCTTTTTTCTAGAATCTGGACTTCGGCAATTTATTTTGCTTATTTATTTGTAGATAAAACTGATTAATTTCAGAAAAAATGTAAACAGTGCTTTACAGCTGAAGTATGTAACTTTGATTTAAAAATATATGTTTCTACATATTTGTTAAGACTATCATCATGTCATGATAATTCCTCCTCCAAGTTAATTTAAAGGAAATTAAAACAAAAAGCTTAAAAAATGATATTAAAACCTAGAAATAGATTAAAATAATTACACCAAAGTTTCAAAACTCAATTTTTTACTTTCTCCTATATGATTTGTTGTCATTTAATGCTGAATTTGCACCCCACTGAAGATTAAGAGGAATTTCCCAAATAAAGCATTACCTATAAAAGTTTAAATAGTAACATATTGAATGTAATGAATGTCAAACTGTTAGCAAACCTCCCCGGATACGGCTCTGCTGAAAAGCTGCATCGCGGTACATTGATCAGTGCTGCTACTTCTGAGTGAGATTGGTTCCTTATCCATTTAAAATATCATCAATAAAGGGTTTTAATGTCAAGCTTTGATTTGTCTCACAACCAATATAAAAGTTTGTTTCGTTGACTACTAATAAGAAAAGCTTTATTTTCCTGCATCGAGATGTTAATGTTTTGTCTTGTTTTTGGTCATTGTTGTCAGCTAAATCATTCATTTAGTTTGTCATTCGCTTGCTTTATTTTACCTGTTTCTGGCAAAAGAAAATAGCATTTCACATATGACATCAGTGGAGAAATAGAACAAGCTAATTGATTTGAATGGGTATACATCCCCAATTTGTCAAATTAAAAATATTACATGAAACAAATTTATTTAGAAGAGAAGATTAACTGACTTTAATCTCAAAAATATTAATTTTGATGTCAGAAGATTATAGTCAGGAAAAATGTCGGAATTCTGAGGAAAAATGTCGGAATTCTGAAAGTCAGTATTTTTAAAAAGACGGAATCTTGATTTTAAAATAATCTGAACTCTGTAAAAAAAATAAATGTCAGAATTTTGAGAAAAAAAACAAAAAACAAACAAACCAGAACTTACTTGACTTTAGCCACACATTTAAATTTTAATCGAAATACTTGTTCCACTTTACTGGAATTTTCTTCAATATTATAGCACATATGCAGAGCAAAATCGTTTAAAGTTTCAGTATTTTCTTTTGTTTTAGGTGTTCAGAATCATGTGGAACGCCTGAACATGAAAACACTGTAAAAATTAATCGTGTCGGTCGGGTGGTGGGTCAGGCTGATCTTTTCAGAGCTAAAGGCCACAGCTAATAAGCGCTTCACTACCAGATGTGTCCAACGACAGCAGAACAGAAAAGCGCAGACATCCTGACCTTTACTTGTGACAATTAGACGGCAGAGAAACAGAGAGCGGGATCTGAGACAAATGTGTCGGTGACTAAGAGGCGTTGCAGAGATTTACCGGGTCCTCCCTGTCAGATGTAATTGAAACGGAGACAAAGTGATGGCTCCTTCATATCAAACACAACGCCATGGATTCTCCTGCTCAGTGACAGAAACCAGTTATAATAGCATAATACGTTTTACATGGTTGGATTTAGAAGTGAACTTTTGACGTACACTAGTTACACTTGCAAAGCAAAATCGGGTTAAAAAATACATCAATTAAAGTGTTTTGTACATTTTTGTTTTGTTCTGTTGGGTAATTAATACCTTGCAATACATTTTGCTATCAGATTCACCATCAGCTTCTACAGGAGATGATTTATGTGGATGAAGTGGCAAAACATGACCTCATGCAACCCAATTCTAGGTACAAAGCAATTTTAAAAACGTAACTATTTTCCTTGTCTTACTAATGAAATGTTTGCAAAAAAAAAAAAGAATACAAAAAAAAGACCCCTGAGGTCCTGCTTGTAATAATTGGATTTGATTAGCTGGGATTATTCTAATTGACCACTGTGCTATTTTCTCCGGTTGGTACCATTTATAAGGAAAATTGGTTTCCTGGAAACTTCCCTTTGGATTTACAAAATGCAGTTAATTTAACCTTATTTTATCCTCCAATGCCTGATGACATTTATTGAACACTGGTGTTAAAACAAGTTGCGGGATTAAAAGGAGATTTGAGCCAACAGCAAAATGTTGAAAATGAGCTTTACACCAAATTATAGTGTTTTTCTCCCGTTAAAAACAAGCCCAAAGTGTTGATTTGATTATTTCATGTATGTTTGTGAAAAACTTAAATCTCTATGGCAACCATTTCGCTGTGTAAAATGACTGGGTGGACCTAGATCCACCATAGAGACACAGCTTTCCCTTGCAGCAGCAGTTTCCAAGCAACTCCCCCACTCAGCTCCTTCAGACTAGTCAGCAGCAATTAGCAAACCCCTGGTAGATTTGCACATTTACTGAGCTCACTGTAGGAGCAGAGTTTCAAAAACAGCAGAAAATTTTAAAGAGACAGAGGCCCAATTTCAGGGTCTTAAATTACCAAATAAAAATTATTTTAAGTCACACTTGATATATACAGCATTTTTAAAACAACTTAAGTTCACATATTTATTTAATTGTGCTCTAAAATGACCTTGAAAACACATTGTACTACTGAAACCAAGTGGACTTTTGTCATCTGAGCAGTGCATGTTGTGATGACTGCCAGTCAAAGTGCAGTGGGATTTTTCTGCTCCACCTTTTGAGAAGAAATCAAGCCTGACAAAGCTGCTGTGGTCAGATGCATCACTGTACGAAGCAGGCAAGTAAACAAAAGACCACTGAATCATTAATACCGCCATGATATTCCACCTGATCAGAAAATATGAGAGGCTGTAAAATTCAAAGAGACATGAGTTAAATGAAGAGCTAGTTACAGGTGAGAGGAGGCCGGCAGCTCCGCAGACAGCCAAGCAGCCAAAAAGGAGAGAGCTGGAGTGAGAGCTCATCATTTGCATTAGAATAGCAGGACTGGATGGTAATTTCAGCAGCCTGATAATATGTCATCCGGACGGAGAGACTAATAGGCTCGATTCTGGCCAACACTGAATGTTTCCTGCAGACATGACATTTCCATTCAAGCTTCAAGTGCAGCATTGGAACTTTGAACACTCAACACACACAGTGATGTGAATAAGCACCTAATTAGTTGGCCATCCTCACACACCAAAAGTGTGTTCCTATTTAAGGTGCAACCTCCATTTTACATCAAATTAATTCGGAAATTGATTAAAAGCAACACAGTATTTTTTTTTTTTTTTTTAAAAGGCTGCTCCAGAATAGTTGAACCAGAATAGCTGTTAACCTCCTCACCAACCAAAACCAAAATAAAATATACATATATTTGAACTCAGAGAACACAATGAGCTTTTGGCAAGTTCACTCCATTCATTTTCACTGAGAGATGGAGCGAAAGCTAATGATTAAAATGTGAAAATGATTGCACAGAAAGGAGAAAATTAAAAAGATAATTTATGGAACAGAGACTGGAGATGGAACATTTTAGTAACAAGATAAAGAATGGACTGAGCAGAAATTAAACAGAAGCATTGAGAACTGGAAATCAAAATCTCACCAGATAGACATAAAGCCTAAACTGATTCATCCTGCGGCTGCTGAATATTAAAATAATCTTGCAGGCTGATTGGCTAAGCTCTTAAGCCATGGATGAAAGTGAAAAAAAAAAACATGGGAATTCTGCAAACTAGTTTAACATTCATTAGAAATAAAGTGTTAAATCAAAATGCCAGCCTGCAAACGCTGCAAATTTCTGGGCTGAAACTGCATGATGCAACTCTTCCAGTTCATCACATCCTGAACGTTCTTGACTGATTTGAGTTGTGAAGACTAAGGAGGCCGGAGGAGGACAGTAAACCTGTTTAAACTTGTGAAATGTTGAATTATCCTGCTGGAAAGACAAATCAGAAGATGCTCACAAAGGAATGAAAACTGTGCTTAATTTGAGCCAAATACTGCAGGAACAAGCCTGCAAATAATAAAGTTATGAACTTTATTATTTAATCCAACAGAACTTAACAACAAAACTAGATATGTAAAGTAAGTATTTCCGTTTCTACCCTTAATTCTTCGTTCCTAAAAATCAGAAGTCAGGTATTTAGGTTAAAAACACAAAAATGTAATAACACAAATTACAAATCATTTTTAAAGTTATGTGCGTCATTAATAAAAATATTCCTCAAATATTCATCAAAATTACAACAAAAAGAGAAATGTTTGAAGGGTAAGAATGTTAACCATCATTTACTTACTCTGAGAATAAAGTTATAATGATACAAAGTCAATATAATATTGAAGTCAAAATGATATAAAAATAGAGGTAATATTGCTAGAATAATGTTAAAATTATTCCAAAATAAAGTCCTAATAATTTTCCAGTCAGTAGATTTTCACATCTTCTATCACCCTGATGCTGTTCCACCATCAACAAAGACAGAAAGTTATGAAAAAAAACACATGCAGATGTGTAAATACAGATGCATGTGTTTTGTTGTTGCTACTGTGGGAAGATAATAATTTCCATTCATTGAGGAAATAAGTGAACTGAAAGCAAAGCTGCTCCTCTGGTAACTAACAGCATCAACAGCGGCAGCAGCAGCAATGGTAAATGAGACAGAGGCTTTCATTTATTCATTGATTTCCTCAGCAAACAGATGGGATCCTTTGGTCATGGCACCAGCAAGTCAGGAGGGAAGAAACAGTGACACTCTTCTGACCCGCCAAGACATGCAGTTCTGAAGTGACACATCCTCCCAATTTACGACTCTGCTACGGGTTTGCAGTGATCAATTATTATGTACCTTTTAAACCTACACGTATAACTTCATCTTAGCTGAAGTTATTAGTCATAATATCACAACTATAGCTAAAAAAAAACATATTTAGTGTGGAAATTACCCAGGTTTTATTGTGTGGAATTGTAGGCAAAAATACTGAATTTCCAATAATTTAGCATCAACATCCATTATTCTCATTTTTCTAGTTTCAACTGAATTTCTATTGTTTCTAAAAACAAACCAAGCACTTAAAAAATCCACTCAGTTGTTTTTTGGTAACCAGCTAATGTTTCTTTTTGGTGTCTGGAACATGAGCCACTTCCAAGTCCAAATGTAAAGTCACAAATCAGAAACTCCAGTGAAACCAGTTTGTTACTTAGCAACCCAAGTGGAAATCAGCCCGTTGCCCAGCAACCCGAGCTGTATGTGCTGTCCAATAGCTGCTGTAAAAGACAAATGTTCTCTTGATGACTAACCATCCAGAAACCACTTGCTGCATTGAGGAGGAGGCTCCACTTCTGCTTTTCAAAGATGTCCAGTTGTATAATTGTGCATCTGTCTAAAGACAGCTTTATGAATAAAAACTGACCTCACAAAACCCCTAAGCTGATCACTTTGTCTTGAGAAACTAAAGAACTAACCATTTATATTATATCTATGGAAATTGTTCTGAAAATACAACTCTACTTTACTCTTAGCAGCTTAGCCTCTGAAAAGCTGCATAGGAAATTAATAATTGTAAAAAGTTCTTGCATTAATCCAGCTGTAGATCTAATTGAGACCAGAGGTATCACTACAAAGCAGATGAGAAACTGAAATGTCTGCAGCAGAAAAACAACAGATAATATGAAGAGAGTTTTGTTCAAATATTTCCAATCAGCGATCAAGATTCCAATCTATCAACATTAAAGCCCAGTTTTAAATTACACATGTATCAATTTAGCTGTTAAATGCAATATGCTAAATTTCTGACAGTATAAAAAATATTCATTTTAACCAGTTGTGTCGAGCAAATGTGTTTTACAAATATGTTCACTATTTGAACAGCTTTTCAAGTCCTGTTTGTTCACATGTGAACAAACAAAGGCAGCAGATGGGCTGCTGCTGAATTTCTTCATGCTCAGCTTCCTTTGCCTTCCCAGGTGGTGAGAATCAGTCTGAACCAGATTAAACCCGCCCTGCACTCCCGGCTGATTCTGGGCTTTGATGTCGAGATAAAGCAGCGATCCTAAAATCTCAATTTTTGTCAAAGCCTCAAATCAGATTTCTGCATGAGACTTCCAGCTGGTGGAACAAACACCATTCACATTCCTGATACAAGCCTCTGGTGCAAAAAAACAAAACAAAACATCAGCTACAGCAGAGAATAAAGACAAAGAAAGCTTAATCTTGTTTTGTCTTGTCTCTCAAAATACATTCTGATCCTCTATATATTTCAACATCTCACTGCTGCTGCGACTGTTTATCTGAGAGGTTATAAAAACAGATTTAGATTTTGATATTTTGGCTTTCGTGCTGCAGGGTTTAAAGACTTACTCAGCCATTGTGCCATGGATTTTGTGCCTAAGTGTGTTTACTTTAAATAAATTTAGTTTGTGCAGTTTATTTTCGATGTTGCCGTCAGCCTTAAAGCTAAAAGTAAAGCTTTCAAATGACCATAAAATGATCTAGATCTAAAAGAGTTTTCTTGTTTTTGTCTGTTTTGCAGGGAATGAAAACTGAACTCTATAGTTTCAATCCAATTATGGCGATAAACCAAAGTTAAGATCTAAAGTTAAGATACAACTGGCTGTGTGTCTGAAACTGATGCAAAGTGAAGAAAAAGCAATGAAAAAATTAATTCTGTCATTAGGAAACGTGGGAAAAACTTGCAAGCAAAGCCTCCTAGCTTTAGCTGGAAGAAGACAAAATCTGCAGAAAAACTCATCCAATCTGTTGACAAATATGCAAATTAGACTTTATTACCAAATAATTATAAAGTTAACTGGTAAAACAATCAGATCTATAAGTTTTTTGTAAAAGCTGTTCTGTTGCTTTTTTCACTTTAACACAAGGATCTTGAAAAATTTAAGTTTTAGGAGAACAAATGTGGATTGGGGTTAATTTTTTACTCAAAATCTAGTAAAAATTCTGGAAAAGATTATTTACAAAACAGTCACTACAGATTTGCTAGCAGGTAGAAAGTCCAAAAAGTCAGGGTGTCTTTTTATAGACATGATAAGGAAAAACTGCAAAGTGTTTCTCACATGTGACCATCAAAGTTATCCATGTTTTGTCTAATTTTATGAATTACTCTTCACCTGAAGAAAGAACAACATCTAAAGCCAGTCAGTGAATGATTATCACTTATTACCAGACTGGGTCACAGACTGAGCTTTTCCTCACCGTCTCTCCGGTTGAGTTTAGCGAATCCCGGGCGCGTGGCTGCTGGACAGCTGGGAGGAGCTCCTGAAGGATGAAGGCAGCAGGTTGGACACCAAAGGGCTGTCGCACTCTTCTGCAAAACAAAACACATGCTTAAAACTGATGGTTTAAAGTTGCTTCAACTTTATATTATCCTCTTATGGCAGATCTTTGAAAGTCATTTATCAGAGTATACTAAATTTGATCAGAAGAATTATGAATATTCAGATTTTCTCTTCTTAATCATACTGGATGTGGATTCATTCCAGTTGTGCTTACTACCCAATAAAATCTCCAGCCCCTTTCAATCTGTGACTCAGAAAGATGGCCACAAAGATAATCTCTGTCTTCAGCATGTGAGAAACGTTGATTATCTCTGACTTGACCCTAAAGTTGACTATCAGCTTGTCCTTGACTTGCCCTGCTTATTGTTTCCCGTTTGCTGCGATTGGACCCAGACTTTCATCTCAGACAGAGTGAAAACTTTCAACAGCATTCATATCCAGTTGTCTAAGCAAAACCCAAACATGCCTCCAAGCTAATAGATGTTGTATTCCTCCACAGAGACAAGAGCCAATTACTATGATTCATGCAGCAGAGAGATCCAGACCTACAACTCTGACAACGAGGCTTTGGCTTCGATTTCTGTGTCAGCCTCAGCAATCCCGTCATCCCTGCAGCACAGGTCTCTATCTGAGTCCTCATAACCAGAAAATACTTGATCAGTTCAATTGTGCAGAAACACAAGAATCGGGTTTATTAATTCTTTTTATTTTTGAAAGAAATGCTCCAGTCGTAACGCCAATTGGGTTTTGCCATATGTTGTTCATCTGTCTGTGTTCATTTTTGTTACCATATTAATTCATTCTTTTGATTTTTGTTTATTAGTTTGTTATTGTTTTCTGCTCTGTTCTGACACTTGTTTTCTTAAATGAAATTGTAATACACTAGGAGAAACCCTGTCTGCAAGCTGATAAAATAATCTATTTTGAAAAAACAAAAAGATTAAAAAGTAAAATTTTGAACAAGTTGACCCAAAATAAGTTAAATACTGTGGATCAATTCCTTTTAATTTCACTTCATGTTTCAACCAGGAATAAATCAGAGCCTAGTGGCATTGTAATTTCAATATGTTTAAACCATCAGTGTTTTAAAAATACATTTTGTAATAAGCTTGCTTAATTATATAAATCATACATTTAAACATATTCTGAAAAAGACCTAAGCAGCTTAAAACAAATAAAGTATTTTATTTTTTCACAATTTATACTGAATTGCCTTTATGTAAAGAATAAGGGGATTGCATGATTAGAAAACAGTTTCATAAGCTTTAAGGTTATGACGCTCAACAGGGAGATAATGTTAACAACATAATTATATTTTTCTTTCTATTCCTATCACAATGTCCTAAACTCGCTTCCTCGAAAACTTTAATGCATGACACCTGAAATGATACAAATATTTCATTTGAGCAGTTCTTTGTGATTGCGATGCTGCAGATCCTGTGAAGATGATGGGATGTAAAATACTGCGAAGCTCAAATGAGTAAAGTAAACTGTATCAGACGAAGTTCCTACATCTTTCATCACTGCTTCATTTTAGCCAATTTGACTCACACAGCTTGAGTTTCCCACAGAGCTTGAACACAGCTGCCAAAACACAGAAGTGCCAAATTTTTAGCAGAAGTTATTAAAAGCCAAAGCAGCATAAAAATCTACATAATTGACAAAACACATAGTTCAGTTCAGCTTGCTGTTAAGTAAAGACACACAATTTTTTTCCTGTTTAGTTTGACACTTGCAGAACAGATTAAGGAAATTTTAATATATTTGTCAAACTGAGAAACAAGGAAATGTTCCCAAATATAATTGTTGGATTCCAACTGGGTTGGCAGAAAAGACAAAGAAGACGACAGGAAGTGGTCCGAGGATGACGGGATTGTTTTTAATGACTTTACACATGAACAAATTTGTTCATGTGTGATTTTCTTTTTTAATTGAAACACTGCAACTGTAAAATTGTGTTTTTTTAACATTACATCAAATATCGACAAAGTTCTTGGCACATTTAACATGGAAACGGAGGTAGAGAAGACATTTAATAAACTCAAACCAACTGGGAACACACTAAAACTGATCTTAGAGACATTAATTTTAGATCTAAATCATAAACAGAGAAACAAATGACAAAGGAATTAGCCAGTATGGCAACACCATTCTAACAATATTGAAAACAGAAATGAACTAAATTCAGAGTACGAACGTATCACAGCACATGTTCTGTCATAATCTTGCAGATGATACAGGAACACTTTTTTGGCCGTGGTTTGTTTTGTTGCAGTCATTTCTGATAAATACCACAATTACTTAATCTGTCTGATTGTAGATTCCTGGCGTCAAAACTGTATTATTCAGAAGCTAAAGTCTGGCGGCTTGTTTTCTAGCAATATCAGAAATAATAGTTATTACTTTTTACAAACGTATTTTGGGAAGAAAGTTTTCCAAAACTTCCAGATAAATTTAACAAAACAATTTTTTTTCTCTTTCGAATAATTCTCTCAAATTTACAGACTTGTAATCTTTTCCCAACTTTAAATTTAAACATAAATCCTGTCAGTTCAAACTTTTTCTTGAGCTTTATAATATGTACAAACTAGAACAGTTTGAACACTCATGCATATTTAATTCCACCGAGTTCCTCTGAATAGATGGGGGTTCTTAATCCCTGCAGGCTTTGCCCCGACACACACTTGTCACAGTGGGTGGCGGGGAGAACAGAGTGTAAAAAGCAGGTGAATTACAGCAGTCTGAAGAGGTAAAATAAGAGGGACGGCTCTCCAGCGTGGAGTGCTATAATCCCCGAGGAGATAATGTGCGATGAGAGCACAGCCTCGCTGAGGTAGCGTTCAAAGAGAGGGCAGCGGAGTTAAAAACACACTGTGGGCTTTCCTCAGCGGAGCGTTGGCATTTAAGAGCCAGCGTCTGGCTCTTAAACGGAGTGACCGGTGGAGCAAAAAAACAGGCAGCTCAGAGGATTCACCATCTTTGTGGAGGGTTTAACTCTCAAACCGACAGTTTCTATTCTTATTCACACAAATTTCTAATGTTCTGGGAAACAAATGAATACCTAAATTATATAGCTCTGTGTGGATCTCCAGTTTGTTTGTCTGGAAAGTTTGATTTGCTAATCAAACTCTGATGCACACCAAAAACTTTAAACCCTAAAATCTAGCTCTCGGTTTGGTTGAAGTCAATCCTGGACCGGTTTGAATGCATATGTGAACATAAAGCAGACTATTAACTGCTCCAAAAGCAGGAAGAAGACTGCAATACAGGGCATTCTGGGTAAATACGACCAAAACAAAAACGAGAGTCTAGCGGGAGAAATGACTTGAGGTTTTTTTTATCAAAAAAAGAAATAAATCCTGCAACAATCTGGCGCCACTTCATTTTTGTTTACATTTCATGAAGACATAAGTTGCTCTCAGTGTTTTCTTCTGAGATTTTGTGTCGTTTTCTTCTGTGGTTCTGTGTGCAGCGCCCCCACAGGCGAGGAGGGGAACACGTGTGAAAACCCCCTTAATCTCCCAAAGTAGTCTCAATGACTGTTCTTTACGACAACTTCACAGTGAAAGATCATCACTGTTTCACTTTTAGTGGACAGAGGTCTGTAATTCAACATAAAAATTGACAAAGGAAAAGAAAACTAAAGTGCAATGCTCTTCCAACAGTTTCAGGACTAACAAATATTGATTTTTCTTTCATAAGACGAAGTTAAATGTGGCAATGCACAGGGCAGTGGATTATTTATGGACCCGTTGGATCACAGCTGCTCACAAATATCTAAAATCCCCAAATACTTAAGACTTCTACTTTAAAGCTACCTTAATATGCATCAATACACACCGGAAATCATCTTAGCGCTACAACTGAAGCTAACATCTGCAGTCCATCACCAAAGAAATGAATGGTGATCATAGATCGGTAGCTTTAAAAACGCCAATCGATAGCATGTCAAGTAGCATTACAGATTATTATTTCAGCTTCCCAAGCTGCAAATTGTTTTGAAAAAAGTCAGAGAAAAGCCAAATTTTCCATTAATAATTTTTAGTAGATTTTATGAATGAGTGAATCCAGGAATACTGAACGGTAAACAGGCAGAGCTCCAAAAAATGACTTTTTTCTATTTTCTATTCTAGTTTTCTAGTTGTTAAGATAAACCACTTTGTTGTCAATTAAATGTACAGAATCTACCAAGAAAAGCTCATTCAAATAAGACTTTAAAACCACACTGCACATAACAAAACCACATAAAACTATTTCCAAAAGGAAAAAGCAGACAATCTTATAAAAGCTCTGACTGGGAATAACAATAGAGACTTAAAACAGTATTATGAGTCCAGATAAAGGCACTTTAGAGCAGGGGGACCTTACAAAAACAGGAAATCCACTTGAACTTTGCAATACTGAATTTTTTTATTTGTTCTCTGACACAAAGCTGTAGGAGAAAAACTTTCCAAAAGTTTACTCTTTAACAAAAAGACAGGCATGTTTGACATATTGAGTGATCTCTAAAAAAAAAAAATACTAAGTATCCCCCCATCACATAAATATTTGATCACATCTGCTGCCAGAGGAGGATTTAGGGGTAATGAGGTCTTTCTTGAAACAAATCAACCCATCCATTGATTAGTCAGAGTACAGAAAATGTGATTCTGACAGCACAGAAACTTCCAAAAGATTTTTTTTTAAACTCTGGAGAGCAGAAGCCTTGGCACCGTCAAGGTTGATTCATCTCCTCAAACACGACAGGCTCGCTAATACCCGCTTTGGAGAAAGGGGGGGAAATATGCTCATTCACGTGCACTTTTCCACTTTTATGCTATTTCACTGAATTAAAAAAAACCTATCCACAGAGTCTGTGACAGAGGCTGAGACCCTGAATACCAATGAGCTCCATCCATCACCCCAGAAACTGCAATGAAGTGAAGGATTTTGCTCTTCTGAGCTATGCAAACCCTCTGCCCCCCTCCATCCATCCACGAGCCCAGAGTTCAGCCGTCCGCTGTTCGAGACGAGGCGGCTCACTTAGCCATTCAGGGAATGGAGCAGAGAACAGGATAATGAGGCTCCAGCAGAGCTTGTTTTTGCAGCTTGCAACTAACAATCATCCTCCAGCATAAAACGTCAAAGTTCATTTTAATAATGCGCACCGCTCTACCTAAAGTTTCGCCCAGAGGAGTTGAACCTTTGGGCGAACAGAACACTTTTTCAAGTTCAGCGTAAAGCTAAAGTGAAAACTTGGGTAAATGGGTTTATGTGGTCAGAAGACATTGGGGAGGAGGCCAAATGTTAAACTCTCAGGATCCTTTTGTCATCTGTTTTCTGTCCACAGCAGAACAGATTCAGGCTATTTCTACTTAGGGTCTAATTTTTGATTAAAACAGGAATGTTTTAATCAAACATTCAGACTCAGATGCACACCTGCAGTTTTTATTAAAGTTTCTTAAGTTTTTTTTATTGAAAGGAACTGAATTGGAAAAGTTTTATTTGGGATGATTTATTTATTTTATTTTTTTTGTTAATTTCATAAATTATCATCACTTTTGTCCTGAAAATGACAAAATATCCAAAAATATCCAGATGTGGTCCATCTAAATTAAGTAAATATTAAATATTAAATCACTGATAGTTTGATCAGTTTCTCATTACATGAGTAGACTTTTTACCAAATACTTTTTTACATTTTTTTAATTTCTTGGACTTTTTACTATTACTTGAGTACAATTTCTGGATTCTCTGCTGACCTGTGAATAGCAGTTTACCTCAGCAATACTGTAAATAGTTTTTTTATACTTTATATTTTGAGGAATGCTTCTTAGAGTCTCAGTTTAGATTAATTATGTAAAGGAATCTGTAAAATGACCTCGTTGTACATATTTGTAGAAATTGTTTTCAATGCACCTTCAATTGAAACATCTTCTTTCAGTAAATTCAAGCTTCGTTTAAAAAATTTTAAAAAGTCTGATACATTTCGATGAAGTTTCCTCAAACTAAATACAATACAACACTTCACTACTACTGTATTTGCTGGCTTAAAGGATGAGAAAGTCTATCTTTTATTTTCAATTTGCGTTACACAGATTTATATTTATATTCTGGCCTTGATAGATAGAGAAAGCTGATTAAAACTGCTGAATTATTCAACAAGAGTCAATGTCTGTTCCAAGCTGCCTGCGGCCCGAGTTGTTAATTGATTAATTGAAATTCAGAGGAGTGTAGTGAGCTAACTAATACCCTGAAGGTAAGGACATGGCAGGAGCGCCCCTATCATAGTTTAATTAGCATAGCTTTGACATGTAATTAATAGTACAAGATGAGAGAATCTGATCAGACTTCAGACCAGCATATGGCACCAACTGCACCACCTACTGCGCTGAATAACTAAAGTTTCAAATACCTGATTCGTTTCAGTTAGTTTGCTCAGTCCAGACGACTCTGACTGACTAATTCAAACCCAAAAAGTGAGAAAAGTTTTTTGTTTTCAGAGTAATCTTGGGTAACAGGCCATCACCAATCGTTACTGTTTATATTACACAAATATATGTAATAGTTCCAGAGTCAAAGAACTGTTAAAATGTATTTTTAATCACGTTTTAAAACTTCAAGGTGAAGCTATTTCAGAACTGAATGAGATTTGGTTTAATTAATTAAGGGTAATCAGGAAAAGCCACAGCCTTGATGATAATAAATAAATACCACCTAAAAATGGTGAACATTTTGTCAGCAATGTAATAATCCCAGTGAAAATCTGGGGAAAAGTGACCAGTGAAGGCTCAAAGTTTTAAAGGAGTTCTTGAATAAATAAATCTAAAAACCTGGATTTGCTCAATGTCCATCACACATTAGCTGTGTTTCCATCAGCCAAATAATTGCAAGATTTTTATATTTCTACACTAAATTTGCTAATGGGATGAAAACTGTTTAGAGTTGCTTTTAACCATAATCAATAGAATGATTTTCCATCAATTTGACTTTACAAAATGTTATGTCTGTTACTGGTTGACTATATGATGATTGATTGATTGATTGATTGATTGATTGATTGATTGATTGATTGATTGATTGATTGATTGATTGATTGATTGATTGATTGATTGATTGATTGATTGATTGATTGATTGATTGATTGATTTGGGAAAGGTGATGGTCTTTTCTGGCTCTCAGAAAAAGTTTCTCTTCACAATTTCCTGCAGTAAGAATAGTTACATCTTAGCGCGGTAAATCAGCCTGCCTGTCTGTGAATGGATGAATTAATTCATTGGCTAATATGATTCTTTTCACACATGAATAAAATGATCCAACATGAAATTATTGCAACACAAGATTTGACAGCTTTGAAAAGACGTCAAATCACAAAACAGCACAGCTTAAGTTGGAGACTAAATACTCCAGAGAAGGCAAAATGCCGTAATAACTTTTCCCCTTTTTCTCAAAATATCTGTCAGCACCATAAAACAGATGCCCACATAAACTGGTTGCTCATATTACCCTAATCTAAGCTGGCTTCAACAGCAGAACCCAGTCCTCGTCCCATCTGAGGGTGCCATAGTGAGAAGACATGTAGGTGGCAGCGTGGGAGTCACAAATGATCAAAATGGCACCAAGGCAACATTTGAAATCTCTTCATCTTCAAACTGCCAGGTCTAACTTGTTTACAAGCCCACGGAGTGATGAACGAAGCCGCTGAGCTACATGACTTTTTTACAGGGTTCAGTTCAAACACCACAGCTGAAAGCCAAAACATGGCAGTGAATCACAGAGCAGAATTAAGCTTGATTTTGAAGGAATGCTGCTGGCAACATCCTCTGTACTAATGGCTCCAGCGGGAGATGTGCATAGTAAAATATGACTAATCTTCCGGCAGCAGTAAGTTAATGATTTGAATATATTTACCTCTTAATTGAAGACATCAACATATTTATGCAAAAATTTAAAAAAAAAATGCAACTTGAGTAGGTCTGGCAAAAAGTGAACAGATATTCAAATCATCCAGAGCTCTCAGAGAAATTCATTCATATAAAAACAGACGTTAAATTGAATTGGACCCAAGAGGCTCTCACTTTAATACAAAGCTGTTTTATGCACTCCTGTGAGCTAAAACTTTTACTTTTAATAAAGAGTCTGAGCTCATTTGAAAGTAATTAGAGGGTTTAAACTGCAAACAACTGGCTGAAAGTGTCGTGTCGGACGGTGATAGTTCAATGTAAATGAAGAGCTGGCACAGGCGGAGAGTCAATGGTGAATTTTTAAGGAATAATAATGAACAAGAAATCACAATACAAAAGAGAACACAGATAGCGAGAGCAGGCACAAATAAAACATCGTTAAAGAGGCTAACTAGCTTTAGCATTCACAGCAGGCTCTGCTGTAACATAGCAAAGAGCAAACAGGAGGTAGCAGGTAGGGTTCTGAGTGGCGTGCACACTACCATGATTGACAGCACTGCATTCTGGCTCTGATTGCTTGTGTCTAGTTAGCAGTGGGAGCGCTGGGAGAAGGCAGTTTTTCACAGATTTTCTGTTCACACTGTCACGACAGTGAGTCAGTTTCAACTAATATGTAAAAAAATATTTTTGTATGAAAGTTGCATTTTTAATGTAAGGACAGAACATTAATTATGTTAATTGGTTAATTATGTACCAGAGTTCTGAAAAGAAATGACTGATACATAATTGATTAATAAATGTGCTGTGAAGTAGTAAATATCTCTGTTCATTTCCAGCAGGAAGATCTATATGGTTCTTTCTGGTCCAACTTCCTCCCACAGTCCAGAAACATGACTGTCAGGTTGATTGGTCCCTGCAAATTGCCTCAAGGTCTGAATATCAGTCTCTGTAATAAACTGCCAACCAGTCCACGATGTACTCTGCCACTCGCCCAGTGACAGCTGAAGACTGGCACCAATCCTCCCAATAAGTGGGTATAAACAATGGGTGGATGGATAAAACATTTTATCTGCTGGCCTTGGAAATAAAACCTGTTGCTTCAACATGTGTTGAATAAATTAATTGCTTCCAGCACAAAGGACTGATTTGTCCAATTTTCTGAAAGGTCTGGGTAGCCGTACCTTAAAGAAAGGTTGCTTCTGATCAGCAAGAACACTTTTTTCCTGGTTGAGAGATTTTTGTTTATAGATATGCTCAAAGGTACCCAACCTAATGATCTGCACTTTACTGGCAGTAATTACTATTTTCCTCAGTGTGTTCCTTTGTTCTTCCTTTTTGCCTCCCAAACAGCATGTAATGCAACTTAGTTAAGCATCTTTAGCACATTAATATCAAATAAAGCCATCTTTTTCAGAAAGTAAAAGCTGGTGCTCATTATTGGATGTCCTCTGGTAGGCGTCAGACTTTCAGCAGTAACAGTCTGATTTTGTTTAAAATCAATCAACATCTTTTTTGTTTTTGAAGTATTTAAATATATGAAGACACACACAAATTTAAAGGCTCATCTGACTTGCACCAAAACAAGAAACAAAAGCAAACCATCATTGTCAGGTCAAAACTGCTGTTAAGATTAAATCCGCAGACTTTCATCACTCATCTTCAGTGTTTCTGCTCACGATCAGCAGAGACTGTTTGACTCAAAGTAATTTGATTCTGTACTGCTGAGTTTCTTCTTAATGATTTGGATCAGAAAAACTATGAAAACAATTCGCTTCAAACAGAACCCTAACCTTCATCCCTGTGTTGCATCTATATTGTTTCCAACATTGTTACTGTTTTATTGAAGTGTTGCAACACATTTTTAAATGATCGAGCTCTGCGAAGAAAATGGTTCTTCTGCACGAACAATATCAGAATAAACACAAAAACATGCAGAGTTTAAGAGTTTAACAGGCATCTTTGACAAAACAGCTCCGTTTGGTGGACTAGAAATTATCTCACAATCCTTTTATATTCCCCCAATATGTGAGCTTACATCAACAACTACAAAGAAATAACACCTTCAGAAAAAGCGTGTGGAAATATCATCACCTTCCTAAAATAATGGTCAAAGTCATATTTTACCAAAGAAGGTGGTGATTTGTTTTTGTTGCAAAAATCATTTTTGGTAAAAGATGACTTTTAGGAAGGCAAATCTATTGTAACCAAACTCATAAAATGAACCTTTCTATCCTCTCTTCTGATGCAACCACCTTGCATAACAAGCTCCATAGCAAATAGTTTATATTTAAATGTAATTTAGGTTCAGGAAAGCAAATCTTGTCTTAGAAACAAGACAAGACAAGACAAGACAAGATAGTCAACAGACTAGAAAAAGTCTGTGCCAACAGTTAAAATAAGCAGATTAATAATAAAGTTTTTATCGACCAATCTTTCTGCAGCTTCGATTCATGAAGGTGACGGTGGAAGAAAGTGGAACTGTTCTTTTTCAAAAAGTTGCTGCAGATTAAAATTAAATTAGCAGTACGGGAACAGAAGCAAATTCAGTGTCAAACAGGATTAGAGTCACTTCTGAATCATTCATAGAGGCATTTTGTGCAGCCTTGCAAAACTGAAGGCTGGACATTAAAACACAGGCAGCCTTGGCCACTGGGGAGTGAAATTATGGAGGCAGTTAGGAATGTCGCAGCAGAAAACAGATAGGAGGGGTTGCTGGGAAAATCATCTTCTCATTACTCTAAATCAAATCTTTTTTCCTTTTCCAACACTGCTAGAAATCCAGCTTCTCCTCCATCCTTCCTTCCTTCATTTGCCCATTCAGCTCCTCCTCTGTCTTCTCTCCTCGGCCGCCTCAGTGGAGTGAAATGAGGCGCTCAGAGTGAGCGCATGTTGGCCCACAAAAACAGAGGAGTCAATGTGGAAATGGATTGGCCAAAATAAATAACCCTGGAGTGGTGGTGTGAATTACTCTGGCAATACGGCCACAGGTTATGTGTGGACTCTGACCCTTTAAATGTACCTTTTTCTGGTTCCACACTCCTCTTCCCTCCTCCTCCTCATGCACCCAGTGTGCTGTTCAGTGGTTTCCCGTGTTGAAATTCAGTCTTACCTCTCCACCTTTAATGGCGACTGACTCAGCGCCGCCGTCCCCTCTAACACAAACTGAGCGGCCCCGTTTCTCCTCATCAACACATGCTGCAGAGCATTACAGCAGCAGGCTGTAGAGCCGTGGTCACACTTCTGACCTCATAAAAAATACACCACTGTGACAGAATTAAGCTGTGACCAGCATCTATTTTAGTAATGAGGGCACATTAGAACCTGACTGTGAAGCGTGAACTAATCTTGATGCACTCATGTCGAACACTCATGTTGGGGATCTGAAGTTTGCTCAAGACAGGAGTATAATATGGGGGTCACCTTCCAGACCTTCAAGGTTAAACTTGTTATTCTAGTGTAGGAAAGACGTACGGAAATGTGAGGGTTAAACTCCTAAAGCTGCTTCTCACAGACACTTGAATTTATCTTTTTTGCTGGACTAAAGAAACTTCAGTACTTTGGTGCTGAAGTATGAATTACTTTGTTCCCTCATGGCTGTAGATCATTAAAAGTGCTTCACTGTGATACTTTTGGGAAAAAAAGTAAACTTTTAAATAAAGTCATTATTGAAAAACCAGGCAATAAATAAATACCCAACAGTCAGGTTAATATTATTATCATGGTTAGAAGCTCTTATTTGTTCACAGTTTTTTATATGCAACAAAGTATAAATGACTCCAGATTATCACATTATACTTTTAGTGGTTATTTATTGATGTTAAAAAGAAGAAAATATGAGTTTTGATTTTATCAGCTGCTCAAATTTAATAAAATAAAACAAAAATAAACAGCCAATTGAAGAACTGCATGGAAATAACCTGAAACTTTTCAGAGAGGGGAGTCCACTGGCCCTTGAGATCGTCACCCACATCCCACAGCTCATGCTACTCAAGGTCGACTGCATAACACTTTGAAAGGTTCCTGATGGCTCCATAACATTAACTCTGATAGCTCAGACTGATGGCAGTGAAGACTTGCTCTTCACACCACTAAGGGTTCAATACATCCAACAAATCTATAAGGAGGAGTATTGCAGAGAAGGGTGAATTTTGATTTTATGTTTATGGGAAATCAAACATTAACCTCAAAGTTAAGAGGTGCCGCCTGCACAGAGCTGCCACTCAATCATAGATGAGATGAGATGAGATGAGATGAGATGGTTCTGTTTTGTGACAAATTAGAGGATGAGATGTTGCGTAAAATAATAAAGTCCATAAGTCGCTGAGAAACCAGTGACAAAGAAATTTACTACAATACAAAGCCTTTTGTTTCCTTAACAGGTGAAGACATTATTGAGCAAATTCAGCTGTTAACTTTTTATATTTTAAAGTTTTGTGAGATGTTGAAAAATGCCTTTAAAAATAGGATTTTTCACGACGTCTTACATAACCGTTCTTAGCTATATTTTTAAATGTGTTGACAGTGGTGGCACTTTTCTGCTAATTGCAGCAACACTTTTAAAATGGTTAGCACATTTAGCTTCCCCTTAGTTTTTTTTTTTTGTTATCTTTTTAAATCAAAATGCAAATTTAATCTGATTTAGTTGTTTTGTAAACTTTCAGTTCAATAAAGTATGACATTTGTGTTGAGGTTTTGGTAATCACCTCTTTCAGGCTCTTATTTTGAAGTGGATGAAAACTGTTTATGCAGCACTTACGTTTCCATTTTCATCCACTTTTTCTTCAATAACTTTATTCAAAGCAAAAAACCTGCACTAACAACATAAAACACGAACAGTAAAGAACAAGAAACTCAACGCCGCCTTGTGAAACCTGGAGTTAGAGTCACTATGTCTTAAAATTAGCTTCCTTTTTGTGTCAAGGGCAAAGAAAACCACATATTACTGCTGAATAACCTGTTAGTAAAACCATTTTTACTGATCAGCCCCTATGCGAGTATGACGAGTTCTTCTACAGTTATTGTGTGATGATATATTGCCCCTCTGTGAGGCTTTTACCTTGATGGTTTGTAGCTAATTGCTAAACCATTAGCTACAATTTTTTCACTTGCACGTCTCATTAACTGTAGATTACCTTGCTGTTTCTTGTCAGTTCAGGTAATCAGTAATGCATCAGCAGTTCATAAATAAAACAAGGGACAAGTGTATTCGAACTGGAACACACACTGACCTTAAGGCAGTAATGAGTACAATTAGGAAATATGCTGTGGTGGCCCGACCAAGTTTAATAAAAGGCAGAAACATGCATCAGAAAACGCTTTTTTTTGGCCTCTTCCATAAACAAATACAGTTCTTTTCTCAAAAGGCTTAGAATATTTTATATATTTTTTTTATATCACTTGTAAGAAGAAAAAAAAAAGGTTGAACTTTGTTACTTTTTCCATGCTACTCATGGAAAAAGTCCACTTTCAAATGTTTCTGAAAGCACACAGCTCTGCAGCAAAGAACCTCAGGCCAGGTTCAGGTTATAAAACAATGTCTGAAGCTTTGAACATTTCACAGAGTCCAGTTCATCACTCAAACGCAGAAAAAGTAAAGCACAAACCCACCAAAACATGGCAGTAAACCTAAACTGACAGAAGATTAATGAGAGAAGGAGGCTCCTGGTGAAACTGCAGAGATTCACAGAGCAGGAGACAGAATCTGTTGACAGGTCAGCTTTTAGTTTTACACACGGCGGCAGGTTCAGGGCTTCGCTATTAACAACTTAAAGTATTTCTTAATTAGAAACAGAGGCTAAATCTGTTTCTAACTGGTCAGTCAAAATATAAATGCATCGTTTACATCTCAGCACCAAAACAAACTGAGGCGTTTACTTCAGTTCAGAACAATTTCTAGACTTTCACAAAGTAAATCACCAACTTTCTTATTTGTTCTGATATTTGCTCAAACTGTGTTGATCACATCTCCTTCTCTCTCTGTCTTTTGGTCTGTCTTTATTTTTCTACTTCTCTTTCTCTGTGTCTTTATTTCCATCTCTAAGTTTGTTTTTCTCTCCTTTTTCTTCCTGCTTTTTCTCTTTTTTGGGAGATATAACTTTACTTTGCTTCCATCCCCTCTTGCTGTTGGTTCACCAAGCAAATCTAAGTGGAGCCGACCAGGTCCAGGTGTGCAACAAAAGGTTTTGCATATTTTCAAAGGAGCCTTTATTACTGTCGATGCAACATTGCTCTTCATTATGACATAAATAATTTGGAGTTTCCTCTCTGCAGTGGAACTATTTCCCCTCCATGTTTGAATGCCAAAGGTTTAGGATCATTTATAATATTAACAGCCTTTATAACAGATGCTGAAAAAGACTAAATTAACATTAGGCAGTCACGGTTGCCTAATATTCCATTGTGTATTAATGAACAAGCATATTTTTTGACAAGATGTCAGAGCTATCTAACCAATTTGTAAAAGTCGCGCCCCACAGGATAGATTAGTTTTATTGCTTTCAGAGCGTAGGCTTTGCAAAGGAAACATATACTTTCAAATGCATGAATCAAACGCTGTCCTTTCTGAGTTCCTCATTAACATATGTTTGTGATTCCTAATCCACTTTTATGACTGTTGGTTTTTCGTAACATTGTCCTCATGAGACCCATTCCTGCTCCACGCTGCCAGCACAAATTTCCATAAATGACACTAAAAGAGAAATATGGAAATATTTTATTCTGAGTTAATCTTTCTTTTTCTCTTCTTGGTTCACTCTTATGTTGTTCGCACGTGAATCACAATCACAGGGGAGGCTTAAAAGACATTTTGTTGGATATTGGCACCGAAATTTTCCAGTGAAAGCGTGTAAATGCCCTTGAGAGGCGAAACAGGCTGTTGAATTTAGACCGTCCTCTAAATTTTCTTCACTAGATCAACCCTGAAACAGATTGCATTGCGTGCCCATAATTCCCAACAAAGGCCTCCAAGGACTAAATAAGATATCTTTTGTCTTTTGTAAGCTTGAAATGATTGTACTGAATTCACAATGTAGCCTTCAGGATTTTCAGATTTTATATGCAAAATCAAAGTGGCCTGTCAGGTTGACGTAATTCACAAAAACATTTGCCTAAAGGTAAAAAAATAAAAAAGTAAGGTTGTTCACTGTATCTTCGCTTCTGTGCTTTGAATAATTTTTTTAATGAGCTTTCCAGGTATTCTTGAGTCTATTCCAGGTTAACCAGTATTTACTGGAAGCATTAATATATTTAGCAGGCTTACTGTTTTGCTTACTTTGCTTACTATCATTATTTGAACAAGTTTTGATAAGTCTATGCAAGATACAAAACATCGTTGCTACAGTTTTTGTACAAAACAATTCTTATATAATGAGACTTTATTCTGGTCAGAGATCTTTTCAGAATGAGACATTTTAGGGCCTCTTGTCACTTTAAATGCAAAAAGTTGCAACCCCAAACTCAGCGTTTATACTCGCACATGAAAATGCAAATGCCTGCAGACAGATGTGCAATCATACAACCATACAACTTTGAAAAGCAGAAGTGGAGTCTCCCGCACAACAGATGTAAACACAGCAAGTGGTTTCTGACTGGGAAGTCAACAACAAAATGCTTGTTTTTTCCAGCAAACACTAAACCAGCACATACAGCGGTAAAACCAGCTGACCGAACATGGTGGAACTCAGTTTTGGTTGCTAGGTAACAGGCAACACTCCAATGGGGTTGCTAGGTAACAAGCTATGCTTTCCTGAAGTTGGTGATTCGTGATGTTTCATTTGGAAGGTTTTTGAAACACTTCATCTTCTAGTCACCAAAACACATCAACTTACTAGCAGAAAATGGATGGGTGAGTTTTATAAGCAGTATTGACCCAAATGGAAGCACATTTTTCACAACAGGTCCCAATTAAGTGCTTGTTAAATGTTCTAAAAGCTGTATTTCTATTGTGTGGGCCTAAGTTGTTCATCCCCCGTCTGTTTCAGGCCTGAACTGTTTTGTGACAGTTTTACCGGCTGTTATCCTCTCCATCCATCCACTTACTGAGCGATTTTCCCAGACCGAACAGAACCTCATTACCAAAATCTGACAGGAAAATCACATCACAAAAATACAGAAAAAGTAAATAAGTTGTACAAACGCATTTCTTAGTGACATCTATTTCCAATTGGAACTGAACTAGAGTGAAATCACTCTAAACTCTAAATAAAACAGTATTTTGATCTACTTTATTCCAAACTTCATAGATAATTTGAATTATTACTACAATTTGAGACATTTTACAGCTTTTCAGATGTCCTTCACTGAAATCACAAAACTAAATGCTCTTTTTGTTCTGATGCACTTAATTATTAGGGGGCAAAATCTGATTTTCACCAATCATAGCCAATAAACGGAAAATTATTTTGCTTAATGGCACATCACTAATTATGTCAATGAGTCTAATCTGAACAAAGAAAAGCTTTGTATCTGTAGTTAGCACAAATAAAACAAAGAAGGTGTATCTGTAGATACCACAAAGCAGCTGACATTTACACACATAGTTGGATATTGACAAAATACCTACAGCTAAATATAAGAGACATTTCTTCCTCCCTGTGGGGAGTGATTTCTGAAACTAAAGGAGAACTTTGGCAGAGGACTTAAACAACATCAGAGCAGAGCAAGATTTAAATAACATTACCGACATTATTCAATCCTGAGGAAATTGGAAATCATTACACACAAGGGTGTATCCATCACTGGGGCTGGATTGAACCAATTAATTTGAACACAAATTATCTGTTATTAGGCAAAGATTGAGAAAGAAATGTCTTTTACGTGATGTCGGTCACTGTTTTTTTTTATTTTTACATAAGCTGTTACTTGTCAAATCTGAAGTGAAAGGAGCAGAAATGAATCCCAGATCAGTCATTTATTGTACAACACGCTGATAAAATCAGTGAAAGTTAGAACGGTGCCAACCACCGCGCTCAGAGGAGGGGACTGGCGCAGGTGGAGCTAAAACAACTCAAAACAATATTGCGTGGGGCTTTAATTTGACCAGAACCGGTCCTGATCACAGCAACACTCCAAGCGCTCAGGAGCAAGAAATGAAACGAACGAGACGGACTGAGAACATACTGGAGGTTGACAGCTGAAAAACGAGCGCAAAAATCAGTTAGGAGCCGCAGAAGAGTGATTGATGCAATACTCAAAAACTATTTCACTCCTGCTAAGCAGCGCCTGTTGGAAGATTCAAGTCTGTATGAATAAATGATGGCTCATCTATCGATTGCAACTTGACTCCGTTTAGCCCACAGCAAGTCAGCAGATTAAAAGAGCAACTCTTGACTGGAACTACAGACACTGGAGTAAAGTTGTTTATAGTTTCCTGATGTTCGCAAATCTGCATTGATGAGATTTTTACACAGTCAGGGACGCAGTAGAACTCTGAAGGCTTCCTTATTGACTGAATTAATTTAATTTTGCATATTTAAATAAATATCACACTTCTGCAGTCATTTAAAAACACTTAAATCTGCAGAGTTGCTGACCACCAACTTCAATCAGACGAGAGAAATCGTGTAAAGAGTGGCAGACAAAGAGCCTAACAAAATTACAAGCAAATCTTCAACAAGAAAAAAAATTAATTATCAGGCAAAAGTAGAGCAGCAGTTACCTTGAAACAGAAAGCAAAGGCCCAATTGTAATTTCAAACAACATCTGATGCCAGCAACAGCCAAAGTCTTCCCTCTGCCTACATTTCCCAGAATGCTGTGCTGTTCTGAATCAGAATTCAGTGACATTATTGAAAATGCTGTCAGGCGTATTATCTATTGATATCGTTATTGATTTATTGTCCAGTCCTATTAAAATCTAACAAATGCATAAAGCAAGATTGTTTATGATTTTATTTTAAAATGACTGTACATGCATGTTTTAGCTCTCATTTTTTGTAACAAAACATAAATAAATAAACTAAAAGTGCTGATATATTTATTAAAAACATAAAAAAGAGTTATAATTACAGAGGCAGGAACAGCCCATCAGTACGGGAGCCTGCCACTTTGCTCTTTTTGAAAGCTTCGGCCAGACCTTGCCTCTGGCAGTAGGAGAACCCTGAGACAGACAACATATGGTTTATTAAATGAATGATGAATGATAGGTGGGCTCTCTGAGGAATAAATGGCTGAAGGGAAACTTAATGGATTTGAGTGAACTGTGGGTTATATTTTTTCCTTTCTTTACTCTGTGATCCTTTTTCAAATCCATCTCATGTAAAGAGGCGTTGTTTTCATTCTGGGAGTAATAACAGAGGTAATTTCTTCCTAATGCTATTATTAATGTTTTTTTATAACAAATCTGTGCATTAATGATGTTTCTTACAAAAATATAATGTAATATCTTTATTTCAGTAAGTGGAACATTCAAGACAGAATGAATGTCTACCTCCATCGTCCCAATTCCTAAGAATTCCAACCCGACCAGACTCAATGACTATCGTCCGGTAGCCCTCACTCCCATCATCACCAAGTGCTTGGAGCGGCTGGTCCTAGCACACCTCAGATCCTGTCTAACCCCCACACTGGATCCCCACCAATTTGCATACAGGCAGAATAGGAGCACAGAGGATGCAGTATCCATAGCACTGCACTCTGTTCTTTCTCACCTAGACAACAAGAACACTTATGCCAGAATGCTGTTCTTAGACTTTAGTTCAGCATTTAACACTGTCATTCCATCACAACTCATTACCAAACTCACAGACCTCGGCATCAGTTCACTCATGTGCAACTGGTTGCTCGACTTCCTGACCAGTCGACCCCAACACGTCCGGCTGGACAATCACTTCTCATCCACCATCATCATAAACACCGGAGTGCCACAAGGCTGTGTGATGAGTCCCTTCCTCTACTCTCTCTTCACCCACGATTGCAGACCTGTCCATGGCTCTAATGCCATCATCAAGTTTGCTGATGACATCACGGTGATCGGCCTCATCAGAGACAACGATGAGGCCGCCTACAGGGAGGAGGTGGACCGTCTGGCTGAGTGGTGCGACAAGAACTACCTGCAGTTGAACACCGAGAAGACCAAGGAGCTCATCGTGGACTTCAGGAGGAATGCTGACCTCCACCCACCCATCCACATCAAGGGAATAGCGGTGGAGCGTGTGAACAGCTTTAAGTTCCTGGGAGTCCACATCTCCGAGGACCTGACCTGGACGACCAACTGCTCCAAACTCGTCAAGAAGGCGCACCAGCGCCTCTTCTTTATGAGGACCTTGAGGAAGAACCACCTGTCCTCAGAGATCCTCACCAACTTTTACCGTTGCACCATTGAGAGCATCCTCACCAACTGCATCACAGTTTGGTATGGGAACTGCTCTGTCTCCGACCGGAAGGCGCTGCAAAGGGTGGTGAAAACTGCCCAGCACATCGCCGGGGCATCGCTTCCTGCCATCAATGACATCTACAGGAAGCGGTGTCTGAAAAAGGGTCCGGCAAAATCACCAAGGACTTGACTCACCCTGCACACACACTCTTCTCTCTCCTGCCCTCTGGGAGGCGTTACAGAAGTCTACGGACCAGAACCACCAGGCACCGGAACAGCTTCTTCCCCACAGCTGTCACGCTCCTGAACGCCTCCTGACACAAACTATAAGGACTGTCCCCCCCCATCCCTGGACTGTTCCCCTCACACACATACACATACAATCTTTATATAATCTGTAAATCTAATTTCCCATTATTTAACCTGTATCATAAAACAACTAATATATATACAATCCATTCTTCATATTCCTGTATATTCTGTATAATCTGTGTAATTTGTATAGTATGTACATAGCTCTCATCTATATTTATATTGTACAAAACATTTTATTTATAGCACGTCAATATTCTCTGTTTATATCTTCATACACCTGTTTATAAATATTTATATCATGTATAGCACTTCTGGATAGATGCAAACTACATTTCGTTGCTTGTACAAGTGACAATGCAATGACAATAAAGTTGAATTCTATTCTATTCTATTCTATGTATTACAAGGGTTTTTTGTAATCGTTTTAATGATTACGGCTCATTGCAAACTGAATCTGAGAATTTTGTTTTTGCAGAAAATTATAATCTTATTGCAAAAGACCAATAAAACAGAAATAACCTTTGGAATATTGCTGATTTGACATTTGTCCAACGGTCCCCGTCCACAAGGACAGCATATTCTCTTTACGTCTTTACTTTCTACAAACAAGGTTTGTGTTTTCTTAAGTCTCTGCTGATTATCTGGTTGCATAAATACTCACTAAGGAGCTCTGATGGGCTTTTCTTCCCATTGTTTCTGACCATTACAGCAATAAAGCAAGCATTTAGACCGAAAACACTCAATAATTTACAGCCTCAGCACTAGCAGGCAGAGGCACTGAGTATTAGCATATCCTCAGAGAAACATTATTGTTCCTAACAGGTCAGACGAGTCTAATTCAGGCAGCTGGATCTTGACATTAGTGTGTTTTCAGATCTGAAATGCAATATCAAAAGATTTTTCCGAGTACAAACAGAAAGATGCGCTGATGTATTTCACTGGAAAACATGGATGGACCAATTCAGTCCCTGCTGTGAAGCAATAAAAGCCCAATATTGTCTAAAATGGGTTTTTACTTATTCATAGTTTGAAATTCAGGGTTTCAAAAGGCCAGAGAGAAAGATTACAGAATGCAAGCACCGGCTAAATCCTTCACTAACAGAAAGGTACAACAAATTTAAGCCATTTTTTTACTAACTTGATTTAAATAAACCTGTATATCTTGATGAGGTGCAAAAAGCCTGAAAACCAAAGCAAGCACAAGGAGAAATCATTAACATTAAAGCTTTACATCAGGCATTATTTAGCATAAGCTAATCCCAACTGAAATACAAAGTACACCTGTCCTTGAAAGACTCAAGCACCAATTTAATTTTTTATTTTATTCCTCCTAGATATTGTATTTTTATATGTATATTGTTCTCTGTTGTCTGTTTTATTTTGTTCCTGTATGTTTCTTGTTTAAAATGAAGAAAGGGGAAAAAAAGAGAGAAAACTTTCAGAGAGGAGACGAAACTAAACAGTCTTCAACCCCTTCAAATAAAGAGCGTGAAAATAAACATGCAATGACTTATTCTTACCGCTCAATAATCTAAACGTCAACACAACATGATCCAATTCAAAGTTTACAAAACAGCGAATAAACTGGTGATTTAGAATTTATCCAGAAAAATTATTTTAGGTGAAAGCAAGCGCGCTTAACGTTTTTAAAGTTAGCAAAAGCATGAAATGAAAAATTAGCTCAGCTGTTAGCAAACATTAGTGAAAGTTTTCCTACTGTCTCAACCAACGTCTTCAAAACCAAAACCTTTTTGTTTTGCAACTCAGTCATTATTTGACAATTAGTCAGACATAATTTTCCTTGAGAATCTTTGACTGTTAATGAGAAGGTTAAAAACCGAAAATATCATTGTTGTTGTTTTTCTTAAATGAAATAATTGACTCTTAACCCTGTGAGCTCAGTGTAAATCAGAAAAGGTCCTGGGAAATATGGAAAATTGAGCTTGGAGTTACAGAATTTTACTGGCCAGTTCAGATATCTGAACTTTTGAATTGACTAAAGTGGAGATTGTGCCAGGTATTCTCATCCTACATCAGTGTCTGACCTCACACATGTGTTAAGAACGGTTTTGAAAAATCCCCCCAAAAAAACTAACTTAAATTGATAGGTATGTAAGGCAGTTGAGCAAATATTTTTCTGCAAATACTAAACCTGCATTATAAATTGCAGGTACGTTTTTAACAGTGATATAAAAATTATTTATTTCCTAAAAGCAAAAAGCAAAATCAGGTCTTTTGTACAGTTATGCTTCAGGTAAAGAAATATTCTCTTTTGGTTGAAAAATATAAATATATATTAATGCAACTGACATAAAAGCTGTGCTACATAAAACTTTCAGCAATGATTCATTGACTTAATTTACAGCTACTCCCACTGTGCTGCAGCAAAACCCACCTTTAAATAACAATAGCTTTATTAATAGTGCACAAACTCCATGAGGAAATCAGGTTATGTTGATCAATAACAATGTTTACTGGACTTGCACACATTTCTCTGTTTGCCCCTCCAGGCTCCGCAAAAGAACAACAAAAAGATCTGGAGTAATGAAAACAAGTCTGATGTATTTACAGGGAAAAAATAGCAACTATAATTGAAATGTAATCAAGAAAACAAACTGAACAACCAAGCAAATAATTTGTAAAATCAATCTTTGGCCAATGATGTTTTGCTTTAATCACAGTAAAGAAAACAGCAAATTATCACCAACAGGAAGAAGAAAAACACAATTAGTCACAGGACATGAAAAATTTCTGAGGGAACAATTAAAGTCAGCTGGTGAACGAAGAAACAAAGACACCAGAGTTAAGATGCTTTTTAGCCGCTTATGTAACCAAAATGTTGTCAATTCATAATTTCTGCAAAAACATCTGGAAAAATAACAAATCTCTCAAGCATTGGATTATGAAATCATATTAGAAAATCTCTAGAAACCCAATTTAAAATGGCTGCCAGTCGAGCGCATGCAGTAATAAATGCTGATTTTTGCTCCCTAATATATTCTTACATTTCAAGGGTATTTCAAAAAGAAGAAAGTTAAATCAATAATCAATCCATTTAGTAATCCATGATCCTCTCCCTCATCCAAGATCATGTTGCAAAGACTGAAAAAAATCCCAGAAGGGAAGGAAAACATTAGTGCCTGCGACACTTTCCAGCTTCTAAAGGTGGATCCCAGGGCATAGCTGGGCTGGAAGGGAAATAATCCCTCAGCACGTTGCAGGTGAGCCCTGGGGTGTTTTTTCACTGGGATTCCCCAGAAACCTGCAACATCCAAATCAGAGAACCGATTCCTTTCCACTGTGGCGTCCTGGACATTGTTTCTTTAATTACCCAAAACCTTTTTCTCTGCCTACATCTTGTTTGCGTTTTCAGATAGATTACGACCCTGCAGCTCCTCCTGCTGCAGTGGTGCTACTGCGATCTGGGAAAAGCTTTTTACAGACGTTATGGGTAAAAAGCCACAGACCGACACTCCCAACTGTCTGGAAAACTATTATTAAAGAGGATTTTAAATGAACTGAACCTGACATTTTGATATTTCATTGCTTGTTTTATAGGAGTGGTAATGTTACGGAGCCGTCATATTTCTCTCTACTGTTGAACTTTAATACTCCATCCAGACCTTTAAGGTCCACAAACCAGCAGTTTTTAGAGACTTCCAGAGGGCTACTCAAAATTAGAGCAGCAATCTGGACAACCTGTCCTTGCACTGCAAAAACATAAAGTCTAACAAAGTATTTTGGTTTAGTTACTCGATCAAATAACTTTGTACACTTGAAATAAAACAAAACTAACTACAAGTAATTTTTCAGCAAGGTATAGGAGCTAGTTTTAAGTCACTAGCTTCTTACTATTGATGAAAATGTATAAGTTATAAGTGAAATAATCTGCAAATTTATTTTTTTTATTAATTTTTCCCCAAAGAGCTGCAGAGAATAAATGAAAAATATAAAGGTGTGTATGAACTTTTTTATGGACAATGTCACTTATATTTCCTACTTTGTCATCAATATTAAGGATTTATTCACTTAAAACAAACTCATATCTTGCTGAGAAGTTTTTTGTAAGTTTATTTTGATTTATTTCAAGTGTACTTAGATATTAGCATTAAACTAGACCAAAAATACTTGGTAAGGTTCTTTTAAGTTCTGTTTGTACAAACTATTTTTTAGATTTCAGTGTGGAAATTCTCTTAATTAATTGATATATTTTTGCTTGTTTTTTACTTTTTTTTTTTTTTTTACCGTTTATGCAGCTAATCATTTTTATCTTGAGCATCTTTTTGATCAACTACGCCTGTTTTAAATGCACTATAGAAATAAACCTTGGCTTAAATTTGCTTACTAGTCTGAGATTTCTAGGAACAGCAACCAAACATGCATACGAAGGAGCAGCCGCTGCTGCAGCAAGTCTGCTCCATTTGAGCTTAAAATCAGTAAATCATCACCAAACCTGCGCAGATGTAACTGCTTTATATCTGCAGCTCAGCATATAATCTGTTAAATATTTCTACTTTGCCTGTTCAAATCTCTCCTTGATTAGAAAGTTACTTTATCCCTCTTTACAGCAGCTGAATACATGAGTCTATTCTCCATTTAATTGCAAATAGATTTTAATTAAGGATGAATTATTTTATTATTTATTTGAATGCAGACTGCAGGTGGTTCTGTTTAGATGTATGGTAGCATCAAAAAAATCACAATTCCAGTTTATTTTTTAAGATTTAGCATAAAATGTGAACTGGAGATGAGTATAAAATGGGAGATTGCTGAATATAAAATGTAATGACTTGTTGAACAGCAACAAATATTTAAGACCTTCCTTCTGCAGCACCACCTTTAGTTCAGGGCCCATCCAAAACTTTTAGAGACATTTCTAGACCAACGTCTCTCAGGCCAGCAGAATGTTGGAGTAGCAGTTCTGATTTGTTCATCATTTTGAGTTTAGTTATTCTGAGTTGAGGCAACACTTTCTGGACAGTTATTTGCTACAGTTTGAAAGATTTTTATTTTTACTGGCATAAACAGTTGCTACGCCTGTGGGAAAAAGCAGTTAATCAAGTTATTGTACGATAAATTAAAATGAGCTTTGTAATTTGCATTCCGACTGCAGAGACTTATGCAGGTTTTTATTTCCGTTTTATTTGCTGTTTTTGTTTATTGTGTTTTATTTTGAACAGTTAAAATATTGTCCAGCTCCACCGTTAAGATTCCTTTACAAAATTAGTGTGTTGGTATCTGAGAGGGAAAACCTTGCATTATTATGCAATTATCAATTTGCATAAGAATGCATTAAAAATGGTCTCAAAACAACAATATTATATATAAGCGTGACAAACCTGACAGTCAGATTGTCATAAAACAGCAGTCTTCAGTTAGAGGTCTGCAAGACTGACTGCTACTGGAGAACCGTCCTGCTCCCAGCCTCATCATACACATCAACTCTCTGAAAACACTTGAATTATACGAGTTACAACAGTTAATTTCCCTTTGGCATAAATAAAGCATTTTTAAATCTGAAATGAATTTTCTGGTGCTTACTTCTGTTCTGCTAGATTTGGCTCTGGTTCTGTAGAGGGAATGATGGCGGGGAGACAAATGGCCCCAATAGTTGAGTTCAGTTAAACTTTATTGTCCCCAAAGGGCAATTTGCTGCACAGTCAGCAGTCACTCACATAAAAAACATCCAACAACCTCATCAACAACAATCTTTCAGCACAGAGAAGGAAGTCAGTAAAGTCCTCTTGTGCAGTGATTTATCAGTCTGACAGCAGTGGCATTGAAAGATTTCCTTAGCCCATCGGTTTTACAGTGCGTCACTCTGTATCTCCGTCCTGAGGACAAAAGTTGATACTCAACTCATGATTTGGTGAAAATTAAAGCCTCTTCTCCAAGACCCCGAAGTAAAATACCAGGGAAACTGATAAGAGCGATTCCCCTTTTCAAAGGAGCTAATTATGACCTACACTGTAAAAGATTTCAAGGTGGTTTAACTTGAAATTAAAGTCCAAATGCTGCATTGAAAATACAGTTTAAGTCAACAAGAAAATTGCATTATGAAGTCGATTTAACAACAAGAGACGAGTTGTCAGAGCATTATTAGTTTTAACTTAGTGCTGCAATTTTCAATAATTATTTCACAATATGCAAGAAAAAGCTTCTCTATTATTTCACTCACAATATCAAGTTAAAATAATTACTGATTTCTGTTAATAAATTTTATTAAACAACATTTAGTGTAAACAGGACATCATCCTGAAGATTTGCAAACTGTCAGTTGCATTAAATAAACATTTGCTTTAGTAACACACAAGAGTCAGATCAATGTAACGCACTTCAAAACAAAAACATGCCGCTAAGCACTCTGGGAAATATTTCCCTGTCTTTTTCTTCTTTCCGTTTTTTTAAGTGCAAACCTAAAAACTCTTGGACGAATGAAAAAAGTAATAAAAAGTTAGTGCAACTTACTGCTGTAAATTAATCTTTCACAAACTCACACGTTTGGGTTCAAAATTTAAAACTTGCTAAATTAAAAAAAGAAAGAAAACAACAAATCCAAATCAATTAAAAAGTCTTTTCCGGTTGTACATTACATTGAGTAGGTGGAGAGCAGCTGAAATCCTGCCAAAATTAATTTGCTCAACATATGGGATTAAGAAGTTTTCAGGAGTCATCAGTTACTTTCTGCAGTCTTCCTGACTTTACAGCAAAACTTTATATAGCTGAGTTGTGAGGAAACAAGGTACAAGTCAGCAAAATAACACAGCAGTGCCTCCAATCCTTCACACTCATGCATTCGCCCATTCATCTAGTTTAACCACTTAACGGCACGCCTGGCAACGACGAGCAAAAATAACCACGGAAATAAGCAGCAGCATGGCCGCTAATTCCTATTGAACGATGAAGAAATTTATCAAAATAAAGGTCTTTTTTTTTTTTTTTTAGTTGATCAGAGTGAAGAGGAACATTTAGGTAACAGTTCATTAATTCCAGAAAAGAAATGCAGCAATATTTTGATGCCATCCATATCCCAACTAATTATTTAGATGCTATAATAGGCAGATATGGAGTAAATCTAATATGTTTGGTTGAGTTTCTCTTCCAGTGACATGGACTCTCCCAGAAAAGTAAGAATTAAAAATGATCAGGGACACAGAGACACTAAATTAACCTTCCTCCACTGACATCTCGATCCTTAGACCTCCATCTCCTGCAGAGCTCTTGTTCCTCAGATCCCACTAAACATCCTGGATTTTTAGATATTTACCAAAACCGAGATATGAGGGGAATCCGAGAAAACAGAGCATATTAACACCAACCATGAAACAAGAGCAACAATTAAACCTGGGATTATTTTAAAATATATCCAAATTAGAAAAATATGGAACACAATTAAAAACGGGAAATATTATGCAAAATTCAGATCTTGCGCATTTTTGTACTTTCATTGTAGAAGCATGTGGGTTTCTAAAACCAGCCCACATGCTTAAAAAAGAGAAGAAAAAACATTTACTTGATGTTTATTGGTGTCTGGTAAATGAGCTATTTCAAAAACTTCCTGAATGTAATGTCACAAATCAGCAGGCACTGCCCTCACCTAGCAACTCAAGCGGAGCTCCAGCAAGTTTGGTCAGCAGCTTTTACCGCTGTACAATGGCTGCTGGAAAAGATCAGTGCCTTGTTGTTGACGTACCATCCATAAACCACTTCCTGCATTCTTGTTGATTGTGCAGGAGGCTCTGCTTCTGCTTTTCAAAGATGTGTGGATGTGTAGCTTTACATTTGTTTGCAGCCATTTTCAGGTGCGAGTGTAAACGTTGAGTTGGGGGCGTGGCCATCATTTAAATCCGTTTGGATTTAAAGTGACAGACGCTGTCATTCTGACAGGAGCTGAAAATACTGATAAAACTAAAATCTCATTGATTTCGTACAAAAAAGGCTGTGAACATGTTTTGTGTAGCCCATGGATGTATTTTAATCTGTTCAAGGAACTTATCTAGGCTATCTTTAAGAGGAAATATGAAGCCCATATATAATAGCATAATTAAAAGCTCCTGGCACAACATTAGATTAAAATATTTCAAAACCATAATGTGAAACCATGCGTCCTATTTTTCAACAAACCCAGAATAACAGGGTATAGCAAATTCCTTTCATAGCAATAAAAATGATACAATCCATGAAAATACAAAGTTTTTATTATACATTTTTTGCTGCATAGCTACAAAACCTTGCAAACCATTTTTACAACTTAAGCATTCTAAAAGATTTATCAGTTTCACCACTTCTACCGGTTTTTTTAGGTCAGACTATCTGCACAGGATTTATTTAACCACTTCTAGGTCACACATCACCGGTTTTTGAGCTGACGCTGTTACTGTGAAGGTAAGATCTCTGCACTGCAAATGTAGGGGCAGCAAGTATAACCACTTCAACGACGCTGCAGCTCTGCAAGACTTGTTTTAAAAGCAAAGTTGCTGTTTCTCCAAGTTTTCATTTTAAATGCACAGATAGTTGTTTATTATTTTTCTTAAGAAATAAAAGTAGTTTCCTTTCCATTGTACCGTCAGAGTTGAACTATTGGTTTCATTATTAAATCAGAAAAGTTATGAAAGCACGTGAAATATATCTATTAAAAAATGATTTTAATATTTTTTAATCGCTTTTTACTTCTTTTATTGAGCTTGGACAAACTATACAGAACATCCAAGTGCACCAACAATGCCCTCATAGTTTTAATGCAAAACACAAATCTAAAAAGTTTCTTTAGGGTCTTTAGTGCAGTTTTACTCCACATGTTGAGTATTTCTGAGGAGCCAAATGCTTAACTCACTTTCTGATCCATTTCCTGCTAAAAACCAGCCTCTCTTCCTCAATTTCTTCCCTGCAAAAATTAGACTGACAAATACTCTCCATGATTTGTCCTCTGACAAAAACACGTCTTAGGGACTTTCTGTTGAAACTAATATCTCCGTCCTCTAATGAATAATATCACTGGAATCATACTAATATATCTCTTTTGTTCTCTCTATACTTGCTTTTCTTATTCTCCATCTGGCCTCCAGATGTCTTCAAACTCTCCTGTCTGACTCCGACGTCCATCTATTAACCTGCAGGTGTTCACAGACTTTTCTAAAAATAGGTTATATTTATCATTTTACCAATGTAGTTGGTGACTTCGAGTTTTAACGTATTAGATTGATGCTTAATTTAGCTAACTTGTAGTCATTTTAACGAAAATGGTCATCCTGAAACAGCCTGTGTGATTATAACGCTGTAAAATTTCAAGACGTAATAAAAATGCAGTTTCTGGTGGAGGATTAATTGGGACACTCCTCACACATTCATTCAAACTTGCATCAATTCAAGTATACATGATGAGAACATGATTAATCTTCATTTTGAGGGAGATTTAAACATCTAATATGTTGCTCCTATCAATCTGGAATAATGTTCTTTAGACGTATTATTATTATAAAACAGAAAAGGAACTTTTAACTACAACCGAAACCAGGATCAAGATGGGATGGGATGGATTTAATCAATCCAAAAAAAAATCTATGATCAGACATGTGACCGGTATTTCATAAGACAACAAAAATATAAATGGAGGATTAATGTTTTAAATAAACTAAATCTGTTTTTATATACAGTGTATTTAATTATTCATCCCCTTGCTGATTATCAACAGAAACATTTTTACTGACATCGTCGCAGTTTTAAAGTTCCTGACCTGCTTTTTGTCCTCTGGTATCTTAACGGTTTATATTTAGCTCTGAGCTTGGAAAGCCTCATTGCCATCACCCTAATGTTTGCTGCCAACACAGATTCTCTGTCAGACTCTGGCCAAAATGTTGATATACTTTCTAGTCTGCAGAAACATTTCTGGACAAAAAAAAGGATTTCCTTAAATCTGAGTGTAACAGAAATGTGTTCATTTTAGGCTTTTCTGTATAATTGTACACAATCCACTGAAACCTGTACACTTGACTTTTGCTTCAATAAATCTCCTTAAGTTGTTGTCCAATCATTCCACTTATGAAAAGGAGCTTCTTAAACAAACCATTAAATCCATTTACATGTTGATATGTTCCTCCTTTTGATCAGAGTTGCACTTTAAAGAAATGTTGCAGCAGAAGCTGATGAAGCTTAAATTTCTCCTTTTTCGTCAGCAGCCTAATCAAAAATCTGCTCTAATATTCTTTTTTTCTGTACATTGAAATAAGAAGTTTCTCAACACTCAAAGACTCCATCAGGCTGTAAATATCAAAAGGTAATTACATGCACAGTGGCTTTGAAGCCCTGGAGGCGGATGTGTCAGAGAGCAACCTTCCTGAAATTTATCGCTTTAAAACGCACTTCAGTCTTCTCCTTCTAACGCGCCACCATCTGTGGCTCTTAAAATATGGATTTCTACTGTGTTGCCATTTAGCAACAATAATGAACACTGAACTGTCTTTCAGGATGACAGAGATGTGAGCTTAGCTCTGAAATCTGCAGCTGGGCTTCTTTCCCTTTTGCAGCCTTGTTTTATTGCGCTGCTGAGGTCTATGATCCTTGCGGGATGAGTCTGCCGCTGCGACACAAAAAGGGAGGCAAAAAAAAAATGTCCCTGTGACAATTTAAAGCTGGACCAAAATACACGAGGATAGACCTAAACTATCAGGATTTAAATTCTGCTGCAGCTTGACAGAAGAGGAGAAATAAAATCTCAAATCTGAGAATTGATTTTAGAAAAACAACCACAACGAAAAAAAGTAGCAGGAAGGATTGTAGAGAGGGAGGTATGAAGATGAACAGTAGGAAAGAGGAACATGACAGCTCCTCTCTCTGATATACAGATCCAGCAGGGGAGCGGAGGGACAAAGGGACGGCAAACCCAGAGAGAGGAACAGGGTAGGAGAAGATAAAACCAAGGGATATGTGTTGATGACCGAATGGGAACAAGCAACAGGACCAGCAGGACAGAGAAAAATCAGCATCGAACAGAGAGAGGAGTCGGTTGTGGGCAGGAGGGGGTGTAAAGGGGAGTTAAAGGCTCGTCTGAGTCAGAAGCAGCAGGAGGAGAGAAGAAACAACTGAAGCACAGAAACAGCAGGAGGTAAACAGACAAAGAGCAAAAGATTCACAAATCCATCTGGAAACTAGTTTCTTGTGGGAAACGACATCAACCAGAAGATGTCTCCCTTCATCTCTTTCTCTGTTTCAATTGATTTACGCAGGGGAGAATTAGTTTTTAAAATAAAAAAAGTTGGCCAATTATGTTTCCTTGAACAGGTCAGGGTAGCTCTGTGGTCTACACAAAACACGTTCACATTTTTTATACAAAATCATTCTTTGATAAGGTTTTGGCCTGATCAGTTTTGATTATTTTGAAACATTTTTATCACTTTAAATCCAAACATGCTACCAGCCACGCCTCAAACTCAGTGTTTACACTTGCATATGAAAATGGCTGCAAACAGATGCACAATCATACAACCGTACATTTTGAAAAGCAGAAGTAGAGCATTCTGCAAAACCAATAAGAATGCAGGAAGAAGTTTCTGGATGGTAAGTCAAGAACAAACCACTTGATTTTTCTCTGTGCACAACACATACAGCAGAAAAACCGCTGCATGTGCGGCTGACCAAACATGCTGTTTGGTCAGCTGCACTAGCAATCCAAGTGGAGTTTCACTAGGTTGCTAGGTAACGGGCTGGGCTTCACTGGGGTTGCTAGGTAACGGGCTAGGCTCGGCTGATTTAAGATTTCACATTCCACATGATTTTGAAACAGCTCATTTTGCAGACACTAAAAACCTTTAACTTGCTGGTGGTTTCTTTTAAGCGTTTGGCTGTTTTTAGAAAACCCAAACGGAAAAACAAAAAAGTGCAAAATGTGAATTTTGCATAATAGGTCCCCTTTAAAACATTTTCTGTCAACACTATTCTTGCGTTGCAGCAAGAAAGTCCTGAGTTCCTGGTTCCTCCCACAGATGAAAACACGACTCTTAGGTTGATTGTTCGCTCTTGATTGCTATCAGGGATGAATGTTTCCTTTTTTGCCTCAAGTTAATGATGTAAAAGTCAAACAAGATGCAACATGGCAGTTCAACATGGCTACATAATCAGATATGTAGCCACATTTGCTCCACATATGGAAGTGGCGCAAGCCTCGTTTTGTCACATTACAACCAGAAAGTAAATGATCTTTTATTGGACAAGTGAACCCTGTAGACAGGCAAGACAAATGGAAAGAGTTTGTGAAAACTGCAAACTAATCAAAGAAAAAACAACATCCAGAAAAGAAGCCAAGACATGCAGAGTCAGGTATGGGAAACTGCACAAAGTGGTTAAGTTTGTGTTTATTTACCACTTATCCCTTGAATATGTTTCTGATTTATTTGGTGTTTTTATAGTTTTTCACTTAAGCGTTGCTCATTGTAGCAGGTTTGTTTGTGGTTCCATTGTGTTGCTGTTCACATCTGAATGTATGTTGCTGTTGTTTTTAGGTTAACACTACAAAACCATTATGCTTTTGTCATAAAGGTGCATTTCTAGTAAATTATCAGTTTCTATTTTACTCACCATTTTTTGTCCCTTTTGAGGCTCCAGCCTGAATGGGCGGAGCCAGCCCAGCATTTCCTGTTGAGGTTTCTGATGTCACTGACTGCATCAACCAAATGAAGGGTTTTCTTTTCTGTATTATATGTTTCCTTCAGAGCAACCTGTTGAGTTGCCCTCTGCTAAATGTTTTATTTTGCAAACCGTTTATCTATGTAGATGAGTTTACGAAATAGATTAATAATCATATTCCTGTTTCTTTGTTTAGATTTTGTTGTTTGGTTGATCTCTTCTTTCATGGTATGGTCTAATGAAATGTAGGTGTGTTGACATTTTTGTATAAAATCTGAAAGATTTTGGCTACTTGGGATGAATGTCGGTTAACAAAGATGTTAAATAATAAATGACACTATCTCATTTTACTATAGTAGGGGTCTTCAACCTGCGGCTCCGGAGCTGCAAGTGGCTCTTTGGTTCTTCCACGATGGCTTAGATGATAAAGAAGCAACTTTTTCTAACTATGGACACAATAACAACAACATTGAATTTGCTAAAAAAAAAAAAAAACATGACATCTTTCTCACCATGAAGTTGGAATGTATGTGTTTTTGTTTGTTTGTTTTTTGACATAATTATCCACAAATATCAACATCCTATAGAGAACAATGTGTCCATCTTCTATTTGCAAAGGTTTTATGTTGGTTTCTATTTTCATTTTAAGACCTTGGACTAGAAGTAAAATGTTGGCTCTTTGAAAAAAAAAACACCAAATCTTTTAGATATTCATCAGAAATTGAAAGGTCGGGTACCGTGCAGCAATAAATGAGGTTTTTTTTTTATTTGTTTCAGAAAGAGTAAAAATGGCTCTTTGAACTGTAAAGGTTGCAGACGTCTGTTCTAGAATGAACAGGAGCAAAATCCTGAAAGCAAACCTAACAAAGGAGGCAAAAGAGATGACACTGGGTTTGGAAATGTGACTTCAGGACAATCCAAGAAACATGGAGCCAGAGTTACTGAGCTTAAGATTACAGTACAAGTCTTAAAATGGCCCAGTCAAAGTCCTAAGACCAGGCCTAAATCCAACTGAAAAACTGCAAGTGGCAAGATTTGTAAATAAATCTTCAAAGTCATCAGGAGGAGAAAAATCAAAGATTCAATCTCTGGAGGAGCAAAGCGTGTGAAAACAATGGTGATTCTACAAAATATTGATTTAATAGGGCTGAATATATTCACAAAACACACCTTTCAGGTTCATTTTTGTAAACAGAGAAGTAAATTGTCTCTCCTTTTCTCTGCATCTCACAATTTACTTTTTTTTTACTCTAAGTTCATCCTGTAAAATGCGTTCTGTGAGCCCTGCTCAGAGAAACTTGACAGCAGCAGGGATGCCTCTGCATTTTCATGGTATGCTGAACAGAGAAAGTTAACTCAATCAGACTATCTCGCCTCCTTCCCTTAAACATTTCCCACAGCGAGGCAGGACGTTTAAAACGCTAAAAACGCTGCGCTCTGCAGCAACACATCGCCCAAACACAGCGCTGTACTGCTGGCATGCATGAGAATAAACCAACCACCACACTCTGCAAGTGAGACTTAAACATACCTGGAAACCTCTGCTACTAGAGCAACACTTCTATAGCTAAGGATCTTTTTTTTTCTTTACGCAAAAAGTGCAACAAACTGCGCTTCTCTTAGTGACTGATTAACAGGCGCGCAAAATGTTGCTGCACATTTCAGAATTGAGCTCCAGCGCATGCATTTCAAACAACTATTTGTAGGCTGTTTGCACTTTAAAACGCTCATAATTCAAGTCGAGGAGGAACTAATAACCTCCACTCAACGCCTGGATGCGCAATCTCCTCCGGGAAGTGAAAAGTAGTCAAAAGAAAAGCGCACATCTGCCTCACCTTCTGCGGTTGTCCCGAACAAGCCAAGAAGGAGAAGAAGCCAGGCACCCCGAGGAATAATCCCAGCGACTCTTTTAGACTCCATAACCCTGGTAGAAGGGGGGAAACCCGGAGGCTGCTGAGCGTCAGAGCCTGCTTTCTGCTGCTGGAGGAGAGAAACACGCACGACCTCTGTTCTCCTGCTCCGAAAAGGATCTGCTCCAACCCGAGGGAGGGAGGAGAGGAAATGCTGATGGAGAGGCAGGAGGAGAAGGTGGAGGGCTTGGCTTTGCGAGTTGCACCGGAATGAGCTCAGAAATGGAAGGAATTTTCAGCGAATAGCTGGAAGGCTGTAGAGATTTGGCAAAACAATAATAATAATTTAATGTTTGTTTCTATAAGTGAAACAGTTGGGCTCTGGGGTCATTGATAGAAAAAGAGGAGGAGAAAATGCTTGACACCTGGACATTTCTGAACACCAAGAGTGGAAAATTTGCTTGGAAAACCTCAGAAATTTTGAGATTCATCTCAGAAATTTTCCACAAGAAATATATAAATTCCTGAGTTTAAAATGTTTATGTTTTTAAATTGGGCTGCATGTTTTACTGGGATTCTTTGGTGAGCTGGGAAAAATCACATTTGGAGAGTTTTTAAAAAAGTGTTCATAGGGAATAGTACCGAAATAGTTGTCATTGTGTGGCATAAAAGCAAAAAAACATGTATGTCTTTATAAACTGGTATTTGTTCATTTATTTTGAAATGTCTGGAATCTGTTGAATATGACGTCATTGATGATTAATAGTCATTGGTTAACAGTAGTAGTTTTGTAAAACAGAAATCCAAGTGCAGCTTTGATTTAAAAGGACAAATGCATCACAGAAAAGCCTCATTCTGTTCCCAGAACCAAGTATTTCACTTATACAAACACATTCCTGCTGCTTTTAACATGAGTTTCAATAGAGGTTTAGATTTGGCTTGAGGTTTTTCAGTGTTGGGCTGGAAACCTCCATCCCTGCTCCTCTTTTTTAAATACAGCTTTCCTTTTTCTCCGATTCTCTTGTCTTTTACTCCAGGCATTCTTCTTCACTTTTATCAGCTTATTCTTGGTCCCACTTCTAGTTGTCATCACTTACTGGTTTCCACCCAACCAGCTCCTGGCCAGCTGGCATGGCGGCTTTTTTCTTCATCTTCCTCTATGGTGCCTTCATTTTTCAGTTATAAGTTCTTTGACGTCAGTTTGGTTATTTCTACCGTCAAATATGACAAAGGACAGAGCTGTTATTGATTAGACTTAAACTATAACGCATATAAAATAAACCTAATGGCTGTTTCAGTTAATTGTTGTGTAAATTTCTGTTCCTCTTTTTCCTTCAAGTCAAGATTTCAGATGTTTTATCATCTGAAAGGGAAACTGTTTTTGATTAATCGAACAAGTTTTATAATTTTTTCTTTTAAGAGTCCATTAGTAAAAGTTTTCATTCTTTCCTTTTCTGTGTTGCAAGGAAGTGACCAAACATCACTTGTCATAGAAAGAAAACTTTCTTTTTTAGATATTCCTAAAAGATATAAAAAATAGATAAAGCTTTGCAACGACTGATAGCTGCATTTCTAGAAACCATGGAGTCATCCTTGTTTGTTCTGGCTCTTTCTATATCAAAAATCACATTTTCAAATTATTTTACTTTAAAAAAAGAGCAAAGATTGATTTGGATTTGACATCTGATGACTTTCAAAGATTTTAACTGAGATATTAAACACTTAATTTATTTTTGGCTATGAAAAAACAAGACGGTAAAAACTTCAGATGAAGAGTTTATTCTTTAAAAAAAGTGTGTTATACGGAATAAGGAGCCAGGTACAGCACTGCCAATTTGCTGCATTTATTATTCAGTGTGTAGGTTGCTTGTTTCTCCACATTAATGAGAAACTCTGTGGACTCACCAGCTTGAGTGTCTCCCACTTCCACTTTTTCAGTCTTTTGTTTCTTCACAATCTATACCGTTGTGTACCTTAAAACATTTCCTCAGTCTTACATGCACGGCTGAGAAAAGTCCAACAGATGTTTCATTAATTATGGCAGAAAATGAGATGGAAAAGAGCAAAGACAATCTCCTACTGCGATGAAGGAAAACATAAATTAGCCTTTCTTTGACGATGTAAGTACACTGAACAGCGTTAGTTAATTGACCATTGTTACAAAACACCACTCACTGAAAAGTCAGTGTTTGAAATAAAAACAGACTGAATGTAGAATTTACTCTGCAGGTTCCAGTTGGACATGCAGATTCTTTCAATCACCGCAGATTTTCCATCAAGCAAGAAACACAACACGCTAAAAGGATTTAAGCCCTAATTTCAACTGGGGAAAAAGAGGAGATGCACAAGTGTGCTGCCATGCCTCTCATTGGCTGAGGATTCATGTCTGTTTATAAAATACATGGATTTAGTTTGTGGCAAATATGAGTGGCAGTATTCCATTAGAAATCAGGAGGCTGCAGTGTTTTAACGCAGATTGCAGAGGAAATGTACGACTATTGCCCCAGGGTAAAAGTGACACGTTCAGCGTGTTCTGTAGAATGGCAGGCGATAAACAAATAAATAGCAGGCAGATTGTATTCAGGGTTTACAGGATATAAAGAAACCCTGGACAGACTTGAGAGATTTTAATACTTGAGACTCAAGAGAGTCAGAATGTCATATTTAATAGAAGGAAATCCAGGAAAAACAAACCTTAACCCCAATTGGCAACCAGCCGAACAGCGACAGAATATTATGTAGAGTGAAGTGTAGAAAAAAAACGTTGTGTAAATTCAAGAGCAGAAAATCTTACCAAGGATTTTTCATCAGGTGTCTGTGCAAATATCTTAGTACACTTGAAATAAGACAAAACTAACCTAAGATTCACTTTTTAGCAAGAAATAGAGGAAAAAGTTCTGATTCCATTGGCAGATTTTTTTCACTTATAACAAGACATTTTTCCCAGGTTAGGAGTTAAATTTATCTGCCAATGGAGCGTTTTTGTTTTTGACCAGAATCAGTCACTAAGAGAATATCAGGCGGCATTTATGGCAGATTTTAATGCATGTTTTCACAAAATATTCAACATTGTTTTGACAGGGATGTCCACAAGAGATCTGTGAGTAGGAAACAATTAAAGATGGTTAGAAAAGTTTAAACATTTCAGGGGAAGAGCTGCTGATATGAGAATAGGTTACAAGACTGTCATTAGAAGCTTGATGAGATGATTATTCAGAAATGGAAGAAATTTGAAATGACCATTAACTGTCCTCAGTCTGGTGCTCCATTAGGGGTGAGGGATGATTATAAAGAGGAATCACAACTGCAAGTTAGCAGCTTATTAATGATCTGAAGACAGCTGGGACCAAAAGCATCGATCGTGACGCGACACCTTGCAGCCGTTTGCTGTAGAAAGTCCAAATGTACGACGAATCTTAGGCATAATTCTGAACAACAAACTCATTTGGAAGCCTAACTTTGAGTATTTTAGAGATAAAATCGCAAAAACTATTGGAATATTGTTTAAAGTAAAATATTTAATAAATGTAAATACTTGTATTTGTCAAATTGCTTAGAAATATAGGAACATGCAAATAAAACAACTATTGCCATATTAGTTAAGTTACAAATAAAACTACTAGGCTTGTTAATAAAGTGGGATATTGTGAACCAATTAATAAGTAACACTTTAAAATGTTAAAATAATGAAAGTAATATATGAGGCATTCTTTCTGGAATTCAGAAATGATTTAAGTTTTATGTGATTGTAGCATTTATTTCAGGCTTGGCTTATACTGTTAGAAAATGTTGGTTTGTTAAACATTGTTTTATTTTGTTTCTCTTCTTGTATTGTATAATAAAACCAATCTGAATCTAAATCTGATGTACAAGTTCAGCTTGTGAACATTATGCAGAAAAAGCTTCTAAGAACTATTTCTAACAATTAAAACTAGTTTCAGAGTAGAATAAACACTAAATGTGACTTAAATGCTTTCCTGGCACAAAAGCATAAAATTTACCCAAAAGAAAAATGTTTCTGTGGATAAAAATAATAATTTAAGTATCAGATTTCTGTGTGAGACTGATTGATACAGAAATAACCAAATTCTCTTCTTTGAAATTATCTTTTTAGTTCATTCTTTGTGTCTAGTATTTGTGGTCTAAAATGTATTTGTTCATAACTAGAAAATTGGATTTTGGTTGTGGTTTGGTCGATATGTGTAAAAAACAACCAAACCATCAGAAAAATAAATGAAAATTGTTTGCTGCGTAATTTTCTAAGATGCAGAAAAGCGTTTTCTACATCTCAAGAATGCAGAAAACATTTTTAAGATGGACTCGCTGAGCACACAAAAAAAATGAACAAAAAGATTCAAGGCTGAGATTCTGCTGACTTTGTCTCCAGAATCAGTTCTTGGATGAGTTTTTCCTCAAAATGTGGCTATTATTTATTTAAATAAAGACTGCACGACTTAGAAAACTAACAGAAAATCCACAAAAGCCACATTGTTTCATTTTAGAAAGCATGTTTTGGAACAGAATGAGAATGCACTCTGGTGCTTTTTGTGATAAAACTAATTGACACTAGGAAAAAAAAACACCACTCTACTTTGCATTCCAGCTCCTGAACAATTATTGTGCTCCTAGGGCCACTTTTTCATGCAGATTTGCTGGCAACCTAAGCGCTCAAATCTAAATTTAACTGTTTTATGCTAAATGAAAACTCTGCATATGAAAACAATAATCATACAGAGTTCCACATGGTTTTTTTTGTGGAATAAATTATAAGTGCAGGTACCAGCGTCGGGTAATATGGAGCATTTTAAGAGAGAGGAAAAGGGAAAAGTAAAGGAGGGTTTTCATGCTGCTCACGTAGTCGGCCGTGTGGAATAAAACAGCTCAGTGTTACCTCAGATTCACGCCCCTTTTAGGGGACGAAAGGGGCAACTGTGAACCCTCCTGGGAGAGGAGATCCTGATGGCATTCAGTTGGGTTTTTTACCTTGAAATAAAAAGCAAGAAAACAAAAAGGGAGAGGAGATTTTGCAGAGAGGAAGGGATAATTAACACCCACCAAGGGACAGACAGCAAGGGCAGTCAGCGCAGTTTGGAGGGTCGTATTTCGTCGATGGTGAAGTCTACAGGAAACATGGGAAATATGCATGTGTGCATCTAAAATGCGTGTTGCAAACCAGCTGGGTGTTTGATTTTGATGCTAAATGAGGAAACCGTTCAGGTGTGAATGTGTTGTAGCCCCCATGTTGATTTAAACCCGAGGGATACAACTTGCAGTTTGATTACTAAAACAAAACGCAAGTTTTTGATTGGATTTTTCCAACGTTCATTCATTAAACCATTTCTGTTTTTTTCTCCCTTCAAAAAAATAAAAGTGTTTCAAATGTTTGACAAAAATCAATCTGTGGCCTTCAAACTGGGCTACAATGAGAGATCCGAGAAAAGCAATTAATTTTATTTCAAAGAGAAACGTCTTCTACCTCTTCGCCAACTGAGCTGAGGTTTCACAGATATGTGTGTAAAATGGAATCATGACCAAAACAGTGTATTGGTCACAGCTCAGCCCAGAGTAATGACTTACTGAATTCATTCACTTTAATTTGTCCATGATATTTTCTTGGCTACTTTCAGCTTGGCCTCTGGTTTGTTGCAGAACAAAAACAGCCCCAGTGAGCTTCTTTCTAAATGAATAGGTTTACTTGTTTAGCACCGCCATTCAGAAAGCAGAAGCCTCAGTGGATCAAATGCACAACTTTAACTGAACATTTTAAATCATGAAAAGGTAGAAGCTAATTTAAATGGTGAAGGTTGGAAGTTAAGTGGCAGATCAAGTCTCTGGTACTAAAAGCAGGTCTCCCTAAATAACCGGATCCTGTTAGCTGCAGAAACTCAATATGGCTTTGATCATTGCATCTTTACAGCACATCCAACAGAACAATAGTTTGTTTGTTTTTTTTCTTTTATTTTCAAACACTTCATGGAATTCTGCATCAGTCCGCATGGCAGGTCACGGTGCGGCTGCCTACCTGATGCCTGCTGCTTTTCAACCCGTCATCGACCCGCTGGCTCTGAGGTCAGAAACCGTCTCATCGTTCCCTGATGCACTGGGAGTCGTTCTCAGGGGGTTGAGACGCTCATCACTCCGTGACATGCTGAGGAACATGTGGCAGGGATGGACGAGGTCAGAGCCAAACTCAAAACCTGAAAAGAAGGAACATATTTTACATAAATTGCCTTTTTATTATTAGGGATGCAAGTTATCAATTAATGAGTTGATCTAACGTTAACTGATTTTATAATGAGTAGTTGATAAGCGGCCATTTTGATAAAAACCTGAGTTTTGTCTTGTATCAACACAACAATGTCTAAGTTATTAGAAACAGACCAACTCACCTTCATATCACAATGCAGAAATTGGAGCCCATGCTCACAGTGTTTCCACTCGTTTTTATTTTTGTAATGTTTTTACTTGAAAGACCGCCATTGTTTCTAAATTGTTGGCCATGTTTGTTCACTCCAGATTCAGGTAAGGTATCATGGGATTCTATGGGATTTTTTATCTGAATGTCTGTGAGTGGGCACCACACTCTGCATGATCACAATACCTAAGATTTTTCATAAGTTTTATAAAGTTCTTGATCATTTTAAAATCCTGCCAGAGGAACCAGGCATTAGGGGTGACCAGCAGCGCCCTCTGCTGGATGGAGGTCGAACTACAACATTGAAACCAGGTTACATACTTTACAATCTAATTGATTGGAACAAATTTTAATCCAATAAATCATTGATCTGAAATCAATCAGTATTATTTTTAATGCTAATTATTTTGTAATAAATTGAAGAATTTGAAGTTTTAGCCAAACGTGGGTAGTAACATCTGAGATAAAGATGAGCAAACATGAATTTGTGACCTTTTGCACTATTCAGTATTTTATAAACAATATTTCTGATACACTGTGCCTTTCCATCGTGGACAGAAAAAACATGAATGTAAAGCTTTGCATGGATGAATGACAGAATTCCATCAGTTTATTGGACGGAGAGCTGCAATGTTGCATGCTGCATGTATGAAAAGGGCTTTAGTGTCCACGGTGCTCCTGGGAGCTGATTAGTTTCAGGCTGACAGCCACAGGTTAAAAGGCCAGCATCCTCCAAGTCCGGTGGGGTTTTCTGTCGGCTTTCAGTCAGTCAGATAATATGCTGTGGTGAGCACATTTGGAGAATCGCTGTAAATAAAGGGACACCATCTCTTACCTCCTAGGAGGCTTTATAGTTTCTGATCAATCTCATGCTGTTTTTACACAAATAAATTAACATGTTCTTTCTTACTTTTTAAAGCTTAATTCATAATTTTAGCTTGCTAGGTCTTTATACAACCATTTTTTATTATAACTTCAACTTTGCGCACCAAGAACCAAAGTCTACGCTGGTGAACATGACAATCCTGAGTGACTTCTTCTCTTGTTTCTTCATTTCTCCTCTCATCCAAAGGCTTCATCAGATAACCAAGGTGAAGGAAATCGATATCTGGATATTATTCCTGTCAATGCTTTTGTCAGACCTGCAAGGAGGAAGTATCTTTTTCCTTCCAATAACATGTTTGGTGGCATTGATTATTGCATTTTGTACTGGATTCCTGCACCATATGATAAATAAATATTAGGTATCTTTCAAGTTGACAGATGAAAATATACAAGATTCTGCTGTTGATTTTGATAATACTGTGTATGAAAAAGTGAAGGTTTAATAAGATTATTCTTCCACCTGCACTTTTTTCAGGCTACTCTTTATGTTTTTACCATTGACTGGAATTGAAATATTATCTTTTCTCTATTAGGTCTCTCCTGTTTTTTATTTTTCTTCTTTTCAGCAGTGTGAGTGTTTTTGACTTGTGTAGGGAAAGGTTAAGAATGTTCTTGGGAGATTTATGCACCACCAATATAAACATTATTATTTTTGATACAATGACAAAAATAATGAATTCTATTCCACTCTATTTTATTCTGCTATGAAGGACCAAACTTCCCCTTATCACTAAGTAGGATTCCTGGTAGCCTGAATAACTTCCTTCAGTCTCCAAGTAACCTGTGCAATTTGGAGGTGTGTGCATTTCTTCACAGATGGGACACTTTTCAATAGCAGGCACAGGGTATATAGATGTCTATGTTTAAAGACACTGAGTGTGGCACTGTAGGTTTTAGTTTGCTCACTTTATAAGCAAAATTATTTTAGTTGCAGTCAGAGCAGTGGTGGGTTAAATTTCTATATTTCCAGAATTTCACCACTTACTTTTTAGGTTGCTAAACCTGAAGTATAACTAATATAGAAATGTGAAAATGGTCAGATTAATTCAAGAAAATTTACTGAAGAAAAACTTTTTTTCACACATATAGAAACAATAATTCACTGAAATATCTGTCTGAAATCATTTTAAATTGAAGTCCTTCAACCTAATAATTAAAGATAAATAAATATTTGCTTTGCAAGAGGGATTACATTAATTTCAGTGGCCATTGTAATTATTTTTTATTTGATTTCATCCACCAAAAGAGGAAATTGCAGCAGTTTCTAAAGAGCTGGATGCTCTTTTACAGAAAGATTTCAGGTTTCAAGTCACAAACACCACTTGAGTTTTGATAAAGGGAAAATTAACTTGAAATTGCAGCTCTATGTGTTAATTGCTGCCCTTTGAAGTCCAAAAGCTTCCAGTCTCACTTTGCTAAATGAAGTAAACTACAAAGGTAAATGACTCAGAACTGGCTAAACCTCTGGTCTATTGACTTCCTCACTTCATCAAACACAAAGGGCTATTTTAGTACCTGAACATGAGGTTCACTTGAGCATCCAGGGGAAAAATTTTAGCAGGCAATTAAATGAGCTGAATCTGTAAAGGTACAGAAATTAGAACTTTAAAAAAGTTTATTTATTTATTTCTAGTTTTTTTGTTTTCTTCTCAATTTTGAGATTGAACTAAAAGTTTCTATCTAGTTGTTTTGCTTCTCAAGCGCAGAAATTTTTATCTTGTTTTCCAGCACATTTCTGATATTTCAAGGTCAGAGATTTTCTTGAAAAAATTGGTTGATCTCAAAATTTCTAGCAAATGTTTGGCTTTTTCTTTTGTCTTCTAGAAAATATCTGAGATTAATCTCAACTTTTGTCTTACTTTCCAAACTCAAAAATGTTCTTGTTTGTTTTAAAGATTTCTGAGTTTTCTGGCTGAAATTTAATCGTCTTTTTTCCGTGTACAGTGGCCCTTCACAGCATTGCTGAACCGTGTTGTTGAGCCTCTGCCTTCTTGCTTTGTCCACACATGTGATTACGCTGGAGAGCATACAGAGTAAGCTGGCGATCAATGCTCTCTGACTCTGTTTTATATTCACAGCTGCAGAAGCAGGTTGTTGGAGGCCTGCTGCCCGACAGACTGCCCAGTTGGCTGAAACTAAAAAGACACTCGAAGTTTCTTTGAGAGCAGAGCGAAGATCAAACACTCCAAGGCCAACGAGAAGAACAGACGTCGGTTTAACCGAGACCTCAAGACACCAGTCTGATCAATTTACTGCAGCAAGATGGTTTTAATCTCAGTTTAGGAAATCAAAATGACTAAGTGTAAAATCCTGATGTTTGTCACTGGCTGCTTTTTCAGTTTCATTTCTATCCCTTTCTACAAGAAAAGAGAATTGCACCACAGAAAGCTTCACACACTAAAATACATTTCTACACTACAAAACTAGTTAACAGCATATGTAATAAATACCGTAACCTACAAATTATTCAAGAAACATTTTGTTTTTTCAGTTTTCTTCCAAAAGATGCAAAAGAAAATGAAGCTTGGAAAGTTGAAATATCTACGCATAATTCTGGACTGCCATTAATTTTAGTTGATTAGACGATTTCCACTGCGCCTTTAAAGCATATTAAAGCATCTTTCGTGTTTTAAAATATGTTTTTAATTCAATTCAACACAGTTTATTTATCACCAATTCACAACAAATGTCGTCTCAGGGTATTTTAAAAACAGATTTTTTCAGGCACACATGCATTTCAATTGATCCTGGTCATCAAACAGTGTGATTAGCTGCAGTTTTATCCCTGCAGATTGCAAAGAGTCATTGATTAAAGTAATCCCTCGTACAGATCAAAGCAGGTGGCAACAGTGGAGAGGAAAAACTCACTTTTAACAGCAAGAAACTCCATCATTAATATATTTAGATCTTTTATATGACCTTTGTTTACAATTATATGATACAAGCCAAAAGTTATTCACTCTTTATGCCAGTAAAATATGTTTAAACTCTGAAAACAAAAGATACCAAGACTTATTAATGAATACAAAATGTGTAAACAGTAAAAATATGTAATCTTTCATCAATAAGTTTTTACTGGGGTTACAGCAGATCAATTATGTATTGAAACAAAAACATTAAGTCAAAAAGATTTAAGCAGAACAGAAAAAGTGAATCCCAGATTTATAATAATAAAGTCGCTAATTTTACAAATAAATGGAACCAAATTGTGCCTTTCAGGAACATAACCAGATAGTTTCTAGACATTTTAGATTTTCAAGGATATAGAAAGCATAATGTAGATGTTAAACAAAAAGATGCTATCAATCTATCGATTTGTATGTTATTTATTAACTGTACCAAATGCTGCAGTAAGGACTACTATCACAGACATTTTTAGGAGCAACATTCTGCTTCTGGCACAGTGATACCCACCAATGCTGAAAGCAGAAAGTGCAAAAGCTGTGCTAAATACAGGCTGTCATACATTCAAAGGCTGTTGCAGGCAGCACAGAGGCATTTTAAACTTCCCAGGCAGAAAATGAACAGATGACAGCTGCCAGTCTGCCATGAAAAGAGACAGGTAATGAGATGCCGTAGACCTATTTAAGGCAATATAAGTGAAGCCTGCATGCGGTTCAAGCCGTGACCGAGGAATGACGCAAATCGTAAAACATATTTCTGGATTTGCAGCGAGTGATACTCCCTACCGCAGCAACGCGCAGCGTCACAGACAGTCATAAAGACAGAGACAAAAATCTTTTTAACCATCCAGATGGAGAAAATTATTTCTTTTTTTCTTACAAACACAAAACCAACAAAAGGAAAAGGAAGCAAAGGCAGCTAATTGTTTGACATTTACCAAGACAATCTTGACAATAATCAGTCTGAAAGTGACATTTTTTCATTTTCAACAAAACAAATACATTTAACACCTATATAATTAAAAAATAAAGTGTACAACATATGAAAATACCCCAGCATGTTTAACGTCAGTTCAATAATTATATTTCTTTTCCTGTTTTCACTCATTCTCAGTCATTCTCTCTGGATTCTTCATTTGCTCTTAGAGTTTCAGTTTTTGTAACTTTTTATTGTAATTATATTTTATATAAACATTATTATTCTTTATTATCTATTATTTATTCTATTGCAGAACATTTTGTAAACATCCTGTAAATGTTTGAATTCTCAGGTGTAAGTACAAATTTTCAAAAGTACAACTTATTCATGTGTGATTTAAATTGTGTTTTGTATTTAATGGAAACACAAATTGTGAAACTGTGTTTTTTTTTCTATATCAGTGGAATAACTACAAAGTTTTGTGCACGTAATGGAAACCCAGTTTAAGGCAACGAAAAGACAGAGAACTTAAAATAATACTTGTATTATTATCTACATATTTTGCAAAGTAAAATTTAATTAAAATTAACATGAGTTGCTTTCAAATGGTGCTCTAAGTTAAAAATGCAATAAATATGAGAGCAAACATTATTTTTTATTCATTTTAAACTTTCCTGCTGCAGGAAATTGTTGACTCACTTTGCATCAAAAGTAATATTCAGCTTCTGGATAAGATTATGTTGACTAATCCAAATGTACAATAGCTTTTCAGTTTTTTTCCACTGATGATGACTATTTTTATCCAATAATGGCCTTGATTAAAAAGGGAAATAAGAGTTACATTAATCCTGAAAAAAGGATTTCAATTCACCGTCCCTGATTAAAAATGTTGTCAAAGGAAATTCATCCCAGAACAAATTGTCCGTAGTTAAAGAACAGCAGCTCAGCTATGATAAGAACATCAATCACGTGGAAAATAATTACCATCCTGGCTGAATCAGTGCATAAGGAAGTGAATGATTTCTCCATCTTTTCAGAACATGAACAACCTGCAGTTTTTGTGTTGTTTTTCTTGTGATGCAGCAGTTTTCATTAAGGTCTTTATTCATTTCTGCTGCATTGTGTCTGCTGTCAGTCAGCATAAATGTCCCTCAGAGAAATGGAGCCTCCATAAAGACCAGTCAGCACATCGCCAATGCTCAATTCATTAGGAGTTTGACGTATCCAAATGATCACTTTGAGGTCTGGCAAGAAAAAACAGAACATTATCATGTCTTTATTCAGCCAGCAAGTTGTGCTTAAACACAGTTATTTGCATGTTTATTTCCTTCATCCGTGTTTAATAGTACCTTTCCTGCTTTTGGAGAAAATGGGAAAAATGTCATTATCTGCCAGCAGAATAGATACTTTTTTATCAATAATTTATTTAAAACAACCTCTTATGTCTTGCTCTATAGTTACTTGTCAGTTAATTTTGTCTGATTTCGAATGTACTGAAACATTAGCACTAGAAACTAGACCTAAATTACTGGGTGAGACTTTGTGTTTTTGATTCAGCTATCAGTTACAGAGTGATCGTTCCTCACTGACGACCAGAATGAGAAATTATTCACACAGGTGTTTACTTTGCCAACACTACATTTCGTTGCTTGTACATGTGACAGTGCAATGACAATAAAGTTGAATTCTAATTCTAGGTAGTTTCTATGGTACCACCAAGTTCTAGGATAATATTCAATGTTTCTCTTATGAACAAAAACTTGTTTCATGGCTGCAGACAAACAAGTGCTCTTGAAATCTCAAAGAACTATGACCTTGTTCAGATGACGGTCTAATCATTTGATTTACAGACATAAAAACACTTGTTATTCCATGTTTCCCTTAGAAAACCCTCCTTTGTCTGTTAGTTTATGGTGCTGTAAAGTTTGAGGTCTGAAGTATTAAGATATTCAATGCATAATTTTGTGTTTAGATGTTTTTGGGTCTGCACTAAATGTCGACACTTAGTGCAGTCAAACAATTAGACTTTTACTCATCGAGTTCCACTCAAGTTTACAAAATCATCGCTGAAAAAAGAATAATAATTTATTTGAATCCTTTTTGCAGGATGGATGTGAAGGTGAAACAAAAAAACTTCTGGGACTTTTAAAGCAAGAACTTGAGAAATGGGCTCAAAGTAACAGAAATGGTCCATTATGGTGCAAATATATATATAAATCTGAACCTTTTGTTTCCAGACTTCCAGTTTCTTTCATGTTTTGTTTATTTTTCTTTCACGTTAACATCTTTGGTTTATCCATTATCTCAGATATTCAACCAAATGATAGAGGATGTAAGGATGTACAGATAAACTACAGCCTATATGTATCATTTTGATTCTGCATGCATTACAGAAAATTCAGTTTATAAATCTTCAAATAAGTAGGTTAACAAACAAAAGCTAAAAAAAAATTAATCTGTGCTTTAGATTCAGACCTGTATCATTTTTCTCTTTACTTGCTATTTACGCACGTTACCTGATAAGATAAAAATACACAGTCATGAATATGGTGTAAATTGCTTTCACATAAGAAACAGTGTTTGGTTTATCTCTCTCCAAACACTATAAGCTTCAAAAGTGAAAACAATTTCTTTTAAGATCAGAGACAGTTCAGAGGATTTTCTTCTTATCTTACAAAGACAACGCGGTGAAGTGTCTTGCATTCGTGCTTGAAACACCCCGTTGATGCAAACACGACTTTCATTTCTCTTGAAGTGAAAGCAACTTATATCTTAACCAAGATTGAAAACCATCTAAATACCATCTTAGAACCGTATATAAATTATTTATGGGAAAATAGTTTGTATTTATATTGTTTTCTGTGGGGGAAAAAAAAACGTTATGCTAACTGAAATTCTTTATTAGCAAACCATCTGCAGAAAAAACAAGATGTTGCAACAGTTACCCAACATATCTCACGAAAATGCATGGTCAGGCATTAGCCTGATGTAACCAGAACTGCAGTAGCATCTATGAGTTCAGCTGCTCATGAAAAGTACATTAAATGTAGATCAAAGTGGAGAGGGATTTCTTTTATCCAGCTGCTGTTACTAAGAGAAATGGTACGTATGAAATCTCATCCATGCTTCATGATCCAAAGTCGTGTCGAAGGTCAAATCATTGCCTTAGCTCATCTCATCCACACAACCTTGAGCAAGACATCCAGTCCTGTTGCTATTGGTGGTTCATTAAAAATCTAAAATGTGTTGCTTGCTTCAGTATTCATCCCCCCTCTGTGCCCAAATCAATACTTTCTAGACCTACACGTTGCTGCATTTACAACTACAAGCTAGCTAGGTGTCACTTTACCAGTTTCCAACATCTAATGTCGAAACTTTCTGACTCATTTGGATTTATTTGTGTTTTGATTGGACTATTCTAACGTTATAAGCATTCTATGCTTTAATCTGAACCATTTATGTGTTGGTTTGACTGGATGTTTTGGGTTGTTGTCTCAAGGCTTTTGCAGCTGTGCTGAGCTGTGTGTTGGACATCTGTTCAGCATAAACCCACCAATCCTGGAACAAGCCTCACCAGACATTCATGATGGAGAAACTGAGCCATTTCTAAGGTGCATTCATAGTTTAGTCTGGTATAATCAAACTCTTGTTCATTTGCTTTTAAAGTCCGGTTCGTTTGGGGAGATGTGAGTGCATAATCAAATCCTGATGCGGATCAGAAAATTCCCCTTTTTGTTCACATTTCATGAAGGCAGAAGCTGAGCTCACTGTCTTCTTCAGAGGTGTTTGTGTCATTTCCTTCAGTGGTTTTTGGTGCAGCACCTCCTTATGTGAGGAAGGGATCAAGTTTTTGGGTTTGGTTCATTTCACACAGCTCAGTGTGAAATCGAGCCACAGCAGCTGAAAATGTAACAGATGTTGGATGTAAACAATCAGAGTTCTCAGGTTCTCCTTGCAGTATGGATTCCCATTGCTATGATTTGTAAAATCCTCACTGATTTTGCAGCACATTGTTTAAGCTTCTAAAGCCATCATCTTCAAATAAAGAAACGTCGCATTTCAGTGCATTATCTTAATCCTCTGAGCATTTGAACCTTCACTTCTTTACTGACTGATGACTGGTGGCTATTTTAGGGGCGGCAGGGCGCTGAGAGTCTTGCAGAGCATGACATGAGCCCCGAGCTTCACCACAGGACTGAATGAAAGTTTGAGCGGGTGGCTGCCAGTTTGACTGACTGATTTTTGAGATTCGAATGCAGCGGGGGAGGCCCTAAGAAGGGCCATGAAGCATGATATTAGACCCCGAGGTTCACAGCGGGAAGCTTCAGAGTCCTAACAACCTCTCAGCTTCCCTGACCCGTCAGAGTCTGACAGCTGCTCTCATCTGGAACAAAACGCTCCGGAAAGAAAGAAGTTGAATCAGCAGCGTGGAAAGCAGACAACAGACTGAACCTGCTATTAGGCCAGGGTGTCTGTCAACACAGAACAGAGAGCTTTGAAAACACTGATGGGTTTGGTCTGCACCGAGATTCTGAGCTGCTAATCTAACACTGAACTGTCACAGATCACTGGATGGCATAACATAAGTTTAACTTACTGCTGGTTTTGTCGAATTATAAATTGCCCAAGTTTCTGAACAGATAAAGTACAAAAGACGACATAGGCCAGTATTTTATGAAAGTGGCGATATACAAGCCATTCATCCATCCATCCAGTTTCTCACACCGTTGTCCCCTAGTGGGGTCAGAAACAATATGCAAGCACTCAAGAAATATAATCTAAGTTTCTGTGTGGTTTGTGCAGCTCCAGGAATAATCTTATTTTAATGTCACATCCTTCATCCAGTACACGATGCGACCAGTTGTTCTGGTGGAAACACTGGGATGCAAGTAATTTATAAGTTTTTAAGACAGGACATGTTGTTGTGTTTCATGTCCTTGTTCTTTTTTATGTCTATGTAGACCATGAGCCTGATTAATCAATCAATCAATCAATCAATCAATCAATCAATCAATATGCAGATTTCTGCAGCTACATGAAGGAACTACTTTATACCCACAGCAATCAGGTCCCAAAGTTTGACATAGAGTTACGCAACGTGAAATCACAAAAATAAATTAGTTTAATGGAAACACGGCAACTTTGAAAAAAAAACTTTTTTTTTATCAAAAAATAAATAAATAAATTTTTGCACTAGGATGAGTTTGTCTTTTTTCTTCCATGTGAAAACATTTTTTTTTGCATCACGAGTCACGTGATCAACTGGCAAAATGGAGGAAGAAGAGGACAGGAAGTGGTAGGAGGATGGTGGCTCAACCAGAGCATCATACGGTTCGGACAAAGTTCTGCGTCATTCCAAGGTGTTTAATCCACAGCTCTTCTGTAAAATGGTGGCTTACAATTTCCCATGAATAGCAGCTGCCAAGTATAAGAAACTAAATAAGACGCCAGCGTCTCCTCTGATTGGCTGATAGATGACGGGCGTTAGAGCTGTGGCTGAATTATAAATATATCTCTTGTAATTGTTTACATCCATCACTGAGGTGATTTTTAACGACATGAACAAACTTATTCACATGTGATTTTAATTTCATTTTTCATTTATTAGCAGATTAGCAGAACATGGACAAAGATTTGCACACATTTGTAATGGAAATACAGATAATTATAATTATTTTTTTTAGTTATACTTTGCCTGGTTGAAAGCACATTTCCTCCAGTGGAGACAATAAAGGCCGAACTGAATTACAAAACTACTGATTTGATTGAGCCATTGTGTAACTTTAGTCGGCTGCATCATTTGCACTCTGCAAACATTTGAAAAAAGAAACTTGATGGTTATCTTTTACACTATAAGTACTTCTGATTACGTTTATAATAAGTGGCAAGGGAATTAAAATGTAGGGCAATGCAGAGGGTAGATGTCAGCGTTGTCAGGGATTTGATTGATTGGTGTCAGTTTATTCCAGTAGCGTACTGCTGCACTGTTCTTTGGGCTGTAACCTTGACAAAAAAAAGCCAGTTCATCTGCAAATACACTTGGACAATTATTCATTCTAATAACCTGTTTCACACTCCTTGCTAATAACATAATTTCCTGCTGTTCTCCAAATCGTAATGCATTTAGCTCTGCCTCAGGCTCCGTTTTCCATTCAAATTAAATTTCTACTTCATATTTTCTCCTCTGCCTTTTTTTTACGTGCTCATGCCATCTTCGTCCTGCGTATTCCTTGAGCTGCTTTTTCTTTTTTCTCCGTTTCCCTCTCTCCCCATATTTCCATCAGTCTCTGACATTTTCTCTGAACAGTCCCTCCTGTCAGAACTGACACTTGTTTACCTTCCACCAATCTCCTGCTGACAGCAGCAGCGCTGATCTGAGCAAGCTATTTTTCCTTACTTGTAAACATCCATTATGGACCACCGACGGAGAGGGGAGGGGGGCATGTGAGATCACAAAAGGTGTTCTTGCACAGCTGATACATTTCAGGTGTCTTTAACTAAAACCAGCCTTGTAAAAAAAAAAAAAAAAATGACCTCAATTTCCCAACAGGTGCAGAAACTTCTGCTGCCGCCACAAAAGTTCAGAGTTTTGCAGGTTTTAGCAGAAGGAATAATCGTGTGTGCAGCAAATGAAAGGAGAAGATAAAGATGAAGCAGAATTGTAAAACACTGACAGTAACTGTGTTTCCATTACAAATATGTGAAAACTCGCTCTATATTCTCCAAAACACAATTTTGCAACTGCTTTCAGTTCTTTTAAGAAAAGCACTTCCAACATTGTGGGAACGAGTCGATCCACCAGCTGGTGTTGATTAGAAAAGGAAACTTCTGATTCTGAGCTGTTAGGATGGGTGTGTTTTCAGTTTGTTTAGTTTTTGTTTTTTCTTCGTTGTGTCACATTCCTGCTCCGTCCCTTCAAAGGTCAGACTCAATCTGTGCTGACACTAATGCTCATACTTGACAGAATATAAGTTAAACACCTCATCTCCCATCAGCACTTTAGCTCAAAAGGTCAAGCAATCATTGAACAATTCAGCGTTTTTGTTGCAGAGCTGCTGAGTTCCTCTGAGCCCTCGACCGTCCCAGCAGTCGCCACCAAAATGTCACCAATGGTCACCATCTCCACGCTTGACCTTTACAGCTATATCTAAATTGTGAGCCGAACATTTCTGAAGAGCTCAATTACAGCGCTGTAATAATCCTTCTTGCTGTTTATTTAGCCCACTGGCTGTTTGAATTGTTTGAACTGTTGAGCATAACGTGGAAATAATGGGGTTTGAACTGAATCAGAGTGAAGCTGTTTGTCCTTCAGTGGCTGCAGGTTCAATTGGTTAATTGATTATTTCTGCTTTGGTGCCACTGAGGTAAATCAGGACCTGAAATAGTGATGTAATGAGGTGAGCTGCAGTTTCAACATGACGATGATGAAGTTTTAAGTCTCCTAAAAGGTGTACATAGGCAGAGAGATGCAGAAGCCATTTATTCATAATTACAGTCATTTGCGTACTGCCTCGAATAATTACCTGCTTAATATTCTCTTTCTGTCACAGCTGAGCTAATTAATGCTATGACCTCAGCTGAAAGGGGAAAAAGACTCACTTTATCATCTGTTTCTTCTTGTAATGGATAAATATTTAAATAAAATCTGACACCACAAATGCTGACATTCAGCAGACCTGAATTTAATTGTGATTGAATGACTGTTGTACTGTAATTAAGAGATTTTTTTAGCCTTTGGCTTTTAACAAACATTAGGAACCAAGTTTACCAAAATCACATTAAGTGTAATTTGCATAGTTTGTTCTACTAGTCAGGAAAAAAATCTCCGTGCATTTATTTTTAAATTATAATATTTAATTGGGATTAAAGTATTTGTGGAGTTAATTAAAATAAACTGCACTCAGTTGCAAATTTAATCAGTTCTTTAATCTGGATAAATTACTTGCAGTTTTTTAAAAATGTGGTGGTTGAACCAGTTTCAGAAAAACTATTGCTTAAACATTATTGTTTTCAGTATATCCAAGGGAACTGAAATAATTTTTACACACTAACTACATCAGGCTTTGCATAAACTCCAAAAGTATCTTTGTTGACGTTAACATCACGTATCAAAATAAGGAGGTGAAAATATTAGTATTATCAATACCAAGTTGATGTCAGCATCAGATCAATACTTTAGTTTCAGATTCACTCTGGAGATTTTACTTTAATTCCGATATTTTAGTTTCTGAACTTTACCTTTGCAACGATTCTGTTTTGATTTGCTCTCTTTTCACATTTTTATGCAAAAAGATGCTCATAAATATATTTCAGTTTTCTGTTGATTTTTTGGGGGGGTTAATATGTTAGTAAGGTTTTACTAACACAGATAAACTTAGTCCTAATTCTGTTGTAGATTTAACAAAACATTTTAAAAGAAAAACAACAAAAACTGCTGGAGTATCGAATTGAATTGATACCAAAATATGCAGCAACAGTTGAAGCCTCAACAATGTGCAGTACGGAAATCAGTAAATTTTAAATAAAAAGAAGACGATCATAAAATAACTTACAACAATCACAATAAATCACAGAGACTTAAATACCATTAAATAAAGTGTGCAATATGTGTTCAGTAGTGTAATCAATACTTTTACCATAATGTCTTTGCAGCTGTTCTTTATCCAATGATTGAACTCACCTGTGCAGCATTCGCATAAATCAGCATCACTAACATAAATGCTTCAGTCCAATCAGACATTTTTTTTCAGATTGTTATTATTTATTAAATCTTAATTCATGTTCTAGTGGGAGACTAACATGCAAAAAGGCTGTGATGCAGACAATGAATATGTTGAGTAAAAATCTAAATAATAAGAGGTGTCTATATTTTCTAACTTTCAGGAACAAAAATAAATGAATCTTTAAAAAAGTGGTAAAGGGGAAATTTAGATGGTGCTGTTTCTGTTATTATGATTCACTGCTTTCACCCACCAAATGATTAATGCAGGTTTATTCTGAGGTCAAAATATAAAGCAGCCCTTTTTTTTGCAAAGCAGTTTGTCATTGTATTCCTGTTGCTCGATGGCCAACCTTGGATTTTTGGATTTCTGTGGCAGCGTCCTTACATTTCTTCCATTACCAGAGCTTCACTGGGTTTAGTTTTGTTGTTTGCAGAAGTGCGAGTGAGTCCATCAGCTCTGTGTAATTACAGGCCATTTGACACAGTCCAAGGCTTTCGTCTGGAATATGAATGAGCAAATGAACATTCAGAGGACAGAATTAAAGAGACACCTCGAGTCTCATCCGTGTCTCAAACACAACATTAACCTAATTTGTGAATTATTTCATATTCAGGTATGTAATCTACTTCCTCCAAGAAGGAAATTTCTGCTATGATTTATGCATACCAACCATCATACCACAGGACTGTCACGGATGTTTTTGATGCGTTGAAGTTAAAACCAGTTTAATTGCAAGTTTCTCATAAGAATATTTTACTTAGACATAAATGGTTTGGGCCAGGCAATTGTACATCACATCCTGTTTACAAACTTTTGATGAACCTAAGAAAAAAATCAGGCCTTTCAAGCTTATTTGGTACTGACCTCCTTCTGGTATGCTAATCCTAAACTCACAAAGACTTGCTTGTAAATTAAAGCCTTTCACTGAAGTTCTCTCAGAAAGACTCGTTAGTGACAAAAAGAAGAAAATCACTTTTGAGATAGCTGACGAAAAGCGTGTTAATTGCTGAGTGTCTTGGCAGTGAAATTGGAAAGACATGAATACCAGACAGAATAGCTTTTATCACTGGTATTTAAAAATGGATAAATTACCTTCCCTGCCTAAAATCATGCTCTAAATTTGACTCCAATTATACTTTGTAATGAAAATCAGAAGCAAGAAGGTAAAATAAATTGGGAAAGTTACCCATGACATGTTATCCTTATTGCATCTTTTAAAAAGAAAATAGGTTTCCCATGTGAGCTGAGCCGTCTTTCAGCTCTGATGAGCGCCATTAAGCCCTGCAGTGAAAGGCAACCGAAGACCCCCAGCAGCTCGTCGAGTCCCAAATGGCAGATTAATGGGCCTGCTGACTAATTGTATCTCATAAGCTTCAACTAGAGAGTCTAGAAATCATGCTGTAGGGATCCTAGAGAAAACATACAAGAGACTTTTTAAAGTGATAAACTACAGATCGACAAAACAACCCAGAACATCAACACCCTTACAGTTAAATTGGACGAATTCTGAAAAATTCACTTTATGCACATTTTGGTACCTCAACTTTGATTTCTGCTGCGTCTAAGAACATCCAAAGCGCTTGTTTTACAACATCAACTCTGAAATCCTTATTAAATAAATGCACGTCACCTTTTGAATGTTTTTATACTTCCATTTGAATCTTAACTTCTTCTAAAACAAATATTCGGAGCTCTTTAAACAGAACACCCAGCCGTTTTTTTAACAATAAGTAAATGTTTTCTGGTGTTCCACAGGTATTCCAGCAATTCCAGCAAACCCAGCAATCCCAGAAGAGTTCCAGCACATTTGGCCAGCTGGTTTGACCGCTGTATGTGATGTACAATGGCTGCTGGAAAAGACGAGTGTTTTAGTTTTTGACTTACTGTCCAGAAACCTTTTGTTGAATTATTATTTCAGGGGGCTCTACTTCAATAAATTGTCCCTGTCATTACTGCAATAAATAATAAATGTTGCTTTTTTTTAGTCCGTTTTCAAGAAATAATGATGTGAGTTCGCCCTCTCAAAGACTAATAAACTTTAATTTCTAATAAACTTAACACTGGTCCTGGAAGATATTTTGAATATCCAAAATGAAGCACAACAGCCAAAGAATTCATAACACATTAATTAACTGTATTATAAACTTTCAGTTAGCAAAGTTGCCCTTAAAAATATTAATAATCGGAAAGGCAATCGAGCTCATTTAATTTATCATGTGATTAATTAATTGCTTATCTTTTGTTAATCCAACTGATTTTCAATTGTTCCTGAGGTAACAGGTCACATTTTATTTATGCCTGACTAAATCTGTACTAAACTGACCTGATATTATAAAAGGAATGATTGTCAAAACCAGATTGGGCTGCAAAGAAAACAAGAGCTTGTGCAAGATCTCAAGAGTGACTGAAACTAAATTTAAATGACACTCAAAGCCCATGTTATGAAAACTAACGGCGTAAATAAGAACTGCAACTGAATCGGGAGGAAGAGAGAGAAAAGTTTCACTGCATCTAATTAATCTGCTATAAAGTTGCTGACATTACAGTGACATTCCTCACAGATGTTCTTCTCTGTGAGGAATTAAAGTAACGAAAATTGAGACGGGATGCGGTGCAAAAGGGATTAATTCTCATCTGACCTTTGACCCCTCCGCCTCCGTCCTACACGGCATCTATCTGAGGGGCAGAAGAGATTGACCCTGACTCTCAAAGTCTTCCTGTGTCACTCAGTAGGAATGAGAACAGGAAGGAGACCCGACCCACACAAGGAGCAGAAAATCAATTTAAAGCAAATTCAGATTCAGAAACTTCATCCCTTTTTGGCTTCTGAGCCAGAATTTCTTTTATTCTGACTTAATGTAGAGGTTTAACATAGAGGGAGAAAATCACACATTTTGTTTAAGTGGCATAAATATTTAACAAGTCCTAAAATACATTTTATTGCTGTACAGTAATATTTAGATTCAAATTTGAAATTATGTTTGAATAAATTAGATTCTGTTTCCTTTCTGACATCTTCTTTTCCCACCATGTTTATAATGCAGCTCTTTGTTTTTAAATGTTTAGATTCATTTGCTCGGATGTTTTCAATCACTTTCCTGCTGAAAGACTTAATGAGGATCAATTTCCAGATCATTATGGTTCCTCCACTGTGTTTCACCTTTGAAAGTTTTACAGCAGATCTCTATAGACTCACAGCTTCAGTTTTGTCTCGTCAGTTCACAGAAAATGATCCCCAGATTGGGTTTGGGTCAACAGTTCTCCTAATTTCTGGTTAGAAATTACTCCCAAAAAAAATTTGTGATCCAAAATTGATTGCTTTTAAAAACTACTGAAAACTTACTCAGGATGTTTTCACGCCTGAAAGTCTGGTTCTTATATTTTCAGCAGCAAAATCAGAAACATTGTAACCAACAGATTTGAATTCTCTGACAAGTAGAAGAGTGTTCAAAGGATGATTTAAACATTTAGGAAAATGAGTCCCTCTGGTTTCTCTACAAGCACAACAACAGCGTACTTCATCTCTTAGCAACAGCCCTCTGAGTGTGCAGATGTCTGCAGCTAATGGGGAAAATTCTTTTGTTAAATTACTCTGGAAACATGAGTTCAGAAAAGAAAATAGACTAAAAGCAAAATGGGAATCTATTTAACCAGAACAACAAATAAAGATGCTATTAATATCCTAAAAATGTGTGTCTTGGATTAAAGTAAGCAATTGATTTGTTTAATTATTTGTAGGTCCTGCTATGATGTTACACATATTTTAAAAATTCTGAAATTTTGAGATTAATCCCCTTTTGTTTTTGAAAAAAAAATTCGTTTCTGAGCTTGAAAAGTCAAAAACTTAAATTTTTCCTCAAATCTCAGAAATATTCTAGAAAAAATTGGAAATTTGACGCAAACATTGGACTGCTGTTCTGTTCAGTTTGCCGTCCCTATCAAATGAACTTCAATAAATTAATTTCAAAGGTGAAAAAATTGGACTTTTGAATTTTTTTAAGTTGAAAAATGTCAAATTATGAAGGGTTTTTTGTTTGGATTTTATAAAAAAAAAACAAACTCAAAAGTCAAAAATTTTGACTAGAAACATTTTCTAGAAAATATCTGAGATTAATATCAAAATTTCCTAATTTTTTTCTCAGAAAAAAATGGTGTCGAACATTTTATGTGTCAAAGATTCAACGTTTTTGGCTTTTGAAAAGAAAAAAAATTCAAAAGATAAATCTCAACATTTCTGAGTTGGTAGTCAGAAATCTTTTCTACCCAGATTGGCCGTAATACGCCGCTGTACCTGCTGTCTGCAGAAACATATGGGATCATTTTTAGTGGGACAAATGAAAGATATGAATATGACTCCTTTTGTGAGGTTATTATGAGTCCATCTGTGCCGCCACAATCTTAGTGAGACAGCAGAGACTTTCACCTGCTGGCAGGTACAATAATGGTCTTCAGCCAAGAGCCACAGAGAGGAAGAGAAGAAGAAAGATAAAAGGACAGATTGCAGGTAATCGGAGAAGGAGACGGGAGCGAGAGCAACAACATTCAGTCAACTTTTCTGAAACGTGCAACAAAAAAACAGCATCAGAGAAAGAGAGGAAATAGAAGATGGGAAAATAAAGGATGTTTTTGTGAAGGAATAAAGGTTGTTTTTGTGTCTCACATCAGCCTTTAAGGTGCCAATGTGGAAATAAAAGACAGATTTCATCTGCTGGCAGGAGGTCAACGAACTGAGACGAAACACAGAAGGTGTGTGTTCAAGTGGTGAATGGAGCTCACCGGGGAGATCAAACAAACACACACAGACGCATTTATTCTGAATCTCACGTATATCAAGGTCAAATCTCCGTCATCTAATCTGCTGATGAGCTATTCATGAAGCCAGGAGGCGGACAGGCTTTGTGCCGATGAGAAAGAGAGTCTAGACGGTCGGCAAGCATAAAGACTCTTACAGTAAAAAGCTGAGCGGTCGGTGGTAACGTGAGAGATTCTCCCTCTGAGAATGATTCTCAATTAACAAAAAAACAACATCAAAGCGGTTTGATGTGTAACGTTTGTCACAAAACATTTTAAAGATACATAAAGTCTTCAGGTTATGGATGCTCCACATCCCCAGAACCTGAAGCAAACATGGAGAAGCAGCATTCAGTTTTATGCTCCTCTAATCTCATACAAAGTTTTAAAAAACTGCAAAGTAGCTGAAACACAGACTTTCTATAAGTCAAAGCGAAAAACCCACCTGTTTTATCTGTAGCCATGTTTCCTCTGAGAACAAAACTGCACAAATTGGAATTACAAAAATAATCTGCTTAATGAAAACACACCAATTTTGAAAAAGCTAATATTTTCCAAAAGAAAGTTTTTGTATAAGGTTTTGCATCCATATCAAAATTGGTGTATTTTGCAAAACTGCATTTGAAAACAATCCTTCACATCAAGCAAGTTTGTTTATAGCAGCAAGACACTCATTTGTAACCATTTCACTCCTTGGACAATGTGCAGCTAAAGCGATTTGGGTTTCTGTGTTTTGTTAGGTTTCTGTGTTGTGCTGAGTTTCTGTGATCATAAATTGACTCTAAATAACAAAAACATCTGTTATGTTTTTATTAATGTATGGCAAACATGTTTAATTGCTTCCATCGCTTCCTGGATTCATTTAGAGAAAGAAGTTCAGTTTGTGTCTCGTGTGAATTTTCAGCCTGAATGACAAAAATAACCTCCAAAATGTTGAGTGCTAAAGTGGAGCAAGTTAAATTTGTCTCCTTCAACTTCAATGGTAAGAGAGTATTAAAGACATGTAGCACACAAAAGGACCAACAATAAATGAGACAGCTGCTTTGAAAAGTTAGAAATGTGGGATAATTAGCATTTCTCAGAACTAATAGGAAGGATAATTCAAGATATGTTGGTATTTCTAGGTTTTCCTCTTGCTGAATTGTTTTTTGTGGAAGTTTTGTCAGTTTTTATGAACACTAATTTTTATTTCTGATAAACTGAGAGAAAGAAGCCACAGAGCTCCAGTAAAATCATAAGTTCACAAAAATAACTGCATCAGCCACAAACATTGACATTAAAACTATAAACTTGCTTAATGATATATTTGCTCACCAGAATTCCTGAAATGTAATTTTATCAGAGAAGAAAAAAAACTGTCCGACTTAATTTTGTTTTCCATTTTTAAAATATTTATCCCCTATAATTGTCTGTTCTTTCATCCAGTCTGTTATCCAGTCCATCTGTTCATTCATCCTTTCATCCAGGTCTCATGGGGGCTTAAGCAGAATTTAATTTAGATCTGGTGGAATCTGTGAGAAAGGGCCAAGTTTATTTGGCTGAGCTTAAAAGCAATCAGGGATAATTGATGATTATTGTTCGCTGAGACGTTTTTGTGAATAAGCGGAGCTCAAACACAAAGAAAAGATTAAACTTGTGCCGTTAGATTGCAATTATAGTAACACATCCACCAAATGTGCTAGTTTCAGCACATTTGGTCAGCTGGTTTTACCACTCTGTGCGATGTACATTGCCTGCTGAATAAGGCGAGTGTTTTGTTGTTGATTTACCATCCAGAAATCACGTGCTGCATTCTTGTTGGTTGTCCAGGAGGCTCCACTTCTACTTTTCAAAGATGTACGGTTGTATAATTGTGCTTCTGTTTGCAGCCATTTTCATATGCGAATGTAAACATTAAGTTGGGGGGGCATGACTAGCAGCAGCTCTTTTGGATTTTCTCAGAATTCTGACTTTGTTTCTTAGAAATCGGACTTCTTTTCTCACAATCCCGACTTTAATCCTCTGAGATTAAAACTTCTTTTTGATCTCAGAAGATTTGAGGTTCTTTTTCAGTGGCGCTAATCCTCTTCTATACCCAAACATCAGAGGAAAAGGAACAAGTTGAACTGAAATATACAACCTGAAAAGGACCTTTACTAAAACTAAACAAAGATGTACAAATTTCTTATCAGAGAACGGCTTAGAAATGTCGTGAAATATTAAGGAAAATCCAACATATAAACATTAAATTTGTAAAACTTTAGCATTTCTTATCCAGATTACAGTTTGGATGTGAAAAACATGAATCTCGATTATACTCCCTGCCTGTGGTCAGTGCAGAGGAGCCGCCTTTGTTTTTGTTGTTATGTATTCAGAAACAGGGGCTCTGTCATGTTTACTTCAACTCACAGTGTAAAATAAATCAATTCCCTTTTCCCCACTGAGACCATCAGCTGGCTTTGAACACCAGAGCTCAACAAGGAGACCTTTTTGTGTATTCAGAGCTCCAGGGCACAGCGCACACACGCAGAGAGAAAGCAGCACACACACTGCGCTCTGTGGGATCAAGTTTGATGCTGGCTTAATTAATGATTTTATAACTGTTGAGGCGTTAAACGGGCTGCAGGGAAACGCATCGCAGACGAGCAGCGTGATTATAGCAGAGCTGGATGGATGCGTAATATGATGGGAACGTTTTCTCAAAGCTTTGCTCGTCTGTCACTCAGCAAAGCTTTGGTGATAATTTAATCTCATCTGTCCTTTATACTTTAGTTTGACTTTATTAAACGAAGAATAAACAAAGTTGGATACAAAAAAATCAATTTAAAGCAAAAAATGTTAAAAGAAGTGGGTGGAAGTATGCACTTATTTTTACAGCCACCCCTCTTACACCTGTTACTGTGATGACCGTCTTCTTCAATGACGTTTCAAACTGTTTTATGTTTAGATAATGCTTGATTTCTGTGCTTCAATCATTCAATTTACTGATTTAAAAAAGCTTTTTCGGTTCTGAAATTAAAATTTTTAAATTCACATTTTTTCCTTAAATTATAAAGTCCTTCCTTCCTTTTCCTCTTCTTTTGAATGTTTCCTGGTTTTGATTTATTCTGTCTCAAACATTAGCAATGAAATTTGACCTCTAAGCAACGACTGAAACGATTAATCAGCTAATTGTGATGAATTGATTATTTAACAAATTTAATATTTGACAGAATATGAAGACTAAAAAAAACAAAACATTGGCTGAAATAAGAACGTCCTCAGAGCCAAAACTGTACTAAAATATACACATTTTCCATTTTAGATAAAAAAAAAAACACTTTTGTCAGTAAATATTTTAAGTCTCATAGTTCAAATCAGTGCATTTCTCCCATTAAGATATTTTGCTATCTAATTATTAATTGGTTAATGTAAAAAAGTAATCAGCAGATCAGCCCTACACTGTAGTGAAGTTGAGTAAAGCAGAAATGGTTTATTTACCTGCAGATGCATCCTTTGCTACGTTATTGTATTTTAGGGAATAAAATTTTTATTTCATCTAGAAAAAGGAATTATGCTGTTAGTTTATTTGCATTTTCACATATTTTTAGTATTGTATAAAATGGTTAAATGAAAAACCAGCATAATTTGCCTTTTTTTTTAAATAAAATAATAACTGCAGCCCTACTGCAGATGTTTCAATTTTGAATTATCTTTTGTTGTACAATGTTTTCTGAACAAGTCGTTGTTGAAAATGAGACTTTATGAATGAACATACCTGTTTAAAATAAAAATAAAAAATGAATCAAACTAACCCGGATGTCTTTGCTCTCTTTTCCATGCCTGGTCCATGAAAGCTGGTTCTTACCTCCAGCAGCCATTGGATCAGAATCAAGACTCTTATCTGTTTTTTATGGGGTTTTTCAGCTCCTGGTTTCTGACCTTTAAATAATTGACTTTAAACAAGCTGGCCAGGATATGACTGAAAGTCAAACTCATTTAACATATGGTTCACCTTCTGCAGAAGGAAATATCCCTTGTTGGAAATAGTGATTAAACTTGATGAAGCTTCCCATTAAAGTAAATTTACCTTTGAATTATTACTCGGAGTTGGAAAATTAAGGTTTAGTCTATAGCAGACGTATTGCTAAACTCCTTGAGTTCTTAACATGTTTAATTCACATTTGTTCTGCATTTGGGTTTATTTGAATTTCCTAATGGTTGGAAAAAACACTGCAAGTTTCCAGATAATGTGGAGAACATAAAATGAGAGCAAATGATGACGAGTCTCAGAGCAGAGTGGTCTAGTAAACCAAATTATGGGTAGCTTTACAGCTTTTGCACATCATTTCTCTATATTTTATAGATGATTCAACAAATAATTTATGCAACTCAAACACATATTTTAAAATTATTTTGAAAGTTTTACATGTATGGAAACAGTTACTGACAGAGGTTATAATGAAAATATTAAAATGTGCTCATCTTTGCTCATCTACAAAAGACATTATGGGAATAAATCGCAACATATTATAATTTGCAAAAGTATAAAATGGATTTTAAGATACTTCCAGAACCATTTTCTCTGTGAGATTCCTGAACTTCCCAGTCTGTTCTGTGAATTATGATTACCTGATGTGTTTTCCAAGCTACAGGCAAAGTCAGCCAATAAAGAAACGGGACAATTACGCGCATAATGAACGCTGCCGAGAGGAGAAATTAAAATTTTAACTGAGCCAGGTGCAACGCTGAAAGACAGAGTCATGCAAGCTGATAAAAATTAGACAAAAGGATGTCAGGCAGCAGCTATGGATGAATGAATGGATGAATAATAAAATGGAAAGAGAGGGAAAATTAGTGAAACATCTTATGAATTTAGATTTTCTTTCATCAGCTGCTGATTTCAGATCAAACAATCCATAAAACAGCTTTTTCTTAAACAAATGTTTGATTAAAGATATTTTAATCAAACATTTGCTTAATTAGCTTTTGTAGATTTTTGTAGACTCTTAAGAAACAAATATTGTTATTCAGGGAGAAAATCTTCGCTCACCGCAGTGAAAGAGCCGGTTAATTAACTCTCTGCCTTTCCTTCCTTTGGTCTTAATTTCTCCCAATTATAATTCAAAGCTGTTGAGTTAAGCAGCCTTTATATCCAAATTATGTTATTAAGTAGCTCTTTTAAGAGAGGACAGGAATGACCTTCATGATAGGAGGGTCAGAGTTCAACATGCAGCCTGCTCGTTTCTTTGATACTTCCTGCTGTGCGGCGTTCTTCCTCTGATGTTGCTGTTTAACCTCGTCTCCTGCTCATTTGCCTTGTTTTTCACTTTCTCTCCTGAACGTTGAGCACATTTTCACTGGATTACGCCTCAGTTCATTCTGCTTTGTTTAGTTCTCTGACTCAATAAAACATCAATTCAACACAAAAGCTCAATTTTTTAATTGTTATTCATTTGAACATCTCAAGTCAACAAGTATGAGTTCATGAATTAGTAGCTCTGTTGGAAGTGGCATCTTCAGCTTAAACCAGCTGCTGGTGTGAAATGAGGCATCGTTAAACTACTTCAGTCTGTACCAGAAGGGGACCAATTTCATATTTTGCTCATTTTTATGCTTCCATTTTGGTCATGATTCCTCATAGCACGCAGAAAAAGAGTCCATTTTTGCCAATAAGTTCATGTTTTTTGGTGTCTGGAAAATGAGCCGTTTCACAAACCTTTCGATTGGTGAGTCAAATTCCATGGGCATAGCAACGCTGTTGGAGCTCAAACGTGATTGGTCAGCTGGTTTTAGCACAGTACAGTGGCTGCTAGAAAAGACAAGTGTTTTGTTGTTGGCTTACTATACAGAAACCACTTGCTGAAATCTTGTTGGTTGTGCAGGAGGATCTACTTTTGCTTTTCAAAGATGTACAGTTGTATAATTGCGCATCTGTTTGCAGCCATTTTCACATGTAAAGGTGAGTTTGGGGGGGTTACATGGAATTAACTAAAACAGCTCAATCTGAACTGACCAGACTAAAATATTATGTAAGAATTATGTTGTGAACAAAAATTAAATGAACATGTTTGGTATAGATGTATTCTAACTTAATCAAGAAATCGTAATAAGTCACCTTTAATGCCAATAAGTCAATCAGTCGATCACAGTTAGTTTGAGGGATGAATGCTTGACCTTTCCGTTAAAACCAGACGCCATGAATTCATTAGTTTTCAATGCAGCCATCAGGGTTGAACTCCTGACCTCGTGACCTTTCCTGATTCTCTTCCCCCGCTAATATCTCTCCTTATTGCCACAAAAACTTTTTGAAAAACACATAAAACCTCTGTATATGTTTTCAGAATTTGTTCAGTTTGAACATTAACAAGAATACCAAGTAAATAATATTAAAAAAATAAACATGTAACAATAAAAATAATGTTGTAAGGTTAGTATTGGGTCAATTTTAAGTTTAACATGCATGACATCATGTATCATTTCAGCATTAACCTTTAAACCTTCACATGTGACTCTCTTAGCTCATCCTCATGAGATGAATATGATTTGAATGGATTTCAGTGGTGCATGCTGCAAAATACGTACATTTCTGATCCTTCCACTAAAAAGCATCTATGCAATTTATGTCAAGATAAAAATGACTCCTTCCGTTGTAAAATATTTTCTCCTCTTCATAAAATAAAGGAATAAAATACAATAATAATATTGTAAAATGTTCTATGCATGTCATTTTTGAAGCAGGAAAGATGTAACAGGATTTATATTGGATCATTTCTCATGTTTTCATTTATTCGGGGAAATTTATTGTTCCTTCATTTGTGAGTAAATGCACACAAATTGATTCTTTGCTGAATTGTTTTGTGTACTGCAGTAAATTAAATGCACATTTACCTGTTTATCTTCGTTTCTGCTGCTTTGAGAGGTGGACAGGTGGGAGAGAGAGAGAGAGTGCAACGAGGGAGAATCACACTGCTGTCTCTTCTTTCTCTCTTTTCCACCCCTGAGTCTTGACACTGAGTCCAAACACAGGTGTCTGCTAAACATGAGAAATACTTGAGGGTAAAACCACAGGGGAGTCTGAAAAGAAAGAACTGCACAGGAGATCCATCTTTTTCTCAATCAAATATGTTATTTTTGTATTGCTTGTATTTATCAACATGCTTTGCACATTTTTATTCTGAATATGTCGTTATTATTACTGTAATTAGAATGGCTTTTCACAAGCCTAATTGTTTTTTGTGCATGATTACTAAAATTCAATGAAATCATAAAATCATAATTAGAGGCTTCCAAAGACAGAAAACTGAGACAGTAGCAAACTGGTCTCCCATCAGAGCAGCAGCCTGTAACTTTTGCTGCATAGGTGAGATTTGTACAGAAACCAATCCTGATGAAATGAGTTTTCAGGCTGCAAAAACATCTGAGTTGATAACGAAGCCATTTCACAGGTTTCCTTTTTTATTATTAATAAAACAATTCTGCTGATGTCAGCAACACATCGTTTTGCAAGTTTTAACACAACAAGCAAAGTGGTTGCACATTTGCAAGCTCTTGATTTTAATACATTAAAGATTGTTAGTTTTTCACGATTTCCTTTACAGCATTTTCTGTGATTAACTTTCTAACTTGCAAAGGCAATCATAACTCAGAGGAGAAATGGAAATACTAGAAGACATGAAACCATTTCTAGGAATGATTTTAACACTCAATATCTTATTAAAATGCTCATGTGATGAGTATCGGTTACGCATTTACATTTCTCTGCTTCACTGCCCTCGGAGCACAGCTAAATGCTGTTAATGTGCCGTCTTCCTGTTCATGACAGATAAGTGATTCCATCCCACACAGGACAACATGGATCAAGAAGATATAAATGTAAGCGGAAAACTTCGCCTGGAGGCTGAAAACCTAAATGAATCTGCGATTAAGGCACGAATTCAGCTCTCTGAGTCTCTGTGTCTGTGCTCTTTTCGTACTTAAAGGTTAGATCAGAGGGAAGACTTGGAGGAAAGCGTTTTTTTGGATGTTTTGTCCTCTGCTGGTTTCCTCTCTGGTGAAATAAAAAGTAATCTGCCACCACAAAGGGAGAAGACGGGGGGCGAGATTCTGTTTTTCCTTTCTCTCCTCGGTTTCCATGTAAACAGAGGAAGCCGGTGTCCTGCACAAAATCTCTGAACAGAAAAACCTGAGATAAGATGAAACTACTGCAGATGCTGTTACGAGATAAAACGCTTGTGTGAAATTGCAGCTGTTAGCAGCTGGAAGGATATTTAGGAACATGTTGGAGAAAACTGATTGTCATCAGATTAAATCAGAAAACAATGTAAATTCTTCAAAAAATTCCTCATTTTTTTATCATCCAAAAAAGTTCTGCAGCAAATTGTTTCCATTTTCTTAAGCTGTTTATTGTTGTCCATCCAGATGAGCATCAATTATTGGTGATTTCTTCCTTCTCAGTTCTGACTGAGCAGTTTGTGCTATTCTGGAACAAATAATAGTTAAGGTTAAAAAATATTTACTATCTTGATAAAAAAAAATGCATGTTTAAAGATTTTCACAATTTATTGTCTTGCCACACATGCTAATTTGTCTAAAACATTTTGCAGGTATAAACATAAAGAAATTATGCATATCTTGAATCAAATTAAGTTTTGTCAACTTTGTTGAGGTTTTAGTCACATTGGCAGATTATTTCACTTTTTAACATGGGGAAATTGTCTTTTTTTTAAAATGGAATTATTTACTTAAAAGAAGCTCCTGTGTATTGCTGAACATGCACTTGTAGGTTAGTTTTGTCTTATGTCAAGTGTACTAAGATATTAGCATTAGAAACTACACGAAAAATAAAGCTGGCAAGATTTTGGTGAAATATCTACTCTAGTGCCAAGTAACTAATCAAATTATCAATCATTTAACATCTAATAAACACAGACTGACTAAAATATAAAATGTAAATGTTGGTATTTTAAGGGCCAAAATGACAAAAACAAGCAAAAGAAAATGTTTCCAAATCAGTTTCTTTCAATAAAAAAACTTATCAAACTTTAACAAAAACTGCAGATGAATTTTTGGTTACAACATGTTCTTCATTTAGTGGGTAGAAACTCCAGAAATTTTACTTGGGAGTAGAGAAAAAAAAATATTCAAGCAAAAGTAAAAAAGTACAGGGTAGCAAGAATACTCCTCAATGTACATTTATTTAAAAAGAAAAAAAGTTACTCAAGTAAATGTAACTAGTTTCTACCCAACTTATTTTAATATTCAGCATGGTTCCACACCAGTCTTTCTAATGTCCCATTTTAACATAAGTTGTTTGAATAATCCAGAGTATCTTGATCCTGAAGACTCAGCTCACCTTCCCTCTACAAAATTACTTCAAACAAGCAGCCAAGACGACATTAAAGCGGCTTTGAAGAACGTCTCTGACAGCCGTCCAAAACCCAAACTTGAAGCTCACACACCATCTGTGGAGGGATCAGAAAATGGCAGCACCCAGTCTCTCCCCGTCCAATGTGCGGACGTGAGTGACAGGACCTGCCAGGAAGAGCAGGACACACTGAAAAACTTCAAGAGTACAAAGCTGTTGAAAAGGTTTGGAGGAAATCATTCTGGCCAGATTTTATGGAACTGCAAACTTGAAGCATGTGGTATTTTTGCTCTGGTTTCTAGTGTACAGTTAATATAAGACAAAGTTAACTTACAAGTAACTTTCCAGCAATAAATGTCAGCTTATTTTAAGTCAATAATTTCTTACCATTGATGGAAAAAGTACCAGTACACTGGCAGATTATTTCACTAGTAACATTTACATTTTGTCCTTGTTTTAAGTGAAATATTCTGAAAAGGAACAAGAATTTTTTCATCAATATTAACTAATTAGTGATTTAAAACAATCTCGTATATCCGGGGTGTGAATTTTAGGCCACAAGCTGAATGTTCTTAAAGGGGCGGTTGCACCAGAATGTATTGGTAAAACCCACTAAACTGTTAAAATGTGAAAACGTAGCTGTTCCTCCAAGATTTTGATTGTTTTTTTGCTATCAAAATCACAGATTTTGTGGAGCTACTTTAGAAATGTTTGCAAAGAATTTTTACAATATTTGCACTAATTTGTGATGTTAAATGTGAAAAGTTACTTATAAGTTAGTTTGGTGTTATTTCAAGTGTGTGGCAAAATTTAAATAAAACCAGAATTTTAAACTGCTTAATGAACTAGTTATGATTCGAGATGGAAATTTTTCATATCATCATTTATCATAATAAGAAGTTTGACTCACTGTTGTCACGATAAGTTTCAGTTAATTATTTGAAACCTCCAAAACCATCCGTAATGTTTTCCACTGTTTTCTATTCATTGAGAGTATCATATGAATACATTGGAAGATATGATTAAATGCAGTTACTGTGTATGTTTACTGACTAAAGTCACACTTCTTTATGTGACTGTTGCAATAAACCAATATAATATAAATGGGTTTGTTTTTAAACTGAAATGTTTGTGTTTGTGGAGCTATGATTGCTGTGACTTTCAGTCACCTACAGTTACCTAGAAAAGAAGAAATGAACATTTCCTATTCTCATTTTTGTTATTGTCACAATAGTACTATAAAATATTGTGATAAAACTTTTAAGTCCATATCATTTCTTTGCTCTAATCAACCATAAAACGCCTCTCGCTCGCTTCAGGCAGTTCTTGTGCCCTTCACATTCACTACTTCATTCTGCTGTAAACCTAAAAGCACAAACAGGTTTGGATGAACATAAAACTCCACAAAAAGGCTTGATTATGGATTAAAGTAATCCTTGGTTCAGATTTTCCTCAAAGCAAATGCAAAGAGACTTGTGGAGTTGTCGAGTAGACAAGGACGTCCGTCCACCTTGTAGCTTCAGAACAACTGCAGCTGAATGAAACGCCTCCTGCTGGTGCTTTTGTTGCTGCAGGGGGGAACTGACCTTGGACTTTGTGTGTTAGAGAATTGAAAACGTGAAAACGAGGCTTTTTGAGGCTCGCTGTTCTGTTGTGACAGATAAGGATACCACTGAGAGGCACAAATTGTTTTGGGGGTTTTTTTTATGTCCAAGTTGCATATTATTTAAGATTAGAGTGAACAGATGTTTCCTTCACTCTTTCTATTTGTCCCATATTGTGGATGAAGTGGACGTGTCTCTGTCCATGGTGCTGAAACAGTAGTAACATATTCCCTAAAACCGGAAAAAGTTCTTGTTACATCAGAAAAAAAATCTCTTTACATTTAATAAAATGTTCCACTTTTCCAGACATTTTCAGACCAAGTTGCTCTTGTGAAATTTTTAGTTGTCATTATTTTACAATAAAACTGCAAAAACTCAAGATCTTAACAAGTATTTATTTTTTAAATGCAAATATTGTTGCACACTTTCAATATGACAAGTAATTTTTTAGCAAAATGCAGAAGCATGTTTTCAGTAAATAAATAAATTTAAAAAAGCTTTAAAAAAAAAAAAGGCATCAGGATTGAACACACTAATGTTGGGCTGTGGCTGAGATTACAAACTAGTAATCTGGCTGACCCTGTAAGGAATTAATCCACTTCCGGCTCTTTACTCAAGCTGAAGTGTCCTTGTCCGAGAAACTGAGGCTCCCAGTGGGAGGGAAGCTTCTTGCATGTCAAACAGGTGTAAATAAAACTAAAGAACAATTATATTTTAAAGCTCTTCACTTCTCAGGCTAAAAGGGAAAGGTTAAGTTCTGCCCAACTATTTGATCCAGAACTATTTTTATGTTTTAAAAGTCAAATCATTTTAATGTAAATACTGGGAGCATACAAGAAACAAGAAATACATTTATGCAACATTTTAAAAGTGAAAAAGCCTTAGTCATCAGAAGTTTAGTTTTGATCTTTGATGGACATATCGGCCTGTTTGCAACGTTTGCTGGACAATAAATTGTCCCAGAAGTCATTGCGATAAATTATAATGTTGTTGATAGGTGACCATTTTCAAGTAATATACTGGAATAATAATGGAAGTACACTCTCTCAAAGATCAGTAAACTTTATTTATTCTTTATTCTGGCATCCTTTTTCTCTCTCATTTTTTCATATCTAACCCAAATATCTGCCTGACCCTGTAAGGAATATTAAAAACAAGAAAACAATTTAAACAGAAAATCAGAAAATGACTGCCAAAGTGAAAAGAAAATTACCATATCCTCGTCCACATGTGTAAAATAATTCGATTTTTGTTGGTTTGTGTTTTGTCTTTTTCTTAAATTCACCCATTTTAATTTTTACACTTTTTTTATTCTTTGTTGTTTTTTCTCACATCTAGTTTGTTATTTTCTAGGTTGATACCTCTTGGCTTCTAGTCTGTTTCTAACAAACATTTAACACTGGAAGTGGAAGACATGTTAAATATCTAAGACCTATAAACAAAACAACCAAAACAACAACTAAAATACAGACAAAAACAAAACTGTCCTTCAAAAATAAGGATAGTGGAAACCAAAGCACCAGACTGAAGACTTATTTCATCCAGGTTTTTGTAAAAGAGAGAGAAAAGAGAAAAATAATCATGTAAATGGAAATGATCAAGCCTGTTCTAACTTATTATGCAATTAATTTACTTATTACTTAAGGCAACATGTTTACAGATGGATGACATGAACTGAACTAAATGCTCTGAATTAGCATACTAATGTTGCAGTTTGCATCCATCACCATTTTGCTTTTACATTCCAACTACATTACTTCTTACCAGTTGAGATAAATGCTACAATTTAAATGTAACTTACACTTGAATGGAAAACTGCATTTTATCCCACATGCAGTTTGGATCCTAATGAGAGCTCTAATAACTCAGGATAGTTATCAGTGCTCACATTAAATTGTGTTTTATTTCATTTCAGTCTCAAATCCTGAGACTGGTCTGTTGGGATGTTTCTCACCTTTCGCCCTCCAGTCCAGTCATATGGAGCCCCATGAAATGAATTAATGAATGTGAAACTGAAGAGCCTCTGCTAAAATAAAAAGTAGAGCAGTTCGGCATGTTTCCATGACTTAATGCTCATTATTTTGTAAGGTGACATGTGGAAATGTTCATTTTGCATTCAAGCATGATCATCTATGACAAGCTGACAAAAGTAGCAAGGCTCTTCATTTTTAAAGTCCACAATTATCATTACTTTTATTATAAATACAAACACAATTGTATGGATATTACAACCATGGAGTCTAACATTTGCGTGAACTCTTCCTTTCAGATTCATTACAGAAGGTGAAGTGAACCTTTCAACCTTAAGCACCCAATTATAAATACTTCTGAATGTGTCCTGCATCCTTTCGCTTTAAATGCCCAGAGTAATAATGATTAGGAAAAGGTAATATACTGAATACCTGAATGAGTTTTTGAGCTATGTTAAATTACAACCAATTATGCTGTTAAAGTCTCATATTTTAGTGGCTTCTGTGCCACTGCGCTGGCTGCTTTTAATAAAACTCGAACAGAAGTACTCACACTGTAATATCCTGAGTCGTTTGTCAGTCCTTTCAGAAAACTAATTGACTTTTAAAGGTGAGAAATATTAAAGCAGCTCTTTGTAAGCTCGTATTTCAACCCATTCTGTGTTTAAACCCTGATGGTCCAGATGGACGCAGTAGTGGATTGGTGGTGGACGGCCACCACGTCCCAACGTTGGGATGTTTGGTTTAATGCTGCGGTTCCAACCATCATTTGCATGACTTTTTTTTGGAAAATTTGAGAAAATATGACTTGCATAATAATTTGGAACATGGAGTATATTTTTATTCTACTTATAAATGTGAACATTGTGTATGCAATGACAAAAAAAATTTGAAAAAAACTGAAAATATATTTCAAAAATTTCCTATTTTTCCACCAGAACATTGATTATTTAACACACTTTTCCTTCAGCCCCTCAGGCAACTTTCTGGTGATCTGCACCAGCCTCATTTAGGGTTTTTTTTCTTTTAATTATTACTCTAAACGTCTCCGTTTTATTTCTTTTTCAGTGTCAGTTCATGCATTATGTAAAACACATTAAGCTGCCTTAAGGCATGAAATGTTGAAATTACCGTACTTCACTCTTCCTTAGTGTCTCACTACTTTTCTATTTGGTTTCACCGAGCTGCATCACTTTTTTTAATTCAGTGAACTAAATCCTCTGAGTTTGTTTTTCTGAAAAGCTGAATGTCCTCTTGTGATTATCCTCATTCCAGTTCCTTTCACAAGTCTACCTTTAGTCCTGCGGAGTAATGAGAAATATTAATTCTGAATGACTTAAAGCCTCCAAGTCGCCACGCCTGAGTTACTTTATTTAAAGAGAGACAGATTTTCTTTTCTTTTCTAAAAACCAATGATCAAAGCAAGTTGGAATAAAAATAACTGGTAGTAGACAAATCAGGGAGTTAAATGTTATTAAAAAATATAACACAATATTATAAAAGTGGTGTTGTTCTATTAAGACATTTTTCAATTACTAAGACAATCACATTATAATTATATTACTTCTTAACCCAACACTGCCTTAAATTTATGAATATTTATTCATTGAAGAAAAAAAATCCATTGTTAAAATGTAAGTGGCTCACCAATAGCAAACTTATTGGGACTCAAGTGTTTATTAAACTTTATAAGAACATTTTTACACATGATGTAAAGGTCGACTTTTTCCATCAGTTTGAATTTTTTTTACAAATGTAAGATTTACTGGAAACATTTACAGGATTTTATGTTTTATCGTGGGAACATGCTTACATTTTTTTAACAAAATCATTCTTAATGAGATTTTAGTTTCCTCGGTTGTGTCTATTTTAAGCTATTTTTGAGCATTTTGTCATTTTACATCCAAATATGCTGCTTCTGGCCACGCCACTTACTGCTTCTGGCCACGCCAGAAGCAGTAAGTGTAAAGGGCCCTTTACACTTACATATAAGTGTAAAGGGCCCTTTACACTTACATATAAGTGTAAAGGGCCCTTTTCACGCCCTTTACACTCGCGTGAAAAGGGCTGCAAACAGATGCATAATTATATCTTTGAAAAGCACAAACAACTAGAATGCAGCAAGTAGTTTCTGAATGGTAAGTCAACAACAAAGCTTTTGTCTTTTCCAGCAGCCATTGTACAGCAGTAAACCCAGATAACCAAACGTGTTAGAGCTCTGTTTGCGCTGTGAGGTAACGGGGCTGGGTTTGTCCACGGTTGCTAGGTAACGGCATAGTGCCCATCAAATGTAACTTAACAATTCAAAAGTTTTTAAAATGGCTCATTTTCCAAACACCAAAAAACAATGACTCTTTGCCAGAAAACATGCAGGAATTTTTTTTTAAGAGATAAGGGTGTTTTTAGAAGCGATTCAGACCCAAATGGAAATATAGAAATGTGAAAATTTATTTGGAATAATAGATTCTCCTTAACAGTGGGAATGAGGCGCTGTACTGTGCCAAAAGAACTCACTGCTAAAAAGTGTTTGTTCAAAATAAAATCTGACTTTTACTTCAGCAAAGATAATGGACAGATTAAAAAAACTCTATTTTTACCTCCACTGATCCCCTTCGTACATCAGAAAAGTTTCAGGTGAGTTTGCTGACAGGCTCACAGATCTTAACGAGTGGCGGAGCAGATCCACAGTCAGTGGGTTTTTTATTTCCACTGGGATGATCTTACTGTTGGTACCAGCTGCTACAGATAAGAGAGTACAACAAGCTGCATGGACGTATTTGTACAAATAAGGTGTGGGTATCTGTCTCAGTCTGCTGCCTCTGTCTTCCTCTTACATGCTGCGTCACCTTGTTGCTGCAGAGACAAAGGCGACAGAGTGCAGATGCTAAAGCAGCCAGCATTTTCAGCCTGACGGTTTCCTGATAGAATCCAGAGGAGACTGGACTCTTCCCCACGTTTATCAGCAGCAAGCAGCAGAGCAATTACACCACAAACTACAATGGAGAAGATTACTGGAAACAGCTTCTGCAAATTAACATAACTCAGAGTGAAAGCTTCTCTCTCTCTCTCTGTGTGTGTGAGAAACATCCCTGCATTATCCCCGACTCCTCGGCTAAACCTGTTAAGTTGAATTACATGCAGTCAAAGGAATTCTCCTCTTTAATTCACTCTGGTGACTTTCAGGAGTGTTTTGTTGCTGTCTGGCGGAGAGTTTGCAGAGATTTATGATGAAAAACAATGTTCTTTCCAAATCAACACACCCACTGCAAAAGCACAACATCGTACCAAGTAATTTTGGTCTAGTTTCTAGTGCAAATATCTTTGTACATTTGAATTAAGATTAAACTAACTTGAAACTAACTTTCCAACAAGAAATAGCTGCTTTTTTAAGTAAATAATTTCTTGTTATTGATTTTTTTAAAAAGTACTAGGCAGATCATTTCTATTATAACAAAATATTTTTCCCATGTCAAAAGTGAAATAATCTGCCAGTGAAACTAGTATTTTTAATTAATATTAAAGAATTTTTCTTAAATCAACCTCCAATATATTGATAAAAAGTTACTTGTAAGTTTGTTTTCTTTTATTCTGTGTTAATATACACCAAAAATACAAAACAATAAAAAAAATTGTAGTGCTTTTAATAACATATGAATGAATGAATATATAAATAAGTGGGTGAAGAGAGAAAATGATGACTTGGTAAAATTGTGTGTTTTTGCAGTGAAATTCTCACCTTAATCACATCAACTACACTGCAAAACAAAATCTTACAAAGGATTTTAGGTAAAGTTTCTATAAGTTAATTCTGTCTGATTTCAAGTGTATTTACACTTTAGTCTAGACCAAAAATACTTGGTTAGATTTTGTGTTTCTGCAGTGCACAAACATTTCGTGCCTCCAAACTCTTCTTCTCCTGCTGTTAGACAATTTCTTGTCTCATCTGTGAGTCGTTTCAAGTTTTGAAGTTCCAAAGAAGAAGTAAACGCTGATTTGGATGTCTGCAAGTGATGCATTTGAAAAAATCCTTGCAAAGCGTCTCAAGCTGGGATAAAAAAGGGAAGGTGGCAGTGTTTCTGCAAATGATGTTTTCCGCTGCAACTTGTCGACACCAAATGACTGGAGAAGTGGAACTTGTTGGAGGTAATCAGGCAAGACAGCGAGGCTCAAAGCCGACACGGTGGACAAACTTAACAGAGCATGTAAAATCACAGCGTTTGTTCGACAGTCTCCCAGTGGAGGAGGAAGCTCAACGATCTAACAGAACACGCTGCGTTAGCAGATGCTGCTACGCTCTGTGTCGGATTTATTCATAGATTTTAAAGTCAAGGATCTGCTGCCAGTGAGTCGCAAAACAAAACCCAAAGCAACTATTCAGCTTCAAAGTTCATTTTATGGGAACACGCACAGTCTTCTTGTACTAGTTGGAATATTTCACCACAGTCTGCAAAAGCATTGAAAAGTTCCTGCAACGACTCTTGACATTTTATGCTAATCGTCTCTTATTTGCCTCCATTTGCCCTTGATGGAGACAGCAGAACCCTCAGGCCTGCAGGAGAAGAGTTTGCACTGATGTTATTCCAGCACAGATGTGCAGCACAACTGCATTCTGCACAGATTTCAGAGCAGAGATATGCTCTCATTAAGGTAGATTTTATTTTTAGAACATATCCAAAACATGATGAATGAGCATAAAAGCTAGTAATCTGGAACAAAAAGGGACCAGCAAGCATTGCAAGTGTTTAAAAGCTCCAATATGGCCAAAATGTTGGAACAAACATCCTTACTTCGCTGCAAAAACACAAAATCTAACCAAGTATTTTTGGTCTGGTGTCTAGTGTAAATATCTTAACTCACTTAAAATAAGCGGACCAAGTGAAATAGTTCCTGAAACTATTTCTGTTTCAGAAAGACATGAGCTTGTTAAAGTCAATAACTCCTTAATATTGGTTTTTAATATCACTTTTGCTGCAGGAGATGCTTATAAATTAGTCTTTTCTTATTTCAAGTGCACTAAGATGTTTATACTAGAAAAGAATAAAAATACTCAGTAAGATTGCATGTTTTTAAATCCTTTCTTTTTAGAGTGATTCAGAACAAAGCGATTCACTTCAGATGTTGCTTTTATAAGAATTTAAGCAACAGATATTTCACCCCCTCAGCGTGTTAGTCCGTCTGTTGTTTGCACAAGTTTAAGACATTTTTTTGTAGCCAGAAAAGCTAAAAGCAGCTTCAGCAGCAAAAACAAACCAAAGCTGAAGGTGAAATAAAACGACACAACACACTGCCAGCTGCAGATTTAACTGACCGTAGCTGCCTGTGCAGTCATGCATTCAATAGCAGAGTAATTCCTACTCTAGGATGTAATTTAAAGGCCTGGAAGTTGAAGTTCAATTTAGTCTACTAAATTCACAACCAATCTCATCTCAAAGCTCTTCACAAGACAAACTAAAGAGGACCAGAAGTGGTTATTCTTGGTGTTTACCATAAAATCAGAGGCAATAAACTGGAATAATTTCATGGGAAAGGAAAACAACCAAACTAATTTTTTGCAGGGTTGTTTAGAGAAAACGTTTCTTTGAATTGACGGGTGAGAGCTGAGTACTGATGTAAGTTTGTAGAAAAATTTTATCACATCGTTTCTGGGGACGTTCCCAGCGTGTAAATTAAAGCAAAACAGGAAGTTATCGCCAACCTTGGTGCCCATCAAATCCTGGCACTCCCAGACGTCTGTAATGAGGTTTCATTCTGATCTCCCTCACAGAATAAAATATAAACCCGACACTGTCACCTCGTACACAAAACTACCTCTGTGATGTTTCTGCGACAGCAGGATGACATGCTGCCATGATGGCCGCCAAACCCACACAGCCGCATTCACCTGAAGAAAACAATACCAGTCACGCTAGCAATAAATCACAGTATTGACACAGAAAAGTCCCCCAGCTCCTGCAACCTGTCCTCCTCCTCTGTCTTTTGTTGGAGTGTGGTAACACCCACCTTCTTGTCCTCTGACAGGCAATCATTTAGCTCATTGACAGCTTGTCGCCATAACAACAGACACACAACGGGAAAAGACTGGGGAGGTTTTCTGTCCTCGTTCCTCTGTAAGTGGGTGTGTAAATATTGTTTTTGGTGCCTTGTTGACAGTTGGTTTGGGCAGTTTCAAAGAAAGAAAAGCTAAGTCTCATTATAGCTTTGCTAATTGTGGCAGCTGTGACAGAAAGCTTTTCATAAAACATTTAAAACGAATGGAGTATTTTAATTGCTTCCAAAACTTCAGTATTTTCTTTAAAACGTTTGGTTGTTTGCCATCTTTTATTAACTTGTGGTCAAATGTACTCATTTTGATTTAAAAAATCCCTTAAACTCCTTCAAACTGCACTGGAAAGTTTTTTAAATGTATTTGAAGAACTAATGTATTCTGGTTGAATACTGTGTTAAACTGATTCCTGTCTTACTTGGCAGATAGAAACTACTTTGTATTATTTGGCAATTATAAGTATGAGTAAACAAAAGATCACATGGCTCCAGGAGCAGGAATTGAAACAGAGAAGGGCATTGTGGGTAAATTCAACCAAAACATATGATAGTGAAAAAAATGGCTCTTGCTATTTTAAAGAAAACAAAACAAAAATCCTACAACCACTAAAATCTGATGCTACTCCAGTTTTGTTTATATTTTGTGAAGAAGAAAGTTGCACTCGTGTCTTCTTCTGAGATTGTGTGTCGTTTCCTTCAATAATTTTTGGCGCAGCGCCCCCACAGGTGTGGCGAGGAACTGGTTTTTGATTTGGCACACTCCACTGTGAAACCCAGCACCTGGAAACTTAACAAATCTTACAATTTTGGTCCGTAAATGAACCAGGTCAGGTGTAAACAAATATCATAAGACTCAAGACGCAGAAAGCAGACTCCAGAGCAAGGCACTCTGGGAAAATTTAACCAAAACAAGCAGTGTGAAAAACTTGGAAGTTAACTGAGACCTACTAGACTATCAGATGTGAACAATGGTGTTCCTGTCAACATTTATGCATTAAAATCTGAGGTCAAATGAAAAGGATTCCTGGAGATTTTCCAAGATTTTATCCATTTGCAGAACATTTTAGTTTTGTGCTGCCTCCACACCCATTATATAAAATTATTTGTGTCATGCACTCTGAAAAAATGGTTTTAAGAAATAGTATTGGTAGCCAAAAATAACCAAGTCAACTTTGAAAGTTATATTATTCAACTCTCCTGAAAGAATATCATCTGCAAGTAAAAACAGAAAAGCAATATTCTAAAAATAAGTTCTTTTTTAATTACCTCTTTGAAGCCAATGGATATGAAAACCTTTCTCATGTCTTTCCAAGACTGAGAATTTAATTTTAAATATGACTGCCCTCTAAAGACGAGTCATAGTACTCAGCGTCTTTTTAATATTTTACTTTAAATCTGTAAATGTAAGCAAGGACGAATAGATGACACAGCAGAGATAACATTTTATCTCACTTCTAAATGTCATTCCAGAGAAGCATCCAAGGTTAAGATGTTCACCTCCCTCCGCTATCTCTCAGAGTTCCTCAAAGCGCATCATTCCTGAAAGCAAAGCCGGAAAAACGCTACAACCGAGAGCAGCCAGGAGGTCACCGGATTTCACGGAGAAATAAGTTCAGCTGTGAAGATGGGAGCGCAGCGCTACGCTGAGCATTAAATTTCCATTCATTAAAGAGTGAATTGAGACCCAGCATTTCACAGACTGTGAGCCAGTTTAGTCAGGCTCAATTGAGTTTTTATTAATCCCTTCATAAAATGAATATTCACACTGACGCGGCGCACCCAACTAAATTTCTGTAGGGATTTAAATGAAAGCACTGCAGATGTGTCAACCAGTGCTGAATCTCCAATTTAGGTTATGTAGTTTATACAATAGCAGTTATGATATAGTTGATTAAACTTTAGCCCAGTGTGCTAAACATTATCTTTTCTAACAATAACTTTTTGTCTGCAAAGGTGTTTTCAGGTAACAGGTATAATTTATCGACAGATTATACATGATGTAATCTGTCAGCAGGTAGTTTTTCTTTACTACCTGCTGACAGATTATAACAGTACTCATGCTGTCAAGGTCTACAGGTGTTTGTGCTTTTATAATCTCTGGGTTTATTATTATTCGAAAGGTCTTGCCATAACCAGTTGTTGTTCTCATTAGGGTTTTCCTTTTCTTTTCATTACTTTGTGTTCTTGTTTTTCCCATAAATCCTGTTTTAGGGCCTTTTAGCATTTTAAATCCAAATAAGCTGCTCAATGTTTTCACTCACACTTAAAAATGTCTTCAAACAGATGAGCAATTATACAACTGTTCATCTTTGAATAGCAGAAGTGGTGCCTCCTGGGCAACCACCAAGGATGTAACAAGTGGTTTCTAAATGGTGAGTCAGCAATAATAATAAGAAGAATAAGAATAAAATAACAATAGCACTTGTCTTTTCAAGCAACCATTGTACAGCGAATAGAGCAGTAAAACATGTTGGGCTAGTTTGGGGTTGCTAGGTAACGGCAGTGTGACTGTGACTTAATCTTAACATTAACTTATTGCCAAAAAAACAATAAGTTAATGTTTTTGTTAAGCACTTGGCTGTTTCTAGAAGCTTTTGAGATCCAAATGGACCTATAAAATGTGCAAATGATGAATTTTAAATAATAGATCCTCTTATAGAAATATTTTCTATTTTGGATTTCATAGATACGGATGAATTTGTGAAAGTCATATCTATTTTATAGTATCAGATGCGAATGCCTTATTTGTCTAAACAGGATGCTTAATGCATGGTAGGTTACTACTGTGCAGTCCTCTGTAGTGCAGGGGGGGGCGAGTCGTGTTCTGACAAACCTGAGGTTCAGATTCTCCATGGATGTTTTGATGAGGCTACAGGATGACTGAGCTGCACACTGACATGCCGGGTATTGACATGCAGCTCACTGTGAGGGCTGCAATCATCATGCAGATCTAGAAGTCTGCAGAAACCTGTTGAGCTCTAAGTGCTGATTTTAATGATTAAGAAGAATACAATTACCATTCAGACCTGGTAGCAAGCAGCCAGAGAACAGGGCTTGTGTTTGTGTGTGCAGAGGAGAGTGAGAGTGTTTACTAATCAGCTTTAAATGTGAGCGTTTTATTCTTTCCGCGGATGTTTTGCGCTTGGCAGCTTAAAGAAAAAAAAAAAATCAAAACAAATGCAAAAACATACCATAATAGACAAGCAGAAAGCCGACTTCATTAGGAAAAGCTATTAGCGTTCATGGGGAAATAATGTTAATAATGATTTTTGTTTGAGTCAGTGAAGCTAGAGACTAAAACGTCATGGTTGGAGCGCCAAGAGGTAATGACATGAAGAGAATATCTGCCATATCCGCCAGAGATGAGCTTCGTTATCTTTAGCAGTAAACAAACTACTTAGCAGAATCTGACTTTTCTCACTCAGAAGAGGCATTTAATCAAATCTCCTTTAAATAGCAGCTGAAAACATAACAAATGCTGCAAATTTCATCCTGAATCGACCCAAGCATAAAGAGGCATAAATCATCAGGAGTGTAAATAAAAAAACATTATTTTAACTGTGATTATTTTTCAATTCTAGTCAGTACTGTTGTATTTGGGGGTTCATAAGAAAGCACTGCTCTCCCACCTGATACTCCAACTTCCAGGGATTTTATTGTGATTGTTTCAACTTGAAGACAGAATGTGTTTGTAATAAAGTTTGTAATGTAAAGATGTAGGTATTAACTCAGGTTGAACTTGGAAAAAAAATGAAGTAAGCTTCATGTTGTATTGTGGCAAGAAGTAAAAGACTTCCAGGAATATAAAGGCATGCATCTATGAATGTGATTGCAGTCATATCTGTATATCCGTCTGTATTTCTTGTGTACTTTGACCCATCAAATCTAAAATGTAGATCTAAATCTAGCAGAACTTTGTGCCGACATGAAAAAGATGCAATAAAGCAACTTTCACAGAGAAAAAAATCTGATTTTCAGATGTGAAACGAGCAACAGAAATGTTTCTTTGGTGTTTGACCTGAGTTAAACCTTGATGATGGATTCTTTTGTTAGTTATATATTTTATAAGAAAAGAAATGAAAACCATCTGGAAAAGGCAAAGTGTCGCTTTTATTTATCTGTGAAAATATCCCTGCACTTTCTGAGCCTGCCAACATTTTGAGGTACCATGCTCATTTCCTCTGATAACACATTCTGGCTGCTATGGTGCTTCAGATCCCTCAAAGATATCTCCTCCTAGAAAGATCTATAATGAATGTATTAGATATCCCCTGAGCCGCCTTTTTTCACAAACTTGATTGCTTTTCTGATTTAAAACGTCTGATAGCTCAGCGGAAAAGTAAAGCGCTTAAATCCAACTTCCTAAATGCTCCACAGAAGTCGTGCCCTCCTTTGCGTCTCTCAGGGAAGCAAACACATGTGAAATAAGACACACAGATCAGACAGAGCAGCAAAGAAACGCAAGAAACAAACAGACTGCACTACCTGCTACATGTGTGTGCTTCAAAAGCTCTGATGTCTTTTCATGTCAGGAGCCCCACGAAGAAGCTCCGGAGCAAATATGAACATTTTCACAACATGTTTTCCTCACAAAGATAAGCTAAGGGCATTGTTGTCTCTACACATGATGCTGAATATGAAGCATAACTGTCTGTGCTGCTGGAGGGGAAGGACTGTAACCGTAGTAGAGATAAAATTCATTATCCAAACATGTTTTGGTCTCAGCGTGATGCTTCAAAGCCACAGAATGATGAAACTGACTGTGGTCTGTGAGGAGGCCTTTGCTTCGCTTGTCTGTGATGTCGATGGTTCACTTCAATGAAACATTTTGACAAGATATTTCCCTTTAGTTGAGAAAGATGTCCAGATTGTCAGAGCACTTTGGGGAGTTCCTGCAGAAAATAATTTTCCGCTTTAAAGTTGTGACAGCTGCAGAAACTTTGCTTTCAGCTCTGAGATCACTTCTAAAACAAAGTTTTACCAAGTATTTTTGCTCTTGTCGTTTCTAGTGCAAATATCTTAGTACACGTGAAATAAGACAAAACTAACTTAAAGGCAACTTTTTAGCAAGATACAGGAGCTTAATATTCCTTAATATTGGTGAAATGTACTAACTATACGTGAAATTATCTTGGAACAATTAAAAAAGAAAGAGTAAATTTCCACCAAAAAAAAACCAGAAATTTTTAGATTAATTTATCTAAAAGTTTCTAGATAAAATAAGAAAAAAAGAAAAGAAAATGTCTTAGTTTGATAGGTCAAAAATTTACAAGAAAGAACTAAAATTTCTGAGTTTCAAAAGTAAAAAAATGATAAGAAAAACAAATTTTTCACATAAATCAGAGACATTTTCTTGAAAAACACTCTAAACATTTTTGAGGGTAAAATACTGACAATTTTCTAGTTTTATAAATGTTCATTTTTCTGGAAATTTTCTCAAAATGTTCTTGTTTTTTTAAAGCAAATTTTCATATTTTTATACTGAGAAGTTTCTTTTTGCTTTCTAGAAAGCTTCGGAGCTCAATCCCACAATTTCAGATTTTTCTCTTGTAAATTTTCAACTTCTCAAACTCAGAAAATCCCATCATTTTCTAGAAATTTCTGACATTATTTCCAAAATTTACAAAAGTTTTTTGTGAAAATGTACTGACTTTTTCAATCTACAACCTTTTCATGAAGTAGTGGCTGTGAGGTTTGTTAAGCGATCCTTCTGATGTGGTCACTGTTCTCTCTGAGTGTTCAGAGTAACTTCACTAACCAATTACCAGCAGATGTTATCAGACTGACAGCGGCCATCATTCATGTGTGCAGCTGTCATTTCCCCCTGCCAGTTTGATCCAGTGACCTTCCAGTCATTTGTCTCATTTTAAAGCCACTCAGCTTCTTTCACCCTGAATTTTAATGACTTTCTTTGTCACTCACTCTGTGTACTTTATGTGGTGATTTTTATTGAAATTACACGCTAGCTGTTCCTACTGGTTTTACCCAGACAGGCAGTTGTAGATGTGCCTCGGGCCCAGAGTCGGGCTCAGTGAGCAGGGAGGATCATTAGCCGCTTCCCCGAGGATCTGGTCCCCGCTCCGCTTCACCCTCAGCCCTTTGTGGTGCCTGCTGATAAGGCCAAGCTAATATCTGCTCAGTCTCAGAGAGCACTGGAAACGATTAGCACAGGCTGAGCTGCTGTCCACTCCATCAGGACAATAGGAGCTGGAATCTAGCCGCAGGGCTGCTGTTATTCTGAGAGAAAGCATGTACAGCACAAATCCCAACCAGGTGCTCAAAACAAAGAACGAAACACCGAAAGCATGAAAGATAAACCTAACAGCTGCGTTGTAAACAAAGTGCAACGGTTTCAACCACTCACACAGTCCATGCTCAGACTGTCAAAATGCTCTTGAGAGAAATCATTTTAATGGTCACTTGTACTGACAGGTGACAAAATGAAGAAACAACAGAAAAAATTATTACTGTGAATAGGATAATAGAACATCATTATCCTATTCATAGTCTCAAGCAGAGCCGGGTAGTAACTAGTGCTGGACAATAAATCAATAACAGTATTCATATTGAAAAGGGCACATGATCAATATTAGTAGATAACATAATATATAGCCCGCTGTGTTCCGTCTGTTGCATGAGTCTCCACCTGTATGCATACACCCAATTAATAATTAATTTTATTAATTTTTTTTTTGAGTTGCTACTTACTTGAGGAAAATATATTCAAGTAGTGCTCCCCTTCCTTGAGTACAATCTTTGGTTGTCTGCCCACCTCAGATCTTAAGACATTTGTTTTTACAAACAGGCATTAAGTAATATTAAAATGAAACACTTATTTAAACTTCTGTGAGAAGTTCTATTGAGACTTTCATGTGACCAACACAACGTAGTCCACAATTTCAAACTGGGAAATTATTCATTCTGTTTTACAAATAAAAGTCTGAAAAGTGTTGCATGGAATTGTGTATTCAAACTTGTTTTTATTGTGCACTCCACACATAATACATTTTAATCGACATGGCATGGCATAAGCAATTTAAAATGTAGAAAAAAAGCAAAGAATTGCACACAAACACTTGCATAATGTACAAAAGCATTTGCATTTTGAACAAAGGAATGAATAACTGCTTGTTTTTTCTTTGCACAAGTGAGAATGATTTGAAGAGTGAACAAATAGTTTTGGAAATTCAATTTTGTTCTGAGGAAAACACCAAAGCGACTGAGAAAAACTGTATTAAACCTTTATATCACTAAGCAAAAAATTAAGAACATGCATATTTTCTTGTGCATGTCTGAAAACAATGGAAGGATTTTTAATATTCCACAACAAGGACAGAACAGAATAACCAGGCAGCATGAGTCACTTTGGTAAAACTCATTAATTGCATCACTAATTCCTGCAGCTGTTTGGCATGTTTCCCTGAAAAATTACATCTGATTTATGCAGAGTTGAAAGTGTTAGAGCCAGAAATCAGATGATGGATAGTTTCCACATTGAGAAGGTGTTATCTTATTGCTCTTTGGAGGAAATGACATCTGAATCTGTGTTCGATACGACTCAGATCACGTACAACTGTGACTCATCCTCATGTTTGTGTGAAGCAGCAGGTTAAAAACAGCTCAGATATTGAGTTACTTTGGTAACTTAACAAAGAGATTAGATCTGTAATTAAAAACTGTAGACTGATGTTCTTATCTAGACATAGAAGTTCGATCCTGGCTGTTTGTTCAGCGAGCACAGCAGGAAAAGCAAAACCCACAATTAATCTCCACACTGACATATTTCAATTCAATTACAGTGGAGATGGTACTTTTTTATATCTTTTTAATGTTTTCACCCTTTGATAAGTTGAAATATAAGTAAGGGACTTTCAAACAATTTATTTTCAAATATATACATAAAAAGTAATGCATGCATTTTTATATTCCATCATTTTAACTGCGATACCCCTAAATAAAACCCACTGCAGTCAAATAAATCAGGTTAAAGAGTGAGTATTATGTAAAATAAACTTGTCTTTTAGCTTTATTTGCCATCCTTCCTTGGCAAACCCTGCCCTACACGGCTCCTCCAGACTAGCGGCAGCGGCAATTAGCACCTTATGAACTACTTCATTGTTCAACAACTGTAAATGGCTGTTAATGGGATAATGGAGGTGCATTGTTGTGACAACGTATTGAAGGCGAAATGTCGAAAAGAGTAGGAGCTTCTTAAAGAGACAGAGGCCTGATAACAAAATGTCAAACTAGAAAGTTAAATTTCTTTTAAGTTATTTTTGATATATGCAGGATTTTTAGAACTGAAGATAACATAGTACTGAAGATTATACTATATGCTTGGAAAATAAACAATACTACTACTAATAATATTTTATAATAATGCTTAAGATACAACCATAAAGAAATGTAGTTGTAATTGCAACAACGTTGATTAAATGTAGATAAAAACAAACGCATGCCACACTTTATAGAGTTATAGATTATTTTATTTATGACATGATAAAATGCTATATGAACACAAGTACTTCTGCAAACCTCATATGTTCATACAATTTCCTCAAGTTGTTTTCGTGTTACAAACGTGATTACAAATGTAGAGGAAAAAACTTGGTGGGTAATTTAATCTGGTGAATCAATTTTCATTAAATGCAAAAAAAAAAGTTCTTAATGATACAAAATAACTTGAAGATCACGGTCTGAATCGAGTCAGATCCACTTGAGGATTTCGGTCTGCTCTGCATCTTCAAGGTCAGACAATTAGTCTTGTTCCTCGTCATCATTAGGGGAATATTTTTCCCGCCTCTGCAGCACGTCTTTGCCCTTCTGTTTGACATTTCTGTTGGAAGTGGTCACGCAGCAACCAGCATCACAGCAGCAGCATGAATAGAGGATTATCTTTAAATATTGCATCGCATCTATTGGTTATTGTGTTATTTTGTAACCAGGTTGCTGTGTATTGCAGACTTCTGCCCAGGTCCCTCTTGAAAATGAGCTCCAGATCTCAACGGGGTTTACCTGGTTAAATAAAGGAAATAAAATAAAAATTGAGCGCAGAAACAAACAGGCATCAAACAAATTCATCATGTGTCATGCAGGCTGGGAAAAACACGTTCCTCCAGTTAACTGAAACTTCAATAAAATAGTTTCAAAAATGTCAGTTTTCCCCAAGCTGATTTTTACAGCACCATAAATATGACATAACTTCTCTTCACCGAAGCAACAGTTCTTCAAATTCAAACGAAGATGAGTGAATCAAGTGACAAATAACTGTCCACTAAATATGTTATCACCAGCAACCAGTATATCACGGTATAGAATAATAAGACGATTCTTCCAAGAATAATATTAATCTCAAATATCTCATTTGGATTTAAGTGTAAACTTTGACTAGAGCACTACAAAAAAATTGTTTTGTTTTTGTTTGTTCCCTTTAAAGAAACTGAAATTATTGCCTAATTACTTTCAAGTCGTTGTCGACATCAGCAGTAAGTTTTTTACCTATATAATCGTTAGTTAATCATCTCACTTTTTTGTGCTCTTTTTTGGAGTATCAGTTATTTTAAACTAAAAAGAATGTGTGGTTGGCTGCAATGGCGCCTGTTAGCCTGTAGAGGGCAGCCTACAGCTTCACGCTGCGCCGGAACACGATGCAATCACGTGACTGTAAGCGGAAGTAAATAAACTGCTTTCCCGCGCAGTCGAATAACTACAAGCTAGGTGTTTGTGGAAAATCCGACATAATGGACGAGCTTTATTTGGATAATATTGACGAATATGTCAACGATCACAACAAAATAGTGAGGATATTGTAAATTTGTAAAGTGTTCCGTCATATTTAATGTTGGATTTTAGCTTTCGAATTGTGCAAATATGTAGCCACGGAATTACGTTGAATAACATAACAATTAAATGTCTCATAGCTTTCACAACTAAAGACTTCCTTTCTCCAGGGGAGTTAAATGTACAGTGTGATAGGTTTAGGTCGTCTGAATCATTCGGCTTTAATTTTAGAGTATAAATCTTGCTAAGAGTCGACAGTTTTTTTTTTCTAACGGTTGAGTTGTTTCACTGAATACATAGAAACCCCAACAGCTACTTTAGTACAAGAGTCGACAGCAGATGGCTATAAAATATAACGGTTAAATAAATTGCTTTTTAGAGCCTCTTATGTAAACACAGAGTAATTATATATTTTCATATTTCTCAGGTTACGTATAAGTGGCTCAGTCTGACCCTCGGAGTCCATGTCAACACGGCTAAACAGTAAGTAATACTGGTTTTCTTAAAGAGAGAAGTATTGAAAAACATAGCTGTCCTCATCTTCCTCAAGGATCAACAAATTCGATTTATAACAATAAATCCTCCATCTGATCAGGAACTGCAAATTCATGTGAATGCTAAAGACAAAAATATACATGGTATAATCAATACTAAATGTTAAAGTTTTATAACTCGTGCTTTTAATTTTTTTTTCATGTGATAATTGTTTCTGTGTCAAGTTCAACTCTAAAGTGTTTTTAAAAGTGATATTTTCTTTTATTTTAAAAAGGAGATTCTTAGTTTTGTTCATAATGTTTGACTTTTTCCAGAAAATTGATTTCTTTGCTTTTCAATCACACTAGAATTACATACTTTTTGGGGGTTAATAAATTTGATTCAAATGGGAAAAATTCATAAACAGAAAATATGGGATTGGGAAAATAATAAAACATATTTAATATGTCTTGAGTTAAATACATGTAAAATGTGTTTTCAGGATGCTCTACCATTACTTGGAGCACAAGAGGAAGGAGAGCTCACCTCAGCTTCACGCCACTTACCTCGTGTCTGGGAAACTTGAGGACAAAGGTCAAATGGTGAGTAACAGGAGCTCCTCTGACTCGCATCATCTTTTTTTGAAAAAGAAAACGTCAAGTTGATTTTATTTTTTGATATTTTTAGTGTCACAAGGTGTCTGTTGTTAGAGAAGACCAACTGGAAGGTAAATATAAAATCCTTGTTTTCTTGTAGTTTCAGTCCTAAGAAGTTTTTACCAAGTTTATCATAGTTAATTAAAACTAACGAAATAAACAATCAGTTTATGTCAGCAGTGTGTAAATTATGGCACTTTTTAGTAACAACACTTACCTAGTCTGCAAAATGGAGACAGCAAAAATGTGAGTTGGTTCAACAATAACTGAATAATTTTTTTTGAAAATGTGCTTAATATTCATTAACCAATTGATATATACATAATCACAATACAATAATTTGGACATTTTTAGGTGCAAAATTTAAAAAGGTCAATGAGTGAAAAAACCGAAACTACTACTATAACTTATAAGAACTACATCCAACAATATTTAATCAATAAAAACTGGCAAAAACTTATCAATTAATGTAAAACTAATTGAATTAGGCAATTACAAAGTCACAACAAAATAAAACACAACTATTCTTTTTATTGCAATTTTCTCTAATAAAACACAAAAGAAACCAAAATTTGTCTTTAAAATTTGTTTTCTTCTGCAGATTTCAAATCCAAGATGAGTTTGATAGTGAGCGTTCATGTCTACAGCATCCAGAAAGCTTTGCTCAAAGATAGCGGCCCCCTCTACAGCGTCGACTACGATGCTGTTAAAGACAACCTGAAGAACTGCAGCAGGTTTTAAGATTTATTAATAAAAATTCTGCTGGTTTTAATGCATTTGGCTGATAAAAACCGTTTGGCTTCCTGACTTGTAGATACAGCGCGATCCGATGTGCCAGAGCGGTGCCCATGTCTGCCGTGGAGCTGCAGCAGGTCCAGGAAATTCAGCAAGCACCTCCATCGGCACCTGAAAATAAAAAGTCCACCATGAACGGGGATGCCAACATGGCCTCCAAACCATCAAGCAAGCCGCAGAAAGGCATCATGGGAATGTTTGCAAATAAATCTGCACCCAAAAGTCAGGATAACAGCAAAGAAGTCAAGCCTGAACCAAAAGAAGAATCTCCTGTGGTAGGAGTTTTTGTTGTTGGTCATAGTTGGCTGTTTTTACAGAAAAGTAGAGATTTAGATTTCTGTTTTGTTTATTAGCCAGAGGCTCCAAAAAGTAAACCAGCAGCGAAGTCCAGTGCGATGGCCAACTTCTTTGGAGCTCAAACAAGTGAGTTATATTATTACTAAAATGCAGAAATCATCTGTAGTCTGGAAAGTTTTGCAGGAAATTAAAGGGATTATTGGATTACTTCAAAGTTATTGACTTAATGGATTGCATTATGAGTAGGAGTGACCGAAATTTATATGGTTTTATGATTGGATTGATTGTCATCTTGTAATGCACTGAGATTATATTTGTTCTGAATTTGAGTTTAGAAATTAACTGAATTGATTTGTCACTTCCAGAAAAAACAGAGAAACCTGTGGAGAAGCAGCAGGAGGCTCAGCTGGCCATCGCTTCAGAGCAGCAGCATCAGAGAACCACAGCGGAGGAACCTGCAGCCGTGCAGCCGCACAAAGAGACCAAAACAGACTCCAGGAGGTTTGTCTTCACAGCCATAAATTGATCATTTTAATTATGAGTTAAAGTGTGGATGCAGTATGTATTAAAATAATAATGTTTTGAATCTGTTTTTAACAAAAAAAGCAAAACAAAGCGAATGGAAGAGTCTGATAGCGAGGAGGAGAAAATGGAAAAAAAGAAGAGGCGAAGGATCAAGAAACCACAACCAGACAGCAGCGATGAAGACGGTCAGTTTTTTACTTCTACTTTCTTTAATTCTAATATTTGATGAGTGGAAGAGAAAAATCTTAATATTTACAATTTCTTAAAATCTGTTAAGATTTAACATGAATTATTTTAATTGCAAAGATGACATCACCTGTCAAATTTATCTAGAAAACTGCCTGAAGTTCATCTTTTTTTCTTTTACCAGTTATTCCAGATTCTCCACCTCAGATGAAAACAAGTCCTAAAAAGGAGCCTGAGACTGTCCAACATTCACATGTGAGTGAACAGAATCAGGTCATTCATGTAGCAACAGATACATTTTTCTGATGGACCTGGATTGTTTCCTGTTGCTTTCAGACGAGCTCTGGAACCAAAATAAGGAGGAGGAGAAAAGTCCTGAAGTCACGTACCTTTATGGATGAGGAAGGATGCATTGGTAGGAACAAAATTATGAAATTAAATTTGAGATTTTTCACTTTTTTTTTTTTTTTTTTTTTTTTTACATCTTTTGATTTTTGCCCTTTTAGTCTGAAACATGTTTATTAGGAATAATAACTATACATTAATCTCCCACTCTGTTCTTTTTTAACACAGTAACAGAAAAAGATTACGTGAGCGAATCTTACTCTGAGACAGACGATGATTTTCAGAGCACCAAACCAGCTTCACGTAACAACAATAAAGCAAAGGTGACGTCGAGCAGCAAAGACGACGACAAAAAGACTCAGAAGAAATCATCGACGAGCTCAAATAAAGGAAGTAAACAAGCTTCCATTATGGGATTCTTCCAAAAGAAATGAGGCATTTCTGTTGGCTCTGAGGAATGATGCCGAACTGTTGGCAGACATCCTGCGAAGACGTTTAGATAAACTGACTTAGTTCACTTAAACGGACAGTTGAATGGCAGGAAAACACGTCTCAAATGGACTTGAGCCTTTAAACATGATTAATTCAGGAAGATCAAGTTTTTATGACACTTTGCTGATCAGTTCAATAAACATCGAAATTAAACAAAGTGTACTTTATGTGATTAAAAGAGGAATGCTTCTGTGATTATTGTGAACAAGGAAAAGTCACAAAAACTAATATTGGGCCATAACAAGTCTGGTTAATAACTGTGTGTTTTAGCAAATGGAACCAAATTGCATTGAAGATTTTGAGTTTCTAATGCGTTACTTTACATTACAATTCTAAAATAAGTAGGGCTGAAACGATCTGATTAATATGATGAGTCAATTGAAATGATTGTCACTATTTAGCAATCATGAGCTGCAGTATACAGACTCAAAAAGACAATTTACTAAAAAAAAAACCAACATATTCAAAAAAGTAATATAGTGAAAACTGCAAAAAAATAAATGTATTTTGTCTTTATGAAATGTAAGTTTTTAGATAAAGTTCAAGAGTTAAGGTGGGTTCAGCTGAACTCCTTCCTCAGTCAGAGGTCCAGGTGAATCTCCAGCAGGACAACAGGTGACATCAAAACGCTGGGATGCAAAACAAAAAGGTTAGTGTATAATAATTTTAAAAAATTAATCAAGCTCCCACTTGAACCCTTTTGTCATCCAATACTTTTTTGGTATTTTATTTCACATTTTGGTCTGTTTTCTGAGTACCAACCTGTCTGAAGGTTCCTGGTATCAAATATAGGAGTCCTGCCGCCCACATGGGCACCATGAGAACAGATGACAGGTTAAACGTACCAGTCTTTAATCTTAACGTTAAGTTGTTTGATAAAGGTAATGTACATTTATACTGACATTTATTCATTTCGACTGCAGTGCCTCCCAAAAATCACTCCTAAATAATTGTTGTTACCCTATAGAGGCATTTCAGGCATTTCTGATTGAGATATTTGCCAAACTTCTACTGAAATTTGTTCAACATTTGCACCTGCTAAATCCTTAATTTCTAGCAATCTGTTTCGTGTAGTTTTAAAGATTAACTCAGTTCAAAAGACTCATAAAAACATTCATTAAATTGCTTTCAATTAATAAAAAAAATTACAAAATATATTTCTTTACTGTTTTTTCTCTGAAAATAATAATTTTCATGTTTATTTTTCCATCCAAAACTGTAAACAAAAACAAACCTGATTCAGCCACATGGTCAATAGCCACACCTTGTTTCTGAGCCATGAACCTTAGAACAGAGAAGATGACAAAACCAGCAAGACAACTGGCCCCACTGTTCAGCACACAGCCAGAAGCAGTCCCTAATGATCAGTTATGAATTATATTAAAATGCAAAATAAAATGCCCCAAACCACAACATTCAGGAGAATAAATTAGAAGCTTGTTACTGCTCCATTTAGTATAAAAATGAAAACATTCATTTATGTTTTGTATCACAAAAATGCTCTTTAGTTTAATCCTGCAGTGGTTTAAATATTGCATGGAGAGCTGACTACATTCCCTGAAACTACTAAAACATATTCTTTCTTACTGGACCACTGTCCTCTGTATCTCAACCTCGTTTCAGTTTTCAGTTTTCTTCCTTCTTCATTAATTTCAACATCAACAACTTCAACTGTTGCTGTTGTGTGAAAAGAAGTTGAATTTTTATCAAATGTTTCTCCTAATTTGAAATGCAGAATGCATTTAAATTGTATATTCTTGTTTGGATGTGGTTCGGTTATCTCTGAATGCTGCAAAACTGCAGGCAAAATAAATGAGAATGATTAGTATTTATTTGTGTTTTTAATATAAACTCTTAATAAAACCCCTAACATTCTCATCATCATCATCATCAATATAAGAGCTTCATTTATATCTGCTGCTTGGTAAAAGTGGAAACGGGAATGCACAATTGGTTAATGATCATGTTTATTCAGTTGATTAATTCCTTTAGAATCAACAGAACAGAGCATCCAATCTACATCAGAAGGTTTGTGTCTGTTATTTAGATGAATTAAAGCGCTTTATACTTTACACAATTGGTCATGTTGTGCTTTACCACCACAACAAACTATTTAATTGGGGTTTTATTAAATATGTCAACATTGTGACGAGCTTAATTTATAGTTTGGGAAACACGTCCGCCTGGAATAAATGGCTGCAAAAGCATCCTTGCTGATGCTCTTGATCCATCGAGATACAATGTCTAAAATCTTTTTTCAGGGGAAGACAGTAGGGGTTATTGAAACTAATGAAGAATTTTTGTTAGAGAAAATGATTTGTTGGTTTCCAGTGGCCATTTATACCTTATTTTGTCTTCAAACTGATGTAGACAGATTTATATTGTTGAAGTTTAAGGTAGGTTTGGAGTACTAAATAGGCGGAGACTCCAGGAAAATAATCATTTACACATCAGATGTGACCTCCGTCACATTTAGCTGAGGAGACCATTTGTTCAGGATGTAAGATTAAATAAATATGAGTACTTTGCCAGACTTTACATAAAGGAAAGAGCGATAGGTACCAGGAGTTGTCTTAGAGTTCAAAGTTGACTCAGAAGCCCTTCAGGGGTGTGTACTCAGTTTGTTTGTTTTTACTTTATCGGTCACATGACTGTTTTGTCAAAGTCAGCATAAGAGAAGTGGTGGGAAATTATGCATTATGACTTGGCAGTACACCTGTATTAACCACAGAAAATATTCAATCATTTTTATGATTTTATAATATACATCAAATGTTTACATGCAAATTTTGACATTGAAAACACCTCTGGTAAAAGAACCACAGCAATAATAGTTTTAATTAAGTCACAACTGACTTATTTACTCATTTTGTTTTCCAATTTGAAAGGCCTTTATTACAGAAGAAGGACATGGTTATATTGTCATCTCTTTGCACTAAGTCTCATTGATGCCCACGGCCTAATGCTTTCACAATGAAAATAAATCTTCAGTACAAACTACATGACTGTAATGAGCGAGACACAGCTGTCGACTAAGAGGCTTAGCTGGATGCTGAGCTGTATCGTACACAGAGTGGAGGGGGGCTCAAATAAATATCCAACTCTGTGGTAAATAAGTCTATCAGTTGTTTTCTTTTCTACTGTTTTGTTTAAAGTGACAGAATATTTAATACAGGATGAAACAAGAGCTGAAAGCAGAGCTTTCCTTTAAACCCAGAGCACCAGGCTGACAGATGAGATGCAACAGGGAGTGTGGTGTGCCGGGATGTGTTGTTCTGTAATGTTTAGGCTGCCCAGTTACCCCACCCTCTCACTCTTTCTGTGAACACAAGTGGGCCAGTTGAACTGGTATTTGGATTAGCTAAGCACTGTTACATGAAAAAGGATATCCTGTGGTGTTTCTGGGAGTGGTCTGCAAATGTGAGCCGACATTGGTGGTTTACCATGGCTTTCTGTTCCATAATGCCATCCGTTGAATGAGGTCAGACATGATTCATATATTTTTTCTATATTTGAAGAGGAGCTTACACAGCTGCAGCCTAAAAGACAGCTGATTCACAGGCTGAAGTTACTGAACATCCCATGTTGGGTGTAACAAAGACAGTGCTGTTCCTAATATTTCCCTTAAACAAATTAGATTAACTCAACTTTTAAGTTGGACGTATTATAAATGTGTCAATTTATCCAGCGTTTCACTGAGAATTCAGGAGAATATTGAAGTTAAAAGGGACCTATTGGGGTGCTGTGGTGGCACAGGGGCAAAGTATGACCCAAGTATTGAGGCCTTAGTCCTCATGACAGCGGTCACAGGTTTGATTCCCGGTCTGGTGACATTTGCCGCATGTCTTCCCCCTTTCTCATTACCCTGTTTCTTGTCAAACTACTTTCAAATAAAGGCCACTAGAGCCACCAAAACCTTTAAAAAAAAAGGGGGGAGACCTATTATATTTCTTTTAAATAAATCAAGATAGGCTCAATATATACATAAAACATATTCATTAAATATTTTGCTCAAAATCACTGTTAGATAATGAGATTTCATCTGCTCAGTTCTGTCGATTTTGAGCTCCTTTGAGAATGAGCTCTTTTAGGGCTTTATCACTTTTAGGCAAATGAACTGCTACTTGCCATGCCCCAAAACTCTTGTATTTTCCAGCAGCCATTGTAGAGCCCATATAGTAGTAAAATCAGTCTACCAAATGTCTAACAATAAAGTGGGTGGAGCTTTGGTTGTTTGGCAACTGGGCACTACCCGCCCATTTTGATGTCATAATCAGGAGTTTTTTTAATGGCTCGTCTTCCAGACACTAAAATAATAGAAGTTATTGCCAGAAATGGGCTAGCTGGTTTGTTTTAGAGCTTAGGCTGTTTCTAAAAAAGTGTAGAAACCCAAATGGAGGAACAAAACGTGCAAAAAGTGAATTTTGAATAACGCGCCCTATATATAAGCGTAATCAAACACTGATATGGACCAAAAAACCGAACTCTGGTCCACCTAAAAAAACCTAGATCTTGGTTCAGTTAAAGTGAACTCCAGTGGAGCTAGAACACAACTCTGCATGCCAAGCGGATGGAAAACCGCTCCTGAAACAGACTATAGAGCAAGCAATTCTGGGTAAATACACAACCATGTTTACATTTTGTGAAGAAGAAAATTACACTTATGTCTTCTTCACATGTTTTTGTGTAGTTCTATCTATCTATCTATCTATCTATCTATCTATCTATCTATCCATCCATCCATCCATCCATCCATCCATCCATCCATCCATCCATCCATCCTTCCATCCATCCATCCTTCCATCCTTCCATCTATCTATAGATAACAGAGTAGATGCAGTGTTATGATGCTAAAAGTGTGGTCAGGAAAAGCAGCCATAGCTTTAAGGCTGCTTTGTGTTTTTGTAGAGGGGAGCGCCCTTCGGGATGATGTCATTGTGATCCAGAGCAGGAGGGGCGAGGCGGACAGCCGCTCATCCACCGGTATCATGGCTTCCTAACCGGAGGGGGAAGTGGCTGAGAGGAAAACAAGGACTTTTCTCTGTTGAATGCCCGAATTACCACTGCCCTTTCCAGAACCCGAGATTTAGGACAGAGGGGTTCGGCCTCCCGACTCTCCGCCACCGGCCGCCCCTGGGATCCAGGCTCTTACTTTAGTTTTCGTATCGGTGAATTTCCATTCGTAAACCGTGGAAGATGGCCGACCCGGCGGAGTGCACCATCAAAGTGATGTGCCGTTTCAGGCCCTTGAACAGCTCCGAGGTTACCAGAGGCGACAAATACATTCCCAAATTTCAAGGGGAAGATACTGTCGTTATCGGGGTGAGTTGTTTTATTCTGAGTGGCCGCAGGCGGTTACTTGACAGAACGCTCTGACACATCTCGCCATTTCCGATTGTCCTGTAGCTACCGCGGTTAGCACCTTAGCTTGTTAGCTCCAGCTAGCAGCGCTGGGCTGTCATTCAACAAAGCCACAGGCTGCCACAGGCTAAATTATTAACAATGCCAGTCCACCAAATTGGTATGTGGATTATTTATCAAAATATAATATAATTTCGTTTCTATGCACCTATAACTGAAAAGCTGTCGGTTATGAACCGTTTGCGTCAGTATGAAGGGTAAACCAGCTTTGATATGGTGATGGCTAGCAAACAGTTAGCTAACAGGCTAGGCCAACTTCTTCATTGCAGATTAACTGGCCCATGCTAGCAGGCTAGTTTTAATGCTGTAGCTTAATTAAAGCTAACATGAGCTATCTCGCCAGCTGGACACGTAGCGGACCCTCCTATAAACCGTGTCGTAGAGGAGGTCTGGCTTTCACAAAGCAGCGTGTTGTCACTAGAGATAAGAGAACAGCCTTGGATATGTAGTAATTATCGTGGTAATTAGATGTAGTGTTGATCTAATTTAATGTATTTAAACGGCCAATTCTCAACTTGCGTCACTGTACAATAACAATTCATTGGCAGTGACGTTCAGTTTTGTCAGATTTCTCCAACCTTTTACATTTAAAATGGGGAAAATTATAACAGTTCAATTCCATCCAATTATATTTACTACCATAGATATTCGCTCATGTTTTTCCCGACTGGTACCATGTCTGCTCTTCTGACCTGCCCTTTTTTTTTATTTTGTAATTTTTAGGGATTCTTCTTCCCTCTAAGGACTATGACTATGAAGTACTGAATAGATGATACTAAATCAATTTCTGATGATGATATCCCTGGCACAGAAACCAATGCTAATTACTCCTTTGGACCAATTTTATTCCTTCACAGTTTTACTTTAACAGTGAATTAGAAATTAAGATGGTGCACTTTCAGTTTCAGCTGTATTGAGATCTGTTTTCAATTTTTGTGTTTCTGCAACGTTCAACTCGAACGTTGCAGAAACGTAGCTCTTTGGCTCTGTGGCTCAGTTGATATATTAAATAAATTAAATATTGTCCTATTTTCATGAAAAGCGCTGGCCCCACCCTAGCAACTTTGGTAAATATGGTTGAGGACTACCACTGACAATAACATGTAAAAGAAAAATATTCCATAGGCTATTTGACCGATGTGTCTTATTGACTAAAATGGTGGGAGTTTGCAGTTTTGACCCTAAATCGGCCCACAAATTTAAAACAACCTATATTTAACTTGAAGATTGCTGGAAACTGGCTGACTCTGATCGATAGTTCATCTTTACCACTCAGTCAAAATTTAGCTGACTTTAAGTATTTTTAAATTGATGTTTAAAATGGATTTCAAAATAAACCAATATTTTCTGTTAAATATTAAGTGGTTTGTGAGGACAGAAGCATTCGCTCAGCAGTATTTTCTTTAGGAAAGGAAAACAGAAACCACATAAATTATAGGCAGCAATACTTGCAGGTTATGCATAAACTGGGAGTAGACAATAAAAAAGACCAGAACCTTTAGTAGCACAGTTACAGAGATAACATAACACAAACCAAGCCACTTAAACTATAAACTTGATCAATAAAGAAAGTTTTAGGTCTGGTCTAAAAGCAGACAAGTTTTCTGACTAATGGACAAAACTTGAGAAAAAGCTTCCTGCTCTCTGAAATCTGCCGCCCATTCTATTATTACGATAAAGCACGCTTTCGTTAAAGACAAGAAAACCTATTCAATTTGCATTCAATTTAATCAGGCTGCTATTCATAGAGTTCATGCTACAACATATTAAGTGCCATGTGAAATTAGGAAACCTGACATTGTCATTATACAAGCATTTCATTATGAAAATATTGATTGGGGTTGACCCACCTCAGTATGTCCTTTTTATCATTGCAGTGTCTCCACCACTCTTCCTTTGCTTTATGATCGAGGTCACATCATGCCCAAGAAATCCAGTTGCATTTTTTGCTCTCATTGAGATTGATGATGATGATGATGGTTGTGATTCAGTGTGCTAACATTTCTGGTTTTACTTGAAGAGTGTTGACTTTTTATGAGTTGTGTGGTTGGGACTCAATCAGCTGTCAGCGCTGTCATTCACTCCCTGATGATACAAACCCTTATCAAGCTTGGTCAGGATAAAAAGCTTTTCTGTGAAGAGGATGTTTTATTTTCATTGGGCTGACAGTAGAATCTAAAAATCCTAGTATACGCAAACATCAGTCCAGATTACGCCTGTCATGATGACAAATTTTTCTGGACGATAAATTGTCCCAGAAATTATTGCAAAAACAATAACATTGTTATTTTGAGACTCTTTCAAGTAATATGTTGATAATGACCTAATAATATAAGCTTGCCCTCAAGACCAAGAAACTTAAATTTTGTACAGAACACAACACCGTTCTTGAACTGGAACATATTTTAAAAATCCAAAATAAAACACATTAACCCAAAACAATACATAAGAACAAATAAAAACCACACACAGCTAGGTTTGGGTGATATGGACTTAGAACTTTTGTCACAATATTTTGTGGGACTATTATGATTACAATAAAAATTATAATGGATCAGGTAACTGCTTTTGAAAAAGATTCCTATTTAAAATTGACTTTCAGGATGCCAGTTATTTAAAAAGTGATATCACTAAGCTGCACACTGTAACTGCGTTTAATCATATTTTCTATTTTACTAATATTTATTTACTTCTCTTATGAAACAAATGTGGAGAAAATAGCAAAAATTCCGATGATGGTGTCAAGTCAATTGAAATTTGTCTAGACAATAAATCCTAAATCTTATGATTTAAAAAAAAAATCAGGATAATTGATAAACAATATGAAAAATGGCTACACAAAACTATAAATAAATTGACGTTTCTGAGAGCAAAATTCCCTTTGAGAAAATCATAAGAGTGGAAATGATCACTCATTTAGATGTTTTTTAATGAGATTGATTCATTGTTTATTGCATCAGATTTCATTCAGATCTGTATGGCTGAAATGAACCTTTTTATGTATATATATTTTGTTTGTTTCCCCTCATCCTTTTAGCTGTCTATATTATGCCATAAAATCCTGGTTAAATATTAGAATTGCGTTGTGGACTTTGACTGCAATATGCTAACTCATGCAAACTCATATAGTCTCATATGAAACAGAGAGTACGAAGCCTTTGAATTTTTTCTTTTGGGCTGATCAGATCTTCATCCCATTTCTCTTTTATTTAAACTTTAGGTGTTAAATGTTGAACACAACAGAGTTATTCATTTGTTTCATGCCAAACAAAGGCGACTGTTGTAACTGCAGCCACTTCCTGAGCAGCCGTGGCAACTCTGGCTGCAGGCCTTTGGCTCTCAGAGCCCCTAAGGCGTGGTGCAGCCCTGCCCAGCACAGAGTGCCAGTCATGCTGCTGGAACAGCAGTGCACATTGGTGGAAACGCATGTGTTTCAAAGCAGCAGCCTGTTGCCTCTGATGATGCATCTGCTTTGGCAAATACAGCACTAATAGGTAGCAGCAGCAGCAGCATTGCCTCCTGGGTAATCTCCTTGTTTTCACTCCTGGTTACCAGCTGTTGGACCAATCAGGGTAGGCTGATGGCCGGGCATGGTGCAATCTCTCGGGGTGGGGAGGGCAATTATTATTATGATGATCTACTTTGTTTTGCTGATGCTCTAGAGTGATTTTGCTTTTATTTTTGGTTCATTTTTAGAAACCTGAGGTTATGGCTGGGCAATTAAATCAGTTTTTTCATAACAGTTCAAGTTCCAATTTTAATTGGTTATTTTTTAAAAAATCCTAAAAAAAATTAATTTTTACTTCTGTGAGTTGCAGGACGGAGTATTGGGGAAAAGCTACGAGAATGTTTTTTATTGCAAGAATATAGATATAATATTAAAAGAATATTGGGTGGATTGACTTTGGTGAATACAAATTCAGATTTGGTTTTACCAAAAATGTGATTAATAGATGAAATGTATTTGTCACCTAGCCCCTGCTTGAGGTTTTGCCATTACCACATCACTTGCATGTGAGTGAATATTTCTGCTACAGACCTTTATTTAAAAACATCTCATTACAACATTCTGCTACTTTTTTGCCTGAAAGGTAGGAAGATAAAATTTCCAGATGAGGTTGTACTGGTGGTGGAGTTACAAGCTTGATTTGCTGCTAAAGCCAAACACGTTTGTGAATTATTCATGCTGCTGCTGCTGCGTCTCCATTCACTACTAGGCTAAAATATCAGATTATTATCCTATGGTTTGCTGTCATTTTCCTGGTTTCCATCCAGGAACCCAGGGAAGTCCTCCTATGGAACAAAAATGAGCTATTTTTAGAGCATGGCAGACGACCTTGTGCACTGTAGGATGGCCTAATTAAAATCTGATTTCTGTTATGCAAAAAGCAAAGATTTGACCTGAAAGCAGTGATTTCAATTGATTTAGGGGGCAAGATTAGACTGTGCCATGAGCAAAAGGAAAAGGGTGATCAAGCTCTTATCACTCCAACAATATATTACAGTGTAATTGCAATTTAAAACATTAATCCAATTAGTGAGAAGTGCAAATAACAAGGCCAATAACGGCAGTGACAGTGAGGACGTTAAACCTCCCATTGTTTGCTCCCAACTTTTTGTCAGTCTGGATATCAGCCGCCTGCTGCGGTTAATGACCAGGATGTAGATCTCTGGAGGGAATTACTGCTGTTTCAAAATCCTGCTAGACTATATACTACAAAAAACATTTAAAGTTTATTGATGTTTGAAAATATGTTCTTGCATTATTATTACCTTTATGTTACTTGAAGATGGTATGAAAACCACAAGATTATCGTTTATTACATGAGATAATTTATCAACAAGCAGGGTTTGTCGTGACAGGCCTATTTGGATACTTTTCCAAGTTGTCATGCATCACTCCGGCAACCACACCTCTTCACAGCCAGAGTTGAGATGAGTCAACTGGAAATGCGAATCCCCTAAACGCAGCACGGCGCCTCAGACAAACCTCAGAGTTGCTTGTAACATCAGATTCATTGCCCGTTGCTTTCCATCTTAAATGCAACTGCATCGATTGCTTTCTCACTGGAATTGTGCCTTAAAGTTTTAATTGGCTCACAGGTTGCCAACATCAGCTACACTGTGCTCGATCCAATAGACTGTCCCCTAAACGGCTGCTTAAAGCTCAGGAGCTGGTTTTGGGTTTTTGGTCCTTTTGCAGAATTTAGGTTTAAAATAATCATCAATGTCAAAGCTTTATCACTTACAACAACTTTTTGTATCACAACACTGACAGAGATTAGCTGAGGTAAAACGATCTACTCCTACTGTACTCAACATTGCCAGAAATATTTTAAATATTCATTAACAAAAAACTTTTTTTAAGTTGTGGTATAGTTTAAGCTTTGGCATAGTTAGCTGAGTTATGTCACAGAATAATTCAACAAATATTTGTCAGTTTTCTGCAATAAATAAATCAAACAGTAATCCTTGAGTCAGTAAGTGGACAGATCAGATAAACAGTTGCTCATGGTATTTTCCTCTTTATTTCAGGGTAAACCCTACATGTTTGACAGAGTGTTTCAGTCAAATACAACACAAGAACAAGTCTACAATGCTTGTGCCCAAAAGATTGTAAAAGGTGAGATTTACAGCTTCAGCTACAGCCAAAGCCATTTGAATCGTCGTTTCACCGTTTTATTTTTGTCCAATTTTCTAATAGATGTTCTTGAGGGATACAATGGGACAATTTTTGCTTATGGACAGACGTCATCTGGGAAAACACACACCATGGAGGTAAGAAATAACTCAATGGCTTTCAGGTCATCATATTTAAGATTCTTCTCTTAAAATCGTCTTTCATTCTATTTTTAGGGGAATCTCCATGACACAGACTGTATGGGCATCATCCCCAGGATAGTACAGGACATCTTCAACTACATCTATTCCATGGATGAAAACCTGGAGTTTCATATTAAAGTAAGGATGTTATTTTCATGACACATTTTCAGAGAACCCCAATGGAAATAGAAGTGAAGTTTTGTAACGATGTGTTTTTTCTTCATGGTTTGGTTTTTCATTTTAAGAGATGACATGCAGTTTTGCTCTGCTGCATCATGTTTCCTGTGTTTCTCAGTTTATTTTTTATATTCACTTCTGTTTTTTTGTCTTGCCGCTGATAGTGTAACAAATAGTGTCTTGACAAAATATTTAATTTTCTTGACATTACAAACCTTAAAGTATTTTATTGGGATTTTATGCGATTCACAAACAGAAAATAACATTTACGTAGTTGGAGTTTCCCAAAAGGAGATCAAAATGTAACTTTATGGTCAACATACAAAACCTTGTGTGTAGCACAAAATTGGCATTGCATGTGGCAGCATCATGCTGTGTAGATGCAGGGCAATGATGTAAGAAAACAGTTCAGAGGCTGTAAAAGATTTGACTCTGCAGTTGAGGTTCATCTTCTAGCAGGACAACAACTGAAACGTAGAGCGGGACTAAAGTATTTCCTGACTTGGAACGGGTCAAAGTCCAGGCCTAAATTTTAATCAGTCTGTGGCAATACTTGAACATTGATGTCATGTTGTTGGATTTTTTTCCATCCAACAACATGACAGGAGAAGAAAAAAACTCAGAAATTTTGAGAATGGACTAGAAAAGAAATCGGAAATTTCCAAAAGTTGAACATTTTCGACTTTATGAGCTCAGAAAATTTCCATGCTTTTTCCTAGAAAATCTCTTAGATTAATCTTAATATTCTTTGTTGCTTTTTCTCGCTAATTTTTTAATTTTGGGGCTTAGAAATTAATTTATTTTTCTAGAAAATCTGAGATTAAATTGAAAATTTTAGTTTTTTGGTGAATATTTATACTTTTTTTTTCCTCCGATGGGCCCTACTATGCGTGTATTTATCTTTGTAATATAAATACACGCCATCCAATCAGTTTCTTATTTAAAATGAAAGGCAATCCAGGTTTTCTCTCCTTCCACTGCAGTTAAAATAGGTCAGAATTAATGGTTGTAGTGTAAAAGTTTATTAGTATTCATGAAAGTTACTGTATCTGAAATAAAAATGTAAACAAATCTTGATTTTATATATATATATATATATATATATATATATATATATATATATATATATATATATATATATATATATATATATATATATTTTACAAGATTCAAATATTTTATCAACAATAAACAAAACAAACAGTAAGTTATTTTTCATTCTCTCTTCTGAATAACTAAATAATGTGGATCTTTCTCTGTTTGCAGGTTTCATATTTTGAAATCTACTTAGACAAAATCCGAGACCTTTTGGATGGTAGGTGAATTCCTCTCCCTTCCTTAATTATTCCAAACTGTGGCAGCAGATGTAACAGAGAAAACTGCCAACAGCCTAAAAATGTTGGAACAAAGTGAATAGTTATTATAATCACTTGGAGGCAGACTGAGCAATAAATGCGCTTAATTTTAATTGTCAGTATTCCACGTCTACAACAGGTGGGCTGTTTAAAAGTGACTATGTGGCTCTGACTGAAAACAGGGTGTGGAAAATGTTTGGTAGTTTCATGTTAGGTGGAGTTCAGTTGTTTTTTTTTAGCTTTTATATAAGAACAAACATCCTAGAAAAATGGTGTGCAGGAGAGTCAAAAGGAAATGCACTGATGCAATTAAAATTGTGTGTGTTTGACTTCATATTTAACCTTTATTTGTGTTATAAAACAACTGTTTTTACTTTCTCTCCAGTGTCAAAGACCAATTTATCAGTGCATGAAGATAAAAACAGAGTACCCTATGTCAAGGTGAGGCCTGCTTTTCTCTGAAACATTTGGTAAAACCAGCAAAGGGAGCTGAATAAAATTGTTTTATTTCCTGTTTTCTGTTTTTAAAGGGCTGCACTGAGAGGTTTGTGTGCAGCCCAGAGGAAGTCATGGACACAATTGATGAAGGCAAATCTAATAGACATGTAGCAGTCACAAGTAAGACGCCATGCTGCTCTTTGCAGCAACTCCAACTATTTATTTTCAGTCTTATTTAGTTCTATTGCAGATGACCTTCTGACCAAAACCGTTCTTACTCCTTAGACATGAATGAGCACAGCTCCAGGAGTCACAGCATCTTCCTGATAAACGTTAAGCAGGAGAACACTCAGACGGAGCAGAAGCTCAGTGGGAAACTCTACCTGGTGGATCTGGCTGGTAGTGAAAAGGTAACATCTGAGATGAGACAATCAGCCATATTTGTTGCACTCCAGCTGCGTTGCTTGAATTTGTGATTACGTTTGCAGTGTCACTCCTGTGCTTTGGGTTTTTTATGTGGTTTTGGTGTTTTTCTGTGGTCTGCAGGTTAGTAAAACCGGTGCAGAGGGAGCTGTACTTGATGAAGCCAAGAACATCAACAAGTCTCTGTCATCTCTGGGAAACGTCATCTCCGCGTTGGCTGAAGGAACGGTGAGTTGTTTTGTTTTAATTCCCCACAGAGCCTAGAAAAGTCAGGATAACTCAGGAAAAAAATGATTAAATTTCCAGATTTCATCCTTCCCATCTTTGATCCTTCCAGTTTTTCATTTATACATCCATCTGTCCAGTCTTTGATCCATCCATTCAGTTTGTATCTGTTCAGTCAAACACATGAAACAGTGCAGATTTTCAGTTATTGACATTTACAAGCAAGATAAATGAATCAAGAATGTACAAACTTGGCTTAAAGAATATGTATTTAGTGGAGGATAATGCTGCACTGGCAACCTACCTCAGCAATCTGTCGCTTTATGATTTGTTGAACATGCAGATAATGGAGGGTAATTTTGTTTTGTTAATGCTCAAATGTCCAGAATGTCTTCAACATTGGACTTTGGCTCAAATAGTTTAAAAAAAAACAAAAACCTGTTCTAACATTAATGGATAAAAAGCTTCCTGAAAACACAGATTAGATCAGTAAAATTAATACAAACTGTTACACCATAACCGAATGAACATGTATCTATTTTGACGTAATTACTCTGCTGAGCACTGAATCTCTTCCACCCTGAGGCAGTGATTTTTATTTAAATTGTTTTTATTTAAATTACATCTTAAACGTGTTGATATGAGACGTTGCTTCTTATAAGAGCGGAAAGAACAGGAGCACAGACCGTTTGCCAGCTGCACCGCCTGGAGCTTGAGCTTCCGTGATGAAAACAAACATGTTTTCTTTGTGTTGAATTTCCATTTTGAGACATCTACAGGTCCTTTGTGTCGCAGAAATAACTTTGCACGGATAAAAACTCTCCTCCTAGCAACGCCTCGCTCGAGCTTTTCTTTCTCATTTCACCCTTTTCACTTTGATCAAGTGTAGGTTTGTTCTGCGGCTCATTCGCTCTGTAAACAACCTGCGGCGGACAGCTGCTGAGATATTTATGACGCTCTGAAACAAATTAGCTATTGTCCAAAGATGTCTCCTTCCCCGCTGAGCAGAATGTGTTGTAAGGGATGATGGCAGCCTGCTGCAGCTTGGCTGCTTTTACTCAAAGTTATCATATATCAGGTGATTTGGTAAGGACCAGGTAGTTGTGAGAACAGGAACATAACCTGCTAAAGCTCAGTGTTTCAGACTGAAACATCTCAGTTCAGGAAATGCCAGCTGTGTTTGAGTTTTTGTTCGCTTTTCTAACTTTGGTTTTTTGCTATTTATAATGTATAAATAGTATGAATTAGTCATTCAGCTCTGTTACAGTGCAATCTTCTGTGCATGTTTTCAGGCCTACATCCCTTACCGAGACAGCAAGATGACCCGTATCCTGCAGGACTCTCTGGGTGGTAACTGTCGAACCACCATAGTGATCTGCTGCTCACCTTCCTCCTATAACGAGGCTGAAACCAAATCTACCCTGATGTTTGGACAAAGGTAACCCAGAAGAACAGACTGAACAGCTTTACTTTTTGGCACAAAAGAGTGACTGAATGCCGAGTTTCTTAATTTGTTTGGAAGTCAAGTTTATTTGTCACATTTCATGGATTGTTCAAAGTGTTCACAAGTGTTACATACATAAATCAGTTACCAATGATGAATAAACACAACTTTTTGTAAAATTTAGCAAATGCACATATGATGTTTTGATCAATTTCAATTATAAGTCCAAATAAACTCTAAACATTTAGGTTTAGGAACTCAGTGTTTCGACGGGTTTGCAGTTTTCTGGAAATTTGCTCCACATTTGTAGTATCCTGGAAATTATGCTTCAGGTGATGAAAGGGTGGTTTTGTAATTGTCTTTGTGTCTCTGAAGGTCCATCACTACACCCAGATTTTGATTATTAGTTTCTATCTGTTGTAACTGAAGCTGTGATCTCAATATTGTGAATTACAGCTTCAAAAACATCTAAAAATAAATTAGTCTTTTTCTTTTTATTTTGTTGCTTTATTGCAATTTTATACAGTCCAACCTTGTGAAAAATTAAACAGCTGTTTTACTGGTAAAAGAGAGCTGAACAAAGCAATAACAGCAGGGCTGCCAGTTAATTATTCCCTTATCTGGCATTCCTACAGACTGAATTCCAAATTATACTCAAAATTAAAGTTGAATTGCTGTTTTTCAGTGTAGAATTGCACAATCTCTCTCAATCATCCATAATCGAATTTGAGTTTTATTTGCCTGTTGTGTAAATGTAACCAATGTTAGAATCACCGCACCAGTCCAAATAGTTTAGCAAACTTGAAATGCATTCACTGTTGTAGTGGTTGGACTGGAAAAGTGAAGTGACATCGTGTTAATTCCAGGATAAATTAGCTTTCTGTAACATCATTTATACCCCAGGAAAACAGAAAGATAAGAATTACCAATTAAAAACTTGCATTATTACAGTAAAATGTGAAATTTTGATCTCGGAGCTTGCTTTGGGATTTCACATTGCTGATTACATTCATTCCAGTTTCCTGGTTTTTATTTTTTTTCTTACTTTTTCTTTTCTTTTTTTTTTCAAACATCCAGAGCGAAGACCATTAAGAATACGGTAACCGTGAACATCGAGCTGACGGCAGAGCAGTGGAAGCAGAAATACGAGAGGGAGAAGGAGAAGAACAAAACTCTGAGGAACACCATCACCTGGCTGGAGAACGAGCTCAACCGCTGGAGAAACGGTGAGGCAGAACCCGGTCCGGGTCACTGGTTCTGGCCTAAACCGCCTCTCTGCAGACCTCATTGTGTTTTTGTTTTTTTGTTTGTTCATTTGCGTTACTCAACTCCAGGAGAGAGCGTTCCCGTGGAGGAGCAGTTCGACAAAGAGAAGGCGAACGCCGAGGTGCTGGCTCTGGATAACATCATCAACGAAAAGTCGGCCTCTACGCCCAACGTGCCCGGCGTTCGTCTCACCGACGTAGAAAAGGACAAGTGTGAGGCGGAGCTGACGAAGCTTTACAAACAGCTGGACGATAAGGTGAGGTAGAGCAAACTGCAGCAGTCTGAAACATAGATGAATATAGTTTTAAGTTTCCATTCAGGTCTTAAAGAAGTGTGGAGCTTTACTGCTCTGCTGCAAAAACCACAGGAATCAACGTTTGGTTTAGTTTTTCTAAAATAATTGGGATTCAGCTATAAGTTTTGGTGTTTTTCAGGCTCTTATGTTCCCTTTAGTGAGACTTCAAGTATCAGTTAAGTGTTTCTGGGTTGTTTGAAGGGATCAGTTATGTAAAATTAAAATTTTTTTGTACTTCGGTTTGGATCTGTACTTCTTCTAAAAACAGCCCAAGCACTTAAAAAAACACCCAGCCATTTTTTAGCAGTAAGCAATAAGGTTAATGTTTTTTTGGCGTCTAGAAAGCGAGCCGTTTCAAACGCCTCCTGATTTAGACGCACTCACGGGCACTGTGCCGTTACCTAGCAACCTCAATGGAATTCCAGCATGTTTGCCAGCTGTTTTTACTACTGTACAATGGCTGCTGGAAAAAGAGGAAACGGAGTTGATGATGAAGAAGAAAATCTTTGTGTTGTTTATGTTGATATTCTTAAAAATGTCAAAATCTGTTTTGTTAAACACTTACTCAGCTGAGTTTTTATTGTTTTGGCTTCAGATATGAAAGACAATTGCCACTGGTTGGGTTAAATTTAAATTTTTTTTAAAATCTTTTTAATGTTCAGGATGAAGAAATCAACCAGCAGAGCCAGCTGGTGGAGAAGCTGAAGCAGCAGATGCTCGACCAGGAGGAGGTGAGATCTGTAGTTTAACAGATACTGGCAGTTCAGACAACATGTCAGTGAATTAAACCGAGCTAAAATGGATTTATTTAATATTTCTGACCTGTAGGAACAGTAAAAATGTTTTATTATTTCTCTCTTGCTGAGAAGTTTAAAACCTAATGATCCATGTTGTTCAGCTGCTGGCTTCCTCCCGGAGGGATCACGAGAACCTGCAGGCGGAGCTGAACCGCCTTCAAACGGAGAACGAGGCCTCCAAGGAAGAGGTGAAGGAAGTGCTGCAGGCGCTGGAGGAGCTGGCTGTCAACTACGACCAGAAGAGCCAGGAGGTGGAGGACAAAACCAAGGAGTTCGAGTCCATCAGTGAGGAGCTCAGCCAAAAATCTGTAAGGGTGGCACAGAAAATGTCACTTCAGATTAGTTGTTTTTATTCACATGTACCCTACAGGAGCAGAGCTTGATGCTTTGTTTATTTATTTATTTGATTTATTTACAGTTTAAAATTGAACATAAAAGTTTTGAATGAAAAGAACTAGTTGCAATAAATAAATCTTAGTTTGTGATTCCATAAGCAACGAAGCAGCAATCAACCATCCATAAAGATGCATCTTTAAATGCAAAATAGTCAATATGTTTATGTGCAAAGAAAAGAAAAACATTTTGTAATAATACAACATGTCTTAGTCAAACATTTAAAATTTTAGCTTGTCAGAAAATTTTAAATCGATATGTCAAAACATTGATGGGTCAGTTTAAGGCTTTTTTTGTTTTATTTTGAATTAGCACTACATCTCACAAATAAAACCTGGAGTGAAATCTTTAGAAACGCTTAACTTGTGAAGGAAATAATTATCCAGGATAATATTATTCTCAAGCCTGAAGTCGGATTTCCCTTAAAAATATATATTTCCAATGTGGTTTGAGTTTCAAATCAAAGGAAATCCTTTTCAGACAATGTAGCAGTGGAGACAGGAAGTAATAAATTCATCAGACATAGCTGAGTATTTAAGCAGTCAGGTGATTTGATTTATTATTGTCACGAGAAACTGTCGAAAAGTTAAGCTTTAACTCTGGGTGGACCAGATTATTTACTTTTCAAACGGACAGTTTCACTATGCGTCGGTCATAAATACACTGCAAAAACAAAAAACCTACCTGATATTTTTATCTAGTTTCTAGAGCAAATATCTTGAAACTTAACTTACAAGTACCTTGTCAGCAATATACAGGCGCTTGTTTTAAGTCAGTAATTCATTAATATTGATGAAAATGTGCTAGTTTGATTGGCAGATCATTTCACTTGTAACAAAACATTTTTCCTTTGTTAGAAGGGAAACAATCTGCCAGGGGAACTAGTACCTTTTTGTCAATATTATATTGCTGAAAATGTGCTTGTAAGTTAGTTTAGTCTTTTTTAAGTGTACTAACATATTTAGAAAGTAGAGCACAAATACTTGGTAAGATTTTGTAGTTTTGCAATGCAATGAATAATGTTTAAACGTTTTATAATCTCCTGTTTGCTTGCAGTCCATCTTGTCCTCTCTGGACTCTGAGCTCCAGAAGCTGAAGGAAATGTCCAATCACCAGAAGAAGAGAGTGACTGAGATGATGTCATCTTTGCTCAAAGATTTGGCTGAAATTGGAATAGCTGTGGGCAGCAATGACATCAAGGTACCAGGACTGTTTCTTCATTTTTGTTCTCTCATGTTTGACTTTTTCTTCCATCCATTTCAGTTAATCTCATCCTTTTTGATTCTTGGGGCGATTTTGTAGCAACACGAGGGCGGCAGCGGCCTGATAGACGAGGAGTTCACAGTAGCTCGTCTCTACATCAGCAAGCTGAAGTCAGAGGTGAAGACAATGGTGAAGCGCTGCAAGCAGCTGGAGGGTATCCAGTCTGAGAGCAACAAGAAGATGGACGAGAACGAGAAAGAACTGGCTGCCTGTCAGCTGCGCATCTCGCAGGTATTCAAGACTTTAAAAACGTCTATATGGAGGTACAAATACCTCTGTTTCTGAATGTTCTTGATGGTCATCTTTGTTTTAAGCATGAGGAATGTTGTCTGTCCACAGCATGAGGCTAAAATCAAGTCCCTGACTGAGTATCTTCAGAATGTGGAGCAGAAGAAGAGGCAGCTGGAGGAGAACGTCGACTCGCTCAATGAGGAGCTTGTGAAGCTCAGCGCTCAGGGTACGGCTCTTTATTATCGAGCATCCTTCAAAACTCCTGCATTTATCTATCTACAATTAAGGCCTTAAAATGTCTTAAAGCTGCAGTAACTTTTTAAAGGAATTTTGGATATTTGTTAAAACTGTCGCCATGTTGTAATAATATGAGACAGATGATCTGTGAAATGTTGATCTCATAAGTTTGAGTTGCATTGCATATGCTGTTTATTTATTCAGAGATGAAGGACAACATTTCAATCACGTTTCAAAAGGAGAGATGATGGAACCAAGTTATAAAACATTTTCATTGTGTTCTGTGACTTGGGACGGTTGAGGCTATCGCTGTCTGCTAACAACCTTTCTAGCCAACTAGCTTTTTTTTTTACCCCATCATGGGTTAGTAAAAATGTATCAACAGTGGCGTTAAATTTGCTATGACCTAACGGAATCTGGAGTTAAAGAACCTTCTGGTAGTAACGTTATGGAAACAACATACCTGGTTTTTTTTTATTTGGAATATTATTAAGTATTTGGCTTTTTGCTTGCAAAATGGTTAAAAAAGTCAATTTGTCTGTTTCACTGCATTTGATTTTTTTTCAATCTGTTTACCTTTTTTAACCAATGGGAATCTTCTCTTTTACAGAGAAAGTTCATGCAATGGAGAAGGAAAATGAGATCCAGACTGCTAATGAAGTTAAGGTAAGTCTCAATTAAATCAGTCCTTTATTGAGGTTAAATCTGCCTCTAAAATGTCTAAAATGATATTTATGTTTGTGTTCAGGAAGCGGTGGAGAAGCAGATCCACTCCCACCGTGAAGCCCACCAGAAACAGATCAGCAGCCTGAGAGACGAGCTGGACAACAAGGAGAAACTCATCACCGAGCTGCAGGAGTAAGACGTCTTTTAATTTTTAATCAAATGAATTGCAGGCTCTGTAATTAATTGTAATTAATTGAAAACTATATCTTGGCAAAATAAGCAACATTTTCAATCCAATAACCTTTTTTGCTGCTAAATTATTGAATACATGGACATATAAGCTCAACAAAACAGAAACATTAAAGACTGATTATGCACAATTCACTTTTCCATATGTTTTTGTTCTTCCATTTGGGTCTGAACTAGGGCCGTTGTAAATGAATATTTTAGCAATCGAGTCGCTTATTCTTATGATTAATCGATTGGATAAAAACAAAATTCTAAATTAAAATATTGTTAAATCTCACTCAGAAACTCATCTACCAACCATGCACCGCCTCCATGATTTCCGTTTGTTCAGACCGGGATGACATGAAATTTATTGTGCGGTTTGTCCGTAAAGCTACACTTACACTGTCCATCAACTACTCAGCCGCCAGCCGTGTTCAGTCTATCCGCTCACCTGTTTAAATACTCCTGCAGTTCTTCCTGCTGTTCGCTCTGAACCAGCGCCTCCTGGAGGAGAAAGGCCGATTAATGATTTTATCATTAATCGCTAAAATCCCCACGGGCCAAACTTTTGTTTTTTGGTGTCACATTTGATGGGCATTGTGTTGCTACCTGGCAACCCCAGCAAAGATCCAGCATGTTTGGTCAGCTGTATGCTCCATAGAGTGGAAAAGACAAATGTTTTGTTGTTGACTGGCTATCTAGAAACCACTTGCTGCATTCTTGTTATGTTGAGGTTGTGGCCAGCTGCAACTTATTTGGATTTAAATTGACAAAGCGCCATGAAACAACTGAAACTGAGCAAACAAAAATCACAATGTCTGAGAAAGATTTTGTGAAAAAACTGTAATTAATATGCTTAGTTTAACCAACATATCTATTCTAACATGTCCAAGGAAAAATTTTAATCTGATATAAATGAATCAGAATTAACACGTTAAAGTTCCAACCCTACTGTAGTTTGTGTCTGTTACTGCTGCTTTACTCAGATGAATATAAAAGGAGTATTAAACTTTAGATTTACTCATAATAATTGAGTTGACATGGTGCACTGAGGCAGATATTTTGATCGTAACTCCACTTTGTTTCCCCCCAGCTTGAACCAGAAGATCATGCTGGAGCAGGAGAGGCTCAAAGTGGAGCACGAGAAGCTGAAGTCCACCGACCAGGAGAAGAGCCGCAAGCTGCACGAGCTCACGTACGTTTCACAGACGTTCAAAAAGCCCAGCTTGGTTTAGATTCATCAGTTTGACTGCTGTTCTGCATGTGACTGCTGACGTTTGACACGCGGTTACCATTTCTGATTCGCTTCTTGTTATTCAGGGTGATGCAGGACAGACGGGAGCAGGCCAGACAGGACCTGAAGGGGCTGGAAGAGACAGTGGTGCGTTCAGTAATGAGTTGGGTTGCATTACTTTTACTTGTTTTGAGTTTTTACCTCATTTGATCTTTTTCTGTTGCAGGCAAAAGAGCTGCAGACTCTCCACAACCTCAGGAAACTCTTTGTTCAGGATTTGGCCACCAGAGTGAAGAAGGTGATTACTTTTTATCTATGCGAGACTGATTTATTTTGAGCTGCAACTGTTTATTTTAGCAATTATTTGGATAAAAATAATTGGCACATTCTGCTAATTTTTTATGCAGCATTAGAAAAGCATTAAAAGATGCAAGAAAAACATAATTTAGTCCCTAAATAAACCATTAAAATAAACATTTTGTTTATTTTCCTACAAATCGTTAACGATTTGTAGGATGCTTCTACAGCCAAAAATACTTCATGTGATGATTATTTTTTTCAGTTAGTCAATTTATAATTGGACAGCTATATTGATTTTTTATTTTTTAACAGAATTTGATGCAAGTGAACCTAAAAATGGCGCTTGAGTTCTGGGAAGAACATATTTACAGACAAATGAATTTTTATCTTAAATTCAACATATATATGTATTTATGTACTTTGTCTTTATTACACCTCCGAGTGTGTTCTTCTCAATAATCTCAATAATCAACTAATTAATCCAATTAATGATTTCACCCCGACATGCACTGATTTTTCTTTATTCGTGTCTGTAACTCGTACTTGTATTTATCTTTTCAGAGTGCGGAGATGGACTCTGATGACACAGGAGGCAGCGCGGCACAAAAACAGAAAATCTCCTTTCTTGAGAACAATCTTGAGCAACTCACCAAGGTTCACAAACAGGTAGGAGTCACCATTTTCAAACGCTTCTACCGTCTTGGTTGTCACGGTAACCACTTCTCTGCTGCTCAGTTAGCTTTATTTACCAACCTGATGCGATTTCCTGTCGTCCTTTTCTGACGATCTGAATTTGTTTCCCCAGCTGGTTCGTGATAATGCAGACCTGCGCTGTGAGCTTCCAAAACTGGAAAAACGTCTTCGCGCTACGGCTGAGCGGGTCAAGGCGTTGGAATCTGCACTGAAGGAGGCCAAGGAGAACGCCGCACGCGACCGCAAGCGCTACCAGCAGGAGGTGGACCGCATCAAGGAAGCCGTCCGGGCCAAGAACATGGCCCGGAGGGGACACTCGGCCCAGATCGGTTAGTAGGCGGGAAGCGCGTCTATTCATGTTTTCTGGAGCTGTAATAAAAGACAAATCTGTTCTTGTTCACCACTTCACTAGCCAAACCCATCCGGCCCGGACAGCCGCCAGTTGCATCTCCAACCCACCCCAACATCAACCGCGGTGCAGGTGGCTTCTACCAGAACAGCCAGCCGGTGGCCATCAGGGGAGGAGGCAGCAAGCCGGACAAGAAGTGAGTGCACAAGACATTTTGTTTGCTGTTCTTACACATAAATTCTCACACTTACCGCTACGGTATTTAACTGTTATAAAAATATTTATATTTTTACATATTTGTCACCGTGACAACCATCACCATGTCATGGCACTGTAGTATGAGGCAGATAATCCTTGTTAGCATAACCACTGATGCATTCAGGATGTTGATTGACGGCACTAAGACCCGCCTCCTGGCTGTGATTTTGGTTTTTTGGTCTTCAGATGGCAGCTCAGAGAGGAGGCGGACAAGATTTTCACGCAATATCTGTCTTTTTACATACTGTCACAACATGGTGACTGGTCTAGAAAATATTTTAAAATAACATTTTCTAAAAGTTACATACTGAAACTGTAAAATATGCATTTGTTTCTTTTTATTGGCTTATCACATAAATACCAAATAAGATACATTGAATATTTTGGTTGTAACAACTTGGCTGACAAGGCCAGCAGCGCTTCTTTCAAACAAAGCTTGATTGTTTTTCATTCTTTAAGTGTGACGTTTTATGGACGCCATCTTGTTTTTGTTATACTCCACAGCTGAAGAGCCGCAGAACAGAAGAATGACACCACAGAAGAAGAGCAACGTCACCCACCTGCCCACCCAGCCGACAACCTGTCATTCCATTACAGCAAACCGGCGCCGCTGCGGAGCCACGAAGGAGTTTCTGATTTATAAATATATATATATAAATATTCCCGGCCTGTACAGCTCCCCAAACACTTCCACCCACCCCTCACTCCTCCAATATAAAAATCTCTCTTTCTCTTATGGGATATAATAATTTAAATAAATGAAAGGAAACAGCAATTGTAATTTACAAGAAGCAGGATAATATTCTTATTCAGCAAACCAAACGGAGTCTCGAGCGCAGCCTTTTTTTTTGTTTGTTTTTTGTTTTTTTGAGGTTTTTTTGGAGAGCGAAACCGTGCACGATCTCGAATGTTTAGCTTCGGTTTCGTTTTTGTTTTGCACAGTCTGTCGTCACCCGTCGTCTTCGTGCGAGTAGTTCTGCACTGTGCCAAGCTGAATGTAAACGGTAGCAAGAAAACAAACTCCTAAAAAAAAAAAGACCAAAAAAATGAAGAAGAGCTCGACCTTATAGGCTAACTTCTGTACATTTTATTACGACTTCTGAGTTAACCACAGTTTTCTCTGTATAGATTTTACATGCTTCATAAAGGAGAAAATGAAACTTATTTTGCGTCGAGTAGAAGGTGTCGAACACTACTGTTTCTGTGCTTGTACAGATGTAAAATCGGCACTACTGCACATGTTTCCCCGGAGAGAAAACTGCAAGGAAACGGCTGAAAAAAACTTTAAAAGAAGGATTTAAAAATAAAAAATATAATAATAATAATAATAATAATGAAAAAGAAAGCCGTGCAACAGTTGTACTGTAGATGTATTTAACTAAATACCTGTGGAGGCCATTTGTTTTTATCATTAAGTTAAATTAAAACTATACTTGTTGTTGGTGGCTTCGTTGGAAGGATTTGAAAAATGCAGAGGGATGAAGCGGGAAAATGAGAATGATCCGGTTAACACAGCAAACTTCCACCCTGTTAGCCTACACAAAGTTGCTAAATGTAGTGTTTTTAACTAATATAAGTGGGTATTGTCGCTGTTAATAGACTATTTATGCATCTCAGCACACAAACTGCAGCCGTTTAGACAGAAATTGACACAATCGTCACACAATCGTCGTCGTCCAGGAGCTAAAAAAAATAATTTCTCTACAAGGGTGCCTCGCTTCTTCAATCATCTTCTTCCCGACTTTTTCTTCTTTATTTGTAGATATAAGACCTGCTTTATGCTGGGTTTTATGTGCTGTTATTGTTTAATAGATGGTGTAGATGTTTGATCGATAAGTTTGGGAAATGGGTTGATGGATCGGATCCTCGCTGCTGATCAGCCAGTCAGGAAAAGCAGGGTCAAAGGAAGGAAAAACACAAATTGCACATTAATTTTATGTCGTCACATGGGTAAAAAAAGGGTTTATTTAACTAAAACTAACCAGCGGGTGTAGGATTTTTTTTTAGTGTTGTATTTGTTGTATATTTTTTATTTTGGTTTCCACCACCTTTGTTTTTTTTTTTTTGTGTGTTAATCCTTTGAAGCCCCAGTGCGTTGGCGAGAAAGCTGAACCCCAGCATGAGAACACTAACACCTTGCATAAGTGCAATATACTGTAAGATACACTGTATGTCGGTCAGTTTGCTCCTGCCACGCCTCTTTTTGTTTCCCATTGGAGGATTCTTTCATCACTAGAAACCTGAAACAGCTGTTTTTATCGCTGAGATGAAGAAAAAAGAAAGGTCCTTTTCTCTCACGTAATTATGAAAGCAGATGAAAGAATTCTCAATGGAGAGGAAAACGTGAGAGCGCTGGAGCAAATCCAGCTCCAAAGGGAGGATGGTGTCACATTTAGACAGGAAAGTCGGGTTTTTCTCGCACTATTCTGAGAAGAAAACGAATAATAATAATAAAAAATAAAAAGCACTCCATTATGCGGCTGTTTAAGCTTGGAGGTGTAAAGAAGTTTCCAAAGCCCTGTGAAGAGAATAAATGGCTGTCATTGTGTTTCATGAGGTGCAGAGAGGAATATCTAGACGTCTGTGATAATCTGGATTACACTGCAAAAACACAATTTTAAATATTATTGCTCTAGTTTCTACTGCAAATATTTTAGGATATTTGGAATGACTCAAAATTAATTTAAAAGTGACTGTTCAGCAGGATGCAGGAGCTTGTTTTAAGTAAATCATTTCTCAATATCAAAAAAGCCCTAACTAAATTGGCAGATTATTTCACTTAAAACAAATAAAAAATGTATTATAAGTGAAACTGCCAATGGATCTAGTATATTTTCGTCAATATCAAGGAATTATTGACTTAAAACAACCTGCTATATCTTGCTAAAAGCTTATAAGTTTTTTTTTTGTTTTTTTTATTAAAGTATTTGCGCTAGGAACTAGACCAAAAATACTTGGTAAGATTTTGTGTTTTTGCAGTGCAGATAAAACTTCTGAATCATTAACCTTAAAAAAATGTTTATCCTATGATTTTCCACCAAAAACTGGATATGAAATGGTTTGCAGAGATCACTTATGGTGTTTGCCGAAATTACGTTTTTGCATTGATTCTAAATTAAAACAAAAGTGTAGCCTTTTTTTATTACTGTGTAATAGTTGGTCGATTTTTAAAGGACAGTAGTTTTTTTGCGGGGGGTGGGGTTTGGGTCAGTGGACGCGGTACTGGATCATTCCTGGAGAACTGGGGCACAAGTCTAACAGGGCTCTGATGACATGGACAGAGACGGGAAGTTTAATGAGATCACAGTTTTGGATTGACTGCATGATGTAAATGTATGTGTGATTAAATAATTATGAGAAAATTTGTCACTTTTCCTGTCTGGTTACTACAGTTTTAGTTGTCAACAGTTTTCTATTTTTTGCTTAAATTCAACAATTTTGTCCAAAAACAAACAGGAAGATGAGTTTATGGGCAAGTTTTATGATGAGGAAATAAAACAAGCTATCAAAAATGATTACAATCCAGTGGAAAAATAGAAAAACTGGTCTGTTCTGGTCTCCAGAACCACAAATTGAGAAGCAGCATTCAGATTCTATAGACCACAAATCTGGAACAAACTGCAAAACAGCCGAAACGCTGAGTTCCTTTAAATCTAGACTAAACCCCACCTGTTCAGAGTTGCTATTGAACCATAATTAAAGTTTGACCAACACATTTGATGTCTGTGATGGTACTTGACAAAATGTAATGTTTGTTCTTTAATTGGTGACAATAATATTTTGGTCACTTTTTGTTTTTATGATGTGAAACACTTTGAACTGCCTTATTGCTCATATTAGCAATGCAAATAAGTTTGATTAATTGACTTATGATGTTCCAGATATAATGAGTCAAAAGCAACTCTGAACAGGTGAGTTTTAACCTGGATTTAAAAATAACTCTGTTTCGGCTGTTTTGCAGTTTTCTGGAAGTTTGTTCCAGATTTGTGGAGCATATAAGCTGAACGCTGCTTCTTCATGTTTGGTTCTGGATTTGGGGATGCAGAGCAGACCAGAACCAGAATACCTGTTGTTGTGAAAGCAGATTTTTAGATTTTTAAGCTATTGTGATGCTAAGCTGTTCAGTGAAAGGGAGTATTTAAAAGTCTATTTTCTGAGTACAGGAAGTTTTTTAGACCTGTGAAGACAATTGCATAACGCAACTAAAGATTAAGTTGTGGATGAGTTTTTCTATTTGTCTGACTCCTTTAATCCTATAAATGTTCAAGTGTTAGAAGGCCGATTTTGTAATTGTCTTTATGTGATTCTGAAGGTTCATGCAGATTCAGGCCAGATCACTAGTTTCTAGCTGTAATAACTGAAGTTGTGCTGACTGTAGATTCTTGTTTAGGTCCAAAAATAACTCCAGTTTTGTTTGTTCAGTTGGAGAAACTAATGGCACCTCCGTGTTTTGATTTTAAGATCTATCTAGCACTTGTAGTTTCACATTATTGCCGCGAGAGAGCGCTTATTCCCTGTTTGCATCTTTAACACCTGAGGGCCTCGAACCATGTGCATTCCTTAAAAAGACGATGTCTCACTCTTACAGTATTTCCATGACAAATAGCTATAAAAGACCTCTTGGAAAAAGAACACACGCATAGCCAGCTGGTAATCCGTTGTGTAATAGATGCGCAATAGCACACAGTTCGGAAAATAATGACATCTTGGCACACCGCAAAATAAATCCTGTTTTCGTCTCCGCTGAAAAGTCTTCACCGTGAGATATCACGTGAGTAGACGATCTTTGCTGAAAGGTGGTTGCCGAAGTTGTCAGAAGCAGGCGAGAGTCCACGGGAACGGGAACTGTTGTGGATTACCCACCCCACACACACCGAGCCGGGAAGGACGGGATTGTCCGAGAAACTTTTTTAAAAAATAAGAAAAAGACAACCGCTCAGTTGGACCCGGTGGCAGCTCCACGGGGAAAAGTTTCCCGGGATTTAAGTTCGCAGAGGGGCGCCGGAGTTTGCCGACCTTTCCCGGAAGACTCACAAGCGGAGACACGTTCAGGTGCGAATCTTTGGCTGGGACTCTCAGGAATGTTTTAGCCACAAAGCTAATTAGCTAGGCTAATGTTAGCGACAGATTAAGGCAGGACGGTTGACATTTAAGACGAAACTTTGCTTTAAAAACCATAAACATGAACTACAATTAAATCTGCAGCCTGTTCTTAAAGCACATAGATTAATTTTAACATTTTATAAGTATAAAAATGTAATTTTCTCACATTTGTCGAACTAGTAACATTAAGTCAAAATAAATAATACAGGTCAAGACATGTTTGTCTTTTTTTTTAAATATAGGAATTGTATAGTTAAATGACAGTAAGTAAATAAAGCTGTTTAAATCTGTTTAAAACAAAAATCCCTAAAGGTTCAGTTTGCATCGCAATACATCTGATTGATTTGCAGTTTATAGTATATTGAACAGTCAAATCATAACAGCAAATTCACTTCATAAGTCACAGTTTTTCCATTTAAATAGTTGGTCGATAGTCAAAACTGGAGCACAGAAACTTCACTTAGAAAAGTGATTATTGGCTTTGGCTAAAAATAACAACAAAGATAATCACAGCTCAGTTTTTCCTGACCATTTTAGTCCAGAAAGAACATAACATGCGGTGTTTATTTATGTCATGTTGCAATCTGTGTTAACAGCAGTATATTTGTTTATTTCATTTTGTAGACATATATAACATATAATGTTGTTAAATATTGGTTATCAGCAACAACAGCAATATTAGTATCAGATATTGTTATTGGCCCTAATGTTGTAATCCTATTTATTATACTTTTTATATGATGATGTGCTCATTCAGAGGTGGAACAGTCAAGGTTTTGTGGGTTGATACCTCTCTTTTTATTTTAGATCTGATCTACCAGTTTGAATTAATCTTTTCACACTATGACACATAATTTACTTGTGTGAATAAGTTTTAGTTTAATTAAAGTTGAAAATAAGATAAAATGTTTCAGGTTCTTTGATTTTTTTAGAATCCAGTGAAAATCTGGGAAAGCAAACAAACATGCAAAAAACAAAACAAAAAAAAACAAACATTTTTTTTTAAGTACTTGCCCATAACTAGAAATAGCTGCATTACTTGGTTTGTAGTTTTCCATAAATCTAATTTCAACTTTGTCCATCATTGTTTTTCAGTTTTTTTCTATGTGTCAAATAAATAATTATTTGCCACAGATTGTAAAAATTGTCAACTGCCCTAGTTTTTCAACTTGAAAATTTCCTACGAAACTATTATGGCAAATCATAAATTTACTGTTTCATGCTTGTCTAGTCAGATCTAGGGTTGTCGCAAATTAATATTTTAGTAATAATAATCTACCGATTATTCTTACGATTAATCGAGAAATCGGATACAAAAGTGGATCAAATAAAATATTGGTAAATTTGGCATAACCCCACTCCATAACGGAAATGTTGCCTGGAGTGGGAGGCGTCTGCCAGCCATGTTCCGCCACCCATGATGATTTCTGCCACCCTTTGTTCTGACCGGGATAATATGAACTACATCATGCGGTTCGTCCGTTAAGTCACACTTACATTGTAACCATCAACTACTCAGCCGCCCGCCATGTTCAGTCTATCCGCTCACCTGTATAAATACTCCTGCAGCTCTGAACCAGCATCTCCTGGAGGAGAAAGGCTGCCGGACTCCAGGCATCGTGCCAGTCATCTTATTGGTCCTCCAAAATTGATGATAACCCGGGCATTATCATCAATCAATAAAATCCTCTTGGGCAGAACTTGAAAATTGGACATTATGCTGCTAACATTTAGGAAGTCAGAGCTCCGCGCAATGCAAGTAATGCAAGTAATGCAGGTAATGCAGGTAATGTCCCGGCTAAGTAATGAAAAGTACATTAATGAAGCTTCGAGACAGGTCAGTTTTCCTCAAAGAATTTTAATAATCGAGGTACTCGAATTATTCGAGGAATCATTTCAGCCCTTCTCAGATCTATGCTAAACACAGAATTGGGCGATAATCAACAATATAATTGAAACTAATATCTTCCAGTTTTCAAATAATGATTCTTGTTGTTAACAACAGTTTACATCCGTGAGTTTTCCTTTGCTTTGGTTGTGAGGATGCAAAGAAGAAGAAGAAAAACACTCCAAGCTCAATAAAATATAACAGATGTGGTTTGAATGTCGGCAAATCAGCTGCACAGATTTCATAAAATCCTTGTCGTCAAAAACAGAGTTTTGAAAAATTCTGTATGCTAAAAAACTTAATATGAAGAGATCATGTGTTTTTGGATCTTTTTTATTCTTTTCAACTTTAAAGCTTAAGCTCAGGGAACAATAATATAATAGATGTAGCACCAGGATAGCTGACATTAAGGACATTTTTTGTTGAGATATTGGTTGAAATAACATTGTGTGGGAGAAGAAATGTGGAACGACCTGCTCTGATGCCTCCTCCAGAAACGGCCTTCCTGCTTGTGCACTGGCAGGTTGTGCGTGTTCCCGTTTTAGTGGGCTGCAGCTGACTGTGTGACAGATTGTGGTTATACTCGTCCTAATGAACCTCAGGGAGCCGGGTCTCCTGGAAAGTGGTGGTGTGACGGTCCTAACTGGGGCGGTTTGTGCGTAAACAGAGCTGTTTGGGGCAACTTGGGGCCTATATTTAGTGTGGCCGCATGCAGAGGTCACAGCTGGACTGGCTCTGCTGATTCCTAATGTTCGTCATTTTCCATCCAGGGTGTCAAAGAAACTTAAAAAGTCTTAAATTCATTAAAGTCATTTGGTCTTGACAGGACTGGCTAATCTAGTATATTCTATGTAATTTCTGTTCCTGGAGATGGTTGAGGCTATGCTAACTGGCTGCTAACATACCATTGCTAGCTACTTATTATAGATAAAGTGCTAATTTATTGCCATTTATCTGGATGAAGTTCATCCATTTCTATAGAGATAAAGGTCTTAAATTGAACTCGTAATGGTTTGAAATAGATTTAAATCTGAGTTGGTGGAACCTGCAGGAAACTGTTATTCACCTGAAAGGAAGCGGTTACGCATAAATTACACATAAATTAATATCAGTGCTGACTCTATCTCTGGGTTTTTTGTGAGAGGTTATCAATAAAAATGCAAAGTCATCCACAAAACGATCCTGGAACTGAAACTCCAAAACCAGCGACTTTGAAACGTGTTGAAATTAAATGCTTATTTGATGCATGTAAATGTATGTTAATTAAATTACAAGCTTCATGCCAAACCAGTTTTCCTCAAGGAGATAAAAACCATGTTGCTAAAGCGTCTACACTCAGAAAAGTGTCTGTAGCAACAATGTGACAATTAATATAATACAATAGATTTTAAAAAACTTCAAATTTCAACAAGAACTGTTGATTTAATTAGTTTTGGTTCAAATGTAGGACAATTAAAACCAAGGAGTTCCCATTGGGTCGAATTTAGTGATTATTTAATATTGTTGACCTAACTGATAAAATGTAATTAAATTCTACTTAGTATTTTTGATAGCATGATAAATAATAAAATCAAATTAAATCAACACATTCAACAACATTGATTTTGTTATGAATGGGATACTATTTATGTGACTCAGCTAAAGTTAGTTTAGCTGAGTCACATGTTTTTAAGTGTAGCATTATGCATAGATGTCTACTAAAGAAGATTTCTTTAGTATTATTTTTTAGTGCAAAATTATTGTCTTCTGTCTTCGTCACTTAGAGAAAGTATAGATAATTTTCCAGGTAAAGATAGTCAGAAAAGTGGTTTTCACCACCTTAAACTTCTCTATTTTCTCTAATACTAATGCATCAATAAACCTTTTATCTGCTGCCATGTTTGCTTTAAAGAGTCATTTACCAGAAATCAACCAATCCTAGCAGACACCGACTTCCTACTGCCTTTCTCTTTTGTCCAAGAATTGCTAAACTCTGAAATGTACATCAATGGGAAAATGGATGATTGGTTGATGTTTTATCTGTTATTTATATAAAATTCAGGTATTTTCTCAAAAAATATCATAATAGCCATTGATGTGTGTATGTTAAGAAAATGTTTTAAGTGTATCCAGCAACTTGCAGTCTATTGAACTAGAGATGCACCGAAATGAGGATTTAGGCCGATACCAATATCCGATATTAATGTTGATAACTGTTTGGACCTTGTGATCACTTGTTGGAGCCGGTCGTGGGAAGATTGGCTGAACCTGAAGGAAATGCAATTAAAAAGAAATGAATATATTTTAAGAAAAAAATGCAATTTGGTATGGAAAAAAAAATCTGTGGTTTCTATTTTTAGACAATATTGCCTAGCTTTATCTGGTATTTAAACTTCTGTTTTTAGAAAATGTTTTTGCAGTTTTTTCCCCTAAACTCTGCAAGTCTGTTTTCATTCAGTCGTGATAAAATTATTCACACTGGCCCTCATGTGAATAATTTTACCAGTCCTAAGAACTTCCTGTCCTTACAAATAGATTATTATAATGCAAATGTCCAACTTTTGCTCTCACTGTAAGAAAAGTTCAGCGTTACTTCCCTTCTCTCAGATTTCACCACAATGGGTGAGTGATTTCCTTTGTGTGATGAAAGCACAGAGTAATCAGTGGCATCCCGGCCTCAGAGCTGCAAACAGGAATCATGTGAAACAGCTAACAGCTGAGACGGGCGTGCTTTTTTTTTTTTTTTTCTACATGTTTCTTCACTCTGTTGTTCATGTCTCAAACCTTCAGACCGCACCCCTCTGTAAAGCTTATTACCATCACTTTAAATTAACGTGCCGCCTCTGATTTTGCTGATTGGACTCTGGGAAGATTTGTGCGGTTTGCTAAATACCAACGCAGAAGCCGAGGCTTAGTCTAGGTGGGGATAAGTAAAAAAGGCAAACAGCCTGAGGGTATTTAATCTTCCTTATGCCTTTCTTTATGAAGAATAGAGGCCAGGAAGCATTCATTATTTTCAGTCTGTACATCCCAAATTATTTTTAAAACTTTCTATTACTTTCTTTAGAGAGAAAAAAAAAAAAATACAAACTACACTGTTGAAAGTGTTTGTAATGGTCCATTTTTTAAAACTTTTTTTATTAGTTACCTATTCACTTTTTTCTTCTAATGCTATTTAATGTGGAAAACTTTCATTTCTCACATTAGATCTTAAGTCTGAGCACATTTCTGTTTTTCCAAAGTGAATCAAGTGAATCAAAGCACTTTTCCAGAAAATAGCTGTACTACAAATATTTATTATTTTGAAAACTTGACTCAATTGTAAATCTGTTATGCAGATGGGTTTCAACCAGAAAATTAGGCTTTTTCTTCTGTTTCCTTTAAATAAGGGGTCTCCAAAGGGAGGCTCGAGGGCCATTTGTGGCCTTTGAATTGATTTTGTTTGGTCCCTGACCACAAATCCAGAATCGTACAAAATTTGGTTGACAAATTAGAAAAAATCAGTGACACAGAAAATTTGAAAATTGTCTGTTTTTCTTTAAGGCAATACCAATAAATGAAAGTGATAAAGTGAAACTTTAGTTTATTGTTAAACAGGTAAGATTAAAAAGGGGGAAAAAAAATAAAAATAAACAATTTTTTCCATTTTTAATTGATGAATTTTGTGTTTAAATTTGCCAGTTTTGGGCCCAGGATACAAACTTTTGGCATCACTGATGTAGATCAAGAAACAGCTGGAAAATAAGCTTTTTCCACAATATTTATTCTGTTTGATGATAATATGTCTCTAATTTCCAGCCAGAAGTGTTTGATATGTTTCTGCATTAGAAAATCATTTTAATGGTAGGAAAGAATTTAATTGCTTTGGCACAAATAGACATGATCTTGCTTTATTTAATGGGTTGTATTCAAGTTAAACCTAACTCGTCAAGATAGAGGCAAAAATAAATTGTTACGTTTGATGTGCTACAACAAATTGAATTTATTTCTTTTAATGTTTTGGTCTTCCTCTGTCTGGTGCAGCTGGTTGAACTAAAAGGCTGAAGGTGAACAAGGAAAGCTTCCTCTTGTTCTTTGTATTTTTCATTTGGTTAATGGATTTCTGTCCAGACCAGCCTTTTAATCTGTGGGGAAATTATCCAGCGGATCGGGAGTAATCCTGGCACTTTTAGCCTAATCACACCTAATCACTGATCCTCATAAAGCTACTGTCCAGCTGATCGAAAATGCTGCTTAATAACTGGAAACGTTTTACTTTTTAATTGCAGTAGCTTTTAAATTCTGTTGAGGGGCCACATAAAACCAGTTTTGGGGCCCACAAATGGCCCACGCGACACACTTTGGACACCGCTGACATAAAGTACGTGCATTGCAAGTTAGCTACGGCCAATGAAACCTGGAGATGTAAGTATTATTAATTCAGTGCAGTGCGCACAACGATGGGAAAAATAACAGAAAAACCGCTGAATAACAAAAAAATTCATATTCGTCCTTTTTTCTGGCGCTCTGTTGGCTGCAACCTACTTCCCTTCTTGCCATTGTTTTGTAAATAAAACTTTTTCCTGACCTTGTTATCTAGTTGAAGTGTTGAAAGTTAGTAGTATATATCACATGTACATTTCAGGTTTAGCGTGTTATGTTGACAACTTGACAGATAAACCGTGATAGTCATCATCAACAAGCAGTTTCTCTTAAACTTCTGCTGCTGGTTGTGTTTTTGTTTTCATTTTTTTCAAATGGGGGAACAAAGCTGAGTAAACTTTTGCTGCTTTGACAGAGCTTTGGTTTTGCAGAAAGGAGGGAAAGCACAGGCTGTGCAGGAAGTAGCGCTCTGAATTTACGACACAAGACAACATGAGGTCACCACTGAGAAACAGATTGCAGCACAACTAGTTTTTTCTCTCATTCTTTGGAAACTCAAGTTGCATTTAGAAAGAAAATGCTTTGTTTTAAAGCTTGTATATTTGATTTTCTTTCTTTTCTTTAGAAAGAAAATGCCTTGTTTTAAAGCTTGTATGTTTTATTAAATCTGCTGTTAAGTGTAGATAAATAGTTTAAACAATGGCTTATACTTAGATGTTGTACGAGGGACGTTAGGTGTGTTTGTGTGTTTATAAAAGTGACGCCAGCAGAAAGCTATGTGAATGACTCTACTGATCTTCCCGCTTAGCAGCAACATGCCTGAGTTATTACTGTACCTACATTTACTTTAGCTCAGCGCAGAGCAAAGTAAATGAAGACTGCATGACTCGCCTCTCTCCCCTTCTGGCTAATCTCATGTGATGATTTCAAGTTGTGAGCTGGACGGTGCATTCAGCCTTTTAAGAGGATTAAATCTTCTCCGTTTGTATCTTATTTGTTCACTGTGATTGGTTTCCCAGAGTATTGGGCTTCAGAAACCGATTGCGCCTTTGTTAAACATTTGTTGCATAAGAGATTAAAAATAGAAATAATTTCTGATTTCTTCTTTTTTTCCTTTTTTCAGAGCATCAAAGTTTTAACATTTTGAACTTACTTTACACATGGGCACAATTTTTTTTTACATTTTCTTTAAGTTTCTCAAACTGAGTAATTTAACAAATGTTTTGCTATTTTATGAAGGTAAAACATCTTCACTGCTAGACCAAAAGAGTCAAAGGAAGTAACAGGAAACTTTGCCTAAGCTTGAGCTTTTTGCAATAATCAAGTGCATTTATTATATTCATCCTGCTGTTTATAAATGCTGGATCTAAAATCTTATATTCAAAACTCCTAAGGACATCAAAATGGTGTTAAGAAGGTCATGAAAATAATTCTTTCGCTGTGCAATAAATTGTATTTATCTGATTTTGTGTTTGCTCTGTTTCCAGGTCTGCTGCTGAGCCATGGTAGTAAATATTTCTCTCTTATGCTGAGCCGCCTTGTGGGACAGTCAGAGGCATCATGGCGGATTTGCCCATCGCGCCGGGCGAGGTCTACATCGAAGTCGAGTACGACTATGAGTACAAATCCAAGGACCGGGTCATCACCATTCGGGAAGGGGAATGTTACATGCTGATCAAGAAATCTAACGACGACTGGTGGCAGGTGAGGAAAGACGAAACCACAAAGCCGTTTTACGTACCGGCTCAATATGTGCGTGAGGTGCGGAAAGCCCTCATGCCGCCACCGAAACCCATTTCACACTCCCACACTGCATCTGGAAACTCCAACCCGCGGAGCGGTGCTTCCCTCTGGGTGAAGCCAACCACTCTGGACCTGGGGATCAATAACCAAGTCACTGACGCCCTTCACCGACACGAGTCCAAATCCCGGCGCTCTCCTTCCGCGCAAACCGCCTCTTCAGCCCACTTCAGTCCCCCGATCCACCGCAGGAACAGTAATCACCACCACGCTCCCGGTACGCCCACCGAGCAGGAGCGCTGTCTTGCAGAAATCCTTGTTCAGGGCGGCATCCCCCCAAAAGGCTCGTCCAGCACCCTGCCTCGCTCTCGCGCCCGGTCGCCGGACTCGCTGAGGGTGCCGCCGGACGTCACGCAGCACTGCGACTCGGCAGGAGAGGAGAGGCGCACCAACGACTCGGAGTCGGGAGATGAACTGAGCAGCTCTTCGACTGAACATCTCCAGGTCAGAATCGTCTTCTTCTGTTGCGTTTTTCAATGTTAGCATTATAGTTGCTTAGGTTTTGTTCATAATGTCCAATAATGCATGATTAGCAGCAGACGGCCGAACAATTACCCAGGCGCCCCGACCACCGGGCTTAGAAAGTTTCCATTGGGAAACCCTGGGGATGCAAACAGTTAAAGAACTTGGCTTTAGATTAATGGTTTATTAGATTAAATGAGTTTCAGTCGATTAGCAACCTATTTTTAGTGTTTTAGTTTGTCCTCCATCCAGTAGAGGGCGCTCCTAGTTATGGGACTGAGAAACTTTCCAAACAGAAAAATTCTCTTTATGTGGTTTTGATTTGAAATACAAATATTTGACAAACTCCTTAAAGCTACACTATGCAGCTTTTTTATAGAACATTTTTTTTCCATATTTGTAGAAACTTTCACTGTTGTGACGGTATGGCATGAACAAATAATCTGTGAAAGTCTTTGGCAATGTCTCAGTGCTAACTAGAAATAACCAATCAGAGGCAGGAGGTGGGTCTTAGCGCTGTCAATCACTCTACATGTGGAGCTGCTGCAACCCTCCACCCCTTCCTTCTACTATCCTTTTGTAAAGGCTCAAGCTAGTCAGCATGGCTAGAAAAAAATATTTTCTTGGAACAGTAAGTTGTTTCTCCACCATTAGCACATTGAGGAGCACATACACATGATTGGTTAACAGCGCTAAGATCCTCCTTCTGGCTCCGATTGGTTGTTTTTGGTGCATTTCTTATGGTAATCGTAGCTCAGGGAGGAGGTGAAGGAGATCAATCTTCTCACAGATTATCCGCATCATAAAGTGTCACAACAGGCTGGAAGTTTTAACAAATATGTAAAAAACATATTTTAAAAAAATGAAAGTTACATACTGTGTAACTTTTATTTTTAAAACGTGTCAAAGTTTTTAAATTAAGACACAAAACCTTTTCAAACATGTTAAATGTCTCCTTAAAAATAGTTTGAACAAGGTTGAAAATATTTAAGCAAGTAAAATACAAGAAAAATACATATCTTATTGATATTTAAATTGAAGATGTGAGTTTAGCTCAAAATACTGCATACAGTTTCCCACAGAAATGCTAAAGTAGCTCTGTAATATAAGTTTGTTCTTAGTGTTTTGTCTTAACTGAGCCAACTCTCTTCTTTTGTATTGACTAAAAATACCAACTCCTTTGTTTTTGTTTCTGACCTTTTCTGTTAGCTGCGGTGTTCAGCATCATGTGTCCCCTCTCACTGACGTCACGACAGACTGATTGTGTTTTCTCTGAAAGGTTATCAGAAACTCCACATATGCAGTTTCAGTACATGTAGCAGAGCTCCTTCCTTCCTCAACCTTTCTTTGTCCCCATTTAATAGCAACAAAGGTCAAAGTAGTTGCGCTCGTTCCAGTTTTATCCTCAAGCAGTCCGGCTTTGGGTGTCAGCAACTGGTCTGCACTAAACTCATTCCTGGGTCAGGTTAGTGTTACCTGACACACAGGCATTTAGCATTTTTAAAATGTTATAATTTATCGTTTTAGACTCTGAGCACTTAAAATAAAAATCAGAGGTTCTGTGAATGTGAACGCTGCATATCACTGCGTGTTTCCAGTCCTGCTGAAATGCTGCTGCAGCTAAAACTCCTGACAGCAATCACCAAAAAGAGTAACGATGCTCAACTCTCTGCCAGTTTAATTACGTAATGGTTGAAGATGCAGTTGGTTTGAAAGTTTGAAACATGCAAATATTTATAGCTGTTTGACAACAAGGACAATAAATTATTATTTCATGGGGTTTTTTATGTTTTAGTTGAGAATTTTTGGCTTCAGAACAACCATTTATGAAGCAAATATATTATTTATCGGAAGTGTTTTGTTTTCTTTGACCCGTTTGATTGTCCAGAGTAGAGATGTACAAACCTTTTGTCACTTGGGGGCCAAGAAAAGAATAAAAAACCCAATTATTATTATAATTATTATTATTTTGTAGTTAGGTGATGTTGTTCATTATGGATCCAAACCTTTAAAATGATTTAGCATGTTTGCTTAAACAAATTTTCTGACAATGGGAAATGTTATTTTCTTATTTAAAAAGCAGAAGAATTATGTTTATTTGCATATTTTAATGCACTTTGAACACTGCATAGAAAGACTTACATGGTTAAATGAAAAATTTGCTGAAAGTGATGATTTTCATCACAATAGTTGCTAAAATAATTTTAGTTTATGCTCTATTTTACTGTAGTTAAAACGTCCAAATAAGCCCCGCCTCCGAGGACAAAGCTCCTCCTCAGGCTACTGAGTTTCAGCAACACAGAGCGGCCCTCTCCCACTCTGCTCCTTCAGACTAGCCAGCAGCAATCAGCAAACAACTGGTGGAACTGCGCATCTGCTGAGATTATTATAAGAGCTATTTCTCAGTGAATTCTTGGTGAAAATGTTGCTAAAGGGTTAATAGAGGAGTTGGAGTTGTGATGACTTCCTGAAGGTGGAGTTTCAGAAAGAGCAGGAGTTTTTAAAGAGACAGATGCCCAATTTCAAAGCATTCAGTTAAGAGGTAAGATTTATTTGTATTTGACATAACTGAAGCTAACACTTACTTGATTATGTAATAAATATATATGGAAAACACATAATACTGCCCCTTTAAAGGAATTAAGAACAAATTTAAGGCAAGGAAACCCAAAAGTAGGAAAATGTTCTCAACCAGAACCACAATGTAAATGGAACAGAGTAGAGACGTGTGTGTTTGTCCGGCGTTTGGGTCGCGCTCCTTGTTTCAAGCCTCTCCAGCTCCTGCTGACACGCTGCTCAAGTGGAGAGTTAAGAGTGGGATGTGCCGAGGTTGCCAAGCTCTTATCTGCTGGCTGGAGCAAACACAGAGAACCACTTTGTCAACAAGCAGTTGCCTCTGCTCTTTCATTGTTTAATCCCCTGGCTGTTGTCTCAAACGACTCAACTGATTCAATTAGTTATGGCCAGTAAAAAGAGAGGGGTGTGGTTTGTTTTTCAAAATAAAGAATATGAAAAAAATCTATATTTTTTGTCGCTTATATCAATGCCATGCTGCATTAATAACACAAAAAGATGCCCAACCAAATATTGAGTGCATGGAAATTAGGATATTTTCCTGACATTTCTTATTTAGAAAATCCTTTTTTGATCTTAAGTAATATTCTAAATGGCTAAGACTCTAAATTGTCTAAAACAAGTGTCAAAAATTGGCATATTCAATAATATTGAAATGATTAATTGGTTTAATAGTGATTAATCAATTATTGAATTCATTGTCAGCTAATTTACAGACTCAAAAAAAGTAAATTTAGAACATATTTAGAACAGGAATTAAGAGAAAACTACAAGGTAAATATATACATTTCACATTCAAGATGAAAACAACGTGGTTTGTAAAAATGTTTTACTCAAAACTTCTCAAGTGGCAAAGTTTCAGCTTCACCTGGTTCAGATTCACCTTTATTTAAAACAAAACTGAGTTACATGTTTACTTTAATGCAGTTTGAATATTATATAAAACATGCCAACTGGTTAAATGAAAAATCTGCACACTGTGCTACGTTGTCTAATTATCAATAAATCATCAGTTTCAACATCTCTTTTTTATCTTTAGTAATATTCTTAATATCTGAAATATTACAATGCATCTTGCAACATTTTTCAATGTTGCAATGTTGCATTTTCACTACTTATATCACAATCATAAAAAAATTAATGCCTGTAAACAGGCCAGTCATGATATTTCTATTGCGGTTGACCGTAAATTTAAAATATTTCAAACCCACCATCTGATGCATCTCTGTACCACCGTGCTTTCACCACCTGGAAAAGCTTCCAGCCGCCTGGGATTGGACAGTGAACTCAGTGAAGCAGACGCTCCCCTGTAGCCACTTAATAGAATAGCTGTCAAGGTCTCAGTGTGTTTTAATTTGCTGCTTCGCTGCACTTTCTCGTCCGCTGCTTTTCATCATCCCGCTGCCTCCGGGATCATAATAATCCTTCGTCATTTGCTGTAAAATGTTTGTAAGAACCCAACATGATGAGCTGAAGTTAAAAGTCACTTTTCCTCTATGAAGCGTTCTGTTTAGAGCCGTCGCTCTGCTGCAGCCGACTGCAGGACAAGGCATCAGTTTTAAAAAGTAAGCTTTTGGTGACGGATAACTCTGCATTGTTTGATTTAGTGTGATTCACCATGCAGAGTTCAAATATTGCATGTTCCATATGAACGTTAGAGGCATCGGTTTTGATGATTTACACCCACTTGCAGTGGGCTTGTCTGCGGAGAGAATGGTCTGGCTTTAGGGTGTTAACATTCTGGTTGCTTGAAGAATAAATTAGATTCCTGTTTGTTTCTTCCAACCAGTGCCCAGTTGCCTCAGGTGACAATAGATCTATTATCTTTTGGACAATTCATCTTAAATATTAAATCTGATGGTCTGTAAGTCAGTGCTTCTTGGCACTTTTAACTTCTGTCTCACCATGTGAAGTAGTTTCACTTATCCCCTCTGAACCTTGATTGTCACAGTTAATAACACCTCTCCACCCTGATGAGCCCCATTGCTCTTTATGAAATGAAATGTAATCAGCTTAAAACCTCCAACTACTCCCAGACACGAGATTGATTGGAGGAAGCAATTCCTCGTGTGTTTGATTGCCTCCTCAGATTCACACAGCTTCTCGTGTCCTACTTAGATCTTTTTCAATTGATTTGCAAAAAGTGACGAGAGAAAGAAGTTGAGCAAAGTTAAAACACAGATTCTGGGAACACCTGAGTGGTTTGCATTGTCTGCTGATTCTCCGTTTATTGAGATGTCCGATGGAAGCAGCAAACTTCAGTCAGTCCCAAATGTCTGTCAGCAGAAGACCTTCAGATGGAAACACAACAAAGTTCAGGTTGTAATTCGGAAAAATGCAAGAGTATTTTTTTTATCCTCGGAATGTTTTGTTGGTAATCTTTTAGTACATCTTGTACTAAAAGAAGATTGTTTGTGTTTGACCTAAACTAGGCCGCCACCAGTTTCTTGAGTTCATCCTGAATCTCATCTTAGTTTGAAACGGTGTTGATTCTTCAGGTCTCAGTTTGGTTTTAATTTAATGTTTCCATATAATTTCTGTTGTGGGTTTGATATTATTAATAGGGCTGAAACGATTAATCAGAATAATCACGATTAATCACTAACTAATTGTTAGTGATTAACATGCCATTTACTGAAAGAGTAAATGACAAGATAAGAGTTTGTGTTTTTACAGTGACTGAATGCTGCATTGTTGCATTTTTGGCAGTAAAACATTCATTTTGTTATTTAAAAGAACATTTGGATTGTTATTGTATTTCTAATGTATCAGCAAGGTTAAATGAAAAATCTGCAAAATGTGACAATTTTTTGTTCATTTAAACGTCAGAATAATTGATTACTGATGTAATTGTTAGTTGCAGCCCTAATTATTGACTCGTTTGACCTTAAGAAATGGCTCTAGAAGTCATTTTTGGTGACGGAGCAGCAGTTATTAAATAGTAAGAAACTTTCTGGAGGAGAGCAGTAAACTGCGGTGTTGTCTGCTGCATGTGAATCAACGTCACAAAGGGTCAGTCTGAAGGGTTTGTTGCTCTCTTGTGTAATATTATGCTCACACATGAAGCTTCAGGCCGTCTGGCAGCTGACCTTCTGCCTCACTGGACGTTTATTGCGTAACGGGGCGTCGGGTGAGACACTGACCTTGTGATTAGCTAAATACTTCCCATTTGGTTTTTTTCCTTCATGAAATTGTATCTTCAAATTCCACTTAACTGTTTAATCTGTTCTTTTGTTTGTAGATCAGACATATCACTTGTAATGTTTATATCTTGAGTTTCACATGTTTTTTGACTTGTACTCATTTCAGCCGTGATTTAAAGCAATGACTGGTTGTAAGCTGTGAGGCTTTTGTGCCATAAAGAGCAGAAATACTTAGTAGAATAGAAATAAATTAGAAATATGTGGCGTTGGGGGGATTGTATTATTTATCAATTATGAAGATAATAATTTTGATTTGTCGTTGTTGTGATAAATTCTGATTTATGACAGAATAAAACAGAACCGTCCAGCATCATCGGAAATGTTTTCTCCACCGAAAGCATCAATAAATATAATTAAATTTGAAAATATGATTAAATCCAGTTACTTTGTGCAGTTTAGTGATAAAAATCATACTTTTTTAAATTAACTGAAGAAGCCAATTTTAAATAAGAATGATTTTAAAGAATAGTTTTTGTGGCGCTATGAATGCTAATTCATAATTAGGTATGATCTAGTTTAAAATGTCTAGTTTCCAGTGATTTGAGGAACAGATCCGTGTGTGGTCGTCTTTCTGGAGATTTTTCTAATCCCTCTGGGAGCTTTACAGCGATGTGTGCGTGTGCACATGTTGGTTATTATGTCAGCTGCTGCGTGTGTGTCAGGGCAGCATTATGAAAGGACAGGTCAAGCTGCGTTTGTTGTAGCAGGGCACCACTGATTTCCCCTCTCCCTCTCTGTTTATGTAAGAACCAGAGTCGATGTATAAGAGGAGGGTTTGAGGGGTTTCTCATCTGGTTTGCCTCAGGGACAAGTCAGACACACACACACACACACACACACACACACATGCAGAGAGAGAGAGAGAGTTGGTGAATAGGCAGGAACTGCTGTGTTCCTCTGCATCATCAGCATCCTTCGTCAGTGCTGCTGGCTGCAAAGCTTATTGTTTCTCTGCAGCTTTGACTCTGCTGTTGGACAGTATGTACCCAGACGAGAATGAGACGGTAAGCCACCTTCTTTATCTCTGCTTTTATTCGCCGCTCCAAGTTTATCTGCCTTTTTGCACAGCAATTTTTTTTTTCTGCAAAGTCAGTGCAACCTTAACTTTTGTTGTGTGACATTTTAGTTCATGTAGGTGATACGGCTGATTCATACTTTTCCGTTGCAAAAAAGACTTAGTTTTAATTTTGTGCTCTTTTTGTTTTCATTGATGATTCTGCTGCCAGTGCAGCAGAGAACATTTACCACTCAAGTTTGCCTCAGAGAAGACTTTTGAGTGTAAAAGCATTGATTTAATCTGTATTTCAGAAGTTCTGAGTTGACCTGAAATATTTTATTTGAGTGTGGGAAGAAGCGGCAGGGCAGCCAAGAGGATGCACTCAGCGTTTGACTCGATGCATTACATAACCGTCAGCTACGTAACGTTTGTTTGGACAGCTGCCTGGTGAGATGAGCTCTGGGCAGAACCGATGATGACACAGGAGTTTCAGTGAGGACAGATCATTCTGTGATATTAATTTAGGGATTTTCAATAAACTCTGCAGGTCATTCACATGAATAATATGAAAGGCGGAACAATTACTTCTCTGAATTGCAAATGAAATTCTCAGCACCAATTCCCTTGCTGATATCCTACCATCATAAGTATGTTGTGGTGATGTATAGAAACTGGATCAATTTACTTTGTGTTCGGGTTGTTTCTTTACAGATTCATCTCAATAAATTATTCGATAATTTAAAAGTTAATTTATTTCACAAAGTAAAATACATTAACACAAACTGATGTTTTCAAACCTTTATTTCTGTTTTTATTATAATTATTTTATGCTAAAATTAATAAAAACGTGACTAATCAGAGATAAAAATAAACATTTTATTCAGGAATGAAGGCTTGATAAAAAAAAGTATGTTTAATATCTGCTTAAAGATTATTTTCAAATGTTACTTTCAATCTGACTAGGAATTAGATGGATTGCTATGAATTGATTAATCATCAACTAATTTAGTAATTGATTAATCATTAACTGGAGGATATAGACTCAAAAAAAGGCATTTGCTGAAAAAAACAACACAATCAGGGCAGGAATTAAGATAAAACTCTATAAACAACATATAATTGATGTTAAGTCATGCAGAAAATCCTGAGGTTTTTATATGTTAGAAATATTTTTTTAGCTGCAGCTGCATCCTTTGCTACAAAAGATCCAACATCACCTAAAGAAATACTCTGCTGCTGCATTTTAGGCAACAAATTGATTATTGATTTGTGTTTCTTTGCATTTTTCAATGAGTTAAAATGTTGTATAAACAGGCATAAGTGGTTAAATCTCCAGAATTTCTCAGTTATTTTTATCCGATTAATTGTCAGGAGAATCGATTACTAAAATAATCATTAAATCTGACAAATGAGCCTCATCTGAACACCATATTCAGATTTACTGAGACGTAGCAATCGTGAAACCTTCTTTATCTCTCCAACCATTCTGACATTGCACAGGACCAGATCGGTTCAAAGCCTAAACAAAACGATCAGTTTCCCCCTAACAGACTCGTACATCTGTGCAGCTGCTAAGCGATTAACGATTAACTGCAGCTCCATACAGTAAAATCCTCTAATGTAAACAAAGGTTTGCTTCCTGCCCAGCCCATGTGTACTCTTGCTCCTCTAGCTGACCCGGCATGCATTATGGTTTCCTTTATCCAGCCCAAGTGATTGTCCTGGTGCACTTTGTTCTTTGTCAAGTCGAAAAATCAGATAATTATTTAACACACTAACTTGGAAGCTGGTTTTTAACTGAGTGTAAATTTCTCTTTCAGACTATCAGTGTGTTGCTGAAAGTCTCTTAAATAAAAGTTTTTGCTCTTGATCCATTAGTAACGTTAAAACATGAGGTCTTGAAGGAATAACACTCTTCACAGATTTAAAGCATTGACTCATTTTTATTCACACTTTACCAAAATGGAGGTTTTCTAGCTTCTCTGCATGAAATTAATTCAGTATTTTTCAGTGTTTTTTGCTGTGTCAGCAAATTCAAGATGCAGAGAAACTTTTTTGGTGGAAAAACTGAGTGTCTCAAGTTTTCCAAACTTTTACTCATCTGAGTTCTTCTTTCTAACAACATTTTTCTGTTTTGGTTTCCAATCTCCTATTTTCTGTATACAAGTTTTTTTTTTAAAGTTATGGTTTCCGTGGTTCTGTTCAAGCTGTTTAAAATCTTTTGATTGTGGTTCAGAAGCACCGACAGCCAGCTGACTACACAGCGTTTTTTCAGCATTATGGATGATTATTACTTTACTTGAGTCATTTGCATATTTTATTATAAGTTTATCTTTTGTTTTGTTTTCCATCTCTTGATATGCAGCCAGTCTCCAACAGATTTCGCTTGTTTCGCTTTTTTCACCTCAATGTGACAAACTTGGTTAAATAAACATTATTATCGCAGATGGGGCTCACTCAGCTGGCCTTATTCTATAAAACAGTTATTTTCCACCTTTATGTAAGTCAGTAGACTCATACTGTTAAAATATGACAGTGAAATTATAACATTTTTTGGCTCTAGCTGGTTGAATTGAAAAGGCCTTTGCGGTTCATATGTTTATGTTTTATTAAGTCAGAACAGTCCAATCAGACTGGTTTGGTCAAATACCTACAAGCTGCTGAAAGCTTACAGTTATATGTATGTCTGTAGAAGGTCGCTGCAGCCTTGGCAGTTGATTTTTATTACCTATTATGCAAAAGCTTCATTTTAGTTTCTAGATTTGTTGTTAATTGTTGTTATAGCCTTACGGATCAGAGGTCAAAGGTTGGAGAAACCAGTATACACCTGGCAGGAAACTGAAATGGTCAGATCATCCCAGCTTGAGCCTTTTTCTGACACTGGTCTGGTTAATGTGTTCTGCAATGCAAGGTTACAGAAACAAGATGTGGACCCACCCAGCCGGAGTTACGGGAGTGGCTAAGATAATGTGCAACCTATTTCATTTCTGGTAGCATTTCTGCTTGCACAAAAGTTTCAAAGCCTCTGTGTTTGAGACTTGATTGCCTCATTTTTGATGAGACGTGGCACCCTCAAGACAAAACGGGTTCCAACATAGGTTCCTCGTAGCTGAAGGGCTCCTTATTTGGAGTTTAACCATGAATTAACTCGGACGTGCTAGGGCAGGCGTTCACAGGCATGATAGCAGCAGCTTGCAATGTGAAGTAACAGCTGGCTGATTCATCTTTTAACTAGACTGCTACAAAACCAAAACCATGGTGTCTCTTAAAGGTGTAGCGTACGTATAAAATTCTATCATCTTGACTTTGATCACAGCCAGCAAGAAACTTAATTAGTTTTTAACAGACTTACACATTCATAGGACACATTGTTTCGAATAAGACCTAAACATATTTTGTGCTGATGTGTTCTTAGTTTGCTATAGTGATATTATAGCTAATTAATTAGCTGGTTTAGCTAGTTGGCTTAAAGCAGACTTTACAGAAAGACAGTATTTTGTTTTAGGTAGTGACCTACGTTTCCCTTTTGTAAACATAGGCAACTACATTCCTGTGATCCAGCTAGTTCAGATTATTACAAGAAAAAAATCTAAGTTATCCTAGTTATGCAGAGGATACTTTGCTCTTTATTGCAATGTCTCAACATGACTATGAACCTATTAAAGCAACAAATAAATGTGTGGATGTGCCACAACTTTCTTCAACTGAACAGAAAGAGAACTAAAGTTATTATTATTGGACCTTTTGTGGTTGTTAAACTTGCCTTTTTGTCTTTCTATTGATTTTGTTGTTTTATTTGTATTTTCTTTTAATTAATGTAAAGCACTTTGGACTGTGTTGTTGCTGAAAATTGCCTCTACCTCTACAACTGGAAACTATTGATCAGGCTTGAAATCTGGATGCAGGGATGCACTTTGACCTGAACCTTCAGAGTCACATAAATAAGGTTACAAAGTCAGCCTTCTATCACATGAAGAACATTTCCAGGATTAAAATACTAAAATCTAGAGAAACTCCTCCATAAAATCCTTTGTTTTTTGTAATCACTGAATGTCAGACACCATGTACCCACCACTGGTACTGGTGTATTAAAAAAACATTTCAAATAGGTCTGCGCCGATCACCAGTTACCGATCTTTTATAAAGCCTGATTGATTTTGGCAGATTCTGATTTCTTTTTGTCTGAAATGCCGAAAAAAGTAGCAAGAAAGTCAGTGAATTGGTAACTGTGAGCGACTATTGATAATTGCAAATGTGTCAGCCAAACACTAAGAGCAGAAGAGGACAGTAGCTGATTTTTAGACGTTTGTTGAGGTAGATAAGATTGGCTTTTTGTAAGTATCAGCCAATCACAGAGCCCCCAATATTAAATCGGTGCACCCCTAATTTAAATTAAGCAACACTTTGACTGGCGGGGCGACAAGTAAAGCCTGGTGGTCCGCCAGGCTGATAATACACCAGGAGAAACCTTGAGTTTCTACATTATCTCCTGTAGTCACACCAAACTCTTTGTTTTCATGAAAACAGCCCCACATCAAACTCATTTTTCTGAAAAAATTGATTAAATTGTCTCCAACTTAAATAAATGCAGACTGGATGTTTACTGAAGTCTTGAGCTGCATAAAAACCTCCAAAATGAGCCAGTGCTCAATGTAAAACAGCCTTTGAAGTATCCGTGTCACATAGTCGATAGTGTTAGCAGGATAAGTCAGTCCGTCATGCGTAGACTCTCCTCTCCAAAGCTCTTGTGTTCACCTGTCAAGCTGACACCGGCTGTACAACCTTGAATGTCTGCCGGCTCCCAGCGTGTCAGCCTGAGTTTGCACATTTCACAGTGATCTGTGCTGAAATCCTCTTCCTGTGGGAGGCGGCGATTGAATTGACTTGACAAAAGATTAAAAGAATGGACATTACAGAGTGAATATAGTGCTGAGTCATTGTGGGAAAATGGATGCACACCGACAGCTTTCTTTTCTGTACTTCCCGTTTTGATGAGATGACTTTATTTTGGATTTGATTAGCAGATTCATAAGATCTTTACTCTTTTTCTTCTTCTTGATTTTTCTGTGGAGTTAAAGTCTTCGCATGTTCCTTGGTTTTATGTCGTTTTGCACAGCTTGTCCTCTTGATCTTGTTCAACCGGTTAGACCTGAACAGGTTTCGGTGCTTTGCATCTTTACGTCTCAGAAACCAGAAATGTGATCAACTCTTTAGCTAATTTGGATTTAAAACCAAAATTACTATTTAAACCCAGGAAAATTACAGTTGATCTAAATAGGAAACAGATTTTTCTCATCAATAAAAAATAGAATTTATTAATCTAAAGTTAATGCTTAAGGTTATCTGTGCCTTGCCAAGAAACGTTTCAACCATTTTCAAGTAATATAATGGCAACAATATAATGCAAGAACACACTTTGAAAGATTAACAAACTTTCAATTCTAATGAACAGTTAATACTGGAAGTGGAAGACATTTAAAATATCCCAAAAATAAATAAATAAAACAACAGAAATGATAAATAAACAAACATTTCCTTAAAAAAAAAATAAAATAAAAATGGCTAGTTGAGACCAAAGCAACAGACTGAAGACTTTCGGTCAAAATAGAGAAAAGAGAAAAATGATAAATCATGCAAATGGGAATTATTGAGTTTGTTTTAATTTATCATGCTATTTACTGATTTATAGTCATGTTCTCATTGCGTTTTAGTTGTAATTTAAATTGAGCCCATATGAAGTTTTGTTTTGCTGCTCTTCTTCACGATTTAGTTTAGTAAACGTATCTAAAAGTGTTTAAGGATGAGAATCATCTGCTTGGTTGGATATAAAAGGTCTCCACACATATTATCTAAGACACTTCAGAGTGCGAAATGATTATAGTTTGTTTTTAAGACTGAAAGAAAATTATTTCAGCTTTTTTTTCTTTCTTATCTCTAAAGCTCCCATTAGAATGACCTTGCAGGTTTTTGCTTTGCTACCAGAGGCAATCACAGCCTGTTTCTATCTCTGGCTGCTTTTCTCCGCTCTGCTTCAACCCCCGACTGGAAGCGATGAGATAGAAAACGGCCTGGAGTCATTTTGAAGTCAGGCTACAGCAGCACCTGTGCAGTGCGGTTTGCTCTATTTGTGGATTTTCTTCAACCTTTTCTGTTGAACGTTTTAAACAGCTATGCAGCCCGACTTCCTGCATTTAAATATATTTATAATGGTTTACATTATTGGAAATCCTCTGAACCTGGTTACTAGATCATTGGGGCCTGTCCATAGGGAGAGCAGTGACTGCTTTGCAAAGCAAGGGGTGACAGAAATAAGAGCGTGTATAAAAACACCTAACTACTTAAATTCTTAGAAGTTGATAACCAAAACTTCAACGCAAATGTTCAGCTTTTTTCAACTGCAATTTTAGAAAACAGCCAAGTAAATTAGTGCTTTAGAAGCGATCTGATTACATTAGTTTAGGGGAAGCTAACTACGCTAAACATTTTCAGAGATTAGCTCTTTTATCAGCAGAAGTCCCCACCACTATTGGTTAGCATTATTGGTACCAATCAGCTTTTAATTTGCTAATCAGTCCAGTTTAAGGTTTTTTTCTACATATTTCTTTTTTCCTAAACAAAAATATAAATTAAAAACAAAATTTAAAAATTTATTTGGAAAAATATTTTTGAATCACATTTTGAGGCGGATGGTGAAAATGTTTTTCCAATTATTTTTTTAAAAATTTATTTAAAGCATAAGAATTTTTGATTTATGTTTTATCACTAAATTTCAATTACTTAAAAAATTACGTTTACTATTTTCTCCACTTCAATTTATTTTTTGAAGTGTGATTTTTCTAGAAAAATGGGAAATATTTTTCCAGGACACTGTTTGTGCATAAATATTTTTACATGCAGTCTAAGAAAGAAATTATAGACTTTAACCTGATTTTTATTGTTATCACAATAGTACCACAGAATATCATGATGAAATTCTTAACATATCACCCATCTGTAGAATTAAGGGGCAATAAATCTGGGACCAATACAATAAATTCATATTCAATTCAGTTGTTTAGCTGTTTATTGTTAATATAGTTCTGTTTACTTCATATAGCGTGCATATTTCACGCTCGCCATACTGCCAGAGAGATTATTTTTTCTGTTTTCTCTTCATTGTTCTCCTCCTTTTCTAGGAAAGGCTTCACTGTTGAGGCATGTGTCTGCAAGGAAGCCAAGATTTCTCTTCTCTGTAGCTGGTGGAGAGAAATATGTGAGGATGGTGGGGGGGACAACTTTTTTCCCTCCTTCACCTCCGCTGCATTCTTTAAGGTGTGCAGAAACAGGTCAATACAGGATTCTGCTGTGAATAAATCATGTATCACCTAGAATGAGCTGCAAAAGCGATGAGGAGATGAAAAAAAGTGTTGAGAACTGATATTCTATATTTCACTCACTCTGATTTGGATTCGACAAGAAAAAACGCCATAAAATAATAACCACTGCTAACTGATAAAAGTTTCCACAGCAGCGACTGAATTATTAATGACTTAAATATCTAACTTAGTTTTACAAGGAAATCTGCTGACTGTGGTTCTGTTTAAAAGAGAAAGCTTTGCTGGTTTTTCCATCTAATGACGTAAAGGGTTTCTTCAAATGTTGCAGCTGAATGTATTTCAAAAAGATGATGATCATCGTTTGGGTCTGGCAGGAAGAGCAGATGATTCTGGTAAAAGTCGTCAATAGAAAAAGCATTTACTGTAAAACTACATTTCACAATTTCCCAGAAAAACAGGTAAATCTGGTTGTTTGTCTTTTTGGCAGTTCCGCTGCTTTGCTTCAAACTAAATATTGTGAACTTTTTGTACTTCGTGTCAGCTGCTGATCTCTTGACTTGTGTTGTTTTTTAGTTTAGATGCTTTTAATTCCACAGATGAAGAAAACATTAATTCATGCACTTCCTATATTTTATGTGGACAACAACTGTAAATTTATTCTTATTATCCAATGCTCTGATCTCCAGTTTTTTAATGTTTTGACCTTCAAATGCTCATTGTACCCTATTTCGAAGCTGTAACATAAGAGGATTTACAACGTTATTCAAAAAAAAACTTGAGTAATTTATAATTGATATTAGGAGGAGAAGTTGCTGTAAAACAGGATTTTACTGTTATTTTAAAACAAAGATCATTTAATAACGGGGTTCTCATTTTAAACAGTCTCTAGCAGTTAGCACAATTAGCACTTCTTCTTTGTCGTTTCCACCAGTAGTAACATCCTGTTGTTGATTATGTCACCTGAGTGATGACAAAAAGTGTTTCCCTTTCAGTTTTGCCAAATACACTGATTTCGATGCAACCAAAAAAATCATCTCATCCCAGCCCAAAAAATGTTTATTTTTTATTTATTTTTTTTAATTAGCGTTTTCATTAAACTAATTTATTTTCGTGATTTCAATTTGCGTAACTATATGCTCATAGCCAGTCTAGTGAATAGTGAGTTTTTAAGTGATTATTAAGGATATAATTAATTCTGACTTGCATTTTTTAAATAAAATAAATAAATAAAATATAAATAACATCAGATTTTTTTGTATCGTCTTACCATCTGAAAAATGCCTGTTTTATCTGATTGTAGGAACAATCAAATGAAACGTCTTTGACTCTTGGTTAAAGATGATTTTGAATTAAAAAAAACAAGCTAAAGGAATGAATAATGTAGAATTTTAACTGCTTCTGCATAATAATGCAGTGATTTGTGATTTGGCAGCACAAACCACCATCTGAGCCCCAGTTACAGATTTACTGGTTTTCCTTCCTGTAAATGCATTTCCAAAGCCCTATTTAAAGCTTCAGTTGTTCAATGGCTAAAACTGAGCCATTGTTGTGTCACAGCTTCCCTTTTGCATAGTTGCAGTAATTCTTACTTTGTATTTCATTTATTTCTCCTTCCAAAAATAAAGCTTCCTCTGATTCAGATGCCGCTGAAATTGTTCCATATTTTCTCTTTTTAAATTTCAATATTCACAATAGGCTAAAAAACATCAATCAAAAGTTTTTTTAAAATGTTACACCCGTGTGAACTGGGTCCATCTGTAAGTAGGTCCTATTCAAAGCACTTGTCAGACCAGTAACCCAGTTAGCCCAATTAGGCCAGCACTGTGTCGCCCTCATAAATCTGGACTGGTTTACGACCATTTCTCCCTAAAGGAGCGCATTACCTTGGGGAATTTAAAGTTGAATTTGGTTTGATGAGTTGAGCAAACTGGCCTCATTAAAGCCAACATAAATAGAGAAAAGGTTTTTGTTATTTTCAGTGTTGAAATATTTCTCTCACTCTGTTTCACTTACAGTAATCATCTAATTTCTGGGTTTGGTTGTTATTTTTGGTCAAGTTTCTTGTGTTTTTGCCTGAAGCGTGACTCGTTTCTTTCCCACAACCCACTCATCAGTCCATTCGCCCACTTTGGGTTTCTGGTACTTTCACAATTTTTTTCTCTGATTTTCTGTAAATTTCTGGTTTCTTTTTGTCTTTCTACCAAGTGGTGAAACAATTTTTTCACAGACATCTTGTTAAATACATTCCCACTTCACTCATTCATTTATTTATTTATTTTTTTTTTACATATTTAGAGTTTTTTTGTCACTTTGTATTTTTTATTATTGAAGCCCACATTGCATCTTACAAAAAGCTAAACTTGACATGAAGCAGAGAAGTTTTACTCATTATTTTTATTTTTGTTATTTTTAAAAGGAAGCATTTAAGGAGGTGATGTTTTTCTTTTCTATGAAGATAAAACTGTTAAACTGTTTTAGCATATTATCGTCATTATTAATTTGAAATGGATTATTTGGTTTCTTAGATATTAAAAATAGAAAAACATTTATTTATGAGGCAAAAATAATGCTTCACTTTTGACGCAGCTAGATTTTGATCATTATGTTTTACTGATTAAATTATTTGATAGTTAGGGTGTTTTAACACGGTTTGATTGCAACACTTGTTGCATTTTCAGCTGCTGTGGTTCCCTTGCACACTGCACTGTTTCCCTCCTTCCCTGTGGGGGCGCTGCACCAAGCACCACTGAAGAAAATGACAGCCTTAAATTTTAAACTATGCAAAAACACAAAATCTTACCGAGAATTTTTTGTGAATGTCTTAGTTTCACCTAATTTCAAAAGTACTAACTTACAAGTGACTTTTCAGCAAGATATTGGAGCTTGTTCTAAGTAAAAATGTATTAATATTGATGAAAAAGTACCAGTTCTATTTGCAGATTGTTTCACTTACAGCAAGGCATTTTCCAGCGTTATAAGTGAACTAATCTGCCAGTGGAAATAATAATTTTTCACCAATTTTAATTAATTTTAGCCTTAAAAAAAGCTCCTATTTTCTGCTGAAAAGTTACATATGGGTTCGTTTTAAATTACTCCAAGAGTAGTAAGATATTTGCACTAGAAACTAAACAAAGGTAAGATTTTGAGTTTTTACAGTGTAGAGGAATAAAAAAAGATTCTCACATAATTTTTTTTTATATTGTTTGCAGTCATTCACTCATTCTGGAGGCCATTTTTAATGCCTGCACTGATAATCTGCAGTCAGACATTTCAGTTTCTATAAGGATTTGTTCAGAAAGTAGCGAGCATTTCATTTAATTAAGATATTTCCTCACACGCTCTTGTCCCCTACTAAGTGAAGAAAGCCTTTGGTAGCTGCAGCTTCCTGTGAGGCGTCTTTCATCTGGTCATTGATACTGTGCTAAGCTAAAGGCAGCGCGTCTGTGTTGTGGCTCTATTCTCTGGGTCAACATGGCCTCATTCATGATCCTCAATGCACAAATGCCACATTGGGTCTCTGAAAGACCTTCGTCTGCATCATGAAAAATAGTTGCCAGTCCTGTTTACAGCTGCTGGTTTTGGTCGTCAGGCACATCTGGATCTAACAGCTCTGCACTGAAACTGTGTGTCATTATATAACAGCAGAGAAAAACAGAAATGGTTACTTGTTCTTGTCGTTGTATGGAGGCTCAGTTTCTGCTTTGGCCTATGTGATTTGAAAACAGCATTTTTGTAAGTCAAGATAGCAGTAGTGTTATTCCGACTGCAGTTAAACTATTAATTCAATATATCTTAAATAGAAAAATCATACAGTTACAGACAAAAATGTGTCTGCATTCATATTCTGACTAATAATTCAAGATTATCTTCAAGTACGTTCTGACTAATCAAAACTCCATTCAAGATATTTTAAAAGAAAATATATATAATATCTAACGTTATTTGAAGGGTAAACACATCCATACTTACAATTCAAGATCTCCCAATGTAATTATGACTATTAAAATTCATTTTTTAAATATATTTTGTCTAGTCAAAATATAATTAGAGGCGTCTTAATTTACTAATAAGTCTAGCATAAACCAACTTTAGATATCTGGAGTTAAGTGTGGTGGATCTTATTTTATGCTAAATCGGTCTGCCATACTGGGAAAGATTTAATCAAATATAATAAAAACCCAACCAAAACATTTTCCAGCAGTTTGCAGATGTTTTCCTCTCCTGTTGTAGATTACTTCAGAGAGCGCAGCCTGGCTGTGTGTGATGTTTCTCCCTGCATACAGCTGATCTGATAAAAACACCTGACTTCCTGTTTCAGCTCCATTCTGGTTTCACTGGTCGGACAAAATCTCAGGCAGTTTGGCAGCAACTACGCAAAAGGTGACTTCTTGTAGCACAAGATGCTTAAGTAATGGAAAATCTTTTAAATCTGGAAAAATCCTTTTCTAGAGATATGATTTCATGCATTTTATTTAAAAAAAAATACACTTTTGTATCTGGTGTGATGTCTTTTCCAACAAGAGGAAGAAATCCCACCAGAGTTATAAAAGTTTTGGCTTTTCATTGCAGTTTTATTTCATTTTTGTCTAATTTAGTTCAGTATGATTACTTTTTAGAGTGTTTTTAATTATTTTTATTAAATATTGTTCAATTTTAATTAGTTTGTGTTTTTTCTACTTTGGGTAATTTACTTTAGTTCATCGTACTTAAATATATATTTTACTCAAGTAAAAAAAAAAAGCAGTTCAAGAAATTACTCAAGTAGGAGTAAAAACGTATTTAGTAAAAAAGTTGACACAAGTACTGAGTAACTCATCAAATTATCAATCATTTAATATTTAAAAATGACATAAGATTAAAATATAAAGTGGAAATTTTGGTATTTTAAGGATAAAATGACAATAAATCCAAGTAAAAATAAAATCATGTAAAAGAAAATTTTTCCAAATTAGTTTCTTTCAGTAAAAAAACTTATAAAACAAAAACTGCAGTGATTTTTTTTTCCATTCAGTGAGAATCAGAAATTTTACCCTACTAAAAGTGTAAGTACTTCATAATAAATTTACTTGAGTAAAAGTAAAAAAGCATGGAGTAGTAACAGTAATATTTTCCAAAGAAGTTAGTCGATGTAGAGGGAAATGTTTTCTCTGTAACTTGTTGTGACTTGCAGAAACAGTTCATGTGTCGCCCAGCGGAGCTGCAGGATTGCTGTGTTTGTTTGCTTGTGTCCTTTTTGTCCCGGCGGTATGCAGCAGAACAGGTTTATCTGGGTCAAACAGAAAACAGGAGGGTCCATGGCAAACGCCTCCTCTTCCTCTTCCTCTTGGGTCACCAGCATGACCTGCTGAAGCCTGATTTTGTTGTCGGTCTGCCCCCTAAAGGACAAAAACGGCATTTCCTCTCAAGTGAATCAGTGAAGTGACAGAGATGACATCTTGTATTTAGAGATGCACTGATTTTACCCACTGGAGGCCAATTTCTAGTTTTCTGAGAACCGTGACTGTCCGTCCGTCCGTCCGTCCGTCCGTCCGTCCATCCATCCATCCATCCATCCATCCAGTTAAATCCTCTGCAGCCTTTTTACAGCAGCAGCCTTTTAGCAGCTCTGACTGAAGCAAAGCTGCATCTGAATTCACTGTCTCACTTCAAAGCCACATTTAATGAGCAGAGCAAAAAATACCAGCAGAGATGAAACTGCTGACTTTTCTGAATGAGGAGCAATTGTCTTATCAGTACAGCCTGCAGCGCTGCATAATAATCAAGTGGTTCAGAACAAAAAACCGACAAATTGGAGAGTGTTTTAAAAAAATGGTACTAATATTGGACTGAGAGAAAATCTGAGAGAACAGATTCAGTATTTTATCAAGTCTGTAATTTTTACAGTAAATGTTGAGCCTAATTGTTTAAATCTGTTTTTACAAAACGCAGTCATCCTGGTGTTTTCAGTTGTGGTTCCTGTGGTTCTTTCAGTTGCGTTTGGTTACCTTGGTTTCCTGTTCTGTCCTCGATTTGCTCATTTATGTGTCCAAAGGTTAAACACAGAAGACACTAGAGACGCTCTTGAACCTATTGGTTTTAGAAGAAAAGGTTTGGTTTTATAAGGCTTTGTTTAGTTTTGCTAAGTGTTGTGTAGTTTGTGCTGGAGATGCATTGATCAGGTTTTCTCTGATACTGATTAGGGCTTTTTCTCTGAAGTCAGATTCGCTCTATGTGATTCTGGATTGATTTAATTTCTGCTCTGGAGCAAGAAAACAAAGGAGCTGGTGTTAGAATTTATGTATGTATGGATGTATGGATGTATGGATGTATGGATGGATGGATGGATGGATGTGGAATAAATCTGCAGAATGTGACCTTTCTTTTATTGGACTTAGAATATTCTAAGAAATAACTGATTACTAAAATAAGTGTTAGCTGCAAAGATCTAACAGCAAAATGCTTCATGAGAGTCGGGTATTAAACATGACTCGCATGAAGGAGTCGAGTAATTTTCTTTTAAAGTGGTAATTTATGTTCATTTGCAGAAATTATTTGCTCCGAGTTGGCAGAAATGTTCAGCTTCAGCGTTGAATAGCTTTAGGTGGAACTGTAAATACAGCACAGATTTATTGGGGCGGAAGTTGAAACACGTGTGTTTTCCACATCTGGAGACATAATGTGGTCCTGCGGGTCACCGCCCCTCTGACCGCCATGACTTCCCCTTTGACACATCCACTCTTAGTCACATGCTAAAGGAAGACGGAGTCATTACGGTGTCATCACGGTTTCACGATGCAGCCGCCGCAGAGTGACTTCCTGACATGAAGTCAAAACAAAAAGCAGGAGCAAATGGCAGCGACGCGTTTCAGGAGAAGTCTATTGCGAGCCATCTCGATACACAGAGAGGACGATGAGGCGTTTGTTAGTTTATCAACATCAGAGCCGGAGGTAGTAACCTTTCGTTTGTTTGATTTCTCCAGCAGGAACGGCTGTAAATCCTCTGATATACTGTACATACCGGGCGTGAAGCCGGGCGCCTCATTAAGCCGTGGTTCAGACCACCAGGCGTTTCATTCTCATGTGTTCCTCCAGGCTGTTTGTTCGACTCCTGCATATTTCATTTCTATTGATCTCCATGCAATAAAAATCATCACAGGACCCGTGTTAGCGCCTGGGAGCTCCGGTATTATTTATGGCTCCTTGTCACTGTGGCCAGGCGACTTTAAATAATTACGAGACTTTCCTCATTGAATTCATCAGATTTTGTTCTTTCTATATTATTTATTTTACAAGTATTTTTTATCAACAGAAGAATGAGTCTATTTTTTTTATTAGTTTTTATTTTTAATCTATTAGTTATTTTTTAAATCCAGTTAATGGTATGAATACAATATTTTAGACTTTTCTTTTTGTTTTTTTCACAAAATTTTTAAGTTTTTAATTTTATTTTTGTCCAACAAAAAGTTTTATTTATTTTACTTCATTTATTTATTGTATTTTTTTTAAATCTATTTATTTTTCTCTAAAAAAAATGTAATGAAACAACAAAAAATCAGCTGTTTAGTGGGTTGTGGCTGCTCTTCAACCACAGATAGTCCTCGTTCGTGTCATTCGTCTATGATGCAAGAAGTTCATTTAACTGATTGATAATAACTGCATTTGTTACCCCAAAGTATTTATTAATGACATCTGTGGAGAAACTGAACTGCGTAACCCAAATAAAGCTCAAAGCTTGCAGAATCTCCAACTTAATATTCATCTACATCTTCACTCAACAGCTGTCCGAGCTTTAATTTTTAATAACTTTAAATCTAGTTACCACCTTTCATAGGTATAAATTTATATTACTGGTTAAAACAAGAAGTGTCTGAATTATGTTTTATTGACCCAGAAATGTTTCCTCAGACAGTGAGACACTGTTTGCCACAAGTTAAATTTAAAACAGGATCTGAAACATCAATAATATATTTGTAATCCTGAAAGGACAGCAAGTAATGTTTTTGTCTGCAGACAGAGAAGTTTCCTGATTTTAAAAAAAGAAATCTATTTCAGCTCAGCATAAACTGGCAAGCAATTCAAATTTCTAGTTTCCTAATTAGTTTTTTTCTGTTTGTTTTGCCTTAAGATATTTCAGTAATTGTGGGTGTTTAGCTGGCAGATAAAATAAATCTTCACATTCAGATTTTTGATGAATGGCAGCTGCATGAATGTTAAATCTCAGGCTCAAACAGGCGTCGTCAGGTCTTAAAGGTAACAGATTTAAAGTTTTTCTGTTCCTAGCTGCAGGGATCCGTGTGTCTAAACTGTCTTCCTAATATTCTGCACACGTCTTGAGTTTTACTTCCTCTTTTCCAAACCTGGCTTCGGTCTGTGGCATCCAGCGTTAAATAAAAGCAGCTTCTCTTCTCTCCTGCTGCTCTGTGCTCAAATTATTACTGATCCCTACAAGAAAATCTCCTAGTGTCATTTTTCTTTAATATTTTACCACTTAAGTAAATATAATAAAGGAGACTGTAGTTTTTTCTTCTTTTTTATGTTTATAGGATTTAGCAGCTAAAACTTCTTTCCATGAGAACTGAAATTGTGAACACAATTTGTTGGGGCCAAAAAATCTGTTGTTTTTTTTTCAGGATAAATAAAAATAATTACAATTTGTTTTTTAAATTTATATTATCTTTTTTTATAATAAGCTAAGTACACAAGATTTTATTTAAAACAACACAAAAAGGACTGCAACTATCAACTTAAAGCTTTTCATACAATATTACTAATGTATTCTATATATCTTTGTACAGTTTTGTTTTAATTACTGCTCTGAATATGTTGTTTTTTTCCACCAATTGGCCCTACACCAGTTAATGATTATTCTATTACTAAATTAGTTGAAGATTATTTCAGTAATCGATTAATCACACTTAACATATGATTAATCATCATTATTCGATTTTAGTCATGATTAAATCAAGAATAATCAACATTAATCCGATTGTTTTGTCCCAAAGTGACATGTAAATTGTATGATTATGCTATAACTAATAAACATTTTACAATTTTTCTTAGTTTGGTTTTTGTTTTTTCAGTTGTTATCTCAGAAAACTTTCACAGGTCGGATGTATTGATACTGAGATCAAATTACACTCAGCTGGACTCTAATTACCAATTATTGAGGTTCTGCTGGATTTTGATTTTAGTTATCAGAACAACATGGTGCCTTCTGCATTTTTCCAGTTGTTATTGGCTAATAAATAAATAAATACACAGAAAACCATTTATCACTTTATGTTTACTCTATCAGATCAAATCCCATTTAAATACATTGCACTTTGTAGAAACTGGGGAAAATATTTATATTCAGATAAGTTTCCACAGGATTACTTCAACACATTTTTAATTACTTTAGTCACAGAAACCTATTTCAGTTTCAAGAAACATATGCATAACCAATTTAATTCCTTTTTCTCTCCACAGACTGGATCTTCGTCGGGCCAAGGCGTCTCCGAATCTCCGGTCTACGCCAACCTCCAGGAGCTGAAGATCAGCAAGAAGAGCCTGCCGCCCAAGCCGTCCGGCTCGCCGCTTCACGTCACCGGCGACTGGGAGACGTACACGGACCACAGCGGCAGACATTACTACTACAACCGCTCCACCCACGAGAGGACCTGGAAGCCCCCGCGGACCAAAGATGGCGGCGTTGGGAACGCCAGGGACGACAAACACAGCGCTGGAGAAAGCTCTGAGGTAAAGTTCACGTCCCTGAGGACAATAATAACCAGTGTACAGCACGGTAAGGACTGTTGATTGGCTTTTTAACTGCAAAAACTGCAAAAACACAAGATTTTACCAAGTATTTTTGGTCTTATTTCTAGTGCAAATAACTTTGTACGCTTGAAATAAGGCAAAAGACAAGCTAAAAGTAACTTCTCAGAAAAATGTAGGAGCTTCTTTTAAGTCAATAATTCCTTTAATAAAAAGATCTGTCATATTATTTCACTTATGACTAGAACATTTTCAATATTAAGGAATTATTGACCTAAAATAAACTGCTGTATTTTACCAAAAAGTCATTTGCAAGTTAGTTTTGTCATATTTGGACTAGAAACTAGAGTACTTGATACTTGTGTTTTTGAGCGCAGTTCCTGGATCCAAATGGATTCAGAACCATTTTAAAACTTCACAATCTGCTATATTTCTTATTATATAGTAAGGAACAACTCGTAGTATCATGGACAGTATGCCGTATTTAAGCTCTTCCAGCCACTTATTTTTGTAAACTTGTTGGACTTTGTAGAAGCTTAAAACTTCCTGTATTTCTTCACACTCGGTTTCTCCAAAAAAAAAACTTTAAAAATTTTCTTTAGAGCTTCGGTTGCTTTACGTTTTTAGTCACCGATTTTCCAGCGTTTCACTGCGAAGTATTTCATGTAACAAGCACAACTGATACGCAGTTCCACCGGGTGTTTGCTAATTGCTGCTGGCTAGTCTAAAGGAGCAGAGTGGGAGCGTCGCGTGTGTGAGACGGAAACTCTGTAGCTTGGAAACCGCAGCTTTGCGGAGGAGCTACACCTTGAAGACGGGGCTAGGTCCACCCAGGCGTTTTGCACTACTGAATGGTTGCCATGGAGATTAAATGATTTCTCAGATATGCCAGAAAGAATCAAAGCAACACTCCAAGTACGGTTTTGTTGAGGAAGTAGCAGTTTAATTTTATTCTATTTTGTAATTTTGTACGTCTTATACTGTGCTTGATGTTTTATTTTAATACAATTTATTTCATCCTATTGCATCACAATTTGGGTAAACATATTGTCTCTTTAATGTACTTTATAAATAAAAGAAACATAACATAACTGTTTTTATGTTTCTAACAGTTAAATAGTTTCACCAGATATCAAAAAATGTGCCTGAAAAATTAACTCAAAACACAAATAAGACATAAAAATAAACCTTATGGGATACCACTGATCACAGAAAAACCAGCTGCTTTTAGTGAAAAAATAGAATAAAATAGCAGAAGATTCAATAATTTTTCACAGTACTGTAAAGCTATGAGGCACAGTGAAAACGCAGTGCTATCGTAAACCAAACAGGAAGTGACAAATATCATCCTTTGTTGATTGGTTTCCATAGTTACGGCTTAGCTGCAGATTTGTGCGATTGCAGGGATCGCTTCCTCTCGTTCTGTTGCTGAACACGCACAGAATAACTTTTCTCCATCTGTAGATTTTGCATAACTTAGTGCAGAATAGTTTAAAACGTAAACAGGGGATTTATTACATAATTATTTTAGTTATCATGTCATATATATATACTTTTTTGGATTACTTACTTCTTTGACAGTGTTGTTTCAGTAACGGACTTTTTTTTTGAGTCTGTATTCTCCTATTCAGTGATTAATCGAATACTAAATTAGTTGACGATTATTGAAATAATCGATTATTCATGATTAATCCGATTAATCTTTCCAGCCCTAGTGACAGCCACGTACTATGTCTGTCACATATCTGCTTTCTGAAAACAACTAGCATATCTTATAAATACTTTCTACCCTCTACTCCAAATTATGCCTAAAGACGAGCTGAAATCAAGATTTTATTGTTCGCACCATTAATCTGACAGAATGAAGTTGCTGTCGGCTCTGAGTTATGGGAGATTCGGCTCATCAGAAGAAAAAAATAATAATCCGACAGAGTCGGAGATTCTTTTTTTTTTTTCTTATTTTTTGACAAGCATCTCATTAAACCCTTGCAGCAGAGTAATTAGTTTCTAAACTGATCTGAAATTGGACTGCTGTGTTTTCCTTCTAACGAGCTGACTGCAGCGAGTGTCTGTGATTACGATCAAAACACACTTTTTGGGTTTTTTTCCCACATTGCTCTCTGGAGCGACGCTCCATCACATAAGTGTGCTTCCCTTGACTCTAAGATCACTGCAAAAACACACAAATTAAGCATTTTAGGTCTACTTTCTAGTGCAAATATCTTATCACTCTTCAGATAGGACGAAAATAGCCACATCTGTCTACATGAAGCTCTGAAGGAAAAAAATGAACAAACCTTTAAAAATACACACCTTATAAAATAAGTTAATTTCTTCTTTTAAGAAAATGAAAAACAAGTTTGTGAAAGAGAATGCAGAACAGTTAAAAATTAAGAATAAAAATATGCCATAATTTGTGGTAAGATAGCAAAACACTCCTAAAACTGACTTTGATCTACATGTTTTAATATTCTACATTATTATTATTATTATTATTATTTATTTAACTTCCTAACAATGTTATATATTGTTTAGGAAAACCTACCGAGGAAAAAATGTTGGAAATTAACTTACAGTGTACATGATACAGACATGGGACTGCAGTTTTACTCAGTTTGACTGTTACTGTGCGTCTGTTAAATAAACTTAATAAATAAATAAAATCCCAAAACAAGTAAAGGTGAAAATTACAGCATAGTAAAAACCCTCCTAAAAATACATTTTCAAGTAAATGTAACTAGTTCCTACCCAACCATAGAAGTTAGATATTTTCACCAGAAACTAGACAAAATACTTTGGTGTTTTTGCAGTGATAATTTCTGATTCATCAACCGGCTGCACCACACTGCCACCTACAGCCCAAAAGCACAAATTTACTCAGTGTCAGTGAATCAAGTTTACACTTCCTCCTGTGTTTTAATGGTGGTGGGCTGTTTCTGCTAAATCACTGCATGACTGTCCTCTGTCCCTCTGGTGAAAGATGCTCTCTGTTTCCCCTCTGATGGTAGACTACTCCTCTCTCGCTCTCGCCGTCTTTCCTTCCCTTCCTGTCGCTGTCCGTCGGAGGACTCCGGCCTCTGTCCTCAGAGGACGCCTGCTTCAGCGCCTACTCTAGCCAGTCGGACAGCCTGTACGGCTCGCCGCTGAGCGGCTGGTCAGAGGAGATGGACGAACACGGACACACGCTGTACGTCAGCGACTATACGAACGAGAAGGTACCGCCGAGCTGCTGCTGCTGCTCTCTGCTGGGTGTTTGGGACTGCATGCTGGACCTGGTTCCTCTGGTTAATTAGAGTAAAAAACTTCCTCTCACAGGGTGGGATTCTGACTTTTTTTTTATTCTGTACTGCTTTGACAATACTGGGACAAATGGAAGAGGGTTGGAGCCACTGGAATAGAATTTTGACTTTTTGTGTCTCCAAATTCTGACTTAAATCTGAAATCAAAAGTCAGAATCCTGAGAAAAAAATAGAGTAAAGTCGGAATTCTGCAAAAAAAAAAAAAAATTATAACAGAATTGAATTTTGAGATTGAAATATAATTCTGCGAAAGAGTCAGAACTTTGAGAATTAGTCGGAATTCTGCAAAAAAAATTTAATTTGAGATTAAAGTCAGAATTCTGCACAAAAGTCGGAATTCTGAGAATAGAATCAGATTAATTAATCTCAGTCAAAATATTAATCTCAGTGAAAATTCTGAGATTAAATTTGAAATTCTGTGAAACAAGAAAGAAAATTTTTAATTTTAATTTTTAAAGTTCCCGATTTCTGCATAAAGTCTTTGAAAGTGGTTGATATTTGAACTGCACAGTTTTGAAATAAATCCAGTGTTTTAGTAAAAGTTTTAAAAATATAATTTGCAATTGAAACCAGATCATTTTATACAGTTGATAAAAACATAAATTTTTCTTGCTCTCTGAAATTAAATCAGACCAAATGTTCTTTATTTTAGCAACAATTATTTCTATTTCTACCAGAAAACACAACTAGTTTTGATTGCTTCAGTGTGATGAGTATTTATTATTCCTAATGGCTCAGTTGCTTATTGATTGTCTCATATTTTATACATTGAACAAACTTACTGGAATTGTTTTTTGTTTGTTTTTTGTTAAATTTGTGTTTTGTTCTTGGACCTACCAGGTTTATAGTGTGAGACATTTACAAACCACAAAATTTTGTTATATTGTAGTTTCCTTTGACTCTATTGCAGAATGTAGAATACTATCACAAGATCTGATCAATATGTTTTATAATAGTGAATTAAAACTTCTGTTTATTAGTTCATTTGTGTAGATTTTAACCTCAATGTGGTGCTGGAAAGGTTTTAAAGCTTAACTTGAAAAGAGCTGATTGACCCAGTTTTTGTGGTTATTCTTCTCGCAGTGTAACAGATTTTTTATTTTTTATATTTTTTTGCACCGGCTTGACCATCCTGGGACATTACAAATATTACAAAGCAACAAAGTTGCCAAACAGAAAACAGGAAATTATTTTCTCTTCCGTGTCTGTTTTATTATAATTTTCTTTATACATTTTATTTTTTCTTTACTTTTTGCGCTGCTAGTGGTTAAAACATGTCGATGACCAGGGAAGGCCTTATTACTACAGCGCTGACGGCTCCAGGTCAGAATGGGAGCTGCCGAAGGTAAGACGCTGGGAAAAAAGTAGAAAAATAACAAAAAGAAAAAACAAAAAACGATGAAACTCCCAAGATTTCATCGTTTTGCTGACAATTTTTCTAGAGTTAAGAGTTCTTAACTCTTAAATATTAATTAATTTAATCGTTTAAGTTTTTTGTTAATAGTTTGGTGGAAAAAGCAGGAAAAGGTGGCGACAAAATTAATGTTTTGCAGTTTGTCGTAGGAAAAAAAAACATTTTTTTTGGTTAAATTTTTATTTGCAGGGTGAAAAAATATTTGATTTTCTAAACTGAAATTGTTGGAAAAAGGTATTTTTAATGACCTTCGCTCAGAAGATGCACAGACTGATCATTGTGTCCTTTTTACATCAACTCTTCAAAACATTTAAAATTAATTAACAAGAAGTGATCATTAATTTTTTTTTAGTGTTTTATCCATTTTTCAGTGCATCTGTCCGTCCAACTGTTTGTTCATCTGTTTATCAGTCCATCCATCCATCCATCCATCCATCCATCCATCCATCCATCCATCCATCCATCCATCCATCCATCCATCCATCCATCCATCCATCCATCCATCCATCCATCCATCCATCCATCTTTCTATTGATGGATGGATGCATCCTCTCATCTCTGTTTTTCTCTTTGTATGTTTCCATCCATTTGTCCATCTTTCTCTTCATCCATCATCCTCTCATCTCTTTATTCATCCATCCGTCCATCGTATTTTTATTTGAATACCTGAAGATAATTCTGTTATTCCTTAGAAACTCTGGGAACAGAAAATTTACAATTTGCTGAAAAGTCTTCACATTTCCAGTTTCATTCTTTAATTCATCATATTCAGAAGAAAAATAATTTCAGTTTGGTTTTTGTTTTTCTTTATTCCTCCCTTCCTGCAGTACAACCTGTCGCCACCTCAGCCGTCCGGAGACGGGCCAAAGAGCCGCAGTTTGGACCGGAACAACGTCGAGCCCATCGTCTTGACAAAATGGAGGCACAGTGCCTACGTCCAGGAGCCGAACGAAAAGGTCTGCGCCTTCAAAAATAACCCGGAAAACGCCGTAGAGAACAAAACATTAAGCTTTTACACAACCAGATCTTAGCTGGAGACTCATTCCTTTGCAGCGGCTGTTTAAAAGCAGGCGGGTCCGTTCCGGTTCTGTTCGCCAACACCCGTACAAACAGCAAGTCAGTAGTCGCCCCATTGGAATGAGGAAAAGTTCCCCTTTCATCCATTTAAACACAATCAGCTTGCATGAAGATGATCGAACAACTAAAGTGACGATTTGATCTGTTCACTGCAAAAACACAAAATGTTGCAAAGTATTTTTATCTAGTTTCTAGTGCAAATATCTAACTATGCCTGAAATAAGAGAAAAGTTACTTTCAAGTAACTTTTTATCAAGATATAAAAGCTTGTTTTGAGTAAATAACTCCTTGATATAAAAGTTCAATTGTAACAAGACATTTTTCCATGTTAAAAGTGAAATAATCTGCCAGTGAAACTATTTTATCAATTAGATCAAAGAATGATTTATTTAAATCAAGCTCTGACGTCTTGATAGAACGTTATTTGTAAGTTAGTTTTCTCTTATTTCAGGTGTACTAAAGTATTTGCACTAGAAACTAGATAAAATCAATTCATTTTTTGCAGTGAAATTTTCACCTTAATCACAGGAACTCAACACTGCAAACAACCAAAATCTTTCCAAGTATTTGTGTTTAGTTTCTAGTGCAAATGTCTTAGTTTTGTCTTATTTCATGCATACTAAAATGTTGTTATAAGTGAAATAATCTGCCAGTTTTCATCAATATAAAGGAATTATTGATGTAAAAAAGCTCCTTTATCTTGGTGAAAAGTTACTTGCAAGCTTATTTTTTCTTATTTCAAGTGAACTAAGATATTTGCACTTGAAACAACAAAAATACTTGGTTGGATCTTTTTGTTTTTGCAGTGCAGAGTAAATCAAGTCAAATTAAATCAAAAGTATTTTAGTGATCCCAATGTTTTTGTAGCTCATATTAATTCAAAGTTTTTGTAGATGGTGATGTTTCAGCTGGATTAAATTTTACATGGATTCTACATGCTGGGTTTATATAAAAGTGTTTCTCTGTACGGCATGAAGAGCTTTATTAATAATCCATTTCTGCTTTTTACTCAAGAGCTTCTTGACACACTGCAGTTTTATAATCTCACTCCTGATTACCATCGGTCTCTTTTAGCCGCCTCCGTCTTCTTTAGCTCACATCGTTTTCCATTAACCTGCTTTTCTGTAAACCTTGTGAAACTGCTTCTGTGTTTTTTATACCCTTGTTTGTTCACTAGGAAGCTCCTCAGATCCCCAAGTCCTCCCCTCCTGACCCTGATCTGAGCCCCACGTCTCCCCCCGCCTCTGTTAGTACTCACCACTAACCTCACGGGCCGCGTCCGCTGGCTTCAGCGCTGAAATGCATCGCAGCTTTTGAAGAGTTCCTACACAGGACACCTCAGAGAATAAAAAGATATTTTAAGACTTAAAAGTAAAGTGGAAGGATATCCTGTGTAGGAATTGGTTTGATTCTTGTTGAAAGAAATTGCTTTAATTTAATTTTTAGTTGGATATATAGCAGAAATTATTTTGTTGAAAGAGATGGGTTTGATTTAATTTGCATGTTGAAATCATGATCAAAAATCTGAAACTGCATTTCAAGAGAAATGTTTGCAGAATTCTAGATTTTTGTGAAAGCACAACACAAAGATGTTAAAATACATATTTTGATATCTAAATATTCAGTTTAAAGATAAATATTAGCCTAAAACTAAATTACTAACTAAATATTTTGCTGACAAGTTGTGGTTGTAACAAACTGAATATTTAATCTGAAGCTAATCTAATTTAATATCTCTAAATATGTATTTTGAAGCAAAGTATTTAACTGTAAAATCATTTAGTTTGATGCTAACTTACTAACTAAATATTTAGCTCGCTAACTTTACTGAGGAAGCTAAATAATAAGACAGAAGCTCAACATTTAGCTCTTTTGCATGTTACCAAACTGAATAATTAACTTTAGCTTAAAGTGAAATATTTTACTTCAAACTGCACATTTATTAGCTTCAAACTGAAAGTATTTACCTCGCTAACTAAATATTTAGCTTGGAGCAAACTGTGACTTTACAAACAGCAAACTATATCTAATCTGGCAGAGGCACAATAATAAAGAGTTGCAGTGAAAAGTGCTTCTTTTTTTCTTTACAAAGTTTTAATAGAAGAACAAAATAGAAAGAACAAAAAAATCCATTAATCGTTTATTTTCTATGATTAAGTTTTGCTTTGTGTTGGTCTGTCACATTAAATCTAAAATATACTCAAGTTGTGCTTTTAATAAATTAGAGGAATTAAACTTCACTAAAGCATCTTATATTGATTTAATTTATATATATTGATTACATTTTGATTGGTTTTTGGACTAATCTGAGTGTCGGTGTCGCTGTGGTGGCTTGGTGCTTACTGGGTTTTGTTTTCATGAGGGAGCTGCAGAAAGCTTTTTGTTTGTGAAGGTTTTTGTTTTTCTGTCCTCCAGCTGTGGGTGTCAATCAGAGCTGCATGTGGAAATGTTTAAATCTCTGAAACTCTGCGGCGCTGCCTGTTTTCTTCCTCTGCAGCCGTCTGAAAAGTGCGGCGTTCTGAACGTGACGAAGATCACTGAGAACGGGAAGAGAGTGCGGTGAGTGTCACTGCCGTCAAAGACAGACGACGAGGATTTTTACATGTTTTTATCAATCAACCCACTTTATTTTGGCAAATTGTCAACATTGATCACAGGGAACACAAAATAAACCCATAATTTACCAATAAAGGAATAGGCAGAAGCCAGAGTTTATCTTTACAATACATATATATACATATATCTACAGAACAGCATAAGATTTTATCATTTCACATTTCAAGGCTCTTTTCAAGCTCAACAAAAAAAGACATAATTTAAAATCACTTTTCAATTAATTCCAGTTTCACAGCAATAACTGAAACACATCTAGACTTTACCTGGTTCTTCTGTTCAAATATTAACAAACTTTGCAAATTGTATTTATTCTCTCTTAGCTTATATATTTTCTAAATACCAGAAGTAAGAGTGTTATTCAGTGCTTTAAACATTATTTCCAATATTTATATTACTTTTAAAAAAGAGTTTATTAGTTGGTTCACGATATCCCACTTTATTAATAAGCCTTAAAGCTTTTTTTGCGACTTAAGTAATATATCATTATTTGCATTTAGGTGTTTTTTACTGCCGTTTGAATCCATGTTTGTGCGTTTTGCAGGAAGAACTGGACGTCCTCGTGGACAGTCCTCCAAGGTTCATCGCTGCTGTTCGCCAAAGGACAGGGAGGCGGAACGAGCTGGGTGAGCTTTTCTTATTCTAAATTATTTCAAATTATACATTTATCAGAGATGTCATTAGTATAGTTCAGACTGCTTAATTGATAAATTCATAAAAATATGTGGCAACTGTGAAACCAAGGTTTCAGCGAGTTGCTCTTTTTAGTGCAACAATATTCATTTTATGTGTATAAAACTATCATAGTTGATATTTTTCATTGATTCAACTAAGAAAATTTGTATAATGTGTTTTGACAGAATGAAAAGTTGCCAAAGTTCAAAGAAAACCTCTGAAAAACCTTCAGATAGTGACACAGAAACGTGGAGATTTTTATATGAATCTTTCTATTTTGATTGAGCGTCATTTTTAAAAGGCTTAATTGTTGCAAAAAAACCAGAAATAAATCAGAAAGTCCTGATTGAAATAGATGATAGTATCGGCACATTTACAGTGGAGGTTGTTTGTCTGCATGACAGCTGCATTCAGATAAATATTTTATTGTTTTTCAGCCTTAAATATCAAACTATATCTGGCAGCAGAACAGTGACTTTGATCTTTCAATATGATACAACCTCTAGTTTTTCCCCCTATTTACCCATATTCATATTTTCTCCACATTTCTTTATATTTCCTCAATTTTTCTTGTATGTTCTCCATAAATCTCCACATTTTCTCCACGTTCTCCATATTTGTTCATATTTTCTTCATATTTATCTGTATACTTCATATTTCTTCATATTCACTCATATTTTCTTCATATTTATGTCTTCCCTGCTCAGTTTGGAGGCGGTCAGTCCAAGCCAGAGTTCACTGTGGATCTGAAGGGAGCTTCAGTGGACTGGGCCCCAAAAGACAAGTCCAGCAAGAAGAACGTTTTAGAGGTGTGTCATGGAAAAGATTACAATAAGGTCACATCTGCTAGTCATGTCATATGAAATGTTTGTGAACTCCCACCAGAAGAACTATTTGGGTTTCATGTATGAGGTTGGAAGGTTGATTCCTGCAGCTGCATGGGAGCCAGACTGTCTCACCCCTTGTTTTTCATTCCTTATCATTGTATAAAACTTACATGTTGTCTCTGCCTGGCAGAGCTTTGCAAGCCTTGCATCCAGACTTGCTTGATTATTGATCGTCTCATGAGCTCTCTGAGTTGTGCACAACTCTTGAATAAACCTGATAGAGTGATTTTATCTGAACAGTGCTTGGTGCTTGGAAATACTTTTTTGTTTTCCCACGACAAATTATTCCACCTGCTTCTGAACTCTGCCTTTATTTTTATGCAAAATTGATTCAACTACAGACACATCAGGTCAAAAAGTAAACAATCTGATCTTTACCAGGTTTTAAATTCTTTTAAATAAAATCCATTGTTTACGAAAACAAACTACAGATTTCATACCAGCTGTAATTATTAAACAAAGATGAAACCAAAGCAGAAAAGTTTTACTTAATATTGTAATTTTTATTTATTTAATATTGTATTATAAATAAATAAAATACAATACAGTCATCTTATTTAAGATGATTAATGGCACTGAAATTCTGACTTTTCCTTTGAGAATTTTGAATTTTTCTCAGAGTTTTAACCATTTTATTCGCAAAAGTCAAGTTTTTTCTTTCAGAATTAAATTTTTGTCTCATAATTTGGAATTTTTTTTCTCAGAATGTTGATTTCGATCTATACATTCTGACTCTAATATCAATTTTAACGGGGATTTCAGAAATCTGATTTTATGTTCTGATTTTAATCTGCTCATTTTAACTTTTCCCCCCTCAGAATTCAAACTTTTCTGTAAAAAAAAAAAATAATAATAATTTTCTCAGAATGCTGATTTTACTCTCAGAACTATTTTTTATGCTAATTTTGTCTTTTATTCCTTCCAATTGAAACTTTTTATTCCAGGATTTTAACCTTTTAATCTCAGAATATTGATTTTAATAAGCCGTGTAAAACTTTGACATTAAAGTTTTTTTTTTTCTGCCGCCTGCAGCTGAAGATCCGTCAGGGCACGGAGCTGCTGCTCTGGTCTGAAAACGACGGCGTGGTGAACGAGTGGCTCAAAGCTCTGCAGGAAGCCATCAGCACACATGTGAGTGTTTGACTCCGCCGCTGCGCCGTCCCTCTGCTTCACCCACAAACAAGATGGCCGCAGCCGAACCAGTGCGCAAAAAGAGGAAGAGTTTGAGACTCTAGATGGACAATAAGAGGAACAAATGGAAACGATTTGGTTCCTGCTGCGAACTGAACTTTATTAGATCAGAGAATTCAGACCCTTCACTGCAATAGACCAAGTAATTCTGGTCTAGTTTCTAGTACATGTATTTTGGTGCACTTTAAATAAGATAAAACTAACTTACAAGTAACTTTTCAGCATGATAACGAAACTTGTTTAAGTCCATAATTCCACTCAGTGGCAAATTATTTCATTTATAAAAATATTTTAAGTGAATTAATCTGTCAGTGGAATGTTTTCATCCATATTGAGACCTTTGTGACTTAAAACAAGCTACTTTATCTTGCTAAAACGTTACTTGCAAATTCGTTTTGACTTATTTCCAGTGTGCTAAGATTCGAATCGTGTCTAGCAATTTGATTCAATTCCAATTCAGAAGCAATTTTTAATTGAGAAACCAATTTTTTCTGTTCAAATGGTTTTGAGATTTCTATCAGTTTATATTTAACATAAATATGTGCATAAAATCCTGTAACTTAAATTACTGAGTTAGCTGCTTGTTTTTTTTTCCCATAAATTAAAAAAAAATACTTCCTAAGTATTGCTGAAAAGTTACTTGTAATTTAGTTTAGTCATATTTCTAGTGTACTAAGATTTTCACCAGTCTAAAAATACTTGGAAGATGTTCTTTTTTTTTGCAGTGCAATTAGTTAAATAACACATCATATTTTACCCTCTACTTACAAACTAAAACCCTCAAAGATGTTGTTGAAATGAACCAAAAAACATCTTTAAACAACCCGAGCGTAAACTTCCTGATTTCCTTTTCAGAGAAGCCAAAGAGCAAACAGTTGGACCTGTTCAGCTCCTCATATCTTATTTCCTCCTTCGTGTTTCAGGCCTGGGAGTCCGACGAGGCCATCGAGGAGGACATGCCTGAGTCGCCCGGCGCGGAGAAACTCGACAAGGACAAAGACCAAAGACTCTCCAAGAAAGACAAAGGTCAGAGTAAAAGTTAAAGCTGAAGGCGACTGAAAGTGAAAATCAAATATTTCTGTTTGATTCCTCTGCCTTATTGGACCGTAAACAGGCTTTAAAGGAAAAGAAATGAAAGAGCAAAGTCCAAAACCTTTATGAAGCTGGAGCACATGCGTTATCAGTTTCAGTCTGAGGAAAACATTAAGACATGGCGACCAAAGTGCTGAGGCGAGCGGTGAGTAACGGCGTCTTCTCCCATTTCTCCTCCTCAGCCATGAAGCCGTCGGCCAGCGTTGAGCCCACCGACACCAAGAAGACCCGACACAAGCTGAAGAAGCTGCTGAACCGCCGGCCCACCATGCAGACCGTCAGGGACAAGGCTACATCAAAGGTCTCAGTCCTTCACTGTTTTACCCATTACATGTTGAATCTAATTCAACATGTAATGTTTAATCTAATGTTTAATCATTAAGCAGCTTTATTAAGGGATCCATCATGAAAAATCAAAGCATCAACAATACAGCCTTTTTCTCTCTGTTCTAATTTGGCTTAAAAATATTTAAGGACATTGCTACTTTGTGTTGTAATTGTTGTTTTTTTTTGCGCAGACATTTCTGTTTAAAACCTACATCCAAAACATTGGATTTTTATAAAACTACAATATATAAAATTAGGAATCTGTTTGCTAAAGCTGCTTAAATGAAGACAGTTGAGACAGAAGTACCAATAATTTAATGCAAAACTGTTCCTACTGGATCTAATTTAAACATATTTATGAGATTTAAATAAATGCTTCTTAGCATCCAAACACTTTGTTATGGAGAAGGATTAGGGACAGTAGTAAAAAAAATAAATGACTTTAATTTCAGATTCTGATTTTTTTTCTTGAAATTAGGACTTTAATCTCAAAATAATTACTTTTTTCCCTCAGAATTATGACTTTAATCTCCTAATTATGACTTTAAATACATCTGTAAACAAATTCATCCTACTGCAGCAAATTCCTTCAAGATGTAGGAAGTAGAATTATGCAAAGACAAAGTTCCATTTAAATAAATCACGGGAAGCTCCAGATCAATTTACATTCATGCCCAAGATGAGTGCATTTAAAACCCAAATGCTTAAAGAACATTTTCGGCTGACGGTTTTTGCATAAAAGGAGAGAAGTGACCCGTTTCCTGTCATTTGTTTCTCCAGATCAGGTTTTCGGCTGCAGTCTGTCCAGCTTGTGTCAGCAGGAGAACACCACGGTGCCGAAGTTCGTCAGGATGTGCATCGATCACGTAGAGAACAACGGTGAATGTCGAAGTGGAACGAATCTACCTGCAGGTTGTTTCCTGATGAATTTCATAAACGTCACTGACCCATTTTTTCATGTTTGGTTCCTCTGCAGGTCTGTATGTAGACGGGCTGTATAGAGTTAGCGGGAATCTGGCGATCATACAGAAGCTACGATTTGCTGTCTGTCATGGTGAGTTGCTGTGAAACGCTTTGTTCGTCCTGTTAGATGTTAAACAGTGCAAGTAGTTTTGATCTAGTTTCTAGTGCAAAAAAAATCTTAGTTCACTTTAAATAAGATCAAATTAACTAACAAGTAACTTGTCAACAAGATATAGGAGCTTGATTTAAGCCAGTGCTTCCTTAATATAGATTAAAAAAATGTTCTGGTTCCTCTTAATTCACGTTCAACAGTCACTGTGGGGTTACCTAGCAACCCCAGCCAAGCCCAGCCCGTTACTTAGCAACCTAGTTCTAGTTCCACTGGCAGTTTGTTTCACTTACAACCTGGGAGAAATGTCCTGTTATAACTGAAATAATCTGCCAGTGGAAAACCGGTAATTTTTTAAACAATATAAAGAAATGATTTACTGAAAAGAAGCTTTTATATATACAGACAGTCCTGGAAAAAATAAAGAGCCCAGTGCCCTGAACCCCATTGAAAACCTCGAGGTTATTCCACCAAATATTGAGGTCTTAATTCTTCCTGAGTTCAAACATTACCATTGTTATTTCTAAATGAATATGTACTTGTTTTCTTTGCATTATTTGAGGTCTGAAAGCACTGCAGTTTTTCATTATTTTGACCATTTCTTATTTTCTGCAAATAAATACTTCATTTTTGCTTGGAATTTCAGAGACATGTTGTCAGTAGTTCATAAAATAAAAAAAGTGAAAAGTTTCATGAAAAGTGAAATCAGAGAAATGTATAACTTTAAAAGGTCTTAATTTTTTCCAGAACTGTATTGCTGAAATCTTTTAACTTATTTCAAATGTACTAAGATATTTGCACTAAAAACTAGACTAGAAATACTTGGTAAGATTTTGTGTTTTGGTAGCAAAGGAGGCTCTAAAAAAGTGTTTCTTTTTTTTTTTTTTTTTCCAGATGAGAAGTTGAGCCTTTCGGACTCGAAGTGGGAGGACATCCATGTGACAACCGGAGCTCTGAAGATGTTCTTCAGGGAGCTTCCCGAGCCGCTCTTCACCTACGCTCTGTTCCACGACTTCGTCGCCGCCATCAGTACGCGTCACACAGCTACACTGCAAAAACACACAATCTTACCGAGGATTTTTGACTTGTTTCTAGTTCAAATATCTTTGTACACTCCAAATCAGACAAAACTAACTTACAAAGAACTTTTCAGAAAGAAATAGAAACTTCTTTAAAGGTGATAATTCTCTAAAGCTGATGAAAATATGCTAGTTTCAATGGTAGATCTTATTGTAAGTGAAACTAGTTCATTGTTTTTATCTCCAAAGGGTGGTGCTGGAAAATGTGAAAACTTCCATTGGACATGTTTGCATCTTTGCTGCTGTCATTCCTCTGCTGTTAAATAGTTTCATGTTCATGTTTTAGACATGTTTGTGCTGCATGAGTGAGAGAAATTCATCAGAAACATTTTGTTTGTGCTGCAACCAGAATAGCTCTGCGGTGGATCCAGGTTTTGACGTTTTTCTTCTTCTTCTGCAGAAATCTCAGACTACAGGCAGCGGGTGCAGGCCATCAAAGAGCTGGTGCGGCAGCTGCCCAAGCCCAACCACGACACCATGCAGGCTCTCTTCAAACACCTCAGGAAGTAAGAAAGTCACACGTTTTACAGCTAATTATTGATTTATTACCCCACAGCAATGTGGAAAGACTTCATGAATTGCATGATTTATTTATTTGATAAAGTCGTACGTCTGCAGTGAAGATGAGGCGACATTTTTGATTTACATGTGAATAAAGTTCAGTTTGATTATGGAATAAAACAGAGAAACTTTTTTTCAAAATGTTTTTCCAAATGTGATTGAATATTTTTCTTTCTCTGAATGCTGCATCATTTTTTGATCTTCCTTGTTCACATCCTTCAGTCCTTCCTTCCACTTTTTCTTTATTTCTTCGTTGTGTTTTTCTCTCCTCTTTTCCTTCATTCTGTATTTTTTTCTTCCACTCTTTTTCCCCTTTTGTTGTTTTTCCAATCTGCCTCGATTCCTTTCCTTTGCTAGACCTTTCATTCCTTCTTTTATGCTTGTTCCATTATTGTGTCCTTCCTCATTTAATGTTTGATCCATAATTTTTCATTTCCTTCCTCCTGCTTCCTTCCATCCTTTCTTTTTTCCTTTGTTCCTTCCTTTTTTGGACCCTTTGTTCCTTCCTCTTTTTTTTCCTTCTGTCCTTCATTCCCCACATCCCATCTTCCTTCCTCTTCATTTGTTCGTTCTTTTTTTCTTCCTTTCTTCTTCCCTTCCTTCTCTGTTCCCTGTTTTCCTTCCTTCTCTTTCCTTTCTTTCTTGTACCCTGTTTCATTCTTCCTATCTTTCCTTTCAGATTAGAAACAGAAACTGGAAGGTTAGCGATTTAAAGCTTCCCATGTGTTGAACTCTCTGCTATAAATTCACATTTTTCTTTTTTCTTTTTTCATTGTTAAACAAACATGAGATTTTTTTGAAACACAACTTTAGAAACTCTGGAGGCCAAACGTGTCAGAACCCTGAAGGTATCGTTATATGACCCACTAATAAAAGTTCTGTCTCCACGTTTTTTCTCGTTTTCTTTCGCAGAGTGATCGATCATGGTGAGGAAAACCGCATGACCACTCAGAGCGTGGCCATCGTCTTCGGTCCCACGCTGCTGCGGCCCGAAACGGAGACCCTGAACATGGCTTTCAACATGGTTTACCAGAACCAGATAGTGGAGCTCATATTGCTGGAGTATGAGAACATTTTTGGCAGGTAGACGCCAGAATCGTTTCTCCTAATGTAGAGCTCTTCCCAATCCGGTGTCGTTGCTCACCGCAAAACATCGCAGAGCGACCAACGAACTGACTGCGATCCTCCAGAGAAACGACCAAACAAACTTTTGACTCTTTGCACTTTTCAGTATCTCACTTTGTCCTGCAGCTGCATTTGTGCCACTTCACTGCGAAGGTGACGTCGTCCTAGTCCCAACACTGGATTTCTTCTTAATGTGCAACAAACTGCACAGGCTGAGCGTAAAAGGAGGAAGCAGCTTAAGTTGACTGTATTACAGATGAGGCGTCAGTATTGGAGAAGTACGATGCTGAATGGGATCTGTACGCGCTGCGCTGTAAATCTCATCGCTTATAGTCACTCCTGTCATGAATCAAAACCAGACGGTGGTTCCACCTCAGCTTGGCTTTAGATGTTTATAAAATTAAGCAGAAATAAACCAGAAAGTGATGGAGTGGGGAGAGCATTTTTTGGCTGTTTTTATTGTATTTTTTTTTTTATTATAATTTTTAATGTTTTCTGCCTCCTTTATTTCCCCCTGAATGTGCTTCTCTCTATGCTCCTGAGAAACAGAAGAAAGAATGTTCTCTGTATTAAATCTGTTAGAACAAATCATCTCACACTACAAAAACACAAATTATAAACTATTTTTGTCTACTTTTTTTTGCAAATCTCATAGTACACTTAAAGTAAGACAAAACTAACTTTCTACTAACTTTTTGCAAAGATATAGGAGCTTGTTTTAAGTAAATAATCCTTAAATATTGATAAAAAAAATAACTGGCAGATTATTTCACTTATGACATAGGAAAAATGTATTATAACTGAAATAATCTGCCAATGGAACAGCACTTTTTTTAATATTAAGAAATTATTTACCTGAAAAGTTGTTAAAAAAAAGTCAGTTGTAAGTTAGTTTTACCTTACATATTGCACTGAAATCTAGACAAAAACATTTTAAGGTTTTGTGTTTTGCAGTGCACGGCCTCGGCTTAAAACAAGGGTACTCATCTGCTTCTTTAAGACTTAATAGAGTAAAATATTTCAGCCTCTGAACACTGTACAGTGTTTGTGTGTATGTGAACAAGGGGTGGATGGATAGAGTGGAGATTGAATGGACTTACTGACAATAAATTGTACAAATAGTATATGTACGTTTGTATGCCTTGACTGTTTGTAACTTGGAGAGGAAGAAATCACTGTTTAGTGGTTAGTGTTGAAGCATCAGATGTGAGAGATGAGTCCATAAACTGGGAATGATGGTTTACATGTGAGTCAGAAACTGTTGGCTGCATCAAACTGGAATAAATACCTCTAAGAAGAGATGTAACGTTGTAGGTTTGTGTTTTCTTAATGTTTGCATTCGCACCAGCCCTGTTTAATCCACTTTAATTCAACTCTGGTTTGTTTGTCTAGATGGCCTGGTTCAATTGGACAGGTGTGAATTCGCATTTAAACTCTGATCCACCTTTCGGTTCGGTTGAAGTGAATTCTGGTGCGGTTCCAATGCATATGTGAATGTCAAGCGGACCAGATACCTCTTCAAAAGCAAGACGCAAACTACAGCCCAAAGCATTCTGGGTAAATGCAATCAAAACAAACGCTAGCAGGGAAACATGGCTTATGACAAAGAAAAATCCTCAAGCGCTAAAGCATAATCAGTAAATTATGAAACTATGAAAAATATTTCCAAATTATTTATATGTGATGCAGAACAGCAGTTCTTGAAAAAAAATTGAAGTAGCTTTTCATTGTTAAGAGTATGAGCGAACATAGACCGGAACACGGAGCTGGTTGCACATCGTCCAATCAGCAGCGGAGTTGGCTGTTACCTAGCAACAAAACCAATCACAGCAAACCTGTCGTCCGCTATCGCTCTTCCAACCGTTACGATTTAGGAAGCTGTCAGTTGGTTATTTCGGCCTTGCAAAAACTGGCTAAATAAACTTTTGTTCTAAAACGTAACCATGGCTTCAGGTAGTGATCCATAGCTTCAGGTAGTGATATAGTATTGATGTTCCAAGGCTCAAAATTAACCGGCAAATATAAGATTCGGGAACGGATTCCAACCGGCTAAGCTAACCTAGCTAAGCTAATTAGCAACTCTTGTTATACCAAAGAAGAAGGTGAGTGTTTCATTTTGTACACATTTAATTTAATAGTAATAACAATAAAATATGTTACAATTTTAGTAATATTACCAACTCATTGGCTTCTCATCCGGTTTCTAACAGGAAGCTGAAGTCATCCTTTTTAGAAACTATTTGAATGAGACACAACTGAATCAATCAGTTAATTTGAATTACAGTTTTCAGCCTTTCTGAAAGTAAATTGTCATTACGCAACTTAACATGACATTTGTTGACATATATATGTGCTTAAACGAAACATTCATGTTTAAATAACTAGTTTACATTAACTAGTTCTATCTAGTTAATGATATATGTGGGTTTAACCTTCAAAGTTTTGAAGGTTAAACCCACATATAGATTCAATACCAGTTTATATATATATATATATATATATATATATATATACATATATATATATATATATATATATATAAAAAAACACATCATAGGCATAAAACCATGAAAAAAAATGAAGCTCATGGATTTTAATGAAATCTTTGATGTCGGGTCAGTGTTAAACCGTGATAATAAATTCTTTTATCTGTGAATAAGAAGCGTTTTCAGAAGGCTAAGGGCTTTCTTCTTTATTCAACTGTGCAAATATCTTCTGCGTTGTAGAAATTTTCAACATTTCGCTGCAGCTTTTATGTGGCCTCTAGCTTCACATCTGACTGCTCAATTCCACAGAAAAGAAATGTATGCTCTTCACAAAATGCACATGAAATGTAATCACAGAAAATGTGCATCAACTATATAATTTAAACTCTCCAGAAACAGGAACTATGAAAGAGCGGTATCTACTCAACGTAAAAGCTGAGGTCACACCCTCCTTCCAGAGAGTTCAGAGGAGCAGACATGTGTGAAATTACGTGCAGCGGTCACATGAATTCAGGCTTCTCAGACAGCAAAGGGCAGCTGATATGATGTGGAGAGCAGCATTGAACATTAAAAAAGCACTGCATGTCAGACTCCGCTTCAGACAGACTGAAAAACACCATATGAGGCTTTTTGTTCCAAAAAGGTTCCAACCTTTTATTTACACTTTTGTTCTCTGGTGCCAGTTAGCTAGAAAGTTGTTTTTCCTCTTTATGCTGCAGTAGTTCTACAAAAATGACTCCTTTTTTTTTTTTTATGCATTTGTTAAGCAGCTATGTAGCACAGTAGTGAAACCTTAAGCTGCTGCTGCACAAGTAGTTGCTAACCAGAGAATCAGTTAGTTGATTCCATGAACCGGCTAAGATCTGCTTAGATCCCCCAGAATGCTGCGTGATTCTGAAACTGCCATGGTTGAGTGAAATTATTAAAAATGTATTATCTATTGATATTGATTACATCTATTGCGATACCTATTATTAATTTATTATCTAACCCTACATGAGACAGACAATCTGTGAAAAAAAGCAAGCTCCTCTGCCTCCTCTCTGAGGTCCTGCTGCCATTTGCAGAAATTCACTGCTCCCTGTCAGAAACAACCAATGCATCAGCTTATATAGATTTTGCAATTGTAACTTTGCAAAACTTAATATTGCTATGATGATTTTGGAGTGTGTAGTTGAATATTGGGTGTATAGTGTGTGCTTAGAAAAATGGATGAAGAACAAAGTGGAATGTTAAGATCCAACAAATATATGACACAAAATATTTTCCTAAGTGTCAGAAAATGTTCAGGCCACTTTAAAATGAAGGAATATTAAAGTTTGGGAAAATGTCTTTTATTTAATGAGCGGCAAAGTCGTGTTTAGGACATCGAGGTTGATCTCTTTTGTCTCAAGGTCTGCATGGACTTCTTTTTTCCCATTAACAGAGTTGTGCTGAGCATGCAGGCTCTTTTGAGCTCTGGCCTACTTTAAACTGTTCCAGTTACAGAGTCACATCTGCAAAGAAGAGGTCATACGGCTACTTTTCCCTTACTGTCGCTCTGCTGACTGAATACAGATTTACAGTTTGGGACGTCATTGGAGAAGCGAAGGACTTTCTCTGCACCATAATCACAGAATGGTGTTATACAGATGAAAAGGTCCTTTTATGTAAATGTATTCATCATTTCCATTTATTGCAAGTAAATCTGCAGGCTACATTATCAACATAATATTATGAATTCCAGTTTTATGGACTATTGTGATTACCTTTAACTCATTATAAGAGAAATAATCACAAATATTCTTGAAATTAATTCAAAAAACAAATGAGTTAATAGTACAAGTTAAGAAAAGGGGTTACCAAACTTTTCTGTGCCGCAGCGTTAACCTGTTTGCAAACCAGGAGATAATTCTGCAAAATATGTAAACAAACATAAACTTTTAAGATGTTTTTCTCACTTTTATTATCTATTCTCAATCATTGTTACATTCGTTTACATAAATGCTGCCTCATTCTAGACCTGTTGCGGTTACAAATTTTGCTGGACAATAAATTGTCCCAGAAGGTTTTGCAATAAACAATACATTTGTTGTTTTGAGATCATTTTCAAGTAATGTAATAGTAATAATAATAATAATAATAATAATAATAATAATAATAATGCAAGAACATATTCTTAAAGATCAATAAACTTTAAATACTATCGATCATTTAGCACTGAAATCGGAAGACATTTTAAATATCCAAAAATCTAAAACAACAAATGAAATATATTATGAAGTCTCTATTAACAAAATTGTCCTTTAAAAAAGGGATATTTGAGACCAAAGCGCCAGACTAAAGACTTTTCTCATCCAGGTTTTGGTAGAAAGAGAGAAAAGAGAAAAATGAAAAATTGTGCAAATGGAAATTATTGATCTTGCTTTAATTTATCTTGCAATTAATTGATTTATTGTTTATTGAGAACTTCATATCTTCTGTCTTTAGTTAGCAATGCTTCACTTGCTTGGGAAGCAAAACAGCTTTGACTGGAAGCCTATCAGAAAGCTGAGGATGGCAAATAACTTTTCAATAAATTATTTTAATTTATATTTTATAATAATGATTGAAAAATGGATTAGATGGGTTTTTTTTAAATTAAAATATTGATTCCTTTGTGATTAAAAATGTATTGGATACAGTTTTTCTCATCGTCCTTGATGTTCTCTGAGGCGCCCTCTGGTGGCACTCCAGGGGTCCGCGCCCCCCACTTTGAAAAACACTGGCTTAGAAGATTGCAACAGAGAAAACTTTAAGGATGCAAACTCCATTCTGAAGAACTTAATCCACGATTTGAGCACCGACCTTCCAGAGTGTCCTATGAAATGTATCTAGCTAAATTTTGAACATTATTTTCAACACTCGTCAACTCGGACCGTTCAGAATGAGCAGATTGTGTGCCGTCTTTGAAATTAGATAGCGACAGTTGCTATTGGTCGTCCACAGAGACGCCTCAGGCCCGGCGTCAGCCTCCATCAGTGGGGAGCATCATTAACCGGCTCTCTGAGGAGCTGCTTCCCTCCCAGCATCCGCTCCGCTTCACCCTCAGCGCTTTGTGGCCTTCGCTGATAAGGCCGGGCTAATATCTGTTCAGTTGCTGACTGCAAATGAATGATAAACACAGGCTGAACCGCCATGCGCTTCCTCACAACAGGAACGGGGATGCAGCTTAAAAATCCACTTAAACTCAAACCTTTTAGGATCTAATTAATCACGCCCGTCCTGTTAGAGTTAGTGCAGTAATAAAGTTTACTGTAAAAGCATCTGTTCCAGAAAGTAATTTAGTCATTTGGACAACATCAGCTGTGGTTTTAAATGTTCACTAAAACACATTCAGGTTAGTTAGATTATAAATTCAATGTTCAAAACTATTCATGAGCCAGAAATACACTGCAAAACACAAAATGTTACCAAGTAATTTTTGTCTAATTTTAATTGCAAATATCTTAGTTCACTTTAAATAAGACAAAACTAACTTAAAAGTAACTTTTCAGCAAGATATAAGAGCTTGTTTTAATTAAATAATTATTTGATATTCATAAAAGAAAAGGTCATTGTTCCATTGGTAGATTATTTCACTCATAGCAAAAACAATTCTCCCATGTCATCAATGAAATAATGGAATGAGGCCTGCCACAATAAGCAATAAATCAATTAATTGCATGATAAATTAAATTGAGATTGATCGTTTCTGTTTGCTTTATTTATAGTTTTTTTGTTTTCTCTACCAAAAACTGCATGTGTTGGTCTCAACTTGTTATAAGTTCAATTATGTTCAATTCATGAGAATTCAGAATTCAATCTGTCGTTTCAGTTGTTTTGTTTATTTGTTTTGGATATGTAAAATGTCTTCCAGTGTTAAATGTTGGTTAGAAATGAAAGTTTATTGACCTTTGAGAATGTATTCTCGCATCATTATGCTTGAGCAATATTGAAAATGGTTTTAAAACAACAATATTATCAATTATTACAATAACATCTGGGACAATTTATCATCCAGCAAAATTTGGTAATGTCATATTCTTTCACACATTTCAAAAGTTAATGAAACTGAATCTATCTTTGGGATTTTTAACAATATTATTATCATATTTTCTCTGCAGCTCTACTATTTAGATAATGAAACATCTCACACTGTAGGAATTTCTGCAGCCAGTGTTTATATATGATTGCAATAAGAATACCAACAATAGGTCATCCACATATCTATAGATGCAGGTCAACATATCTCGTTTGCTATCTTGAACTGCAAAATATCAGGAAAATATGTAATCTCTTCTGCTAAAATTGTCCAGCTACATTTCTGTTATCTATTCTCTGTTGAAAACAACCTTTGACATCATCTACTGTGTGTGCATTCATATGGTAAAAAGAGTTATTATTGTCCTTTTAAACAGTTAACTGAGGATTTGACCAGCTGATGGTTGGAGTGACCTGAAGCTCCAACGGCGGAGGAAGAGTGTGAAATCGACTGTTTACGGTACTTTGCTGAAACCCAACACATAAAATCCAACAAGTGCCCCTCAGGGTCTTTTTTTTTAAACCACATTTGCAAAGTAAATATGTTTTTCTGTCAATATTTAAATGCAGCACTTGTGCAGCCTTTCATGATGGTTATAGTGCCTGTGCAGCCAAACAGGCGGGTTGCTTACTGAATGAAACCCATGGAGAGAAGTCTGGCTTTACATGCAGCCCAGCCACCTATCTGTGTGCTGATTTGACATATTGAATTTACCTTGAGGGTCTGTCAACTGCAGAGTTTGTGCAAACCAAACATATTCTGTTGTTTACTATTTTCACTATTCAGTGAGGGCCGCACATCCTTAAAATGTCTTAAATTTATTTTTAAAAACTAAGTTGGCCTTTAATATGTTAATCACAAGTCTTAAATTTGGTCTTGACAGCTATTTAATCTTAAATATTCTATTTATTTTACATTTTTTGTCATTTGTAGTCAGCATCTTCACTGAGGTTGAGGCTACGCTAACTAGCTGCTATTATACCACTGCTAGCCAGCCAGCTTTTTTGCATGTATCATGGGTAAGTGCAAATTTTCTCCCCAGCTGCCTGGATGAGGGCCATACATTTTAGTGGAGATTTATTGTTAAATCCATAATAATCCCGAAAAGGTTCTAAACGTGTTAAAGTTGAGTTGTTAAAATTGGCAGAAACTTTGTTTACATTTATGAAAATACCTGAAAATCATCCGCCATTTTGAAAGATCAAAACGAAAAACTAACTTTTAAATGACACGATTCACAAGAACACCGGTGCATAACATACTGCCTGTTTGCTGGTTTTAGGTCAGTAAGGTTTGGTCTGGACTTTGACTAGACCGTGTAACACCTTCTTTACTTTTCCAGACAGTTTGTTGTAGATTTAACATTTGTTGCTGACTAGTGACAATTTTGTGGCTTCTTTTTCTAAGTTCATGTCTTCCTGCCTTTACGTTGTGTCAGCCGTTCATCAAGCTGCCAAATCTCCTGCATTTTATAGATGCAAACCACTGCAGATCTGAGTATCAGGGCTCTCCGTTAGCAATTGTTTCCACAAAGCTGTGCGCTTTATCGGTTACTGAAACTGTGTGGGGATCTCTTTATAGATTGACCTGAGTGGCAGCAGCTCCAGGTTGTTAGCAATCCATCTCTGTCTCCTGCTGGTTGGTAGAGATTGGACAAAATCAACCTTTTAGAAGAAAAAAACTGCAAAACATTCAGATAAAGCCTCTCAAAAACATTATAAATTTCTGCTGTGTGTTTAATTCCCGTAAAGGGCTAACTCTTTTCTGTAAGAATGAGCTGGAAACTCATCAAATATTTATTTCCCTCTTTTCCACCTGGATTTATCTCCCTGTTATGTGTTGTTTTCTGTCAGAGAACGCATAAATATGCTGTGCTCCAAGTTGATTCTTTAAAAGAATCACAAGGTTGTTGTTGTTTTTTGTTGTTGTGCTTTTTGGAAATAGCAGTTAGAAGTTTATAAAAGTCTGTTACAACGTAAAAAAACAAATCAGTTTCAGGAGGCGTTTATTTACTTAAATTTGCACACTTCAGAGCTGTTAAAGTTGATATACTTTGGAATAAGAAATAGTGGGGAGAGTTAAACATCTGGTCTTTATTTTTATTCTTAATTTCATTCATCATCATATACTTTAAAGTTGTTAACCTCCCAAAAAACTACCTGCAGTCTCTTTTTGTGTCAAATTATATGCAGGTTAATTTCATATGCATCAAAAATTTTATTTATTTAAGTAATTTAGTACAAAAGTACTAATATGGAATGTGTTTATATTTGTTTATAAGAGTTTATTGTAGTTGTAACCTATGACTCGCCTGATAGCAGAATTAGTTGGAGTTGAAGGATTTACTTTGCCAATTTCAAATTTTTGGAGATAATTGATATTTTAGAGATGCATCTTTATTCAGCAGCATTGGACATTTTAATGTTTAACAAGCTAAAAAGTGTGTAATTATCTCTCCTTTAACAGGATTATTTCATAAGAAACCCAGCACCATATTTCACTGTGCATTGTTCCTCCATTGTTGAGTCAGTTTTCTCTTCAGACAAAGCCCATAATTGCTAAACGATCCGGCTGTACCAGAGCAAAAACAACGAGGTTTGTGTCTCCTAACCATTTGACTCCCTTGTTTGGTATTTCTCTCTGCTCGGAGCAAAGGTTCCAGCTTTCTTTTTGGCATTTTGGTTTGTTGACTGACAGCAGAATGGCAATGTTGCAAAGTTAATGAGATTTATCCTCAAAGGCCAGTTTGCTGATCCACAGCGATGCTGTGACATTTCTCCCACTGTAGATTGATCGATAAGTGGTCACACCGTCCTCACAGGACAAACACTGAAAACAAAACTCAAACTCCAGAAGCTTTTACTCCTGTGAAAGGAAATAAAGAGCGACAATAGAAATGGAGAGTACTAGAGCAGGTTGTTTTGTTCTTATGCCTCCAGATACACATAGATTTTTATAACTTCTGGAAAGCGTTAGAGTGTCTTCCTTTTCAAATTGTTGTCCTGTCAAAGAGAAAAAGTAGACCTGTAATCTTACTCCGCAGTGGTGGAAGAGTTTTGCTTAATTTAGTAGCTTTGAGATTCCTCAGAGTCATTTCACAACAAAGTTTTCTGTTTTGAAATGGACACAAATGTTGAAACTAGGGCTGGACGATACAATGTTACATCACAATAACTTTTTTCTATCATTCGATATCAGTATATATCATGATTAGGCCAAGTGGGCTGGTATAAGAAATTTAGGTGAAAATATCCCAGTCTAATGATTACAGTTCTAAAATGTGTTATTTTCTTCAGCATGCTTTGATGTGAATGCAGGTGTAAACCTTTCGTAATAACAAGTTGCTTTTCAATAAATTGTCTCAGAAGTTATTTCAATAAATTATAATATTGTTGTTTGGAAACCATTTTATAATACAAGAACCCGTTCTCAAAGATTAATAAACTTTAAATTCTAATGAACATTTAACATTGGAGCTGAAAGATATTTTAAAATTCCAAAATAAACAAACTAAACGACAGAAACAACAAATAAAATGAATTAGTCTAAAGAAAAGTCATTCTTCAAAAAAAAAGGAAAAGGGAAAGTTGAGACCAAAACACCAGACTGAAAATTTTTATCATCCAGTTTTTAGTAGAAAAAGAGAAAAACAGTAAATAATGCAAATGAAAATTATTGAGCTTAATTTACTATATGATTAATCGATTTATTGTTTATTACAACAGGTTGATCTTCACCCGTTAACCTTTTCTTGCCAGAACCTCCGCACAACTTTTCCATACCTTGAAACAAGTTTAAATATATATTATAATCATTGAGAAAGATTACAGCACTGAGGATTCAACAGCTAACAATAGAAACCATATTATCCGTGTCTGCTGGCCGAGGTAGTGATACAGATCAGTGCTGAAAAATATATTCAGCTGTGTGTGTGTGTGTGTGTGTGTGTGTGTGTGTGTGTGTGTGTGTGTGTGTGTGTGTGTGTGTGTGTGTGTGTGTGTGTGTGTGTGTGTGTGTGTGTGTGTGTGTGTGTGTGTGTGTGTGTGTGTGTGTGTGTGTGTGTGTGTTAGGCATTAATCCAGACAGATTCTTCAGCATGCCTGAGGCTGCAGCTGTCTCCATCAAGGACAAATCGAGGCAAATAATAGCAGATTTAGCATAAAGCTCAGGAATCAGCTCTGCCGTTTGTCTCCACGTTTTGCAAAAGGAGAAATATGCATTTAATGAAAGAAATCACTGCTGCAAATCCTTATGAACGCCATTCAACCCTGAATAGGTATTATGTTGTGTTTTTTTTTTTTTTCTTTGCTTATGAAAAACTGGCAGTACCTGGACCTTGATTTTTAAAACCTATGACTAAATCATGCAGCATCTGCTAACACAGCATGCTGGATTAGATCGCTGAGCTTCCTGCTCCGCTGGGAGAGCGTCGAACGCTGTGATTTTACATGCTCTGTTAAGTTTGTCCACCCTGTCAGCTTTAAGCCTCGCTGCCTTGCCTGATTACCTCCAACAAGTTCCACTTCTTCGATCATTTGGTGTTCCGTTGAAAAACATCTCACGCTTTGATTTTCTCTCTCATTTACATAAATGCTTCCTATTTAATCCCGTTAACATTCTGCTTGAAGTTCTGCTTTGATTAAAATGTACTTTTTTTAAGTTCACTCCAAAGTCCAACGCAGAAAATCCGAGGAAATATAGACGGATCACATCTGTTTGCAGAGACAGAAGATGTTTCTGTTGTTGTCACTTAAAAGAAAATGACATTGTTCTCTGTCTGTAATCTGTGTTTGACTGAATCCTGCCAGACAAGCAACATAACACTCCTGAAAATCATCAGAGTGTGAATTCAAGCAAGGGATTCCTTTGACTGCATGTTAACAGGTTTAGCTGAGGAGACGGAGAGAGAGAGAGAGAAGCTTTCACTCTGAGTTATGTTAATTTGCAGAAGCTGTTTGCAGTAATCTTCTCCATTGTAGTTTGTGGTGTAATTGCTCTGCTGCTTGCTGCTGATAAACGTGGGGAAGAGTCCAGTCTCCTCTGGATTCTATCAGGAAACCGTCAGGCTGAAAATGCTGGCTGCTTTAGCATCTGCACTCTGTCGCCTTTGTCTCTGCAGCAACAAGGTGACGCAGCATGTAAGAGGAAGACAGAGGCATGGTGTACATTTAGGAGATCCTCAAACATTAGAACGAATGGCCTCAGATGTCAGACGACAAACAAAAACCACCAGGCCTCTGGTGAAAAAATCTTAGAAAGAAAGGCATCAGACAAGAAGATCTCAGCAAAAACAGTTTCAGACAAAAAAGTCTCAGGAAGAAAGACATCAGATTAAAAGCTTTCAGCAAAAACAGCTTCTGACAAAATGGTCTCAGTAAAAACGGCTTCAAAAAAAAACATCTAAGGAAAACAGCTTTGGAAGAAAAGGTCTCAGAAAGAAAGGTGTCAGAAAAAACATCTGACAGAAAGAACAACTTCAGCAAAAATAGCTTTGAATGAAAAAGTCTCATCAAAAACAACTTCAGACAGAAAAAAAGTCTCTGGTCTTTTTTTCCTTTTCCATTTTGTCATATCATTACTTTTGGAATAATCCAAGGTGGTAAAACTGGTTTAGGTATTGCTTGACCTTTTCGTCTGAAGCCATTTTTGCTAAGACTTTCATTCTGGCGCTGTTTAGTGAGAGGTCTGATGGCTTTTTATCTTTGGTCCGACATCTGAATCCATTTGTGTGAGGATAAGAAAATAAAATATACACCGTACAGAAGCAGCAGACTGAAATAGACAGCCACACCTTATTTGTCCAAATACGTCCATGGAGTTTGCTGTGCGCGCTCATCTGCAGCAGCTGGCGGTACCAACAGTGAGATCATTCCAGTGGAAGTAAAACCCGCTATCTGATGAAGATCTGGTCTTCTGCTAGTTCAAATTGGTGAAACCCTCTTTGGTCACTTTGAGACCTTTTAAAAATTTGCTTTCTTTCCTACTCCTAATTAAATCCAAACTTAATCTGACTTTTATGTGAATAGTTCACAACCCCAAAGTGGCCTGCATGCACTCTGCAGGAACACTCTGTTTACAGTAATGTTTAGTTCACTTTAATTGGACTCCAGTTTGTTCATTTGGGAAAGTGTGAATGCAAAATCGAACTCTGATGTGGACCAAAAAAAGCAAACTATGGTCCACCTACAAACCTCGGCCTCAGTTTGGTTGAAGTGAACTCTGGCACGATTTGAATGCATATATGAATGCCAAGCGGACCGTAGACCTCTCCAAAAGGAGGAAGTGGACTATAACGTCTTTTTTTTTTTTTTTTTTTTTTCCATTTACAGGAAATACTATGGAATGTACAGAGATTAAATACAGACCACAGAAGAATAATTATATCTCATATAATAATTTATCAAACTGATTTTATTTCTCTTGGTAGAATAGAGAAAATGTAACAGTGAAATATGGCTTTATTACATTTTGCATAGGTTTTGATTGACAATTAAACCTATTTTTTTAAGATTCTGTGAAGTTTTATTTTCCTGTCACGTTGTGTTGATCAAAACTTTAAATTATTTCTGTAAATCATAAACACTTCAACTTTTAAGATGAAAGGGCACAGAAACCTTCTGCAGTTCAAAGGGAATCTGGTGTGTTTTTATGGAGTGCTTTTGTAAATATATCATCAGTAAAATCCTCACACCTGTGAAGCTGCTGCTAAAACTGCAGTAATTGATATCTACAAGTTTTAAAGCTTCATATTTTAGGGACAAACTGTCACCTGCTGAAGATCAGAGTATCAGCCTGAACCTTAAGTTATTTAAAATTATATAAAACGTGACTCGTTCACTGATTGAGAGAAATAAATAAATACTTCTTGATGGAAAAGTCTAAGTTATGTTAAAGTCTTTTAAAAAATTATTTATTTTAATTATGGGAAACACTGCCAAACTGTATTCAGCATTTACTAAGGAGTGCTAATTTTAATTCAAATTCAAAAACACTTTATTGATCCCAAAGGGGAAATTAAATCAGATTAGTGCATAGAAATAGAATATAAAACATTTAGAAATAGATGATACGAGTCTCATTTAGTCAAATTAGGTTTTTAATTTCCAGTATTGTGCAGTTTTCCGTGATTTTACAATTGCGGAAATTCACGCAAAATCAACAAACACCTGCATTTTTTCAACTGATGCACAATCGTGAGTATTTTGTAAGTTAGTTTTGTCTTATTTCAAGTGTACCAGAAACTAGACCAAAAACACTCAGTAAGATTGTGTGTCTTTGTAGTGCAGTTCATGAAACTTGCTTACCCTGAAGTGTTTTTTCTTGTTTTGTTGTTTGTTTTTTGTGAGGATGTCGATGTTTCAGGATGTTTTTTCACTCTGACTGACCATTTGTTTCCCCCTGAGACCTCAGCTAAATTGATCGTCGCCCTATCAGATGAGGGCATGTACAGGAGCTGAAGTGACCAAAATACGACACAAACTACTGTAGAGTCTTTGCTGCTTCCCGACATCAAAAATTCAATGAATGCACAGAGGTGGAAAAAGCTACTTACCAGCAACATGTTGGTAGATATAGACAAAGGATATTAAAATGCTGAAGCAGCTTAGGGAGTCGCCAGACCTCAATCGTACAGAAATGTGAAGGAAGTAAGTTTCCTCAAAGAAATTCAATGTTTTGTAGTTTTTGTAACGTGACCCGCTCGCCCTCCTGAGCTGAGTTCAAACTTTGTGTCCAACTTTCAGAAACGTCTCCCTGCTGTGCTTGTAAACACACATTTCTCCACCAAGTACCAGGTCAAGTTTTGCTTTGGGGTCCAATTCTGTTTTCACTCACGGATATGCAACTGGATGTTTTTTTGTGAAATCAAAATGATACAGATGTTTTTTTTCAAAGGGAGCGAACTTGAAAGGTCAGATTTTCATTTCCCCCATTATACAAAACACAGCAATAAAGCTGTGAACTGTTGAACCTGAAACAGACGACATCTCCCCTGTGAAACTACTAAACCTTCCAGTCTGAATTCCTCATGCTCTGAAAAAGTGATTTTCAAATAAGACATGATGCAAAACAAACAAACCCATGTAAACACTTTTCTCTCTGTGCATAAAGTTCACTCTAAAGAAAAAATATATATTTAAATAACTTGACTAAAGACAAGGTCAAGGTTTTGCTGTTTCTTTTATTTCCTTATATAGAACTATAGAAGACTTTAGGGAGTTGTATGAGATGTTTGTTTTGCTGGAAATTAAGTGATTTTGAAAGTTTGTGCAGTGATCGATTGGCTTATTGTCTGTTTCAACTGAAGCCATTTTGTTTCTCAGTTTGCTTTAGGACTGGCCGATGTAGCATAAAATTTACATCTCCTACTTTCCATATAGATCTGGTTTCAGGTTGTACTTGGTTTTTTTCCTGTACTTTTGCTTCCATTCTTTTCTAAAGCTGAAATTACAAAAAAATGTTCAGAAAGTGGCTTTTTTCCCCCATTATCCTTTCCGTGAATGTATTCATAATGATAACAGCAAATAGATGCAATTTTACCAGAAAGAACATAATAAAATTAAAAGAAATAAGGTGTTTTAATGAGAAAAAACCTTAGTTATCAGGATCTGACGTGAATACCTCGTTTTCTGTTGAAATACAAAGTTGTTTGATTGTTTCAAAGTCCTGCTACTGATAATAATTTAATGTTAAGGTGTTAAAAGATTAAGTTTTTCCTTATCTGTAAAACTAATACCGAGATATAATTTTACAAGATTCTCAACTAGGCATGTTGAAATAAACAATAAATCAGTTAATTGCATGATAAATCAAAACAAGCTCAATAATTTTCACTTGAATGATTTATTGTTTTTCACTTTTCTGCTAAAAACGGAATGACAAAAAAATGTCAAAAACAAGATTTTTTTTTTTTGAAGGAGTCCAAATAATTGCAATCTGTAAGACCCGTTTGTCAAACAAGATGGCGGCTTTGAGCACACTTACATCACTAAACTATGGAAACGCCAGGAGAGAATTGGTGGGAAAAAAATTATTTTTCAAAACTTAGATGTTCAAAAACCAAAAGTTTGATTAATCAGTAAAAGTTGCTCTACAGTCTGCTTCACTCAGTTGTTTTAAAGGATATCCAACCTTTCTTTTCACATTTTTCCACTACTAGTTTCTTGATGTTTTTCATTCTTGGATGTCTGATATGAAGAATCTCCTTCCATTGCTGATGCAACACACTTCATCAACATATTTATCCTAGATAATGCAGGCACACACTCGAATCTGATAGCTATCACTCTGGGAAATTATCAGCAACTAATGAAGCATCTGTGTGCTGAACAATTAAACAATAAGCAACTCCACTAATGAAAGGTTTCCTGGAGTCCCAGACAAATTTGCTGTGACAGCGGCTGGCCGTCTCTAAGGACTTCTCGTTATTGGAAAACAAAACTTTTGCAAAGGTTTGAAATGTCCCAGAACAGGAAGTCCAAGGTTATTTCATCCTGGTAACAACAAAAACATCATGAGGTGTTTGGATCCGATGGGACGGGGATTTGTTCCATGACTTGAGCCCGTTGAGGTGGACGTGTGTCCTTGGCTAGACTCCCGTTTCTTTGTCTTAGCAGGATGAACAGTGAACTCAGCTGCCGAAACTCCGGCTGGATTTGTGGAGACTCTTGGGAATTAAAACTACTTTGTGTTGCTGTAGCTGTGGATTATAAGAACTGCTCTGAATTGCAGATAGTCTTAATCTAAATTCAATGTGTTTTTTTGGGAACAGTCCAGGGTTGCCTCTCAGTTTTCTGCTGCAGCAGATTAAAACAATTTGTTGCTCTGTTGAACAGAAGAAGGATGATAACTTATGCAATCCTGCTTTCTGCCTAATGAAAAGAAGGCTTATATCATTAGTTATTGCAAACTTTATACAATACATAAAATCTCAGGCTGTAACTTTCTAAGAACTTATTGCAATGCAAAGTTAAAGAAACGCTAAATCTCTAACTAAAAGCCTTTTCATTTTACTAAAAAGATTTGAACTTCTTTTTTGTTTGTCCAATGCGAGATAAGTTGTCCAAAGTTTTCAACATTTTTGATACTTTTACTTTTAGGATGTTTCTTTCCTGATAGTCTTGTTGACTCGGTTCAAATTGCAACGTTTTCTACATTTTCAGCTGCTGTGGTTCTCGTTCACACTGGACTAAGTCAAACCTGTTCCCCTCCTCGCCTGTGGTAGCGCTATATCAAGAACCACTGAAGGAAGTCATGCAGACTAAAGTGCAGGGCACTTTGGGTAAATGCAACCAAAACAAATGCGCTAACTAGCGCTTGCAGGAGAAATGGCTCAAAGTTTTATCCCAAAAACTAAAGAGAAATCCTATAACCACTAAAATCTGATTTTACTCCATTTTTGTTTACATTTTGTGAAGGAGGGTGCACTCAGTGTCTCAGTTTTGACACTGAGCGTCACATGTGCATTCAAACCAAACCAGTTCACTAGATACTGACTTGAATATTAATGCAATATCCACCGTTTTATTCACTCATTTTGGGTTACATATTTTATTTTTCATTATTTTTGTTGTTTTTTTTGTTTTTTTTTTACAATATTTTAGCATAAACAAAAGGAAAACAAATTATGTTGATTATTATTGATTTGTAAAAGTAATAAACGTCCAAGCGAGTGAATACTTTTTATAGAAACTGCATATCCCTGCAAGAAAACTATATTTGGATGGAAATTTACAGGGCAGTTCCTGCAGAACTTGCACTAATTATGAGTAAAACAAAATGGACATTCAGTCCCAGTTAATTAGCTCCTTTTGATTGTTAATGTAACCCAGTGAGTCATTCAGCTGCAGCATAGCAGCACCACACAGCATGCAAATACCTTCAGGCAAACCCTTAGTTTAGTGAAAACTTTCCAGTAAAAGAATAAACAAATCTTTGCTTAAGGCTTAAATAGGCGAATCTCCAAGATCCAAGGTCTAAAAAACACTCAGATTAAATGTACACAGTCGGTACTTGATGTTACTGGATATATTAGAAACTGAAAACCCTGCTGGAGACTGTCATTTATGAAACGTTTTACAATAAATACACATTGTTAAATGCTGTTGCCTACATGCAAATGTAACTTTTTCCACCTGAAACGAAATACCTTGAAAAATTAAAGACATTTTTCACTTACAAATTTACAAATGCAGCTTAATTTCTTCTGCATGAACAATAAGCTTGAACAACCTTGTCTAAAGGCAGCATTCTGGGCTCAAAACAAAAAAATAAGCTGAAATGGACAATAAAAGACTAATTCAATAATCAGCATTTGAGACCTTTGCTGAATGAGAGTTTGTGTCCATGCAGCACAGGCTGAATCAGTGATTCACACTTCAGGGATGGTCGTATCTGTGTGGAAAGGCACTTTAGAAACATTCGCTGCTTTCAAGGTGACATCTTTCCCGAACATGGCTCTGCATTTTTACAAGAACAAAATGCAGAAACACATTTGGCGAATATTACAAGTCCATGTTGAGAAAGAAGAAGGCAAGATTAGTGGGCAGTCGTCGGCTTGATGATGTGAATCTGAATGTGGAGAGACTATTTAGACTGTGATGTGTTTACACACTATGATGCAATTTATGGTATTAACTGGTACTTTAACAAAACTTTATCTTTTTGTCCTTCCATTGAATGTCTGAACTAGAAATCAAACATGGAGAACCAACAACCCAGAGAAACCCTGCTAATTTATAAATTATGGACAACTTATTATTGTCTTTCTTGTAAAGCACTTTGAACTGCCTTGTTGCTGAAAATGTGCTATATAAATAAAATTACCTTACCTTTAATGAATATATGTTTCACTTTTTAAAATGTCATCAAAAAGCATATTATGTTTGTATCATCTAAAAACAGAGAAAACACCAAAAAGTCATTTTTGTGTAGTTCATAGTGCACTTTTCTTTTATTACACTAATAAGACAAAACTAATTTCTAAGGTTTTTTTCACCAAGATATAGAAGTTTGTTCTAAGTAAATAATTTCTTAATCTTGTTCATTTGGCAGATAAATTTACTTATAACATGTTAAAAGATTAATTTGATGAATTTCATTTTTTTTATATATAAAATAATAATTAAAATTCTTGTAAATGAGACCTTGGATCTCAGTCTGTATAAATAAAAGGAAAAAAATAATAATTAAAAAAGGCAGCATAATAATAATTTCTCAAATATAATTTATCCCGTTTTGCACCAGTTGCTCGAATGCACAAAGACTCCGAAGTTAGGAGGTAGAAAATCTCTGCTGGGAACATGTGTTCAACAAAATGTACAAAAACTTCAGATGAAAGCATCCGGAAAACATTTCTTTTTTTTTTTTTGGTCTTGTTTTCTTGTTCACTTCCAAATCTCCCATCAGGCGAGAAGAGAAAGTGGAGGAGAGACAGAAACGACGGTAGAGAAAGACGAATCCACTGAGGGGTTTGAGCGCGAGGCAGGAGGTGGGAGAAGGAGAAAAGCAGCATGTTGAGCACGACTCTCTCATTATAAAGGTCGTTTATGGTTCTAGCCTCCAGACGCTGATTAATAACATCATTTAGATCAAAAAGCAGCTTAACTGGGGACCTGTGCATTAAAGCTGAGTACAAAATAAGGTTGTCAAGGAGAGGAAAAAGTTTGTGCAATTAAATTCAAATCTTATCTTTAAACAGTCAGACTAGAAAAAGTCTAGATTAGTTGTGTAATTAGTAAAAGCCTTTGTGAGGCTTCAGAAACTAATTGTAAAAATGTTGGATCTTTATCTTCTGTTGTAGGAAAATTAATGTTCTGTTTTAATTTCTGTATTATTCGCTTCGCTCTCTGATCTGGAAATATAAATCCCGGCTGTTTATTCAGTCCCAACTTTTCCCAATATTGTTTGTCTGATTTAATAAACCTGCTTGACTCTTTTCTCATTCAGCAGTGCACCTGGCTCAGTTTAAAATTTAATTTCTCCTCTCGGCAGCATTCATTATGTTGGTAATTGGCTTGCTTCTTTATTAGCTGACTTTGCCTGCAGCTCAGAGAGCGGAACAGAGCAGGGGCCGGCTTGTTAATAGGAGTTCAGACGGAGGGATCAGCAGACTGCTGCTGCTGCTCTACTCGGTTCACTCATGACGTCAGAGACATGTCGCTTCACAGCAGGAAGCTCGTATGTCAGCGTTTGTCAGAGTCAACCTCTTTCATACTGCGAGACTTAGCGTGACTCAGAGCTGTAATTGTTTTATCAACTTCCACGTTGGTTTGCAGGAATCGACGGAGAACACGCCTGAGGAGTCCTGCTCTGTTTACTTAGAGAATTAATGGATCGTTTCAAAACAACATGACATTAAATGATAATGTACATCTTTTGTGCTAAAAATACCACAGTTCAGTTTGATTTAGATGTAACTTTGTGCACTTAATGGTTAAAGAGTTTATTGTTGCTATGACAACAATAAATAGAACTAGCTCTCGCCTCATTCCTATTTAACTTACAAACAGTATTAAGTGCTATAAGTGCAGGGTTTCCCCAGTTTACTATAAGCCTGGTGGGCAAGAAACTCAGTGTTTTGTTGTAGAGTTGTGGTGCATAGAAACTGAATTCTGTTTCTGTGTGTTTGGTTCTTGTTCTGGGGATGCAGAACAGAACCAGAAGACCTGAGAGGTCTGGAAGGTTGCTATGACGACAGCAAATCTGTAAGGTATTTACAGAAATTTTTTTAAATAGTCTGTAGCTCAGACAATCTAGAGTTTATTGGTAGTGGAAGGACTTTAGGACTGGGGTGAACCAAAATCCCAGTTCTACACCAAAACACAAACGCTCTAAGAAAAAGCACAGATCTAAATGACGGAGTGATAACTGACAACTCCCAACAGATTACGATGAGATGATGGTGAAAGTGAAGCATAAAGCAGAGGAAAAACTGCATACTGAGTTCTTAAATTCAACAACCAAAGTATTGATTGATGTTGCTTCCATTCTGTTATGGCTTTTACTTTTCAATTTCAGCTCAGAGATGTACCTCGTCAAACAATTGGCTCAGTAGCTTTTACACTTAATGAATTATTGATGGTTTTTCTGTTGTTTTGAGCACTGAACTTTACTTTCTCTGTCCTTAAATCCTTAAAAGCTGTACGAACAGTCACCTTCAGCCAGCTGCATTAACGACGTCTTTCAAAAAGTTTCTGCAGTGACCGGTGTCAGGCCGGACCTTCCCCCTCTGAAAGAGCTAGCGGAGCTTTTCTGTGAAGTTTTTCACTGAAATGATTTCATTAAAAAGCCGACCCTGTCCAGGTGAAAGCGCTGCCGCTACTTTCTAATGAAACGGCCTGAGAGCGCCGAGTCTGCAGAGACAAGAGCTCTCCTCCTCCTCTTTAACTGTATCACCGGGAGCGCGCTGCAGGCGTCCTGCTGCGTCTCTCTGACTCAGAGATCAAGCAGAAAGAAAGGAGGGAGCCACAGAAAGATTGATTCAAACCAGGCAGAAATGTGTGATTCAGCAGGCAGTGAGAAACACTTCGCTTTATATTAAAAACTCATTTCTGCCTTCACATCTCATGCGGGGGTCCCTCTTTTCTCCGCTCTCAGTTTAATGCCTCATCAGTTATCAAATCATTAATTAAGTCTCCATCAAATCTGCTCCCAAAGAGCCCATTATGTGTGGGAGTGTGACCTGCAAGCGGTTACCCCCCCCCCCGACTTTCAAATAGAGAAATTATCGTGTTGTCAGCACTGTTATCCTCACCTCAAGGAAAACATGTTGCCATCAAATTACATAATTTTTTATGATTTAAATGAAAAGAAGGAATGTTTTGATTTCCTTGAATTGCAGTCACAGATATCCACATTTTTTTCTGTTTCATGATGTCATTGTGTTGGTGGATAGTGCAGTTTAAAAAAAAAAAAAAACAGGTTGAAATAAGTAAATTAATGAATACAAAAATAGATTAGAGGTGCACCGATTGCAGTTTTCCGGTTGATCGTGGATTACTGATCTTTAAAAAGCCTGACCTGATTCCGATTTTGGCGGATACCAATTTTTGTTCTCCAGTAAATCCACTAGAACTGGCACCTTTGCATCAATATTAAGACATTATTGACTCAAACTAAGCTACTTTGCAAGTTCAATTTGTCATATTTTAAGTGTAATAAAATATTTGCATTAGAAACTGCCAAAAATGCTTGTGGAGATTTTGTTTTTTACAGTCGACTATTTTCCATGCAGCAGAAATGGCTGATTTCAAATTCACGTTCCTGCAATCTTCTCTTATTCACGCTGGTGTTAACAAACAGTCACGCAACGAACTAGATCTCTGAGGTTAATCTTCAAAATGCCAAATTATCATGTCCCAATCATGTGTGTCTCATGTTTATGCCCGTCTGCAATTTTGGTCATTTTAAGTGGCAGTAAATGTGTGGATATTTAATTTATTCCTCAACAGAAATTGTTTTCTTTATTATTACATATCACATAAAATTGTTTTTGTTAATATTTATGTAATTTCTCCATTTCTATTGTGTAATTATGCTGCTGGAATTGTTCATTATTGTCTAAATGAATATCAAATACGTTAAAAAAAACAAATACAGCTGAGTGTTTATTCAGCATTAAACCTTGAGCTCTGGATGTGAAATGTCATTTGAGTCGGGTTTGTGTGTGAGAGTGTGTGTGAGCACAATTTTCTGTCCTCTTGAAGATGATGATAAGTTGAAATTGTCCTAATCAGACTCTTTGGGAAGGAATTTCAAGATGACACTCAGAGTATCCCTTCTGTAAGCCAGACATAGTGAAGATTTTTTGTTTCTGAAGAGTAATCAGAGCAGCGTCTGAAGGGCGCTGATTGGATGAGCGTCTAAACTGACAAAGAGGCTCTTCTCTCTCCAAGGACACATGCTGAATGTTAAGATGCCTTTAGAGGACTTCAGCGACCGTCTGACGAGGATAGAAAAGGAATTAATCTGAGCTGCATCAGGGAATTTCAAGTCTACTCAGTTTACTCTCACTATCATTTGTGTAAGCATCTATCCGACTTTCAAGAACACATTGTTTAATCAACACAAGAAATGGAAATAGTTACCCCAAGTGCCAGAGAGACACATTTAGAGGATCATCACTGATTTATCTGTAATTTCTCTATATTCCCTGTCTTTCATCTTCATAAAAAGAGCTGACATCTCTTTCAGCATCATCTCTCCATTGTAATATCACTTTCCACTCTTGAAATAAAGCCGTGTAGCTTTATTTCTCTGCTTTGTTTTCAATGAAACCCTCTGCTGTACCTAACGGCAGTGTTTTGGAGGTCCGTTAACTCCTGAATGGAGCCGCGTTAACCTCCGATTCAAGGAGTTCAGCCAGACATCTGCAGCGCCAAACAGCGACAGGGTTCATTGATTAACCTTCAATTAGACTCGAGGTTATTGAAGAGTGGCCATCCCTTTCAGTTCGTCACAAAAGCTAAAAGATAAAAAGCGAAATGGTCACACAGATATCCATAAAGAGTGAAATAAAAGACCTTAATTGGTGCTTGCAGAAATGCTAAGCACTTGTGGAGAAACATCCAGATACACAATGTGTCTTCGAGGACCAGTTATGCAAAATTTACATTTTATATGTTTTTATGCTTTGGTTCTCAACTGCTTCAAAAATAGCCAGATGTTTTTTGGCAATAAATTCATGTTTTTTGGTGCATGGAAAACGAGCAGTTTCAAAAACCTCCATATTGTAATTTGATTTTACATGCACTGCACAATTACTTAGCAACCCAGGCTGTTGGAGAATATAACTGGTTGGTTGTTGACTTACCATCCAGAAACCGCTTGCTGCATAATTGTTGATTGTGAAGGAGGCCCCACTTTTGCTTTTCAAAGATGTACAGTGTATAATGTTGCTTCTGTTTGCAGTCATTTTCATGTGCAAATGAGTCAGGGGCCGTGGCCAACTGCAGCTAATTTGGTTTTAAAGTGACAAGACGCCCTAAAACAGGTCAAAATATTCACAACTGAGCAAACTAAAATGTATTCATGTTGCTGTTTAGTTTAAAACTCCAAATGGAAAAAATATTCAATATGGTTTTATAGCATTTAAAACTAATATGATGTTTGTTTTTTATGGAGTTTTTGTAGATTGTCAACACTAAGTATTTTATACTGCAAATCACCACATTACTGGGATTTTTCCAACCATTTAATGAAAAGATTTAACCCTTAAGCACTTCAGATTATCTAAAATCAATGTATTTTCTGCCTTTCTAATTCAAAAAGTGTGCAAACATTGGCCATACTTTTTTCTGTTATTTTCCACCCAATCAGCTTTTTAAAAGGCTTAAATTGGATATTATTAACACAGACGTTGTTTATATTTGGATAAATAATAAAGTTGTGCAAAGGCTTAATTTTTGTTATGATTCATCAATGCTCAGAAAAATGACCAACTGCTCATTCAGCTTCCTTATAAATGGGACAAACATCCCCAGCTGAGCAAATATTGAAACGCTAAACATACAAAATCACAAATCATTAAACTGTGATTAGATGCATCACTACAACCTACACACATCAATAGCATGGCTGGGGTTCAAGCCAAGCAGACTGCAGTGGTAGCAAATATTTCCCATTAGCAGCCGGGATTCACATTCAAAAGAAGCCAGAAGATGAAGGGAGGCAAAGTGGCCACAGATGAGCTAATTGTTTGTTAGCAGGCATTTGATGAGAACATTAATGGGAATTGGGGCGCCGCTAATTCCTTTAGGTATGAGGCTTTAGTTTACTGTGATCTCTTTATTTTTAGCTTCTCATTTATATTTCAGACAGGAAGCGCTGACTGTGTCTAATGGGCGATAATAACACCGAGCTGAGAGAGTTCAACTTAAAGAGACAGGCATGAGAACGTGATGGGAGGATATCACGATCGTCATCTAATTTCAAATCTAGTTTAGTGTCATTAAATAGGCAGTCATAGGGTAAACTAAGTGTACCCTAGCTGAGTGGTATTTATGGGGGAATGTAGCAGCTAGATGCTGCTAATCAAATGTAATTGATTAATTGACCATCATCAGTGTGAACACTGCTTCGGTAAAACTGGGTTTGGTTAGGAGGCCATTTAAAAGAATCTAAAATTTGTAATTAAATAGAATGGAATAATATTCTGTATTGTCCAACAGTGGTGAAGTTCAGGTGTACCAGCAGCAAGTTGAAGCATATTTTCCTTAGGTAAAAATATAAAATCAAGACTGTATAGACACAATGCAGTGCACCCATCTCCCTGATCCTTACCGATGATGACTAGCATTGGTTGTAGCTGTCAAATTGGCACCATAACGAGCTAAATCTTAAATGTATCCATGATAAATAGGAAAGAAAAAGGGACGCAGTGTTTTGCTCCTTATTGTTGACACTACAACTGCTTGATAACAAGGTCAGAAAAAAGTTTTAATGTAGAAAAAATAGCAAAGGAGAGGAAAGTAGGTTAGTTATGCTAGCTTGACTTTGACAACCATAACATGTAGATGTGCTGTGGAATTTGTTGTGTTTTGGTTCAGTTAAAAAGTAAAAACAAAGGCGACCTAAACACCAACTCTGACAGATCATCAGTAGAGCAGGGGTTTAAATTACCTAATCAACCATTGCTGTGTTAGCTTAGCAATACAGCTCACTTACTCACTTATTCATAATTACAAAATAAACTCATTTTCTCAAAATTTGTCAAACATGCATGAAAAATCAAGAAAACACTCCAGGTGTGTTTTTGATGAGGGGAAAACACTCAAAAAGTCAATTTTTACACAATACTCCCCCTTTAAAATGCACTGTTAAACAATTTAAAATAAATGACTAGCCGCATTCCGGCTATTTAACACCTTGAAGAAAATCAAGAGGCCGCTTAACCTTTGGATGGAGAGTAAAAGAGTGAGAAATAAACGAAGTGGAAGCTCTCCTTTCTTCGAATTATTTCACTACATGATTTGCCTTCCTGACCCTGAAGCAGAAATGATTCATTAACCCTGCAGGTACTGAAGCACAAAAAGCTTCACTCTGAGTCATTAGTGTCCCCATTAATCACACCCTCAGCAGTTCAGCTCCTGCAGACAACAGTTTAAACAGCCTGTGGACTAAATACGTCAGTCCACAGCAGAATCATTCCTTCACGCTGGGTGCAAAAGTAATAATTCAAACAAAACAGCACAGGACAAGCATCGGGTACCGAATGAAAAGATGATCAGTGACATTCTGAAGGTGGCTGCTGTGTTTGTGCAGAGCTTTAAAACATGCAGCAGCATGCCAGGGAAAAGGCTGAATTCCTCCATAGATTACATTTTGAAGTGCTTCTGGGAAATGAGCTATCGACTTCTTTTTGAGCCTGTTTTGAAACCTCAGAAATATATATATATATATATATATATATATATATATATATATATATATATATATATATATATATATATATATATATATATATATATATATATATATATACACACATATATATATATATATATACACACACATATATATATATATATATACACACACATAGATTATTTATATTACTTTAGAGCAAAGTAATATAAATAAAAAGTCTGTTCACATCGCCAAGTTGCTAATCAGGTTTATTGACATCTTTCTGAAACGATGAGAGCTGCTTCTTGCTGATCTTGCTTGATGAGTGCCAACATTCAAATAGCAATATCTTGTTTTTTATGTGTTTAACATCTTTAGAAAGCTCAAAACCCACACTTTCAGAAACTTTAAACAATTCAGTCACAAATACACTTACGAATTTATCTTACGAATGAAAATTTTAAAATGCAGCATCTGTGAACGCCCTTTACTCTAATACCTGTAAATAAAATCTAGATTTTTGAGCAATTTGGTAAAGAATAATGGGTAAATCTAGTGGAGATGTATCCTTTGGTCAAAATTTCAAATGCGTTTAATATAATGTGACTAAACTGCGTATCAGACTATGTTTTATGAATACGTTGCATGATATTGTGATTATCCCTGTCACAATAAGCAATTAATTAATCAATTAATCTCATGATGAATTAAAATTGAGCTCAATCATCTCCATTGTTTTTCTCTTTCCTCTCTTTCTAACAAAAACTAAATGACAGAAGTTTTCAGCCTTGTGTTTCCCTTTTTTTGAAGGACTGTTTATTTTACAGAGACTTCATAATTAACTTTTTGTGTTGTTTCTGTTTTGTTTATACATTTTGGATATTTAAAATACCTTCCAGTTCTTTTATTGAGAATGGTTTCAAAACAACAATATTATCGTTTATTGCAATAACTTCTGGGATAATTTATCATCCACTAACATTTGTTATTGTGACAGGCCTCACTGTAATCCTCTGCTTTAACAGCTTTTTTAACGTTTTACTGTGAATTTTACACCAGAAGGAGAGGCTGATATTTGAGCGTAAACTGGTAAAGTGTTAATATTTTGAAGCAAAGTAGTTGAATGTATGCAGGTTTTACTCATCTCATTTCAGTTTCTGCCTCCAATGTATGTTTTTGGCAAAGTGCTTCAGCAGCCAACTGAACCTCAAAGTTTTAGTAATAGAATCAGGCATCTGAAAAATGCCACTCTCACCTGTTGTAAAATTGAGGTCAAAGCTTTCAGCGCGTTTGTTTTGTTGCCGATGCAAACGCCTCGTGGCATCTTACATCCTCTCAGCACCTCTGACTGGCTCGCGGCTGGTGGTCAGTAATGGATGTTTACAATGGAGGAGAAATAGTTTGCTCAGATCAGCGCTCAGGCTGTCAGCGGGAGATCGGTGGGGGGGACAAGTGTCAGCCATGACAGGAAGAGACCCTGCAGAGAAAAATGACTGACAGAAAGACAGAGAGAGGAGGGGAAAAGGGAGAAACAAAAACGGTCTGACTGATGAGAGATTGGGGGGAAAGGAAGAAACTTAATTTGAATGGACGATGCCCCCTCAGGCTCTTCTGAACATATCGAGTTCCAATGAAGAGCAGGAAAGGATTTTATAAATTAATGTTTGTTCAAATAGTTATGTAAGAAAGTTTGTTTGAATGGATTAGAGCCTGAACACCGGCACAAAACCATTCAAACCAACATGTGCAACAATCCAATCCAGTAAATGAACCAAATGTTCCTGATTTTATGTTTTATGACACTTTTTCATAAAGATACTTGTGATTGGTTAATACAGGGATCTGTATTCTTTATCAAATTGCTCAAAAAACTAGATTTTATTTACAGGTATTAAAGTAAAGGGCATTCATAGATGCTGCATTTTAAATTGTTCATTCGTAAGATAAATTCGTAAGTGTATTTGTGACTCAATTGTTTAAAGTTTCTGAAAGTCTGGGTTTTGAGCTTTCTAAAGATGTTAAACACATAAAAAACAAGATATTGCTATTTGAATGTTGGCACTCATCAAGCAAGATCAGCAAGAAGCAGCTCTCATCGTTTCAGAAAGATGTCAATAAACCTGATTAGCAACTTGGCGATGTGAACATCGGGTTCGGGAGAATGTCTGGGTTAGGTTTACAGAAGATTCTGAAATGAATGGAAATCAAGGCAAGAAGTCAATTAAAAAGTACAAAATTAACTATTAATATGTAACTAATGTCACATAGTAGAGGTGCCCCTTTGTTTTTCACTTTTAAAACTTTTTCTTAAGAAACATTTTTATTTTGGGGGTTTTAACAAATGTTAAATGTGATAACAGACGTTTTGCTCCAATCATGTGATGGGGTTTTAACAAATGTTAAAACCCCATCACATGATTGGAGCAAAACGTCTGTTATCACGTTTTGTTGTTTCTATTGTTGTCTTTTCTATATTCTGAATGTTTATTGATTTTTTTCTGCATGGAAAAAAAATCAATAAACATTTTGATGCGACCCATCAGTCAGTGCTGATGGGTCGCAGATGCAATAGGCGAAACAGCACTTTGTCTCACCTATTGTTGTTTTAAAGTTATTTATAATAGGGGCGGACTGATTTATCTGGGCCGATTTCCTTAATTTTGGGAGATTGGTGATTGGCCAGTGCTTAGATATGAAGTAGATTTCACACAAAAACCTGGTTCTAGCCAAAATGGGTATCGGCAGGTTAGCCACATGTAGAAACATGTAAACATGTTTTCTTTACATTTCATTGAAGAGCATTTTATGACATCAAGATATCTAACAATCACAGTAAAAATCTCTGAGTGTCTATCATATGTTTTTTATAGATAAATAAAAAGGAAATCATCAGTTTCCTCCTTTCAATGAAGCCGTGGTTTTCCACATTTCCAGGCACAGTGGGGTGTCTCTCCCCGTCGGTTTGATTCTCAGCAGCGCTACCACACTGTCCACCGATCTGTGTCCGCTGTCCACTGTCCCAACAACTTGGCTAAGCACCATTTAAAGCAGACAGCGTCTCTCCTAATGGCAGGTTCGGTCCGCCGACCTCCTGCCCTTCATTTCACATGATTGGAGCAATGTTTTGTTCCAGCTGCCAGTCAGTGCTGATGGGTCGCAGATGCTTATAGATCGTTAGGACTCCCGAGCCTCCTGGCGTGATCTTCGGGTTCCAATATCACGCTTCATAAGTCTCTGTTGGGCGGCCCAGCTGGATACAAACTACACAATGCAGTCGTCCTGACAGTCAGGAGAGTTGGTTTTGCTTCAATTGGCATTTTAGAAATTGAAGAGTTGATCCAAAAATACAAAAATAAGCTGAAAATTTGTAAAAGACCTGAAAGAAGTCAGTTGCAAATTAGGAATGGAAAGAATTAAAGTTGTAATAAGTGTCTCAATTTTATTAATAAAGTGCTTTTCTATAAAAATGACAAACAAAATTTATATAATTTTAATCCACTGAATTACTTAAACTACATTATGATCTGAAGAATTTTGTGCAAAAAAGAAATATTAGTTCATTGTGTGGCATCCTTTATGGCTTTGTGTTTTTATGACACAAGGCACGTTGAACTGCCTTGTTGCCATACAAATAAACGATTGATTGATAGTAATGCCTAAGCTTGTAACAATAAAAACTAAAACAATTGTTTGCATGATAAATTAAAACAAGCTCAATAATTTCCATTTATATGATTTATTGATTTTCTCTTTCTACCAAAAACTTGAAAGTCTTCAAATTATGCTTTTTTTGAAGGACACTTTTGTTTGCAAAGACTTCATAATTAATTTTATTTCTAATTTCAGTTGATTTGGTTATTTATTTTGGATATTTAAAATGTTTTTCAGTGCCTGTGTTAAATGTTCATTAGTGATCTTTGAGAATCTGTTCTTACATTGTTGTTACCATTATAATCCTTAAAAATTGTCTCAAAACAACAATATTATTGTTTATCGCAATAACTTCTACAACAATTTTTTTCCTCACAATGTGCAGCAAGTATATATTAATAAACATTCACTCAAGTCAGATTGTCTAAAATAAGCAGGTTTAATAAACTGGTTCAAGAAGTATGATCCAGTACTTCTATTTGATGGGATGCCTATCAAATCGTTGTTCTTTAGGTGATTATAAGCAGGTACAGTCTTTGTAATGATATTTAGCTGTTTTCTGGTTTAACGTTATAATAAAAACACTGCAGCACTAAACAGGCCCAGCTGCTGCTGTTCTGTATTCTCAGGCCGTCTCGTGTCGTTTAAGAAGCATATGTGACCTGACATGACAAATCACATTTCACTTCTCAGCTTTCAAGGTGAAATTTGTTTTTCTGGCAGCTATTTTTATTTAGAAACGCTCCAGCATTACGAACGTTAACCCACATTTATGACCGACAGCAGCTTAAGATATTTGATCTTTAACATGTTGTCATATAAACTCACTAAGTAGTTAGTGATGATAAAAAATTATTTCTTTTATTGAAGATAATTTCACTTATAACACGGGGAAAAATGTCTTGTTATAAGTGAAATAATCCAATATATTGCTGAAAAGGTTCTTGTTAGTTAATTTTGTCTTCTTTCAATTGCGCTAAGATATTTGCACTAAAAACTAGACATATACTTTCTGTACTTTTTTAAATTATCTAAGTCAGATGATAATAGAAAAGAGCCTTTTTATTGCTGAAACAGCACAAATTAAAACCTGTTCAGGAAAGGTGACACCATCATATTCATAATTATCAATCAGATTTGGTGTTTCTGCAGAAAAATATCACATTTTGTTCAACAAACTATCTCTACTTCCAGTGGCATCTGTTTGCCCCTCACCACCACAGGCAGCGAGAAGAAACTAATCTTTAGTCTACATTAACGCAAAGATCAGATTACAGAGTATGTCCCTAATTTAAGGAGCTAATTAAACCTGATGTGATGGCTGACACCGCCGCCTGTTCCCTTTGTGCATAGAACTAGTAATTTTTCATCAATATTATGAAATTATTTACTTAATAAGCTTATATGTATTGCTGAAAAATTATTAGTAAGTTAGTTTTGTGCTAATTTAAGTGTATTCAGATATTTGCACAAAAACTAGACAACAACTACTTGGTGAGACTGTGTTTTTGCAGTGCATAAGCTGGTCTTGTAAGATGTTTCTTTTTAAATGATTAGTCATTCTTATCTTTCTTGCTTTGGTTGTTCCCCAGCCATCCATCACCAAAATCAGTTTGACTTCTTTTCATGTCGTTCTCTCTTGCTGCCTGTCTGCACGCTTTGTTCTCTTGCCAATACTCCGGATAATTGAGTCATTTTGGATGAAGCTATTCTCCATTTTTGTACAGCTACATGCAGTCATACTGATGCAGAGGGGGAACTACACATAGCAGCTGGGCCTGCACCAATCATCTCCTCAGAAATACACAACCCAAGCAAATTCATGCAAAACTCTTAGAGATTATTCATTTACTCCTTGTAATTGAGTTGATAATTCAGGCTAAGACACGGTTTTGTCTTGAATGCGGGTTATTTTATGGTGGGTCTTTGAAATATTCAGGTGTAAGGATGCTGTGGGATCCATTCAAACTGCAAAATCACAACATTTTTGCAAAGATTTTTAGTCTAGTTTCAAGTGCAAATATCTTTGTACAGTTGAAATAAGAAAATAAACTTATAAGTAACAGCAGGAAATAGGAGCTTGTTTTAATTGAATAATTACTTAATATTAATTGAAAAAGAAGTACTTAGTGTATTGTCAGATTATTTCTCTTACAATAAGACATTTTCCCATGTAAGTAAAATAATCTGCCAATGAAAGAAATACTTTTTAATCAATATTAAGTAATTATTGACTTAAAACTAAGTTCTGCTGAAAAGTTACTTATAACTTGTTTTTGTATTATTAGTAGTGTACTCTATTTACACTCGAAACTCGACCAAAAATAGTTGGTGAGATTTTGAGTTTTTGCAGTGTACTTTGTAGTTTTCCAGTAAATAACCACAGAATGAGTTCCTTTAAATATTGACAACAAACACATGTTTAGAGCTACTTTTGAAACATAATCAATCAAACATTAATCAACAATCTGATGTGTAACAATGACACAAAATGTAATGCTTCATTTACATTTTGTGTGTTCTGTGACTGTATTTTTTGAAATGCCTTGTTGTGGAAAGGATAAACTTTGATTGATCTATTTGATAATTTTGCTCTCTGCAGATTTAATCCGGAGCACCAAGCTAACTGAATTTACAAATTCTGCAGCCCTTTTATTAAACACTAAGTGATTTTATTTTTAGCCAAGCTAAAACGTGACTATTCCAGTAAGAGTTGGTCATTTGATTACATTTTAGGATATCATCTTACTTTAGTAAATGGAATTATAAGCAAAGGCTGATATAATCTATAGAAAATAAATTATCTGCCCACCTCTTTCACAACAGGATTGACCTTGGTTAATAATAATCTTGAATTTTCCATCCATTTGCTATTTTTACCAATTAAAGGTACTGCATCCTTGCAAGTTCACAGACAAAAATAACACTGGAAGAAAAGTATCCTTTTGATTAGTTTTCTAATTTAATTATAGCCTGCAGGTTAATGTGCAAGGAAAAACAGAAAATGAAAATTTAATTTAGAATGCTGTTATTCTTTTTGCTGGGGAATTGCATGAAGGTGGAGCTACAGAGAGATGAGCTCTGATTTAATCTTCCAGGACGCCTCAGGTTAGATCAGCTCTGTTTGAAAAACAAGAGAAACCCAAAGTATCGAGAAACCAGACGGATCAGTCAGACAGTTGTGTAACAGTCCATCAGCGGTAAAGTAGATGAAAGTTAGAGAAAGTTGGCTTTTAATCCTGTTTTCATTTCTTCTAGTTTCTTCAGCCTCTGGGTGTTTTTGAGTCTGGCTTCACAAAATGGAAAAACAGCAAAAGTATTATCGAATGGAACAACTTGGGTAACAAAGAATCATTCATATTTATGGAATCAGACAAAATCTGAATCGATACAATGAGACGAAGGCAAGGTGAGACAAGAGAGATCAGTTTTAAATAGTCCTTTTGAATACTAAAGTTCACAATTAAAAAAGACAGTGGGTAATATTTAAATAAGTCAATAAATTGGGAATTAAATGTTTTACTACAGTGTCAGGCAAGCATTTGAAAAAAATATCTGCAACTAATTGTTGCAATCAATCAATCAAGTTTATTTGTGTTGCACATTTCAGCAACAATGCAGTTGAAAGTGATTTGCATCATAAAAACACAAAAGCAACAAACAGTCAACTATTGAGAAACCAGTAAACATTTTGACAAAATCATCAATAGACGCCAAATGTTTTGGCCAATGGTCCATTCATTATGGTTCCAAAGAAACTAAACAGGTGGACCAGAGTTCCAGGTGTTTTGCAGTTTTCTGGAAAATAATCATTACTAACTTACTTTTTCAGACAAATTAAATGCACAAAGTCATGGAGAAAATTTTCATGTAAACGCTACTGACCCTGGCTGGAAATGAACATATTTTCATTGAAAGTATTTTATTACATTACCTTCACACTTCACTGGCATAGCCAGTAGACAGTAAATACATACTGTAGCCTTTTTGCAAAGAGGACTTGTATTTCCATTTTTACTTTATAGATTTTTCTTGTGAGAATCAACTGTATTGATCAACCTTCGCATGGTTCTGTGCTTCTACTGATAACTATCCACTGAGAGCGTTTGACCAAATAGTGAATTTATATTTAGAACAAGGTTTGCGTTTGACAAGCCATTTTAACACAACTTTAGATAAGAACCTGTGTGATAGTACTTTGTTGAATAGTTGTATCAACTTGAGTTTATCATACTTGTATGTTTTTAAACTCAGAAACATCGATTAACAATCCAACAAAGGTCTGGTGTTTATTTTCCGTTACATTCAGTGAGTTTCCTAACTGAGTGAAGACTAAAATCAGTCCTGAATCGTCGCTCTGTGTTTATTCTTTGAGTTTCCAGTCTTTTTAATTAATTATTTTTGGGATTTCATTTCTAATGTCCTGTTTTTCTGATGCAATGAATATTATAAGGGATCTGTGAAGTCCCATTCAAAGGGCTTACCTGTTTTATTATCTATGACAACGTAGTTTTGGTGTTTCAGACTCACATTATAGCATGAGAACCTTTTTATCTCACCTTAACCTCTTGTTGTCTTCAAATAACATCAACAACAAAAGTCTAAAAAAAGACAAGAGAATAATGTGTGGCTTCATATTAGAGAATCATGCAACATTCGATAAAATTGGTGAATTTTGTCATGTCAAAATCTGCAGTAAATAACACTTAAAAATGGTTATTTTCATAGCAAACGTAAACCTAAGAACAAAACCATTTAACTTATAACGAGACAATTTTCCCATAAGTGAAATAATCTGCCATGGGAATAAGTACCTTTTTTTTTTTTTTTTTTAATTAATACTAAGGAATTATTGACTTAAAACCTGGAAGTTAGTTTTTTAATTGAAGTGTATCTGCACTAGAACCTAAACCAAAAATACTTGATGAGATTTTGTGTCTTTCTACTTAAGAGCACCTGTAATCTTAAAACACTAAGACTGACATCAGTCCATGTTAGATGAGATGATAAGGAGCCATTAAACCTGTTCTGGCATGCAATATAAGCCAATTACTGGACCCTGTTCCTTCTGAACTGAGAGCTAGAGAAAGAAGCTAGCTTTAATCTTTGTGATAAAGGAGGGTTTCGGAGCCGAGGCGAAGCTTTTCTCATCATCATCATCTGCTGCATCTAGATTAAGCATATGGAGAAAATGTGGTTACGGCTCAGAGATATAATCAATCTGTCGTCTCATTCTTCAAAAGTAACTTCAAAGACAAACTAAAAGCTAAAAAAATGGAATAAGTTTTGGCCGACAAAAACAGGAGTGCAATCTCAGAGGGAAACTTTCTGTGTTGCTGTGCCAAATCTAAATGTGTTAGATTAATTATTTACCCCATATAAAACTGGAACAAAACAAGCTGCTGGAGAATGGGAGCAAAGCCTTGACTGAATCGAAGCTCAGAATGTTTTTTGTTTTTTTTTATCTGTTTTACAAGCTTACAAAGCAGAAACCCAAGAAACAACCTTTAATTGAATTCCGGCTGTGAAAACACGATTTAAAACATTTGTTAGATTTTAAACATTCACTCTCAGTAATTCACAAGCCAGACATGTGGCGTGTAAAGTTTGTAAAGGCTGCAGGAATGTTTTTGATCTACCTAAATATCCAAGGATGAGGACTCTGAAAACACATTATTACACCTCCAGCCTGCACCTCTGTCCTAATGTGTTATTTATAAGGCGGTGCACCAAAGCAACAGCTTTTACTGGATTTCTGAAGGTTAAGACTGCAGCGCCTTCACCCACTAACTTGATAATGAAGCAAGCTCCTGGGAAAATCACCTCTGCTTGAAAACATGTAAGAAAACATATGATACTTGGCAATGCTTTGTACCAACACCAGGCTCAAATAAATAATAAAAAAACCTTGAATCCAGGTTTCAAAAGACGATTGGAAAAAAAACAGCATGAGGTTAAGAAAATAAATAGAAAAACCGAGTAAAGATTTGTTATTCTATGTTAAATCTAACAAACACAATTAAATCCAGTTACATATTTAGGCTATAAAAAACACATTTTCTTTCCCACTGCCTGAAATTTTCTGGGTTTGGATTTAGGATTATCTAAATAATTTTTATTTCATAGATGCTAGAAATATTAGCAAATATTAGATAATTTCATGAATCGATTTGGTAATACTTTATTTGAAGTGGTGTGCATAAGACTGACTCATAAACATGACAAAGGTTCATAAACATGACAAAAGGGTCATGTTTATGAAGAAGTCTTTGTGAATGTTTATGATTGGTGTCATGAAATGTCATTCGGTAAATAATGACACTTTTAATGCAAAATTTTAATTGACTTTTAATATGAGTTTTAATGTAACTTTGCATACAAATGTAATTATCAAATAATGCTAAGTTGACACGTTTGATGCACTTTTAGTGCAACTTTTAATGTATATTTGCACTAAAGCGTCATAATGTACTGAATGACAGTTCATGATAACAGTCATAAATGTTCCTGAAGACTCCTTCAATCTTTGTCAACACTTTGGTTTCATACAAGTCTTGGTGTTTATCCCCCTGACCTAAAACTTCATTTTCTCATATAGGCTTGTTTCCGTTACAATCCATGCCAATCTTTGTCTGTGTTCTGCTAATGTCAAAAAAATCCCCACAATTTTGCAATTGCAGCGTTTTCACCAGACTTTTGTCATCCAGTGTTTGGTAGAAAGAGAGAAAAGAGAAATCACACACATGGAAATTATTTATCTCCTTTCAATTTATCATGTGATTAATTGATTTATTGTTTATTTTGATAGGCCTAAACTCTGCATAGCTTTATATTTGGCAAACCTTTTTATATGTAGAAATACACAGAAAACTCAGTTGTTTCTTCTTCTCTGGATTCTCAAAGCTTCATCTTCTCTTTTAATATGAAAAGCATTAAAAAAAATCTCTTCATCGCTTTTCTCTTTCATGCAATTGGCCGAGTGGTTGGGCAGCAGGTCTCCAACAGCCTGCAGCTGCTGCTGTGAATATAAAACAGAGTCAAAGATCATTGATCACCAGCTCACTCCTTCTGGAATTCATCACAAATTCAAGTGTGGACAAAAAGCAAAGCTGAGGCTCGTATCGTTCACTGCAAATGCGTTCACTGGCCTGAAAACATCTACAGCCTTTAGCACCACCCTCACTTTTCTTATTCTGATCTTTTTATATGACAAACTTCCCCTCTTTGCTTTATTTCACTTCTTAGCTAATTAGTATTTTGTAAATTTGCTTGTTTTTTTTCTAGGTGAAATTTAAAGATGCAAATCATAGTGGAGCTATGTAAAACAACATTGTGTGTTTTTGTTTTTTATGTATACAGGCAGAAGTGGGCAGAGTACCCAAAACTTGTACTCAAGTAGGAGTAGCGATAATTTAACATAAATGTGCTGAAGTAAAAGTTAAAAAAAGCGAAGTAAAAGTTAAAAAAAAGCCAAGAAATTATTTGGTAAAAACTCTACTCAGTGTCTACAAACTGATCAAATTATCAATGAATTATTATTTAAAAATTACATCATCAGATGGACCAAAATATAAAGTTATGTGGAAATATTGGTATTTTAAGGATAAAATACTCAGTAGGTAGGAAACCCAGAAATTTTACTCAAGTGAGAGTAAAAATACTCAAGTTAAAATAAAAATTACAGTGCAGTAAAAATACTTCTGATAGTAAATTCTTTTAAAAGGATACTCAAGTAAATGCAACCCGACTCTGTGTACAAGTCTCATTTTGTCTCATTTTATGTGTGTTTTGCTTTTAACTGGTTTTATAACTTATTTCTGTTTTTCTTTCTTGGAAGAAGAAAAACTGTCATCTGTCAGGTTGACAGTTTGATCCCAGCATGTTTGTGACATATGCAGAAGTGAACCTTGAGCAAAACACTTTGGCCTCAATCTGCTGGGCAGCGTTTGGTTGGTTTTCTGTGAGCTGTTGTATAAAAGGCCTTTTGGGTGGTCAACACATTTAAAGCAAAGCGCTGAACAGAGTTTCTGTTTTCATACATTTCACTTCAATATTCGACTCTGTCTGATCACTAAAAATAAGGTTAATCTGTCTAAAGTCAGGAATAAAAGAGTTTCACAGATTAAACATTAACACAACAACAAAAACTGAAATTGAGAAAACATTTTCAATACCTGAAGCAAATTAAAATTGGAGTTAATGGTGAAAAACTAACTATATTATGCATTTATAAAACTGACTGTAACATACTGAAATTTTACGTTTATGAATGAATTTATTAGCCTTTTGAACTGATGTAAAACTGATATTTTTTTCCACACACAAGCAATTTAGGTCAGCTGTCAGCAAATTACGGCGCTCCATAATCCTAACGGCAGCGGCAGCAGAATTAAGATAAACATCAGAAAAATTTTATTTAATAAATTTTTTGAAATATGTGTTTTCTGTTGGGTATTCATCACCCAATCAATGTACAGTTAACCCTCACTTTTCTGCTTCACAGATTTTGTTGTGCAGTTTCTTTTCACAGTGCCTTGTCTCCGCGCTTCTTCTCTACCTGTGAGCCAATAACGTTACAGTATTGGCACACTGGCAAATTTAGTCCTACTTTACTTCGCATTGATGATTAAAATTATAATTTTACTGTACTTATTTGTAAGAAAGCTTTCTATTTGTTAAAAACATGCTTGTGTCTGAAAACAGGTTTTGTTCTTTGGTGTCAATGTAGAGTATTTAATTATGCTGTATAATAATTGTAAAAAATAAAGGTAACTTCTTCACGGATTTCGCCGATCATGGGTTCTTTTCGGAACGCAACCCCCGCAAAAAACGAGGATTCATTGTTTACATAGTCAAACAAAACACCTCTTTCTTAATTCTGCAACTAAAAATTGACCAAAGTATGAAAAAACTAAAACTACCACTGAAACTAAACATTTAACTAATAAAATCAGGCAAAAACACCCTAAAAACTAGTTAAAACTAACTGAGTTGTTTAGTTTTAACAAAATAAAACTAAACTACAAAGAAAAACCCACAAACTATTACAACCTTTCTAAACACCCAACCAGACCAGATTAATAAAAACTGATACTTTCAGGCACATTCACTCCTCTTTCTCTCTCTCACCTCATTTCTATGCAGCTCCTCTCTATGCTTTTCAGACGTCCAGTATGAAGCTCCTTTTAGCTGTTTTCTTTCTTTTCTTTCTTTTTTTTAGATGTTTCTATGGCAAAGCAAAAACACTCCATCAGTGACAAATGTGTCGCTTCGCCACGGGGATCCTTTGAATCGCAGGTCCACAACCTAAAAGAGGGTTTTGACCGGCAAACTTGGCAGGCCTGAAACAGAAATTCCTCCTCAGCGGCTGAGATAGAGGAGGGAATACTTTAGTGATTCCTGGTCCAGCAGAGCTGAATGAGCGCTCAAATAAAAACTACTTAGAAGGAGTTTATTCACTGCTTCAGTTTGGCTGTTTCACTTAATAAACTGTCTAAATGTTTACAAACATCTAAATAAGCTGGAGGTTTTTCAGGGAATACTTCGCAGACGTTCCACAGTCTGGAAAAGAATATTAATTAGGATAATTATCAGAAAAGTGTTTATTGAAGTGAATGTTGCCAGAGAAGCTGCATTCAGCTTCTATTCACCACAAGTCTGGAACAAACACCAGAAAACTAAAGGCTAAAAACTCACCTTTGATAAGTAGTATGTAGAAAACTGATGAACATATCTGATATGTAAATGATTTAGATGATGGCAAAATGTACGGTTTGCTGCTTTATTAGGAAGGCTTTATTAGGATTACCTGAAGTTTTAAAGTTTAGAAAACGCTATTCACTGTGTCGCTGGGTGTTCATTCATTGAGTAACTGTTTAGCAAATCTCTCCTCTTTAAAAAATAAAGCAGAGGGATTTAGTTTGGCTCCATTCCTGCAATCTGCATGCCTCCAGTCTGGACAGCAGATTGTCGAATCACTAAACCACTTATTACATCTCTGCTTCACATTTTTCCTGCTTATTTTGAAGTATTTATTGTTGCTGTTCAAGCGCTCTGCGGTTTGTGTGCTCAGTTTCAGAGACGAGGCGACGATGTGACTGTGGTTGAAGAAACAGAGAAAAGTTGATGAAGTGGCTTCACATTAAAGAACCGGCTGAGAACGCCATGGCCTTTCTGAGACAAAGTAAGACACAAACATCCTCACTGTGGCTGCTATCTGTTATTAGACTCACTGATTTGGTGTCGTTTTGCTCATGTTGACTGTAAATGTCTTGTTTTAAATGACTGGAAAGTGAAAACATTAAGGTGTCCTCTAATTGACTGTTTGCAACTACGTCTGCCCTGACGTAAGTGAGGGACGGGAGTATTGAACGGAGCCACTCACACAACACTTCATACCTTGGCTCCATTGTAGCTTGGTGCCGTTCATTTGCTGTGTTCCCAAAGTTTTCAATCTTCATTTTCCACACAGTGAAGCTCATGTTGAGCTTCCTGGGAATTCAGTATAGAAGAAAAAGAGTCCAAATGTTTGCTTTTAATAAAAACAGGGCTGGTTGAATCGCTCTCTTTTAATTGTTGTGGTGCTTTCCGAGCATAAGCACATTATCAATAGCGATGGCTAAGCAATTTTGGTATTTGACGGGTTGTGAATAAGACTGTTATGACAGCGTGATAAACATGACACAACACCTGTCATGAACATGAGTAAACCTTAAAAAAATTATGTAGCTTTACATTATTAAAGCTAAAGTTTAATCAGTAATACTTTTATAACAAATTTATGTCAGATTATGATTTCTTGGTTAATGTCAAGTTGTCATAACAAAGACATTTTAAATATTGCAACTTTGTATTAAATGTGTCATGACTTACCGAAAGACACTTTATGACAACAGTCATAAATGTTCATGAAGACTTACTCATGTTTATGACAGTCTTATTCACATCCCGTCAGATAAAGTGTTACGACAATTTTTTACTAAAAATGAACTGAATTGTATTTTTACTAACATTTTCTTCTCTCATGCATTTATTTCACTAGATTATGTACCTACTTTTTTATTCAATTGCTAGATTAATCATCAGATTTATCAATAACTTACCACAGCCCTAATCTGTAGGTAACGTTAACATGTCCAGAGTTTCCCCCAGTGTATTATAAGCCTGGTGGGCCACCAGGCTTTATTGTGCCCCCACCAGGCTAAGTATTGCTTTTCTTCTTTTTTTTAAGTCTTTTTAAAATGTTAGCATTTTTTTAAGACTTTATAGTTGGTGTTCAGGTATTAATCTTCCAATCTTTTAATACACATAATTATCAAGTGATGTTTTCAAATTTCTTGTCAATTTTAAAGAGTTTTTAACTCAGACGATGGATGAATGACTGCCCAACCCAACCACCGGGCTTAGCAAGTTTTCTGTAGGAAACCTTGATGTCTGAACCCTTTTATCAGCTTTTCAGTAAAAATTGAATGACAGGTTACTTTGGAAACATTCTCTCTCAAATTAAATGAAATGACATCAAAGTTGTGTAACTCTTTATTAGGACTCTTTAAATGAAATCATTTCACTTTGTTTGTAAATGCGTCCTTTATTATCTCCAAATGTAACATTTTTAATTTGGATCTACACAATGTGTCGCTTGATAATTAGAGCACATTTTCCAAAGAAATGCCGACATGTAAAGAAATATTTTTCATGTCTTGCTTCAGATTTTTTGACTTTATGTGTCGCTGTCTGTGTCTAAACTAATCCGCCACCTTTTTCCCGTCGTCGTGAAGCCTTCTGTTTGATCGCGTCTCATTCTTCTGTTTCTTTGTTACGTTTTCAGAACATTGCTCTCTCTGTGTGTGTGAAACATCTGCAGATCGTCTAAGTGTGTGATGGCCATGCTGAGTGTGTTATCTGATTCCCATGCTGCGCTTGCGCTCAACAAGTTTTTTTTTATCATCTCATTGCATTTGCCATCCACACTCTCAGTAGCTCTTCATTATCTGATCCCCCTGCTAACTCTCGGCATGCCCCCCTCGCCTTTCTCTCTGTCTCCACGACTCTTTTCTTGACCGTGTATTATCGACTTCAGGCTTTTTCTCTCCAAATGCGTTCACTTGATATTCTGCCCCAGACCTGATGTGTTGAATGTGACTCCTTCACCTCATCCCCGGGCATTTCTGTGTTACACAAATTGGTCCGCAGCCCCCGCTGCGTGGAGAACGGCGGCGCCTTCGATCGGAGAATATTCAGTTATGACTCGAACAAAGCCGGCCGCCAGCTGTGCGGCACGACTTTTACAGAGTTTCCAGAAAACCTAAGATTTTTCCGTCTGTTATTGTTTGTGCTGGGGAAAAAGAGGATGCAAACTAAAGCCTAAAAAAATGAAACTGTGACAAACAGAACGTTTTGTCCTTTAATTCACTTGTAACAAGCTTTGGAGAAAGAAAAAAGTATCTTAACGATCTATCAGCGACAGTTTGAGAGAACAAGTTTGGCTTCAGACATTTGAAAACGTCAGAACTCTACACAGGAAACCTTTACACTTTTTCTTGCTTCATCTTTCAGAGTAGGCAAGTATTTTTTATATTAAATCACATGTTGTTATGTTTAATCTGAATAGGAGAAATTAGTCCATATTATCTAATAAATGTATGGCACTGATTGCAAATGACGGCAAACTATGGCTATTCTAGTTTTAGACAAACGAGAGCGGTATGTTGTGTTTTGGGTACACCTTAAAGCTAGATGAATTTTGTGCATTTGAACAGCTGATTTTGTTTGTAATAGGTTAATTTAGGTTATTAATAATATGCCCAATTTAAACCCCAGCTCAAGATGAAGAACTGTTTTATACAATGTCGAGCTGAAATTGTGACAATCCGAGTTGCTTATGACGGTGTTGCTCACCACGGTGGCAAAGGAGATCCAGTCAATTCTTGGGCTTTTAAGAATTGATATTTAATTACAAAAATGCACAGCTTGGGTTAATCAATGTTTTTACCTATACAGATTGCTGAGCAGGAATTTAGCAAGGTAGGCCCAGATAACTCAGGCTAGCGTGTAGTAGCTACCACACCGTCTTACTTGAGTAAATGTCTTGTTTTAAATTACTGGAAAGTGCAAATGAAAGTGAGGGACGGGAGTATTGAACAGAGCGACTCACACATCACTTCATACCTTGGAACTGTATGAAGTGGACGGCTTGAGTACAATTTTTGAGTATTTTACCCACGTCTGCCTTCTCGCCGCATCAAATACGGTACAAAAAACCCAGCTAAATGTCATAAAACTGATTTGGTTTTTCTGCCTTATTCATCTTTGCAAATGTATTAAATGTTACAAAGAGGGGTTTGTTTCCAAGTTAGTATATTTCTTTTTGGTTTTCTCACAGCAGCTTAAAGAAGACCAGTTTTCTATTCAGAGGGAAACGAAACATTGATACAGAAATCTGCTGAACGCAGATAACAGATTAACTCCACAGATTAGTGAACAGCAGCGTAATTTGGAAGACCATTCATCTGAGACGCATAATGGAGTTTCTAGGCAACTTCATATTTCTGACACAAAGAATTAATCTGTTTTTTTAATTTGCCATTCCCTGCTAACAAACGATGCAATAAATTATATTTCTTTGGCAGAGTTTTAATCACATATCCTTCCTCTGCATGCTTAATGCATGTTGCAGACGTCATTAAAAAAAAAAACTGTGACCTGAGTTTTACATTTTTTAGTTTTTACTGTTTATCTGGTGAACTTACAGTGCAGAAAAACTGATTAGTTTAAAAAAAAAGTTAGAGCTGCTTGAAGTTTATTCATTGATTGTTTTGATTTTTCATCTCCTTCTTGTCTCCATGGGCTTCATCTGACGCATCCTGATGTTCCTCAGAAATGTGTCTGAAAGATGCAAATGAAAGTATTATTTGTTATGAATCTTTGTGTTTTTTAAGTTCTTTCTATGATGTTCAAGTCAAACATCTTTTCAAGCTGTTTTAGACTACATTCACACTGCAGCCTGCAGTTACCCACATAAGATTATTTTTTGTGTGTGTTTGTTCACACTTCCAAATAAAAGTGACTTGAATGTGATCTCTTGTGTAAACCACAAATAACCTGAAAGTGTCTCGCAATAACATCACACAAAGATGCTCAGTTTTTTGCCAATCGCCATAAAAAAAAGAAGTGCTCAGTGTTTGCAGAAGTAAACATGGATGTTAATTATCCATCGATCATTAGCATGTCAACAATTTCAAAATCTCACGATTTAATTATGTGTTATTAAAGTCCGATCGGAATCAGCATATTAACAACTTAATCCTCATCATCTACCATGGTTGTTGTTTTTCTTCCTGCTTGCGTGTTATCATAACGCAGAATAATGATGCTTGTCGTGTGTCGACGATGTTCAGCCGTTCAGACTCAGATTGAAAGATCCGATACAAGCGCCGGATATCCAAGTGCTGAAAAAAATCTAATCTGTGCTGTTCAGACTGTCGTGAAAAGGTCAAATACAGGTCGCATTAAGTCAAAAAAATTGGAATTGGGTCACTTCAGCTTGTAGTGTGAACGTAGCCTTTGTTTGACGTTATTGCGCCCCCTACTGCGCATGCCAGGAGACTTTCAGGACGTTTGCGGTTCACACAGTAGATCACATACAAGTTGGATATTTTTTGAAATGTGAACAACTACGGCAAAAAAACCCTTGTCAGATTTCACAGAAAAATTGGAATTGCGCATTAAGGCCTACAGTGTTAATGTGCCTTAGAGAAAGTTTGATTCTTTGTTGTTTTTTGTTTTGTTTTGAAAACACACTTGCAGATTTTTCATAAGTTAAGATAATAATTGGTGAGGTTGGGGAAACTTTGCCAACCTGTAGATTGGAAGCTACATCAGAAAACATCCTGTTTTATTTTAGTCGTAGGTTGATGAACTCCTGTTGGTGATTTCATCAAAGCTGCTGGGGGGTTTTTACCATCAGAATCTACTTACTGCACTGGATCTTTGCCGAGTCCTGCATCATTTCAAGCAGCTCAAACTCCTTCAGTCTGATGCACAGCTCGCAGATTTCGTCCTCGTCGCTCCACGAAGCCGAGCCGGGATCCTCTGCTGTCACGACAAAGGCGTCCAGAGGCCGGTACTCAGGAACCTTCAGGAGCAGGTTCGATGCCTGGCAGGCGGACGGCGCTTCGGCCCGCTGACCCATCGAGCAGATCCAGTTAATGGAGCCGGTTTTATTCCTGGCATCTCGCCTGGCGTTGATGGGCAGTGAGTTGATCTGTTTCAGTTTGGTGTCGAAAGCAGACCGAATGCTGTGGATCTCCATCTTGTCATGGATGGATGGGAAGTAATTGCCAGCAGCCATTTTCCTCAAGGTGCATTTGTTTTGTTTGGATTTAAACTGGGCTGAATGTTCTAGAACCAGGAGGGTTTCCAACCCTTAACAGAAAAATACCAAATAATGGTGAATTTCAGAAAATCTTCCAAAATAATCTTTTATTTTTACTTTTTTGCTGATAAAAATAAATGTACAGGACCAGAACATTTAACAGATTAAAATAATACAAAGTCATTTATTTGTTACATTGAGTTTGGCAGACTTACTTTATTTACATTTGTTAATCATGACAACTTAATGAACATTATATAGTTACTTGGATAATCTTAATTTTATTACTTGTGACCACTTTATTTGAATCACCTGTTTTCTTTTTTCATAGTAAGGTTTTGTTTTCTTTCATGAGTTTTTCTACACTTTGCTGCAATTCCCTTGGAAATAAGTTTGAGAAAATATATATATAAAACAAAGTATAATAATAAAAACTTTTTTCGTTCTACACTTTGTGTTCTTACCATTGGCAGGAATATAAATATGGTTTATGTCCTAGTTTGGTTTTATGTTTCTTTCAATATTGTGTGTTCTTTTTTTTCACTTGTGTATGGAAAGGTAAAAAAAAATGATAGACACTGTAAAATGGTTTGAAATTGAAATAAATCAGTGTGTGTTGTGTATATTTTCCTCCTTTTGTTGATTTTTATAATTTTGGTCAGGCTTGCTCAATATTACGTTATTTATTGCATAAATAAGTAGTTTCTCTGGCTCACACTGAGCAAAGCATAAGGGGACCTTCATGTTGACTTAGAGGTTAAAGCAATGCTTTTTAAAACCATATTTCTTCCTTCCTCCTGTGTCAAGGACTGAAAACTGAAGTAAATCAAAACAAAAATTAACATTGATAATTTGCATTATGTAACCCCCGTTAGCAAGCTAATTGTGTAGCTTCGAGTTTAACATTTAGTTATCAAGCTAAACAAATAGGCTAACAAGCTAAACATTTAATTTACAAACCAAATATTTAGCTTCAAACTATTTTGTTAGCAAACTAAATATTTATTTAGTGGAATGTTCCGTTTGGTATTAAATATGTCTCGACTATTTAGCTCAGAACAAAACAAACAAGTAGCTAAGACGCAAGTTCAACCGGAAATCCGGTTGGCTCTCCATATTGCTGGTGAACTGTCGTGGATAAACGTTTGTATTGCCATTGAAATGCCTCATCGTTTGTTTTAAGTTGAAATATTCAACATGTCGAGAGGAAAAGAAAGAATTATGACATTAGCAACATAAGTCAAAGGTTCGTTAGACCCGTCTTTTATTTCGGTAGTCCACTTCCGCTTATCGACAAGCCAATTAGCATATTAGCTTAGGTTAATGCTAACTGAATTAGCTCAATGTTTAGCTCCAAATTACATATTTAGTTTGAAGGTAAATGTTGTTGTGCTAACTAAATATTTGTTGCAGCCAAAAAATAATTTGTTTAACTTGCTAACTGAATAGCTCAAAACAAAATATTTAATTAAGAGTTTATTTGGAAACTCGTGTTCATAAATGAGTTAGCAACATTGGGAAATTATTAAGAATTAAACCGCCGTTTTTTCTGTTATGAAATCCTAAATAACCCAAATTATTACTGCTAACGTTTGACTAACTTTACAAAGGGAACCTCGAACCTGAGAGGAGTTTAAAATGACAAATATGTGTCCTAAGCAGCCTCTACTGTCTGTTTATACCTAATTTGGTTGTTTTTCAGTTGTTAGTACACATTAGCTATGAAAAGTTTCACATGCAGGGAAGGCTGTTTTTCCTGTAAGCGCATCTTTCCAGGCTTTTATTGCCCCCAACTGTTTGAACACATGTTTACAGCCACATTATTTTAAAAAAGTAAACAAATAAAAGGGAATTAACTTTTCCCTTTTATAAGTTGGTTTACAGGTTTTGTCATCCAGCTCTTCAACTTTAAGACTGTTGTTTCTGAGAAGTAAAGTTTTTATCATCTTTTTGTAATAAAGGGGTGCAGTCCTGCAAAGCTCCGTATTTTCTCCGGTGGAGGAGGCGTTTCACCCACTCTCTGTTTCCCTCTCTCTCTCCGTCCATCTCTCGCCTCCCTCCCTGGCTGTCCTCCTCCAGCTGGATCAGAGGAGATCTCAGTCGGAACCAGAGAGGAGAGGCGGTCTGTCGGCATCTCTGCAGCCTCCCTGCAGCTTCACCATGGATCTGCGGACTATACGGGTGTTTGGGATTACGGCTCGGGTCGCCCTGCTGCTGTGCGGGGTGAGCGGGACAGCAGCGCAAGGTGAGTCCGAGCTCTGGACGTCTTTGTTTTTATTATTTATTTATTTTGATTTCTTTACTTTGTTTCTGGATGGAGGCATCCTAACCGGACTGAAAGAGATTTATTCAGGAGTTTTCAGTGCGGAGATTGCAGCTCATTTTGCGTTGCTGGGAGTTTTGACTTCGAGGACAAATCGCATTGATCATCCCGCTAATCCTCATTTGTGTCCTGCAATTACCAGAGTTACAGTTGTGGTGCAAAGGAGTGATCTAATCCCTTTCTAGGATCTAATTCCTGCGCGTAAAATTAGTTTAATCTGTTCGCTTTCTGGTTAGTTTTGTGCTCACTGCAGCATGAGAAGCATCTTGGGTTTTGCTCCACAAAGCAGGTTGGTGAGGTGATGCTTCAGGCAATGGCTGTGAATTTGGCACAGAGTCCTGTTTGACCTGCTGCTGAATCAGAGGCTGTTATGATTAACCCTGCCACTATAAGGAATAAATTGGTTAAACTTAGAATGAATTAAAGCAAGCTCAATAATTTCCATTTGCATTATTATTATTATTATTTTTATTTTTTGTATTCTCTACCTTTGTTCCAACAAAAAAACTGGATAATAAAAGCCTTCAGTCGGGTGCTTTTCTTTCAACAGGCTCTTTTTTCTGAAGGTCAAGTTAGTTTATAAAGACTTCATAATTAATTTGAGTTCTTGTTTTTGTTCTTTTGTTTATTTATATTTGAATAACTTCCCTTTCCAGTGTTAAATGTTTATTAGAACTTAATGTCTTCTTGCATTATCTTTGTTTAAAAATGGTCTCAAAAACAGAAATATTGTCGTTTATCGTGCTAACTTCTGGGACACAGCCTAGTTGTGAAGATGATGATCAGAAGGGTTTATGTTCAAACTCATCTGTTTTTGCTCCCTTGAATATCCCATGCAGCTCATTTCTTCCTTTGTCGTGATTCTCACCCACCACTCAGCAGCTGCTCTGCATCTCCTTTTCCTGCTCAACCTAAAGCATGGGAGTCAAACTCGTTTCCTTTTTTGCCACATCAAGATCACAAATACTCCCAAAGGCCCGGTTACGGTTATGCTGGAATGCATTTAGAAAAACAACAACAAGCTAATAAAATATTAATAAATAGCTGTCGCTGCATTTGATAACTTTTTCTTTCTACATTGATCAGTCACGGGAAGTCAGTGCTCAGGCTGTGGGGGACGAACAGTAAAGCAGATGGACGGCAATAAAACCTGCTGCTGCAGCGTGAAGGCTACAAAACACAACCTCAAGCAAAGCAACTTATGCTTTGTTCACACAACAGATCTTAATTCTCAATTACAAATTTTTTTGCTGAAATTCTACTAATTAAATGCAACTACTGTCAGATTTCTGGGTAGACAATTTATGACCTCAAAGTGACCCGCATGGGCAGAAGCAGAACGTTGATGTCTCACAGCAGTGCAGTGTTTTCAAAAGTAGCAATGGACGCCGCCATCTTTGGATCAATTTTTTTTTTAGCAACGCAAGCCAACAGTATTATCATAAGATAGCAACAAAACAAAGGAAGAAAAATGAAATAGAAATAATAGAATCGGCCTTTTGTGTAGCAGTGACTTCAGACTTAGTTACATTTACTTGAATAGCTTTTGGGAAAAAAATAACTTTTAGGAGTATTTTTACTATGCTGTACTTTTTACTTTTACTGAAGTAATTTTATTATGAAGTATTGCTACTCTTACTTGTAAGTTATTTTTTGTGTAGTAAGCATGTGTGATAAAATATTTGCTCTAGAAAAAAGAACAAAAATACTTTATAAAATTTTGTGTTTTTGGAGTGTTGCCCTTTCACTCCTCAGTTATCCACTGCTTTGTGTTGTCCTGTCATGTAAAATCCCAATATTTCAATAAGCATTGAAGTTTGTGCAAAGTAAATAAATTGGAGACGTTTTAAGGCATTACTTTCTGACTCTATCGGAGTTTAGACCCTAAACTTGGAGCATCATGAAGTGAAACCTGAACTTGAGTTAAAGAGCAGCTTTGGATTAGAAAGGATCTGTCACTGCTCTGTTTGATTTTCTGCTGCTTTCCCCTCAGAGTGGAGCATCTTCACCTTGATAGATGATCTTGGTGAATGTAGTCAAAGCTGTCTGGAGACTCTAAGAGTTGATTTCTGTCTGTTTCCTCATCCTTCATCTCTCTGTTCTTCCTCTGTGAATAAAACATCTCCAGCTCCAGCTGAAATGTTGCCTCCTCTCTGCTTTTCCTCCGGATATTTTTCCTGCCTTCCTGCTTTTTCTCACTTTTGTTAATTCTCTTCCTGCTGCTTTTCCTTCAAGCTGTTTTTTTCCAGATCCATCTTTCTTCTCCTTTGACCTCTGAGACGCTGTGTCTCTCTCTGTTTCAAATCTGTACATCACAAAACCTCTCTTCTCTGTTGTCTCTAATTCAAAAAGTTCCCTCTAGTTTTTACTTATTTTGCTTTTTATTATATATAAAAACATATCACACATATATCTGATAATGAATAACTGAGGAAAAATCTCAAGTTGATACAAACAGTGGAGTCCACCTGTTTTATATTTGATTTGTTGTTTTTATTATGTTTTCCTTCCTTCAACCTTCATTTTCTTCCATCTATCAGCTTTTCCTTCCTTCTTTCCTTCATTCCTTCCTTCCTTTCTTCTTTCCTCCCTTAATTCCTTCCTTCCTTGTCTGTTTAATCTCGTTCCAGTAAATTAACGATTCAGACTCGCTCTTGGATCAGCAACCAAATGGTAAAACAGCTGAAATAAAAAACTGAAACTTTTTTTATTACTTTTTTTTTTTGACGGAAAAGTTTTGTTGCTAAGTTTTAATCTGTTTCTGCTTGAAGGAATAAGAAATATTTCATGTTTGCTTAAAATGATAATTTGGTGTCTCATAATCCCAGTTTAACATTCTTGGTTAAAATAAATCTGAATAAACACAGAATGTTGGAGAGATCAACTTCAAATGGTCAGAAACTTCAGGTTTAAGTGAGTAACTCCCACCTGCAGGTGCCAGTATTTCTTATGTGATTTGAAGTTATAGTCTGTAAATAACAACAATGTAGCCATTTAAGTTCAGTTTTGCTTATTTTTGCCATCTTTTTTCTTTTATATGTAGATTTTGGAAGTTGTTAAATTGGGAAAAAATATCTAGAATATTTCTGAAGTAAAAGGTAAGGCCATAAATAAATACAAAATATCATAATAATTTGTCTTGGTAGTAATCTTTGTAACTCTTTCACAGTGGGACTGCAATATTAATATCAGTTTTTCTGATGTGGTCAATAATTAATTCACGAATCAAGTTTCTCTCCAGATACTCTCAGAACATAGCAAACATCTTTATGAAGACAAAAAAAATTATATAAACTAATCCAGAAGCCAAATTCCTTTTTAAGGAACAGAAGTTAAGCTTAGAAAAAGACGCCCTACTGAGCCGCTGCTTTAGTATCAAAGGATTCTTCTTTTTTTTTTTTTTTGCAAATCTGACAGTGTATAAATGATGCAAAATGAAGCAATGCAGCCAGAGAGGTATGCAGTTCTCCTCTGAATAATAATAACAGCATCATTAAAGTTTTCCGTCTTTATTCTTCACCTTGACAACCTTCCTTCTCTCTGGGTGTCTGACAACGGCCTCCAAAGGCTCGTTTTGTTCTGGTCGGCTTTATATCCGTCCACATCCTGCGGAGGTCTGCATGTTGAGGAATTTGGATTATTTTCTGAATTTAATTAGCTTTTCTGAGTTAAAGAAGTCTTTATTTCACTGAAATGTGAAACTTCTATCATTCTAACTATGTTTTTGTCAAAGATAGTTTTGCTTTTTTGTTTGTGCTTTAAAATGTTTAATATCTCTACCTTTAATAAACAGCAATGCAGTAAGAATGATTTAAAAAAGAGAGATTTTTGAAGTTTTTGTATTTATCGATCTCATTTAAATCGTTTCACATTTTTCTGTTACTCAGGACATTTTTGGAAAAGTTGTATTCATGTCCACAGTATAAAAATAAAACTCGTCCATGTTGTTTGTCCTGTTATGTAAAGTATTCAAAAGAAAATGCAGCTTGGGAAGTTGAAATACTTTGCAGTGTGAAAACAAACCTCCCAGCTGACACTGTAACAAATGAGTCGACTGGAAAATCAGGTGTGAAAACAGCCTGAGAATGTGATAATATGTTCAGTCAGTCTCACAAGTTAACATATTTATATTTTCATGACATTTCCTTTTGTGCAATTCTGTCTTTATACAGGTCATAAATGCAATTCATAATGGTCCTGGAAGATGTTAAATATGAGTTACTGAAACCTGCAGAAACCTTGAAAGTGTTTGCAAATTTAAGATATTTGCTAGCGGCTGCGGTTCCCGACCACAGCGAATACCACCGGTTCGCTGTAAATAAATAATACCAGGTTGCTGAATTCATTTTAATACAAACAGTATCACTTTACACCACCACAGTTTGCCATTAGACTCTATAAATATAAAACAGTTGTTCATTTTTAAGCGGTTAAGGAGTAAAAGAGTTGATGTGTTGGAATGCCACAGAAGAGGAATGAAACTTTAAGTATGTCTGGAAAAAGCAGCTTTCACTGAAGGGTCTGGTTTACCTTCCTGTTAAAGACATGAATAAAAGAAAAAGACTGTTTTAATGGAGCTTTAAGGTTGTTACTCTGACTCAGTTTCCTGATTACAGTCTGGGTTATGATGCTATGAAACGTAGCTCTATTTTGGCTCAGTCAGCGCCATATATCAGTGCAGGATTGAGTTTAATGGACAAGTAGCAAAAGCTGTGATTGAATCTGCAGTGAGTCATGTGAAAACGAAAAGCCTCTCCGTCGTGCGGCGAAAAGCTCTCAGACCCAGAGGAGTTTCTGCCATTTGAAAGCTACGACCAAAAAGAAATCCACAAACCTCGGCTCCCTGAAACCAATAAGCTGTCCTTCAGCTATTTGGTCCTCAGAGAGCCCACCTATAGAACATCGCTCACTTAATAATCATCCTCGCCAAGTTTTCCACTCTACTTTTCATTTGTTTCAGCGCTCCAACAGAGCCGGGGGCAAGGTCTGACTAGAGCTGTTTATCAGAGAGCCAGAACGGGTCTTAAACACATCCGAAGAGGTTTGGTGTTCATGTTCCTCTCCTCTCACTTGTTCAGCACCTCGGTAGCTTAAATTACTTCTAAGTTGGATCACCTTTCAAACTACTTCAAAACTATATGTCCAGCTCATTCTGCTGTTGGGTTTTAGACCATTGATTTAGTTTGTTTACTGCGCAAAGAACTTTCTAGAATGCTGAAATTGCCCTCTGTCCTGTTACAGTTCATAAAATGTAATATCCCTCCTTCAAATGCAGTGATTTAAGCAAACTAGTTTAAATTGCAGCCTTGTGAGTGATAAGCACTTTGATGCAGAGGGACACGGAAACCCTGAAAATTGCACACAGCTGTTAGATTTAGTTTAACATAAAGTAGGAGTTCAGTGAATGTTGACACAGGATATTTAAATCTGAAAATTGGCTCCGGTTTAGATGCTGAAAGCTGCTGATGACTTGTAAATTGCAAATAGTTATATTTTTTAGAGTATTTGGGTCCAGAGAGGTGTTTATGTGTATAGACAAATCAGTAAATGATCACTTCAGATGTAAAAAAAAGTGGATATTTTCTTATTATATTACTCCCACAGTACAAATATTTTCATGTTTGTATGTTTATTGTTTTGTTTAAAAAGCTATTTATATACAAAAGTTTATGTGTTTTATATATGTTAAATTGTTCTTTAAAAAACAATAGGCAGTCAATGAGTAGTTTCATGTTAACTCACATTGATCCATAACTACTTAAAACTGAAAGAGATCAGATGCGAGAGAGGAGAAAATCAATATGGCAGGTCAAGAGGAAGTTGTGGGTAAAAGTAGTTTGGCAGTATTTGGAACATTTAAAACAAATAACAAATTGATTATTATCACTATAGACTGATAGTAAAGGCTTATTTTGTGATATGTATTTTTAGCCATATTGCCCTACGCTATTGCATGCACACTGAAATGTTGCTACAACTTACCTACTATTGAACCTTCTTAAGGGAATCTTAATCTTTGCATATTTTTATACTTCCATACTTATTGTACAACAAACCAAGCCCTTAAATAAACTCCCAGACATTTTTTGGCAAGAAGTTAATGCCTTTTGTTGTCTAGAAACTGAGCCATTTCAAAAACCTCCTGATTGTTAGTCACATTTAACAGGCATTGTGGACATTTGGTGGTTTATCGCTGCATGTGCTGTACAATGGCTACTGAAAATGACAATTGTCTAGTTGTTGACTTTCTATCCAGAAACCACTTGGTACATTCTTGTTGGTTGTGCAGGAGGCTCTACTAATGCTTTTCAAAGATGTACGGTCGTATAATTCCTCATCTGTTTGCAGCTATTTTGACGTGTGAGGGTAAACGTTGAGTTGGAGGGTGTGGCCAGAAACAGCTTAATTGGATTTAAAGTGAGAAGAGGCCATTAAGCAGCTCAAATTAGGCAGAACTGAGCAGATTAAAATCTCATCATCTTAGAAGGATTTTGTGCACAAAAAGATCTTATGAACATGTTTTGTGTGGCCCATAAACCTATCCTAACCTGTTAAAGGAAGAACAATAGTTCACTTTAAACAATTGCCTGACCGTCTTGGACTGAAAGTTCAATGTTTTAAGCACATTTAGAGATTGTCCCTAAGTGGTGAAACAAATGTTGTATTTACTTAAATTTAATTCTATTGCTGTCAGCTGTTCAACTTGACATAAGAGAATCTTCATCGGTGCAGACAGAATGTCTGCAGATTGTGCAGTACAGTAATATCAGGTCACAGCTATAATCTGTGGTGCATACATGTTGTTGCAAACATCTACGCTACTTTCTTTCCTAAAAAAGAATAAACCTGTGTCCCCTCTGAATAATGATAACAACATCATTAAAGTTTTCCTACACCTAGCCTGGTGCAGGTGAAAATCACACCTATGTATTTCTAGAAACAACACTAAGTACTTTGTACGCTATAGAGTCTATAGAGATTCAGGACTTATTTACACACTGAATAAATGTAAGGATTTTCACACATCTGTTCAGGGAAAGACAACACATCTGTTACCACTTCTATTTTTGCTGTAAGATTGTCAAAAAGTACATTTAGAACCTGCCAAATAAAGAGAAAGCATTACTCCGGAATCATTCAGCTGTAAGTGAGGGTTTCATTACTTGTCGTCATCTTAACTAAAACTCTCAGAGATTCATCAGTCTTCCTCGAGGTTTTTATCTCCCCTCTTTGTAGCTTCTGAGCCACTGGAGTGTGTGCTGTAATCATAGCCTAATGACAGATTATCTCTCGAATACTAAATGACTTTAATCCTGTTTTAATGACAGATAATACCACCACACTCCAACTGTGTGTTTTGCATGCTGATTTGCATTTTCGCCTCTTTTTTTACCCGGCTGTTTAAACGTTAACGGCTCACTGGTCGAGGTGATTGAGGTGATTCATTGTGCTCACAGTTGGAGTCATAAAACAAAAACTTTTTAGTTGTTTTTTTCCCAGAACGGATCAGACACACATTGTCCTGTCTGCAACCGGTTCGTTCAGGTGCTTGAAATCCTTGAAAATCCTTGAAAATCCTTGACTTTTAATTAGGTTTTTTTCTATGTCTGGGAAGTGTTTGATATGCAAATAATAAAATGCAATCTAATGTTTGATTTGGAAAACATTATTTACAGTTGAAACAAGACATTTTCATTAATCTAATCAAAAGACACAAGTGGAATTTTGTTCTCGTTATCTGAAGTTAAATTAGACTAAAATGTTCTTGTTTTAGGTTAGTTACAATCACCAAAATTATTTCTATTTGCTAAATATCAGAGAACATTTTTTAGAGATTATTTTTGTATCTTTCTTTTTATATTATGTGTGTACTATATTTCAGACTTATTTCATCAGTTGCTTTTGTCCCCAAAATTTGGCTGAAAATGAAAGGGGATGAAGATTTCTCTGTCGTGGCTCCTAAGCCTTCGAATTTGTTGACAGACATCCCTATCACTTCCTGTTTTTTAATCTTATTTTTACTCAGCAGCGTTTGGCCCAGTGTGAGTGGATAAGCTCTTTTTATTGTTTTGTTTGATGCTATGTGCATGTTCTTAATGTTTTAAAACACTGGGCAAACTTGTGTTTTTTTAAATGTGCTTTATAAATAAATTGGATTTGGATTTATATTTAATACGTTTAGCAACATCATTGAAATCTGCAGATGTTTTTTGTTTTTAATCTTGTGTTTTTTTACTTGGATCAGTCAGTAGTAAAGGTTGTGTGTGAGAGAGACATTTCAAATCATAAAATTGTTATACATTTTTTTCTACCTTGTCCCTTCTGTATGTTGAATGCTATCACAGAAAAAAGATTATTAATTGTACTAATTGATATTACATAATAAAGTGAAGGAGTCTATTTTTAGTTAATTTGAATTGTTTTTATCTACAAGTTGAGGTGCTGGAAAAGTTTGAAAACTTGCCTTGAAAGTGCTTAAATTTTACTGCAGAAAAAGTACAGTCCTTGTGTAGAGCCATAAAGATGATCGAGTTTAGTTAGTTTCCATTCAGCTGTGCCACAATTAAACTCCAAATTGGTAGTTATGATAGATAGAGTGTCTAAGTTAATTATGCTGTAAAACCTGCATGGTTTGGCCATCTACATGCTCAGTGTGGCAGCACAAAGTTTTATTATTCCGCTGCTTCAGGCTGCAGGGACCTAATATGAGTTGCAGTAAATTATTGAGATGTTGGAGGCTGAATGGCAAAGTCAGAGGTGTTATTACTCACCCACTGAAGGCTATTGGGTGCCTTTAGAAAGAGTTGGTTATTTAAGCTGTGGAGGCTCCCGGGAATATTAGGACGGCTTGATTAAATCTCCCTGCTCCTGAAGTATCCCTCATCTGCTCCGAGATTAATCTGGTAAACGCTGAGGGTGGAAAGTGTAAATCTGAACTCATTTTTGAGTGTTGCAGAGTCCCGTCTTGTGGGAATTTATGGCTTTTCGGCGCGCTGGCCGAGAGGAACAATACCACAGCTATTTCGTGTTAATATGTGTTGAAGTTTCCTTTTGAACCCCTGGGCTGTTTATGATTCATGAGAGGACTGCATGGCAGAGAAAGGAAAGTAACCGAGGATAAATCCCCTTTATACTTTTCTTTTAGTGTCATTTATGGAAATGAACAGAGGAAAACAGGAGTCCCGAACTGGAGAGGGGAGGTCAAGGTTACAGACCAAATAAGAAACCACCCATCATGAACTGAACCAGGGGTCCACATGACTTCCATCCATTCATTTAATATCAGGAACCTGTGTGTTTGTTCAAGGCCAACCCCACAACGATTGGCACCTGGAAAAACAACAAAGCCATTTATCAAACGTCATCTTTGAAGATGAGTTGCTGTTGCTCCAGATATCAGTTTTTATGTGTGTAGGTCATCGTACTTCATCACTGGGGGTGACGGGAGTCTCACACCGTAAATGGATTTTACACTCACAGCTCTATTTGCAGCAGCTCATGTGTTAGTTATGACTGGCATAATTTGGGGACGTTAAACTTACCAAGTGAATCGGCATTAGTCACTGAGGTGACCGTGCTGCTATATTTATTCTCCATTACATTAGAGATTAGTCTTTGATGGATGGCAACACACTCAAGCATTACAGGTTATTCTGGTGAATGAAACATGATTCCGCTGAATAAAACAATGCAAACAAATTAAAAACGAATTATTTCATGGTGGGGAACCTGCCAGAAGAGTGCTTCAAGCCAACAGCTTAATGCTAATGTTTAGTGCTAAATGTTTATGAGCCTGAGTTTGCACATGCTTCCAAATTTGTAACTAAACAAAATGGAGGATCTGCTCCCAAAATATCTCAATCAAACTCTGATGCAGACCAATAAAGGGAACTCTGGTCCGGTTGAAGTGAATTCTGGTGTGGTTTGAATGCATATGTGAACACCAAGCAAACTGGAGACTCCTGGAAAAGCAGAAAGCAGACTGTAGCACATGGCATTGTGGGTAAATACAAACAAAACAAACACAATAGTCTAGCGCTACCAGAAGAAATGGCTTGCAATCTTTTGCCAAAAACAAAAGAGAAATCCTTCAACTGCTAAAATTTGGCGTTACACCATTTTTGTTTACATTCCATGATGAAGACGTTTGTGCTCAGTGTCTTCTTCACTGGTTTTCCTGTTGTTTCCTTCAGTGGTTTTTGGTCTGGCGCCCGCAAAGGCAAGGAGGGGAACAAGTTTTTCAATTGGTTTGGTTCGTTTGAAAGTGCAGTGTGAAAATGAACCGCAGCAGCTGAAAATGTAACAAATGTTTCACTTTTGGTCCCAAGTTGAACCGAGGCTACCGGACTGTCAGGTGTTAAAACACCCTGAAATCCATTACAGCATCTGTTAATTATTCATCAACTTTGAATAACATAGAATATAAAAACAGTAATATATTCTGCCTCAGTTGCAGCGTTGGAGCAGCTGGTGTGTCTTCAACACTTTATGCTCTGCTCCAAGCTTTATGGTGTGCCTCCTCCTACACATGCAGATACACGCTGATCACACTATGATTTTCCGTTGTGTAATTCTCATGAACCGAGTGACCACAGCTCCCCAGCGACTGCTAATGAGGAGAAGCAAAACGAATCAGTTTCTGTTGCAGAGAAGGACAGAACTGAGCCAGTGGTCATTAAAATCAGAGGAGAGGGATTAAAATTTTAACAGAACAAGGAGGCATAAAGTTTTGAGCTGAGCAGTGAAGTGAAATAGAGCAGAACCAGCAGAGGAAGTGGGCAAAAGAGAAAAATGGACAGGAAGCAGAGTAATATGAGTGTTGAGGCTCAAACCTCAGGGCTTTTTAGTTGTATTACTCCCTCTGTGTTGCTCACAGACTCAGTGACATTTTCTTCTGCCAAGTTTGTGTCGCAGCCACCATCCGCTCTTAAGATGCACTGCCTCACATCCCCGAGATGATTCGCTTTAATGAGATGAAGGAGGAGGATGACAGAGGATAGCAGGTATGATGAAGACGAGCAGAAAGAGGCTAAGTGAAGAGGAACCAGGTGGGAGAAGAGGATTAGGCTGAGGCGAGGGAAGAAGAGGAAAATGGGAAGATAAGACTCCGTGTCTAGCTAATAGTTACCCATGTCTTTCTTCCCTCCTGTGACATTCTACAATTTCACCCCTGCTGGCTTTTAAGGGAGCGTAAATTTCTTCTTTTCTGTTCACCATTCGATGCAGAAGAGGAACAAGAATTTTGCAAAGCAGCAATGCTAAAAATATCAGCGAATGGAAAGACAAGTGATAGTTTTCTCCAAGTGGTTTGATCTCTGATAGTGCTGTCCCTGTCACCACTAGATTTAGAGATTTTTCTGCTACAAAAATAAGTAATGTTTTTATTTTATTTTCTGTTCTCAAAGCTAAATCCAGGCTGTATAGTTTCTGAGGACATGAAAATGAGTCATGCATCAATATTCAGGCCCATTCACAAAAGATTAAGATTGAATCTTTGCGGGATGATGAAGAGAGCTTTCGGGGAGTATTGTGAATGCAAATGAAAATAGAAAAAGAAAATGTCACATATATTTGCTGTCTACATGAAATCCAGTTAAATTACTTCAGAAATCATCTAATTATTAAATACTTCTAAACCTACATAACTGACCTCTTCTAAAGAACGACGGGAAGAAAGTCATTGTTTGAAGAAAGTCATAAGAATTACAGTTAAATCCAAAGTCCTTCAGCTATTGCTGAAGGATTAGATCAAGACTTGTTGATATGTTAGAATGGCTCAGTCAAAGTCTAGACCTCGGTCTAATTGATTGACTGTGGGAATGTGTTGACATCGCTGTTAATGTGCACTAAGCTGGCAGAGACATAGCCCAAAGGACTTGGTGCTGCAAATGGAGCAAAATGTGGTACTTAAAACTATTTCTTTGCACTGAAGGAGGTTTTCTTCCAAATTTGCAACATTCTAATGCAGGTGTGTCAAACTCATTTTCGTTTTGGGCCAAATCAAGATCATGAAGGCTCTTAAAGGGCCGGTTGTGCCAGAATGTGTTGATAAAACCTGTTCACAAACTGTTAATATGTCAATGAATTCTTAAAATTACATAATATTATTGAAGATCTTTGCAGTCCCTTCAGGGACTAATAATAAATGTGACTGTTTTTTTACTCGCTGTATAAATCATGGACTATAATTATACATCAACTAAATTCTCAAGAAACTGGAGGGATTGATTGATATAAATTGGCAGTAAACAGATAAAAACTGCATTAATATGATTGATAATATAATATTTAATCACACTTAGTGTTTAGTCTACACTGTAGAGGGCCACATAACAAGCTACGGCGGGCCAGATTTGGCCCCCGGGCCTTGAGTTTGACACATGTGTTCTAATGGGTCATGCAGGTGAAGGTTCTCAAAGTGTTGCCTTCATCTACTTTGAAGACGAGTGGTAACACTTTATTTGAAGGAGTGTGGATAAGACTGACATGAAAATATCATAAACACGTCATGAACATGAATGTCTCTTCATAAATGTTTACGACTGTTGTCATAAACATTAAAACTTGCATTAAAAGTCCATTAAAAATGTCAACTTTTGCATTAAAGTGTCATTATTTACCGAATGACACTTTATAACAAGTCATAAACATTTATGAAGACTCCTTCATATTCATGTTATGTGATGTTTGATGAGCTCATGTCAGTCTTATGCACCCTTTCAAATAAAGTTTATCAAAACTACTCAAACTCACTGATCCAGAAAGTAACAGAGGGAAAATGTGTAAATCAGAGTTTGCACATCAGTCTCAGGGTGTATTCACACCAGAAATGACTGGTGGTCCACTTGGTTTTTGTTTCAAGCTGTTTGCTTTATTGTTCTTTTTTGTTAGTGGGCTATAACTTGTAAACAGAGTCATGCGGGTAACCATCATTGCTCCCATTAGTCAGAAATGACGGCAGTGAAACTGACCTGGAAAAACAAATGAGCAAGTCCCGCAAGCTTTGCTATTATCAGAACTACAATACCATTTTAAATGTTACGACAAAGTCATTCAATGCTGGTTTCGCAATGTTAGAAATCTAATTTTGTAATGGTGTCAGCAAATGTGTCCTGTAAGAAAACGGCAGATCTGATACGCTTTCAGTTTCATCACTGCATGCAGCAGTACTGTTAGCAACGTGGAGTATAAAAAGACATATGTCCTGTTGCCGGTCTATATTCACACCAGAGGCGAACCGGACCAGAGTTCGTTTGGAAGTGGACAGAGATCGCCTCATAAAATGGTCTTGGTCCACACCAGGGTTCACTTGAGTGTATTCACACACACAAAAGGGCCGGACCAAATAAAGACCAGTCACTTTCAAGCAGAAACCACCTATGAAGGAGGATATGAAGCTAAAAAATTGCATTTCAATCATAGATTTTATGTTTGCAGTTTGGGGAAAATCTCCCAATCTATTTATACGTTCTTGTAAATTAGAAGCATATTGTCTCTGAATGTCTGGCGGTGGTCACGTCACGCTGAGTGTGTGAAGAACAACTGTTATGAACAAACTGTTTTTCTTGATTCTATCTTTTTTTCTTTTACACAAAAGGTAGAATTGATCCTTTCGCTAATATTGCTGCAATTTCTCTAATCAAAAACTTGTAAAACCTAAATTTGTGATGTGGTTGCCGCTAACTGCATAATTTGTACATTTCCCAGCAAAATTCTTGGCGGTATTAATAGCAAAATTCAGATAAATTAACGTCTACTTAGACCCTGCTTAGATACGATTAAAAATAAGTGCAAATTGCTCAGATATGATGAGCTTGATGAGTCTGTTCACAGCTGTATGAATCCTGTGCAAATGTAATGCTTTGTGAAATTCCCTGAGAAAAAAACCCATAACATTTCTGTCCTGGTATGATTGAGCTGGAGATTTTTTACCATCTGAAATTGTCCTTGGCAGCTGCTGGAACATTGTATTGTCCCTAATTTCATAACTTGCTGTACTTTTTCCCACCGTATTCCAAAAACTATTATCCTCGCGGACAACCCCATATAGCTGCAGGAGTTCCAGGCCCCAATCAGTTATATTGCAACAGCGTGATAAATTCTCACCCCCTGCAACCAAGCAGCAAAAAATTGAATTCCTGTATGGAGCCTTATTATCAACTTGAAGATAAAACACTTTGAGTCCCAGCAGGAGATTAAATTTTAGCGAGGCAGAGAACAAATATGTGTAATACTGGTCTGGAGCGATGCCATCTGCAATCCTCTGCCCCGTAACCTCCAGCAGCACCATCAGCAAGGTTGTCCTGCAGAGGAACTGGAGTGAAACTTTGGTGCAAAGACTCCCGTTTATCAGCTTATGGTTCCACCGGATGTAAAATGCTAAAGTGTGTGTTGCTGTAGATCAATTCTTGTTCAAAAATCTGTAATTTCATGTGCTTTTTTTTTTACAGTCAACCTACAATTTGACCCACTTATAAAATATGTATCTTGAGAGATCATTAGCTTTGATGAAAAGCAGTTTAAATACCACTTTCTTGGAGAAAAACACAACTTAGAAAAATCCAAAAAGAAGGGTTAAACAGACAAGACTTATTTAAAAGTGCCAATTAATTAAAAAAAAATTCTAACAGGTTAAATTTGTTCAATAAAGACAGAAAAAATGCTAGATGAGAGCAGCTGGAATGGATCTCATTTCTTTGATAGCATAAGAAATCTGAAGAGACAAACCGATCGGACTGTTAATTAAAAGTTTGTAGACAAAATGAGGAGGAACAGGGTGTCCTTACTGAGCTTTCTCCCTTATTACATACAATTAAAATCATCCCTGTCAAATCGACTGCCATCCAGCAGACTGACAGTTTATTCTCACTGCATCATTGTTAGTGAGAAAAATTCAGATTTTTACAAGGAGGGAGCGCCACACCGAGGTAAAAGAAGTTATCACAAAAGATCACATCCCCAGTTTGGCAGTGTTTGGGATATGTAAAAGATCAAAATCAATAATTATTGCTGTAAATGAATATGAAACACTTATATTATGATATGTTTTCAGCCATATCGACCAGCCCTTGCTGGTTTGTTTGCCTTTGACCCTTTGCATGTGACGTCATGCTCTTCAGAACTGCTCGTGTCGCCATGATGGACGTCAAAACAACCAAGGCATTCCTGTCAAGCCTGTCAAAGACAGATACTTTGTAGCCTAATATCGCTTGTTACCACATGATTTATGGTGTGAAAGGCAAAATTGGTATCAGAAGGGAAAGGTTTGGGTCGGTTTCTAAGCTAGCTACTTCTAACTTTTACATTCACAGGCAAATTAGCTCGACTCGGAACAAGTAGAAACCATGAATGGCAAAAAACAACTTGGAAAACAATTTCAGTTGCTCTGTTCAAAACTCCCATCCCTCATTTCAGACGTCCATCATGGTGCCTAGAATGATTAAGTGACGTAGTTGCAAAGGGTCAATAAATTGGCTCGTTGCTGTCCAGGCACATCCAACTGCTAACTTATCAGACCCATAACTCTCTGAAAGGACTATATGTTCCTTCTGGGATCATCTGTAATAAGAGTTGTTTAAAGAGATGTCTGGGATCCTCTCCTGGATCTGTTTGGAAGAAAGAATCCCAGATCAATTACCTGAAGAACAAATGTACGTTGGAGCCACAAAGAAGACCATATCCAAGCACAAAATCTGTGACTCACTTTTCACATTTTATAAACGTCCGTTTTCTTCTTCTGGATAAATCCAGCAGATAACCTGCATTTCCCTCGGAGACTCATAGTCACCCTGTCCTTCTGACAGAAAATCTACAATTTAAAGGAGAATTTGATTGGCATGCGATGACAGCACATTTACTCTTTTTCTTAGAGGTTTCCTGAACAGAGACAAGATTTTAACCCTGTATCCTACCCAATAATTGCTGCCTGCGAAGGCTTATGTGTTAGGCCAAAAGTTCTGCTTCGGTTCTTGTCACCATTAGTTTTTGAAAATCCCAAGTATTCCTCTGTGAATCAAAGAAATCCTCTGATTTTCCTTCAGCCTCCAGGCAAGCTGAGCTGGGATTGTTGGAGAGGCAGAGGAAGGCGGAGAGCATCAAATTATCTGCAGAGAAGTTTTTTTAAGGAGCACTTATCTTTTAATGTTTCCTGAGGGAGGACGGCTGCAGATGAATTCAGCTGATGCCGCGGCCGCTGCCGTTGTGGTTCAGCAGAGGTCTGGAAGCCGTGCACACAAACACATGAGGGCACAGACTGTGATTCATGCACACCCTCAGTCAGTCACAACATCCCATTTTTCTTCTGCACAGCTATTTCTTATAAGAGTCTCAGTGCTGTTGGGGCTTCTGGTCTCTGTGGAGCAGGCTGATCTACAAACGGCTCCTTATCTTAACAAGAGTTTCCACACAGGCCACTTCCCAAGTCTCCAAACAGCTCCGGTTAATGGATGCGTGTTACTCCTGATAAATCCAAAAATAGGCTCGTGGTGCTTGACATCCTTGAAAATGCTTCAACTTCATAAAGGTGTTTAGAGCTGAAACAATTAATCGTGATAAATTGACTATTGGAATTTAGAAATCAATTAATCGTTAACTTGACTCTAACAAAGACAATTTGATCAAAAATAAAACAAATTCAAAGCAGTAATTAAAACAAATTGTAAAAACTATATACATTGAAGATAAAAATATGTTTTAGCCAAAGTTCCACAAGAAGTAAACTTTTAGCTTCACCCTGTTCAAATTCACTGAAGGAAGAAAGTTGGACTAACTTTGGCTAATTGTTCTTTGCTGCTCACTTAACCGTGACGATATTTTCAACAGTAATGCACATGCTGTCGTACCAAATTTCAAGGACATTATTGCAGTGACAGGGTCCTTTCCGGCAGAATAAAATGCATAATCTGGGTCAAAGGTTTTACATTTAATGTGCTAATTTCAACTCTGAGTCCAAATTCACTTCCAACAACCCACCATCATGTTGTCAGGGTCGCTTTGCGTCAAGCTGCAGCTCATTAAGCATCGTTCGTAGCATCTTTATGAAAAAAAAAGTTCCTTTAGACCAAACAAAGATGCTCCTGTCCCCCCAAACAAATTATCTGCATCTAAATATTAACAATTGAAGAAGATGAAGAGAACATTTCTGAAAAAAATTTATATTTTAGGTTAGAATTTAGGTTAATCCACCACTATTGTTAGGCAAGGCAAGTTGGTAAATTAAAAGTGCTTACCTGGAAACGGAATTACATTAAAGACAGAAAACACAATAAAACTAATGAGGTAAAATTCAAGCACTATAAGAAAGGAGAGAAATAAAATAAAGCATGTTAGAAATCTATGTTTGAGTTAAGTAATTGACCAAAACTGACGTTCTCTTGATTTTATTGACACTGCAGATGCAATCGCTATAATAACCTCTACAACGAGGTTTACGGTTTATCAAGTATGCACAAACTGAAAGTTTGAAAAAAGAAATGAAATAACTTACAGCAGTTCAGATGGCTGATGAAACAGTCTGCTGGATCTTTATGCATGACTTTGCAAACTAATTAGCAAAATAGGCTCATTATACAAATGTTGAGGAATATGCATAAAAGGAATCCCGTACTATGGAAAATCTCTGCTGTGCAAGTTAGATTTGCCAATTAACCTACTATCCCTCCCACACTGCGAAACGTCTGATGAGTAATGCAGCTTCAAGTACAAAACCCTCCAGGTTTGCTTTAACATCACGTCTCATACGTCGTTTGATTCCCAGCTAAGACCAGATGCTTGAGGTTTTTTTATACATCAAAGCGATCGGTGTCATGACGAAGAAGCCCTGCAGAATGCAGATAGGCAATACTGATATGAATCTTACGGAGTTAGCAGAAGTGGCTCAGTGAAACTGTCGCTTTATCTCATGCTGCACCATGCAGATGCTCTGTCTGCGCCAATGAAAATTCACTCAGCTCTGACAGCCATTCCGCTGTCTGTCCATTCATCCACCCATTCCTCCCTCCCAACAATGCTTGTCCGTCCATCCATTCATCCATCCTGCGTTTCTGTATATATATAAATAAAAAAATATATATATATATATTTGGTTATTATTGTAAACCAAATACATTTTTTAAAGATAAAACAGATTTTGGAAACATTTCCAGAAATGAAACCTTGAATTTGTGTGAGGGAAGGACATGTAATCTAGTAGAAGTCCTGCAGGCGGCAAACAGAAAATCTTGACCTGCTCTTTTCGCTTTTTTGTTTGTTTGTTTGTTTCCTTCAGATTAACCCTGGCAGATAAACACTTTGTGAAAATTTTATACAAAATGTCAATATTTAAAACCTTGGGAATATCAACAAGTTTTATTTCCATCGCATCATTTTCTATGCATTAAAATACTGTTTCACTTTATTTGGAATATCCCCATAAATTCACAATCTTTGAAGCATTGCTGTTTAATTAGTTCACAGATGTTTACCATCAGTTAGAACCAAACCCAGAACAAAAAAAAAGATAAAATGCTGAATCTGCTCTTAATAAATGTATGCAGCTCAGATACAAAACAAGACTGGATTCGGTCTCACATTGCAACATAAGCATTACATTGATGGCTGCAGACCCTTTACAAACACGCCATGCTGCCCCTAGAGCTCATTTGCATAAAAATAGTTTGTAGTATAAGCTTTTCTGCTGCTGCAATGCAGAGTTTTCCATTTTATGAATCCCCAGCATCCAATTTCGTGTTTCCTTTCTGAAATAAATTACATTTGCAGAGGTGCTGGGTGATGGTTGCCTGTATTTTCATATGAATAAGGAAAAAGAAAACAGTTTTCTTTTTCCCACTGAACCTTGTTGGCCTGCTACCCTCCATTAAGAGAAATTTATGTCAACTATGTTAGCAGCATTTACTTCCTGGAGCCTGTGAATTAGCAGATATTTTATCGTTCGCAACTCCTGGTGGGTTCATTGGTATGGATGCTGCAGCGCACAGCGTTCCCTCCACATCTGCATATTTCTGGCTCTATGGTTCTTGGATTGTTGTGCGTCTCTGCAGTGAAAGCCGAGTGTTTCGTCGTGTCTTCCGGCTTCTCTCCGCTCCTCCGTCAGTCACGCCTGACAGTTTAAGGATGAAGTGATTTAAGATAACCACAGAAACGCAGCTTGTTGTTGTTTTGATCATATCATTTAGCTGATGTCTGTCTCCCACGCAGACGCCCACGCTGCTGATCAGTGTGATTATTCTCAATAAGAAGGAGGATTTTCTTTCTGCTTCTAAGGGCAGCGACAGATTGGTGAATGGGCGGATTACTGAACATTCTCGTATATGGAGATTCTGATGAGCACCCTGGGCTTGTTATTGACTGTCAGAAGAAGAAATCAGGGTGATTTAGCAGTGTGTTTGACTTAAGGATGCAGAACAGAACAGTTCTTTTTGTTACTCTGAGTCTGAAAGACAAAGTGCTGAGCCACTCAGTTTAGTAGCTGTCAGACAGGCAGACTGTTATCTGGCCAGTGGTGTCAGCTCTCCTGAGAAAAAGACTGTCAGAGAGGAGGAGAAGGTCAGGGCTGAAGTATTGAGGTTTCACAACCGAGCGAGTGCCTCGGAGCAGCAGCAAACACTGAAGAATGTTTTAAATCTGAGTGTGTGTAAAAGAGCAGAATCGTCTGAAACAAAAGAGAGGGCTTTGGAGGTGAAAAACCCGTTTTATTTTCACTTCAGAGGGCATTCCCACTTTTTGGTCTCTACATTCTAAGAACTATGGTAAATAACCAATGCCTTCAAAGAAGCAGCAAAGCGCCCTTTTGTGACTGGAAGAGCTGCAGATATATACAGCTGAGATGAGAGTATTGGTAACAAGGTTTCTCCCATAAACTATCTAAACTCAGTGATAGAGGTGCTACAGCAGTCCACTAGAATATTCTTATGTTAAAAGTGTTAAATGTTGCCTGGAAATGTGAAAGTACGACTAAATATTATTGACAATACTAAGGTTACATTTACACCAGCCCTGCTTATCCACTTTAGTTCGTTTGTAAAGGTGTGAACGCATGACCAAACTCCAAAAAAGCAAACTCTGGCAGGCCTACAGACCTCAGTCTCTGTTCAGTTGAAGGAAACTCAAATACATCATTTTAATGTAAAGAAGATCCGAAACCTCTCTAAAAGCAGGAAAACTGCCTCACTGCAAGGCATTCTGGGTAAATGCAACCAAAACAAACGTGAGTCTATCGCAAGCAGGGTAGACTCACAATAGAAATGGCTCATGGTCTTCAGCCAAAGACAAAAGAGAAATTTGATGCTACTCCATTTTTGTTTACATTTTGTGAAGGAGGAAGTTACGCTTCATGTCTTCTGAGGTTTTTGTGTAATTTCCTCCTGTAGTTGTTGGTATAGCACCACCACAGGCGAGGAGGGGAACAGGTTTTTCAAAGAGCCCAGAAAAAGAAATTGTCTAATGTTTTTTAATCCTTTATTTGTGACATTTGTATTTATTCAGTTACGTTTTTAGCATGTGGACTGATAGAGAGAGGCAGCATTCTGGTGATTCACTTACAGACCATAATATGTTGCCATTACGCTTTCAGCTTCCCCAAAGATACTCTTTAAAGGGAGATCATTATGTAAAACTGTCTTTTTTGAGCTTTATGTCATGTTGTAATGTTATTCCCTCATCAAACACATACCTGGAGAGTTGCTTTGATTCTTTCATGCTTGTTTGAGAAATCCTTTAATCGCCCTTTCAGTCATCCAGGGATGCTTTAGCGCCTGCTAAACTTAACAGATTTTTAAAACTATGCATCACTCTTTTCTTTCACTTCAGTCATTTGAATCTCATAAGACCTGTAGTGTTTTATAATGATGTGGTTTAATTGGCTTTTTGTTTATCCCAGTAAGGAGGAGACTTGAACTCTCGCAGGTCAAACTGGATTTAAATTTGCCCAGATTAGTTAAACGTACTGGGATGTTTTCTGCTTGAAGAAATCTTATTGGCCCCAGACAGAAAACAGCCGTTCCTGGGTCTCATTATTGTTTACTGCGATGAGCCCTGAGCCGATAAATAAGCCGAGCGACATTCATACGAAGAAGCTCAGAAATCTGTGTTTGTGGGGCTTACAGGTTCTCAGATGCATGACTTCATGTTCTCTGCTGTTTGCTGGGTGATGGATGGCGCTCATCAGTATTCAGGGTTTCCCAATCTGTCATGGACTCTGTGGACACGTTGTTATTCAGTGAGAAAATGTGGGAAAAGCTCATGAATGAGGCCAGATCTTCCTCCTTATCTGTGAGGGTAGCCTGCCTTTTCAGGTCGAATTAAATGGACTTGGCTTCTTCTCTCCAAATATTGTTTCAAATCTTCTTCTGGACTTTTTAATGCAGTCAAACTTACCATTTGTCACCGCAGCAAAAAGATAAACTTGACACTGTGCCAGCCGACGAAATGTCAAGAGGCTGAGTGATGGATGTCCAGGCGGAAATTTGAATGTACAACAAAAATATTCCCCATCAATCAAATGTCACTGCAACTTTATTTGGCTGCTGAATAACTTCTTGTTTCACTGATAGAAATTATCTTTTAAAATTTTTACAAGAAAAATAATATTTTTCAAAATTTAGAACAATTTGTTTGGTTTTTCTAACTAAAACGTAAGAAAAAACTTGCAAAAGTTGACACAAACCATTTAAATGTTAGTGTAACTTAAACATCCCAAATCAAGTAGTGTGCCATTAACATTTTTAATAAATGTCAAAAGTATTTACTGTCTTCCATTTTTCCCTTTTGTCAGATCATCTAAAAGTTTTATTATTACATAAAGATAACTTGAGTTCATAAATGATGAGTTGACTTATCAATAGCAACAAATCATGTTGTGTAACTCTGTATTTAGCTGGGGATGCAGGTTGTAAATGCCACAGAGGATGCATTATTCTCCTCAACATCACATGAACAGTATTGTTTGCTCAAAAAACCCGTTTTTGTTTGAGTCGGAAAGCTTAATATTCAGGGATGCTCTTGATTCAGCATCGCCAGGGTCAGCGTTGAGGTTGGTTGGCTGCAGAGGCCAGCAGGTATTCAACATTTACCTCCATTTTCCTCTGAGCCGTCTGTGTTTGTGCTCCACTGGTCACACCATCAGGGCCATCGGCTCCTAAATGCCAAAAGAAAAAAACATCTCTGCTTTTTAACTCCGCTGCCCTCTCTCTCTCTCTCTCTCTGAGTTTCCTTGTCAAGGCTTACCCCATGTTATATCCTCAGGGATTACAGCTCTCCTGGTTGGAGAGCCAACCTCTTATTTTCCTCTTCAGGCCACTGTAATTCACCTGCTTTTCACAATAAGAGCTCCCCACCGCCTGCTTTAACAAGTATCTGTCACTAGCTCCAGGGAAAGAAACTATAAAAAGAACCATCAGAGAACCACATAGTTGAGGGAGAAACAAGAGGAAATAATCTTCAGCCTAGTATTTTAATAATTTATTGTAAATTTAACCATAAGGAAATATGTGGTTACAGATTCTGGAAACTGGAGACTTTAAGTTTAACCATTTTGTAGGAATCTTTGCGTTCTGCAAACATTTCCCTTCAACTATTAGCTGCTGCAGGGCCTTTTTTTCTCAGTGTCTCAGCCAAATGACACTTCTCTTTAGCTGCTCTCTATCAATATATAGAGAGCAGCTATATATATATATTGCTCCTCTAGAGGATTTCCTCTGAGGTTTGAGAAATACGTGGCCTGCTGGTCACAAACACTGATTTCAACCATCTACAATCAAGTCACTCCTGTTTGCAGTGACTTTTTAAGGCAAAATGAAACGTTTCCAAATGGAAAGTCTGGTGACAACATTTTGACGCCTGCATTGCCACAGAGCAGTTAAACCCACATACACTGCAAAAACACAAAATCTTACTGAGTATTTTTGATCTACTTTGTAGTCCAAGTATGTTACACTTGAAACAAGACAAACTGACTTACAAGATCAAGGAGTTTGTTTTAAGTCAGTAATTCCTTAATGTTGGTGAAGTTCGACAGATTGACTGGCAAATTATTTCACTTTTAGATAGGTCTTATGTTTTTGCAGGGTAGATAAAGAGGTGAGGCTCGCATCTGCTTTAACTTACCACCAGTTTTTCACAACTTAGCAGAACCTGCTAATGAAAAGTACTCAGCTGTATTCAGCTGCCTGAATTGTAAGTTTTTCTTTATGACAATTTCCTAAGTCAAGAAAAACTTGTGTGTTTAAAAGCAGACCTGAGGATATTACTCTGGATTTTCCAACCCAAACAGAGCATTTGAATTCCTGCTTCCTCTGAGGTTTGAGAAATACGTGGACTGCTGGTCACAAACACTGATTTCAAGCATCTACAATCAATTCAGGACAATGACGCACAGATTGTTTGGTCTGTACATTTTGATTTATGTAAGTCCTGACTGTTTACCTTACTAAATTAATCAAACCATAAGGTAAGGTATTAAGATAAAACGCTGGCAAACTATGGAGTTTTGACTGGAAATGTTGTGGAAATCCTGCTGTGTTTTACAGCATAAGTTCTAATTAAGTTAATTGTGCTGCTTTGATATAATGTTAATTTTGGTCCTTTCAAATGTGAGTGTGCATATTTGAAGCTTTGAGGCCTGAGGAAATCTGGAAACAACTTCTGGCTGTAAAGTCTTTAAACAGTTTCTTAAGCTGGTGTGATATTATGCTTTAGTTTTCCAAATTATCAGGCGGCAGGGATTATCAAAAAGATGTACTAATGCTTGTTGACAGAGTTATCAAACCCTGAAGCTTTGTTGTCAGAGTTGTGAACCCAATTTGCTCTGCAGGGTGAGTCATGTTAATTAGCTGTTATATCAGTAGTGAGGCATTGTTCTTTTGAATGTAGCTTAAGGTTAGCAAAAATAAATATTCATGGTGCTGAAGGTCGCCTTTCACACATTCTATCTTTGATCCAATCAAACACAAAAACAGACAAAGCACAATCCAACAGAACAGAATTTTTTTCTGCTGACAAAATCTAGAAAAATGCTTAAACGACTCAATGAAACTCGTTCTGTGGCAGCAAGTGAAAAAAGATTTTCTACTTTTAATTTCAAACTGTGATAATTTACATTGGTGTCATTCTCTTATTTTTCAATCTAGCCTTTGTTTTTTTTATCATTTAATGATTCATATTCTCCACTAATATTTCTCCTCTGAATAAAAAACACTGAATGCAATAATTTATTACAAAAAAATAATAGTAAAGAGTAAAGGAATAACATGCTTATATTTTAAGTTTTATAGTCAAAAAGACGTAATGAGTCAATTTTTATTACATTTTACTGACTAAATTGACCTTTGTTACATTTGTTAGCAAAGTGATTTTTGTACCTAGCAGTTTCTATATTTTAACATTTACTTCCAACGTTGGCAGTCCTGGTTTTCCATATATTCCTTTATGCTTTTGTAACTGGACTCTCCTGAAAATCCTCTCTCCTCTCTCCCTTTATATTTCCTTAGTTTCTTATTTTGAGAAACAGATTAAGCCTAAACCTATTTGAATAAAACTATTTTCATTTAAAAAGCTGATGGTTTGGAGATAAACGTGTCTGACTTCTCAGCACCAGTGAGCTCCCATCATGCTGCGTTTAACAACTTAACTGTCTTACTCCTCGGCTGGGAAAAAGACCATAATCCATCTCCAGCTGTGTCATATTTTGCGACGTCTTCACTTTCATGACTTTGAACAATGGGACTGTTTATATTCCTGCTAAGAGAAACAACAGGGATTGATTTCACTTAGTTGGCATTAACCAAAACTCAGATTCTGGGTTGTTTAAAAGGGCTTCTGGAAACTGAAATTGTCATTGACTTCTGAGAATTGGACTTAGATCGAAATATTGATACATTTGAACTCACCTTTGGGGGAAGGAAGAGAGGGTTTTGCTCTTCAGGGAAAGCTCTGGGGAAGTTCAGGCACTTGGTAAGGATGCCTGTCTTAGACATTTCCCTTTTAGAGGAAGCCTGAGGAAATATTAGGTCAGTTCAGTTAACAAATAACATCAACTGAGACCTTATTGTTATGTTGTGGTGTGGCAACCATCCAGCAGAGGGCGACGCTGGTTATCTTTCAGCAGAGCCAGTTAGTACAGAAATAATAATGGCGGTGCAATGCCAGAACTGGAAAGAGAAACGGTCCAAACAAAGTCCGGTAGGGGATGCAGAACGCATTTTATGTGGTTTTGTTTTGAAATATAAACACTCAGCTAACACTTTAAGTTTCCTTTTGATAACGCTCATTTCGGGAAGCTCAGATCTTTAGAAAATCTCCACTTATCACTGAATCGCTACTCGATTTATACTCTTCAGTTTCAAGCATGGGTTAACCAGTTTGAATATTACTCTGCAAAACTCCTAGTTTAATGAACAAATGAACTAACCTTTGACATCACCCGTATGGAATCCGTGAAGGCTTTAAACAAGCTCTTTGTATAAGGATTACATGAGAAACACCTGCAGTTATTTTTGTTTCAGTCTCTGCTTCATCCTTCTTGTTTTGCAGAGGTGTGTGACAGCGCGCTGGTTTCCAATCTGCCGCCGTCATCCTTCAGGAGCTCCTCCCAGCTGTCCAGCAGCCATGCACCGGGTTTCGCCAAGCTCAACCGGAGAGACGGTGAGCACCAACAGTCGCTTGATGCATGTCTGCCTGTGTGTGTGTCTGGTGTGTGTTTCTAAGTGGGCTGAAAACTGAAAGCACTGTAATTGCTTTGAGTATTAGAGCCTGACGCATTGTTGTGTTTCTGAGAGGAAATGTGTGGAAGTGGAGAGCATGTAACTAATAGAGACAACACTGTGGAGGCATTAGGACCGATCTATCTGTCTCCTACTGAAATTCTGCTCTTTCTAAATGGAAACATGTCATGAAGTTTGGTTTTGTGGTTGGATCAAAATGCAGACTGGAGTTGGAAATGAACAGGATGAAAGTTTATTAAAACCAACAGAGATCAATGGTAGGTTGTAATGGCCAGTGGAGAACTTTATAAAAAAACAATTTCTCCACAACATCGCATAAATATTCATATTGTGCACATGGGATTTGTTTCAGAAAAGCTTTTACTAAGCCTATCGCAGCAAGCAATAAATCAATTTATCGCATGATAAATTAAAACGTGCTCAATCATTTGTACTTCCATAATTGTTTTTATTGAGTTTCTATCTCTTTCTATCAACCACTGTATAACAGAAAACAAAAGAATAAAAGGGGAAAGAAACCCTGAAATAAATAAAATTCTAACAGAATAAATCGTTAAATGTCAAGATATAAAACAACAAAGAAATGACCAAAGGATCATAAGAAAACCTCTCCACTTAATCATAATCAAGGAGAATCTAGTTGAGTTTATAAAAGTTGAAAGGTGAGTTTTAAAATAACATGAAAGGAAACCGAACACTGTTGCTGCTGTCTGTATTGAAGGCTTATATAAGGAGGATAAATGTGGATAGTATTTGCCCGTCCAGCATGAAATCCCGACTGGGAGCGGGAATGCGGCTTTGACAAAATAAAGATTCTTGTTTCACTGCATCATCCTGACATCAAAACCCACAACCAGCTGGGAAGGAAAGACAGGTTTATCCTGGATCAGAACCAGTCCCACCATACGGGACACAAAAACCTGGTGAGCATGAAGAAAGCTGACACCATTTCAAGCTTTTGTAAAACTTTGGCCTCTAAGTGGCAGAAACTATCAACCTGATATCTTTGAACCATTTAACTTTGAATAGTTTTACTGAGCATTAAGTAACTTTCAATTTCAGTTTAACTCTCCAATGCTTTTGTTAGCAGTAAATTACATAAGGTCACAACGGTCCTTCCTGTACTTTCTTAGCCTGGAAACCTCATTTTTGTAGTTGCCCTTTCTTGACACTTGCTGCTTTAAAGCCTATTGCTATAATGAAGCTGACATTTTCTTGTCTTTGATTAACCAAGACTGGTCAAAAATGTCCTACATCTGAAAAGATTCATACACCGACTGACTGGGTCGCTAAAGTTCAAATCAATTCAATTCAGTTCAGCTTTAATTGACAGCAAATGTCATCTCAAGCACAATAGATGTACAATTACAGTTTAGATCCATTCAACCAATTCCAATAAGATCTGATCGAAGGCCACAGATTGTATCGCTCTTTGCCAGCCACTTGGAGCTGACATCAATGGCGTCTGTCTGTCTGTCTGTCTATTCATCTTTATACATATATCTATCTGTAAATCTGTATATTTACTTATCTTTACATTTTCAGGTTACTTAGGGGTTTATTTCTACCCATCTAAGGTTTATTTCAATTACATTTTCTCAGTAGTTTTACAGAAAATACAAAGTATTTCAAAATGTTAAGAATTACAACAAACAACAGAGTATAAAACAGTCATATTTAAAGGTTGTACTTACCAAAGACAGGTAATATCCAGAAAACATGCGAATTGTACCTGAAACGTGTCTGTGAGCTGTAAATTCCAACAGATGGAGGATCTCCAGGACGTCTAGCTGGATCTGAATCTGGGTCTTTGGATTTATAGTCAGCAGATAAGAAAGTTACTGATGCAGGATCCCAGGGAGCAAACCCTGCTGTTTGTTGAGGAAGCTGATGAATAGATGAATTTCTCTCTTTTTATTTCCATTTCCTCCTGCTGCTGCTGTTTCTGTCAACGCTCAGATTTCACCAGTTGTTCTTTGAGGAACGCCGTCTGAGTTCACTAAGGCTACAAACATTAGAAGAGTTTTGTTATCAGAGTTAGTTCTGGTGTTTGAAATCCTTGGAAATGCTTGAATTTCAATCAGGTGTTTGATTTCTATATAAAGTCCCTAGAAGTAATTAATCTGCACAGTTTTGTAATAAAATGCAAACTAACACTATAATATTGTTTTGTCCTCCATCAATCACACAAGGTGCATGTGTGCGTCATTTCAATACATATAATTTTGTTATATTTTAGTTCACTCTGTCTCTTATGTGTAGAAAACTGTCACAATATGTGATTAAGAACAGTAATAAATGTTATCATATAATAGTACATTAAAGCTATTTTGTTAGCTCATTTATATTGTCTATAACTCCAAAGTGTGCACTGTAAAAAAAAACCAAAGCAAAAAGGCAACCACAGCTAGTGGTATTTTAAATTAGAGACATTGTTTTCTTTTGCTGGAAAAGTTTGAAAACTTACCTTGAAAATGCTTGAAAAGTGGAGAATTTTACTGTGAGAAAAGTGCACAAACTCTGTGTTCATGACACCTGAATATGATATCTCTAAAAGATTTACCCATTTAAACCAAACTGCCCAAGACATTAAGACATGATCCCACAGCTTTACCTTATCTCCTGTTTTTATTTTTTTATTTTTATCCCTTTATCTCGCCTCTCCTTCTCCTTTTGTTGGGCCAAAATGTTCGTGTCAATCTTCTGCTCCTTCCACGCTAAGTTTCATTTTCTTTACCAGGAACTAATTTAGCCGGCGCTGTCCTCTTGCCAAATGTTAATAGCACTCTTCACGTTTAAACATTTTCTTTCTTCTGTAGGCAAAGCTGACAGTTATCAGTGACTCTGCTACAATTATGCTGAAATGTGACTTGAAAAGAATTGCTGCGCCAGAGTAATCTTTCTTCCCTCAGAGATTTGAAGGCTGAATTAAAGTTTAATTGAAGCCTGTGTAGTGGGGCTGTGTAGGAGCAGCCGACGAATCGGTTGTTGACGTTCATATTCAGTTATCCTTTCTGACCTCTATGACGGCTCATTGTGCAGCTTGATTAACGTTTCATATCTGTAAAATATATCTGCATCAATTTCACATGTTTACAATAACAAGAGGCAGAACAAAGTCTCAATTCATCGAAAGCTGAATGTTTGCAGTTTGTCATAGTTACTGAATTGACAATTGTTTCATTCAAATTAAAATAAATACAGTTATTGATGTATACAGAATAAACGATGGATGGATGGATGGATGGATGGATGGATGGATGGATGGATGGATGGATGGATGGATGGATGGATGGATGGATGGATGGATGGATGGATGGATGGATGGATGGATGGATGGATGGATGGATGGATGGATGGATGGATGGATGGATTTCACGTATCACCAGCTCTCTTGACGTTGTCATAGCAACATTGTAGCTCAATGCTCTACACTGGAAAAATGCAGAATGCAGTTTTAAATCCTTTAACCAGTTTAAAGATTAACATTCTTCTCACAGGCTGTCAGTGAAACATCCTGAAGAAAGAAACAGTTGAAGTTTGAACCGGTTTGATACTCTAAAAACTGAATTGAAACTGTTGAGTTTGAGGCTGCAGGATTTTTCAGGCTGCAGTTCGGCCCTCGGAGTGGTGATGTCACAGTCCTGACCTCCATTAATCTTCACTTTCAGCTGTGGGTGGTTGCATCTGCCACCTTGACAGACACATGGGAGAAAGGAGCCAAAGATATCTCTCTGATTTAAAGCGACAGCCGTGACTTGAAGTGTTCAGACCGTCCACCGGAGGTTCACCTCCATTATATTAGTCGCAGTTATTCTGACGGCGAGGACACAGAGTCTCTGTACGCCTCTCATTCCCCAAGTTGTTTTTCTTTAATCTCCTTCTCCTTTCCTCTACAGTCTAATCGCTATGTGGAAAGGTCAGAGTGTCTGCCCTTTTCTTCTCTGCTGCCACCGAACACGTCTTTTAGTCAAGTGGTTATTAGCCCTGGCCTTTAGCTCTTTAGAGATCGGCTACCCGACCGACGCCGATTCATTTTCACTGCTTTTTGTTCTCTGCCTGTCACACAACAATCAGTTATGTCTCACTGGCAGAAACATCAGCAGTTCAACCTGTTGCTGCCTTCAGCTTTACATGACACACAAGCTGAGAGTTTCTGTCTCAGCAAACACATCAGCAAATACAGATTTAGCAATAAATAAGCAAAAACAACCAGTATACGTTACTCAGTCTGTCCTGTCTGTTATAGACCTATTATGCTTTCTTGAACAGAGCAAGAAGGTCTGCAGACTGTGCAAAACATTAACCAACATAAGAGTTTTTTGCACAAAATCATTCTTAGATATACGGTTCTACTCTGGTCAGTTATTCTGAGGTGCTTCAGGGCGTCTTGTTCCTTTAAATGCAAATAAGCTGCTACTGGCCACGCCCCTCTTAACTCAATGTTTACAGTCACACTAATTGCACAAACAGATGTGCAATTATGCAACTTTCCAGCTTTGAAAAGCATTAGTAGAAACTTTTGCGCAACCAACAAGAATGCATTAAGTGGTTTCTGGACGGCAAGTTAGCAACAATGCACTTGTCTGTTTCAGCAGCCATTGTACAGCGCAAAACAAGCTGACGAAACGTGCTGGAGCTTCGTTCGGGTTGCTATTTAATGGGCGGAACTTGAGCATGCATATCAGTGCTAAAAATCTATTTTTAGTACTTTTTAGTATTTTTAGATGATAAAATAGATAATCTTTGGCTGTTTAGGATTTATGATGTTTCTTATGAGTAATGTAATGATAATGTGTTAAATTATCTGAAAACATGTTGTCACTAAAACAGGTTTATAGCCAGTGGATTGCCTCCAGTCCTCAAAAGAGTTAAAGATGATTATTTCAGGCACAGCAGTTGGTTTGTGGCCATCTGGGTACATAAATGTAGACTCATACGTTGGTATAGATATTCCTATCAAACTGCCAAATATTGTTTAAATATAAATAAAGAAATATATAGTTTTTCATCTATTTTACCACTTTTTGAGGGATTTTGAGGGATTTTTTTTTATCATGTTCTTGCAGGTAAAGAGCAGCAGGTTGTCAGAGAACTGGCTCCAAGGTGCAAAAAGCGAAAGAAGTCCCTCTGAGTGTGTTTGTGCTCTGTACGGCTTTCTGCCGCTCGCTTTATGAGCCTGCATGTGTGTGTGTGTGTGTGTGTGTGTGTGTGAGTGTGTGTGTGGATGTGCGTGCATGGGCTCAGTGGGTTTCTGGTCTGCAAAATCCGTCCATCTGGTGTTTAAGCTCTGTGTGCCATCGTTTTGGCCCAACTAAATATTTTCCACGCACGCGCACACATTTTGCATTTAGATTTTTTAAAATTTCCAACAGGATTTTAAAAGCAAGAAAACAAGTAATCATTAGGATAATACATAACCAGAAAAAAAAAATTAGAGTACCACTACTTTTCTGTTTGAAAAAGACAATGAGGCTAAGAAGTGAACACTTTTTTAATCTTATTTCAATTTAATAAGATATATCACTCAGTAATTATCATAAACTTGTAACTAAAACCATGCTATGATATTTATATGTCTGTATAATAAACTGCCCTAAGGAACAAAATAAATGAGATTACATAAACAAAATTATTGCAAATTAACTCTAAATCTACTGACCCATAATATTAACAATAATAATAATAGTAACAGCATTTGTGAATAACAACTCCTTCCCAAAGTGTACCCTGTAATGATAATAATGTTAATAAAAAAGCAATGATAATCTGCTAATAAAGGTAATAATAACAAATGACAACAAACCAACTGTTTTTGTTTGTATTTTTTAGACTTTACTGTCCTGCAGCAAACATGCTCAGTCAACCTTAGCTGAACCAACCTGCATCCTGTTTTATTCATGCTTACCTGGTTTTATTGCTGCTTTTTCAGCAGCTTGCTGAGAGAAATTGGTTCAAAACTCCTGCAAATCTTCTCACATTTCAATAATTCACACTCTTATCTCGGTTTTTATTTGTGTGGGAAAACTTCTCATCCTGGGAAATCCAGCATGAATCGCAGCACAGATTCTTTATTGATGACATTCAACATGAGGAAGGATACACACATTAGGAGGTACTGTAAAACTAATCAATGCTTCTCATTGATTTTTATGAGAAATTAAATCACCTCGCTTCTGCAAGCTGTAAGGTTTTCAGGTCACTGCCAGTGTGTAGGTGAAATGGATCTACATCAGTTCCTTCATCTTGATGCTTCTTGTACATTTCGACTCAGTTTAGAAGGTAACAAAATTTTTCTTAATCTTCATACAACCTGATTGTTCTTGTTCACTGCTTCTAGACTGAAGAAGTTTGAAACAAATATATCAAATTTTTTTTTATCATTTTTTTTAATTACTGGACAAGGGAAGGCAAATTCACACATCTGTACTGCTTTAAAATGTGTTAATTATTTTTATATGGTACCAAATTAAGAATTAATTTGTTATTGTAGTTCACAAAACAGCAAAACAAAAGATTTCTGGACACTCAGCAAGAAAATGCTTTGACGTACGTTCTTAAAAATTACATTTTTCATGCAGATAATTATAAAATGGCTTAAGTTATTCAATGTGTTGTTTCTTTTAATTTTTAAAATTGGTTTTGATCAATAGTTCTTTAAGTTTTCTCTGAGAAGAAAATTAGAACCACGGAAAAAAAGAATGATCATTATGTTAAAACTTTTGTTTATTGTTGAAAAGATAAACAAGGGAACAAGTCAAAAGTTAGAATAATTACGCATTCATTATCCAATTGCTAGCATCTACCAGATAAATTTGTTCAAAAGGAACTAATTCCATCTGGTGTTGTGTTTTAAATCACTACTTATTACTTGTTACAGACATGAAATTAATTTTACGGTCTTCACTGAAGTTTTTATAAATTTTCATTGTTTTGGTTGAAATGTAGGAGTTTGAATTTAGCTGAGAAGCTGAGTCTCATGATTTATTATTTTAGGTTTTTTTACACAAACATATTTTGTGCTAACTAGGAGCAGGCTAACTAGCATGTTAGCATGACACCAGCATTTTAGCTAAATAAAACAAGAATCTAAAAACATAACTTTCTTTCAACTTTTGTACAATATTATACTGGTTTTATTGCTGCTTTTTCAGCAGCTTGCTGGGAGAAATTGGTTCAAAACTCCTGCAAATCTTCTCACTTTTCAATAATTCACACTCTTATTGCAGAGTTCCATTTTGCTAACTGGTCAAAATGGAACAAATTCCAGTTGGTGTTGTGGTTTTAAAGCGTAGTTTATTGTTTCTTATAGACACAAAATTAATTTTAAGGTTTTCACTTAAGTTTTTATCGATTTTCATTGTTCTGGTTGTAGTGTAGGAGTTTGAATTTAGCTGAGAGGCTGCGCCAGGTGATTTATTATTTTAGTTTTTTACACGAACATATTTCATGTCCTCCTGCGCAGATAAACCTAATAAATCACACGTCTCCTGCTATTTTCTCCCCCTCTCTGCAGGCGCTGGAGGCTGGTCTCCTCTTAGTTCGGACAGGTATCAGTGGCTGGAGGTCGACTTGGGTGAGCGAACCAAGATCACAGCTGTCGCCACACAGGGCCGCTACGGCAGCTCTGATTGGCTGACGTCTTACCAACTGATGTTCAGCGACACGGGACACAACTGGAAGCAGTACAGACAGGAGGACAGCATAGGGGTTGGTTTATTCTTTTATTAATTCAAAACTATGAATGCAATCATAAGACGTGATTTTATTTTTATAGCTTTGCATTCTTACTTACTCCATTTCTTTTCTGGCGTCTGCTGTGCTATGCATAAAGATAAACTCAGTCATCAGGAGTTTATCTTTTCATTTGTAATGTGTCAGCGGTGTTGGAGCTCTGCTGACAAACCATTTGGCTGAACACAACAAACTCAGAGCAGTCAAGTGGGACAATTTGTTCCTTTTTTTACGTCTTGTTTGTTGCTCTCTGTCATTTTTGTCGAGGGTTTAGCTGGCGTCTTAAGTTCGAGACGATTTTGCCAAAGCATCAGATCACAGCTTCACATTTTCCCTTTTGATTTTGTGAAGACGGAGTGAACATAAACACACAGAGGTAAACAGATAAGACATGAACTGAGAGGAGATGTAACAGCTAATAGACAAGCTGTTACATATACAAATATAGCTATTTGTCAGGAAAATGCTTATTAAAACCAGGGCTACACAGTGGAGCAGTTGGTAGCAATGTTGCCTTGCATCAAAACGGTTGTGCGTTCAAATCCCAGGCTGGGGTTTGTGCATGGACGTTGTGTGTTCCCCTTGTGAAAAAGCATAACTGTTTAGCTAATTGGTTGGTAATCTAAATTAAGTGTGTGTGTTGTTGTGTGTTGCCAGCCACTGATCTGGCAACCTGTCCAGGGTGCATCTCACTTTTTAAACTATTTTAAAATACCTACTGCATGGCTAAATTATATTACAATCCCTTGATTCTGATGTCCTTTTTCTGTTTCTGTAACAAGTGGAGTGCTGCAAGGGTCAATTCTTGGTCTTGCACTTTTATTTTTCCCCTACAGGATTCTAGTTGGATCATGCGATCCACAAGCATAATCTTTCAATTCCTGGTGCCTAAATCTATCGTCCTTTCATAAAGTATTCACATGAGAAATCAGTCTTATCCATCACATTAACAATAGTCTCCCAACTGTTGCCAACTTGATGACTTTATTGCTATATTTAGTGACTTTTCAGACAAAAAAAAGTTTTGTATTTTCCAAAATCTGAATCAGCAGGTTAGGCTGTTTTGAAACTTATTGATATACCAGAAACCGGCAATCATGCACCTCTACACCAAAGTTTGAAAGGCCTTTGCTACGCTGCGGTATTTAAAAGGCATTAATGTCTAAAACTTTCTTCGAGTCAAAGAGCAGTGAAAGAGTCGTACTTTAAAGCTTTATGACTTTCCCTCTTTGTTGTGTGGTGAACTTGGCCATTTGGAAATGTTCAGAAATTATTCTTTGGAGTCGTTTTGAATTTTATTTTGGCATTGATATATTCTCAATAGTCAAAACTTGTTCCTTTTAATTTACTATTTAATCCAGACTGTGATAGTGAAGCCAGCTCATGTTTTCTTAATAAGGACTATGGCTCATCTATCTTAGCTTCTTTGCTCTGGTTGTTACCATTATAGAATGGATCTTTTAGATCTTATGAGTTGGTTTTAAGTCAAAATGTGAATTAGCAGCGTTGTATCCCTTTGGCCTTTTAATTTCTTAAAAGGTCAGTCCAGTGACAGGATGCTGCTGATGTACAAAAGAGCTTATTAAAGCTTTTCCAATAGCAATTCAAATTCTTTTTCTGTTCCTCAAGTTCAGGTTGTGCTCCGTGCTAATCCTTACTAAGCTTAATTACATGCAAATGTTCCTATTGTTATAAGGACGTGATTTGAGGACCCAAATGCAGACGCAGAGAGAAGTTCATATGCACAATAAATCAAGTGGAATGGCTCAGTGGAAACAACCCAGCCAGGCATAAACAAACAGGAATACTCATCCTCCTGGGTATTCTAACTTTTGGAGCTGTTCTTGCACATCTCTACACCATTAATTGGTATTACTCCTTAGAATAATAGCAGTTATTCTAATTATTAATCAATTGATCTGATAACATGTCATTTCAGCAGATTTTTTTATTTTATTGCTTAATTGTTTTGTATACAGTATTAGAAATACATGAAAAAATACAAATAAACAAACAATTAATTTTCCTTTTTAAATAGGAATAGATATTTTTTGCATAAAAAGAAATAATACCATCCCACTGATGCATTTGTGGATAAAGAATTACTTCCAACAACAACAAGAGAAACGTTCAGCACTTTCTTCTTGATTTAACAGAACCGATCTGTTGATGTTAGTAACTGAGTAGCAAAATGTGCTTAATATGAGATTTTCTTTCAAAGTCTTAACCAGTTAATGACTACTAAATCATTTGATTATTATTTCAGTAATCAATTAATCACAATTAATCTGATTAGTCGTTTCAGTGCTAATATTTTTGGATTACTAATTGGATAGCTAAATGTGTTTAATAGAAGATTTTTTTCACAGATTTTGCACCAGGTGAAGGTAAAGTTCTTCCACTTAAGGAGTTCTGGGTAGAAAACATTTACAAAGTATTTTTTTTATTATTTTATATGTAATAAATACAAATATTTTGTACAGTTTTGGCTTAATTACTGCTCTGTGTATGTTGTTCTTTCAGTAAATGGCCTTTTTTGAGTTTGTGTACTCCAGTTAACGATTAGTCGTTAACTTAAATTTGATGATCATTTAAATAACCGATTAATCTGATTAATTGTTTCCGTTCTGTCACAGACCGTGAAGTTTCTGCCTTCTTATCGCCACATTACTCCGTATTTGTGTTTTGTGGGTGCGTCTGTCATGCTTGTCCCGCTTGTCGTCTGCTGCATCGTTGCTGCTGTTTATTGTCCAGGAATACCAACGAGCTTCGATGTCGTAGCAAAACACAGTAGTGCATCCATCAGCCCAGTGAGCCTGCCTCAGATTTGAGTTCTGAGTCTTGTTTTCTGCAGAAACTCCAAATAATGCAACAAACTTACATTTTTACCCCCCCCCCCCCCCCCCCACACACACACACACACACACACACACACACACACACACACACACACACACACACACACACACTCTGAACATTAACCCAGGTTGAAGCCACATTTGTCACACTGCTGCACAGAGGAGTTTTCTGATTAGAAGCCCAGCCGAGGCAATTTCCCGTGTGGAGGGAATCCGGCTAATCTCAGCGCTGGGGATCCAGCTTTAAACGTGTTGATCTGGCACTATACATAAATTCTGCAGCAGCCCAGCCGCATTTCAAAGTGTCTCTGAACTTCTCTTAAGGAGTCAGCTTAGGGAGTCTGTCAGAGGGGGAAAAATCATTTCAGAGCCGCTGGATCAAGCACAACACATTACCTACTGGGCTTCAGATCTCAGAATGGTGGGATGTGGACCAGAGGAGGCAATATGTTGTTTTCCTCTGTGTTAGAGGATGTCTTCCTCCCTCCTCTTCCTTCCTTGGAAGCCTGTTGGTGTTTGGAAATGCTGCAATCCACCTTTCCTTTATTGTTGTTCCTCTTTATCTGTTTGTTTCTTTCCTCCTGGAGGGCTCAGGATGTGAGAGCGGAGTCCTGATTGTTTTACTTCTCCCCTCTTTCTCAAATTTCCTTCATCATTTCCTTTGAAAATTGAATTTCTCGACAGTTCATTTCCATCTATTTTCTTAACATGTGATGTTCTGTTTTAGTTTATTTTGTTACATATTTTCAGCAATATATTTCTGCAGCCTGCTGGTTGGCTCAGGTCCAGTCACCATCTGCACTGCAAAAACACAAATATTCTTGTCCAGTTTCTAGTGCAAATATCATCCATCCATTGTCCGTCACCCTTCTCCCTAACGGGGTCGGGAGTTGCTGGTGCCTATCTCCAGCTGTGTTCCGGGCAAGAGGCGGGGTCACCCTGGACAGGTCGCTAGTCTGTCGCAGGGCAACACAAAGACAAACAACCATACACACACACACACCTAAGGAGAATCTGGAAAGCCAATTAACCTGACAGTCATGTTTTTGGACTGTGGGAGGAAGCCGGAGTACCCGGAGAGAATCCACGCACGCACAGGGAGAACATGCAAACTCCGTGCAGAAAGACCCCGGGCCGGGAATCGAACCCAGGACCTTCTTGCTGCAAGGCAACAGGGCTACCCACTGTGCCACTGTGCAGCCCTGCAAATATCATAGTACATTTAAAATAAGATAAAACTAACATAAAGTAACTTTTTTCAGCTCAGTATAGTTGTTTTAAGTCAATAATTCCATAATATTGTAGAAAAAGTTTGGTTCCATTAGCAGATTGATTCACTTACATCTTTTATCAATATTAAGGAATTATTGCGTTAAAACAAGTGCCTATAGTTTGCTGATTAATTATTTGTAAGTCAGTTTTGTCTTATTTCAAGTGTATTTCATTAATACTAGATAAAAATACTTGGTAAAATTTTGTGTTTTTGAATTGTAAAAATCTGGATCAGTTCTAAATTGGGTCTCTATGGTGTGAGCTTTATGTGACAAGTTTGTATGAATTAGTTTTAGATATTTGCACTACAGATTCAAACCTTTTTTGCAGTGTGGCTTTAAAAAAACAAGACTTAATGGTTTCAAGCATTAAAAAAAGAAATCTGATGTTTTTCTCATATAAAAACATATGAAGGTAGCAAGTATGTTTTTGTTCTTGTACATAAAATTTAGTTTTTATATAATAAGCTGACCAAAATATGCAGCCAATTCAATCAGATCATATTTATTCCAATTATAAATATTGGAGTTCTGTCTAAAGACGCATTTTATCCTCTGATATTTGTATGAATTTTGTGCATGAGGGTCTGTAAAAGTCCTTTTATCTGGTCATATGCATGTATATTGAAATAAATTGACCTACTTAATGTTGCACCACGGTCACAGTTATGACGTTGGACTCGTTGATATTTTTTGTCAGTCTGTATATTGTGCAAGAGTTGATTAAACACAAGAAAGATAAGAAATAAAACATTTCCCCCTTAAAAACATTGTGCTTCAGTTCCACTTTTCAAACTTTCTAAATCACTGTCAGCGTAAAATGATTAATTAGTTTGATTTTTTGGGGGGGCTCAAATGAATTTATTTGGCGATTTAAAAAACAGTCGATTGAGTCTCAAACTAATTTGAAGTAACTAAAAACTAATTTGCTATCGCAGTAAAATTCTTTTCATTATCAAACAAATCAACTCCACTGTCATTATTATGAGGGGAATAAATGAGTTAATTATGTGTTTAGGCTTGTATTCAGCAGTGGCGGAGATAGTTAACCTGCATGTCAGTCTCAAGGGAGTCGAGCAATTAGGACAGATTGCCAGATGGAGGAGACTGAATGAGCAAAGAAAGAGACAGAAACCAATCCGTCAGACAATCTGCTCGTCATTTCAGAGACCAGTTTCTAACTTGTGCTCATAATTCTTTGTATTTACAAGCATTATGTTAGCAGTTAAGCAATGTGAAAAGTGAAATCTTATGTGTCGTTGAACATGGTAGGTCTATAGGTTTTTACAAAACATGTATGTACATTTTTGCATAACATTATTCTGAGATAGTGAGATTTTACGCTGGTCAGTTCTGACTATTTTGACCAGATTTAAAGCGTCTTGTCACTTTAAATTCAAATAAGCTGCTGCTGGCCACAACCCCACAAATCAACGTTTACACTCACACATGAAAATAACTGCAAACAGAAGTACAATTATATAACCATTCAAATTTGAAAAGCAGAAGTTGAGGCTCCTGCACAACCAGCAAAAATGCAGCAGGTGGTTTGTGCAACATAATTTTCCAGGAGCCATTATACAGCAGTTAAACCAACTGGCCAAACTTGAAATATCTTTCAAATAAATGATTATTTAAGTTATATTTCACAAGAAGAGCAACTTTTTCATTTAATTTTTCTCATGTCTGCAACGTTTCTGCAACACACCTGAATATAACAAATGGATTGTTTCCACACCTCTTCATTCTAATAAGGGAATTTAACCATTTGACTCAGATCTCTTACAGAAGAAACGCATCTAAAAGTGATACAATGTTTAATATTAGGAGGAGGAGTCATATTTGAAGCTTATTTAATGATGTAAGTCTTGTTACAGAAATATTTAATGTGTCTGTACATGTGTGTGGGTTTCCAGTCTTTTCCAGGTAACTCTAACGCAGACAGCGTGGTTCAGTACAAGCTGCAGCAGCCTGCAGTCGCTCGCTTCCTGCGCCTCATTCCCCTGGACTGGAATCCCGTCGGGCGGATCGGACTGCGCCTGGAGGCCTACGGATGTCCATACAGTGAGTCTCAAACCATCCCGACTTCAGTTACCACAATATTCAGCAGCTCAGTGATCAGAATTAGCATCTCTTTTCAGTCAGTCTATTCCTGTTGGGCTTTCTGCAAAAAAAATCTTCACTACATGCAAATACATTTATTTAAAAAATGGCACATATCAGGTTTTATTGTTATTCATATGCATGTTAAATGAGTATTTCTGAAGGTTTTTACCATTTTGTATAAATTATGAGTCAAACAGGAGCAGTTTACCCCCCTAAGGTTCGATTTGAACAGAAGTATGAGGGAAACCAGCTTTTATGACACTACAACCCGGTGCTGAACATGAAGTTACTTCACTGAGCCTTTAATCCTGCTTTGTAGTAAAAGCCCCAGGTTTATGTCTGCTGCCAAGCACTCAACTCGAGGTGATGTTCCTCTCTGTCACCCGCTGAACGGCGGAGAGAATTGCACCTGCAGGGGGGAGAGTGAGACTTCATGCTGACACTGTAGCACTGCCTGGTGAATTTCACTGGAAAGCTGCAGTATTTATCTGCAGATGCATGCTTTGTTTTATTAAAGCATGCATATTCAAAAAGGACTAAAAGTAATTACATTTCATTTATATAAAATTTTGGAATGTTTCTCATGTTTGCATGTAGGTAGTACAAAGCTGAAGCAGTCTTTTTAATCTTTTCTTAGACCTACTACTTAATTTTTTATTTTTTTTATGAATATACTCTGATAAAAATATTCATCCATTATAGATCAAATTTTTGCTCAGTTCAGTTTTTTGATAACTAAATGTGACCTCAATGAGATTTCTGTGTGAACAGAAACATTCGCTTATTATTTTCTTAATAATAAGCGAATACTTATTATGTTGCTGTTTTGCTTGTCAGTTACTTTTCTCTTATTTCAAATGTGCTAAGGTCTTTGTACGAGAAATGACACAAAAATTTTGTTTTTGCAGTGCAAGTAAATAATTCCTTAAGATTAATTTAAAATATTTACCGGTTCCCCGAACAGATTATCTCATCTATAACGAAACATTAATTCCATGTTACATGTGAAGTAACTTTCCAATGGAACTAGAGGTTGCTAGGTAACGGGCTGGGCTTGGATGGCGTCGCTAGGTAACGGCGCAGTGACGGTTGATGGAACTAGAACTTTTTCATCAATATTAAGGAATTATTGACTTCAAGAAGCTCCTGACTTACTTGAAATTACTTGAATAAGACAGGCATGCTTGTCTTATTCAAACGAACTGATATGTTTACACAAGAAAAATGACTAGTTCCACTGGCAGATTATTAAATGTATAACAAGACATTTTTCCCATGTAATAAATGAAATAATCTGCCATTGGAACAGGGACTTTTCATCACTATGAATTAATTATTGACTTCAAACAAGCACCCATATTTGGCTGAAATGTTGCTTGTAAGTTAGTTTTGTCTTATTTCAAGTGCACTAAAAACAAGACCAAAAATTCTTGCCAAGATTTTGTGTTTTTACAGTGCACAGACTGAGATGCAGCGAGAAAACGTCTGTTGTTTTGAATAATTACAGGGTTGGGCCTTACTGCAGTTGAATAAAACATAAAAACATTATCTAGGAGCTAGATGAACATGTGCAGTTGTACATAAAGGAATCTGGAAACAGCGTTTTCAGCTCCACACAAAGGATGAGTCGGGCGGTCGGAGCTGCTCTGTAATCAGCAGGAAATGCACTGTACAGTGCAATAAGCACATTACTGCAAGCTAAGTGAGGTCAAAGACTTGCCAACTTCATTAAAAAGAGAAAGGGAAATTAGTAGTACAACTGAAGAGAAAACTGATGCTGAGCTCAGCAGGTGCTCTTTTTAACTGCAGTCCATTCTTTCCCATCTACAGCGTTCATCTCGCCTCAGTCTAAATCCCCAGCCGGCAGAGGACTCCAGCAGAGAAAGTGCTTGATAAACAGAAAACATATTTGTAACCCAGTAACAAGCTGAACTCACTGCAAGCGTAAAGGCTGAGGATCACAGCTGAAAATGCTTCTGTCTTATTTTTATTTTCAGCCTCAGATGTGATGAGCTTCGACGGCGGCAGCAGCCTGACGTACCGGCCGGGTCCGGGGCCGAGGCAGGGGTCAAAACAGGTCATCTCCCTGAAGTTCAAAACTCTGAGGAACTCCGGGACGCTGCTGCACGCCGAAGGACGGGAAGGGTCAGGCCTCAGCCTGCAGCTGGAGAGGGGGAAGCTGCAGCTGCTGCTCAGAGAAGGTAAAACACTTGATATTAGTGCTGGGAATTTAAAGTTTATTAGTTTTTGCTGCACAATTATCGAATAAATTAACATATAAGCTTAACAGGTAAGATATTTATTGTTTTAATCTGTTATTTAGGTCAGCGATTACCAAACTTTTTCATGTCACAAACCCGCAAACAGCATCAGATTCTGACTGGGATCCTCCTTAACAAAAACCCAAAGATAATGCTGCAAAATATGTAATAAAATATAAACTTTTGAAGTGTTTTTTTATACTTTTATCCACTATTAAATTATTTCTACTTTCTTTTAGCATAAATGCTGCCTAATACTTTCCAGTTTTAGAGTCTTGTGGATTGCTAGGTTTTTTTCAACAGAGTCCTTCTGTCTTTTTTCTTCTCAGAAACGTTTTCATTTCATGCTTGCTTGCTATGTTAGCTATGCTAGCTTGAAATCAGAAAAAGAAGCCTGGCAAATAACATTTTGAATTTACATTTTATAATAGTAATTGAAAAACATGACAGAGTTTATGAAAGAAAAAGGGTAAAAAAAAGTATTATTTAAAGAAAGTTGTAAATACTTTTACAGTACCAGTCTGTCTGACTGGTGTATAACTTATATAAGTTTTTCCCTCTTCATAATAATTGTTTGACATATGCAACTAACTCTGTAGTGACTTATAGTCCAGAAAATAACATTACAATTTATAACAAAAATAAGCCAAACATTGCAGTCAGCCAAGTGGGAACAGAGTATACTTTAACGTTCTTGGTGGCTAATTAGCGACCAACGCATCAGCTGCTCACACAAACAGGATGCAGTGAGACGGCCAGAGCTCTTCAGGTGTTCTCGTTTGACTGACGGCTCTCTGTGGTGATTGGTCGGTTTGAAACCACAGGAATCCAATTAGCAGCCAGACCATCTGAGCAGAAAGCAATCAGGTTGTTAACACCTGAAAAGAAACCAGAGAAACAGAGAGGAGGGAATAAAGGCAGAGAACATGAAGCGGTTTTCCTCCTGACAAAGATTTCCTCTGTGTGTTGTTGGGTTCGCCCATACAGAAACAGACAGAATCAGCAATTTGGGATTGTCATGCTCAGCACTTTTTCTCTCTATCATGCCAACATATTAGACATTTTATAACTAAGAATTAAAACATAATGGCCCATATAAAGTATTTGACCAGCCAGGACTACAGTGAGATGGGTTAGAACTGGGGATGAAAACAATTAATCCACTTATGATTGTTGATTAATAATTTATTAGATCGAAATGAGTTAAATTTGATTATCTAGTAACATCCACTTAAGAGCTTCTTTTAATGATGTAGTTTGGCCACCGTCCAGTAGAGGGCATCGCTGGTCATCCTTAAGTGGATCCAGTTCATACAGAAATAAAGGTGGTGGGACCATACCAGAACAAGAAAGAGAAACGGTCCAAACAGATTCTGATGTGGAATGAGAAGTAAACTTTAGGTGGTTCTGTTTTGGAATATAAATTTTGCCTTAATGGCTGCATGACGGAGCAGCTTCAACTTCGCAACCAAACATTACTGATCTGGTTGACAGGTAAGATCCTTGCTATGAAAGCAAGGATGTGATCATAACAGAAAAGCGGAAAATAATGGAGCAAAATAAATAAAAAAACATGTCAATAAGCAAGATTGATTTTGAGGGATGTTGTTAGTTAAAACATGAAGTTTTAACATTAATTCAGGAGCAACTGCAGACAGCACTTCTGTGAGAATATCTCTCTGTTAATGAGAAATTAAGTATTTCACGTATTTTATTATTTTCAGTGGTAAGACGACAGAATGTAAAACAGCTAACACATAATAATGTTAAAATTTAATGATTTTTTTTCTAATTCAGCAAATTTAGAAAAATTAAACGCTTCTTGTTATGAAGAAATGGTTGGTCCTCTTGAGAAAACTCATCTATAAAGATAGTGGATATACATCCTAAAAGACTTACAAGCCACACTTTTCAGATTTTTGTTTGCATCGTTTTCTTACAAAAAAGCATTTATGCGCTATTTTATGTTAGACAACCAGATAAAACCCCAGTATTTCACTCGAACGTTTGAGATTAGAGTAGCTAAAGAAGTGCTATATGAATAATTTAGCAAGATGCTGAAAAATCTTGCTGAAGGTAAATGAATATTTACCTGATCCAGGAAGAATCTGGACTTTCAGGTTCAGATTAAGATCAAATAGATTCAGGCATGTGCTATAAAAATACACAGTTTGTGTTTGTACAAGAAGCCAAAATAAAACAAGCTGAAAATCTTTAAAATGTAAGTCTATAAAAGAAGAAAACTTCAGAAGTGAAACTGTAAAAAAAAAAGAAAACAGCTTGTGCTCTTTTGAATCATCAGGAAAAAACAGTTTATCCATGAAAGGCAGATCTATTGTTTGATTCATCGTCACAGAGGTCCGTGAAAAAAGCAGGACCAGATCCTGTGATGTATTTTTTAGTGAGAGTTACTGCCAGCCAGCTCTCATGCTGGCCTCTGATTGGTTAATGCCCGGCTCTCTCTTGGCGGCTGCTTCGCCGTCTCGTTGCTGCCATGATGGATGGTTCTGGTTCGTGGCGCCATGTGTTACATCTGGACTCACCAAGACTTTCTGCTCTGCTTGTAGTCTGTACAAAACCGTTTGTTTATATGAGAGGCGGACATTTTGAGTTTAAACCAGTTTCCAACTGGCATTAACATTCATTTTCATCTTCCAACGGTTGTTTTTGCTCAGTTTCTTCATTTTTTAATTTTATACATTTTCAAGCGCTGTGGAGCATCTAAAAAGACAAAAGTTTCTAAACAATGATTCTGACATTGTGGAAATAACTAATTTATGTCACCTTGAGCGCTCTCTGTAGGACCTTTATCCCCTGCATCTGTGTCACCTTTAAAGAAAAAATGACCCAAGTACTTTTTTGGAAAGTCTCTGTTTCTGTAACGAGTAGATCACCTTGGAAAACTGTCCAATTAGGAAGATGAACTGCATAGCCTTGGGATGAAAAATAGATTTTTCTACATCCATCTATTAGAGTTAGAAAATAATTACCAGAAAAATAAACGTTCAAGTTTTGGTCCATCCAACGAACAAAAGAACATTTTGTCTTTTGTGGGGTTTTTATTCAGTCGGCTCTTTTTTACCTTGAAAAATATTCAGCTGGCAGCGAAACCTTAAGAGGTCAACTCTCATAATAAATACACCAAACCCTGGAGTGTTTCTTCTTTTAAATGGTTTCCTAATGTTACATTTTATGCTTATTATTTCTTTTCACGTATCTAAATATCTAACACAGATGGTTCAGGATGGAGGAAAGTTTTCCTCTGATTCATTTCGAGCTGTTTTTCCTTTTTTCAGCTTTATATTGAAAATAAACGTAATAAAATATCGACTTTATTCTTGCACAACATCGTTCTCATAATGTTCTGAAATTTTTCTTGTGTTTTATTTAATTTCCCTTTTGGATCAATAAAATCTTTTTCAATTTGGATCAAATTTTGACTTAATTCTCGTACTATTTTCTCACAATACAATTAATTTTTCTTATAATATAATATTTCTTCTTACTATCATGCGACTTTATTCATGTAATATTGTGACTTTATTCTTTTGGTATTTGGATCTAATTCTCTTTTCTCATTTTCTCGCAATTTTGACTTTTTTCTTGAAATATTTCAATTTATGATAGTCCATTTTTATTCTTATTATATTATTATTTTTTTCTCACAATATTATGACTTTTTTTCTCGTAATCACTTTTTCCTTGTAACATTTATTTTTGTAATATTTTGACTTAATTCTCATATGGTTTTCTCGCAATATAAATACTTTTTTCATATTTTTTTACTTACTATCATGCTACTGTAATATTTGACCTAATTCTTTTACCATTTTTTTCTCACATTACATTTTTCTTTTAACATTATATTATAATCGCGTGATGTATTCCCGTAATATACGTTTTTCTCACAATATAACATTATTTTGCTATTATTATGACTTTTTCTTCTGTCATTCCAGATTTATTCTCATATTATTTTGATTCACTATTGTACGACTTTATTCTTGTAACATTGTGACTTTATTTTCCAAGGCTCCATCATAAGACTCACAGATCATTTAAACTCTGATCCGATGCTCATTTCTTGGGTTTCTTCGTCTCTCATTCCTTCTCAGAAGCAGCTTTAAGCTTTTTGTATATTATTCAGCTCTCTGCTTTACATCACCTGCTTTATTTATGGCCCTTTTTACTGTTTTGCTCATAATTCAGGTCGTCTGCCGACCCTGAGTTCATGCCTGCTGTTCTCTGCAGCGCCAGCACATCCAGGCCTCTTTTCTCCTCCCACCGTTCACTTCAGATCCTGCTCCTCACTTTATGAGGCAACACTGAGCAACAGCCCAGAAACTGCAACATGATGCTGAATAACGGCGGCACCAAGAGCTGCAATTAGAAACTTCAGAGCTGATTCATTTGGAGCAGAAGCAAATACCTCGCAGAGCTTTTCTGTCATTTGAAGTTATCGCCCTCGTGAACTAAATTTTTGGTTCATTTGTTCGTTTTGAGCTTTAGGACATGTATTATAATTATTATTATTCAACCTTGTCAAGCCAAATCTGATTCCTCTTTGTTAAAAAAGATGTGAGTTCCTTCTATCGGGGAATAAAAAGAAACAGATCCAGCTGCAAGCCTCCCGTTATGTGATCTGAATTGAATCGTTACAGGCCGTCTTTGACGGAGGTTGAGCTTTACGAGAGTCAGCCGGTGAAACGATGTAACACCAAGCGGTTTTCCCGATAAGAGCGATCAGATTTAGAGGCGTTTTAATAGGAAGGCAGAAGAGATACGATGAAGCGATTTTCCCTCGAGGTCAGGCGCAGAATGATAAAACAAACAGCGCAGTCAATCCTAATGTCCTTCAGATCACCATTCAATCCGAAAAGCATTTATACTTTCACTTAATCCAACATGGAGTTTTCAAAGGAAGACAGGAATGATCTTGAGTCCAGCGCTTTCTGAAGGACTTTGTCAGGAAATAAGGGAGTTTCAAAAAATAACATCTTTATTAAAATGATTTTCATTGTTCGTTTTCATCAAAAAGCCTCAATTACATGTTTTTGTTTGTTTAAGGATCCCAGTTAGTCTCTACCGTAGCAGAGTCAAAGTGTTTCTTAAGACACAAGAAAAAATAACCATTGTCAGTTTCTGTCGGTTTATTTAGTGGGGATTTTCTTTTGTCAGTTTTTGTCGTGATACAGGACTAATATCTTTTATAATTTCTTTAAAAAGTCTCAAACTTGATCTTGCAAAATGTACAGAAACCCTGGTTCTGTTGAGTATGTAGACATACTCAGAACATATTAAAGTACTTCTTCAATAAATGTTAAATGTATGTTTTGTTGTGTTAATGACAATCAGTTCTTCCACAGAGTGATTGATGAATCACTCTGCAGTGATTCATCGGGCCACACCGATTCCAATTTTGGCCAAGAGTTAAAAATGAATATAAACAGACTGTCAACTTAAAAAGATAAGTATATTTGGTATATTGTGTGATTTCCATCCATCCATTTTCCGTCACCCTTCTCCCTAACAGGGTCGGGAGGTGCTGGTGCCTATCTCCAGCTGCGTTCCGGGCGAGAGGCGGGGTACACCCTGGACAGGTCGCCAGTCTGTCGCAGTATTGTGTGATTTGAAAGTGTTTATTTATATACTTCATCTCTGATGATAAACTCTAAATCCTTGTTGTCTGAACGGCTCTTTGCCATCACCCTAATTTTTAGCTTCATCCACAGATTTTGCATCCGATTAAAACAAGTAAATGGGCCGGACCTAAAACTACGATACGCACTGAAGAGAACATAACCGGTTTTCAGAAGCATTAGGGCAGATTTTTTTTATTTTTATTTGTTCTTGCATAACTCTGCATGTAAGTGTTATAATCCTGTTTACACATGGCTCATTTGAGTTTAAGATCCCACTAAATTACAACAATTTGGTTGATTTTCTGCTTCACCAATCAGGACTTTTCAAAATGAGTTAAAACTGCTGAATTTTGATATTTGAAAAAGCTCCCAGCATTCAGATTCAATGTTATCATTAGGGAAGTTTTCTCAGTTTGAAAATTTAATATGTGAGCTTGATCTCTGTCTTTCCCTCCACTTATGAAGTAATCACATCATTTATTTGATGAAACATCCATCCAGTGAGGTCTCTCTCTTTACAACCTGCAGCATATTAATTGTTCTATTAATCAATGCCAGAGAAGATATCCAATTTGTTTTGTCTTTCCTCTCATATTGATTGCTTTTGTCTCTTTCTGCTCATCCGCACTGAAATCAAATAAATCATCACAATAGCTGCGCTGACAGTACAGACGTTCCTCTCTATCATGAGGTGAAAATCATAACTTTCTCTGTCTGGATGAAGTTGTTTTTCTGAGGAAAATCTATCCTCTCCTGGAATGAGATCAAATATCAAAGGTACATTTGTCCGTCATCCTTCGGCTCGTCTCTTTCTCTCTCTTTCTTCTCCATCTCTGACGTTGGGATTGCCTCCCCCCAGAAGAATGCACGATGCATTTTTAATGTGCCTTCTCACCAGTTTCTTCTCTCAGCAGAACCGCAAAGTTTTCTCTCACGTCCCAAGTGGAGATCCACTTATTAGGACCGGCTGCTTCTCATTCATCATTAATGATGTCTCACCATGTTCCTTCTATTCACATATTTGGGCTTCGGGTTCCAAACAAGTATGCAGATGAACTTACGGGTTTCTAATGAGACGGCCTTGCAGTGACCCTCCCTGCTGAAAGCGTAGAAGAGGTTTTTTAATTTATCTTAAAAGGATTTTTCCGTTGCTCTGACTTCGGGTCAGATTGTCAGAAAGCAGCAGATAAACAGGTCAAATAACAAGGATGATAATAAACATGGAGGTCAGGTAACAGAGCAGCCTGCTGTCAGGTCAGAGATAGACAGAAAAAATAATTAAAGGAACAGAGGATAAAAACTTCACATCTAAACAACAAACCTGGATGAAAACCTAATAAAAACAACCCAAAAATGTAAAATTCTAATATTAGTATGTTTAAGAGGACAAAATAACACAAAAAAAGTGGATCCAAACATAAAAATAAAATGAAAAAGTGAGTAAAAAACTCACTTTTTACACGCTCGAGTAAAAATAGTATTATTAGTATTCAATCAATAAAATAATGGAACAGAAAAAAATCCCTTAAAAATGAGTCATTTTTATTTTTACCAGCTAAGCTCAGTATTTACAATAAAAGTTATAGTTAGTCATGATGTGCTGACGTGCTAATAGTGAAGCAAATTTTCCTTTTAGCACCTTTGCTAACTCTAATGTTTAGCACACTAGCTTCCCCAAATTTAATTCCTAAAGCATTTGCTTTGCTGTTTTGTAACATATCAATTGAATAAAGTTCAAAATCTATGTTGAAGTTTAGTTTTTCAACAAATCCCTCAAGTAATTAAACTTTTATATTTATGCATTGGATAAAGACTTATTAGACTTTAGCAGTTTAGAGCTTTAGCACTAGATAGCATGTTAGCATAGCACCTTAGCTTTAGTGGAACTAATGTCATAATTAGCGCTTTAGCGTTAGCACAACTAACTTTTTATTTACTTACAGTGAAAAGAGTGAAACTTGTTCCCAGAAGCTATAATTTGGCTTTAAATTGTCAGACTGTAAAAATGTAAGTTAAATAAATAAATAGCTTGGTTTTCCCACATTCTCCTCACCACGTGGTTTCTATCTTCTTTTTTGGTGCTGTTTTTTCCAGTCACCTCTTCGTCCTCTGAGCCGCGTCGCCTGGCGTCCCTCGGCAGCCTGCTGGATGACCAGCACTGGCACCTCGTCATCCTGAGACAGAGAAACTCCCAACTCAACCTCACTGTGGACAAACACACGCAAACGGTCCAAACCGCTGAAGAATTCAGCCTCTGGGACATTAAACTGGTGTGTAAGAGCCAGGAAACATCCACATGAACCTGATTTAAACTCACTTAATCCACATTATGTTCAGCTGATTGTAGGAGCGTCGCAGAATCCAGGCGCCGCCAGGAAAAACTTTCTAGGCTGCCTGGAAAACTTGATGTACAACGGTGTTAATGTAACAGAGCTAGCTAAGAACAATGACCAGCAGGTCAGCATTAAGGTAAGTAAAGTCTACATTTATTTATTTTTCAAAAATAAAAAAAAACAAACATTGAAACCGAAGGTTACATATTGAGTACGTTCGCTGCTGCAGAGGATCTTGTTCATGTTTGTTCTGTGTTTATTTTACCTTTTTGCTTAAATTGGGAATTTGGGAGTTTAGCTGGTTAATTTTTTCTTTGACAGTTTTGTAGGACCACAAAAATGGATGAACCATCCCAGAAGATGGAGAAAGTGAGGGACTAAACTAAAAAAATGTACATTTATAAACCTATAACCAAAACATTTCCCATTAGAAAACTATCACAACATCACCAGATAGCTTTTTTATCCAAAGATAATTTTCCTGCCATTGGAAAATAATGCAATCACCGTTAACATAGTTATGCTATAAATATATCTTTAAAAAATTTCAATAACAAAAACTGATGTTGGAGAAAATTATTTTATAAATCTTTTTGTATTAAGGATTCTAGCATTGTGGAAAGATTTGGAATATTGACATAAAAAATCTTGAAGATTTAGTAACCCTATTGTGACAACATAAAAATACTCCATTACATGTAAAAGTGTTACAAAGTTAGTCAAATTTGCTGACATCTTCACTGCAAATAACACAAAATAATACCAAGAATATTTGGTGAAATAATCTGCCAGTGCAATAAGTACTTTTTTATTAATATTAAGGAAATATTGACTTAAAACAAGCTCTTATTTCTTGCAAGTACAGCTATAACGATTCCTTGAATGATTCAAGTACCTCAATTATTAAAATTCCTCCAGGAAAATGACCTGCCTTGAAGCTTAAAATGTCTTTTATTATTTAGAACACCATGTTCAAACTCTGTGATTATTTGTGCTGCGCAACGCTTGTGAGTTGTTGACAAAAGCTAAGAGCTAATATAAATAATGTACAAGTTTTACATTCGACCCTAAAATAATAATTCACAACAGCCCTGCTTGCAAGTTAGTTTTGACTTATTTCAAGTGCACTAAGATATTTGCACTTGAATTTAGACAAACATGACTTGATAAGATTTTGTGTTTTTGCAGTGGTTAATCCAGATCATCTGTTGTGAGGCGGACACGTCACATATAAACCATCTGCAGAGGCAGCTTTGATGTTCATCTCCTCAACTCCCTTAGCGCTGAGCTTTCATATCAGACAGTGAAGGAAGAAAGAATCAATCGCAGCAGCCGAACCTTCTGAAAATAAATAATACAGGCTGAAAATGACTCTTCACAGTCAGCGCATGAAAGAAGGTGCTCTGTGTTCCTTCAGTTGTTCTCAGCTAAAAAAACTCGACATCAACGGATTTCCAGATATTTTCAGGAACATCTGTTAAACATTTGAGCTGCTTCTAACTTCTGTTTCAGTTTCAGATTTTGAACTTAAATGTTTGTCTTTTCAAAAGACTCACCGCAGTAAGTCATGTTAACTTTTTCAAATCTCCAGGAGTTGAACAAATGAAGGTTTTTAAGTTAGCGCTAGGATGAGGTAGTTTCTGAACTGTAGCAAAATTAGTATATTTCGCAAAACAGCAATGGAAACACTTTCTTCATATCACACAAGTCACATGATCAAAAACCGGATGTTACTATTGGCCGAAAAGACGAAGAAGAAACAGGAAGTGGTAGGAGAATGATGGAACAGCATGATTTTTAGTGACCTGAACAAACTTATTAACGTCTAATTTCTTATTTTATGGAAACATTACAATTGCGAGATTGTGATTTTTCAACATTAGTGGAATATAAACAAAGTTTTGCACACATTTGTAATGGAAATGCAGGTACAAGCAAGAATCATTCAAGTTTATTAGTTTAAACCCAGAAATGTACCATGCCCATTCCAGTGGACATGAGCTACCAGATCTTAAAAAAAACAACTTGCCTTGTAGTTAAATTAACTTTATTAACTAATTTCTGAGTTAAAATCAAATTTTTCCTGTTGCCTTTACGTGCTTTTCCAAGGCATTACTTTCACTTTCAAGTTAAACCACCTTCAAATGTTTTACAGTGCAGCTGTTCGCTGGTTCAAACTTTCTGTGTCAATGGTAGAAAATCAAGGCGCAGCAGCAGCAGTAAGTGTAGCTGCTTTTCCTTTCAAAGTGCAGAACAGCATTATTCCTGACAGAAGCTGTTGCTCTCAGTGATGGTGTGTTAAATCAGTAACTGCCTAATTTAAAACACGCCTCTAATGCAGAACCCTCATAAGTCCTAGCATGCAGACGTGCATGCAGTTCTGCAGGTTTAGTGTGGGGTGAGCAGCATCGCCGGGTTTTTATGGTCCAATTTTTACTTTATATTTTGCCGTGATGATGCATTCTGCAGCACACGCATCCATATATCACTTTAACAGCTCTACAAAGGGCTTTTAGATGTCATCTCTGTTTCCAGAGCATTATAAAGATAGCCGGGTGATATTCCCAGCAGAGAGCCGGCGCAGTAATATATTATCGCTGCAGCTTTAGCGGCGGCTGCTGTGTCATTATGCCTCAGAACAATGGACTGCAATGAAGCGACGGCCGAGTCCACACACTCCGCCCCGCCGCCAATGAGACGTTTCAGTTTGTGCTTCTGTTCTCAAGGAGACTCTCTGATGAGACACGCCCCCTGCAGCTTGTTAATATTCATGTTTTCTGTTGTTTTATCCCTTCAGTAATCAGTTTTTATTCTTTACAGGGCAACGTGACCTTTTCTTGTGCCGAGCCAGTTCACGTTGCCGCGACGTTCCCGGGACCCCACAGCTTCCTCTGGTTGCCATGGACGATGCCATCCGCGTCATCAGGGATGTCCGTAGGCTTTCAGTTCAGGACGTGGAACAAGGCTGGGCTTCTGCTCACCTTTGACCTCCCAAGGCAAGGAGGCGAGGTGTGGCTGTACCTGACAGAGGCGAGACTTCGCCTGCAGATCCAGAGAGGAGGCAGAGCGCTGCTGGAGCTCAGCGCCGGTCAGTCTGCAGGATTCATTCAACTTTTTCACATTTTGTCACTTTACAACTGCAAACTTCCTCCTCTGAAGCCATTGGACTGCACTGTAAAAACACAAAATCTCACTTAATATCTTAGTTTTAAAAAAGCTAAAATTCAGGCAGCTGTCAGGAAGATACTCTAAAGTCAGAACTCGCTTTCCTTTGAAAAAGTCAATCAAGAGTTTTTATTAGCAAGTTCTGCTAAGTTGTGGAAAACTTAATGAATGACCTGCAAATTTCACTTTTTACACATAATCTAAATTGCAAAACCTAGTGAAAATATCTTGGTTCATTTGAAATAACAGAAAACTAACTTACAAGTAATTTTTCATTAAGAGAGAATAATAATTCTCTGAATAATTCAGTAAATTTGATGAAAATGTGCTCGTTTCACTGGCAGATTTTTTCTCAAAAATAATCTGCAAATAAATAAAGTACATTTTTCATCAATATTAAGGAATTATTTACTTAAATCAAGCTCATTTTCTTGCTGAAAAGTTGTTTGTATGTTAGTTTTGTCTTATTTCTTCGATATTTGCAGGATAAACTAGGGGAATAAACAGGGTGAAGTTTTGTGTTCTTGCATTTAAACCTTGTGTATTTTCCCTAGGATCTGCGTTGAATGATGGTCAGTGGCATTCGGTGGATCTGACCTCCAAGCCCGGCCGCCTCACCGTCTCTGTGGACAAACAGGAAACTGGCGTCGCTCACGCTTCTCCCTCGTTTCCTGTCTCGGTGTCGAACAAGATCTTCTTTGGAGGTAAATGTGAAACACTGCGGCAACCGACCAAACCCGAACCTGAATCCTGCTGCTGTTTATATTTCACTCTTTTAAAAAATCCAGGCTCTTATTTCTGATGTTCCTTACAACAGAATAGAACTGAGTTCACCATTAGATTGTATTCAGGTAAGTAAAACACAAATGGAAACATTCATATTCACATACAAAGATAAAAATAAAGCAGACACTACAGCAAAGTTACCAAATAAGAAATGTTTTAGTTTTTCCTTTCCAAATTATTATAGCAGAGATGGTTATCAACACAGATATAAATATAGCAAGTTAAATAATCTATATTTTCCTGAAATGTGACGCATATCGTCTTACATATGTTAAATAAAAGCAAAAAATAATTAACAATTTGTACTGTTTTCATTTGTGCTCTCTGATATATGTTTTATTATCAATATGTAATCATACTTATTTTTTCCTTTTTGTTTTTCGTACAGTTTGAAGTTGTGAATATTTCAGTTGAGAAGAAACACATTAAGCTGCAGCCAATGAAATTAAAACATTTAATAATATGCTGTAAAGAAATGCATGAATCAATTACAAACACTATTTTACTATTTTTCAAAATGATTTGTTGCTTTTAAATTAAACAAATTGTTCATTGTTTAACACAATACTCCAGGAGTAAATCTGTAAAAAAAGGAAAAAAAAGCTAGTACTAGCTTAGCATCATTACCAAAGGCTCATCTGTATCCAATATGAACCCACAGGCTTCATCACAACAAACATTATCAATAAACATTCTCACAAAAGTCTGAAACTTTTACTCCTAAATATTAATCAGGTGGTGATGATGCAGATGGATGGATGAGCTTGATACTGAAAGTTAAACAAGATGGCTGACTTCCTGCTACATGCCCAAACAGACCTTTAAAATAAAATGCATCACTAAATTAAAATGCAGCACTTACCCTACCACAATTTTCATGTCTTGTTAGTCAGGGAGCAATTAAAGCTGGAGTTGAACACCATTATTCCTCGTGATGCTTACCAGGAGTGGGGTTTGAACCCACGAGGACATTTGTCCATTGGATCTTAAGTCCAACGCCTTAACCACTCGACCATCCTGGTGGCTGTGGTTTCTCACTCTCAGGTAGATTTTGTTTGGCTCCCAACTCCAACATGTACTCCTTCCGGTTGATGCATATTTAGACATTTTACTTTTAATTAGGTACAGTATCTGTCATTTAAAAATCATGTAGAGTAAATAGAACCACATCCATCCAGTTTTTTTGGTGTATGAAAAACAAGCCATTTCAAAAACCTCTGGATTGTTGAGTAACAACCTGTGGGCACTGCCCCATTACGCAGCCCTGTTGCTTAGCAACAGAAGCTGAGCCCCAGCACCTTTGGTCAGTTGGTTGTACCACTGTGTGCGCTGTACAATGGCTGCTGGAAATGACAAGTGTTTTGTTGTTGCCTTACCATTCAGAAACCACTTGTTGCGTTATTGTTGATTGTGCAAGAGGCCCTACTAATGCTTTTCAAAGACGTACGGTTGCTTCTGAGTGTAAACGTTAAGTGCGGAAGCGTGGTCAGCAGCAGCTTAATTGGATTTAATTGAGCTAATTGACCAGTATAAAATCTCTTTATCTCAGAATGACTATGTGTAAAAAAAAAAAAAAAAAAAGCTCATAAACTTATTCCAACCTGCTCAAGGAAACATAATAGGTAATATTTTGTAGAAAAAAAATTGTGATATTAAGTCTGGGTCGGATTGGATATCAGTGCTTTTGACTTGGTGTCTTTGGCCCAAACGTTTGGGCTCCAGAACTGACTGCTCATTTTCCATAGCAGATAAAATATCTGTTACAGGAAATGTAAAAAGGCTTCCACTGGTAGCCTTTTTACTGTTATTAAAGTTAAGGGTTTACCTAATTTTTCTCCCTTATAATCTTCCTTTTCTTAATTTTAAGCCAATTTTATCTCTCCTGTTTCCTTTTATCCTATTTCACCCTTTTGTTCGCTCTGTTCTTCTATTGTTTCATTTTTCACCGCCTAAACGGCCGTCCTGTTTTCGCCCACTAAGCAAGATTCTATTCTAGACATATTCTTATATCTGCCTTAGGGCTCTTCATCATCTCACACATGCATATTCACAAGCTTAAACAGTATCTCCTTCTCCATATTTGATGGAAAAAATAGTTCCTCTTGATAGAGTGGTATCGACTTCAACATGATAAGAACCAACTCACAACAAATCAGAGGGTTCCTTTAACTTAGAGCATGTATATCAGTTTAATTTCATATTAGTTTTATTTGATATTTTACATGGTATTTATTCTCATTAAGTTTAATAATCTTTGCTGCTGCATTTTAATCTCCTCTCTGCTGCTTTTTCAAGGTTGTCCTGCTGGCGATTATAATCAGGAATGTAAAAACCCTCACGGCACTTTCCAGGGCTGCATGCGTCTCCTCGCTCTGGACAACCAGCCAGTCGACCTCCTCATGGTGCAGCAAAGGCTTCTGGGAAACTACAGCCAACTCCAGATCGACATGTGCGGCATCATCGACAGGTCAGAGCCTCCAGAATGCTTCCTGTCGGTCTGCAGTTAGAACGGGGTTTTCCAGATGGTTTCAGTAAACACAAATCTGTGTTTGCTGCACTGATTTTCTGGCAGATATGGTTTTGGATTCTGGTTATGGTTTATACTTGGTACAGAGTTAATGTACTATTTCTGCCTCCCAACTGCTTAAAACATAAAACAAAGGGGAGGAGAGAAAACTGGATAAAACAGGAAAGGTCACGCCTCCATTTTAAAACTAATCAATAATTATTGATGTCGACTCAAATGAAAAATATTCCCACCATATTGTCCAGCCCTAATTCTAATGTGATGTAAGAAGGTGGGCCTTCATAAGTGTCTAAAATGTTTTTGCTCAAATTCAGTCTTGTTTCAACTGGCTCTGCTGGGAAGAATGAAATATAGTTCATCCCTTAGAGAAGATACCAGGAGTGGGGTTCGAACCCACGAGGACATCTGTCCATTGGATCTTAAGCCCAACGCCTTAACCACTCGGCCATCCTGGTGCGTTGCAAAAGGGCAAAGTCTTAGTTTCTCATGCAAGTATTATAGAACACTAGACATAAGACAAAAATAAGTGTGTTTTCAGAAAGGTATTTTAAAGTGATGAAGCTGTACTAGTTCCACTGACAGATAACTGTAAGAGCTGCATACCAGGAGTGGGGTTCGAACCCACGAGGACATGCGTCCATTGGATCTTAAGTCCAACGCCTTAACCTCTCGGCCATCCTGGTGCTCTGATGGTACACAGCTACCTTGAAACCTGACACAAAAAACTATACATTTTAGAGCTCCTGAAAACCTTTAACAAAATTGAAGAACATTGAATGAACACAATTATTTATCATTAAAGTAAAATTTTTAGGAGTTACCCCTCACCGGAGTGAAGCTGGCCAACTCACCTTCTTCAAATTGAACAAAATTTGTCTCAAATGTTACGTTTGTGCCGATATCATTTATAACATTTTAAAAGTTTCTAGAGGTGAACATAGATCAGCCTGTCCCACATTAACAAAATCAAACAAAACTGAATTGTTTTTTCCAGATTAAATTGCTGTAGCACAGTTGATTGTCACCAAATTGTTATTGTTAGGAAGCTGGTTGACCCTTGGTGGCTTATAGAAACATTATTCACACCTTTAAAGTGATAGCAAACCAAACAGATGACAAGAAAGCTGTCTGAGTTGTAAGGTGATTTGGTTTCACTCAAGTTTGCTACATAGATTGGTACTATATATTTCACCTCTTGGTTTCTATTGCCTGTACTGGAGTAACCGGTTGTCAATCAAAGAGTAATACCAGGAGTGGGGTTCGAACCCACGAGGACATGCGTCCATTGGATCTTAAGTCCAACGCCTTAACCTCTCGGCCATCCTGGTGCTCTGATGGTACACAGCTACCTTGAAACCTGACACAAAAAACTATACATTTTAGAGATCCTGAAAACCTTCAACAAAATTGAAGAACATTGAATGAACATAATTATTTATCATTAAAGTAAAATTTTTAGGAGTTATTCTAAAAATAACTGGCCAACTCACCTTCTTCAAATTGAGCAAAATTTGTCTCAAATGTTGCGTTTGTGCCGATATCATTTTTATAAATGATATTTTAAAAGTTTCTAGAGGTGAACATAGATCAGCCTGTCCCACATTAACAAAATCAAACAAAACTGAATTGTATTTTCCAGGTTAAATTGCTGTAGCACAGTTGATTGTCAACAGATTGTTATTGTTAGGAAGCTGGTTGACCCTTGGTGGCTTATAGAAACATTATTCACACCTTTAAAGTGATAGCAAACCAAACACATGACAAGAAAGCTGTCTGAGTTGTAAGGTGATTTGGTTTCACTCAAGTTTGCTACATAGATTGGTACTACATATTTCACCTCTTGGTTTCTATTGCCTGTACTGGAGTAACTGGTTGTCAATCAAAGAGTAATACCAGGAGTGGGGTTCGAACCCACGAGGACATGCGTCCATTGGATCTTAAGTCCAACGCCTTAACCTCTCGGCCATCCTGGTTGCTGTGTAGTGTTTGACTTGTCTAAATTATTTTTGTAGCTTAGTTAAATTAAACTATTTAAGGTGAATTTTCTAATTTAAGACTGTTGCAGTTTGTTTGTGTTTATGTTATTTTTGATTAGCATTGTTGGTGGTTTATTTTGTTTAATGGCATTTATACTTTGTAATGTTTTGGGATTTTGTTTTGTATGTACCTCCTGGCCTGCCGTAGCTGAAGAGGGCAGGCCCCATAAAACCAGGAAGATTGATTGTACCAAATGAACTGTCAAATGTTTGGATCAAGAAAATGGTATTCCCCAGTGAAAGCAGCGAGTTTTCACAATGAAGTGACTGAGGTGAATGAAGTGACTGAGGTGATGATCCTACAAAATCTTCATCAAAGAATTAAACGCCAAAATCACCCGTCGAGACCGGCTGTTTAATTCAAGTGCTGGGGAGCTGCTACAGTTTGTCAACTTTCATCCAGACATTTTTGGTCATGTCTTCACCCTGACCATGTCAGATGTAATAACTGAGCTCCTTTTTTGCTCTGGATTATCTGAATTGCGTTGACCTTAAATCTTTTGTTCTGGAGCCTTAAAGGCCATAAAGTTAAGAAACAAAACTACAAGAATGTCACCGCTGTGATGTTCAGCTCCCACACACAGATCTGACTACTCACTGAAACAGAAAAAGAGAAATAAAATCACTGCTCTCCACACTCCCACTCTGATTAAATTCAGGGTCCATGAGATATGAAGTTATGAGGAAAATCGAGTTGCGGACCCACCTTCCGTACGCTTGTTTGACCTCAGATCAAACCATTACGTCTGTGTTTGCGTGTTTGTGTCCAGCCTAAAGGGCAAAGCAACCCCCACAATAAGCAACACACAGGAGCAGCCACGCGTTTAATTGATCAGAGCGATCAGTCTGATGACAGGAACTGAATCAGCAGCTCTGCTCTTATTGCAAAACCTCTGACAGAAATGCTTTGCTTAGCATCTTTGATGAATTCTTTGGGAAACCTGAAAACTTTACATTTTTGTTTCATTTTAAAGAGCTTGGTCAAAATTATTAGAAAGTAATTTTACTGTATTTTAACTATAGTATGTGCTGTGCTTGCTTTTTCTTTATGAAAATTAAGCCTAGGTACTTCCTGTCAGGCTTCCTGGCTCTAAAGAGAAAGGACTCTTCATCTACTAACTTTAACAAAATCACAGCTTGTACACAAACTTGTCACAATGTGTATAACACATGTAGTCGAGTCAAGCGGCAGTCAGTCACCCTGATGATACCAGCTGGTCTCACTTCTAGTTTTTTCTGACCTTAAAGCAGTGGTGTCAAACTCCAGTCGTGTTCAGTGTCTTTAGAGGTTTTCATGTCATTTCCTTCAGTAATTCTTGGTGCAGCGCCACCACAGGTGAGGAAGGGAACAAGCTTTTTTTAACGCGTTTGGTTCATTTGACAGACGTGTTGCAATTTTGGTCTCCAATCGGACCGAATCTACGAGACTAGCAGGTGGAAAAACACCCTTAGATTTAATTCATCAGCCAATACCATTATGAACCAGAAGTTACATTTCCTCATCAACATGTCAGAAGTTGCTGATAATGTGTGTGATAAAATTGTAAGTCATATGAACTCATATGAAATACTTAAACTGCGTTAAAATTTCCCACCATATTGTTCAATTCATTTGTAGTTGTGTCTGCAACAGAGTAATTTTAATAGATGAAACTATTTTTCTGATTATTTGATGAATTTGCATGTCAGGTTTGGTTGCAGTGTGAAAGAGAACCACAGCTGAAAATATAGCAAATATTGGATTTTTGGACCTCACTTGAACCGAGTCTACCCGACTATCAGGTGGGAAAACTTCCTTCGAATCGCACATCTATCTGAACCAGCACATCTATCTGCTTTCAAAAAGCAGTAATAGAGGAAAAAGACACTGCTGAAAATTGCAGTTTTTTTACACCTATTTGTGCCTTTTTTATCTTCCTTACTCACCTCCAAACATAAAGCTACAGCTTTCATCATTAGAACATTTTTCCTTCTGTCATTACTAAACTTTCAGTGCATGTGGAGTGTTGTTTTCAGTGATGATGGACTCAGTTTGAAGGTAGTTTCTTTAGGTACAAAGCAGCAAAATGCCTCTGTTCTTTGCCATGATTTTCTGTCTGTGATGTTGAAAGCTTGTCAGACCTCTTGATCAAACATTTGAACGCTAGAAGTTTCCACTGAGCCCATTTGTTTGACTTGTTCTAACTGTCTTTTACGCTCAAAAGCTTTGAGTTTCTTGAGACTTTCTTTAGCTCTCTCAGACAATTTACTCTAATCAGTCACATTTGCACATGAAACGGAGAAACTTCTAATTACTTTGTTGCTGCAACTGAACTTTAAATGTGGTATTTTACTGTTTTTTGGACACGAATGATGCATATACTGTCTTCATCAAAATAAGAGCATCAGAGTATTTTATAAATATTTGAGATACCATCTTCCTCTGTTTCTCTTCCATGCGGCGTCCCACAGGGCTCAGTTCTTGAGCCTCTACTTTTTTCACACTATCTTCTTCCCTTTATCTCCAGTTTTAGGAAGCATAAATGAGCCTTTATAACTGCAAGTTTTATCTGAGAGAGAATGTGTCTTTGAAACAATAATTTTGTTTAAGTTGCTTTATAGCATCTTTTCTGCGTCTTCTTGTATTTTGCTGTCATAATTCTATCTGTTCATCACTTTTGGATGATTTAAATGCATTTTTCTCCACATAATATTTTAGAGTTAATGAGAATTTCTGAACAGGGTCGGTAAAAAGATAATCTTCTTCTGTTTTAGGTGCTCTCCCAGTCACTGTGAACATGGCGGCCTCTGCAGTCAGACCTGGACCGTCTTCCACTGTAACTGCTCCGACAGCGGCTACAGCGGCGCCACCTGCCACAGCTGTGAGTCACATGATGCCCACATATCATCATGTGACCCGTAAGACACACAGGCTCCTGACGACAAAAAGTCATTTATTGTTATTTATCATTTTTATCTGTTATGTTATTTCATCCCAGATTGCTGCAAAGTGCCATTTTGGAGTTTCTGGAGCTGTAAAAGCTGATTTTAGTGTCTGTGTTGCTGCTACATGATTAGCATTGAGAAGCTAATTTAGCCTTGATTAGCTTCACTTGTAGGCTAACTCCATTTAACACAACTTGAACACAACTATAGTCGTTCCCAGCTTCCAATCAGATGAATTTTTTTAAACAGAAATGGCCGAGAGAAGCTGCTTCTCATGACCGAATGTAAATTGTGCATCATATTAATGGGCGTACCAGAAACACACAAATTCAAAGGTTCCGGATGAAATTTATTGTTTCAGTGAAAAACCTTTTCTAACTCTTCATTGTTCGTGTTGAATAAAAGTATTTCATAAACTGATTTGGTTTGCTGATGTTCCTCAGACGTAAAACCTCAGACTATTTTTCTTGCTGTGTTCTCTACATATGAAGTCACCCCCAGGTTGAGCGGTTTCCCTTCTCCTTTTCCAGCATTCTGACCATGTTCTCATTATTTTTCCTCCCAGCGGCATATGAGGAGTCCTGTGAAGCGTACAAACACAGCGGCAACACGTCGGGATATTTTTACATCGACGTGGACGGCAGCGGACCCGTCAAACCGCAGCTGGTCTACTGCAACATGACAGGTGACACACACACACTCTCAGTCTATCATTCCTCATTAATGTTTTACAGGGTTTCATAATTACAGCTGATCATCCTCATCTTTTATTCTACATAACCACATCTGTCCTGTTTGTTTATTGGTTGTATAAACAGATTGGTGTTGTATGTTTGACATTTGTCATTTCCTCATACAATTTTAATTGCTTTGATTGTCTTCGATTTGTCCCAGAACATGTTTAATATGATGTCAGATCACTGACATGTTCAACTGAGTCAACATTTACAGTATTTGATACATTTTTAGATAAATAGTTATTTCATACAAATTTAATGGACAAAGTTACAAACTACTTTTATTTCAATTCTTCAGAAGCACAGAGTTAATGTTCTGAAACAAAAGGAAGAATGATTTTCAAAGCAGGAAGTTTTTCTTCCTCCACATTTGTCTATGACGAGGTCACTTCATTGTTTATATATTTCTGACTTCTTCTACTTCTGTTGGACACAAGTTTTACGCTGTAATGTTTCTTAATCATTAATATTTATTACCTTAATGTCACCAGATGAAAACACCTGGATGGTGGTCCAGCACAACAACACAGAGCTGACCAAAGTTCGACCCTCTCCGGGGGAAAATCAGCATTTGGTTCACTTTGACTACATGTCTGAAGAGGAGCAACTAGTTGCCATCATCCACCAATCAGAGCATTGCCAACAAGAACTGTCCTATCAGTGCAGGAAGTCCCGCCTACTCAACACTCAAGGTAGATTTGATGTAATTAATCATGCATGTTGGCAATTATCCATCCATCCATCCATTTTCCGTCACCCTTCTCCCTAACGGGGTCGGGAGTTGCTGGTGCCTATCTCCAGCTGCGTTCCGGGCGAGAGGCGGGGTACACCCTGGACAGGTCGCCAGTCTGTCGCAGGGCAACACATAGAGACAAACAGGACAAACAACCATACACACACACACTCACACCTAGGGAGAATCTGGGAAGGCCAATTAACCTGACAGTCATGTTTTTGGACTGTGGGAGGAAGCCGGAGTACCCGGAGAGAACCCACGCATGCACAGGGAGAACATGCAAACTCCGTGCAGAAAGACCCCGGGCCGGGAATCGAACCCAGGACCTTCTTGCTGCAAGGCAACAGCGCTACCCACTGCGCCACTGTGCAGCCCTGTTGGCAATTATTGACATTAAAAGGTTAGTTATGCTAACCCTGTATTTAAAGGAAGCTAATGCTAAAGCACTAATTTCAATTTCACTTATGTCAGCCAAGGAAAAACTACAATTCTCAAGCACAAATTCAACTCTTGGCATTTCAATTTACATATTTTATAACACCCTTAAATATTGTATTTATGTTTATATATGCTGTTCCTGCAAGTTTCAAAATAAGAGCATGAATCTAAACAGCTAGCCACTCGATGAATTCATAACAGCTGGAAACTAAAACTTCAACAGATGACAAACTTTATTCAGCTGAAAACTTACAAAACAGATGAGTAATTTAGTGCTTAAAGAGTTTTTCCTAAAAAATATATGAGGGGAAACTAAGTGTAGGAAATTTAAAGAAAATGAGCACCACTGTTAGCGCATTAGCACATTACTGGTAGTGTGTCCACCACTCCATGTTGGTTATCTAGATTAATTAAACTTTTTCTAAAACTTAAATTGGTAAAGCCTTTAAAACAGACTTTTGAAAGAGCAACAACTGTAACACAACAAATTAAAGTAAAAGTGATTGTTATGATCGTGTTGAAAGAAATAATTATTCCCAATCGGGTTATGATCAGAATGAACTGATCTTTGCTGACGAGAAAAAAAATTAAAGAAGGAAAGTAGCTGTTAGCAGCTGCTAATCACATGCAAATATCTTCATTAAGTCATGATTAATGGATTAATGGTGTCGCCACCTCAGTAAAAGTTTCTGCTGCTTGTTACTTTGGGTTACACAGACATGCTAACACAATGTTAGCTAAGAGAAGCATCAGCGATAATAGTTTCTGCTCATCCATCTGTGAGAGTCAATATCCAGCTGTGATCTCCAGGCTGTTGTGTGATTAAAAGTGTAATCATCAACTATGTTTAAGCTGTTCCGTAAACTTAGTTGATTATTTTTAATTAATATTGAGCAACTCCACAGTTATTTATCATACAATTTTGATTATGTTTGTAAATCAGTGGACCAGTCGCTGAATATTGTCTTTGATTGAACCAGGTTCCCTTCAGGTGCTTTTATTTGTTTTTATTTCAGTCTGCATTTGAGGTCATATTTTAATTATTCAAAGGTTGATCTCACTACTCAACCATCTAATCCTAATCCCTTTAATCTTTTAATCTTATCTAGGGGCGATAAAGAATCTTATTTCACAGCTTTTCCTTCAGTTTACCCAAAGTCTGGCCTCAAATATTAAACAATGGTCATGTTTGAAACAGAAATAAAATCTCTTTGATCATCAGGTAGCTTCAGATTTCTAAAACACGGATTGTGTTCAAAGTGACAGAATTTACTCCTTTAGCAGTGTCTTGTTTGGTATTTCAGCATCTTGTTTCTTCTTTTAAAGGTTTAATTGAATGAAATATGCCAAGTCTTTTCTAAAGATGATAAACTAAACTTACAAGTGTCAGGATCTCAGGTTGTTTGAGTTAGTTTGAGGTTTGTTTATTTGCTTATTCCCTTTTCTTTGATTCAATCAGTCAGGTTTCTATTTGACTTTGGTTCAATCCTTTGTCAGAGATTCCAGTTTATTATGTTTATTTCTTGTTTTTTTTATTCTTTGACAATTAAGTTTCTTTAGGTCTAGTTAATTGTTAGTGTTAGATTTATTTCCCTAGGGTTTCCCTGCAAACTGTTTCTAATCATCCATCTGATCCTTGTTCAATAATCAATTTCCCCAGTATATACACGACTTATTCTCCATTATTCCCTGCTAATTCCTCCCTTTGGTACCCAGTTATTTGCCCCGGTTCTTCCCTGGGTTCCCTGCTGTCTTTTTGCTTGGATTTATGATTTTTGTTCTGCTCTGGCTCCCTGTGCTCCCTGTGATTTTTGGATGTTTGTCCATCATTTATGCAAAGTCTTTTGCCATATGGATCCACCATCAAAACACACATCATGACAAGAAGGGCAAAATTTACATTTTCTAGGCACATTTATAGCACAATCGGGTAACTATGTTACCTTCAGTTGTTGTGAAAATGCTGTTGCTATACAGCATTTTAAAAATAGATATTTGACGACTCTGTCTCTTTAAGAACGATTTTACCAGAAGTAGGTAAGAAGGAAGTAGGTCACTGATAAGTAGGTCATATAATGACCTGAGCTGCTGTGCGGTTCCACCCGGTGTTTGCTAATTGCTTCTAGCTAGTCTGAAGGAGCTGGCCAGGGGAGTATTTTAGGTCTAGTATCTAAGTATATGTGAAATAAAATGAAATTAACTTTTCATCAAGCTAATGGAGCTTGTTTTAACTAATTAATTCCTTAATTGATGAAATATGACTAGTTCCACTGGCAGATTATTTCACTTTATAAGATATTCTTCTAATTTTATAAGTAATCAAACTTTTTCATCAATATTAATGGATTATAGACTTGAAACAAGCTCTGAAGCTCCTGCTGTGAAGAAGTGATGGTTTGAACTTCCCCCTCCTCTCTCTGCTTTTGTTTCTGCTCTTATTTACATCTCTGAGATTTGGGGTCATAGTTCAAGCATTATTTGATCTCTTTAGATGCTAATGAGCTGCTCCCAGCTGTAAAAAAACAACACCGTGTTACCACGGTTATTCTGCATCACAGCATCTGTCCAAAGAGAGAACGTTACAGAAATGTGTGAGGCCAAGCAACGTTTTCTCTGTCATGTAATAGAAACGTTGGTTGAAAGCTCAGCGGACAGTGACTTATGAGTAAGAAAGAGACGATGAACAGAAGTTTCAATGTAAGCTCCTTGCTGCTTGCTGGAAAACAAAAGAAGCGCCGACTCAGCGCCTTCACGGTGTGTATTCTGTCATCATCTGCTGCATCACAGCATTATTTTCAGGAGCTGGCAAACAACCCTGTGTTTCAACTTCATGGCGACTTAGAGATGAGGATGGCAGGCTGGTCCGGTCCAGATCCTTCCAAATGGTTCTTCATTAATCATTAAACTGTTAGGTTTTACTGCAAATTATTTTAGATGGCAAACATAAGCAGAGTTTAAAGTCAAAGTTTGAGTTAAAAAGCCTGTGGATGATGAATGAAGAGGTGCGGTTTGTGTTCCAGAGGGGTCTCCGTTCAGCTGGTGGCTCGGCGGGCCCGGTACCGGCCTGGTCCAGACCTACTGGGGAGGAGCTCATCCAGGCAGCCAGCAGTGTGCCTGCGGCCTGCAGGGCGACTGCGTGGATCCGCAGCTTTACTGCAACTGTGACGCCGACCGGATGGACTGGTACTGACAACCTTTCACACAAAAAAATTCTGTAGGAACTTTATGTAACAATTTTTTTTTAAATTACATATTTTTTTAAATAAAAAAAAATCTTAATTAATTAAAGTAAAACATTTATAGTTCCCAACATTTTTCTGCAGCCATTGAAGGGTTTTATTATATTAATTTTTTTGTAAGTAATTAAATTATAACAACTACTACATTATAATTTTATGAAATTATTTAAAATATGTATATTTTTAATAAACATATAATGAAATAAACATCAACTTGTGCAAAGCTTTTTCAGTTTGACTTAACATTAATACCACGAAGAGCTAATATGTTGAATATTGTTTTTTAAATTAACCGGTTAATATTTAGTTGACATAACTAAATTAGTTCCAAATAATTTCCCCTTTCATCAGTAGAGTCATATTTCTCCTACCGACTTCACTATAAAACTCTCCTGCTCTCCGGTAGATTCTCACCTGACACCTGAACACAGGTGTAAACGCACAGAGCCGCTCGTTCGGCTGAGTCGGAGGGTTAACTGTCAGATCTGATGCAATCTGGCTGGCTAGTAAGAATGGCATCCTCAAGAGAAAAAGCTGAATAAAAAGCCAAATCAAGCTGTTGCTGCTGTGGTTTTCTTCAAACTAATTAGTCTCATCAGGAAACACGTGAAAGCATCAGACAGTAATTTATCCTGCAGCTTCATTTCATATCACTCCTACCTTCCTGCTTCTCATCTCCTCTTTTGTTCCTCCGTGTTTGACTCATTTTCATTACTCCTTTACTTCTCCATCATCTCCCTTTGTCATCATGTTTTCATGCCTTCATCTCTTTTTACCTAATTTAGCATTTCTCTGTCTTACTTCCATCAGTTCTTGTGATTTCTATTCTGTGCAGGTGCATCAGATCTCTTGAAAATGCCTGAATATCAATCATGTGTTTTCATTGAAAGTGCTTGATATTCAAACTGCTGAGTTTTGTAATGAAATACAAGTGAATGTTTGACTAAAAACCTAAATTTGGAAAATGTTATTTACAGTTAGTTCCTTTTTTTTGTCCCTCTCTAACGTTAAATCAGACTAAACTTTTTTTGTTGGTTAGAATTTTTATTTGCCAGAAACTAGAAAATGTAGAAATACATATTTTTGAGATTTTCTTGTAACTTTCTAACTAATATTGTGGTTTAAGTATTTAATTTGAGAGGGGAGATAATGTACCATAACGTGATTTATTTGGATTGTTTCAATGTAATATTTATTATTACTAATGGATCAATTACTTATTGGCATATATTGTTTTACATTGAACAACGCTATTTAAATTGGAGGATTTTTTTTGTTCTCTGACCAGTCAAGGTGCATAAAGTGAAAGAGACATTTGAAAACATAGAATTTTGGTATATTTTAGACATTATTAATAACAGTAATTAATAAATAATATCATATGATCATAAATCAAAACTTTTTTTTGTTCATTTGTATTGTTTTTATCTACAAAGTTTTGCTGGAAAGTTCTTTAATTTTACGGTGGGAACTGTTTACAGCGATTCTCCTCATCTGTACCGTTTATCTCCTCCTATCTGAACTTTTCCTCCTCTTCCTCTCAAAGGAGCGAAGATTCTGGTTTTATTTCCCACAAGGAGAGCCTGCCGGTCCGATCGCTGGTGCTCGGTGACGTTCAGCGTCCCGGTTCAGAAGCTGCTTACAGGGTGGGGTCGCTCCAATGTCATGGCGACAGTAAGTCCATCTCTGGTTTAATTCACCTGTAAAGGTATTATAGCTTTTCGGCATCCCATTTAAGTGATATCATCAAAATCTTAAAATATGTTGGTCAATGTTTCATTTATTATTAATCAAAACCAACTCTAAACAAGTCAGTTTTTAGTCCTCATCTAAAGGAAGTCAGTGTTTTAGCTGTTTTGCTGTTTTCTGGAAGTTTATTCCAGATTTATGGTGCATAGAAGCTGAGTGCTGCTTCTCCATGTTTGGTTCTGGTTTTGCATGCATAGAAAAACTAGAACCAGAAGACCTGAGAGGTCTGGAAGGTGGAAACGACAACAGATCTTTAATATATTGTAGTGCTGTGCCAGTAAATGATAAACTAACAACAGTATTTTAAAGTTCTCTGAGCTACAGGGAGTCAGTGAAGGACTTTATAACTGGGTGATGTGCTCTGTCTTCCTGGTTTTAGTCAGAACGCCAGCAGCAGCTTCTGGATCTGATTGATTTTTTAGTCAGACCCGTGAAGACACTTGTTGCAGTAATCAATGCAACTAAAGACGAGTTTCTCTAGATCTCGCTGAGACATTAGTCCTCTAATCCTGGAAATGTTCTTCAAGTGATAGAAGGCCGACTTTGTGACTGTCTTAATGTGGCTCTGAAGGTTCAGGTCAGAACATGAGCCTTCATGCATCAAAAGTTGGTATCATGTTGGATCAGACAAAAACCTGATGCCTTGTTTCCAGCTGTAATAAAATCTGAATAATTGTCAATGTAACTCTGAGCTGTTTTGTCAGATATGGCTGCTCTACTGGTTGTTGTGTGAAAGCCATATTCCTGTTTCACAGAAAACTTCTGGAACGCAGCGTTTTTCGACCAGGAAACATCGTACCTCCACTTCCCCACCTTCCACGGAGAGCTGAGCGCAGACGTCTCCTTCTTCTTTAAGACCACTGCTTCCTTCGGGGTGTTCCTGGAAAACTTGGGCATCAAAGACTTCATCCGCATCGAGCTGAGCTGTGAGTGCAGCGTGAGCCCGAGGGCTCAGATTTGACGCGGATTAGGATGGTGTGCCAGTAAAACCTGGAAGCTTTAATCTGCTCACACCCAGAGAATGCAGTGTGGTTGGAAAAATCCTGCAGGGAAGGAAATGTTGTTTTTTGATCTGAAATTAACTAAAGGGCCTGGACTTTATTTGAGTTTTCATTATTGAGGTTGATCTAGGTGGTTTCCACACCGAATAGATAGTCTATTAGATTGGAGACCAAATTTGCAATATTTGTTACATTTTCAGCTGCTGTGGTTCTCTTTCTCACTGCATTGCATTGAAAAACCTGTTCCCCTCCTCACCTGTAGGGGCACTGTACCAAGAACCACTGAAGGAAGCAACACAAAACTTCTGTAGACGACACTGAGCGCAACTTCCTCCTTCGCAAAATGTAAACAAAAATCTGAGTGGCAACAGATTTTGTCTTTGCTAAAAGACAATGAACCTTTTCTGCCTCTAGCATTAGACTTACATGGTGTATTTACCCAGAATTCCCTAATTTGTAGTCCACTTCCTGCTCCAATCTAACTCGGTTGTGGACCAATAAAGTGCCTAAGAGCAAAATTTTGATTAAAGTAAACTCTAGTGCAGTTTGCCAGCCAAGCGGACAGGAGACCGCTCCAAAAGCAGGAAGTTCACTCAAGTGAAGGGCATTCTGGGTAAATTCAACCGAAACAAAGTCTACTGCTAGCGGGAGCAATGACTCGTGGCTTTTTGAGAATAACCACAAAAATATGATGCTGCATTTTTGATTATGTTTTGTGAAGAAGAAAGTTATGCTAAGTGTCTTATTCTGAGGCTTTCATGTCGTTTCCTTCAGTTGTTTTTGGTGCAGCGCCCCCACAGGAGAGGAGGGGAACAGGGTTTTCAAAGCGTTTGTTCTTTTGACAGTGCATTGTGAAAATTTTTATTTCCTTTATTTAACCACATAAACCCTGTTGAGATCTGAATCTCATTTTCAAGAGAAGTCTCTTGAAAATGAGCTGTTTATATTTTCTTATACTTTCTTACTGCAAGGCAACAGTACTGTCAAATGCTCAGCTCTCAGAAGTGATTCACAACGGGAAACATTGGGCCCGTGTTTCATTATTGTTTTCCTTTTTTAGCTCATTATGTGAACCTTTTTATCTGTTGCTTTTGGCAGCACCTCCTGACCAGGCATATTATTTGTCCCTGCTCGTGTTCTGCATTTCTTTCCTTTTAGATTCTCTCTGTCGCTGTTCTCAGTTAATCACTCAGCTGCTCTCACTCTATCTCAGTCCATTAATCATCTCTTCTCAGGATAAATTGCCCTCTGGTTCATTCAGTCTCTGCTAGTTCCTTCTCTTACTCTCACTTCACTCTCTGTTCTGTTTCATGTCTTGCATTGTCGGATTTCATCTCATAGTTTTATTTTTGGAGGTCAGGATGACAGTAGAACATACTAGAATACATTTATTGAAGAAAATTACTTGATTTCAATCATCAGTCATGAGTTATTGTCACAAATTGTTCTATTAAAGCAAAGAATATTAGAATAAATGTATTTTCTGTCTCTGCTGCTGATAAACATGAAGGAATTAGATCTGCATTTCCTAGATTTGTTAAATTTAAACTTTTAATGTGAGCAACATTTAACATTTAATTTAAAATAGAGACATTAAGTAAGGAGAGTCAATTGTGCCGAATTATAATAAATAACACTTATCAAATAATTATGAAATTAATTGTGTCAACCTGTGCTTCAGTTAAACATAAAATCTAATTTGAAAATCTAGTTTTAATTATTTAATGATTTAATAAATTATTTCATGTTCCTGAAAAAGTTAGAACCAACCAATCAGAGCCAGGAGGCGGGTCTTATTGCTGTCAATCATCCCTCCATGAGTACCACTCAGCATAGCCAATGATGACAACGATGAAACCGTTTTCCTGTGACAGTAAGTTGTTTTTCTGCCATTAGCACATTTAGCAGCGAGTACATGAGATTGATTGACGGCACTAAGACCCTCCTCCTGGGATGTTATTGGTTGTTTTTGGAGCATTTCTTTAGATTATCTGTCTCACTTTATACTGCCACGATATGGCAACAGTTTTGACAGATTTGTAAAACAAATCATATTCTTTATGAAAGTTACATACTGAAGCTTTAATGTGGGATTCCACAGGGTTCAGTTCCTGAGCTTCTGCTTTCTTGCTCTTCAGCTTTACTATATTTTTTTTCATTATCATTTCAGCCTCCACTCAGGTTATTTTCTCCTTCGATGTTGGAAACGGCCCACTGGAGGTTATCGTTGAGTCGAGTTACCCGCTCAACGACGACCGGTGGCATCGCATCCGAGCCGAGCGGAACGTGAAGGAGGCGTCGCTCCGTCTGGACGACCTTCCAGTCGCCACCCAGGAGGCTCCAGCTGACGGACACATCCACCTGCAGCTCAACAGCCAGCTCTTTATAGGTGAGGACGGCTCGTTTTTCCCCTCATTTCTCTTCCTCAGCTGCAGCGTTTGTGGCTTTTATCTCTTTATCCTTTAATTCTCTCGAGCTTTTCACCGTCTCATATCTCTCTACTGAACGCTTCCTGGATATAAATCTAATCTACTGTTTATTTTCTCACACAATATCTTCTGTGATCTCCAGGAAATTTGCTGCTGTCCCTACCTCTGCTGAAAGCTTTTAGCCTGTTTTTTCCCAGCAGTAAATCCCTCTGTTTCACATACATGTTAACAGCAAGAGCCACTTTATGAAAAAATCCATTGTTCTACAAAATCCATTGTAGAACAGATCACCTTCATGGCAGTTCATGCAAAGACTTTTCTAAAACAGCAAACCAGCTCGTTTTACCACATTTTCAAATGTTTGTTGTATATGTAACAAATATACAACAAATATTTGTTGTATATTGTATATTTGTTGCATTGCAAAGTGACTGCAATGCCACTTTGGTCCCTTGAATGTGGAAAGTTAAATTTTTTGTAGTTAATAAGTCACTGGCTTTATTTTAAAGGGTTCCTACAATGGCAAATTTACGTTTTGCATGTTTTTTGTGCTTCCATTTGGGTCTATGCTGCTTCTAAAACCAGGCTCAGTTCTTGGCAAAATGTTAGCATAACTTAAACATAAGATAATGCAGCATAAGTTGCCAAAAATCCAATATAAGTTAACCGTAGGTCACAACTAAGCAGGTGCTGCCCCTCTATTATCTACTACCCCAGTGAAGTTTTAGCCATTTTTCTAGCAACCCCAGCGAAGTTTCGGCCGTTACCTAGCAACCCCAGCGAAGTTTCAGCCGTTACCTAGCACTCCAAGGAAATCTCGCACTACTGATCAGCTGGTTTTATTGCTGATGCAATTCTTTTCCAAATACTTTTTAAAAATATTTATTAATATCAATACTTACAGTTGGTAGAAAGAAAAATAACTTCCGTTGACAATATTTAGTTATAACATGATAAATATGTACACTTTGATTTTCTTCTTAGTCTTTCCAGGTCAGATGCAGCTCTGTTTTTCTTCTGCTGGGTTAACAGATGTAAGCGTCTGCAGATCCGTTAACACTGCACACACTTACGAACAGATGGAAACCCCCCCCAAAAAATTTGCTGAAACAAGAAGAAATTAGCATCAGTGTTGTAAACAAGCAGACGCTGCAATTAAATTATTAACTTGTTACTCGAGGCGACCACACTGAAGTTAACCCTAATCACTCCTCCTTATGTTATTCCAAGTACAATAGCTGGGCTAATATGAGATTGTTTGGATTTCATTTTATTACATTCCCACTTCACCAAAAGTTGTTCGATCCTCAACTGTAAACATTTGAGTTGATTGGATTCTCATCTGTGGAAATAAGATTTTTTTTTAATTACTATAGGCTGATAATAAAGTTTAGTAAAATGGTCTGAACTTTGCTGATAGCCACACTCTTAAAGGGAAACTCAGTTCCTAAAATCTGGTTAAATGCCAGAAAATCTCTTGTGTTTTGCTTGTGAGAAGAACATTGCATAATCTTTTACAGTTCACTCATTGCAGTGGTTAAGACAAGGCTGAGAATGCTGGGAAATTGAGTCCAGATAAACAAAGACATATCGAGGCCCTGCATATGGAGTGATTTACTAAAATATTCTCTCCCCTTGATTTTTCTTCTCATTTTGTCACTTTGCAACTACAAATTTCAGTCCATATTGTAAGAATTGGTTCTCTTACATTTAACGGAAATTGGCTACACTGCATTTTATTTAAGGGTATGGTAATAAAAGGGTCTACATATCTTTGATTTACTTCTCAGATTTTTATTTTAACTAATTTATTGCTTAAAAACTTTGCTAATTTTTGTGTTGGGTTGTCACCTAAATTACTAAAGGAAATGGTTTGAATACTTTTGTGGGGAACAATAAGAAAGAGACAGTAAGAGACACAAAAACATTATAATACCAAGTTGTTGTCAATTGTATTATTCTCTTAAATCTCATCACAGTAATCTTCAAGATAAGTAAAGAAAACCAAATCTAAGTGATCATATATTTCCAAATTTCAAGTCAGAAAACTTGGATAAATCAAAGAAAACTTGGATAAATGCAGAAAAAATAGTTTTTTAATTGTTCTTATTGTTTTCATTAAGAACATTTCCTGTATTGTAACTTTGGAGAAAATCCCCCCCAAAATACTGAAATATAAGTTGCACCTCACGCAGTTTCACAAAATGTTTCCAAACACACAAAAATCTCCGAAACTTTTCTAAAATAACTTCGTTTATTTACAAAAAAAAACAATTCACATCGAATCAACTGTACTGCTAAACAAGCCGTTCCCTGGAGAACAGGCGTTTCTCCCTGTGCAGCTAATTAATCCTATCCCTCCCCACTGACATGAATTATGTAAAACTAAACGTTGGGTTATTTAAGTTCGGCCTCCTTACTGCTGTACTTTAAATATATTTCAGTACAAGAGTTGTATTCACAAGAATGCAAACTGTTCCATTGTTTGAGTTATAAGATGCTGTGTCTTCTTGTGTTTATTCATTGGCTGTATTTATAGGCCATAATCCTGCTCTGTTTTACACGGCAGTGTAGTCTATTGTTTTGATTAATAAGCCGTGTTATTGCCTTGCATGGATTCATAACCAACGTCGCACCGCTGCTTCTGATTGGTGCTAAAATCTGCCGCAGTAAGAAATGAGCTCAGTGTTGTTTCAACTGCAAAGTTTTCCAAAACATTCCTCCAGCTTTGTCTTGGTGTTTTGAAATGTTTTTACAAAGTTTATGCTCTTTAAAAAAGACTAAACAGCATCAAATTCTGGAAATCTTAAGCTTAAAATGCTAAGAAACATCTAGCAATTGATGATTCAAATGATTAATCAGACAATTATTCAGTTAATCAAATAAAAAATTGGCACAATTCACCAAATTTTTATTTAATCACTTAAGCATTTCTTATTCAATATCAGAAGTAGATTAAAAATGCAAATAAACTAATAATTATTAAGTTATTTGAGAACGCTTCGTCACTTGTAGAATATTTGACACATTTTTGCATTAACTGATTATTGAATTGACAGGTAAAGATGCTTAATGAGAGATTTAGCTTTTCACAGAATTTGGACCAGGACCAGGTTCAGCTAAATCTGTTCCAGCTGATGAGTTCTGAGTAAAATATGTTTACAAACGCGCATATGGTGCAACCCCATCACAATTTTTAATCATTGATTTCAGAGTCTGTAATTAATTAACTAATTGCAATTAATCACATTTTAATCATAAAAATAAGCAACATTTTCAATTTAAAGGCAGTTTTTGCTCCCACATTATTGAATAAGTGGACATATTAGCTCAATAGCATAGATAGTTATTGTTATTAATCTTTTATTTATGTCATTCAGCCCTCAGATTGGTGTACAGTGTTATTAATCAGCTGGTTATTTTCTTCTCTGGATATCAACCAACTTTAATTTCATCCTTCATAAAAACAAATGTGCTCCCACTGCAGACACGGTTATCTCTGTCTGTCGAGAACTGCAGCTTTGATCACTCACAGATGTTTTATCTGTATTTTATTCACTCCTTTCTCTGCTTTGCTTTATTCCACACAATGCTTCTTGGCTTTAAATTCCTCCTGTTAGCTGCATATTCACTATTATCGCTGTCATTTTAATTTTACCAGCAGATATTTGGTTTGATCGTCTGGTAATGTGTGCAGATTGTTGGCGCTGTATTTAATCACACATTTATCCTCTCTGCTCTGCTAAAAGATTTTTTACTGACAGAAAATGAGATGAGATATTTCTTGGTTCTTGAACAACATTAACAAGGTCAAGTGAAGAATTTCTGAGGCTTCAAAGCCCTGCAGTTTCCTCGAGTGGACTGTTATATGAAATGTGAGCAGCTGCGTTAAAAGGCATGTGGTTATTGATGAAATTGCACACAAAAACACAGCTGCAGCTGCAGTTGATCTGATGATCTGATGCTCTGATGCTAACGAAAATCATCTACAGACATCTGATATGTTTAGCCTCAGCGTTGATTTTCAATATTTTTTTTATATCTCAGCTTCATGTTTTTTTTTCTGGTGAAATCTAAAATAAACCATTTAAATGTAAAAGGCACTCTGAGGCAGTTAGCCGCCATGTGCTATCCTTTAATTTGCACAGAGAAAATATCTAAAATAGCACAAAGACTGCTGTCATTCCCCCACTTTTCGTACTGATGCACAATAAATCTCACCTTAATGTAGAAATCCACTTGTATATGCAAGTAAATGAGCGTCAGGTTGATATTTTATGGTCCTAAAAGCTGAAAAAGTCATATAATAATGTAAATGTATAACAGAGGACTTGTTTATTAAATCTTCCTTTTTAATTTCTACATTGAGTAAAACATCTATGAGGCATAAAGCGGTGGTATGACTTATTTTCCAACCACTAAGTGCCATTTTGTAGCACAATCAAGTAACAATATTACCTTCAGTTGTTGTAGAAATATATACTAAACATAATTTTAAAGAGATTTGACTTTGCAATTTAGCGCCTAGAAATTGGGCCTCTGTCTCTTTAAGAAGCTCTTACTCGTTGCTTCTCCATTCTTTGTGGAAATAAATGTTTAGTCATCTTGAATGGTTGCCACGAAAAATTTAAAGATTCTTAAAACATGCATGAAAGAATCAAGACAAAAATCCAGTTATGTTTTAATAACAAAAATACATAAAACATAAAACCTTCCCTTTAAAAATTGAAAGGTTGGTTCATTCAAACCACTTATGCATAGGTAAAATGTGTGTATCTGTGTCTCCATTGACTATAAAATTGCCCCAAATTTGAATTACAAGTAAGATTCTCTTGTAAAAGTCTTTAACTTTTACAAAAATATGTGTTTTTGAACATATCACCTGTGATTTTAAATTACATTCATTTAACGGCAACATTGCAATTTCGAAAAGGTTTTGCACATATTTGTGTTTTGTTGTTTCAGCAAGACCATAAAAACATTATTTTTAAACATCTAAATGTAACATTTAAATTAATTTAAAACTCTTTAAAGCCAGATTGTTATTTTTTTAGATTCTGGTACGTTAAACCCTGGATTTAAAAGAGATTGTTCATTAAATCTGTAAATATGAATTTTCTTGCATGTGTTAGTTGCTCTTCTGGGAACAGTGGAAGTGAACAGGTGAATTTGCAGCTTAATTATCTGAATAATTATGCAGAAAGCTGGATAACAGTAGATGTGATTCTGACACTGTTCTGTTGATATTTGCATAAAAAGCCTAATCGGTGCACGTTAAAGAGGATCAGTGTCGCAACAATTTATCTTTCCATGCATCATTGCTGGTCATTTTCTAATAAAGCACAACTGCTTTCATTGTGTTTTCTCAGACGAGAAGATGAAGGAGGTTTTCTGTCTGCTTTAATAATTTATGAGTAATATCAGAGCGCAGACTGGGGGAGAGTCTCTGATTTATTGGAGTGAAAATAAGAAGCTGTCATGTTGAACCTCAGGGACCAAACAGCTGCTTCATGAGTTTGCACTTCGAGGACAATAAAAGCTTCAATTCCTGATCTCTGCTTTGAAAGGTTGCCATGTTTTAACGACAACAGAAACCCGACTGAATGAAAAGGAAAACTTCCTCACTTTTCTGATTGCTACATTTTCAGCTTTTTTTTTAGCAAAATGAAACTTTTTGAGTCGCTTTTGCATTTATTGGCGAATCTGTGAAGGTTTGCGGCTTCTTTGAATGTGCTCAAATAAAAGCAAGGACACATTTTTATTTTATTCACTTGCATAGCATGCAGCATTGTGCAAAACTCTTCAACCATTACCATCTTCTTTTGCTTATAAGACTTTATTTTGGGTTTATTGAAAGTCTCTTAATGTTTTGGGGGTTTTCCTTACAGTTTTCTTTATCTTTGTTTTTACTCATGCAGCCAATCAGCTGCAAGGAAAACAAATGCAGCTCCTGGATTGGAGCTTCATTTGCAAACACTAGCCAATAGCGTGTCGACAGCTTTTCGTCTAAGAAGTTCAACTTTATACTCTGTAGCTGTTTTTCTATTCAAAATTTGCATGAAAATTTGTCAATATTCCATTACTGTTGAAAACACAAGTTCATAATTGCTATGTTTTAAATAATAAGAAATGTGATTAAAATCATTGGATAAGTTTGTTCATGTGATAAATGATTAAAAACCATGCCATACCATCATCCTCCAACTACTTCCTGTTCCTTTCTTCTTTGTGGTTTGCATCAGCAGCAACATCTGGTTGTTGATCATGTGACTCGAGCGTTTCCATTGCAGTTTTGTAAAATAAACCAATTTTGATACAGCCAAAATAACACCTTATTTTAGCATGGAAACTTTTTATCAACATTCCCTTAACCAAATTGTTTTCGAAATATCAAATTGTACAGTTATCTTGTCAATGGAACTACAACTTATGAAAAAAATCTATGAATAGACAAATTTTCCAAAACAATTTTGAGTTAAATTCCACAGAAACACCTGAGAATAGACGTTAGTTTGCTGTATCTTTAACTTCAACAACCTGTAGCTTTATTTTCTGAATATTTTTTGTTTTCAGGAGGCACGGCGTCCAGGCAGAGGGGATTCAGAGGCTGCATCCGCGCTCTGCAGCTGAACGGTGTTACTCTGGACCTGGAGGAAAGGGCGAAGATCACGCCCGGCGTTCGGCCCGGCTGCCCGGGTCACTGCAGCAGCTACGGCTCGCTGTGCCAGAACCAGGGCCGCTGTGTGGAGAGAGCCGCTGGCTTCCACTGCGACTGCAGCCTGTCGGCTTACACTGGAGCCTTCTGCCAAACAGGTGTCAATAATAAGTGCAGATAATGTTTTGGACATGTGATATCTGTGCTAAAGTACATGTACTTCCTTGCAAATCTTATATATTTATTTATATTAGCTATTTTCAAATATACAGTACATGGCCCCAAGCAAAGTCATAAGATTTTCATATTCAATAAATTAGAAAATGCATTCTGGTGAGGCTAATTTTGTCAGATTAAAATTTTCAAAATAAGGTCTTAAACATGCATTAAGCCTACTTGTCTGTATTAAAATGTTTTTTTTCATAGGCAATATTGTAATTCATTACCGTTAAGTGGAAAATCATAAATTCAGCTAATTAGCTGATGTGCAAATAATAAAGCTAATATTTCGTTTAGCTCTTTAGCGCTTATGCTGACTTTGAAAACATAAATGCTAATTTATTTGGCTCTTTTGTAAACTGTCAGTTGAATAAACTCCAACATTTGCGTTGATGGTTTGGTTATCATCTATTAAGATGATACTTAGATGGTATATTCATGCTCTTATTTTGAAGGGAGTGAAGAATGTTAATTAGTTAGTTCCATTTCCTCTCCTCATGTTCTTCCCCCACCATTGTTGTAAAGACTTGAAATCATTAATCTGTGTTTAAACAGTTTATGTTTCATTTAGTGATGAGTTATTGAGATAAATGAGCTTTTCAATAATAACCTAATTGATTGATATTTTTTGTACTAATTTGGCATTTATCAAACGAATAAATCTCTCTTAAAGCTTCCTTAAATCTGTCGACTCCACATCTGTTAGGCCGAATGAATTAACACAGATTCTCTGACTAGAAGAAACGTGTGAAAACCATAAAGATGTGAAACCAACCAACTGGTTTCGGTTGGATCTCACAGAACAGACTTTATATTCACAGAACAGATTTTTTGGGTCGACTTCACCTCTATTGCAGAAGGTGGGTGGTGGTGCGTCTCTGCTGCTACACCCACTGAGAACAAAGAGAATAACAATGCATTGTTATTCCGACCGTCCGTAAATCCTTTAACTTGAGAGTTGTGCCGTCTCTGCGCTTTAAAAGGACCCTCTTAACCCCCCCGCCCACCGACTATTGACATGCTGTATTTATCTCCCACTGTATGCTGATGCACACTGTGTGTGACTCACACTGACGCACTCACTGCTTAATATTTCACAAAGAAAACACAGTTTTATGTTTAAATAGCCCTAAGAAAACTTCTTTCACTCAACATGCTTATACTATTTTGACTTTTTGTCAAAAGTAAATTTTTCAGATCATCAAACTGAATTTTATATCAGACTAAGATACGTCGCGTATATTTAATGGGCAGTTTTTATACAATGGTTCATCTTTCATTACTAAGGGCAAAAAGATATCAATCAAATTAAAGCTGACCTGCTATACCTTCTTGAACATCTTAGAAACATCTTAGAAAAGGATCTATGGGGATACAAAACATATATTTATTGCACAAAATCATTATTGGATGTTCTTGAGTCTCAATCACTTTAGATCCAAATAAGTTGCTGCTGGCCACGCCCCCTAACTCAATGTTTGCACTCGTATGTGAAAATGGCTGTAAATGTACAAGACCGTCCATGTTAGAAAAGCAGAAGTGGAGCCTTCTGCACAACCATCAAGAATGCAGAAAGCAGTTTCTAGATGCTACATGTCTGCAGCCATTTTGAAGTGCAAGTGTAAAAATTGTGTATTTTTATGTAGTATCTAGAAACTGCTTTCTGCATTCTTGTTGGTTGTGCAGAAGGCTCGAGTTCTGCTTTTCTAACATGTACGACTGTATAATTTCAAATCTGTTTGCAGCCATATTTAAGTGTGAGTATCAACATTGAATTATTCTGTTCACTGATTTTAAAGGGATTATTTTTAAACTAAATGTTGGTTTTACTCTTCGATTTTATTTCGACCTATACCTGCAGGCGCCCTGTGTCTTTATTTTAGAAACTGAATCCACATGGTACCGAGTCCATATGTACTAAAAGGTCTTGTATAAAGTCACCCCTAGCAAGCGCGAGAGAGGTTTTAAAAAATCGAATAAACAGCATGACCTTTTTAGTTAATTTACGTTTAATTACTGCCTGGACTGAGCTGTAAATTAGAGGCTAAATAACAGCGCTGAACAATGAGTCAGAGACACTGAGGTCATTAAACCTATTCTCAAAATGTCAGCAATACCTCAGCTCAACGTTTCGCAGGAGAAAAGCCACTTGTGAAAATCCTGGAAAATTAACTTTTCTCCTATTAGTTAAGAGAGAAATTGATAAAAATCTAAATTAAATTTGACCTTTGATCTATAGAAAACATGTTCATTACACTTTTTGGATGAAATCATTCTTAGATAATGAAATTTGTATGACGTTTAAGTAAAATCAGCTAGAACCAAATACACAACCAAGACGAGTACAGGTGAGGATAAAGAGTAATCAGCCTGAGGAAGGGAGAGTAAGCAGCACAGTGAAGGTAAAGCTGTAATTATGAAAATTTTTGTCTGGTCAGTTCAGAGTTTGCTGTTTTAAGGCCTCTTGTCACTTTAAATTTAAATAAACTGCTTCTGGTCACTTCCCCCACCCCCATCTCAACATTTACACTCGCACATAACAATGTCTGCAAACAGATGCACAATTATACAACCGTACATCTTTGAAAAGCAGAAGTGGAGCCTCCTGCACAACCAACAAGAATGCAGTAAACAATTTCTGAATGACAATTCAACAACAAAACACTTGTCATTTCCAGCAGCATATGTACCAGTTAAACATGCTTGAGCTGAATTTGGGTTGCTAGGTAACGGGCAGAACTCCACTGGGGTTGCTAGGTAATGACTCAGTGTGACTTAATAATTGGGAGGTTTTTGACAGCTGGATTTATATTTTTAGATGTGTATAAAACCCCCATAGTGAATTTTGCATAATATGTCCCCTTTAAACATCAAACATTAAATCTTGATATGTTGAAATAAAATCTGACTTTGAGCTGGCTGTTTTTCTGCGAGGCATCAGGAAACCAGACGCCTCCCTCTGAAGGGATCTGCTCTCTCTCTTCCAGAGGTGTCAGCCGGCTTTAAATCTGGGACGTCGATCAGCTACGCCTTCAAAGAGCCCGACGAGCTGAGCAGAAACGGCAGCGACCTGCCCTCCTCCATCTACTCTGACCCGCTTCCCAGAGGAGAAAACGTCTCCCTGAGCTTCAGGACGACTCAGAGTCCGGCGCTGCTGCTCCACGTCAGCTCCCACTTCAACGAGTATCTCACTCTGCTCATCAACAGGCACGGTAAGGGTCAGGAGGTCATTCCAACAGAGGGCCACGGTCAAATGTAAAGAATAAATTATACACAATGCAGTTATACAGTGAATGTTGTTTTTATTACTTCAGTCTCTATAAGTGAGTTTTCATTCTGGAGAATGAAATAAACGAAGAATAACTTATTGAAAAATAATTTGAACTCAATGAAAGTAACCTATAAACTGCTTTCAGGTTCTGTAAAAGTAACTGCGAGAAGTTTTGTGAAAGTTATCTGTAAACCGCCTGTAAATAATAAAACAAAAAGTGTAAATTTTCCAAAGTAAATTTCAGAATGGATTCTGTAATTGTAGATTCTGTGAATATAATGCAATTTCTGTGTATCTTCTGAAAACCTCTTCAAAGCAAGCAGGAAGTTCTGGGAAAGTTCTGGGAAAGTTCTGGGAAATACGTAAAACTAAACATATAAAATTTGGTAAATTTCAGAATATAACCTGGATTTTTTTATAGAAATAAGTAGACTGGAAAGTAACCTATAATCTCTAGAAAGTAACTTTAAAAAGTCACGATTGTGTAATTTCCTTTCCTTTGTAATGTTCTGACAGTGACCCATAGGCTTTAGAAAGCAATTGTTTAGTTCACATATTTCATAGAAATTGTTTTTGTCCTTTTTTTTCATGAAGTCAAATGTTGTAGAAAAAAGGAGCCACTTAACGAAACGACTGGAAACTCGTTTTATCTGTAAAATATGTCCAGAAGTTCAACTTCAGCCTTTCATTTTCTAACACGCCTGGCAGTTTGCAACTTGATTTGCTGTTAATGGATTTTATTCCTGCTGTTAATGACTTAAGGAAGCTGATAGGAAGTGAGGCATTACGGTTTTGTGCTGACATCCTAAAAGCAAAACAACCAATTAGGAGCTTTTTCCTTCAGATAACCAAGACTCCAGATAAAACTGCTGCAGCTCAAACACATGAGTTTTACTGATTATTCTAAATTAATGTAGCAACATCAGGTAGGTTGATTATTACCTAATATTTTTAATGCGCTTATTGTTGTTTTTTTATTTGTTGATCCTAAAGAACAAACTTAAAAAATGTGACCGGCTGCAACAAAACCATGAACAAGTCTGGGACGTTTCCAGATTCTGAAAGTTTTTTATTCTAAGCTTTCCAATGATGCCAAACACATGGACATCAAAAGAGAAGTTATTTTGTGTGCATTAATATTTGCACTGTAAAAATAATGTAAACTTAACTGACTTTGGCAGAAACAAAAATCTTCTTCTGCTCTATTAAATATAAAAATTATCCACACATTTCTGTCAATTGTATTTAATCACCAATTAAATCATTTTGAATTAAATAAAAATTACAATAGCTCCTAACACGTGATTACAAGCAAGAAAAGTCGTAAAAAACAAAAGAACAGTTCTCAGCAACTGAGACTCGTTCAGAAGAATCAAATTGTTCATGAACGACAAATCAAAACTCTCAGCAGGTCTGAATTGGTTTCCTCCGAACTCCTAAGTAATTCTGACGTTTTCTTTCCGTTTTTTTTTTTTTTTTTTTGAATGACCTGGTTCTAAGCTAGTTATAAATTATTATTTTTAACCACAGCCATTTCCTAATCAGCCATTTATTTTCGGCATTTGAGTTCAAGACGCGGCAAATAAACTGTCATTTACGTGCAGTCCCAAGATGACCACTAGGGGGCAGTTTGAGAAAGACTGTTGTCGAGAAATATTCTCTTGAAAGTATTTGGTTCCAGCTGAAGCTCTCAGTAATGACCAAAGCGTTTCTGTTAAATCTCCACTTTAGAAGAAATAAATCCACTCTGATATTGAGAAGGAATTATCCTCCTAATCCAGCTGTTATCAAACAGATTAAACACATAATCCTAATCTGTGGGCAAAAAGACTCACAGAACAACAAGGCCGCCTTCTCAGAGAAGAGAAAACATCTCTAGCTTTGGAGATTTAAATCGTTTCTTTGTTTTGTCTTGCTTGTGAAGATGAGCTGGAGCTGAGGTACAAGCTTGACAGCGGCAGAGCTGCAGAGGTGCTGAGGAGCAGCATGAGGGGGCTGGCCAACGGGCTGCTGCACACCGTTACCATCAGGAGGTCGGCCGACTCCGTGTCCATGCAGGTAAAACCGCCTCATTAGTGTGCACAACGCACAGACACCGAGCAGCACCTGGATCCCCGTAGAGCTTCCTCTCTTTCTGCTTCTGCGCCACAAACTCTGCAAAACACATCAAAGCTTCGCTGAGATAATTTACCGGAACCAGAAGTTGGACTAGATCAAAGGTCTGCGACCGGCGTCTCTTTGGACCTTCCACAATGACTTCTAAAAACAAAATTATAAAAACTAACCAGTGTGGGGGTTTTTTCAAGGTCGTGTTAAACAAATATTTTATTAGCTTTAGAACATGTTATATTATTACATCAAAAGAATAGCTGGAGAGGGCAGCATAGTATGAACTGTTATTTAAAAATAATACGTATATTGTTGTTGTTGAACAGATGAAGAAGTGCTAAAAGTCTTGGTTCATCTTTTCACAGTAAAATATCTGGTCATTTTTTTCACAACATTTTTTTGCATGATCAACTTCCAGATGTTTCTCCTGAGGAAAAGAATGAAAAAGTCTCATTATGGCGCAACATGTTTTTGTAATGACTGAACGAACTCAAACTCATTTACATGTGATTCTAACTGCATTTCTCATTTAAAGGAGCAGCATAGATTTTTAAAAGTTTTACATCATGTTATCTTATCCCTTCATCAAAAACATACTTAGAGAACAAGAAGTAACATTAACTGCTATTTTAAAATAATATGTATATTATTGTTGAACAAATGAAGAAGCGCTAAAGAACTTTCTAGCTTTCCAGCATGAGAAATCTGGAAAGTCTTCACGCTACAATGAGATTATTTTTTTTTTGGCAGCTGCACCAAAATTAGTGCATTCGGCAAAACTGCAACAGGAAACTACAATTTTACTAAAGATACCGTATCCTGTCCATAATAGAGATTAAAAAACGCAACAGGAGAGAAAAAGTAACGATCATAATATTAACGGTCTGCCCTCCATCTGCCTCTGTACCTGTACATGTCAAATCAACATATTGAACAGATTGTTAATTTTTTTTGTCAAATATTGAATTGCTTGAGTAAATTTCCGATCTGTTTTTGACATTCAGATGAGGTGGAGGGCGAGTCGTTGTTAACGAGATATAAGGCTAATTAATGTTAAACCTGTTCAGCCTTCGTTTGGCAGTGAGGTTCAGATCTCAAGGACACTTAAAATTATCCAAAAGTCCAAATTGAGAACCAGGTGCGTTTTATTCCTGAGGCTCTGCTCAGTACTAACGTGTCACTTCCTGGAAGAAACTCCAGCAGAGCAGCCGAAAGCCATGAAATATGAAGCTTCCTAATCATATCTTGGCTTACTGAATCACCGATCTTGTTAACAACCTCGGATGATATACGAGGGGAAATGCATCTCAGCAGCAGCCAGTGTGTGTGTGTGTGTAATTATAAACATAGTGAGATAAATAAGAAGGTGACCTCGTCTTGCTCTGGTGCAGCCTCCTGATTCATGGCGTTTGCAAGGAACCGGTGAAATATGAGCCCCTTCTTATCCGTTTATATCATTGTGAATTGTTTTTATCTTTAGTGTTCTGCAATAGAAAGCAGGTTGCTGGAAGTGATTGTGGAGAAAATTATCTCCTACAGCAGATTTACTTTTAAAGCTCCTCATGTTTGAGGTATTTTTCTCTCCTTTCAGATAAAAATGATCTTCAACCTGTTTCTTTACCATAAATACTGAGCATTATTCTTTTTATTTCCCATCAGATCGACGATAACGCCAGAGAGGACTTCAACCTGAGCTTCGCTGCAGAACTTGGCAGCCTCAGGTCTCTCGTTCTGGGCCGAGTGCCGGGTAAGTCGGGATGGACGGAGGTCCGTTTGGATAAAAGCACTTTGACTCGTTAGCTCAATCTCTGGGCTGCTTGGCTTTGTTTTTCTCTCAGCTCTGAGAGGCAAATATATACGTTACGAGCAGGACTAATCCAGATGCATTGAGAGAAATTTAAAGGGGCAGTGTTACGTAAAATCAAACTTTTTGAACTTTTTGAACACGTAATAATGTAATTCTCTCGCCTAAAACATGCCTGGAGTGTTCTTAGATTCTTTCATGCATGTTTGAGAAATCATTTAATCTCCATGGCAACTGTGCAAAATGCTTGGGTGGACTTATCCCCGCCTCCACGTACAAAGCTCCTCATCCTCAGAGCAGAAGTTTCCAAACTTCAAAATTTCCGCTTAACAGAGCACCCGTCGCATGCGGCTTCCCCACTCTGCTCCTTCAGACTAGCCAGCAGCAATTAGCAAACACATAGAGGACCTGCACATTTGCTAAGTTCATTATATGAGCTACTTCTCAATGAAACACTGGTAATAATGTAGTTGAAGGGTTAATGTGATGACTTTCTGAAGGTGGAGTTTCAGAATGATCAGAAGTTTTTAAAGAGGCAAAGGTCCAATTTCAAAGAAGTCAAATTTCTTTTCCGTCATATTTGATTTTTGTTAATGTGTCTGAAAAGTACATTATACTCCCTCTTCAATGGAAACGCTGCAGTTGTGTTTTTAGCTGAATATCGATACAATTTTGCGGCGCATTTGTAGCGAGTGACAGATCTAATGACATTCTGTAGATAATCTGCCTCAGAGCACTTTCGTCACCACAGCTGGTATAAATTTTATCTCCTGTGATGTAAAGTTCCTCCGAGCTCAGTGCTGCCCATGGGGTTTAACCGCCTTCATGTCAAAATGTGACCCACGATCCCCTCTGTCAAACCAGAGTGGGTCCACAGTCAAATCAGAATCAGAAAAAGCAGCGGCGAAGTGGGTTTCCCGTCGCTTCCCCCCAGCCTCGTCATCCATCAGGCTAACTAATGGAGCCAGAAGGAACACAGGGAGGCTGGGAGAGACGTGATGTAGCGAGCAAAGCAACAGCTGAAAGACGGCTGTAATGTTTCCTCATCAACATGCAGATGTGTTCAGGTAACAGTCAGCTCTCAGTCATCTGATGCAGCTGTTTGTCGGCTTTAGCAGCTGCTGTTTACGCTGCAGAGAGGAGTTCAGATGAGTGATGGAGAGGATGGAGTCGGTGAAATTAACAGATAAAGGCAGAGAGGGAAGATTTGTCCCATGGAGTGATGGATGCAGACGTTCAAGCTCCATATTTGGCAGCTTGTCAGCTGGATTGAATGTTTTTATGAGCTGAAGTGAGTAATAACACGAAGCAATGAGCTTTGGTGACATCCTAATGTTTGTGCGTATCATGATTAACTAGGCCAAAGGGGTTTTCAAACAACCTCTTTGAATTCTCTGTCTAAAAAAGATGCATTCAGACCTGAACCTTCAGAGACACATAAAGACGGTTAGAGAATCAGCTTTTTGTCAACGGAAACAAAACTAAGGTTATTATCTTTGGACCCAAAGAAGAACAATATAGAGTCAAACAGCTTCAGTTATTACAACTAGAAACTAGTTGTAATAACTAAACTAGTTGTAATAACTAAAACTAGAGATCAGACTGAAATCTGAGTGTAGAACCTTCAGAGCCACATTAATATAGTCACAAAGTCGGCCTTCTGTCACCTGGAGAACATTTCCAGGATAAGAGGATTAATGTTACAGCAGGATCTAGAGAAACTCATCCATGTGTTTATCTTTAGTCACATTGATTATTGCAACAGCGTCTTCACAGGTGTGACTGAAACATCAATCTGATCCAGAAGCTGCTGCTGGCGTCTGACTGAAACCAGGAAGTTAGAGAACATCACCCAGTTATAAAGTCCTTCACCGGCTCCCTGTAGCTCAGAGAACATTAAAATACTGTTGTTAGTTTATAAGTCACTGAACGGCTCAGCACCACAACCCAGTAAAGATCGGCTGTTGTCATAGCAACTTTCCAGACCCCTCAGGTCTTCTGGTTCTGGTTCTGCTCTGCATCCCCAGAACCAAAACCAAACATGAAGAAGCAGCATTTGGTTTTTGGACTAAACTTGCAGAAAACAGCAAAACAGCCGAAACACTGAGTTCCTTTAGATCAAGGCTGAAAACACCAGGTTTGAGTTTTGATTGACAATTATAGAAAATTGATCAACATAGGTGATTATTTTAACGATGATACTCATGTACAGCACTCTGAACTGCCTTGTTGCTGAAATGTGCTGTACAAATAAACTCGACTGACTGATTCTCAGATTCGGACTCCTTGGATCCGGACCTGGCCCGGCTCGGCGCGCTCGGCTTCGCCGGCTGTCTCTCTGTGGTTCGGTATAACTCCATCAGCCCTCTGAAAGCAGCTCTGCTCCACCCAGACTCCAGCCCAGTCGTCGTCCTCGGACCCTTGGTCCGGTCCAACTGCGGCTCGTCGGCTTCAGCCAATCCCTACTCAGCTGAGAACACGCACCACCTGTCAGGTGAATGTGACTTCAGAGTTATCACCTGCAGATGACCAAGATCCAACAACAGCCAACCTGTCTGCTTGTTATTTTTTTCCACATGCAGGTTTTAGAAGAAAAAATATTGCACATTTTCATGCAAATATTTGTAAAGTAACGCCGTTCTGATTATAAAAAAAAAATCACAATGAACTGCAAAATCTTGGAGGGAAAGATTATCGTACCAGAGAAACTTTATGCTCACAAACAACATCCACAGTCTTCTATATGGTCTGGCTGTCGACTCCAAACATTACATGAGCTGTGTTATTAACAATTATTATATGACCATGGAAAAACAAACATTTTGAACAGAGAAACTTTTATTGAGGAAAAGGAGTTCATGAAATTTACTTTTACTGCAGAGAATTTGACAGAAAAGTAGAAACGCTCACTCCGTCTTTTTCTGTCCTAATCAGTGACCACACACCATTTTCTATCAGAAAAGTGTCAAAATCTCTTATCTGCTTCGAGAAGCAATAGAAAGTTGGATTGTGACCCATTTATGTTTCACACAAGCAACATGAAAGGTTTTCTTGGTTCCAGTTTAAACCAGTTAAACCAGAGAATGATCAATTAGATAAATGTACTTTAATGTTCAGAGTTTCATTTTCTCAAATGCCTTGGGCTGACATTCAAGAAAAAGCATTTAAATTGTCTTCTTTCTGTTTACGTTAAAAATAATCCTAAATGACGGATCGATCTGTGCATAAACGCAGCGTATTTGGGACAGGATTGTGTTCAACAGCAGATGGTTCTCAGTAGGAGCTCAGTGGAGAGTTTTATCCTCAGGCCGCAGCTGTAAATATGATTCAAAAACAAGCACAGGCCCTTTTTCCTTGTTCTGGAAATAATTGCCCAGCCTTATGCTCTCTTGATTCACAGATGGTGTTTAAGTTCTCAGCAGATGGGCAATACATTAATATTTACTGAGGAAACAACAAAACAAATGTTTCTGAGACAATATTTTTGTCTTTTTGGAGATTTTTCTGCTCTAATCCCAAAAGGTTTGAGATTTTCAGGCTTGGAATGATTTTTAACTAGACACACACGCTTGAATGAATTTAGGACGTTTTTTAATCGACACAGAATTAAAATTATACATGTAAATGTAAATACAGTAACTATAAAACATAATTACAACCACTGAGGGGCTTTATGCTTTCTACCGCACCAGGGTTTACTTTAACTGAGCCGAGGTTTGTAGGCGGATCAGAGTTTGATTTGCATTCACACCAAGCGAACCGGATTTAGTAGGAAAATGGACTGGAGTTTGATCAAATACGCTGAAATACTAGACGGGGATCAACTGTATTTTAAAGTTACTGTTACTTATAAACTGATTGTTTTTTTATTAAGTTCTTGTTTCCCTTCTTGTTTCAGCAGCATAATCTGGACTTTGATCATCATTTCTGCTGGCATTTCTTTGACCTGCTCTGATTCTCATTAAAAATACTCTAAATCTCTAAATCTTGTTTCTTCTCACTCTTCTTTAATGTCTCTCTGCTGCAGACCAGTCCGGTTCTGTTGGTTCTGGTCAGCCTCTGGTGAACGCCATGAAGTCGGACTCGGCATTAATCGGAGGTAGGTTCTCCGTAAACTATCAAACTTTCCCCACAGCGGAGAGAGAGAGAAATATTCCATCAGAAATACATTTCATTTCTCCTCCTCTGCCTCGGTTGGAACCATGACCGCACGAATCGAGTCACTTCAAATCGAATAAATCTTTGCGACTTTGGCACTCGGCACACAAAGAGCGCAAAAGTAATTAAAGCTAAGCTGACTGAGGAAACTTCTTTCTTTTCCTCTGTTATCTTCAAATGTTTCAGGGCTTTAAAACCAAAGATACTGAGAGAAATTGATTTCAGACATATTCTGGAATTCCAATTATTATAAACTTGGAGAAATGAGTGAACTGAAGGGCCTGACTTACAGCGAGCTGAAGAAACAGACTGCAGGGCAAAAGGAGACGATTTGACCACGACGTGCTGAGACCACCCGGCTGGATTCACCGAGAATCAGACGAGTTCAGGCAGTTTCTACATTTCATGCGTTTGGAGAATAACGGCCTGCCCTCTTTAACCTCAACATATCTCTCTTCCCTTTCTCTGAAAGTTTAATTGACCACTAAAAAAGATTACAATGCATTAACACTCATGATGTGGAGTTTCAGCGTGTGGAAATGTCAGAGATACTTCAAATCATCAGTTATTCTAGTACTCAAGTAATCTATCGACAATCTGATGATTAATTGATTAATTAAATTAAAACTCATCCCGTTTTCTGCTTAAGCTAGTAGAAATATATAAAGAGTAAAAAATTGTAGTAGAAAAAAATTCTGTGTGAAAAAAACAAATACTTTAAATCATAAAACAATTATTCTAGTAATCGAGTAATTATTGATATTCTGACAATCGATTAATCGACTTGGTAGTTATTTAAAAAAAATAAATATTAAATGAAAAATTTTAATATGGAATATTTTATTGCTTTAAATGCAAATCTATTGAAACGTCATTTTAAGTTTGAAGTATGAAAAAACTTTTTTAAGTTTAGATGAGAAGTGGTTGGTAACGTTTATAAGACCAAACATACGACATAAAAATAACAGCAAACTTGATAAACTGTGTTTGAATTCCTTCAAAATGCTTGAATTTCAGGTGCAAAGTTAATAATTTATTTGTGGTCTCACTTTAACATTTACTCTCATATTTCATAAATGAGAATATTTTGATTTTCATTTTCACAGAGGGATTTTTGTGGATAATGGAACCGGTGTTCCTATCAGTTCATAAATGTTGAAGGATTTTGTTTCACGGTTCTTTCTGTCCGGGCTGCACAACCCAAACATCGTCTCTGTGTTTGCGAATGCTCTCTGCCCCCCAGGTGTCATAGCGGTTGCCATCTTTGTGATCGTTACCGTCTTCGCCATCACCGCCAGATTCCTCTACAGGAGAAAAGAGACGTATCGGAGTCGTGAAGTCAAGGCGGCCAAACAGGAAGAGAGCCAAGATTTCCACTACAACAACCAGACTGACGGCCGGAAAAACGGCTCTGGAGAAAACTCCAAGGAGTTTTTCATGTGAGCGGCGGCCGATGGGACGATGCGCTGGTGTTCATCCAGGAGGAGGCGGCGGACAGAACCGCGCCTCCGGACTTCACGCTGCACTACGAGCCAGTTACTCTCTTTAATGGATGCAAAACTGGACTCGGAAAAACATGGAACAGCACAAAGTTTTGACCTTTACTGTAAATTGTGTAAATATGGAGCGGAGGTGTTAAAATCCTTGTTTAAGAAACTGTAAATATTCAAGATGTAAATGTGAACATTGGTGAAAGGTGGTTTTATGGATTGTTTCCACTTTGTGTTTGTGATGTTTCTGATGTGCGACGGAGCGTTCGAGCCACGCTATGAACACAAAAACATTTACAGTTACCAGAATAAAGTCACAAAACTGAAACGTATGAGAATAAAGTCATAACATTAAGACTTTATTCTTGAAATATTATGACTTCATTCTTCAATTATTTTGAATTTATTCTCTTGATTATTTTGCCTTAAATAATTTGTTTATATCTGTGAATTTGTTTTACATAAAAGTAATTTTCTGACTTTAATCTCCAAAAATTATTTAATTATGCTTTATTGATTTGTTTGTCACACTGTCAAAATAATTTAATTTAAAAAAGGAACTTTTTGACGTTATTCTCAAATTATTTCAACTTTGTCCTTGTATTATTTCCACTTAGATCATTTATATACAGTGGAAAACATTTTAAATAAAAAGACAGTAATTTTATGTATTTCTTTTCATAATATTACAGCTTTATTATACTTTGACTTGTTTATATCACAATGGAAGAATTAAAATAATTTTGACATTCTCAAAAATTTCAACTTTATTCTCAAATTATTATGATTTTATCCTTTTAATTCCATTTTTAAATTTAATCTTAGCGTGGCTTTAATACTCCGTCGTACTCATGGCATTTTCTCTGTAGGAAAAGAATGAATGTTTGCGTATGTAAATGAATTTTTTTTACCTTTAATCAGGTTCTTGAGGAGTTCGTCGGAGCTGCTGTTTGCTCAAATGCAAACCTTTTTATCGTGTGTACTGCTTTGTGGAACAACAATGTCAACTCTTCAAATGTTTTGAACCCTTTTTGAATATCTTAAGAGGACATTTGGGGTTGTGTGGAGTAATTACGAATAGTCACTATTTTACCTGCAGTAGCCAGCGGTCAGAGTAAGCTAGGTTTAGACATTCTAGTATTTTTTTATCTAGTTTCGAGTGCAGATATGCTTGTACACTTAAAATAAACTAACAAGTAACTTTTTAGGAAGATAATGGAGCTTGTTTTAAGTAAATAATTCCTTAATGTTGATTATTGCAGTTACAACATGGAAAAAATATGTTTTTAAACAGAATTTACAAAAACATTCAATTGAACATCAAGACCTGCTGAGTTAACCTGAGAGTAGCCGTTAGCTTGAATTGATGTAGCTCTTAGCTTTCCTTGAGTAGCTGTTAACTTGGTTCCAAATAGCTGCTAACATTATTAGCACATGAGAATTTAACATTGTGGCGGCTGACTGCAGGTAGGATACTTACTGCTCATTACTAACTCAGCAACCCCACTTCAACTATCCAACTATATCTTTAAGTTCTTCTTGAATCAACTATCCTAAAGAATCCGAGCAAAAGATCAAACAAACATGTTTCTTTAGGCAACATTTCAAAATGCAGAAATATTTCCCTTTCTTTTTATCAGGCCAAAGGAGGATTTAAAAAAAAGAATTAATGTTTATTATCAAAATTGTACATTAATTTAATAAAAGTCTCATCATGAAGTTACTAGGAGATCAGTGGGAGTCTGGTGTCTCTTTAATATCCATCATTTGTTTTGTTTTTTTTTTCTGCAGATTGTAATTTCACTAATTATTTTCCAAATTATATCCAAGAAAGAAAACATTTAAAACACTAAATGTCATTTGCAAGAAGCTAATGGTAATTCCTGTTACAGAAAACAAGTGGAAATGTTGATTACATGTTGAATTTTATCCATAAAGTATTAAAGAGTCCCCATTTATTTTGTAACTAATTTAACAAATCAGATCATTGAAGCTGTGATCTGTTATGATCAAACGTTTAGTTCACCTTTAACCTTCCAGTTTACAGACTGAGACCTGTAGATCTGTGAGCCGATCATAGTGCAGTTACATTCATCTCCATATTTTATGTTTTAATGTCAAAGAAATCTGAAAGTAGTAATTTAGTTGCTCCCTGTTGCCACACCTGTTGTGTTTTGACCTTTCAGCTCACTAATGGACTCACTTCCTCGTTCTTTTCCAGATATTAAAAACAAAGTAGTGCATGGAGTTGAGCGTGAACCAGATGAGCAGGATCCAAGGTGCAGAAACTCAGGTAGACAAGAAACAAGGCAGCAGATTCAAAGTTTTTAACATATACGGATATTTTCACACGCAAAATGTCATTTTTGTGAAAAGAAGAAAAAACTTTTTACCACTTTGCTGAAAGGGATCCATGATGACTTCAACATTTTGGCCTAAATATGTTGTAATTTTAAGTTGTGATCTACTGTTTACTTTAAAGCTGGAGCTAACAGCATTAGCAGGAGCTAACTCCAAATCAAAACAAATAGGAAGATGATAAATGGATGTTTCACAGGGATCATGAAGCATCTTTTGATTTTTAACACACCATTCTAATATATTTGAGGAAATGTTTTGATTTTTACTGTGAACAGCTTGAGTTAAAAACTGAAGCTAGTTGTAGCAAACAACCATCTCCTTCTATGTTAGCATTTCCAAGCAGCACAAACACCAGATTTTCCTGCAAAATGTCTTGTCTTCCATTTGATCGTTGCAGATGTTCAGATAAACCGATGAATAAATCATGGATAAACCGAGATTAGTATTGAAATTTGTTTGATAAAAGAGAGAAAATACTTTTCACAAAACAGCTTAAGCTAGCACTAGCTTTAGCAATGAGACCATTTTGTTGGGGAAAACCTTCTCCAACAGACGATGTAATGTATTATTTCTGGACTAAATTATCACTTTCCACATAAAAAATCAAACTTTAGGGTTTTTTAATTATTTCTACCTTCTGACTTTTCCTTGTTTGCCAAAACTGCCGTTTTATGCAGATGATAGTGCGATCTGAAACATAAACGAATCAGCATCTTTCCCGTTCATATCAATAAAAGGTTTTTGTTTTTTGTTTTTTTTTAACTTACTTTCCTCGGAAACTTTTTGAAAATATCTTTACTTGATGTTTTTATACAAACAGTAGTGATATCAAGAGCAGTGGGCCTGGAGGAGGAAGAGGTCTTTAAAGAAAAAACATTTCTAAGGAGCACTCAGCCAGAAAATCTCCATAAAATACCATCACATTAGATAGTTCTTCTAACTGAAGTCGGCACATGAATTAAACATTTTCATGAGTGATTTTCTTCCAGCGACTTTTTGCTGCGGTGCTGTTTTTTGGTTGTTGTTTTTTTTTTTTCAGTTATCAAAAGGCATCTTCAAAGTCCTTCTCTCTCCAATCATGCAAATGAGCAAAGCGCACATTTGTTTTGAGGGTACTGCGCTCTTCTTTGGCTATTTGTAAAGATAGTTTCTTATAAGTAAGGGTTTGTTGTCTTTTTTTATTTTTACTTAGTTTTTTTTTATTTATTTTTTTAGCTTTTTAGGAATGCCTTGCACAGGATGTTTGTTCTGTTGAGATTTTCTTCCCGTCCCGCCTGCAGGGAGCTTCACATTCAGGCCTGCTAATGGCTCTGAAGAGCAAAGCTTTTAACACTGACAGCTGACTGCATGCAGAGCTGGTTAATGTGCTTCCAAACCCCTAATCTACTTCGATCTTGACAGGTGGTTTGTTTGCTCTTGTGATGAAATGAGACAGGAAGATAACCTGAAAGGCTTTCTGAAACAATCATGGTACAACAAGGAAAAAATGTGATACAAAATGAGGAAATGTGACTTAACGCCACAAGCCGAGAATCACACTCTAATGACAAAAGTTGGTAAATCCACAAAGTGAATAATTCATGTCTCAGTTTGAGTTTTCACCACTGCAGATTTGGTATGATTTGATTTTCAGTTTGATCTTTAAAGCAGAGAATATTTTACTGTCTCTGTCTGATCACATATGTTTCAGCTCAAGGTTTGAGGGCCAAATCTGGCCCGCCATAAACTTTTACGTGTCCCTGTAGACTCATAAAAGACAACAGTTGTTCTTAAACATTATCTTATCAAACAAAAGCAGATTTTATCTGTTTATTGTCAAATTACATCAGTCAGTCATGATGGTAAAAAGAATTGGCGTAAAGTCAACAAAATTCAACACTTTCACGTTAATGCATAACTGTTTTCTGCAAAAATTGTCAAAAAATATTGCATCAAAGTGATGCTAACTCCCACCTACAGGTGGCAGTGTTTCCTCTTCTACTGCCTCAGCCTTACCAGATGTCAAGTTATATTCTGCAGCAGTTTCTGTGAAACAAATGTCCACAAAGTTTTTTCAATACCCAGCTATTTCTATTAAATCAGAAATGCGATTAAAATCACAAAGATTAACTTTGTTCATGCGGTAAGTCGTTAAAAAACAACAACATGCAATTCTGTTGTCCTCAAGCTACTTCCTGTCATCTTCTTTGTAGCTTCTTTCAGTAGTAACATCCTGTTTTTGATCATGCGACTCTTGTGATGTGAAAAAAGTTTTTCCATTGTGCAAAATGAACCAATTTTGATTGAATCGTAAAACCAATTGATGTGTTTCCACTGAGCAAATTTATTTTCTATACATCAAATTGAAAATTGGTCAATCGAAACACAGCTTGTGATTGTTATGGAGAATAACAAAAAGTCACATTTACTGCCATATGTAAGAAAAAACCTGGCAAAATGTCTTGCAAATATTTCTAAGTTAGCATCACAAAATCAATGATTCACATTGATCAATCCAGAAGGGATTAAGTATTACTTATCAAATTCAGATGCAACTTTTGATTAACATTTTAATAATTTCATGAGTTTTATCAGTTTCATACCAAATATTGTAATTTACTCTATTTCTAAACTTATTTGCTGTTCACTCACATACAAATTTGAGTGAGAAGATATCGCTAAAAAGCTATTTATTTGTAAACCATTGAAGAAACCAAAAGGATAAGATATTCCACTGTCGAGAATTGTACGTTTTTTCCCATCAGTTTCACCTTTTGCATTGATAGCAGCTATTTAGCCTCCGCAGACAAAAAATAAAAGACAGAAATTAAGTCAAAGGTGAAAGAACCAATGAGCTCTTTAGTTCACTAGTTAAATGAGCCTGATCCCCGTTTACGTACCTTCATGTTTACAGTATGTGTTCCTTCCAGTCGTACCGTGGGAGGAAGCGCATCCTTCAGTGCTGACATTTCTGACGGCTGTTACCGTCCCAGAGATGAGAGGAAATATGTAGATGTGCCGCGTTGAGGAGCAGTGGGTGTCGGAGTGATTCTCTGTGAAGAGCCACTTATCCTCTCTGCCTGTTTTAATGTTCAGACGCCCGAGGAAACGAGATGATTCACTAATCCCCACTCAGTTTATCTAAATCTTACTGGATGAGATCAGAGACCAGATGTGAGGATGATAACTGGCATCTTAAGCATATGTGGAAATATCATTACGATCAGATAAGCTCAGATTTTTGGACTCATTTGTGGTGAGTGCAGCAAACAGAAGCAGAAATATTCTGAAAATGCTGATGTTTCATCTGCAGCTGAAACTTGACACAGAGTTTTATGTTTCTCATTGGTTCATGAAGAGACTTTATTGCTGCGTCTTTGTTCCTCTTACATTCTGCAAACTCTGCACCATGTTCTGTATATACATATATGCCATTGTGTTCATTATTTGTGTGTTCAAAAGTAGCATTTATCCTGTATATAGATGATTTATGTCTGCCACTAAATTACACTCTTTCATACCGTTATTCTTCAATCTCTAGTTGATAAAATATGTTGTTTCGTAACTCAGGGTGATTTCACACCTCATAGTTCAGTGGACTCAGTTTGATTTGGAAACAAAATTGCAACATTTGTTACATTTTAAGCAGCTGATGTGTCAAACAAACCAAACCCTTTGGAAAACCTGTTCCCCTCCTCGCCTGTGGGGGCACTGCACCAAAAACTAGTGAAGGACATGACATGAAACCTCTGAAGACACAAAGTGCTCTTTTTTCTTCACAAAATCTAAACAAAAAGTGGAGCACTGTCAGATTTTAGCGATTGTAAAATTTCTCTTTTGTCTTGTGCTAAAAATCACGAGTCATTTCTCCTGCTAGCGCTAGGATAGCATGTTTGTTTTGGTTGTATTTACCCAGAATGCTTTGCATTACAATTCGCTTCCCGCTTTTGGAGCAGTCTTCGGTTCACTTGCCGTTTACAAATGCATTCAAACCAAATGAACCAAACTTTGTAGGCAAACCAACTAGAGTTGGACTAAAGTGGACTAAACAGGGCTTATGTGGCTGTTAATCTAGTTGTGTAGTTTTGGTGAATTCGGGACAATTTCCCATAGCTGTCAGCTGCCCAAACCAGAGACCATCAATGTTCAAATTCCTCTTCTCTATAACATCTACAGCACACCTATAATGGCTGCTGGAAAAGACAATGCATGTTGTTGTTGACTTATCATCCAGAAACTGCTTTCAATATTCTTGTTGGATGTGTAGGAGGCTCCACTTCTGCTTTTCAAAGATGTGTGGTTGCATAATTGCACATCTGTTTGCAGCTTAAATGGATTTAAAGGGACAAGACTCCATAAAACTGCTGAAAATCAGAATTATTTTATGCAAGCATGCATAAAACAATAATAAACATGTTTAATCCTGTCCTAATCAGTTCAAGGAAGCATAATAGGTGCTTTAAATAGGCCACCGAGATTCTTCTGAGTGTGAGAAAGATCACATGTGAATCAGCTGCAGTTCATTAATTGCAGCACTGGAGCTTTGGGAGTAACTGCTGATTGACGAAATCTCTTCCTGGGCCAAACAAGCTACTTATAGCTATTCAGATGACTGGCTGTTCATCCATTCAATGATGTTTAATTGAAATTACAGCAGTGATGTTTCTGGATGACGTGCATGAGCAACAACCCAGCTGCTTGCATCTTTCTGTATGACAGGATGGCCTTTTAATTACAGCAGCTTCGCCTTTCCTGCCTCAGCTTCCCTCATTACCATGCAGATCCGTCTCTGTAAACCCATCCTCACCTCTCTATTACCTGAGCAGACACTCATACAGCCGGATGTGGTGGTAGTCGCAGTGTAGGGCTGCTGTTTACATGCCTGTCCGGGCGTGGAGCTGAATAACGCAGAGATTTACGGCAGGAAAATGACCCAAATGCCACGAGGTGGAAAGACCAGAAGCGGGACATACGGGTAACGATGAAAGAACAAGACGAATGTTTCCTGTTTGACATTTAAAGAGACAATTTGACTTTTTGGTCATGTTAAAATATTAATAGCTACTCAAAAAGAAACGTACAGTGTTGATTTGGGCCACCGTACATAGGTACTTGATTGTGTTGTAAAATGTTACGTTCTTGCTAAAACATTTGTTATTTTGATGTTACTGTGGGTCATACAAGATCCAGATCTCATAATTATGAGATGAGGCATCTTTTTCTTTTTCTTCTTTGTTGAATGCAATAAACTTCTGTAGTTTTTGGCTTTGATGAAAAAAGAGTTAATGCAGAAAAGGGGAAATGGAAATTTACAGAATAAGTTCCATCATAGGGAAATTTCCTCTCCACTGGTTGGTCTGTGCCTTACCAGAGCCACGGGACTCCATGCTACTTCCTGTTCGTTACAGCCACAGCGTAGCATCACCATCTGATGAAAATACGCTTTCGCCTGGTTGGTTTACTTCAACCCAGCAGATGGAAACACCAATTTGCATTCTATATGTGCAAAATGTTAAAAGTTCACTCAGAATTTGCAGATTACGTTTCGAATAACAGCTTCACTTCTGCAGTGAGTGACAAAGTTAAAGGCAGAGAATTGATAATCTTTGCTCCAGTTTGGAACCTTAGTGCAGATAACGATGCGCCTCCTTAGGGACCAAATCCATCTGTACCTCAGAGAAAAATAACATTTTGGACTCTTCTCACCAGCTCATTTTTAGATTATCGCTGCACACCTGCAAAGCGTTTGTCGTCTTCGCAGTGGCTATAAATACAGCCAGGCTCCTTTGTTGTGTGACAGACTGCCACTGTTGTTTGAGTCGGGCCTGTTTCCTGCAGGATCCTGGGATTTGGATGTTTGGACAAGCTGCCATCGCAGCTCTTTGAATCTGTTGTAAGCAAACACAGTTTTATTTACTTATTGTCGTCCTTCAATGTGCGAGTCTGTTTGGGTTGTTTTCATTTCCTCCAAAACAGCAGCAACAGTTTCCAAAGAAAGAGGTGAAATTGGCCATGAAAGCAGAAAGAGTTGACTTTTTTTTTGTGTGTTTTTGTTTTGGGTAATTTTAGAATTACCCAAATCTCAAGTAAGATGTTTTTTTATTGTTTTGTTTGGTGTGATTGCAAATTGCACTCATCATCCTCTCCTTCAGTTGCTGGAAGCAGCTTGTGTCTGCACAAAGCAGATACTGTCAACACCAGGAAAATGCTTCTCTTCTTGCAGCAGAAAACTTTTTAAAATCTTTAATTTCCCAGCTTTGAAGTTATTTTCTAACCCATAAAACTTTGAGTTTATTTCCACATCCAGCCCACTATTTATGTTTTGAAGCCGAGACAACAAATAATCAGTGATGGGCACACTTCTGCTAATCCGCTAACAGCAGAGCTAGTCTTTAGATTAGCGCCTTGGCTAACTTTGAAAACTTTTAGCACACTTAGCTTTCACTTCCTGTCCTCACCTTCTCTCTTTTCCTTCTCAGAGAACAAAATATAACCATAAAAATAATATGTAAGAGCTTTAGAGAACATAAATGATCGTTAAATTAATGCCTTAGCTTTGAAGACTTTTAAGATATCATGTGAACTGAAAGTAGCGCTTTAGCATTAGCTTCATGTGTACACCATGTTCACATGTACAAGTTATTTCATAATATTAGGAGAATAAAAATAAGAAAATAAAGTTGTTTTAATGAGAAAAAGGCTTGGATAATTACATTTTTCTTAGTTTTGTGGCGTTCACATAAAATTATTACTTCATTCTCCGAATGCTGCGACTTTATTCTTATCTTATTTCAATTTTATTGTCATATGATTTTATGCTCCTATAACTACAGCTGTATTCTTGTAACACAACTTTATTTTCATAAAAAAGAAGAGATAAATTCAGCTTTGAATTAGCAGAACTGGAAATTTTGTGCAGAAATTTCTTAATAGTAAAACAAAGATCTGTGAACTCGGCTTCATTTTTACATAATTTCTCTCCACAAAGAAATTCATGACATAAACATCACAGTATCATCACAAATGTTTTATTTCAGCTTTTGGTGAATATTTTCCCAAACGCGAGCTCTGATTCGGCCACAGAAGGCGCGTCCACTGGCGTTCTGTGAGCTTTTTGCCGGAGAACCTGATGGATTAATTGAGCGCAGCTGCTGTGGTTCCTTCCTTCAGCGATTCGGTTTCTGGTTGGATTCCAGCAGCAGGCTGATGATCCAGTTTCTGAAGCCCGGGGGGGTAAATATCGATCAGGGTGGCAGGGTGGTTTCTCTCACAGCTGCCTGCAGCTCGAACGTCCAACTGTGGATTTACAGACCGAAGATGGGGGAACTTTCTGCGCTAATGAGCTGGAAACATAAAACTGCTTTGTGTGAATGGGCTGCTGTCGTATAGAAATACCTAAATTAGAATGGAGATCTGGGCCATCAATAGATTTTATTGATTGAATTTTTGGTTTTTGAAGATTTCATTTTTGGAACATCTGTTGTTTTGGGGGTGGGGGGTTTGTCACAAATGTTCAGAGTGTTGTCAGCGCCCAGGGCGGCCATCTTGTTTTACAGCTTCTACTTATTTGGGTTTTGAATGTTAGTGTAGATGTTTTTCAATAAAAATAGTCATAATGTCACAAGAATAATGTAATACGGTAATAAAATTTAAAATAATACAAGAATAAAGTCATAATATGAAGAGAATTAAGTAATTATTTTATGTGAATCCTTAAAAAATAACAAATTTTTCAAGTTGCTTTCATACATTTCTAGACATAAAACAGGAAAAGTAAAATTATACGATCTTAAAATTCTCAGTTGTTTCATCTGTGATTTAAAATAAATTAAAATATTGTGTTTTTCTCCTTAGTTTATCATTTCCCCTCCTGCAAAGGAAGATTAATGTTTTAAGGTTTATACATTTTTACCAGAGATGCTCATGAATAGAAAAGCTGCTGCATATTTTTTTTTATTTTGATATGTTTGAGGATTTGTTCCTTTTTTGAAGCCGGCAGCAGCATAACGCCTTTCCAGCTCAAACCGCAGCAATAACAATCCCAGGTTTCCTGTATATTTTAAATCCTCTGCTGCTGCGTTATCATGATTTCATGCAACCTGAATAAATCTCCTCACCTGCCCAGACGCCAGTTTCTCAATGTTTTCCCTAAACGAGTTGGAGCGAGAGGTGACATGCAACGCGCGCCGCCGCACCGACTCTATGAGAATGACACCGGCCCACATAATTATCCCAGTGGGACGCCTCCATTTCCCTCCAGGTATCACCCAAACTGTCCCATTACTGTAAATATCATGAAGCTCTTCCCAGCTAAACACTCTCATTTACCCTGTGGCACACCTGCCATTACCCTCGCCCACAAACTGACATTTACAGAAGCTCTTTATTCGTTATCTCACAGAGGGAAATGGGGAGCTATTTTCTGCCCGGCTGAGGCCTTTTCTTTCTTTATTCTCCTTCAAATTACCGTCGTACATCCTGAGCTTCGTGTTACGGCTCCGTCTCACTGTCAGGATTCTCTGAACGGGCGGAAAATAACTCCAATGTGAGCACAGGCTGCTATACGGCGGCGTACCGGGGCAGCTGTAGATAACAACATTTATAAACAGGAGGAGTAAATTTCTGCCAAAAACAAATCTGGATTTTTGGGATTGATATCTGGAATTTTCTAGAAAAAACTTGAAAAGAATTTGAAAAGTGGAAAAGTTGTGAGAGAAATTCTGAAATATTAAGATTACTCTTAAATTTCTAGAAAAAACAAAAAATGTGTTTTAAAATGTAAAGATTTGCGAATAAAAAAGTAGAAAATTTGTGATCCAGCTCAGAAATGTCCAAGCTTTTTCTGGAAAATGTGAGTTTCAAGTCAAACATTTGACATTTGAAACTCAAAAGTTACAGAAAGTTGAAGATTCAAACTTTTAATAATTTCTGAAATTAATCACAAAACTTCTTACTTTCTCTTATCAGATTTTCCACTTGAGAAATTAAAAAAATGTCTAGAAATTTTCTAAGTTTCTGACAAATTTGCAACTTTTCATACTCAGAAATTTCCAAGTTTTTTTACTAGACATTTTATGTGATTAGTCATCAAATCTGATTTTTCTCTGGCAAAGTTTCAACTTTCAAACTCAGAAATTTCAGAGTTTTCTCTAAAATATTTCTGAGCTCAATCTCAGTTTCATTTTCCCCCTTTCTGTTTATAATGGCCTTAATGCGCCGCTGTAAGCTGCCTATATTGTTCATCTGCTGTTTATTTATATTTTTATCCTGGTGGAATGTAAGAGTCGGGATGAGGAAGTTATTCTGACGTTCCTGTGTTTCAATGATCCGAGGTTCGCAGAAATACACAAATCTTCTCTCACCTTTCCCTGTTGTGACAGTTGGATTTATTCTCCGAACCGACAGATACGTAGAGTAGGTTATAGTCGCTGTAGCCGGAATCATTAGTGTCAACCGGGCCTGCTGATGCTTTAAAAGGGCAATATATTCACCCCACAACGAGGCAAGAGAAATGTTTCCCAGCTATAATTTAAAGCCATGTCTGCTGAAGGGCACATGAATAATGCATCCGTAAAGAGATCTATTTAAGCTGAGATAAGGGTTTCTGTATTTGTTTGTTTTGCTAGCAGAAAGCAGCACAGCCGACTTCCAAATGCTGTTTAATTTTCCCCAACAGGCGGATTTTACAGTTTTAAAATTGTCACCGTTTTATTGTATTTAGCAGCTTCGATTGAAGTCGGTTTCTAATTAAAGTGACTCAGTTTGCAGAAAAACCAGACGTTTCATACAAGCTGTGTTCACAGATTAAACCTTCAATGTGTTTAATTTGATTTCTATGTAATAAATATAACTTATTTACAGCAGTGGGCACATTTCTGCTATTTTTATACTTTTGCTAAACGTTTAGTGCACTTAGCTTCACCTAAGTGAATATTTCCAGATAAATTGTAAAAAGCTGATTTACTTAGCAGAGCCAGTTTTTGAATTATTGCTTTAGCTAACTTTGAAAATGTTTAGCACTCTTAGCTTCCACTAGATTAATTTTTTTGAATAAATGCTAAGAGCGCTAAATGTTTTGAAAGTTAGCAGAAACACCAAACAAAGAAATTGGTTCTGCTATTAGCGGGTTAGCAATGCGCTGCTGCTTTTTGTTAGTTCTGCTATTAGCGGGTTAGCAATGCGCTGCTGCTTTTTGTTAGTTCTGCTATTAGCGGGTTAGCAATGCGCTGCTGCTTTTTGTTAGTTCTGCTATTAGCAGGTTAGCCATGCGCTGCTGCTTTTTGTTTAAGCAGGGATATAATAGCTTTGTGTCTTAGTTTAGTTTTATTTCATTGTGATTTCTTGTTTGTTCAGTTTGTATTAGTTTTTAGAATGTGTTTGCTAGTTTTATTAGTTCTTAGTTAAGTTTTGTTTAATTCTTCTTATTAAAATGAGTTCAATAATTTTCATTTGCTTATTTATCATTTTCTCTTTCTTCCAAAACTGGATATTAAAAGTCTGGTGAAGAATAGCTCTTTATTTTTGGAGGATAATTTTATTTGCAGACTTCATGAATTATTTTGTTTATTGTTTTTGTTGTTTTGTTTATTTATTTGGATATTTAAACAGTAAAATGCTTATTGGTATTTGGGAATGTGTTCTGCCATTATATTACTAGAAAATGGTTTCAAAACAACAAAATTATCATTAAAGTTTTAATTTAATTTAACATCCAGCAGCCACGCATCTATTTTCTGTTCAGGCCCATCCTCTGCTTTGCCTGAAATCTCTCTAAAATCTAGTTAAAGTTTTTGGTTACAACATGACAGATTGTCCAAGAAAAGAGTCAAAAGAGTAAGAAAACTTTCAGAAGCCTCTATAGTTGCTCTAAAATGCCAAATGCGGTGAGGTGAACCTCAAGATCCTGATTGAAATTCAAAAGTCTTGTGAGAAATCCTTCGCCGTCCCGGGTGACAAATTGAAACTTAAAGAGAGGAAAGGAAAACAACTGTGATTGAGCGTTGCGTCCGGTGCAGACGGCGTTTTTTATTCGCCTCTCGTCCCGTAGGGTTCACTCACTTCCTCCCTCCGATCCGGTCAGACGAGCTGGTATTTAAACCTCAGAACTCACTCTGAATGTTTTAGTTACGCAGTGAAACTATTGCACCTGAAAGCAGCATCCGTGTTCTGCCCATCCGGTCGGAGCGGCTGTTAAAGTTCAGCCCCGCCGCCGCTGCCGCCATGCTGTCCGTGTCCCAAGGTCAGAGCCGCGGTGATGGATTACCGCTCCGCGCGGCTCTGGACTCTGTTGGACAGAGACGGATTTGGGTGAATACGGGAGAAATTGTGATTTTTCTGCAGGCGGTTTCGCTTCAGAGGATCAAGGAGCGTGAATGAAAAATGAGTGCGACAATAAACAACAATCAGAATCACTTCGATCAGTTTTTACATCGAAGAAACAAGAGTTTATCATCTTTTTCTTTTTTCTTTTTTGACATTTTTGCAGATATTTATAAGGACAACAAAACAGGTGCGAAAATGGCAAATAATCCCGTATTAAGAGTGATCTTTTAGGAAAAGTTCAGATTGTTTAGTTACACTGCAGTGTTACCTGGCAACCCCTTGAACTCAGCCCCATTGCCTAGCAACCCAGTTCCAGGACTTTTGGTCAGCTGGTTTTACTGCTATATGTGCCGTACAATGGCCGCTGGAAAAGACAAGTCTTTTGTAATTGACTTACCGTCTAGAAACCTTTTACTGTATTCTTGTTGATTGCGCAGGAGACTCAACTAATGCTGTTCAAAGCTGTCCGGTTGTATAATTATGCATCTGTTTGCAGCCATTTTGTAAGCATTGAGTTGGATCCTAACCTGTTCATGACAGCATAATGGGTCACCTTTAGCAGAAAAGGTTGCTTTACGTTTTTAACTGGAGTGGTTTATGTTTTAATTTGTCCTCATTTCTATGCAACACAATCTGTTTTGTCTTGGGATAATATTTTACGAATAATAAATCAATAGATGACACAGCCATAATCACAGACGACTTTCCCAGATTTAACAAGGCTCTGTCGGGAAACAAGCTAGCTTTTGCTCACGTCAAGTTTTGATGCTCATCTCCATTGTTTTGTTTTGTTTTTGTTTTTAAAGTTGTTCATAATTACGGAAGCCCATTTTTGCCTTGAAATACAACATATAAGAAATAGATTTTCAAAATCAAGTAATGATAACGAGTTTCAAAGTCACAATTACAAGTTTTAATAAAATAATTAAAAGAATAATAATCATAATTTTGAGTTTGAAAGTCATAACTATCAGTTTTAAAGTCATTAAAAGAGTAAAAAAATAGAAATAGGAAGTTGTTTCTCAAGGGAGACTTTTTGTGTTATTAGATAACTGGGATAAAATTGGGATTGACTTTGAATCTTAACATTTAGAAATAAACTGATCTGCACTGCAGAAACACAAAATCTTAAGTTTTTAGTCTAGTTTTTAGTGGAAATATCTAAGTTCACTTGAAATAAGACAAAACTATCTTATAAGTAACAATTTTTGGTCAAAATTTAGGAGATTATTTCATTTATAACATGGAGAAAATGTTGTTATAAATTAAATATAACTGGAACTGGTAGTTTTTTCATCAATATTAAGGAATAAATTTACAAAACCAAGCGAGTCCAAAATAAAACTCTTGATGATGTTTTACCTTTCAGACGGCCACTGTGCTCTCCTTCTCCAGCCCATTTAAAAATCCTCATCGTTGATCTAATTATCTGGGGAACCGTAGGAGCGGCAGCTTTGCCCCCAGTGTGACCCGCTGGAGCCTCACAGATCCTGGATAATCCACCTGCCTGAACGTCGGGATCTGCCCGTTTGCTCAGCAGAGGCATAAAAACTCCAGATTTGCCGCCTCGGGTATTTCTCCCCTGTGGTGCAGGAATGACAGCTTTATCTTTATCGTATAAATTCACAATCAAGCAACACATGAAACGACTTCAGGCTTCCTGCGGTTATTTCCTGCCTGGATGGAGTTGCTCTGGGAGGAAGAAGTGTGTCAGGAGGAAAGCTGCACTCAGCATTCTGCAGGATTCTGATTATAATGTCAGAACTGTCAGACCCAAGATAAAAGACAATGCTCTGTTTTTAGTTTTTACTTTTGGCTTGAACTTTGCAAAATCTCCACATTTGTTGGCTTATTTTCATTTGTTTGTGTTCTTTGCAGTATGTAGCTGTCAGATTGGCAACAAAGCGAGTTTTTCTTTGTTCAGACAAGCAGCTTCTGTCAGGTGAGAGAAACACGGTGCTTCAAGTTCAAAACAACCTTGGCTTTCAAACACAGCTCTTCTTTTTGAACCAAATTCAACAGCTTTCTTCATCCGTTGCTCCAACAATCGGATCAACTCTGAGTCTCCATGTAGCACATGGAAATAGTTTCTCTGTAAAGGCTTAAGTTTACGCTAGTTAAGTAAACAAGCAATATTTATTGTTTTTATGTCCAGTTTATTTGCTTCTTTGGATCAAGAAATGTCCTCACTATCTTAATTTCATACTTAACTGTCAGTTCATCCATTTCAAGCCTGTAAAACAAACCATCTCTGTAGTTACAGATGTTCATCATTTATGGAAGTAATAATAAAAATCTTACATTAGGTTTATTACTATTAGCATCAGTGGTGGACAGCGCTAACTAAAAAGTTAGCTTTGCTAAGTCTAAAGCGCTTATCATAAACATTAGTTCTGATGATGCTAATGTGCTACACTGACCGAATAGTTAGCACAAGCTAATGCTAAACCCAAACTTCAATTTAACTTATTGTATTCATATTTATGTTTTGTCCTTCTTTGCTTTTTTTCAGGTATGTTTGTTGATTGGAATAAAGTGTAAAAAAATTGGAATAAATTTAAAAAAAAGAACAGGAAGAGAGGAAATGTAGCTGCCCTTCAAAATAAGGGCATGAACATGAGAAATTCTTAACGGTAGAAAACCAACTTTCAGTTTATTTAACTGAAAGTTTATTCATGGCTTCTTCTTGTTCCCGGCTAATCATCTCCATTTTACTGCTTCTCGTGTTCAGTCACATCTCTGCCGAGTGTTCGCCTGCACAGCAACCCGTCCGGCTGCATCCTCCTCCTCCCGATTGTTGTGAATCGGTCCTGACATTCTGGAGCTCCTCATCGCTCCTCAGCCTCCACAGCAGAAAAGTGTCTGAAAGATCAGAAGTGAAGGAATATTTTTGTTTGTTTTCTCTTGTTGTTGAAGGGATACTATCAATCTTGCAAATGTTGGGTTGTATAGAAGAGGACAGATCCTTTTCATCAGAGTTTTAGGGCTTTTTTGTTGAAGCGTTTCTTCATGAATTTTCTATCTTAGAAAGAATCTGATCAGAATCAGATTTTCACACGCTGCAGCTTTCAAACACAACTTTCTCTGTAGTTCTTTTTGTATTTTCCAGGAGAGGAATTGATGTAAAAGCCAATGTCTTTTCTGGGTGGGCAACTGCATTCAGTGAACTGATTTCTATCTGAGGCAGTGTCTCCTGTGATCCGGATTTTCTTTTCATATCATGAAGCAGTCAAAGCTTTGTCGCTAAATTTAGCTTTTTAAACTCAGTAATTTATGCCTAAAGGTGCAGTAATATGGGCTTTACATGCACTCATTTGTACCACAAGTAACTATGTTACCCTCAGTTGTTATAAAAATGCTATTTATGTCAAACATAAATAAATCTGACTTTTTGATTGAATGTCTTAAAATTGGGCCTCTGTCTCTTTAAAAACTCTTTCTGAACCTCTGCCTTCAGGACTTCATCACAGCATGGCTCCTCTTTCACAACATGGCTCCTCTTTAACAACATGGCTGCTCTTTAACAACATGGCTCCTCTTTAACAACATGGCTGCTCTTTAACAACATGGCTCCTCTTTAACAACATGGCTCCTCTTTAACAACATGGCTCCTCTTTAACAACATGGCTGCTCTTTAACAACATGGCTGCTCTTTAACAACATGGCTGCTCTTTAACAACATGGCTGCTCTTTAACAACGTTTTCACCAGCGATACACTGAGACGTTTAATGAGCCGAGCAGACGAACAGTTTCACCAGGCCTTTGCTAATTGCTGCAGGGTGGGGGAGGAGCTTCGTCCTTGAAGGCGGGGCTAGGTCCACCCAGGCGTTTTGAACAGCTGACTGGTTGCCATGGAGATTAAAGCATTTGTCAATCTTGCAGGAAGGAATCAAAGAACATTGCAGGTATGTTTTTTTATATTTAATAATGTATAGTTCAAAGAAGTACATTTTACACACTTCTGCCCATTTTAAAGTGACAAAATGTGACTTGACACAGTTTTCACATAGTTTAGCACCTTGTGTAACTTGCTGTCATGCTAAAAGCGGAGCCTCCTATTGTTTTGTTTTTTGCCACATGGTGTTTTTCAAATTATACTAATTTCTCCAATCCTCATAATTTCCCTGTTCGTTTGCCTCAAACATTTTACCTGATGACCTTCTGAGAGATTTTCAGAGCAGTTGATAATGAATGAATTACTGCCATCTGCAGTCGTTGCTCCTCTTAAATTCAGCTTCTCAAAGCGTTTTCCAGAAACAAACCCGGCGTCACTCTTAATCACTGCGTCCTGCGCTGACATGTCGGCGGGAACCAATCGGCCCAGTCGGTGAGAATTAATGCAGATCTGCTCTCATCCATTTTCTCTCTCTGGAGATGAGGAAACGCTGATTGCATTCTGTCTGGAAATTTGATGTAGATTGAAGAAAAACGCTGATTTCTGAGAGATTATTGAAAGTGGCGTGTCAACAAAACAACGGCTGGTTGGAAACTTCATTTCAGCTCCGGTCCTGTTTTCCAGACCTGCCTTTGCAGCAACTGCGGCCTTGATTGTGCGCTGAACAGCTAATTAGGGCCGAGTGGGAGTGGATTTGTGTTCTTGGCGAGTGATGAGACGGGACGACTTGCAGAAGGTGGAAGACAGATTACCCATGAGCCTCTGGGGCCCGCCGAGGCATGCGGGCGGAGCCGTGGGTGGTCAGCGGCTCGACGCGATAACAGGCTGCGAGCCGAACGGCCTTCTGGGAAAAGTCGGCAACACAAACCGCAGCATAAATGAGAAGTGTTCAAACTCGTGATTTATGTCGCCTTGTGTTGTTTACACATCAAGCTGGGATATAAAAGTAAATGATATAGTAAGAGAATAAGGAAAACCGGCTGGCGTTGTGAGAGCATTATCGACAAAGAGCAAATGGAGGTGCAGACTCATTTGTTCAGCCTTTTTGTTTTTGCTGCAGAGAAATGAGAAGGAATCACAATTCAGGCAGGAATGACCGAACAGGGACGGAGCTGGGAGGAAGCGAAGCTCCTGGGAAATTGAAATAATAAAAGCACCTCACTTGGAAAAAGTCCCGGATTGATTGCCTTTCATCGCAGTGATGACTGTGTGAATAAAGACACCGAGTGCGGCAGGATGCACGGCGCAGCAACGGTTCATTTATTTAAGGAATATTGTAAATAAATCTGCCATCATTTCCGCTGAAAGGCAATAAAATAGTGAAAAATAAACATGGAACATTCTCTGCCTATTTATTTTGAGAGAGATTATGTTAAATATGTGGTTTAATATAATCACCGATTCACCAGTTGTTCATCTGCTGTTGCCATTACAGCAGGTAAACAACCACATCCTGTTTATTTGTTTTCCATGTTGCGACCCAAATATGACATTCACAGCAGTTTCAGTGACCCACTTCATTTAGTTTTCAATCCACAAATATCCAATTTGTGCCACTTGCAGATGTTGAACTAAATCGCATAACCAGCCAACATTTTCAAAATGCAGAAAAAAGACATTAAGTGCTAAATATTCAATTTGAAGCTAAAAATTCTAATATTTTGCCTCAAAATATTTTTTTTTTAGCGTTCTAACTAGTTTGGAGGCAAATATTTAATCTGGGCTTCATACAAATAAATAAAATTTATGAGTTTGGTTACTGAATACATTTTGCAGTATTGTGTATATTTTAGGTTATTATTGTAAAATGTTTGAAAAAAGTTGTCATTATTTGCAGCTTTAGTTTCTGGGGATCCAAATATCTGAACAGAACAGAAACTCCTCTGCAGCTCTGAATAATATGTATAAATAATAAGATATGTGGCTGCAGGTCAGGGAGTGTTTGCATGTACCGGACAGTGGTGGGTTTGCTGGCTGAGAGGAAAAGCTCTGCAGCGGCTGATAAAAATGTCAGAATGAGTCGTTGACTGTCCTCTGCTCTCACCAGAGGAGATAACCTGCTTTTAAAGCCTGAGAGAGGAAAAAAGAGGGACCAGTTCAAAGACTTTCTCCCATCCAGGTCACAAACCGATTTCGCTCCTTCGCGCCGCAGAAACACATGGAAATCTAGAGTTGGCAACAAATGGGCTTAATGAAGCGGTAAGCTTTTAAATTCTGATTTTTAATTCAAATTCATTCATTTTATTTCACCTTATTGCTAATTATTATGTCTAAATTTAGTGTTTGTTTTGTATTCTACTGTACTCTGAAAAGACTTTTACAATACCCCTCTTCACACCTGCTCACTGATTCAGTTCTGTGAATATTTATCTCAGCTGTTGAACAATGACTAAATTTCAGCTTGCAGCTGGGATCAGAACAAGTGAATTAGATGTTTTTTTTAATATTTACTGTAATTTTATGCATTTCTTGAATAACTGAGTTCTCGTCCTTTTGTGCTTTTTTAATCTTTCTTTCACACACAACGAACCCCAGACTGTCTTTAAATAAGCAGAATAATGTTCACACATCTGAAGACCTGAAGCAAAACATTTGCAGTGATTATAATTTCAGCTTTGCTGCTGTGAAACCACTGAAAAAAAATAAAAAGGCTCATAATTTATGTTGAACTCTGATCTGTTTTTATCAAATTATTCTGCAAAAGTTTCAAACTTCCACTGATTTATAAAAAAGAACCAAAGAAAACCTCTGAAAGTTTCAGTTGCTTGGAGGCCAAATTAATATTTTTAGCTTATGAATATTGGACTAACAAACACTTTTTGTTTGATATTGATCAGTTAGAATATCATCAAAATATTTTTTTGTTTTACAATATAATATATGCAGTATTCTAATTCCTGAACTATGTTTCAGATTTTCATTTCATTGTCATTGTTTTGTAAAAATCAGGGAGTTTTTTTTACATTGAAGGGTTTTTGATACCAATGATTTGTAAAAAAAAAAAAAAAAAATTTATTGATCGTGTTGATTTGAAAAAGCAATAAATGTGATTAACAGGGAGCTTATTGTACAAAATTCCTACTTTGCACATTTTTGTGCTTCCATTTGGGTTCTTACTCCTAAAAAAAGCACAAGTTGAAAAAGAAGAATTAAAAAAGAAAACATGTCCAGCTATTTTTTGACAATCTTTAATGTTTTTTAGTGTCTGGAAATTGAGCCGTTTCTTAGCAACCCCAGAGGAGTTCTGCCCGTAACCTAGCAACCACAGCGGAGCTCCAGCATATTGCTTCACCACTGTCTAATCCTACTGGAAAAGACAAGTGTTTTGTTGCTGACTTGTCATTCAGGACCCACTTGTGTTCTTGATGGTTGTGCAGGAGACTCCACTTCTGCTTTTCCAAAATCTGGTTATATAATTGTGCATTTGTTTGCAGCCATTTTTACTTGTGAGCGTAAACGTTGAGTTGGGAAATGTTGGGTCCATCCAGCAGCAGCTAAAATCTCATTATCTAAGAATAATTTTGTGCAGCAAAGGTTATGAATGTTTTGTTTAGGCCATAGATCTATCCTAACCTGAAATAGAAACCTGAGCTTCACTTATTTTCCTCCTCAGGCTGCTGCAGGTTGCTGATAGCAGGTCTTCAGTCAGAGCTGAGATGTTTCTATCAGCAGGCAGATGAATGAACAGACCTCAGAGTGACTGAAGCTGCATCGGCCCGTTTTCTCTTTGTAAGCCTTCACCTTGCTGACAGAAGAAAAGGAAACCTAAAATACACACGTGGGTGCCTGAAAACCTTGAAAACACAAATAAACTCCAGCTCTCCTCCTCCGTAGGAGACGAATATGAGACCTTACATCTTCATTTAGACAGAGCTTTGTTTTAACTGGGAAATACAAAATTTTACTCCACAGTAAGTGGGTAAAAATTGCACTTAAATCAGACTCATTTCTGTTTCGGTACAGGATTTTAAGAAAATCCAAAACTATTTTTGTTTTCCTTTGTCTTTATTCGCATTTGGTACTTTAATGTGGTTAATAAGCACCAATAATTTGGAAGAAACACTAGAAGGTGTTACTAATTGCAGAAACCTACAAATGGAATATCAAGTTGAATCTAAACATCAGACTTTGTTGTAGTTAAACAACATTTTTCCTGCCCTGAAAGACAAACAAGCTACTTCTACCAGGAGTGGGATTTGAACCCACGAGAGCTTTTGCTCATTGGAACTTAAAGCCAACGCCTTAACCACTCGGCCATCCTGGTTCTTGTTCTAGCTCAATCTCACGTTGAACTGTTTTTTATACGTGTTCTTAGACGGCTGAATCGGCTATTTGTGGATCAATTATGGTAAAATTTCTAAGAGCATCTGACAGAAGCGATTAGACAATATCTAAAGTCCTATGATGAGGCAAGGGAAAGCCCAGCTTCTGGGCAAGGATGAGACATACACACCATACTTCAACAATGGTGCATTGTATATAAGCTGAGCATCTAAGCCTTCACTGTCAGATTAAGATATACAATAGTTTGCCTATGAAGACTCTACCAGTATTGGGGGTTCAAACCCACGAAGGATTACACCCAATGGAGCTTTAGTCCAACACCTTAACTACTCGGCCATCCTGGTTAGTGTAAAGTTGCTTGAGAGTAGGGCTTTCAGAGAACAAAAAATATGTGGAGGGGAAATGATCAATCTCAGTCTTGAGTCTTCAAGAGCTCTAGAGAAGAAGCCTCCATGATGTACCAGAAGATCCAATAACCTTCAGGATCATACTAACTCAAGGAATACACTGACCAAGTGAAAAAAGGTGAAGACTTTTGGATAAAGTCTTCAATGGCACCAAGCAAACAATCTCTGTTCATGACGTTTGATCCATACATCAAGTCACATCACACAGCTTTGGATGAGATCAAGACTGGAAACTATAAAATTCCTCTATTATGATTGGGTTTCCAACCCAAAGTACTTCTAAGAGTTATGCCCAACACATCATCAGTTTGGTTGGACTTCCTGGTTATGTCATATCCACTGAATGGTGTCCAGGTTGTTTGGCTGTTTGATCTCTCCATGCTAGGTGCTAAACTAGCTCCTCAAACATGCTAGCAACCTTTCGGATTGTGGGAATTAAAGGAATTTGTTTTGAGAAATATTTGCAATTGGTATGACTGACTGACTTTGAAATCTCAACCGTCCGCCAACAGTGTATGCGTAGTCTCAGACAGTCTCAGTACTGGTGTGCAGGTACAGTTCTGTACCTTTCCTCCGTTGGGTTTGGGGTTCCCACCCAAAAGTACTTCTACTTATGAGTTATGCCCAACACATCATCCTTTTGGTTGCTTTTCCTGTACCTGTACAACAGCACTGTACTGTTTCTGTACATAATACAAACACTACACCTATGTAGATATGGGCCTTAAAAGACAAAATATCTTTGCAGATACACCTAATCTTGTCTTTCAAATATCCTCTCTAAAAAAATCCACAAATAGACAGATTTTCTGTGAATTACCAGGAGTAATCTTCCACAGAAAAAAAATAGTTGAGTCCACTGTACTCTGACAAGCCTACCTTTACTCCCATATTTTATGTATAAACATCACTGATTTTACCTGCATTTCATGAATATACGCTTAAAAAATAAGAAAAAAACGCCATGTGGAGATGGCTTAAGAAAGGAAATAGAGGAAGGAAAATTCCCCAAAAAGCAGGAAGCTGTCATGGTGAGGATGGGCAACATGTTTTACTTCTCTGTGTTAACTTCCCATCGGATCTTCATCCATCTCTTTTTTTCTCTTTTCCGCCTCAAAGGCTAGATTCCCTCGTGACGTTGCTGCTGCTACAATTCTCTCCACTTCCCTGTTAGGTCCATGGAGATGCTGAAAAGCTGAATATTTCTCTTTGACCTGAGCTGAATTCTGATGTGCCGATGTGTCCTTTCCAGTCTCTGCTCCCTGATATCACCTCCTAAAGCTTTTTCATGTCCCACCACTGCAACGCAAAATAAATTATCTTCCAGTTGTGTTGCTCGACGCCTTTGGGACGGACTGAAACAAGAAACCCTCTCATCCGACAAAAGTGGTTGACCTCATTGCTGTTCTTGTTGATTCCAGCTTTAAAATCAGGTGGAAAAACTGAACCCAGAAGAATTGAGGCTGTTATAGCAGCAGATTGAAGGTTTGTTTTTTATTACCCTCTGGAAACTTTGATAAGAACTTTGCCCCAGAGGTTGGATCCTACCAGCATTGTTGATCTTCAGTGTTTCTACTGGATAAAAACACCAGAGATTCTGGTTTTACATAGAGTAAACCTTTACTGAGAAGGTTTACTTATCAGTAAACCTTGTGTTTACTGAAGCAAAGGTGTACAGCATGTTTCAGCCTAAAGCTCTGCTGTATTTTTACAGAGCTGCTTATATATTTGTGTCAAATTATGTTAAATAAAAAAGAGAAAATCGCTTTTTAGCTATTGAAGTGGTTTTAATATCATCTCTTTGTTTAATGCAGCAACAAAACACAATATGTTTTCTTGTTGCACAGCTCAACAGAATGTTAGTGATTAATAAATAAACTGTCACAGGAGCCTTTGATTGTGTCTTTAGTAGATTTATTCTATATTTATTGAACATGTTCTGCATTTTTGCATTCACATCAGGATGATTTGATTCTTTCCTCAGGCAATCAAAAAAAAATCACTGGCTGAAGTTTGCAAACAATTTCAGAGGCATAATTAACATGCTGATTTTGTTTTGTTTTGTTTGTAGCATTTATGACAAAAATGTGCTGTTAGCATTAATTTTTGCTTGGCATTAACAGCAGTGATGCTGCAATAATAAGCAGGAATAGACAGCATGCTAAATGAACACATCCTAACATTTCAAGCTAAAGTGAAATTGTTAGTCTATTGCATATTTTCTGCAAAAACAGCCAAAAACATTGAATTTAAGTGACCTCAAGCTCTCACCTGCAGGGGGCGGTATTTCTTCTGCTCCTCTGCTGAGCCAGCCTTACTTGATGCCAAGTTGTAATCTGTGATCAATATGGTAAATAACAAAAATGAAGATATTTAAGTTTTTAAAGAATAAAAATGTTTGTGTGTCAAATCTAATTCCTTGCAAATATTTCCAAAGTAGCACCACAAAAATAAAAATAAAAAAATTACAAAAAAATAAGAAATCCTGATTGAGGAATGTTTCGGGGAACGTTGTGGGATGTGGGGTCAGACTGACCTCAAGTGGCCAAAAAAATATTTTACATTAAAATATTTTATAAATGCAAAATATGATATGTCAGGAAATGATATAATAATAATGTGTTACTGCTGTGATATTTTTAAAGTGAACCCTCCTTCTTCTTTTAATATAGTCATAATAGTGACCAAAACATAACAATTTTCTTCTTACCAACTGCTTAAATAAGCTTTTTCTTTTTCAGCTTGAGCCTTTCAAAGATGGCTGACCTCCGCCTTATCTCCCTATACCTCCTCTGTCCCTCAGGAGGTTTTCCAGTCATGCCTCACTGAGCCTGAGGCAAAAACAGGACTTGCTGAAGGTAAGAGATATTTCTTTTGAAATGGGAATGTTTGGAGATCTTGAATCAGCAAGAGAGAGGAATGTGTGTTTCCCATCTGAACCTGATCTCATATAGGTAACTTTGGTCACCAGCAAGGTGTTGTTTATAACTTTGATTATGTTTGCAATGCTGGTTAGTTTGTGTGAACAAAAAGTTGGAAATGTTCCTGTTTTGTATGAATAAAAATAAGTTTATTCACGTACAGACGTGGTAAAGAAAGCTGGACTCATAATCTTATTTTCCCAACAGAATCAAAGCTGATTTGAGAAACTACAAGGCAATAATTTGCTAATTTTGCAGTCTTTTCCAAATACCATCAAGCGTTACATATAGTGACCATCTCCTCAGTTGTGCTGTGGTATGTTTGCCTCATGGGATCCACTTGCAAAAATGTGTGTTTTCCAAATGCCATAGAGCTGAATGTCCCATCGGGGAACAATAAAACTGATTTCCAAAGCAAATGAAACAGCCTCACCCTGCTGAAGAAAATTAACTGCCCCACCAGGGTCACTTTGGCCCGGTCACAGATACGCTGCTGGAAACTTTGTCGTGTTTCGAACATCCTCTCGGGGATTCATGGGGTGTGTGAAATTTGAAGTTAGAAGATGCAAAGTTGCCGTCAGGGGAGATGACTCCAAACAACTCAAACAAGGACAAACACAATCTGATCTGGACAGTAGGGAGACCAGAGAATCGCATCAAAGCGGAGGGACCCCCGCGGCAAATCCCCTCCGTCTGACCTGCAGGATCACGGGTCAATGAGTGAGAATGCACTGTGGCTGAGGAAAATCAAAACAGAGTTTGAAATGTTTTCAAGGCACTCTGCAGCAAACTGTCAAACAATAATTAGTTTTGCTGCCTGAAGTGTAAGGCAGTGACCAGACAGCTGGGTAGCAAAACTGCAAATGTAGGCGATTGACTGTGGATAGTAAGATATGGAGCTCCAACTGGTTCAGGAGAAAAGAAATGGTGGATGAAGTATGGAGTCAGTGTGTTTTGACCTCTAAAATAGAGAGTTGTTACTGATTTGTATTGCCAGTAGTAGTTAGCAGAACAACAATCCCACTGGATTATCAACTTTTAAGTACTATAGAACGTCTTCAACTACATAGATGGTATTGCCAACTTCCAGTTCCAACTGTAGTTAAACCAATCACAGCATAATTGTTAAGGGTAGACCAACCTAACAGTTAGCAAAACATAGGTTTAGCTGCTCCCAACAAAAGTAATTACATTTTAAATTAGGAAATTCAGCATTTAGATAACAGAGAAGTTAACAGACAAGTTATCTAAAGGCTGAATGAATGATGAATGAGTATTTGAATTATTCCCAAATCTTCATTATTATTATTATTATTATTATTATTATTATTATTATTATTATTATTATTATTATTATTATTATTATTATTATTATTATTATTATCCTATTTTTAACAATTTTATTGAAGAACAATGCATTACATCATTGTTCTAAAGGACAAAAGTACATTTATGATTGCAACTTTTAAACATACATAAACATTTTTCTACATACATAAATGCTATTGGGGAGAAGTTAAAACAAAAAATTATTAAGGCAATGTAAATTTATTAAAAGAAAAAGAAGAAAATAAGTAATTATTCTGAATGTTTTTTTTTTGTTTGTTGTTTTTTTTTTCACTTTTGTCTCAAGCAGGAAGTTTTAAATCGCTGTCATGGCGGAGCTTCCGTCCTCATCTCCCACTGAACTGTTAGCAGCTATCAGTTAGCTATAATCTTCCACAGCCACGGTAAGTGAAACCCACCCACTCCGACACTTTCCATCGTGTTCAAAATCCGTTTTTTGTGAAAATTTCTTCGCCCGAGCAAAATAAAAAGCGTTCGCTGAGCTAACAGACGGAACGGACGTTAGCAACAGGGCTTAGCTCCTGCTAACAAACTGACGCAGCTAATTAACAAGCTAACATGACGGCCGAAGCTAATGGAGGAAGATGCACTGAAGTTCTGCTCAGCAAGTACTTTTACCGTGAGACAAAGTTAAAATGTTTAATAAAAAAATTTATGTTTAATGTTCGTTTTATATTTTAATCGTCCGGTTGGCCGTAAAGTGTATAAAGGGAGTTCAAACATACAGTTTAAAACACCACTTTGCATTTTTCTGTGAAACGTAATCATCAGTATCATAGAAATATAATTTGTTAAATGTATGTCATGTTTTGTTTTGGTTTTTAAAACCAAAACGAATAAATATAAGATTTTTAGATTTGACTTTCAATATTGTGATTATTTGGCTCATTTGACTCTGGTCACCTAAAAGAACTGCGGTTACTACTGTTGATTTTATATTAGCACAATGAAAGATCTCATTAATAGTCAGGAGAAATAAATTTATCACTGCATCTAAACAGTCTGACAGCAAGATGAACACAGTTGAAACCAGTTATTTATGCTATAGTTTTCTTATTCTAACCATAAATTAACAAGTTAAACTCTTTTTCTGCACTGTGATCATTAAAATTGTAAATTTCTTATTGTGACAGGCCTACTCATCTTTTCTATGCAGATCAGGCTTCTTTAAATGATTCAAATGTTGTGTTGTGCTGATAAGTTTTACATTCAAAAATGTTATTTTCTTCTTGACAGTTTTCACTGTTAACAAAGTATTAAATTTCCCTGCTTTAGAGTTGACAGGTTTGCTTATTTTTTGCAGAGCTGTGAGGAATGAAATCCCTGCAGCACCGTTGTTGGTGAGTTAAATTTCAAACTCACCATTTCTGTTTTCTTTTTGTTGTATAAAACAAGCGTCTTAGTCGGTGTTGCTCAATGTTTTCTTCGGTAACTTGTTTTTCCTGCGGCTATTTTGTGATGTTTGGCGCCACCCAACCCAGCAAACTTCTGATCGCTTCAATAATTCAATAGGTTCACTACAAGTTCGAACTGGAAACAGGTTTTTCTAAATTGAGGTGTGTCGGGCAAATTGCTCATATCACATGAATTAGAAGTGGGAAACTTGACTTGTTTTAAATTAAAGCCTCGATAGAAATCGTTGTTTTACTCTGTGAACCGGTAATGAAGTAGAACAACAAGAAACGGCGGCGCTCAGTGAGCCGTCATGGTTTTGTTAAATGATGCAGATAAACTGCATGTTGCTTTACAGCTGCTCTAAAGCAGGAAGCAGGTATCTGAGTTAAAACGGCAAGATTCAGATGTTTTCAGTTGGGAATATTATCTGTACAGCTAAAGCTAAATAGATGAGAATATATGGAAAAATGTTATTTATTTCTGTCGTTCAGCTTTAAAAGAGAAATTCCCATATTTTCTCACTTGCTGAACGTTATGTTGGTATACTATATACAGCCACAATGTGTAAATTAGAATATAAATCCCTATGAATCGCATCAAAAGTACTGTCTAAAAATTACATAAATACTTTTCACTTAAACCCATATTTCTGTTTTTAAAAGCACTTTTGTATTAGTCTGATATACTATTCTAGTTTTAAAATAATGATTAAGAAAACTAAGAATATCAACTTTGTCTAATTAGTCTATATGATGTTTATATGTTGGTGATGGAGTTAGTAAAATAAATAGGATTTTCAATAATAATAATTCTAACTTTTTGAAAGGGTCTGTAGTGTGAAGTATTACAAATAATTAAATTATTGAACTAAAATAGTCAGCAAGTGAAATATATTTGCATTACTTTGCATTTGTAACTTCTTGTTGTTATTGTAGGCAAACCCAATATAAAATTATTAAATATTTGCTGATGAACGTCAGTAATTTTGGACTGAATTCATGTTTAAACCCCAAACACTGAGCTGTTTGGGGTTTTAGGTTTCATCTCTAAACCTAAAAATCTTCCAAAAAGACAGTGCAGGCGTTCTTCTTTGACTTTAATTTAATTACAGACAATATAAATAGAAGATGGTTGTTTTGTTTTCCTGCAAAATGCATGAATGTCTCTGTGGGCAGCAGTCAGCAGCATGTCGCTGTAAAATCTTAATGAACTCTTCCGTGTTGCTGCAGAAGTTTACAAACTTTGGTACATATTCTCAGTTGGATTTAGTTCTGGACTTTGACTAGGCCAATCTAACTATACAGTTGTGTTTGCTGCGAGGTGAACCTCCACACCAGTCTCAAACTGGTTTCCTCCATTTTCTCATCAACTATGACAGCTTCCTTATCCTGACTTCTCTATGTCCATGATTTTATAGGGTGGTTAACATTTTTCAAGAGGGGGTCGTGGTCCCCCCTGATCCCCCATTTTGGGTCGCCACTGTCAGTATCTTTACCTTTATTGCTGATGTCAAGTATTGATTTCTTTCATTAAATTTAAACAGTTTCCATTTACAAATCGCTTTAAATCACCCTAAGGGAGTAAAATCTTGACATTTATCTGCCTCTGATTTAAATATCCAGGTTCAAAACTTTAACAGTGGCTCACTGGATGAAGTCCTGCTGCTGTTTCATGATAAATATTTCTGTCTTTAAAGACCAAACTGTGTCGTCCTGATGAGTTCGTTTCGTCTGGCGTTCCCAGTGGAAGGGACAGGAAACGTCTCCTTGATGACTTTTCTTTTCTTCTTGGACGATTCCTGGCACAAGACAATCTCGGGCTGCTACTTTTACAGTCCTGTTGCGATCGTTGTAAAATTGATTTGAGTCTCTGCAGAACAATAACAATGCAAACATACAAATAGACTGACAGCTTGATTAGCTAGCAGCGGCAGTGTCACTCCCCCATCTCATCTTGTCCTTTAAAAAAGGCCCATTATGGCGGCGGCGCAGACTGTCAGATCAGCACAGAGGAGCGCGTTTCCGCCAGGATTATTCATAGGGAAGGAAGGGAAATAAACCGGTTTATTACGGACTGGGCTGTCAGTGATCCACATATCCTATAAATGGGATGTGAGGAGCTGGAGGATTCTGATAAAAGAATAACACAACTACAGTGTAAGCTGAAGGCGTATGCATGAGACGGTAAAACGCGTTCCCAAAGCAGGGAGAGCAATCTGCGGCGGGCTCAGGGAATGCTGCGTGTTGATGCGCTTCCTGCGCATTCAAGTACCGACTGTTCAGCAAATTCATGCTGCAGGGACACACCGAGACCGACAGGAAACCACGTCAGAGCCGCGTGAAGCTCTGATCTTCAGCCAGGTTTTTGATATAGCACATTAAAAAGGTTTGATGGAAAAGGCAGAATTAGAAATAAGTTCCTCAATTTTCCCGGGAAAAAAATGTACTTTTTGTGGCTTTTCTGGAAAAGAGTTAAAGCGTAGAAGCAGAGATTAAAACAAGTTCTGAAACGATTAGTCGCAATTAATCGATCATTGCAATAATCGTCAGCTAATTTTGTAATCGTTTAATCATTAACTACAACATATGGACTCAACAAAGGTCATTTGCTGAAAGAGCAACACACCCACAACAGTAAATAAGCCAGAAATCTACAAAAAATATATACATTTTTAATTGAATTCTTTTGGTAGTGGTCTGATCTGCTGAGTATCCATGGACCAAAAAAGACAAATACTTTGTGTCATAATCAGAGGCAGGTGGAGTACCCAAAAAATATACTTGTATACTAATTACACAAGTAAGAGTAGCAGTACTAAAACATACTTTTACCCAAGTAAAAATAAAATTGGCCGTCCAAGAAGTGACTGAAGTGAAGTTAAAAAAAGTACTTGGTAAAAAGTACTGAGTAGCTGATCAAATTATCAATCATTTAATATTTAAAAATTGCTTCATCAGACGGAACAAAATATAAAATTAAGTGGAAATTTAAAATGTCTAATTTATAAGTAACAAAAAATAACTAAATGATTCAAAGGAAAAATTTTTCCAAATCAGTTTTTTTCAATAAAAAACTTTTGAAACCTTAACAAAAATTGCAGGTGTGTCTGAATTTCTGGTTAAGACATGTTTGTTTTTCATTCAGTGGGTAGAAAATGTAGAAATTGTACTTAAGAAACAGTAGAGATACTTCATAATAAAATGTACAGCGTTGAAAAATGCTCCAAAAAGTAAATTTTTTACAAAAAGTTACTCAAGTAAATGGAACTAGTTACTACCAAACTCTAGTCTTAACATTTTCAGTTGTAATGAAATAATGTCAAAAATAATTTTAACCTGATTACTGCTAAAATTAAAAGTCTCCATCTGCTTCAACTGCTTGTCAAAGTTGTGTCATTCGAAGGGCCACACTTGGCCCCCGGGCCACACTTTGAACACCCCTGACTTGGCCTGTTCTTTATAAATGAACAGCTCCAGCTCTGCCTCTGTTTTATTGCGGTGACTGCAGAGCGTCGCTCCATCGTAATGATGAAGAAGTTGCAGATATTACAAGCTGCTCTCGATGACTCCATCAGCGTGACGCCGGTAGTTTAGGCAGAGCGGCAAACAGAGACGGATACAGACGGAGCAGAGCCGGGGGGGGGGCTGAACTCGGAGCAGCCTCATGGGGGCCGTGACAGACAAACTGCTCCTCCCTGCATGGCTGCTTTAATGACAGGCAGCAAACTCATTCAGCAGGACAAACAAATCACTGAGAAGAGCCGCAGCGCCATGCTCACACAGGCAAACACTGCCCCCTGCTGGCCAGACTGAAACTCTTTGATTTGAAAGAGAAGGAGGGACTGGTTGAGATTTGATTTTATGGGATTTAAGTAGACTTTAAATTTCTTATTTTTGGTATGGTTTTACACAAAGTTTTTCCTTTCTTTTTGTGATTTATTTATGTTCTCTGTACTCTGAAACAGGTGTAATTCCCTTCAGTGCCTGTCAGCTCAGTCCGACAAGCCACCAGGGTTCTTGCAGTTAGCTAAAACTAACAAAATAACAAAACTGAAATTGAGAAAACATTAATTAACTGAAATCAATAAAGGAGGAAAACTACAACTATGTGTGCATTTATAAATCCAAACATACTGAAAGTGAGGTTTGAACGAGGATTAGAACTTCGGTTTGAAGTGAAGTTGGGATTAGGGTACAATGGAGGGTTGGAACTAGGGTTGCAATGTTAGAGTTGGGGTTGAAATAGGGTTGGAGAGAGGTTTTATGAGGGTTGGAATTAAGATTAGAACTGGGATTAGAACTATGGTTAGAACTGGTTTTGGAACTGGGAATGGAGCTGGAACGAGGGTTGGGTTAGTTCCCACCCCAGTTTCAACCTTGCAATTAGGATTAGTGTTTGGGTTTGAAGCAGGGTTAAAATTAGTTGAAGGATCTGCCGACATTCAAAGGCTGAATGAGGTTCGTAACTGAAAGTAAGTTTAAATATTTGCCTGTGAAAGAGTACAATGTTTTCAGCAGAATTACTCAAAAATGATGAGATGTTCCATTTCTTTCAATGGCACACAGGAATATCTCAAAACGTAGAATATTTCATAAACTGTAGAAGATGGCAGTGCCAAAACACACAGCCGTAATGTTCTGAATGAGCAGAATATGGTTGAATGGTTGAAAAAGCACAAAGTACATAGAAGTAAACTGGTGAAAAGTGTACAGAAAAAAAGAGGAGGAACTCAAGAGTGTAAATTCACACTAATAATAAAGTGTGAAATAGCAAACACTTCAAAAACTAATAACTTACTGAATTATGTAAACAAAAACTGAACTATAATGAAGAACCCAAAAGTTCTTCATTATCAGAGGTATAAAATAAGCTTTAATTGCAATTGTCAGCACAGCTTTGTTGTTTTGATGCCATCGGTGCTGAACCTGTAGTTGTTTGTGGGGGCACTTGCATCGGTTACCATGGAGACAGACAAGAGTCATTGTTTCGGCCCATCCTCGACCTTCTCTGGCCTGTAATTGGGCTGAAGACAACAAAGCTGACGCAATGAGACGTTTACAGACAACCGGGGCAGACATCCTGCAGTCTGGAAAATCCTGACAAGTTTAGAAAAACAAAAACAGTCTGGAAGTAGTTTCTCCTCCGTCCAGTCATTTGTCATTAAGGCAAGACTAAGATCATTTTGTTTTTTGAAATTACAACAATAGTCATAATATTATCATAATAAAGTCGTAATAATATGAGAATAAAGTGGCAGCATGAGAATAGTCATAAATATTCTTCTAAATAAAATCGAAAGATAACTAGAAGAATAAAGTCGCAACAGGAATAAAGTTGTAATTTAGATTTTTATATCAGTTTTACAAACAACAAAATACAAATTTTTACACATCGGCATCAAATTATTATCAGGACTAAAGAAAGAACTAAATGGACTTTTTTCATGTTTGGTCAGATCTTCATATTTAAGATTTTTTTATTAAATACATTTTTGTTCTATTAATTTTACATTTTTCTTTTAATATTGTGTCTTTATTCTGTTCTTATGACTTTATTTTCATATTCTGGCTTTAATAATTTGTCATAAGACTTGAGGCCATTTAAGAACGGAGATAAATATGGGATGTTTGAAGAAGCAAAGTGTTCTAGAAATACTTTTAACCCATAATTACCTCATAGTAAGGATGAATATTTAAATTTTTGTGCCGTCTCCCTCCAGCGTAGTAATTCAGCATGCATGCTTCTTTATTAGACTCTGATTCAGTTTTAAAAAAAAAAACAATGAATTTATTTCAGTTCCCACTTTTATCCTCACTAATGTGCTTTTTTTCCCTGCAAATGCGGCCGTCAGCAAACTGGTGGAAATCTATAATAGCTGCAGCAGAAAATTACTGAAGAACAGCTTAATTTGCACAGAAAAGCCCCACAGTTCATATTAACTGCCTCAATGTGCAACACTGCTTTGGGTTATAAACGGTCACTTTCATTAGCTGCAGATTACAACAAGAGTTTCCTGCGCTCCATAAAAGCAGCCTCAGCCCTGGGGGACGAGCGTTCAATAGCTTTTCCAACAAATCTGCTGGTTTAAGGTAGAAAGCGTCGGATTGTAAAGCTGATGCAGCTGCGTGTCCCATCAGACCGTCCTCCTGTAATCACACACAATCGTCGCTTCGCATCAAAAGAAGAGAGAAAATGTTAGATTTCACAGATTAATGGTTTTTTATGGAGGACGGTTTAATTTACAGAATGTTTTCTGCTTTTTAACTCGTCACAAACTGAAGCAACGCAGACAGTAAAATGCCTGTTTTCAATGTTTACAGGCTTTTTGATGATTTTCAGGAGCGTTATGTTAATTGAGGGTGTGAAATAAAAATTTAGTATCTTTATCCAAATCTAAGTATTTTATATTAGGGCTGCAACTAGTGATAATTTTAATTGTTGATATTTCTGACAATTAATTGGATGAAACAACTGCCACATTCTGCAAATTTTTAATTTAAAATACAATCATTTGTAGCAAAGAAACTAAACGAATATTTCTATTCTAAACCGTTTCTCCTTGACGTAACATCAGTATAAAGTAGGAATAATCTGGTGATTATGTTCCAGATTATTAACCAATAATAATTTAATAGCAAAAGGTGCTTAGTGAATGATTTCTTAAAACAGACCTTGAACCTGCTAAATCTAAAATTGTCTTTTTTCAGTTTCAGGTAAAACATGTTTACAAGGTTTTTTTTTTTCCTTAAATTTATTTTTTACAGCTTTGGCTTAATTACTTCTGTTACTATTTTGTGTTTTCAGTAAATGATAATTTTTTGTATATTCCAGTTAACAATAGATAAATAAATTAGTTGCCAATTGTTTCAGTAATCAATTCATAGTGATTAATCTGATTAATCGTTTCAGCACCATTTGATGTTGAGAAAAATTATGGCTTAAACAGCCCACATGCTACTGCAGCATTTAGCTAACATTAGCATTTTAGCTCATTTTAGCTCAGGTCTGGAGATCTTTATCTGTATGAGTGCTATTTGGGTTTTTACTGTTCTTGTTTTAATGCAAAGGAAAATATTCAAACATTATTTTATGGAGCCATGGCTTGTATGTGAAACTTCATTGATTGATGTAAGAGTTAATCATTATTATTATTTGTTACAGATTGAAGGATAATGGCCAATCTTTTCCATGGACAGGACTCTGAAGGTAAATAGTCATAAATGAGCAGATGATTCATTTAAAACACCCAAAGCAAGTTAGTGGGAAAAATTTAAGTAATAAAATAATTATTTAGTTCAACACAGTAGAATCTGCATTTAAAATGAACAGAGTGAATTTCACATCATTTAAATAGTTTATTTCTATGCAAATGCCGTGAAAATGTAGTAAATAATTGAGCAAATTACTTTGTTGTGTATAAAACATATATATATAACATATATATTTAATGGTGACTATTAAATGAGCCATTGTGAAGTTTATATTGTAAGTTTAATTAAATCTTTACAGTGCAATTGTTGTTACCATCGCTACGATCCGATGTAACAAGTTTAATTTAATACTGAATCATTTTAAAGAATTTTAGTTCCCACAAGTTTGAACCAGACGTGAACCACTGAACCGCCATTTTGGTAGGCAAGCACATTATGACAGTAACAGATTCCTACCAAGATGGCTGTCAGCCACATGAGAACAATGTGGTCATAATAACTTCATCACCTACTACCAGTGCATTTACTACTGGCATAGAGAATTGCATTTATTGAGACATCACGCAAGGAATCAGTTTTAAAGAAAAAACACTTTAATAGGTGAAATCATTACAGGAGTGTCAGATGTCACTGGTTTGATCTCCAGTCATATGAACGATTTGGAAAATGTAAACATACTCTGGCATTCATCCGAATGATCAGATTGTCAACATTGTTTTACCTCAGGAATTAGAGCTTTTGGGAAATGTAAACACATTCCACTCTCTTTAGGGAAAGTGTTTGTAGTTTTCTAATTGAATATTTTACAGAAATGTTAGGAACATCCTGAACCTGAACTTGTCAATATTATATAAATATTCATTTATTGTGACAACTATTGTTCACAGGTTTTATCTCAGCAAAACTGAAATATGGTGGATTACTAATGGAGTCTGTTTATTAAGTATAAACTCTGTAACGAAGAAAAAATGTCCCCAGTAACAGGAAAATGAAACAGAAATTCACAGCTTAAGACTAAACACCATGAACAACACACCAAAACTTAAACCGTTTCACAGTTTGATCCCTTAAGATAATTTTAACTCAAACATTAATACAAAATAGATATAAAACCTGCTGCATGTTTGACCTTTTACTGCCGTGTTTTATCATCCAAATATGATCCAATTACCTTTTCAACATTAGTTTCATCTTCTTAAAAAAGATGAAGGTAAATTATCTCTTGTTAAAAGTTAGTGAAAAATATCCAAAGCTACTCAACATCATTTAAAGCTTTCATGTAATTGTTTCTAAGGCTCATTAATTGCTACGCTGTAGTTTTATTGCTGAAATACACCAAAGTTTTTGGTTATTTTTAGCTCTTTCATTTCCCAGCAGTGACATTAAACCCATCACCAGTTTGTCTGAGAATAACTCCAGAAATCAGAGAAATCAGGAAGAAAAAAGGCACATCTTGAGTTTTCAGGTCCATCTGTTGGTGTGTGAGGAGAAAATCCAGGGAGGAAACCAGAAAAATGGTTAAAAATATTAAAGCTTCCAGTGACGTCTGGGGAAAAAGAGAAAATAAACACTGGATAGTTATCCTCACTTCCATCTTAATATCGTAAGAGTCTGGATTGATACTCACCAAGATTATTAAATTTTCTGCTTTTTGTGGGATTTTTTCTTTTTCTGGAAATGTGACAACAGCAGAATAACTTATTAAAGAGAGCAGACAATGGAGGCTTTCATAAATACTAATCCACATGTTACTCTTGTCACATGTGGATTATGTGGCTTTCAAAATAACATGAATAAAACACTTTCTAGTAAAAACGTCTGCAGCATCTGTTGTAATTCTGCATCGATTGGATAATGAATAATTAACAGAAGAATCTAGTTTAAAAAATATATTCAACAACCAACTGACTGGCATTTTATCTAAACTGTTTTGAGGATTATGAAGTGCTGTAATTTGCAGACAGTTGACATAAACTGTGTTTTTGTGTTTAGGAATCTATTTAATATCCTTTCAAATTGACGAGAAATTAAAACATTTTTTCCACACAAAGTATATTATATCTATAATTTCAGTTTTAGTTTTATATTTCCAGTTAGTTGTAGTTTTTCCACATTAATAACCTTTTGTATTGATTTCAGATACAAAAATGTTTTCAGTCACTTTGAGCCAAAAAATTAACTGAGCTGAAAAGACTTGCCGTTAGATGATAAACTTTTTTTTCTGATAAACTGTCTCAATACAAAGTTGCTGCTGAGCGTTGTCGCCATAAAATTCTCAAACAACAGAAAAGAAGTGGCTCGATTTGCCACCAGTTGGTTAATTTGATTAAAAGTCGCCAGAGATTTCTGGAACGTAAATAAATATAGCGCCAACGTTGTTAAGTTTGCAGCGGCGCTGCCTTTGTTTTGGCCACGCCCCTCACTGGTTCTTGGCTCCGCCCACTTTGAAGGAACGTTTCTAGATTGATCAGGTGGGCGGAGTTATGCCTTCACTTTAAGGTCAGTGATAGTAAACATGTTTCTCTAATTTTAAGTGAAAGCATTGATACTTCAATAACCATCCAATTGTCTTGCAAATTTTGAGTGAATTTTTAAAATGTCACAAAAAACAAATTTAGTTTTTTTTACTGTAGCTTGGCGTACAAAACGTTTCTGATTTTTAAAGAATAATAGAAATGTACATTTTATTGTAAATTACTTTAACAGCTGGTATACAGATGGAACCGATGAGTATTTTATTATCAAATACTCACCACCATCTACTGATTGGGATAGAATCAAGTCCAGATTTTGTTTTTTTCCCAGATACTGACGCTACGTCTGGCTATAAATTAGCAAGACAACATTTTGGATTTTTGGGAGTTTTGTGCCTCTGGTAAGGCACAGACCAACCACTGGATGGGAAAGTTTGACGAACCATTTCCCCTTCAGCGCATTAACTCTTTCAGAAAAACCAAAACTTTTTTGCAGAATTTGGGAAGTTATTTAAGTTTTTCTGTTTCCATCAACGTTTTCTGATGCGATAGTTGATGTAAACACAGATATTAAACATTTCTTACCTCCGGAGCAGTTCTGGTTTCATCTTCAACGTGTCTTTCTCTGTGGACATTTTTATAAAAAATAAAAAGAAAGGCTTAAAAAACATCTGTAAAGTTCTTAAACTCTGGTAAAGTAATTCTTACTCTTCTTTGCAGGTGGAAGTTGGGTCACAGCAGCAGGAGGTGATATTTCTCCCAACTTTACTTTCTTCCTTCTTGGGTTCTTTAGCGATTGTGGATTGGTATTCAGGAGCCTCCAGGATGTTCTTGACTGTTTTCTTCTTCTTCTTCCACAGAAGCTGGTTTTCCTTTGACGAATTTTCTTCTTCTTCTGGGTTTATTTGCGTCTTTGGCGACTTCACAGTTTGTTTTTGCTTTTGTCTGGAAATAAACATCATGAATGAACATGTTTGGTTATTTCTCAGGTAAGAGAGAGATTATGAGATTTAAAGACAAACAAACCTTTTTCTTGCTGAGACGATCCGGTTGGTACTCTGGCCGTTCCTCGTCATCATTTTCTTGCGAAGCTGTAACCTCTTCTTGCTCACCTTCGTCCTCAGGAGTCTTTTCTTCTTCTTCTTCCCAGACGAGACCAGAGAGCAGTCTAAAACATTTTCAAACAGAAATTCACTTTATCTGCACCAACAGGAAGATTTTAACTTCTTGTTTCTACTCACCAGCTGTGGCGTTCGTCTCCTCTTTCTCGCCCTCTGTTGGTGAGTCTTTAAACTGCAGCTCCTCCCTTTTTCTCTTCTTCTGTTTCGTTTCTGCCTTCCCTTTCCTCGTCTATCAGTTTTCTCTTCTTCTTTGTGGTGTTTTCTAAAGGAAATGCAGCCTCCTCTTTTTTTTCCTCTGTCTCTTCTCTCTCTCTTTTCCTTTTCTTTTTTTTCTTTTTTGGTGAAACGATTGAGACTCTTCCTCCGCCTCTGTTTTATCCTCCTCTTCTCTATTCTTTCTCCTCTTCTTTTTCTTCTTTTTTGTCTGGCTGGTCAGCGCGTCTCCATCAGTCGTCGGTGTTTCTGCGATGTCCACCTGAAATGTCTCATCAGAACTTTTTTTTGACTTTTTCCTCTTCTTCTTTTTCTTGGGAGTGATGGAGTCGCCGGAGATCACTGCTGGTTCCTGATTGGCTGATTTGTCGCCGCCCTTCTTGATTTTGACAATGATGCAGTCGTCTTCATCTTCTGCAGCTTCTTCTTCAATAAAACATGGAAGGAGTCTTGTTATTGGAAGCATTTGCCTATAAATAACTTCATGTTTTGTTTTCACAGGTTCTGGCGACTTTCTAAAGCCTCATGAATATTTTTGACATGAAAAACACCAGAAATAAAGAATAGTTTTGTTTCAGACTCTATTTTCTCCTTTTTTTCCAGACCAGTAACCTTATAAATCCCAAAAAGAGCCATAAAATCTTAATGACCCTTCAATTTATGAAGCTTTTGTGATGTTTTTAAATATTGTGCCAAGCTTCTTTCTTAAGGTTGCCATCTTGTTTTGAAATACCAATGTGAAAATAGCATGACAGTAAATGCTAAACCAGACTCCTGTTGGTTCTTTACTGACTTTCCTGATGTGTACGATGGAGTTTCAGGCCCGGACACGAGGTTTGGTCTGAGAATAATATTGCCAGAATAAACCTTTTCTCATTTTTTCATTGAGAAAAAAACCTTCCATTGTTATCAAGGTCTCACCTGACCAGTTTCTTCAAAAATCCTTTTTTATGCAAAATATTTTTAATTTTATTAATAATTTGATGCTGATTTGTTAAAAGATTGAATATTCCCTTGTTTTTAAAGCCGATACTAAAATATAACATTCAGCATTTCTCATTTTAGTTTCTAAATGTTTGGTGTTGGGGTGCTAAAAATAAGTAATAATTCTACTAATATCATTCTTACATAATTATAACTTTATTCTTGTAATATTACAACTTGATTATTTTTTCTTTTTCTGGCCAACACTGATTCAGTGTAGCATTTTTTTAACAAAGAGAAAAACTGAGTAAAAGCTGCTAAACTGCTGATAAAGAAAACTCAGATTTTAAGAAAGTCTGGCTGCTTAGAATTGAACCATCAAGGAACCAGAGGTCCAGTGTTGACCAAAACCATCGTTTTGGGAGTTCATGGGCTTTATCTTACCAGTTTAGATTAACATAAAGAATATGCAAGTTACCTTCAGCTGGTGGATCAGCACCATTTTGGTTCTGTGTCTCCGCCTTCGGCTCGTCTTCTGGCTTCATCTCTTCGTCTTCGGTCCGCTGATGAAACACAGAGATTATCATGGATCTCTAAAACCAATGAGTTTTAAACAACAACAGATGCTAAAAATGCAGCTTTTTGTTACCTCAATTTTCATCTCTGGTGGATTTTTCAAATCTGCATCTGAAAAAGATTTTAAAAAAAGAAAAAACCTTTAAAACCAGGCTGTAAAATTTACCACTTCACCAGAAAACAATTTACTTTTAGAAATATTCATCCACACAACCAGAAGCTTCGATGTGACCTGGAGATATTTTTGTTGAATCAAATCGTTCTGAACTTTTTGTTTGGTACATTCATCAAATACAAAAGAGAAACGCTGCAACCGCTAAAATCTTCATGTTTGTTTGCATTTCATGAAGAAGAAAGTTGCACTGAAACCTCAGAGGTTTTTGTGTTGTCTCTTTTGGTGCAGCGCCCCCACAGGCGAGGAGCGGAACAGGTTTTTCTAACGGTTTGTTTGCTTTAACAGCCTGTGTGAAAAAGAACCACAGGGGCTGAAAATGTAACATATGTTGCAATTTTGGTCCCACATCAAACCAAAACTAATTATCAGCTGTGAAAACAACCAAAGCTGGTAGAGATCGACACTAAAAGCCCTGCAACTGTAAAATTAGCTAAAAGTGCTTCTCTAAAATACTAATGGATTCCACATTCTCTAGATTATAAATGGCAAACCACCGTGTTCCCTCAAACATGATGGTTTCCAGAATTACATCTGGATTTCTGTCTTCTGAGTTGGAAAAATCAACTGAAACGCCAACTGTTCTCACAATCCTTCCAATTCTTTGAGATCCAATATGGCCGCTCCTCGTATCGCAATAGCACATTGTCGGACAGGAAGTAACGTCAGGCGGGGAGAGAACAAGTTTCACTGTGCTGCTAGTTATGCTGATTTCATCATTAAAGTGTGGATGCCAACATCACTACTGTTCTAAAAAGCTGTAGTGGAAACATTTTTTTAATTCTTTTTTTACAAAACATTTTTTAGATTAATCTCAAACTTTCAGGGGTTTTTCGGGGCAAAACTTACTTTTCTCTCTCCCTTTATCTACATTGGCCTGACATGCTGTTATAACACAGTAACGCCTGCAACTGAAACATTAAAGTGGTGTTTGGATGCAAAACATTCATCATAAACGATGTTTTCAAGACGCTCCACGAACAACGGCTCCATATTCCCGACTTTTTCAACTTAGAACGATTTTAGCAGAGTTTGATTTTGAGGTAAAAGCAATGCAGCAACAAGATCTTGAGAAACGAGTTGTTTGACCAACAACAGCTGGAGCATCTGCAGCTTTGGTCTGGATTATAACTTTTCATTGTTTTTGTTTTGCCACAGTAATGTTTTTATTGTTTCATGTTTTCATGGCTTTGAATCGTCTTGTTGCTGAAATGTACTGAACAAGCTTTTCTCTCACGTCTCAATTAACCACTTTGGTCTTTCTGACCAAAGTTTATAGTCAGAATATGGAAAAATGTGTAAAGGACAAGTTTTTAAACGTTGTTGACCTCATTTAAGGACAATTTTGCCCAACTCAACAGAACCATAACAACGGCGAGACTCTGGTAAAAATAGACAAACTGTGGACAATTTAGTTTGTATGAGCATCAAATTAGGGACACTTTGTCCCCATAAAGACACTGATTAAGGAGCTTTCAGCAGATGAGACTGAGAGATTATAAACGCAACCAACACAGAGAAACAACCCGCTCCTTTGAGAAGCTATGCAGTGTTTCTGTCACGCTCACGGTTTGGTGATAAATGCGAATACCAAGAGGTAAAATAAAACATCCTGCTTCATGTCTTCTTGTGATTTTCCTTCCGTAAAAATAAAACTGCTGAGCTTTACCAGCTGGAGACGGAGTGAAGCCAAAGAAAAGAAAAGGGAAAATATGTTTCCCTCCCGTCTGGAGTAAACCGCTCTCTAATTGTTTATAGACTGCCGTTTGTCCAGATGATCAATCTTTACAAAATAAAAGCTGGAATCCGTGTTGCATCATAAAGATGAGTTTAAAGGGCTGAATCGATTAATCCATTATTTAAGTAACTCGTCTAAATTAGTAATTGATTACTGGAGCACACAGACTCAAAAAGGCATTTGCTGAAAGAACACAGAGCAGTAATTTAACCAAAAATATGTAAATTTAACATTTGAAATAAAAACTTTGCCTGCAAATACTGTCTAACAGAAACTCCCATAGTATTAGCTTCACCTGCTCAAGGAGCCGCAGCCACCATGTTTCACACATTGGAATAATGTGTGAAACATGGTGGTGGCAGCAGCATGCTGTGGGAATGGTTTCCTGCAGCAGGGACTTGTCAGAGTTGATCAGAAAGTGGAAGCATATAAATACGGCTACACTGAAATTATATAAATTACATAAAACCACTGTTTTAAGAATGGCCTAGTCAAAGTCCAGACCTAAATCCAATTACAAATTAAAGATTTGATCATGGATGTTTTGTAAACATGTAGCTGAACCATGATGCGTCTGAGAAGCCTTGAACATGCCGTGCATCACAGAACCAGGTGACGTCGTGGTACCTGGAGGGGGCGGAGCCTCTCCAGAGGCGTTGTCAACGGAGACGGACCCGGCCTGAACGGGTCTCTGCAGGGAGATTCAACATGTCAGCGCCAGACCTGAAGAGATCCTCAGATGCTGGTTTTTCCCGTCATACCTCTGCAGCTGCGTCCTCCTCCTCCTTTTTCTCCTCCTCTTCCTCTTCCTCCTCCTCATTTTTCTCCTCCTCTTCCTCAGTGGAGCGGGCTGCGGCTCCTTGAGCAGCATCGATCGGTTCTGGAGTGTCCTCTGTGACTTCAGGGGAGTTTCTGGTTCTGGCAGCTTGAAGCTCCTGCAGGAAAACAGAAAAACTGGGATTGGATTTCAAAACGCAGCTTCCTGTTCAGGCAAAGTAAAAGCTGCTCAATAATTCAGCCTCTGGTGAACGGACGGACGGACGGATTAGTTAAAGTTCTGTTTAGGAACCACCAACCTGCTCCTCCTCTTCATCACCTCCTTGCTCCTCTTCATCACCTCCTTGCTGCTCGTCTTCATCACTCTCACAGGTTCTGGTTCGTCGGGTCGGGTCCGGGTCGACCTGAGCGGGTCCAGATGTCCCTTCAGAACTAGAGGAGACGCAGCTTTTCCCTTCAGCTGGAACCGGCTGCAACATAAACAGGAGGGAATAAAAGTGAACAGGAAGTAGTTTGCAGCTGGAATGAGTTCATTTCCTGTTGCTGTTTATCCAACAGGTGAACAAATATAAACCAACCAGGAGTTTTTATTATTTGTTTGGTTCTGCAGCAGAGTTCGTGCTAACTCATCTCCAAGCTGGAGAAGATTTAAGAATTTAATCCGGAGTTAATCTCAACACTAGTAACATTTATTCCTGAATAGATTAACTGGAAACAAAACGTGAAGCAAAGGAAACAGGAGACAAGAGAGAGCAGCTGCAATTACAACTAGGAAAGTCAGAGTTGTGTATTAATTAGGGCTGAACAAAATGGCGGAAAAACATCATGATATCAGTGTTTCACATAAACCTATATTGATAATTATTGATTAGTTTTAAACATCTGAAATATTGCCAAACTGTTGACCTCTGCTGTTTTATCCAGCTTTCACTCCACACTGTTTTTTTTTATTATTTAAGTGGAAAAACCTGAAACTGCTCCTGCGCCATTTACTAGGTAGGTGGTTGCTAGGTAACCACAGAGTGAGAGAGTGAGTTGATTCCACTAATCTTACTTATTTTGGTAAAGAAATTATTAATATTGATTCAAAAGTACCAGCTCCACTTTTTCACTTATAGTAAGTGAAACATAAAATTTTCCACAGGAAAATTATTTAACTTATATCTAGAACATTTTTATGAAAATGAAGGAACATTTGAGTTAAAACAAGCTCCCATTTCTTACTGAAAAGTTAATACCAGACTTACTGTCTTTGGTTCTTTTGTTGTAGCTAAAGATCCTCAAAATGTTTTGCTAACAGAAAAACACTTGATGGTAAAAATGTCTCCATCTTTATAAATCAATACCAGAAGGTTTGTGTATTTTGCAGGTTTCGCTCTCTGGATGTTCGGCTTTAATTGGACAAAAAAACGGAAGCGACTTCATTATCTCAGTGGCTGGACAGCAGATATGCGTCTGTTTTCATTACAGCTTCCTGCTGCAACAATGAGCTGAACTTTCAGATAATTCCTCACTGACTCAATTCAGGCTGGTTTGGATTAAAACCAGTTTCATTCTGGTGATAAAGTATTTATTAAAAGCTTTTCTGTTTGATTTCTCAGTGAGTTTAAAAGTGTTTCACCAGTTAATGACTGAAACTCCTTCCTTCTTTCCACAAACAAACTGAGTAAAACTACACATCATCTACGACTGTCCTAACATGTTTCTATGGTGTGAATCACTGAGAACCGCCATGATGCTGTAGAACAAATGAACCTGATTCATAAAATAATAGATAAGCAATAAGTAATTAATGAGAAGGAACATCATTTGTTTTCCAGAGGGAGGGAGTCAGTCTATAAGCAGTTTTCTAACTGCTGTGTTGAAAAAAATATTTGTCGACGCTTCAAACCTCCGTTTCTCTCCTCGTTTCCTCCTCTTCCTGTTCCTGTTCCTCTTCCTCTTCCTTCTCCTCCTCCTCTTCCTGTTCCTCCTCCTCTTCCTGTTCCTCCTCCTCCTCCTCACCGTTAGCGGCGCCGTCTGATTTCCCAGGCTGGGTTTCATCAGCGGCGTCCCGGCGTTCAGAATCGTCCTCCGGTTTTGCCTTTGCAGTCGACGGCGCGGCGACCTCCATCTCACACTCTGCAAGAATTAATCCCAGTAAAACCTGAAACCAGTTCTACGATCCAGTAAATAAAAACAGAAACGCACCAGTCAGAGTTCTGTCGTCTGATTCCTTCTCTCCTCCGTCGAGCTGGACGCCCGCAGCCTCGTCCTGCTTCGTGGTTCCCGTCTTCAAGCCGATTTCTGGCTGCTTGGCGCGCTGAGCCAGAGAGCAAAGCCTGCACAGCGGATCAGACATTTTCATTTAAACTCCAACAGGAAGAAAAGCTCAGAAAATCTGAAATTAATAAGAGAATAAAAATAAATGAGGTTAAAATCAGGAATCTTTCCATTTGGATCATATCTGATATTAATATCGTCACAGGATGCAGAATTTAATCCTAAATAGCACAAACGGCAACAGGTTATTCGATTTTTACTCGCATCTTTTCACATATTTTCAGATGTGGTTTGTAGATTGAATTATGTGATTGAAAAACACCAGCAAGTGTGAAAAAGTCTCTTACCACTGAGACCAGTTAATGGTGACCGTGGAAAATAAAATGTTCAGTTTTTACGTTGTGTGCAATAACTTACTTCATCCATCCAGTGTAGATGTCCTGAAGGTTTAAGTTTTCCATTGGCATCTCCACCTACACACACAAAAACCCAAAATTAACTAACGATTATTTGAGTAATCGATTATTCAAATGATTAATCGATTAATCAGATTTTTAAAAATGGAACATTCTGAACATTTTTTCATTTAAGCCTTTTTTACAATCTTATAAGTACATTAAAAGATACAAATAAATACTTAAATTCACTTTTAAATGAGAACATAGACATTTCCTAAAATACAACAACACATCATATCTTTAGTGAACGTTTGATCATTTCTAGCAAAAGCTGCATCTGCAGCTAAAACACGTATTGTGACATGATCTGGTGACTTTTTTATTCACTAATTCATAATTTGATAGTAAAAGACGATAATAGGAGATTTTGTTTTATGAACCATGGGAATGTAAAACTACTCCACATGAGTTTGGGGTGAAACATATTTACAGACAAAGTTTGTTTTATCACATGTCATAAATGCATATGTTGTCTTATTTACTGCTCTAACTGCGTTGCTCTTTCAGCAAAGACCCTTTTGTTGACGATTAATCGATTGCTAAATGAGTCGACGATCATCGTTTCAGCTCCAGCATTAAGTCATTTTACTGATGTTTCCACTTTTTTAATTACATTTATTGAATCTACTTATTTAAAAATACACAGGTGATGAAACTGCAACAAAAGAAGCAAGAGTTTTAGATTCAGCAGTGAACATGTTGATAATAACAGCAGATTATTGAACTGCTGTGATTCTGCTGGACGTTTGTTCCCTGATATTTTTAGGATTCTGAAATGTGAAACTGGTTGGTGACCAAAGATTAAGTTTCCTCCAGGCGTAAACAGAAAAACTGCAGGAAAAAATAATGGAGTTTTTAAATAATGGAGTTTTGAAGCGAGCAGCTCGATGAGTGCATTAGAAATGCAGAGTGTGAGCAGCTGCAGCTGCAGCTGCGGTAACATTCTGTTCTCTGGCTCGGCCTGAACCAGGAGCCGCAGGCTGCAGAGCCGCTTCGCTTCCTGACGGCCAGAACCAGAACCTGCTGCAGCCGCATCCACACTTCACTAATCCTGTTACATAACCTGCATGACGCGCATGTCAGCTCATAAAACACCCATAAAACGCTCCTGTGGTCACATTTAACCCAAACCCAGCAGCAGAAACCCCAGTGGGAGTTAGATGAGGAGGACCAGGGTCCGCTCTCACCTGAGTGACGTGTGGCCCCAGCAGCTCGGCGGCCTCTCGGTAGCCGCTCAGCTGCAGGTGCTGCTGGATTAAGCGCAGCAGCGCGGCGTCCTGCTCCGACTCCATGGTGGGAAAACACGCAGTCAGAAAACTGCCGCAAAATGCATCAGGAATTAATAACACTTCACTTCATGCTTGCTATGCAGCAGCAGCAGCAGCACGTGTGCGGGACGACTCCCACCTCGAACTGCATCATGGGAAGTGGAGTCCTGCCTCTTAAGGGAGGATTACAAAACATGGTCATGAAGCAAAACTGATATTTTCCTAAATGTTGTCGATTAAATGTCATAAGGAGTAAATTTTAGATCTAATGAATAAACTAATATAAAATAAACATTTAAGATCTATTGCATAACATCGTAAATAGTAAATAAATTAAGAAATGTACATTTAAAATGTATTAGTTATTTGCCAAATTCATTTTTTTTTTCACTGAATTTAATCTCTAGTTGCTTGAATAACAACAAGATAGTATGAGAAGAGCAGGAAACCATAAAATCTACCTCTTCCTTTTGAAATAAATGTAAAATTGCTGGTATAAATGACATTTTTAGGTATTGGTGTAATGCTGAAGAGAAATTTATTTAACCACAGAATATTATGTGTGTAGTGCTGCACAGATTGCAGTTTTCCGGCCGATCCCTGGTTGCTGATCTTTAAAAAGCCTGACCTGCTGATTTTGACTTTGGCTGATATGAATCTTTTTTGTCTGAAATGTTGCTAAATGTAGCAAGAAAGTTGGTGATTTGGCAACAGTGGGATGAATATTGTTATTGTAAATGTGCAGACCTGACCTGGTGGGTCGATCTGTCAGTTAAACAGACCGACCCACCAGAGACTGATTTTTAAACCTTTGGATAATATCAGCTTCACATGTAAAACCAGATTTCACTTAGGGCCGCGTGAGGCTTGGGCCGGCCCTGGCTGCAGAGCATTCATCAGCATCATTTAAGATCAAGGAAATAAAACAATTCATGACAATGTTCTTACTCAGCGCCAGTGATTCAGGCTGTAATGAATCGTTTCCAGCCACACACACTCTAAAAAATAAATAAATGATTTCCAGGTTTGGACGAGTCACATGTGAAATATTTTGCTCATGCATATATACATCATTTCCTGAATGTGTGTTGTTTTTCTGGAGTTACTGCTGAATAAATATTCTGCATGTTTTTCATTACTGCATTAGAAGTTGCGTAAAGAAGCAGGAACATTCCTGGATTCCTCCGCAGGCCGGCTCCCTCCCTGCCTCTCTCTCCCTCTCTCTCTCTGCCTCCTTCTCTCTCTCCCTCCCTCCCTCCCTCTCTCCCTCTCTCACTGCCTCCTTCTCTCCCTCTCTCCCTCCCTCCCTCTCTCTCTCCCTCCTTCTCTCCCTGCCTCTCTCTCTCCCTCTCTCTCTCCCTTCCCGGCAGCAGAGCCTCCCCGCCGGTGAACCGGCCGGCCGATGAGCTCATCGTGTTCCTGCCAGTTCATGTCACAAAAATTGACAAAAACCACAACATGACGAGCACATGACATAAAAAACATACAGTAAAAGTGACGTTGTTGTTGTTAAACGGTCCGTCTGTAAAGTTACACAAAATGGCGGATGTGTAGTAGCGTATCCTTCAAATTACAGCAGTAAAAGTGTATAAAAACTATTTAAATGAAACAAATCATATATAACCTAAATTTACACATTTAAGATATGTTGTTTGAATACAGTTTTATCTCGCTTGAATCATTTATTTTTGGGAAAATCATGATTTCTCGAAGGGCTGTATTCCTCAGCTAGCAGTCAACTGCTGACGTCATACAACATAAATTGACTAGGAATACAGTCACACTGTAAATAAACCAACACTTTTAATGATAACTAACCTCCAATTGAGCCACGGTTAGCATTAGCAATAGTCATCACAAGAGACTGCGACAGACTGGCGACCTGTCCAGGTGACCCCGCCTCTCGCCCGGAACGCAGCTGGAGAGGCACCAGCAACTCCCGACCCCGTTAGGGAGAAGGGTGACGGAAAATGGATGGATGGATGGATCACAAGACAGGAAGCAGCCTGAAAAAACAGAAAATAACTGGGTCAGGAGTAATTCTAATAGAAAGGACAAAAAAAACTGTTTAGATATTATTGTTGCTTGGTTGGTTTGAAGGTTAGTTGGTTGGTGGTTGATTGGTTGGTTGGTTGGCAGGTTGGTTGGTTTGATTGGTTGGTTGGTTGGTAGGTTGGCTTACTGGTTGATTGATTCGATGGATGGATTCTTGTTTTTTAATGAGCCATTTAATTAGCAGCAAGTGGTTCATTGTCAACGAAAGGTTCTCGCCATCAGTTTATTGAGTGAAGAAACTCCAGAAAGTGTGACACCATGACTGTTGGAGGAGCTGTTGCAGTTTTACGCCATTCTTTGCCGTACCTCGGCTGAATGCAAAATGAAGAATGAAAGGTAACACCATCGCCACTAATTGTGACTATTATGAAAATATAAATGGGAATAGAATATAATAGCTCTTATTGGATTGTTGCCACACTGTAAAAAGTTACCTTCACTGTTTCAGAACGCTGAAAGTTCTTATAACATTAATAAAATGGACTTAGAAACAGTTTAGTTTAAATGTTTAGTTCACACAATATCTGCTGAATGATCTGTAATTCATCATGACTTCAGTGGCAAAAGTTACATTTTATTCTTTGAGCTCTTTTTTAGTTTTCCTTTGATGTGGCTCAGTATGGTGCAAACCTGCAACAGCGCCCCCTCTGGTCACAGAGTGTGGCGCAGTGTCTGCAGACACAGTGGGTGTTTTATTTTGAAAGTCCGCCCCGGTACCGTGACGGTGTCGGCCGCGTTTCATCCGCAGCCAGGACGCTCAGTCCGAGGGAAGGACGGAGGGAAAACTTCAGGACATGCGGCGTTTTCTGCAAACTGGTCGCCAAATGAGCCGCATCGGAGCAGAGAGAGGAGCGGGGATGTGAAGAGCCGTTCATTCCTATTGATCCGTTATCGAGGTATTGATTCAGGCCTGATTTCAACATCACATTGCATGAAAAGACAAAACAAAAAAAATGTTTAGAGGCTTATTTATTCTGGAAAGTGAACCTTTAAAATGAGCTAAACTCTTTATAACTTCCGTGTTGCTGCATTATTAGTATTTCTAACCTCATTTTAAACAGGAATAAGCAGGTAATTAACTAAAAAACAGGATAACTGCGTTCATCCAAGAGGAATTAGTGCATTTAGAGCCGTCACAGGAAGTTAGTTCATACCCAGCACACTGACACAGTCAGAGGGAAATATGTGCTCCAGTAACTCAGTGGGAACCAGTTCAGTATGGTCTCCATTCAGGCAGCTGCTTCTCATCATCTTGTTTCTTTGTACAAGCTAAAACATGTCCAATATAAGCCTGATTATCTGTTTTTCTTTTTACTTCATAAGTCATGTCAGTTGAACAGAAAGAGTTCATTAAATAAATAAAATATATATATATATATATATATATATATATATATATATATATATATATATATATATATATATATATATATATATATATATGTTATTTGAGTCATTTTAGCAGTTTTAGAGATACACAGAGTTAAACCTCATTGTGCCATCTTAAATGGTTTTGATCAGTGTTTCTCCAGCGTTTCTGGAGTCTGTCAGAGTTTTCCTTGTTTTTTGGCTTGTTTTCTGAACGCAGCTTAAGCGGAGAAGGAAGAACAAAAGGGGAAAGCGTCCAGATAAATATCTTCAGTGGATGGACTGAAACAGTTTAGAAGGACCAAAACATTTTTTCTTCATCAAGGCCACAAGCTTAAAGTCAGACCTCAGTGCAAACAATAACTTTCCACTTAAAGCAAGCTGCATCGCCACAATTATATAGAAAACTTCAGCCACAGTTTTCATAACTCCAGTCTTTGTTGAGTCTCCAACTTTTCAGACTACTAGAAGTTTTACACATTTTGTTGCATTTTAATCAAGAAATCGCTGTGTTTTTGTGAGATTTTGTAAAATAAACCAATGAAGATCAGCAAGTTTTAATAAAGGAAGGAATCGATCCAAAATTCCAATACTGGATCATTACTTCAGATTTAGTTTTTTAGTTTCTTTAATTTCAGAAGCCTTCTTCTAATTTTCTCTTATTCTTATATAGTTTCTCAAATCTACTTCAAAAAAACATTTGGTTTGCTTTTCTCTCAAAGTATAATTTTTTGCACTTTATTTATAAAACAATGCACACAAATTTACTGTCATGTCAAATAAATGTCATTAAAGTATTTTGTGAAGAGAAACTTTCTCTAAATTCTCTCCTGTTTTACCAAAATAATTCAAAGGAAAGCCACAAAAAGATAACACTGGTAAAATTGGATTATTTCCACCAGTTTCTCTTTGTTTTTTGACCATTTTTAGTTAATCATCTCAAACTCAGTAAAACATTACAAAAAGCACATTTGAACATCAATTGTCCATTTTTTCCATGTTATATTTGTTACAGAATCCTTTTACAACAGTAAATGTGAAGATCTCAACACCAAGTACCTTTTTAAAAGGGTCTTATTTTTAATTTGATCATAAATAGAAATTTTATTTGTAAAATTTCAAATAAATATTTATTTTATTAAGTTACTGAACTCTGCTAGAAGTCACAAATGTTTACAAAGAGTGACTCAAATTCTGTTTTTAGTTGCCAAAATATCTGTTTATTGGGGAGATTTTTCTTTTAACAAGTCTAAAGTGCAAAAAAATCCCTGATGAGTAACTAGCAGGTTCAAGCTCCGCCCTAACATTGGTTACCTAGCAACGACCTGATAAGTAACTTGCGCAGCAGCAGTTTAAGGTTTTTCCGCTTTGCCTCATAACTGCTTAAAAATAAAAAGGGTACGGAGTGAAGACTGGACAAAACAGGAAATGTTATACCACCAGTCTGGCAGTATTGCAGATATAAAAGAAAACTTAATTATTGATGTCGGCTGATATGAAATGCTTATATTATGGCGTTTTTCAGGCATGTCATTCTGCCCTTGGTTTACCTGAAAACCTTACAAAATATGATTATGGTGACTTTTCCTATAAAAAATGAGTGTTTATAAGTGCAGACGTTTTACTGTCTGAAGCTGGATTGTTTTAAATTCAATCCAGCTGCATAATCTGGTAAAAGAGTTGTGTTGAAATTCTTCAAACTGACCTTTTTCTGCTCTCTGCCACAGTTAATATTTTCATGGCTCTTTATTGGAGTTGTTCCTCAGCTCCAGCTTCATAAAGCCTTTTAAAGCCCTCCTCCAGCAGATGGATGCGTTTCAGATCACAGCTTCAGCCAAGTTGGCGAGTCAATCCCAAATGTGGTTTTATGATCTACGCTCCGTCCTGCAGCAATGGCATGCTCCTGTGAAACCGTGCCCACTCAGACATTTTTCAGCCCTGTTCGTCTTTCCTCCGTCTTTCTGGTGTTGTTTGAGTTTGTTTTGTCCCGTTTTGCGTTTTCTGTAGGAGCCGTAACGATGCGGGCAGCTGCGACTGTGCTGAGCGTTTTCCTCAGCCTGGACTTCCTGTCAGCTCAGTCCCAGTCAGACCGCATAAACAGCAGCAACGTTCAGACTGGTGAGACTGGGAGGAAGAATCAGCCGCACATCATCTTTATTCTGATTGACGACCAAGTGAGTTTCTGGAAGAAAGTTTGATTTATTCACCTTCCAAGCACTCAGACTTGAAGGAAACATTAATTTTTGCTATAATTTAAGCGTCAACATATCATGACAGTAACAAGTCTATTCGTGTTCAGCAAGTTGTTTTTTCTACGGTAAAACCCAAAGTTTTGCCAAGTATTTTTGGTTTGGTTTCCAGTACAAGTATCTTGAACTAATTTATAGACAGACATAAAGTCAGCACCAAATTAGGCTGTTTATCTATAAAAACTAAATGTTGATTTGGGGTTTAAAATACTAGAACCTTTGGTTAATTTCTAGTGCAAATGTCTTAGTATCTGAAATAAGACAAAACTAACTTACAAATAACTTTTCACCAAGATATAGTATTTTGTTTTAAGTCAACTATCCCTCAGTATTAATACAATAGTACTAGTTACTCTGGCAGATTATTTGACCATTAACATGGGAAAAATGTCTTGTAAGTGAAATAATCCGCCACGTTAACTAGTACTTTTTTAATTTAAAATTAAAGAGTATTTATATGTATATGAGCTTGTATCTTAAAACAAGCTCCTATACATTGTTGAAAAGTTACTTTTAAGTCCTGAAATAGGACAAAATTAAGATATTTGCACTAGAAACTAAAAATATTTGCTACGATTTTGAGTCTTTGCAGTGTAAATGAAACTAACACCCGAATCTTATTTATTTCATTTTTTTTTGCAGATGAACTGCAGATAATCGGTTCTTAAAGTTGCTGACTTTACGATGTTTGTGCAAATTGTGACATTTCTTTTGTGTAAATAATATAACTCTGCAATATTTAGCCTAAAACCGTCTCATCACTGCCCCCTTTGGGTTAAATTGAGATGGTGCAGTTGAATTTTCCTGTTGGTTTCAGCATTAAAATACAAAGCAAATATAAAGAAATGAGCTGGTTTTAAATGTTTGCACAAGTAATGAATAAAAAATGTTTCCTGATTGCAGAGGTCAATGAAATGTTGATGTGGTCACATTAAAGGGCAGAGAAATAAACAAAACATTTAAATAAAGTGCAATTTGGATAAAACTCAGAGTAAACGCAGCGACTGCAGAAGAGTAAAGCAGAACTCAATCTGTGACAGGGCTACAACGACATCGGTTACCACAACCCCACCATCATAACCCCAACTCTGGACAAACTGGCCGGAGAAGGCGTGATACTGGAGAACTACTACGTCCAACCGATCTGCACGCCGTCACGGAGCCAGCTGATGACCGGCAGGTAGACGCGCCGCGTCAACAGCCATCAAACCTTTCAGTGACCCTCATTCATTCTCACCGCACAACAGACCATCAGGTTGATTCGGGCTGAAACAATTTGCAGTGAGTTATTGTGATTAGTCGACTAATTTAGTATTGATTATTCCTTAACTGAAGTAAACAGGCCGAAAACAACCAATGCTGAAATAACAACACACACTGACCTGCAATTAAGCCAAAACTACCAAAGTATAAACATTTTCCATTTAATAATACAAAGCACTTTCCAATCGAACGTTCACTTAGTATCGTATTCGACAACTTTAGTGATTTTACTCAAAGAAAATGTCTTACAACACTCAAAGACAGCAGAGCCAAAGACTGGCCCACCTGGAGGAGCAGCTGGAAGAGACAAAGTTCCAGTTGCAGAAGGAGAAGGAGCTCAAAGTGGGATTTTTCAACCAGGCCCACAGAGCAACTGAGGAGCTGAAGAGGATTCAGAGATATACTGATCCTGAAACACTTAAAGTCGTTGCTGTTGCTTGTCAGGCTCACTTTAGTGTTGAAAACCTGGACAAAGAGGAGCTTCAGCAAAAATATGAGGATCTTAACGTGGCTCAGTTCCACATCCAGGAAGCCTTGCTAGAGGAACTGAATGAAGAGAGGAAGAGAAATGAGGCTCTTAAAGAAGAAGTGGATGAGCTGAAGGCTGCCTACGATGGTCTTGTGAGCCAGGAGGGAAAGAAACAAACCACTGATGAGGCAAAGATTAACGAGGAACTGAGCTTGGAGAAGCTCAGAGCAGAAAAGGACAAGATTATAAATGAGATGGCGCAAAAGATCAACCTCCTGGAAATCAGCAAAAAACGTTTTCAAGACGAACTTGAGGAGAGCAAACGTGAAACAAACAAACAATCGGAATTAATTAATAATTTAAAGCAGCAGGAAGAGACATACAAAGAGAAAATAAATCAACAGGAAGCTGCTCTTTCCCAAGAACGGAAAGAAAATTTTATCCATGAATTAAACTACTTGGTATTGAGAGAACATTTTGAAAAGTTTGACACAGAGATGAGTCAGGAGAAAGAAATGCTTATGGACAAATCGGAGGAATGCATGGAGCTGTTGGACAACTTGAGAACGGAGTACGCCATCCTCCAAGAGAAATCAAAAAAAGACATCGACTTCCTGACGTACACCGCAAAGATTTTACAGGAAGAGCTGAACGACATCAAAACGTTACACAACGAGCTCCAACGTAAATATAACAGCGATGTTGCTGCACTGAAAGAAGAGATGGAAAGATGTCAAGATGAAGTGAGACGAGAGAAAGAGGCCTCCACACAAACAGCCACTGAGAAGCAGCAGCTCATCGACAGCCTGAGAGAGGAAAACGCCATCCTGCAACAAAACACGCAGCGAGAAATCCAGGTCCTCAAGGAGACGGAGAGAAACGCACAGGCTGAACTGGAGACCATCAGAGTTTTGTTTAAGGAGATCCAGTGCTGCTACATAAATGATGTGAAGATGTTGAAGCAAGAGGCAGAGCTGCACCAGACAGAAATGAGCAGAATGAGACAAGAACTAGAAACTGCCAAACAACCTGGGCTTTCTCTCCATCCTGAGAAAGCCCAGGATGAAGACCTGCAGTCAAACCACACCGCAGTTTCACAGGAGGAGGAGGAGGAAAAGAACCGGGTCGACCCGGTTATGGATTTTAGTCTTCATGTTTCTTCTTCGGAGGAGGATCAACCAATGGAAGCTTTGCCAGGATGTTCAACAGACCTGGAATCCACAGAAGATGAAATAAATGAAGAAAACATCCTGCAGGATTTACAGATTCCAGATATTAATGGCATCCAGGAAGCAAAGAAGAAAAAACCGAAGATTTCAATTTGGAAAAAAATACGAAACGTCTTTAAAAAGTCAAAAAAAACAACACAAGACTGAATTCAATAAAAAACGAGGCCTGTCGCATAACAGATTTTACTGAGAGATTTAATTGTTTCAAAAAATGATTGCAATAGACTATAATATTCTTTGAAGACCTTTTCACATTGATTTAATGGAAATTACGTAATAATACATGCGATTTCCTGCCAAAGATAGATACACTTTACTTTGAAAAGAACACGGAGGGAATCCCGAACAGCTGACACGGCGCAACCCGAAGTCCAGCAGACATCGGAAACAACATGAATGTTTATTCAACATTTGGTGCAAAGAAAATATAAATAACTAGGCGAGGAGTTGGAGCGAAATTTCTACCAGAAAACCCGGTAACTTTTCAGCTGTTCTTCGTTAACGTGACATAAATAGTTATAATGATTTTCATTCAGTCAGACTGACACTAGCCACATGCATTGCATGTAGATTGTAGTAAGGAATCGATTAATGCCTGGTTTCAAAATTAGAAAGCCCTCAAAAAGCCAATTCATTTGGAGGGAGAATCGTAATAATAAGAAACAGTACAAAAACAACAGGCCTTCGCATCGCTTAGCTGCTCGGGGCTAAATAACATCCCCTCCAATGGCCAGCAGGGGGAGACAAGCCAGCTAAAACAAGACTAAGACATAAAAACATCCAGATTAAAGAATTTTATGGTTAATTTGTGAGCTTTGAACGTTTCTGGTAGGATTCTAACGTGAAACTGGAAGTGGAAGATTTAGTGACATCTAGTGGCTCAAATGTCAAACTGCAGCCATCTGAACTCAAAACATGTTTTTTATGTCTCAAACACATGTAAAGCCAACTGTTTACTGTCAGTCATCGCTATAATTCTGGCGTTATTCACATTTTATGTAGATTTTTTTCATGCAGCTGTTCATCCTGCAGATCAGTAACAGCTGTGCTCAGACACAAGTCGCCCTAATTTTTAACAGCTGCTTCAGAGAAAACAACTGATGGCTGCTAAGTCCGAGGCTCTGACTGAAACATGATTAATGTCGTTTTACTTTGAGGGATGACGACAGATCTTGTTTTCTTTGAGATATCAGATCCACACAGGATTGCAGCACTCCATCATCAGACCCAGGCAGCCCAGCTGTTTGCCCTCACACATGGACACGCTGCCCGAGAGGCTCCGCCAGGCCGGCTACGCCACACACATGGTGGGCAAGTGGCACCTGGGCTTCTACAGGTGAGTCTCAGGACGCCTCTACATTTCTATACAGAACAAGAAATTATATAGTATCTGAGGGCGATCGAGAACATGTAAGCTGTAATGTCAAAATTAAATTGGTGCTCAAGGGCTCCAGTTTTTAAACTAACTATTAAATTTAGCGCTTTAGCATAAGGTTCTCCTAACACAGTGCTGGTGTAGAGCTTTAGCATTAGCTTCCACTTAAGACCATAAAGGTGAAGGGCTTTAGCTTTAATTTTTGCTGAACACTGTTCTGGCGTAGGCTTTAGCATTAGCATCTGCTAAACACCATGCTACTATAGGGCTTTAGCATTAGCATCTGCTAAACACTATGCTACTGTAGGGCTTTAGAGTTAGCAGAACTAATGTTTATGATTGGTGCTTTAGGGTTAGCACATGTACCTTTTTATCTAGCATTCGACTTTGATGTCAGTTATTGGTCATAATATCTAAAAAATGTTTCCTACATAGAGTCGGTTTGGATCGCTTCTTTTCTCAAAATAGAGAAAATCATTATTTGGAAATATTTAAGTGTGACCAAAAAAAGTAAAAGTAGAACCAATCAGTAAGAGGGTTAATACTTGGCCAGCTCTGATTGGCCAGTACAGCAGCTGGTTACCATGGAGACGGAATGCAGGCTAGCAGAGCGACGTTGCTTATCAAGCAGCCGCACTGGGAACTGAAGTTCTGCTTCCTGCCGTGTCCCAATATCTGCAGGAAGTGGAGGCGGATCAATCAATCCAAATCATCGATACCAAGTCGGTATCAGTATTGCATTTTCTCAACTCTACAGAGTAAAAAATATGCTTCGATATCTTGTCAAATCAGAATATTTTTGCACTTTATTTAGAAAACGATACAGAAAAAATTGTTGTTGAGATCTATTTAGGTTTTAACAAAATAATTGAAAGTATAAACTACAAGAATGCCTGAAGGGCAGAAGTTTGATGATTTATCAAACTAAAATAAAAAGTATCGGTAAATCTGGTCTTGGTATCTGGAATTGTATCGATGCCAGATTACGCAATATCTCTCCACTAGCAGGAATATTCACCTCCATCTGTGTCTTCTGAACAAGATAAACAATTTTAATCTATTGCATCTCTTTAGTACAATTAATGACAGTAAATTCCTTGTTTCTTGTTCTGCAGGAAGGCCTGCCTGCCCACCAGAAAAGGTTTCGACTCTTTCTTTGGTTCGTTAACAGGAAGTGTGGATTATTACAAGTTAGTATAACATTACACATTAACTCAGTCTGTCATTCGCTGGGTTAGTTTTTTAAACTTCTCTGTCTGTTGACCAGCTATCGGTCCTGTGACGGCCCTGGTTTGTGTGGCTACGACCTGCATGACAATGAGAGCATCGCGTGGGGCCAGGAGGGAAAATACTCCACGATGCTGTTCACCCAGAGAGCCAGGAAGATCCTGGAGAGCCGCAGCCCGACGGACGGGCCGCTCTTCCTGCTGCTGTCCCTCCAGGTATCAGGGCGTCTGTGCAACGTGATATTAAGGTGGCGTTCTAGTTTATGCCTGCATGGAAGGACACAGAGTTCATTAAAGTGTTTCTGAACATCTGAAACCCATTTAGAGATTTGTTTTCCACTTTCAAACATCTGCAGAATTAAATCCAGACACAGGAAGAGTAATTTAAGATTACATTTGTTTATATATTGTTTATTTTCACTATGTTGGCTGGCTGTAACTGCACAGGCCTTGAGAAATGTGCATCTGTACAAAACACTTGAAACTTAGTTGTAAGACTCAGATTAATTATATTAGAAATACATTTTTTGAAAGGCCTGCATATTAAATACTTCCCTATTTATCATATTGCTAATAAATTAGGGGAAGACAATAAATTCAATAACAATACATATTATAATTGACACGTCATCAATATCATTAGATAACACGTCTGATAGAATATTCATTATAAATATTCACAGAACTGCACAGCACTTTAAGCTGGGCCACTCACTCTTCGGTTGCCTGGCAACAACCTGCTGGGTAACCAACAGTTCCAAGTCCCCTCCCCCCCAACCCTGGTTGCCTAGCAACGACCTGTTGAGTAACTATCACAACAGCAGTTTAATGTTTTCCCAGCGTGTCTCATAAGTGCCTAAAAATAAAAACTGGACAAAACAGGATATATATATATATATATATATATATATATATATATATAAACTGTGTATAGTACGTTGAGTCTATAAATAGGATAGGAAAGCAAAGCATAAAGACTTTTTTTTTGTAAACTATTGGTTGTTAACTTGTGTTTTATTTTGTTTTCGTCTTTGTAATGTTAATTTACCAAAATAAAGTTATTCTGAATCTGAAAAGTCTTGAATTCTTTTCCTCCAGGCGGTTCACACTCCTCTGCAGCCTCCCAAGTCCTATATTTACCCCTACCACAACATGGCCAACGTCGCCAGGCGGAAGTTCGCCGCCATGGTTTCCACGGTGGACGAAGCCGTCCGAAATGTGACCTATGCCCTCAGGAAGTACGGTTACTACAGGAACAGTGTGATCATCTACTCCACTGACAATGGAGCCCAGCCTTTCACTGGAGGGAGCAACTGGCCGCTACGAGGCAGGAAGGTAAACAATGAAGTACTATATGTTAATACAAATAATTAGAAATCCTTATTTGAAGCAAACATACTAATATCGATTTTAAATCTCCTAAAAACATTGGCACAGTAGCTGCATTTCCATTGCAAATTTGTGTAAAACACGCAGCACCATCATCCTCCTATCACTTCCTGTCATCTTCTTTGTCATTTCTGCCAGATTCATTCCTACCTTCAGGACTTCATCTTTTTTCTTTCTTCCATCCTTCAAACCTCATTTTTCCCTGTGTCCTTTCTTTGTTCCTGGAACCACATCTGCTTCTATAAAAATATAGTGGAGAACTTTGTTATTTTAGATTTTAAAATGAACCCAAGCACTCTGGAAAGACGACTTTGGTTAAATCTGTAATTTTCACAGCTTAAAATTAACCTATTTTTGACTTTTGAGTGTAAATTAATTAAAAATATACCAGTTTTAGTGTAGATTTCCCCTAACGCATCAATGCATTACGAGTCCTTCCAGGCAAACATGGCGGTTTGTTTGCAGGGCACGTATTGGGAGGGCGGGGTGCGTGGCGTGGCGTTCGTCCACAGCCCGCTGCTGAAGCGGAGGAGGCGGGTCTCCAGAGCTCTGCTCCACATCACCGACTGGTTCCCCACACTGGTGGGACTGGCCGGTGGCAACATAACCCAGGTCAGTCGTCCAACACTCATGGTTTTATTTGGAAGCTTAATGTATTTTATTTCATTGCATCATTTTATTTTATTTATGGGTTATTTATAAACTCTCACTGACTTTGCTTTGTTCTATTAATTGAAATCAGATTTTTTATGTTTAGCATGATATCATACTATGAGAAAAAACTGAGATTTTCTTTAAGTAAATGAATAAAGTTGTAATATTAGCGGAAAAATTAGCAATATTACAAGAAGAAAGTTGTAAAATAACTGGAAAAAGTTGTTTTAATGAAAGCAAAGCTGTAACTGAGTTAGAAATATTTTGTGTGATCAGTTTGTCAAGTTTCTTTGAAATAAATTGAAAATAATTTCATGCTGTTGCATTGATTTTCCTGTCTGTAAAACCAGTACCAAAGTTTAACTTAATAACAAAATCAACATTTCTCTTCAATTTTTATATTTTTGTGATTTATCATAGAATGACTAATTTGTTCGAATAACATGACTACTTCTTCTGGTAATATTATGAATTTATTCTTCATTCTTGTACGACTTTTGTTCTCTATTTTTATAATATTGTTCTCATATTTGTGCAGCTTTATTTTTGTCTTGTTTTACTTCACCTTTAATTTTGTTTCATCACAACTTTATTCAAATTTGTGATGAATTTGAATAATGTCATACGAAATTAATCTTGTATTTTTACCACTATTTTTATATTACAACTTTATTCTCGTAATGTTTTTACTTAATTGTCGTTCGATTTTATTCTTGTATTATAACAAATTTATTGTCATTATTAGGAATTTATTCTCGTACATTTCATCTTCATTGTCATATAAATCTATTTCTGTGTTATTACGACTTTGTTCCTGTAATAGTTTGGCTTTATTCTCGTAATTAATTTTTTTTCTTAGCCTGGCCCTAATAGTCTATCAGTGACTATACAATGCTGGATAAAAAATGCTGGATATGCAATAAGTGCATCTTTAAGCTGTTGTTGAAATTTGTGTTTAACTAAATGAATCCCAGCCACAGGAATGAGGGAGTTTCCTGCATAAGCCTTTGCTTGTGTGTTTGTGGCTCAGAGCCAAGGTCTGGACGGGTTTGACGTTTGGCCCGCCATCAGCGAGGGGAAGGAGTCGCCACGAAAAGAGATTCTCCACAACATCGACCCGCTGCACACACATCCGACTGAAACCAAGAGCCGGAACGACAAGCCCAGAAAGAAAGCAGCTGCAAGTACGATGGACGGGAATAGGAACGAAAAGAGAATCAACTCAATTTATAAAGGCTGAAACCATTGACGGGATTAATCGATTAAAAATGTCCAAATCTGCTTGTAATTGCTTTGTTACAAATTGGCTAAAAACAACAAGCGTCTTCAAGGGAAGCGTGACCTAGATCCTGTTTTTATTTATTTCAGTTTTCTCCAATTGAGTCCAAAATAATAAGCAAACTGGTTTATGGCTAAAACGATTAATCAGATTTAGCAAGCGATAAATACAGACTCCAAAACATACCAAATTGTAAAAAAATAAAACATATTCAGAGCAATAATTAAACCACAACAGTACTAAAATACTGCAGTTTAGATAGTTTATCTAAAATATAGTACATTTTAGATAAAAAGCTCTTAAATGTATGTAAATATGTTTTACCCTGAGCTTCTCAACTGATAAGTTTTAGTTTCATCCTGTCCAAATTCACTAAAGGAATGCTGCATTATTATATTTTAGGCATTGCATATAAAAAGGAATTAAATCATTTGTTTATTAGCATATTTAATGTTTCTGATACTTTATGAAAAAAGCTTAAGAGATTAAATGAAAAATTTGAAAAATGTGGCATTTTTTCAACCGATTAATCGTCAGAATAATCAATTGCTAAAATATTTGCAGCCCTACATTCATTCATCTCCAGGCAGATGTTGCAGATTTGCAACAGCTAAATGCTACTTAGCTAGTCTTTGCAAGTAATTTGAGCCTGATAGGGTTAAATGCTATTTTCCTTAACTGGTTTGTTCATGTTTTATTTCTTTTGATTTGGCAGAAATCCCGTCCAAAGGAGCTGCGTTTCAAAACCCAAAGAAAGTTCTGAAGCAGAAACTGGATAAAAAGTCTGGATTCAAGTTAAAAACCACCAAGAAACCTCAGATTTTTTCCCATGAGGCTGCAAAGAAATCCAAGCCTGTTCCCAAGCGGAAGCTGACGTCCACCCCAAAGACGAAACCAGAACCAGAGCTGCAGCGTGGAATCCAGTCCGGCAGCGCTCCATCTGGCGCTTTCCACCGCAAATCCAGAACCAAATCCAAGAGAACCACGTCACAGAACCACAACCTGTCCCAGTCCAGACCCGCTCACACCAAACCAAAGAAACCACTCAAAGAGCAGCTAACGCCAAAACCCAAGCAGACCGTCGTCCAGAACCAGAACACATCTCAGTCTGGAACCCCGATACCGCCTCCGCTGTGGGACACGTCTGTCCAGGCCGCCATCCGGGTCGGAGACTGGAAACTGCTGACAGGAGATCCGGGTCACGGAGACTGGGTCCCTCCGCAGGTACCGAGAAAAGTTCTTAGGCTGTTTTAACACCTGATGGTCCGGTAGACCGGGTTCGATTTGGAACCAGAACATTTGTTACATTTTCACTGTAGGGAGTCAAACCAACCAAGTCATTTGAAAACCCGGTTCCCCTCCTTGCCTGTGGGGGCGCTGCACCAAGAACCACAGAAGGAAAAGACACAAAAAAAAGAAGTCACTGAGAGGAACTTGATTCAGCGTTAGATTTTAGCAGTTGTAGCATTTCTCTTTTGCCGTTGCTAAAACACCACGAGTAATTTCTCCCACTAGCGATCGGCTGTCACGTTCGTTTTAGTTGTATTTACCCAGAATGCTCTGCATTGTAGTTCACTTCCTGCTCTTGAGAGTAGTCTACGGTCCACCTGGCGTTCACATATTCACTCGAATCCTTCAGAGTTCACTTCAACCAAACTGCGAGGTGTAGGGGGACCAGAGTTTGTTGTTTTTGATTTGCGTTCACATCTCCCCAAAACGAACCGATTCAAACTCTGGTGGCCACTTTCTGCTACTGGACTCATTTTGACAAGAATACATTAAATAAATTAACTCCAAACTACTTACGAAAATGTAAGCTACACAAAGTGATAATCTTTTCCAAAACTGTTCTGGTTTCTTTCTGTTGTCATGGTAACTAGAACCAGACGTACTCTTTGACTTATTCTCTAACGTTAGCGTTGCTGCACCTAATTAAAGTTAGATTAAAGCCGATTAAACAAAGCTGTTGTGAATCCACTTGAAAAATATTCTGTTTTATTTCTACAAAACAAGCTAAAACATTCCCAATCACCAATCCGCAGATGCTTCCCACTCTTCCCGGCCGCTGGTGGAACCTGGAGCGTTCCTCCTCGTCGCTCTCCGACCCGCCCAGCCCGAAGAGCGTCTGGCTCTTCAACATCGCGACCGACCCGTTCGAGCGGCGGGACTTGGCGGACCTCAGGCCGGACGTGGTCCATCAGCTGCTGGAGCGGCTCGCCCACTACAACCGGACCGCCGTGCCGGTGTACTTCCCCCCCGATGACCCGCGGGCCAACCCGAGCCGGAACGGCCGGGCCTGGGCGCCCTGGGCAGACGGAGAGGAGGAGGCGAAATATCAGGGAGTTTATAAGAAAGGTAAGAACGCCAAGAAGAAGAGGAAGAAGAAGAAGTGCCGGCTGTGCAAGCTGAAGTCGTTTTTCCTGAAACTGAACACGGGGATGATGTCCAACGGCATCTGAGGGCCTGAAGCAACAGAGACTCTGATTTACAGTTGTTATTCAAAATGTCTGTTATTTTATGTCCGATGAGATGTGATCTGGCCATTTGGACCTTTAAAAGGTTGGTTCACTCAAATATCTGAGCTTAAAACACAGTTCAATGTTTCACGTATAAACAGAGAATCCTCAAAGTTTATTTACCTCAATCAGATTAAAATGTGTGAAATATTTCAGACATTTATTTCTGCTTATCATGATTACAAAAAAATTGTTTCTCAGAAAATTTGAACCAATTTGAAATGCCAGCCTACTGAAACGTGCACAATTAGCCGAAAACAGTGGTGGACACATGTTAGCTAATGTGCTAATTGCAGAGCTAACTACGTTTTTTTTGTTTTTTTTTGTTTTAGCATTTTAGCTAACTTTGAAAACATTTACCAAACTTGGCTTCCGCCAAGTAAACTAAGTGAACTATTTTACAACCTTTCAGTTGAATACAGTTTCGGTAACCAAAACCGTGTTGAAGTTTTGGTTACCGACTTAAGGATTCTTTAGGTAGCTAAGAAACTTTCATATAAATGCTCTTATTTTGAAGTGTTTATGCAGCAGTTGTGTTTCCTCCCTTCCTACAATAAATATTTCAACAAAAAAACCCCCCAACAAAAACACAAACAAAAAACCCATGGCATAAACTAACTCGCTCACTCTTTGGTTACCTAGCAACAACTTGCTGGGTAATCAGCAGTTTCCAGTTCCGCCCAGCTTCGGTTACCTAGCAACAAGCTGTTGAGTAACCGGCGCAGCAGCAGTTTAATGTTTCACCACTCTGCCTGCTTAAAAACAAATAACGGCGTGAAGAGAAAACTAGATAAAACAGGGAAGGTCTTATCTACCACCAGTCGACAATCTTTCAGATATTTAAAGCAGAAAAACGTAATCAATAACTCTCTGCATTGACTGATAAGAAACCATTACATCATCATAGGTTTTTCAGACATACCGTGAAGCTCTAAGAAGAATAAATATTTAATTGTGTGAATTGGTCCTTTGGAGATTGAAAACTACCTTCTAGTCTTGAAGATGTTTTGTAAGGTTTATATAATAATTTTATATTATAAAATGTTTTTTTTAATGTTCCGCTCATTTTGTTTTGATCAGTAACTTGAAACCAAACAGAGTTTGTGGTTCATGAACTGACACCGTGCGGTACCGACCTGTGTTTCGACACCAAATTCAACTGATTAACGACGTTTACCTGAAGCAGAAGGTCATGAAGTTTTGTTTATTTTTGCACATTTAATTTCTTCCCTCCGACCAGGAGTGAATTTAGGTTCATTTTTTATGTCTGGATAAAAAATGACCTGGATTCTGGTTTTAATGGTTGTTTACCGTTAGAAGCTGTTGCTGGCTGTTGCTCTCCATGTATGCATGCTCAGACTTTACAGCTGAATGTTCGTCTCGGTTCTGAAATCTGAATCGGATGTTTACATGTGCAATGTTTAACCAAAACTCATTTTAAGGTTTCAGTCTTAAAAACTGATGCTGTAGTTGTCGAATGTATCAACTCACATTAATTTCAACTATGACTTTTTAATTTAAAATTGATGACTGTGAACAGCAGAAACTGTCATTTAATCTTGTTTTCCTGAATGTTTTCAGCATATAAAAGCCTGAAATTATTGATTGCCAACCATCAATGCATCTGTTGGTTAATTCATTAAAACTGAATGCAGTTTATGAATTGAATGTGATGTTTTAAAGGCAATAGAAGGTTTGTGAGCAGTAAAAATAAATAAATCTAATTTAAATATTATTTCTATTGCTCTTTTTGGAGGGGAAGTTGCAGAAGTCTATGATGGAGATCCAGAAAATTTCCCGGTTTTATCTATAACATTTCTGAGATTGATATAAAAATGTATTGAGTTTTTTTTTCTTTTTTATACTTCTGTTACATTTTCAGCTCAGAAATTTACAATTTATTTTTCTAAACATGTTTTCAATTTTTCAAGGTCAGAAATCTGAATCTGAAAATTTCTAACTTTGTTCCTGGATGTTAGAAAATCCAACTTTTTTTCTAGAAGATTTTTGTGGAAAATTTTCAACATTTCCAGGTCAGAAATTTCAAGGCTTTTTTGCAAGAACATTTTTTAAATTAATCTAAAAATTTCTGAGTTTTATTTGCTGTCAAATTTTCAGGTTCCACCTTTTTTTCTACAAAAGTTTTGAGTTCTTGCAGCAAAGTTTCCACTTTTCAAGGTCAGAAATTCCCTGTTTTTATTTTTCTTCTAGAAAATATCTGAGATTAATCTAAAAGTTTGAGTGTTTGGGAGAAATTTACTCCCTTTTTTTCCATCCTACTTTGCTAATTTGCTGTTTCCATCCTAATTTCTTCAACGGAGTAAAAACTAATGCGTCCAGATGTGAAAATACTGACTTGAAGGGAGAGAATTAATTTTTTTATCAAACTATTATGACTTTGTAGAAAGTAGCTTCCACTTAAACATTAAATTGTTTTGTTTTTAAATTATTTTTCTGTCCAAACAGTCAGGTTTTGTTGATGACTGCTGAAGGAGTAAAACCATCAGACGGTGTGAATCCTCTCCCTGGCAGAGCCGGCTTTAGTGACGTTTGAGCGGGAAGTGAAGGTGAAGTGTTTGAAGGTTTTCCGTCTTCTGAAGACACCTAGCCTCTAAATATTTCACAGTATTTACTCAACAAGAGAAAAAAAGGCTGTGGCTGCTTCCTGACGGAAAGACTGCATGCATGTTTGATTTCTCCTCCCTCTGTAAATAAAGTTTTATTTGGGTTTTACTCCGTTCTTTAACGGTAACCTGCAGTGACTCCAGAGTAAAAATAAGGAATAAAACTACTAGTTAGTTTTATTATAAGATAAGGATCTATGATGTCAGAATAATGAAAATGAAAACTTATTGTCAGAATGTTTCTATGTGGCTGGCTCTTATGTATCACAGTTATTTTTATTCAGCAACTAAATACTAACATGCAGCGACGTATCCAGGTCATGATAGAGACGGAAAAGGAGGAGTAGATTCCTGCCAAAAAACTCAAAAACGCGCTAGAAAATAAATCTGAAATTGTGAGATTAAGCTCAGATTTCTGAGCTCCAGAAGTCAATAAATTTTCTCGAAATAAACTTAAGAAATTTTGAGATTATTTTTAGAAAAATCAATGACTTTCCTGAGTTTGAAAAATTCCAAAAATTGCTAGAAACAACTCGGGATGTTTCAGATTAATCTGAAAAATGTTGATAAGAAACAAAATGTTTTGGTTTTTTTACAGAATTTTTCTGAGTTCTTTGGCGAACATTGATGTGCACAGCACTGGTTTAACCACTAGGTGGCGCCAGAGATTAATAATGCGAACTGAGTGAAGTCACAACACACACACACACACACACACACACACACACACACACACACACACACACACGCTTGAAAGAGGATTTTCCATGCTTGCTGTCGCCTCGCTGCTTCATAGAGGAATAATTCGGTGTTTCTTTTATCCCTGAACAAAGCTGGAATCATGTAATCCTCTGGGATTAAAATCCTGTAAATCGCAGAGCAGTCCGGCTCCTGATTCACTCAGCTGATGGTCGCGGTCTTTATTTAGAAAAAAAAAAGGTTTTATTAAACTATTTAGACCGTTACGTTGTAATTAACATAAATATCAAGTTTATTATGGTAATTTAAAAAAGAAACTAATAATTTTTCAGCTAAATATTTCCTCCAATTAAAGAAGCTGAATTGTGCATCTAACATGTCAATCCATAAATACTCACTATAACTTGAATGTGAATGCTGTTAAACATTTAGGTTGTAAGGGCAATTGCCCAGGGCGATATTAGAAAAGGGAACTTGAGGGTAGTAGGTGAAAACCGGAGCTAAAACTGCAGAGTCACTTTTACACATGTTTTTTCTATATTTTTTAAAACTGCCACCATATTATGACAGTTTGTTATGAGACAGATAATCTGTGAGGAAATTGATCTCCACCTCCTTACTGAAGAAATGCACCGCCCCCGACCAAAAACAACCAATCAGAGGCAGGAGGCGGGTCTTAGTGCTGTCAATCAACCCTGTATAACCTTTCACAGATTATGTGTCTCGACAGCATGATGGTAATTTTAGTCTCATCTGACCTAAAGCTCTGAATAAATTAGATATTCAAGCTGAATTACACACACAAATAAAATTTCCCGGTGTATTTCTTCCTTTTAAGGAATCGCTGCCCTGTTTTACAAGTCAGACTCAAATACTTCTAAATGTGACTCATTGGTTTAAATGAGGCCGTAAACTGAACCCAGTTGTTTGGACTTGATGTTCTTCTCACATATTGGGATCTTCTGTTTCCCCTTCCACAGCCAGAGTCGTCTCCCGCTCGGTCCCACCGACGTAACGCAGTCGCGTCGCCGATAATCCCGCCTCCATCCTGCCGGGCCTCCAGGGAGTCCGGGCACAGCGAGCCGGAGAACGGGGGCGGCTGCTGTGAAATCAGGGTTCTCTCCGCTCAAAGGCTTTCTTTTCATTTTCTTCACACAGCTTCTGCTGACACGAGAAAAAACTCTTAATTAAATTTTGCTCCAGAGAAGCTTCAGTCTCAGCATAACTTTCTATTCTTAACTCCATATAAAAAAGAGAGAGCAGCTCTGGATGGGATCCTGATTCTCTGACTGACTTTCACGTTTTGCCATGTTGTTTTTAACATTCATGAAATTTAGTTTTTATCTTCTTGCCGTTACTTTTCTTTTAATTTTTTGTGGCTAATTATTTGGCCACAAAAACGTTAAAATCATTTTTAATTCTCACTTTTTGTTGGCGTTTTATATTAAATTCCTAGTATAATATATTAAATTTGTGTTTGTAATTTAATGTTTTTTTAAATGGTCAAGAATTTTGAAAAGATTTGCACAAATAATCATTACATCTAATATTAAAATGAAGACGTAGAGTTATGACAACCAAAAACATTCATGCCTTTGTCTCAATTCCTGGAAGATTTTTGATGTATTGATCTATTCATTTTATTTCAAAATGAAGGCATCAAACCGCAGACAGCCAGTCAAATTGATCAGCAGACGACCTTCATCTTCCCCTCTTTGCCCTCAGACTCATCAGCTGTAATGAGGCTGCCAGTCCGCCATGTCTGCTGTTCATTAGCTTCTGTCTGGGCCGTAAACAAAGATCCAAAGGATAAAGTCAGCGTTTAGATAATGAGACCGGATCCAGAGAGCGTCCTGGTGTCCTTTAGCTTTGAACTCAACCTCGCACACAGCAAAGACCAATGTCACCAAATCCCTGCATCTACAAACGCATACTAAACAGCGGCGCTAATGAACATGGAGCCTCTTCACATCCACAGAGCTGATTTATTAGGAAGTTTTTAAATGATGTCAACAGTTAGCAAACGCACCATCATGACAGAAACAAAGTGAATATTTTACATTCACTTTTCCAAATTAAAGAAATTAGTGTGCAGCTTTGTACACTTTAAATCGTTTCAGAACCAGGTCATCTCATGATTTACATGTTTATACGATTCCTTGGCAGGTCAACAAATTACACAAAACATGATTTCACAAAATGAAATTTCATTCTGGTCAGTTTAGCATTTTTACCTGTTTTAGGGCGTTTTATAACTTTAAATCCAATTAAGCTGCTGCTGGCCACGGCCCTCAAGTCAACAGTTAGACTGGCATGAAAATTATGGCAAAAAGATTCATAATTATACGACTGTATATCTTTGAAAAGCATTAGTAGAGCATCTTGTACAACCAACAATAATGGAACATGTGGTTTCTGGATGGTAAATCAACAAAACATCAACTGTGACTCAACATCTGGGAGCCTTTTGAAATGGATCATTTTCTAATAACCAAAAACTTATTTTCTATAAATGTTTTTATTTTTTAGTGCTTTGGTTGTTTTTAGAAGCAGCAGAAACCCAAATTGTAGCATAAAAGCCCGCAAAATGTGAATTTTGTAAAATAAGTCCCCTTTAAAATCCAGGGTTTAGTTTTAAATGGGCTAGATTCTAATTTACTATTTTTAATTCTGCATCAAACCTGAACAAACTAGTCATTTCAAAATATTGGGGCTCTTCCTCTTTCATGCCTCATTGTCTTAAGTTAACATAAACTTTGCATTTATTTGCTACAAGACAATTTGACCACTTCTTACTTTCTTCTACTCTCCAGTTTGCTGTTATTTTACCTTTATGTTTTCTCCTTTTCTCTCCTTGATAAAAGCTGCATCTGGTCTGTTTATGTGATCCTGGTAGAAACATGCAGCAAAGTCCCAACTATTCAGAGAATATTGACAATGTTCTATTCTTCAGATTGAACTGGATCTTGTTTTTAGAAATCTTTTTAAGTGGTTTTGGTCTTAAATGCTGGGTGGAGGCATTTTGTAACAACATGGAGCAGCTAATTAGCATAATCTCAGCAGCTCACAACATACCTGAACTGAATCAGGAATCCCAGATGAAGTTCAAACCATCATCGATCGTATCCCGACTTCCAGAAGAGCAGCAAAAGCAAATGAGCTGGATCAGCAGTGCTAGCCAACAATGGCGTCATCCAGGACGTGTTTCAGTTGAGCTATTAGCATGTACAGCTAGCTGCATTTCCATTACAAATGTGCGCAAAACTTTGTTGGGGAAAAGGGGGAGGAAAAAAAAGCCTCTACGGGTTTCCATTATACAAAACAAACCCTAATTAAAATCACACGTCAAATTTATTTACGTAACAAGTCAAGAAACATAACCGCCATGATACTCCAGCTACTTCCGGTTGTCTTTTTTATGGTTTCCGCCAGCGGCAACATCCGGCTGTTGACGTGACTAGTGCGAGAAAAAAAAAGAAGTCTATTGCAGTTTTAGGAAAATAAAAAGTCATCCTAGCTGAAAAGTTTATCGATTTTTATTAATCCAAGTTTCCATTGAGCTAATAAATATTCAAAATATCAAATTCAATGGAAACAACCGGAAATCCTGCTGTCATCCACAGAGATTCAAATAATTACACTTTGGGATAAAGTTTTTCTTTTTTTACTTAATTGAGAAGGAATAGCAGCTTCCACCATGAAAACTCTGCAGTCACATTGGAAATGATTCAATTAGCATTTCGCTTGTTGCTATGGAAGCAGCAGCTTCCCAAACTCATTTACAGCAACATTTAGAGACAAACTGTAGACGACAAAAAACAAACGACACATGCTGGTCGAAACACATAATGCCCTGGATTTTTATTTCATTTTGTGACATTTCAAAAGGATTTCTTTTGTTTGTGTGTGTGGTGGTGGTTGGGTCTACAAAAAAACAACAGAAAAAAGTCATGAATCAAACTGGGAAACTGGAATGGGCATTGGAATAGTGGTACAGACAAAGAAAAACTACAAGTAGCCTTGTTCAGTACCAAACTCTTCACAGAAGAGAGCACTTTTTTTTTAGGTTTTTATTTTTTCCCAAATGAAGGCACCCGATAACATGTGGTTCATGGCCTTTCAGCCTTCAGGATAGCTTTTTTTCTTTTTTAAAGTAGAGAAAACGTCTAATTGTTTTTTCAATTCATACATGTTTGTTATTACATAGAGGCTGGAATGATAAATGTCAGTTACTGCATTTTTTTTTTACTCCCTTATATATAGATATATATATATTTTGTTTAGAGCAACAAGTAACAAAAGAATGAAGTTTTTCCATGAGCAAATTTAAAATAAAAAAAAAATAGGGGGGGGGGAGGTGGAGGTGATACAAAAATATTTATTTAAAAAAAAAACAATGAGATGGAGGAAAAACAATGAAAAATGAGGCTGTCTAGTGAAAACCAAATGGTAAAAATCATACAAAAGCAGCATCAATCAATAAAAAATGAAAAAAATAAAATAAAATCATAGTGCTTAGATACGTCAGAAGCAGCAAAGACTTCTGGGAAAGTCTTCATCCCAATTGTTTTGTTACTTGTCTCAGGAATAAAAAAATGTATGGAAGAGCTTTGTGGAGGAGCTGATGCCAAACAAAGGCCTCGCCTACCGGCCTGCGACTCCGCGGACTCAACACGACGAATGTGGTGGAACAAACAAAACATGTTCGATATTTAAAAAAAATATATGTAGATGTAGCTAAACGTAGCTAAACACTGACTACAGCTTGGGGGCACCGGTGAGAGGTACAGTGTATTTAAAATTTAGCGGAAAACAAAAAAATGGCATGAATGGCGGGGAGAGGGAAGGTGGGGAGAAATAACTTTTTGTAAACACGGCACAATAAATAGATCCAACAGCAGGTTCTGCACCATGCATGTGATGACATACATTTTTCTGTGGTACAACTTTCACTCGTTATTTTTGCACCAGTTGCAGTTTGTCGTTTTCTCTTTTAATCTTTTTTTCTTTTTAACTTTGTATCGAGTGCAAAACATCACAAATGAACAATTCTGTATTCAAGTAATGTTATATACAAGAACGAGGGGCGGTGGTGGGGGTTGGGGGGTATTTTGGGGCATTTAAAGGTGGGGAGGGGTATTTATTACAAATATGCTGTACTGTACATATAATTGCCATATTAAGAATTTACAGACGATCTCTTATTAACAAACGGGGGGAATTATGGGAGGGGAGAAGAAAAAGAAATTTGTACGAGACGAGCATTGCAATTAAGTCCCAAAACGGTTGCCGTGGAAACCCAACCTTGCAGTGCTCATTCAGCCACCACTTGCATTCACGACTAACCAAAATGATGCATAGCACCTTAAAAAAACAAAAATAAAAAAAAACAAAGAGGAAATAAAAAGCTGAAGGAAGTGACTTTCCCTCGCAGCCGGCGGCGGAGGCTACGTGACTTCCATGGCCACTGTGTTCTCTGACAGACTGTTCAGCGCTGGCTTGTCCTGCTCCAGATTCTCCCTGAAACGGGACAAAGGAAGGCAGAGGAGCGCCGTTAGCTTAAATGCTGACTGGTTTATTTGTTAAAGAGACACAAACATCAGAAAACGTTTCAGTTAGTTCCAGAACAAACAAACAAACAAACATATATAAATAAATTGGGTATGTTTTGTTATGCTGCTGTAAGAAGTAAATCCAAGACGAAACAGTTTTTATTATCCTGTGCATATTTAGTTTGCAGATTGTAAAATAATTTAAAGAACAAAAGGTGTTTTTCTCACCTGGGCACCATGTCCAGCGGGGAGGTGGAGGAGGCGCCCACCTTGGGTTTCTGACAGTTGGCGGTCGCCGCGTGGGCGAGCTTTAAGGCGGATGTCGACATGGTGGCGCTCAGCGTCCGCGGCGCGTGGATGCGCTTGCCGGTGGGGATCGCCAAACGGAGGCTGTTGTTGTTTCCCAGCAGGACCTGAGTGGCGTTGGCGGGGGGGTGGGCTGTGCCGTTGTTGTTACTGGTGGTGGAGCCGAGGGCGGCGGAGCAGGGGTGGAGCAAGGCGGACGTCGGGGCGGCGGAGGGAGGAGCCGGGGCGGCGGGGGACGGGGACGCTGAGCTCGAGAGCGACAAGCCCTTGTAGACACCTGAGGTTGGGGTAAAAACGGGTGGTGGGGGGCGGTGGTGGTGGTGGGAGGGGCAGGAAGGCAACAAGGTGACAGGGGGAGGGGGGAGGGGGGTTTGGAGATGGAAGTTGAAATTATCGACCGTCTTTTAGGGGAAAATGAAATAAATTCTACTTTTTGAAAATGTTTTCAAGGGGCCACAGAAAACTGCAAAATATGAATTTAGAAACAATCTGACTTTAACACTTTGCTGTGTTTGTGTATTTAAACAGGGAGCAATCTGGGCCTCTGCCATTTTAATGTTCATGCACAAAATTATAATTATCACTGCAACAGGTTTTCTGGGGGTTGAAATTTCTCAAATTCACGTTTTCACAGCAAAAATATAAAATCTTTCCAAGTATTTTGTCTAATTTCGAGTGCAAATATCGAAGTACATTTCAAATAAGAAAAACTGACTTACAAGCAACTTTTCAGCAAGAAATATGAACTTATTTCACATCAATAAATCCTCAATATTTCTGAAAAAAATGTTTATTCCATTGAGAAATTATTTAACTTGCAACATGGGAAAAATGTCTATAAGTGAAATAATCTGCCAATAAAATAAGTAATTTTTAAATCAATATTAATGCATTATTGACTGTAAAGCTCATATCTTACTGATGTATCTTACAGTAAATTAGCTTTATCTTATTTCAGGTGTATTAATATAAGTGAAGTCTGCAAACCAATTATTAATCAAGTAATCAAGACATCAGAACTAAACTGTGGTGACGTTCAGTTAAGCAGATGGGACTGAGCTTTTTTTAAATCTTTACGATAGATTATCAATCCTTCACTGAAGCAGTGCTAAATTAGTCAGTAGAGCATTGATTCTTATTTAAAAGAGGATTTTTTTATTTGCATCTTTTAATGCATTTCTAACATTGTTTGAAAGAGGCTTAAATAAAAAATTCACAAAATGTGCCAGTTTTTTTCAAATCAATTAATCATCAGAACAATCAATTAATCAATAACTAAAATAATCGTGACAACACCACAAGCAGTTACGAAACTTGACTAAAATAAATAAGTTATTACTATACTTTTGGTAAAAATGATGTTTTTAGAGTCTGCTCACAAAAATAAAAACTGAGATTTGTAATTTGAGCAGTTTGACTAGAAAACCCAGAAAATCACTGATTTGTTATGCAAGGTGAGGATTTTAAAAGAGAAGACTTAGTTATGTCACCATCTATAAAATATTTTTTGCAGTTAAGCTCAGATTTAAGCAACAGCCAAGTAACAAAGGTTCTTGCTTCACACCAGAATCCCAAATAAAGGAAGGCATGGGCTTTCATAAACTCTAGTTTTCTGCTTTTATTTGATCTTTGGGGAAATTTTAGGCATTTCATCCAGCGACACTCTAGGGTGGAGCCTTTGTGTCGTCGGCTGTACCTGAGGAGAGGACGCCATTGACTCCGCCTCCCAGGGCCAGCTCGTCCTTGGTTTTCAGAGCCAGCAGTTGTTCGGCGGAGACGAGGGCCGAGGCGGCGAAGTGAGCGCTGGCCTCGTCCAGCGTGTTCGCCAGACTCTGTGTGAGGAAGAGGAGGAGAGTTTAGGAGAGACCCAGCGGCAGAGCGCGCGGTGGTGGTGGTGCGGTGGCGGTGCGGCGGCGGCGGCGTACCGACCTGTGTGCTGTTGGCAGTGCTGTTGGCTTGGTGCTGCTGCTGGATCTGTTCCAGCTGCTGCTTGTGCATCAGAGACAGCTGCTCCTGATGCTGCTGGTACTGTTCTGCTGTGAACGCTGAGACAGAGGAGAAAGTTAGCCATCTGGGGAAAAACATGTCTTTATACCACACTGAGATAAAATACTGCTGTAACCAATCCAATCCGGGTTACTTTGAGAAAAACAAAGCTTCATGAAACATCGACTGCTGATCCTGGATGTAGGAAAGTAAAGAATCAAAGATGAATCGGAGGACTAGCATGTTCACAACTTCATTTTGTGATTTAGCATGAGATGATTAATTGGATTACTTATTAATTAAGCTGCTGCAGGTACAACAGGAAGTAAGAGCAAAAGGAGACTCATTGTTTTATACAGAAACAGTCTATTGAAATAATCAGCTAATTTAGTGAACGATTAATTGTTAAATGGAGTTTACAGGTTCAAAAAAGTTAATTTGCTTTAGAAATTAACTCAAAACTATTAAAAATAAAACACATTTTACATTTCAGATGAAAAGTTCTGCCCAGAACTCTTTCATGTCGATTTATATTTATGCAACTCGGAGATAAAATACTGCAGTAAACCAGGCTGATTCCGTTTAACCAAACAAACCAAAAATGCATTGGTTATTATAATCTCAAATGATGTGTGAGTTTACAGACTCAGAAAAAGAAGATTTACTGAAAAAACACAGAACAGAAATTAAGCCAAAACTGCAACAAAAATATACATTTAAACTTGACTTTTATCCAGTCAGTTTGGAGAAAAACAGAGCAACTCTGCAAATGCCTCAGTGTAAAAACATTGCAGTAGATTGTGTGCTGAATTTGACACTAGTTGGTATAGATTTTGAAACATTAATCATCTCAAAACGTTTTGTTTCAGTCTGATTTTAAAACTTTCCAACAGATAGAAAACAAAACTGAAAAACAGACCTATCCTCTGCTAACATGGTGGGAAAACAACCAGCCAACCTTTTCATTTAACTTGGGAAACGTGTCAAACATTTGCAGAGGATTTAAAAACCATCTGTAACTGCCCATTTTTACAGGTCAACCACCAAACATGCCTTAATGACGGTACATTCATGCAGCGTTATGTATGCAATACATGCAATACATACATACACTTTTCATTTTTGCGGATGAAAAGCAGTGAAAACAAACAGGTTCTGAAAACAACCAGCTAAACTTTTTCACTTTGTTTGGATCAAATCTGCATCACTTCATTCACCTCTTAGCGTTTCTAAACAATCAGTTGGATTTCCCAGTGTGTGCAAACAGAACCAGTCGACTTGCGAGTGAAACCAGAACCAGAACTTGTTCAGATGTAACAGCACATCTGGTGTAAAGCTAAAGCTAATCTCCAGAAACAGAAATTCAATCACATCCACGTCAGGAAAAAAAAAACATTAAAATCCTGCTGCTGGTGAAACATCAACATTTTCCGCCTGACTCTTGGTTTTCGCCTCGAGTCTTTTGTTTGTTTGTTTTTTTACTTTTTATTGATTTCAAAGTGTTGTTTCTCATGTCGTGGAATGAAACGGCTTCATGCTTCTCTGAAATATTGATTTCCTCTTTCCCCTGCCGACCCAGAAGTTTTCTATTCCATAGCATCTGATTTTACTAGTCCCTCTATTCTCCAAGTCAAACATCTGATGACATCTCCAGCATATCAAATTCCTCCGTTCTAAAGTTTTCCCAGTTAACTCGACACCGCCGTAGCGCCGCTTTCAGCAGAAGAAGCCTGTTAATTTGACTCATGCCTGGGTATTTTCATTACGGTGCAGCTTCACAAATAAATAACCAAAAGCATGAAACGCATGTAAAAATGTTTGCGCCACCATCAGACCAGCTGCACCTGAATGCCTTCAGAGTGCGGCGTTTAGCCTGTGACTCAACACATCAACAGATCCGCCGTGCGTCACGAATTTATTCATCACCTCCAGGTTTAATTGACACCTCAGGGATTGGGAGGGGAGCTCAAAGTTAAAAACAAGAACAAATCGTTCACAAAGCAAATGGCAGGAGTCTGAGCCATTTGGTTCTGTAAACAAATGCAAAATTAGAGCCGATGCAGCAACATTGTTAAAATAACTGATATCGTTATATGATTGACACTGGAAGAATGAATTATTCAGATACTCGTTGAGACAAAAATCGATACAACCCGACTCATTTGTCCTTGCACAAGTAGTCACACTTCTTCAACAAACAGCTTTTCACAGCTGATTAAAACAAAGAGCTGCTCCAAGTTTAAAAATAAAATGTAGAGAATCTCCTGACAAAAAACAGTTTTCGGACAATCAGGAAGTTATTTGGGATAAGTGGGGTTCCCCAAGGTCCATTCCTGGAGCCACTGCATGTTTCCACTAGCTTAGCCATCTGGGTGAACCTTCAGAGCCACACAAAGACAGTTTCAAAGTCGGCCTGCTATCAGATGAAAAACATTTCCAGGATAAAAGGACTAATACCCCAACAAGAGAAACTCATCCGTGGTTTATTTTAAGTCACGTTTATTACTACACAGGTCTGCCAACACTGCAGATGACTAATGCTAGTTAGCGTAGCCACTGATGATGGCAGATAAACAGTTTTCCTGTTACAGCTAGTTGATTCTCTGCTATCTTGCAGTGAGTACATGAGGTTGATTGACAGCACCAAGACCCTTCTGGCTCTGATTGGTTGGTTTTGGTCCGGAATGATGCATTTCTTCAGACGGCAACAGTAGCTCAGGAAGGTTGTATTTTCACAGATTTGTCGGTGAATAATCTGTGCATCGATTTATCGGCACCAATATCCTCAATTTTGGGAAATTGGTGATAGGCTGATGCTTCCGCGTGAAGCCGATCTTATCCTCTCATCTCATCTACCTCAGCTAAAAATCAGCCTCTGTCCTCCGCAGTGAGAGTTTTGTCTGACAGACCTGGCGATTTAAAGATTGGAAAACTGCCATCTGTGCAACTCTGTAAACCGTCATTACATGGCGAGAGTTTCAACAAATATGTTAAAATATATTTTAAAAAAAATAATAAAAGTTACACACTACAGCTTTGAAGAACCCTCTAAGGCTACTTACCAGCAACGGGTGTGGGAGGAGGGACCACCCTGGCCGGGCGCTGCGATCCGAACGGTCGTCCCCCAGCTGAGGCAGCGAGCGGACGCTTCACGCCTCGACTGAGCCTCCTGAACAGCGGCTGGGCGTTGTCCAGCTCGTGTAGTGGTAGTGTCCGAGGTCTGAAGTGCCTCCAGCGGCACGACTTTATATTAGACAGTATCTGGCTGAGGTCCGAGGAGGGGGGCGGCGCCGAGGGGGGGGAACTTCTGTCCGAGGTATTTGTTTCTGAGGTACCGGCGAGCGCGTCGGGAGCCGGCGAGCGTGAAGTCGCAGAGGGAGGCGGAGAGGCGGGCGGCGGCAGGTCGGGCGTCTCCGGGTCCAGCTGGTGGAACGAGTCGCCGTGGTCCATATGCGCCCGGTCCAGCAGCACCCTGCAGGCCCACAAGAACCAAACAGTCAGAACAACTTCCTTCAGTTAAATCAATGTCAACAGTTCATGTAACTAAAACGAAGAAATCATGAATCAGAATAAAGTCATAAAAATAAAATTAGCCTCTCAGCTCAGAAAAGCACCAGTATGAAAGTTTGGACCGATATCAATATAAAAATAATTGTGTTGAAGATATTATACTTGATCAAATCATGACGTTTCAATAAGTTTTACTGTGTAATTATTGGGTTTTTGTTATTTCTGCATCCACCAACAGTAATAAACATTTTCTTCTGCAAAAATAAAAATGTAATCTCTATACGTTTTACATTTATTAACCCAAACTTCCACACAAAGTAAAAAAAAAGTTAAATGTGGAACAATCAGTGAGTTATACAAGTTATATTGTAACTACCCCAGATTTCCATGACATTTCTTTTGTTTTTTGTATCTCCACACTAACATGCGAATGTGTTTCAGATAAAATGTTGGAGTGAAGCAGAACTGACCTGCCGCCTCGTCCCACGCGCCGCCGCGCCATGCCCAGGCAGCGGCGTGGAACCGTCAGCGTAGTGAGGCTGTAGCGGAAGCGCGCTTCGGCCAAGCCGCCGTCCCAGGCGCTGCACCAGGCCAGCTGCCCACCAGGTCCGGACGGGCCTGGACACAGAACCACAGCGCTCAGTCTGACCCGAACCTGAAGGCCGCAAATCTGAGGCCGATAAAAACCTCGACTGCAGGCTGACAACCGATAACGCATCGTTTAACTGGGTAAAAATCATTTTCTTTAAACAGACCATCAGTAAGTCATTGAGAAATTAGGAATAATAAATACTCGTTAATTTGAAACAATCCAAATACATTTTTTGTTCGAATTATACAGAGAAAGTCACAAAACAGAATCTATAAAAATTTTCTGCTGTTTATCAAATAAAAATAACTTGAATCCATGTCATTTTAGTCTGATTCAACTTTAGGTAGGAGAAATAAAATGTTTCTTTATTAGGTGTGTAAAAATACAACTAGTAAAGGTGTATTTTAACCTTTATTAAACTCAACATTTTCCAAATTTTGTGTTTTAATCAAAAGTTCAATTGCACTTTATTCCAAATCTGTGCAGTTTGAATATAAAGCTCTTTCCGAACCTTGAAAGCGCCTCATTGAAATTCAATTCCAGGATTTCCAACACCAGTTTTAAACGCGGTTTGTTTAAAGCTCGAGTTGAAAGTTTGAGGCTTACGGCGTAGTACTGGCAGCCGGCTCTCCTGCGAAACGCGTACGCTCCGTCGGGGTCGTTCTCCTCCTCCGCTTCCGAAGAGCCAGAGTGGAGCTGTGGGAAGAAAAGGTCGAAGGTCAGGGTTCCAGTCAAGGGCATTCACTGTGAAGTTCTGTCGCTGTCAGAAGTGCAGAGATTTAAACTGAAACTGCACCAGAGAGAAGATGGGAATGATTTCTGACTGTTTGTGTTTAAATTAAACCTGAGGTGGAGGTTCATCTTTCCTTCATTAATACAGAAATAAACCAAGACAAAAACAGATTCTGGGTTTCTGCTCATCATTCTTTAATAATAATTACAGAATTATTATTAATTCTTTAGTTTTTCGACAGCAAAAAAAAACTATGAGAAAAAAATACAGAAGATAAGTAATTTCGTGGCCAGAAAATTTAAAACCTGTGATTAACATATTTAAGGTCAACTTGCATTAAAAAAAAAAAAAAATGAATTTAAGACTTTTGAAGAAAGTGTCAACATCCTGATATTTGTTTTTTCCAAATTTGGAGATGGATATTTTCCAAACTTCAGTTTATAGAGCAAATATCTTAAAATCTAACTTTTCATCAAGTAATGTGAGTTTGTTTCAAGTACAAAATTTTACATTGATGAAAAAGTACTAGTTTAATTTCACTTGTAATATTTCATCAACATTACCTTTTTTTTTTAACTTAAGACGTGCTCCCAATACTTGCTGAAAAGTTACTTTTAAGCTAGTTTTGTCTTATTGCACATGTAATAAAATATTTGCCCTACAAACTGAAATTATTTGGTAAGATTTTTTGTTTTTGCAGTGCAGACCTCGAGAAACTTAAATCAAACTCCATCGTTTGATCGCTGACGACGAGCTAACCCGTTAGCGCCTTACCTGGGAGAAGGGCTCGTCGTCGGAGCTGGGGAAGTCGTACTGGTTCAGGTCCTTGGCGTTGAACACGACCGGACCTGCATGGTGGGCTGTTCCCAACGACAAGGGCAACAACTTCGGCTTCTTCTCGTACCTCCTCTTCGGCCGCTGGGGTTCTGCCTTCTCGGGCTGCGAGAGCAAAGCGTTATTACGACAACGTTCTGGTGCCGCAAAAGGCTAACGCCGCAGTCCTGACAGAATCTTCACCTTGGACTTGTAGTCCTTTGAGTCCAGATGGTCCTGGTGTCGGTACTGATTGGTGAGCGGAACCAGAGGGATGATCTGCGGCCTCACCAGCGCCCGCTCAGCCAGAACCTCCGCCATTATTTCTCCACCGAAGTCCGACATGGAGTTTCTGGAGACGGAATTGAAATCATCAGTTCAGAGTTTCCACTCTGGAATATTTCAGAGTTTGAACACTTTTCAGTAAAATTCAAGAACTTTTCCAGGACCGGACTTTGAGGATAAAACAATACAAATGAACTAAAACTAAGAAAAGAGTTTCAGTACATATTTATATATATTGTAATATATAATCCTTATACATTTCATTTAGTACAGTAAAAAAAAAATTGATATCCAACAGTAGGAATAAAATTTTATGTTTTGAAGTGTTTCTCACCCTGCACACCTGAATGATCTGAGAACGAAACACTAACAAAAAAAAATCCCCAAATTTAAAAAATGTGGTTAAATAATCAGAAGAGTTTCCAAAATGCCAGCTTAAAATCTCAAACTTAATTTAAGTCAAATTTTAAATTCAAAATACTTAATTGATCCGGGAAACTAAATGTTGTGGTAACTCATTCATTATCATATTTAAATAAAAAGCTATTGGGAATAATAAACATGCAAAGCATTGAAACTATATTACGGTAACTGACCTTCATTGTCAAATTAAATGACATGAAAAAGTACCTTCCCAAAATAACTGCCCAAGTCATCTTTTACCAAATGATGAATTAGACAAAAAAAAAATAAATTTACAAAACACAAAGTTCGAAACAAAATCTCAACGTTTTCTTGCCAAGTTTTCTGGCTTTGAACAAATAAATGACTTTAGAGATTCTAACTAAACAAACAATAAATGTCAGTCTTTTTATTAAGTATATGAAAATATCTGGTTTTAACTATAAATAATGTTTTCCAAATTTTTGCTTTCAAACGGTTTGTATTTTATTATTTGAGTGTCAAGAACTTTATGCAGAAATCAAGGACTTTCCAAACCCCAGACTGGAATTCCAGTGTTTTCCAGGATTTCATAGGAACTCGGCTTGTTGCTTCGGTTCCGTTTGGGAAGCAGAACTTTGGGTCTGCAGCGGGACTCACCGCTTCTCGACTATCTCCAGCGTGAGGTGCAGCAGCTCCCTCTTGCTCTTCTCTCTCCTCTTGATCATCTCCAGAATGGTGACGGCCCGGCTCAGGTCCCTGCGGAGCTTCAGCATCTTCTCGTACGATGCCTCGTCATTCTTACGGTTCTGAGCGAGTAAAAGGAGACGCCGCGTTAGACAAAAAGATCAGGAGTTTGGACGCTTGTGAAAAGGATTAAAGGCTCGTGTTTTATTCGTGGCCCTGAATTAGGATTTATGGCTGTGATAAATATGTGAACAAAACCAGGAAGGTGGAAACTGAGGCCTCAGACTGTTAACTTTCTGTATATAAATACTCAAAATTACCATTTCAGCTTGGATTTCGCCTTACAGGAAAAAAAATTCAATAAAATACTTGCATAAAAACATTTAAAAAAAAAGAGCAACCAGTAATTTAAGGAGTTTTGATATTTGCTGGAGCTGTTTGGCAAAAAAATACTTTCAAAACAATTGTCTATTTTTTACCAACTCAATAACTGACTATTTTAGCAACTTTTCAGATAAAATAAATAAAACATATTGAATAGTTTTTTGGGTTTTTTTTAAAGTCATTGGCCAGAATTGGAGCGCCTCCATTATAAACCCAACATGACCATTTCATCCAAAAACAATTAAATTGAACAGAAATTTGTTTTTCACTGCATGTTTAGTCTAATTTAAATTCAACTTCTAATTTCTAATAAAATCTGTTTTCCACAAACCAAACAGTATTTCAATTTAGTTTTATAATTAAATCCATTCATCAAAGCCTTGTTCAAAACTAAAAACTTTTTAAACCACAAATGGAAATTTATTTCACAGAGAACAAAAGCTGACATTTAAATCTCCCATTTTCTATGTTTAAGGATAAAATTAAAGCTGTAAGTTTTTCCATCTGCTTCATAAGAAACACTTAAACCACATCCAGACGTCTCATAACTGAATTAAAGCGACTAATCAGAGAGAAAAGGAAAACGCCTCGGATGCTGATTTGTTGCAGTTGAATAACAGCCTGATTGGTTCATTAGAAAACTATTGTGATGAAAATTCTAACTGGATCACAATGCAAAACAATATGACCTCAATTATTAGATTTACTGCAGGTCCGATCCACTAATTCACACGTTGAAACAGGAGTGTCCAAAGTCTGGTTCAGGGGCCATTTACAGCCCTGGGAAAATACTTATTCATGGCCCCTCATTCTAAAATGCAAAAACTGAAACTTTGGTTCTCAGTTCAGTCATTTGATACAGTTGGACACAATTTAGAATATTTTTAAGGGGAGATTTTTACAGAAATTTAAAAAATAGAAAACATTGGGTAAAACAAAGTTGACTTTTACCAGACACATTTCTTCCAATCTTTTTAGATTTTATTTGAAGGGAATGTGAAGTTGGATCACAAACATGCAGCAACATTTACTAAAGTGAAACTGGAGTGAATTTATTCATTATAGTTGGAAACTTTTTCAAATAAGTGACTCCCCAGTTTATGCTAGAGAGATGATAGAAACAGACTAAATATTTTGTTTAAAAAATAAAACATATTTGGAAAATCTGTTTTTAATAAAGACGATTTTATGTTTAAAGATTCTTTTTCTACAAAAATCTAAATATGTTTCGTCAAAATACTCCAGTTTATTACTGAACAACTAAAAGTAAATTTTTTAAGGGGAAAACTTTTTGTATTTTTGATTATAAAATAAAAATTGTGATTCAAATACTTTATATTTGGTGCATTTGGCTACAAGTTTGAACACTAAATGTTGAACAGTATGTTTTTACTTTGCCATCAGGAAATATGTCAAAAGTGTCCTGACTGACAGCAAGTTTCCCAGCAGTTTAATCCACCTGTGTCTATTTTTAACTTTTCATTGTGGCAACGTCAGAGCAGGAGTACGCAGAGCATTTACGTCCCTGCAGCCTGGATCAACCCAATCTGTTCACGCTTCACAAAAAGAACGAGGAGGAAACGGAAAAGAAAGAAGAAATCCCTGCAGGTGAAACTAAGTGCCTGTTCTTCACAATAAAACACCTTCATGACTCGACAGCTTATGCAGTAAAAAAAACCCAAAAAAACAACCTAAGCTGGAAAAACTTGCTGAAAACGAGTGCAGGGTTTTGGGAAACGAACCTTCCTGGTCTGCATCTTCTCGGTGCGCCGTCGGAACGCCACGTACGGGTCGCCGGTGCTGGAGCCGTCCCGCTTCTCCTGCTTGACGGTGGGGATCAGGGAGTTGGCCTTGCTGTTTTTCCTCTTGCGGCTCCAGTAATCGAACACCTCCTTGATGAGCTCGTCGTCCTCCTTCAGCAGCAGCTTGGCTTCAGGGAGACTCACCAGCTGGGAGGAGAAAATGGACACACACACACACAAAAAAATAAATAAAAAAAAAACTACTCAAATAGCTGAGTCTTTAGCGGCTTCCAGCTGCGGCGCAGCGGCGGTAAAAGCTGACCTGCTGTCCGCTGCCTTTCTCCAGCCGGTCGATCATCTCTTCGAACTGAAGGCAGCTGATCTCCATCTTCTTCTTTAGCTTATTGACGAAGGCCTCGTCGTCCGCGTCCAGGTCGTAGTCTGGCTGCTCCGTGTCCAAGCTGAAAGCTGCACAAAAGGAAAGAAAAAAAAAAAAAAGCAAAACACGATTTTACAGACGTTAAAAAACGGTTGTGAAAATTCCAACAGTATATTATTCATTAAGATGAACAAAAACAAACAGCAGCTCACAATCAAATGCAGTCGGTCTACTGGGCCAGACTAACAAAAACACTTGAGAATAAAGTCATAATGTTGAGAGACAAAAGTTATACGAGAAATAAAATCATGTAAGAATAAAGTCGGTGTCACTAGCGGGGAAAAACAAAATAAAAAATCTGAGAAAAAACTGACAATACAAGAATAAAGTACATTTCTCTACCGTTTTGACACCTTAAAACAAAAACACTCAACCAAAAACAAGCAGCAACAAGAAACGCTGCTTGCAAAACGGCCCAGTTTTATTCCTTGGTAACGATAGAAATATCGGATGATGCCGACGTTGGTGCAGATATACCGTGCATCCCTACAAAATAAAATTAAATGTGGAACATTTGTGACGTTTAAACTTTGCCATCGGTTTTACAAATGGAAAATACTTCAGCATTAAATCATCATCAGACTTTGACAACTGCATCCATTTCAAAGAAACCAACCAAGACTGAATCTCGATAACATTGAAGCTTTGCTCTCATAAAAACAACTTTTGTAGTAATTTCTGATTTTCCTGCATTAATAACTTCAGATAATTCATCATCCAGGCCAAATATAACAGGCCGGCTCAAACCGCTTCAGACAACCAGCTTCAAATATTCAAAACATTATAAAGAAACCAGGAAGCAGTGTCCTATGAGGTCAAAGGTCAAACTAAGTACAGGCAGCAGCTCCATTCATCTGAAACAGAGCAGCACAAGGAGACCAAAAGTGGGACGCGCCAGACATCACAGGCTGGATGATCATCAGGCTTAATTACACAAACTTTGACCTTTCGGATAAATGACGGATTAATTCCTGCAGCTAATGAAAAGCAGCCGTATCTGTGTCTGTCTATTAAAATGTTTTTAGGCAGTTTGCCAAATAAAATTCAGATTTCTCTCACTGAACCCCCAGCAGATTATTCACCTCAGATCCGACGCTTCAGAAAAAGATTTAATCAATAACATTGATTAAAAAGCTGGAGAGAATGTCTCCCCCGACTCTTCTGGAGTGAATTTTCAGCCGTTATGAAGTCGGGTGAGAGAACATAAACTGATTCAGATCAATAAAACGTCACAAAAACTTGATCGCATCTCACTGACAGAAACACATTGGCTCAGAATAAGAACAGAAAATCAAAATGGCTTCAAATCTAACATTTAATCAGATTCAAATCAGACACTTTCAATTAAAAGCAGCAGCTGTTACTGTGAAAAACTCCAGATTAATCATTTTTGATCTTCAGAATGATGAGATTTCCTTCAGGTTTGGGAGAAACCCAGAAGAAGAGCAGCTGTGAGATGGACCAAACGTTTTATTTCCACCTCCAGCGGCGGCAGAGTTTGGAGAACAGCAAATTGCTTTTCTTTGAGGAACAATCGAGGAAACCACCAGTGACACAGAAACGCAGGGCGAACCGGCAAACTCATTTCCTCTGAGATTACAGGGCGAGGAAATCTCCCTGACAAGCTGCAGCTAACCAGTACTTTAGTTACCGATTAACTGGATTCAAAAAGCTGGCACATCCTCAAGATTTTGCACATTAGAAATGCATTAAATTCCTTTTTTAGTGAAGAAAAACATTTAAGTCCCTCAAATGCAGCAACACAGAATCCATTTAGAGCATCATTGTAGAAATGATGCATCTGCAGCTAAAAGTAAAACATGCAAAAAGCTCAACTTAATTAAATGGCAGCATAAATAGTCCCAGAATTCATTGTGACAATATTGTTGTCTTGAGACCATTTGAAAGCAATGTAATGGTGATAATAAAGATCAATAAACTTTAAATTCTACATTTAACACTGGAAGACATTTAAATCGCCGAAATAAATAAAAAATTAAAATGAATTACGAAAAACAAAATTATCCTCCAGAAAAAAAGATTTAGAATATAAATTATGCAAATGGAAGTTATTGATCTTGTTTTAATTTAACATGGGTTTAGTTGATTTATTGCGACAGGCCACTGTAGGTCGGATTATGTTGTGGATTAACTGATAAATGACTAGATTAGATTATTTTTATTACAGGATTTGAACCAAGTGAAGATAAAACTGCCACTAGAGTTTCAGGCTGAACATGTTAACAGAAAAAAGTTTTATTTTTTTGTCTCTGAGGCTGCAGACGGATGTGTGTCTGATTTAGTTCCACATGTGGAAGAGGTTCTGATCGTGTTTTTTGGTGGTGAAAAGATCAGAATCGGGCCGTCCAAAAAAATAAACATCGCGTGAACGTAGCCTATTTCTGGCATGGGGACATTCAACACACTGAACTTTAATGCAGGTATTTTTTTTTTTTAAATAGACATGTTTTAAAACAAAGTTATACTTTTAAATCCATTACTTTCAATTAGATTCAAAAATTAAATGCCAATTGTATTTTTTTTCTCCACAGTTTTGAATTTCTGCTAATGGACTTTTGAGTCTGTATACTCCAGTTACCGATGAATCAATTACTAAACTAGTTAATGAAATGAAGTAAACAGGATTAATTGTTTCAGCCGTGACAACTCTATGAAAATCTCAAAGTAAATGTCTGAAGGCCTTTCCTAGTAAAATACATGGTTATGTTAATTTGTGGGGCTACGAAACAAGAGACTCACGCTGTATGTGAATGAGCTGCTTTGGCATCTTGTAGTCGCCGGGGTAGAGGGAGTCGTAGTAGGTGATGTTGCTCTCCGCCTCGGGGACCGGGATGACCATGTTGTCCCGCTTCTCGCCGTAGACCTGCTGCGCCGAGATGGCCCGCTGGAGATGGTGTTCCTGTGGAGAGAGAGAGAGAGAGCGGATAAAGAGGCTGCTGCAGAAAAATAAAAATCAGCTCAACAGTCGGTTCAGAACGATCTGAGATACTAAACCATCTGATCACAACTGTACAATGTATGTTTACTTTTTGTCTATTTGAAATAAGCTATAAGGAGAAACCAAAACGGTGCTGGATGGAAACATTTCCTGCTCCTTTCTAGTAAAAAAAACCAAAAAACAACAAAACATCCACACCCCCCACTTCAGTGCATTCTTCACAGTTTCTCCCTGAAAAGTCCCATCATGTGGGATCCTGTGATCTGCTCTCCTTCCCATTTAATCCTCCAAAACAAATCATCTGTTTCAGCTTCTCTACATCAACAACCAAAAGCCTCCGACAAATAAATCAACCGAGATTCAGAGTTAGTGACATTTTCTCCTTTATGTTGCAGGTCAAATATTAAAAACTAAAAGCTCCCACCGTTTCTGACATGAAAACAAACGGCAGCATGTGTGGGTCTGTGGTTAAAACACAGAAGTTTGTTAAATTAGTGGTGTCCCTCAAACAAATTTAATCAAATTAATGGTGGTTTCTGTCAATCCACAAAATCATCAACATTTTCAATTCAGAAACCCTTTCTGCTGCTAAATTACTGAATAATAAATATACATATGAGCCAAATAAAACACTTTTGATCAGTTTTTCTTTAGATTCTTCAACCATCAGATTGATGCAAAGTGTTTCAGGAACTCCTGATCCGTCATGGATCTTTAAAAATAAGGACAGTGGATGCCAACATTAGCATCGGAGCTGCTGCAGAAACAACAGAAAGGTTCCGTCTGGGACATTTTTTTAAACATGCTAAAAAGTTAAAATCTATGCAACTAATCAAAAACACGTTAAAGTCCTGACTCTGGTTTAAAAATATACCTCCGTTTATCCATTGAAATCTTACTTTCTATTGGTCTCAAAACCTGCAGAACAGGTTTACTCCCCTGTGCATTGAACAAAAAGGTTAGAAATGAACCACAAGCCAGAATCAGCCAGGAAAACCTGATCAGTGCATCTGTTGTTCAGCAAGGACGTTCTCATCTCACTTAGTTCAAAATGCTTTGACAGAAATTCAGATCATTTTAATGATATGGTAAAAACGTCTTGCTATAAGTGAAACAATCTGCCACTGGAGTTAGTCATTTTCACAACAAGCTCCTATATCTTGTTGAAAAGTTAATTGTTAGTTTAGTCTTATTTCAAGTGTGCTATGATATTTGCACCAGAAATGGACCAAAATCACTTGGTAAGATTTTGTGTTTTTGCAGTGTGCTATTCTAGATCTGTGATGAAGGACCGCCCTAAAATATTGTGATGGCTGAAAATGGCCCCAGGGCCACATTTTGGACACCCTGACCTAGAGAGAACAAATGTGGAGTGAAAGTCCGGAGTGTTTTCCCTCCATAACTGCCCATCATTCGGCTCATCTAGCTGCCACCTGCTGCTGGGCGCTCAGAGGGAAACGGCCGGCTGGTTTCAACGTTTCCAGTCGGGTTTAACGGCTGAGCCTTTAACTCCGGCTGGCTGTTTGCCAGAGACAGAGACTCCGCTGGGAGGTGTGTTTGTTTGCCCTGAGGCAGACCCAGACAAAGGCATTTGAGGCGCAGGAAGTTGGGAGTGAATGAGTCGGCGTTTAACAGAGGGTGTCAGAGTTCGACCAGTTCATCAAACACTGACATGCCAACGCCAGAGTCAAGTAGAAACTAGTTACATTTACTCAATTACATTTGCCCAAGTAACTTTTGGGGGCAGGGGGAAATGTTGATGAATATCTCTACTACGCTGTGCTTTCTACTTTTACTTGAGTAAAACTTCTGGATTTTTTCCCCCACTCAATAAAAACAACATGTTTTCAAAGATTCACCAGAGACAAACACCTGCAGTTTTTATTTTAAAAGTTTTTTAAAAGTAACTGATTTGGAAAAATGTTCTTTGGCCTGATTTTGTTACTTATATGATATATTGTCATTTTCGTTCTTAAAGGTACCAAAATTTCCACTTAACTTTATATGTTGCTCTATTTGCTCATGTCATTTTTAAATATTAAATGACTGATAATTTGATCAGTTACTCTGTAACTAACTCGGCAAGTAATTTCTTGGACGGCTGCTTTTTACTTTTCCTTGAGTAAAATATGTTGAAGTAGTGCCACTCTTGAGTACAATGTTTTGGTACTCTGCCCACCTCTGACTAACACCAAAGTCGTGCAAAAACAAACCTGAGGCGAGTCACCAGCTGATACAGAGAGTAAACTTACACCAACACGTTTCTACCTGGACTCTCAAACCTGCAGCTTTGGTCACATTTCTGCAATTCCTCAACCAATCTGCTTCTGGCTCAGGTTTGCTTTTTATCAAAGATGAACTCAAATCCAGATTTAAAGCTCAGCAGCACAACACAGCTTTACAATCATGCAACCGTTTCCCACCTTCCACTTTTAAACATCTCATCCATTCCAACCTGTTCAGTTATACGATTACTGAATTCACCTTGGCCTATCACAATAAATTGTCCCAGAAGTTATTGAAGTAAACAATAATGATGAGACCCTTTTCAAGAAATATAATGGCATAATGATACAAGAAAACATTCTGAAAGATCAATTTTATATGAACATTTAACACTGGAACTGGAAGACATTTTAAATATCCAAAATAAATGAACAACAAAATTGTCCTTCCAAAAAGGGGCTGGTTGAGACCAAAACACCAGACTGAAGACTTTTGCCATCCAGTTTTTTGAAGAAAGAAATGGAGAAAAGAGAAAAGCAAATTGTGCAAATGGATATTGAACTTGTTTTAATTTATCACCGATTTATTTCTCATTGTAGAAGGTCTACATTCACAGCAGCTTTAGCGATATGTCAGTTTTACCACTTTCTGCATCAAGAAACAACGCAGCACATAACTGAACATCAAATGTACTTTTTTGTTTGCTCTCAGGATAAAAGCAGAACCAGTTGGTGGAGCGTTTTACTGGATCTGAGTTTTTAATTGGCTTTAATTTTATTAAACCTGTTCACACATACAGACGAGCCTTTCTGTAAGGAAGCAGAATCTAGTTTGAAGTTTCAGAACCAACTTTCTACCACAACTTCAACCCTGCTAAAAAGAAACAACGTGGGACGTTGGGAAATATGATGTAAAACATCCGTCATACAGAAACTAAACCACCACCCATTACCCTGTTTAAAGCAACGCTACTTTAACCCCTTAATGTCCAAATTTATATTAAATTTGACAAAAAAATTATATATACACACTTTTGTTGCCAGTGTTTTAAATACAGCTAAATACTGAAAAATCCCTTTATCGTGCTGTAACATAAATTTGTATTTTATGATAAAAACTATATTAGGATATGCATATATGCAAATACTGATGAATTATTGACTTATTTTGTATATTTTTTATAATCCTTTGATTCAAAGTTGCATCCTCAAATACACAGAATTACTATCCTGCAGAGTCTTAATGCTGATTCTACTCACTTCCATTCCTTAGCTCCCTAGAGTCGCCAAAATGCTTCATAGCCAAACTTTGAATTAACTTTTAGGATTTTGATCACTGCTTGTTTAACTTAATGCATCATGTGCAGAAGACAGTTAGCCTAAAACACTTTCACTGCTCAAAATTAGGATTATTTAATAAGTTTAGATGCAAAGATCCAATTTTGGCCAATTCCACATTTCTCCTTCAATTTAATATTAGCTTTATTTAACATATGATGAAAATACCACACTAGCAGTAGAGCTGTGTAACTATTGATTCTACAATAAATATTTTTTCCTCAAAAAATATCAAAGTACATTAAATCCTACTTTGAGTTTTATGTCAAATCCACATGAATTAAATCACAGCCATCACTCATAACATTTTTACCCAGTTGCACATTAAAATCGACATGTAATGAAACAATTTGCAATAACAAAATTAAATGTAGAAATTACATTATCTAATATAAAAAAAGGCCTTTTCTGCAAAAAATAACACACTAAGCTATACAATTAACATTTAAACAAAACAAATGTATAAGAAAAAAAAAATTATGACACTGTCAGTTCAATGAATTCAATCCAAGTCTATGGGACAGTCACAAAAAGTCACCAAAATCACTCTGTCCCTCTAAAATATTTAAGAAAATCTTAAAAGTACAGAATCATATAGTTTGCTGAATATTGTGATATTCATCATACCTTCAGTAGAATACCGCACATTGTAAGATTAGTGCATTGCTACAGCCCTAACGAGCAGAAGCTTATGGAACATTTTTTTTATGTGATGCATTAAATAAAACTTGCTTGCATTTGCAAAACAGCAATTTTGTGCTGCAGTTATTTCAGGTTTGGAACGAGCAACCCTCATTTTAACATGGGAAGGTTAAAAATGCATCAGTATTAAATTAGCCACTGTGCCGTCTGACTGGAAAAGCTTTATTTGCTTGGGAGAAATAATTAGACTTTAGTGCCTGCTTGAACTGCAAGACAGAGTAAAAATAAAACTACTTAAATGGAGCAGAACAAAAACTTTAGAGTAATTTTTAACCAAATGTGAGAAAAGTGCTTTACAAAGGTCAAAATACATTCAAAAATCTAGAATCGTGTAAATGTGCAATAATTCATTGAAGCTAAACTAGGAGAGAAGCAAGATTTTGGTTTTTTTCACAAACTAATCTCAGGAATTTTCATTTTGTTTGGCATTTGAGAAAGCAAACTTGTATTTTCTATGAATCACATTCAGTCCTCCAAAATGCTGAAGCTTCACAGATTGAAACAAATTGAGAAAATCAAAAGGTTTTATAGTGACTGGAGTTTGAGCAATAATCAAAGCTTAGAAGTAGCAACAAAGAGGATTCCTGTTCTACATATTAAATGGACCAATTCTCAGTGCAAACCCTGATCAATGCAGTCTGAATCGCTGCACATCTGTAACATCTGCAGTCACAGCTGGATTGTCCCCTCTAAGCTCTCTGGTTTAGTTAAGTGAGTAAAGCCCCATTACGTTGGAGTAAACCCTTTAAGGATTAGCGGTTCTGATCCGAGCTCAGTTAATGAGCATGTTCAACCAGCACGCACAAACAACCAAAAAAATAAATAAATAAATAAAACCGACTCCTTCATCTCTGATTTACCAGCATTTAAAAGTCACACTAGAAAAAGACAGTGTTTTATTATATTAGGACACACAGGTCAGGATTATTTTACACAATTTATAATAAAAAACTGTTGGTCAAGTAGTTTCACATCAGGAAGTAGAAAAACCTGTAAGCCGGTATTAATGTTGGCCATTTTAAAGCATCAGTAACGGTCCGATAAGTACGACTCAGCTGATAAATGTTCATTTGCGATTGTGTTTCAAGACGGATGGACGACCGTATATTTGGTAAAGCAACAGTGATGCGACGCAAAATTGGGTGGTGGTCATCGTCACTGTTACAATATCAGCCTAAATTCTCATATCATAATGTAACGTCACCATATAGAAACATAATACATCAAATTATGCCGTTTTTAACAGCCAGCAACAGGATCGGATATAAACTAGTAGGATTGAGACCAATGGAAAGGAAGTACGTTTGTACTGAACTCAAATAGGTGAATCCATGTGCTGCTTGGTGGAACATTAATGGGCCAAAAATAAAGGCCATTCTCTGTTCTAGGTGTACGAAACTATGAACAATTTGCTCACAGCCTCCCCTCTGCTACCCTACATCTAGTCCTGCACACCAAAGCCTGCCATGAATGCTAAGGCTAACTAGCATAGCCACTGATGATGGCGGATTAGCAGTTTTCCTGCAACACCATGATTAATAGCACATAAACTGGCTTGACTGGTTGCGCATTGACCCTCTCCTTTGCTCTGTCTACTTCAGAAATCAGCAGCTCATTTCTGCAGATGGCAGTAGGAACACAGGGAGGAGGCAGCAGAGACAGATTACAGTTTTAATAAATTCATAAATATTTTTGCTAAGGTCAGATAGTGATGCTTTAAACAGTGGGCTGCTGTGAGACGGCCATGTTCTTCTGCAAATGCGTGACCTTTAGGGTTAAATGCTTAGACGTCTGACTGTGGTTGTATTCAGTAGTATGAACAACCAAAACCGGATCTCAGCAATGATAATGATTTAAAAGGGACTTGAGCATCATCACCTGCGGTAGCCAAGGTGCATCAATGTACATGCTGCCCAGCGATGCAGAATTGTGGGAATTCGGTTTTAATGCAACTGATTAGCAAGAAGAAATCTGAGCATTCAGTATTTAGTCACACATGAGTCAAACGAGACAAAATTAGTTGGTTCCAATCTCTGGGCAGTGGGAACAGCTGGCTAATGTACTTCGCCAGCTGTATGGATTTCCGTCATCTTTGATTCCCGCAGTAGATTTAGATCCTTAGTGAAGGAAACAAAATAAATCTTACGGCTAATGTGGACATCACAGGGAAAGGGAGGAGGGGACAGACGAAAAGACAGGGAGAAAAACAGGCTTTTTTCCGCTGTAACATCCATGCTCATGCTATTGCATAACTTTAATATTCCCGTCCTAATTCCCTCCCATCGTCTACAACCCCAACCCATCAGCTTCTTCCTCCCCACATTTCATAAACCCAGACCCGCCAGCAGCCAAACCTCATCAGAAAACGTGTTTACTTTCCGTCTGCGGGCCGATGATAAACACACTGAGGTGCATCGCCGCGCCGACAGTCCTGCTTTCTCACACGCAGGAGTTCAAATATAGCTCCTAAAACGAGCCCCATCAATCACCACCAGAAATGCTGAGCAAGCCAACGCCGCCATCCCTCTTTGAGTCTCTTCAACAGCGAGAGTAAACCGCTCCTCAGCGTGTTGGTAAAAAACCATTATGCACAGAAACTGTTAAAGGCACTGAACAGGAATCAAAGCTTTCATTTAAGCTATGGATGAAAGCTGAATGAAAATGGTCGATGGTTTGAATGAGCGGCGGATACTTTGGACAGGTGACCCTCCCTTTCCCAGTGAGGACACGCAGCGAGGAGCTGGGAGCCAGCCAGCATGTTTCTGTGTTTGGCAGCGAGGCAAACACAGCAGACGCCCGTGGGTTTCCCAGCAGGCCTGCAGACGCTGACCTCACTCTCAACCTAACGTAAATACAAGACAAAGTGGCTGACCCAAAACAAACAGGCTGCACGTGCTGCTGCTGGGAACCCAGCGCCGCGAAACAACACGCCGCCTGGAAGCTACAAACGCACACGTGGTTCCAGCAGAACGCCGGCCCAGAAAGGGAGAGGGGGTTTTATGGAAACGGACCCAACGATAAGTGGACGATGTAAGCTTTCTATTGGCTGAGAAACAGGAAGTGTGCAGACCACTTAACAGCAAGTCGGTTTGGAGCCACACACAACTAGAAGAACCTCAGAACCAAACAATAAAAGCCCTCAGGACGAGCAAGAGACAAACTCAAATAATAAAAGGTTCAAATGAAATGGATTAAGACCAAAATGTTTCGACCCACCTGGGTTAATTTTATGTTTTTACAACAAAGAACTAGTGTTTTGTTAACTTGTACACCTGATGCTACACCTGAATTTCCCCTTTGGCTGCTTTTATTCTTGTTAACTGGGAATCTTTTTAATAGACAAAGAGAGAAAAAAAAAAAATCATATTACAATCAAGCATAAGACTAAAAAAAAAACAAATATTTGTCTCCAGATATGAAAAACATCCAGACTTAAAAACTTCCAACATACAACAAATAGTCCATAGATTCCATCCGGCTAATATTTCTAATTTTGATTATTTCAAATCAGCGCCAGGTGACTTTCCCATCTACCATTTGGTAGCCACTGCTGTTTTTTTTAACTTTTGGTGTTTAGATGACTGGCATGTATTATTTAAATAATAATGGTAATAAAGCACATCTCTCAGAATTTACCTGTACATTAAGTGTTAATATTACACACATTTCCACTGATTGTGGTTCTCATACATCCTTTTGCAGACAGATAATATGATTGTAGATGTTCACTTTAACCACAAAACAAGTATAAAGGCAAGTGTAAGAAATTAATTTAGTTGAATCATGAGCAATAATCTCTCATATTACAAGTTAATTGATTCAAAGAGAAATTAAAAACAAGAAGGTCTTCAAAAAGCAACGAATAATGTAACCCATGTCTAATTTGAGCCCTGCTGTGGCCACTTACTGCAATAAAAAAGCTCAACTATCAAGAATCTCCAAGTATTTTACTGGCATATAAAGCATTTTCAGGAACGCTTTAAATATTGAAGTACTTAACTTGCACAACTTGCCACTTTGGCCTGTTTTCAATTATTATTTCAAATCCATTTGTGGTTACCGAGACTTCACAATCCATTTAAATGATTGTTGTTTTGTTCAAATATTTAAAATGTTTTAGAGTTCCAGGCATAAATATTCTTTGAAAATTGTTCTTTGAGAGGGTGTGATTGCATTAAAGTAATTATAGTCGTTGGAAATGATCTCAAATTGACTTATTTTTTTATAGCAATAATTTCATCCAGCAGTTTGTTATTGTGAGAAGCGACATTCTGATGATAAACTATTTACTAGGAGGAAATGAATCGGCACAGGACAAATTAAAACAAATCAAATGGAAGCAACTACAAGTACTATGTTTACGTTAAAAAAAAAAGACTCAATGAAACTTCTGCTTTGCTTTCACTAGTGAATATAATAGTCATTTTATTTTTTTGTAATTTACATTTGTAAGGGTCTAACTGCAAGTAATAATGGATTTGGAGCGAAAAGGTACAAAATCTTTAGAGTACAAGAGTAAATATTGGGAAGAAAATCTAAAAACTCCTGTTTTAGCAAATTTGCACATCAATGAGAAAACTTTACAAACCAAGCAAAAATCTAAAAATGTCAAACTGAAAATATCTATTTCTGAGTAAATTGAATAGGGAAAAAGGTGGAAACTCAAAAATCTCTTTTTTTCCTCTAGGTGTGAAAATAAAAACAGAACCATGTATCCCATCCAAAACAAATAGCCACGTTAATCTGAAGTAGGAACAACTACTACAATTCAAAGCATATTCTTAATAAAATCTGACAAATTAATAAACTGCTCCCAAATTAATATGTTAATAGATTTGTTACACAATCAGATGTTCCAGCTGAAAAGCACAGCATTTTGTAAGTGACAGGTATTCTCCCAGCACACAGTCCTGATGGAGGGCCGCGTGCCACCGGTGTGCCTGCCTTCCGTGCCATCTGGCACACTGAACCCCTGACACCAAACACAGACTCCAAAGAAGAAAAAAAAAAAGCATGCACTGGACTGAAATAAGTGTATGATGCAGCCAAATTTGCTCAGCATTTTAAGGAAAAGTGTGGCAAAGTAGAGAAATGTCCTGAATTAAAACAATATTTAGGAAAGATGCACATCATCCACATAAAAATGAATCCAAAACATTTCCCCAACGAGATATAAAAATCACAGCTGCCAGTAAAACTAGCTTGTCCTCCCAGTGACCAGCAGTGCAAACACACTGAGGAGAAATCCCTTCTTGTGAATGACATGCACGTATCTGACAGCTGCACATGCTTGGTGACACCTAATGTATTTACCGTTCAAACAAGAGCTGAAACATCACACAGAAAGCAAAAACAACATGGACGTCACCAACAAAACCTAGCAATTCTGATCAAATCATTCCAGCTCAGTCAGGCTAGCCTGCATTCTACTAAAATAAGAAAATAAACAATTCTGATCTCAACCGCCTTCTTTTGCTAACACACGGCAGCATTGTTGACATTTCTGCAAACCGATCTGAGAGCAGCAGCGCCCCCTTGCTTCAGCGCTCTGCTACTACGCCAACACAAGGGCCCCTTCCTCACGCAAGACACAAAATGTCGGCATTGCTCAAGTCACATGACCCCTTTGTACTCAGAAACCCATCTCATGCATAAATAAACCGGTAAAACCCAGTAATTTAATCAAATACAGACTCCTTGTGTCTTAATTTCCCCAAAACATCCGTCCATGTCCAGCGAACGAGCCGTTAACTGTCCCAAACCGTCGTGTTTCTTCTGAGAAAATTGGCGGCCATTTTGTGAAAGCTTGCGCAGGAAAAAAAGAGGGGCGCCTCTGATCGCTTAAAAATAAAACAAAGCTTAAAACTTCACATTTTCAAACCGTTAAAACATTACCGATTCCTCTTCTTTCTCCATCCCCGTCGGCATCTGCGGCACAGCCCGGTTAATGGATGCATATTCGTGTAGGTCGGGTAAATCCTCACAACGGAAGACGGGTAGTGGCTTGGAAGCGTCCAGCGCCCGTGCCCGAAACGACAATTTACTCATTTTTTCACAATTCCAGATGCAATATAAATCTATCCGATCTCCTAATGTTCACAACGGCACCGAGTGGAGCTTTCATTGATGTTTCTGTGCGGTTAGTCTCTAACGTTCGGAAGGTTGTAGCTTGTATTTAGGGCGTCGCCAGCGGAGCTGGGGGAAGGCCCGGATCTCGGTCGCTCTCTCTCGGACTGTTTTTTTCCGACGCTCCGCTCCCTATCGGTGGTTCAGTGCGCCATGGACAACATGGCGGACATTTAAAAACTCTTTTGCTCTGTTTCGCTCGGAGCGGTCCAACCCCCAGTTCGTGGACCGACCATTCCCACACGGTCCCGAGCGCTTGCGCGTTGCCGGGGTTGGGGGAAGGGGGTATTTGTTGCAAATCAACTCCGCTCCACACATCCACATCAATTATTGAAATAAACATCAGACATGGCCGAAATACGTACTAGGATACGGAAGAATGAAAATAAATAAAAACGATTCAATTTATTTCCAAAAATAGGATAAAACTCCAGGAAAATATTTAATATTCTAAAGAAATTTAAGATCACAAAAATTACGTAATAAAGACAAACCCATGATGGAAGAGACTTACATATAAAAAAAGTTTTAACATTTTATATGAACATAAAGTAATTGCGTGGTCTAAAAGTAAAAAAATCTAAAGATAGATTAAAGTCGTAAATAAATACCACAGTAAACTGACAAACCACAAGAAATACTAATATACGTATATATGAACAAAACATGCAAATAAAATACCAGGTTTAAACAAAACGTGGCACAACTGACTGAATATCCCAAACCAATCCAACTTATAAGAAAAGTAGATGATTAAAAATGAAAAACACCGTTGTGTGAGTGATCTTTTCATTATTATAAACTAATTCAAGTTTCTAGAAATAATTCCTCTTTGTTTTGTACTTTTATTCTCAATTCCTTACATTTCGATATATTAAATCTTCCTATCAATATACAATTAAAATAATTTATACATAAGTATAAAACTACTCATAATACTTTATATTATTCAACACATATTTCAAAGTTATGCAATGCAGTAATTTTGAGCAAAACTAAATCAACTCCACCTAGAAAATAAAGATGTTTGTTGCTCTTTTTTATTTTATTTGGAGTGAAAACAAGAAAAACATGACTAACTCCCACTCCACCCATTGAATCCAGTAACGACTAAGGATGCAGTCGTTGCTGGGTGAGCAGGAAAAACTGTTCAGATCCACTGAACCTCATCAGCAGTGATGCCACAACTAACTGGCACTTAAAAAAGATGTTTACTCCAGATGAAATGAGTCACAGCGTGCACAATGCTGCCTCCGTCTGGAGGGACAGGGACATGCATGTGCACAAAAATACAACATGGATCAAGTTTTAGAGTGTTTGCTTTGAAAAAAAGATGCCCCACTTCGTTTGGTAATATTCCTAAAATTCACAGAATAATATTACATTTCCACTAAAGCGCCTTACCTGTTGATGCTGTGATCATCCCGGGTCCAGGCCGAGAATAAAGCTTTTTATTTTCATTCTGAAACCCATAACTTCCACAAAGACGATCTGGAAAGAAACAGAAGAACTGAAATTTAAAAATCTGAAAGCAAATAAAATAAAAAGCAGGACAAAACTGAAAGAGAAAATGAGGTTTAGCAGAAGTTTGCTCATGCAAGGCTGCAGACAAGATGGATCTCCGCACCAGCTGATGGTGATTGTTGAGCTTGTGCAAGCACACCTGGTGCTGCTCAGGTGTAGTACCAAAAGAAATAACTTCATTTTACCAATAGTCAGATTGCCCAGAGTGAAGCTTCACGGATGAAACGATTAATCGAATTAATCCTGATGAATCAATTTCTGAAATAATTGTCAACTATTTTAGTGATTAACCGCTAACTGCTGAACAAAAGGCCATTTGCTGAAAGAACAACATACACAAAGGAGTAATTAAGTCAAAACTGTGCAAACAATATTTGAATTTTGCACTTAAGACTAGAATAAACTTATTCATCTGTAAATGTTTTATCCCGGAACTCCTTAAATGGCACTTCACCTGATTAAATTATGTAAATAAAATAAAACCTCCAATTAGACACCCTTTTCTATTAAATTATTATTTGATTAATCAACAAACAATGGATAAATCAGCTCTACGCTGTATTGATGCAAAGTCATAAACAGCTTTCTAGCTGTTTTTGCAGCTAAAAAGTATTTTCGCTGCTCATGATTTAGTATAAAAAGTCTTTTAGAATATAGCTACTTTTCATTCGATTAACTGATTAAACAGAATAGTTGATAGATTAATCAGTTAAAATGATCATTAGCTGCAGCCCTACACAGAGTGTCAGCAAATTATTAATTCAATCCTAAATGAAACCATAAGGAGTTTGACAGTTTATTCAAACCTGCTGCATGATGCAAACATATTCCCACCTGTTATAAGACAAAGTTTCTTAAAGTTCTTTCGTGTCTGCAGAAGTTTCTCAGCTGGAAACACATTTCTAACCCAGAAAGTGAGACAGCTGCTTCTCTTTTCCCAGCATGTCTGAGGTTTTAAATGTTTGCCAGAAAACATGGTAAATTAAATGAATAGCAGAGACGAGTCTCTCAACAAAACACCAGATGCAACGCATAGACCACATCTTGCAAATCAGTGTCTTTGAAAATATCCCTTAAAAATAATTGTTAATTAGCATATGGACAGGATGGAGACGAAGGGAGTTTCTGTTGCTAGTCTGGTTGGTTCTCCAAGATAAAACTAACTTAATCCAGATTAAGGCTAGACGACATGGCTGAAAAACTTGTAATACAAGCCAGTCAATATTGATAGCTACAGATCACATTTAAGTTTTAAATCTCTGAGATACGACCAGACTGGTGGTGTGATTTTTCTTTTCTCGCTGTTTTTGTTTTGTTTTAGGCAATAATGAGATATGGTGGCGAATCCTGAAACTGCTACTGCGCAAGTTTCTCAACAGGTTGTTGCTAGGTAACCACAGAATGATTGAGTTGCTAGGTAACCAAAGAATAAGTGAGTAAGTTGATTCCACCAACCAAGCTTCACTAGCCGTTAAGGGGTTAAGAGGATAAAGTCTTTCCTCTGCCTACATCTCCCAGAATGCTGTGCGGCTCTGCATCAACATTCATTGAATATTCTACACACTGAATATTCTCATATGCATTATCCACCCTCTGATATTGATCACATGACTACCGTTATTGATTTATTGCACAGCCATATTCCAGACTGACTAGTCTTCAAATGAAGTCCAATTAATCTAAGAACAGCTCCCTTTGGCCACATAAATCACAGCAATAATTCAAACATTAAAAAAACAATTACAAACACATTACAATCAATCAATCAATCAAATTTTATTTGTATAGCACATTTCAGCTACAAGGCATTTCAAAGTGCTTTACATCATAAACACAAGACAAACAAAATAAAAACCTTAATTAGGGAGCTCAACAAATTAAACTCTCATACTGTATTAATGCTGCATTTCTGTGTTCGGAATCGGAAAATATCTGATATTCCAGTCAGAAAAATCAACTTTAAGTGGGCTTTCCAAGAGGAACGTGGGAGCAACTTGGCTTTGCATTTCAATATGGCCGCCCCTTTAAATCAGTAGAAAGATAAAGTGAAAACATATTTTACAACATAAACAGGTAAGGGTGTGTTTCAAATTAATGTTACATGTTGCACCTGCAGCTACGAACTGAACAAATTAAAAGCAGTGTTTGTTTATGGAAAGTAAAGCTTAAAATGATTATAAGAACTATTGTAAACAACGTTTATGGGCGTCGCATTGTTGAAATTCAAACTTCTTAACTGGAAAACTCAGAGTTTCTACTTCCTGAGTAACTGAAACGCAGCATGTAATCGGTCAAGTAAAAATGTGTTTTTAAGATGTTTGCTGTGGCTTTTTCTTCAACAGCCTGACAGCTAACTGCTGCATTCAAAATGAAGCCTGGATGACTTACAGCTTCCATCAGTTTCTAAGTGACCAGCAGGAGGAATAATGGGTGCAATTTGGAGATGTGTACGCTTCTTTTTAGCTCAGAGGCCAGTACATATTTCAGTGTACAAGAGGCTTGGTTTGTGGCAGGATATAAACAGGCAGACGCATCACAGCATTAGCAACTTCTGACTTAAAACGGATTTTAGGATTCTTTTAATTAATTAATTAAAAAAAAATTACTTAACGGAAACGTGGCAATTTTGCAAAAAATCTAATTTTTCATAAAATAATTTTGGCACTAGAATGAGGTTGATGTTTTTTTGAGCGAATTGAAATTGATTTAATTTGCAAAACTGCAACCGAAACATTTTTCACATCACGAGTCACATGATCAACAACCAGATGTGATTACTGGCGAAAACCACGAAGAAGAGGAGGACAGGAAGTAGTCAAAAAATGATGGCACGGCATGTTTTTTTAAATGACTTATCGTGTGAACAATTTTACAGATGACTGATTTAGTCAGATTTGCGAAACCGTGTTTTTTTGACATCAGCAGAATATTGACAAAGTTTTGCAATGAAAACTTTGCAATTGTAACGGAAACGCAACTATTGTTGATTTGAAAAGCAATCTTGAATTTCACAATTTGGTTTGTTTTGCAAGCCTTAGTAATTCATATTCTTTATATTAACCTCATTTTAAGTTGAATTGCATCTTAATGGAGGCTGCAGTATAACTTTAATTTAAAAAAAAAATTATTCCATATTTGTTAAAACTGTCGATATGTTTTGACAGTTTGTTATTAGACAGAAAACCTGTAAACATACAAGTATGATTGACAGCGCTAGGACACGCCTCCTGCCTGTGACTGGTTGTTTCCAGTTCGCACTGGGAGAAAGCAGATGAGCTTGGTTTTTTCACAGATTATCCGTGTCATACCATACTGACAGTGTCTTCAGTCAGAGGCTTCTTCAATCTGCTGTAACACAGACTGCTAGAGGAGACCTTTTCTGCCCACAGCCATCAGCTTCTACAACTCTTTGAATTTATTACAAACTATTCAGTTAAATTTCTTCAGTTTTAAACAATTAAAGTTTGTCATTTTAGCTGAATAACAGAACTGTTCCAAATAAATTTCACCAAAGGTTGGATGTTATTCGCAATATTCCAGCTAAACCTGTCGCAATAAGCAATAAAACAATTATTTGAGTGATAAATTACAATAAATGCAATAATATCCAGTTGCATGATTTATCGTTTTTCTCTTTTGTCTCTTTCTGCCAAAAACTGGACGACAAAAGTCTTCAGTCTGACTAGCCCTTTTTTTTAAAGGATCATTTTGTTTACAGAGACTTCATAATTCATTTTATTTCCGTCTTCCTTATTTAGAATATTTAAAACATCTTCCAGCTCCTGCATTAAATGTTCATTAGAATTCAAAGTTTATTGACCTCTGAGAATGTGTTCTTACCATTATTATCATTGTTATATTACTTTAAAATGCTCTGAAAATAACAACATGAATGTTTATCGCAATAACTTCTGGGACAATTTATCATTTTAATTTCGGCTCTTAGAATATTTTACCTGTCTCAATTCTCATGTGATGTTGGTGCCATTTGATGCCACCAGATATTTTAAATGAAACATTTGAAATGTTTCTGATTGAAGACATAATTTTGGAGTGAAAACAGAGCTTCCAGCTGACACACACTAGTGCAACGTGGGTGGGATTTGTCCCACAATAGAGAAAGAGTTCAGATAATCACAGGAAAGAACTGGAAAACTCAGCTTTCCAGCTCTCCTAAATGAGCAGATGTTTTCAGTTTTGCTCGGTTTTTGTCCTTTTGTTTAAAATAACGGTGACGTTTAAAGATGCAGATGTGAAGCCAGGTTGATCCTCCACCTGTTTTCATGAAGATGGGTTTGTGTTGGTTAGATAATATTTGCAGTGAATGATCCAGGCCGAGCAGTTCCAGGGCAGACCACAGGGACAGCCTGGCACTGTTCACTCACACACCCAAAGCTGCATATGATCCAGCAGAAAAATGTTCCAGATTATCCTGCCATCAGCAAGAAAGCTCCTCAAAAGAAGATGGAGTAATTAAAAAACCAGACATCCTCCAACTGTCTCCTTCTGCTGAGGTTTACTCATGAAAAATCTAACAAATCAAATTGTATTCGGATATATATTATAATTTTAATATGTAGTTATACATTTTTAAAATATGAGAGTCCATATTTTGGGGGTTTGGTGGCTTTAGGGGCCTAAACCCTGAGCAGGGACTTGTGGTTTTGAATAGCGTCCAGCTGACCAGCCAGGAATTTGATTGCGTGTATGAAATCATCTGATGCCAGAAAACACACTAATCACCACGGGCCTCTTTATTCTGGCCATCAGAGTTAAAAACATGGCAGGAAAATACTCACCGAGTGGATCTGTGTGGAAACGTGGAAGCCTTCGGGACAGATGGGGAACATTTCTGCAAGTTTAACCAGAAGAAGAAGAAAAACCCGAGGGAGAGACGACAGAGAACACGACGCAGCGAGCCACAGAGGGAGTTAACGTCAACGTTAGCCGCCGCTGGTTCTTAGTTTCACCGACAGAACCAGCCGGTGAGAAGCGGCCGGTTCCCGTTCAACATCCGGGCCGTCAAACGGCGTCTTTCAGTCGGTAAAAGTCCGTATTTTCCTTCCGTTGGTCGAAACTAGGGAGCTGGAAAGCAAAGTGCTACTGTTGGGGGTTAACAACTTTGCTGTGAAACACGCCATCTGATTGGCTAGCCGAGGCCACCAATCACCTGTAGAGAGGCTCCACAGGGGCTGAAACGAAACGTGATTGGCTAGCGCAGACACGAAATACAATGGAGATCAGGAACGCACGTCAACGTCGCCGCCATACTGCAAAGGGCATTTTTTCGGAAAAGTTCTTTATGAAGGTAAAGATAGTAATGTTTGAACTAAAATACTTTTAACAAATTTCATTTAGCTGTGATTATGTATATTTTTATTAATTATAGTAAGTTATGAATAATTGGGAAATATTCCTTTTTTGGAAAAAAATTTCTATAATTTTTAATACGTACCTTTTTTGTTTTTACTATTTTATGAAGTATCACTACTTTTACTTTAGTGAAAAGTCTACATACTCTACCCACTTTGAGTAATATCACTACACAAGCAGTAATGTTTAAACAAAAAACCCACCAGACACACCTAGTTTATATTAAAGTGGGACTTATTGTTTATAAATAAACTTATTTTCACTCTACAGAGCCTATTGTGAAATTTAAGACCAAATTAAGGCATAATAAAAACCACTGCATTCTGCAAGTTACAGTTTCATACATTTTCTATTGGAAAAAGAAATTTTTGGAAAAAACATTTCTTCCACTTAAGGAAAGTTTTAAACATGAGAAAGTATACATAACGTCATATTTCTGCGTGTTGACAGTTTACTCAGAGCTTGAGTAGCCTTTTTTTTTTAAAGAAATCAACTTTACTCTAGTGGCAGGACCACACTGTGCGGATTCTTTTCTTTAGCAGAGAGAAGGAAGCTGGACGTTGTTGAACATCTGTCGATCTTGGAAGAAAACCTGTTGCAAAACCTTCCCCTTTCAGCAGAACTCTAACCTTAAACCTTACAAGGATGGCCTAGTTAAATTCCAGACCTGACTGAGTTTCTGTGGCAAAACTTCAAATTTGAAGTGCAGAGATACTTTCCATCCAAACGGACTTGAACAAATTTGCAAAAATGGGCAATAATTTACGTCTGGTAGAGCCATAACTCCGACTTGCAGGAGTCACTAAAACAAATGTGCACCGCACTTTTCAGATTTGTCTCTTTAAAAAATGTCTTAATCTGTATATTGTAATTCTTCCACGTCATAATTAAATACTTTGGCATTTATTTACAGTGACATTTGCAATGTAACAAAATGTTAAAAGTTCAATTAGAATAATACTAGAAAGAAATTTTAAAAATCCCAAGTGAATTTCTCTCATTAAAAAATTTTAAGCATAGTCTTATACATTACTTAAGATATTTAATGGTCCATTTATTTATTTCATGATATTCATTTATTTAATTTAGTCCCTTTCGACCCTCCAGACATCTCAGGGGTCACGTTCCACGTTTCAAACTTAAGGCCCGGGGGCCAAATCTGGCCCACTGTAGCTTCTTACATGGCCATGTAGTCTGGACAATCTTCAACATGAAAATTAAATATTTCATCAATCAAATCAAACCAGTTTTTATCTGTAATTTGCCAAATTACATCAAACTGAAAAAAAGTTTCAACATTAATTCATTTTAAGACCTACTTATCGAATGCAGACAGCCATTTGTTAATATTTTAACAGTTGGTTTTTTTAAAAAAATATTTTGCCACAACTGACCCCTTGAATGATGCCTTGCGACCCTTGTTCAGGTCCTGACCCACACTTTAAGAACCTGAAATTTACCAAAAGTTTTACATCCCAGTAAGGAACATAATCAGATGCCATGTTGGGGTGTTTGATTTATTTAATAAATAATTTGAGAAAACTGCTTTGCCTTGATGTGTAAAAGAAGGCACTTAAAAAATGGCTGCAGTTTTCTGTCAGAACAGAAAAAATTGTTTTCATCAAAACTCCAGTTTTCTGTCGATTTAACATTTGATTGAGACAAGTAAAAAAAAAAAAAAAAAACCTTTAAATTTAAAGTGGTAGTCTTTAAAAAAACCCAAAAAATAAAAACAAGGTGTGCATTTGGTGCTGCTGCAGATGAAAGACCTGAGTGAGCTTTAAATTAAGCAAAATGAGACCTGAAAGAATAAAGCTGCTGTAAACCGACGTCCTTTCAGCCAGAGAAGAGAAAACTGATTCTGAATGATTGTTCAGCTGCAGATATATGGCTTTACAGAACCCAAAACACACTGTACACATTTCAGTTCAAACATGGAGGATTTAAAACAGCTCCAGAGATCCAAAGACCTTTGGTCTGATTGGTTTTAAAAACATTGATTCCTGATTACCTCCCGCTGAACAGAGCGAACCCGATGAATGGAAAGTCCAGTTATAAAAACACAACAATCTCCCAAAAATCCAAAATAAAGCAAAGGAAATAAAAACAAGTTAGCAAAAACAGAAAGTGGCAGGATGCGTCTCTATCACGTCACGACGACAAACAGCAAACGTTGTATAAAACCCCCACTCCGCTCGCCTCGGCCCGTTTTCCTTTCCTGGTACAGTGTCGTCACAAAGGAGAAAGAAGCGACATCACTTCCCCTCGTACTTTGGGTTCACCACGGTTGTTACGGCGCTTTTGTAGATCGGATTCTCACCCTGAAAATAAACACAAAAAAAGATCAGAAGTTTATTTTTTTGCTTGCAAGTCCCTTCCACTAGGTGGCAGCACTAGAAGGAGAAGACGAAGCCACTCCCCTCCTCACAGAAGAGAAAGAAAAGCTCCGAATGTTCTCATCTACCTCCATGTTTCTGCTGTTTTCATTCAGATTACCAACAGAGACACACAGTATTTAGAGCACAACTAAATCCTGAGCGGACATATTTAACAGGTCAACAACAGGCGCTGTGACTGTTTTTCATAAATAGTCACTAAAATAGTTAAAGTTCAGTCAGACTGGATGGAGAGTGAAATGTTTATCCAAGCCCAGCAATCGATTTAGGTACAAGAAAAAGTAAAAACAAAATAAATAAGAAAAGAAAGTTAAAATACACAGAAAAAGAGTAAATATTATACATATATAACAAAAAAAAAATACAAAAGTCTCCATAAAAATAAAATAAAGTAAAAAAAACAGAAAGAAGGGAAAAGAAAAACAAATATAACCACTTAAAACTGTTAAAATAAGATTTAAAAAAGGATTTAGACTTTGGCTGAAGTATTCTAACATAATATAACAATTATGTTTGATCTAAGCCTGGTTTTAAAGCTGCTTCAGGTCGTTTTGAAGCTGAACCTCCAACCATCATGAAGTCATTTGCAATAGCAGATTTTACTCCAAGAATCGCCTTTAATTACCTCCATCCATCTGTTTTCTCTATATTAGTGGCACTCTACACAAAGTTTGTGTAAGATTTGAGATGTTTCATTCTCTGACTTCACAAAACAACAAAAACATCCAGATTAGTGTCGCTAGTAAACTGGCGTAGCATTACTGCAGATATGAGCTAAAGCCTGTTAAATAGAGCCTTTAGCAGCTTTAAGCTAACAGCTGCAGTTAAGGTTTAACTCCTGCTGAGAGATTTAAGCAACTGACCGTGTCCCAGATGGCGTTCATCTTCTCCTTCTCAAACTTGGCGAACTCCCTGCGGTCGTGGATGATCATGAGCAGCTTCCAGATGAGCAGCAGCGCCAAGCCGATCATCACGATGCCGGCGACCACGCCCGCCACGATGGGGATGATGTCAGGGCTGGACGGGCACTCTGAGGCGGAAAACACCAACACACTCAGAGACGGATGGAAGAACAGATGGGTGGATGAGAAATGACCAGGACCAGTCGGACCCTTCTGGCCCCGGCTGGGCCCATCTGGCCGAGCCTGACCTACCGGGCTTCTCCACCACGTAGACTTCGTTGGTGTTGTTCCTGACGGCGAAGGAGAAGTAGAAGGAGCAGTCGTTCTCGTCGCGCTCCTTGCAGATGACCACGGGGAAGTTCTGGTCGTTGGGCTGCGGCAGCTGGCCATGGTTCTGGACCCGGAACAGGCGGAAGTTCTTACACTCATCCTTACACACGTCCTTCTTCGCTCCGGTCTGGAAGGTCAGACACTCAACACAGTCCCTGAGGAGGGACGCACAGGCTGATGAGACTCAGGAATATCCAAAAAAGTGCAACACTAAAAAAAATAACAGAAAAGAAAAGCTGGGCTAAATTTCTGAAAGCGTTCTGACTCACTTGTTCTCCGGGCAGACACCTGGACAGGTGGGGCAGGTCTCGCAGGTCGCCCCCTGGAATTTGGAGTCGGTGCATTTGCAGCTGCCGCATTCGCACTCGCCCGTCCGTTGCAGATCTGGCCGTTGCTGGCGACGCAGGTGGAGGTGTCCATGGAGCAGTCGCAGGCGCTGCCGGTGTAGTTGGCGTCGCAGATGCACTTCCTGCACTCACAGCGTCCGTGACCTGCACACAAACAGCAGCAACCGAATTAATGCAAAGTAAACGACGGCCTGATGGTTTATTCTACTGGAAACACACGACTGAGTCTGAACCAGATACAAGAGCTAGCGATTAATCAATTAACCCAACAATTAATCAGATATAAGAGCTAACGATTAATACATTATTCTAATGATTAATCAGATAAAAGAATTTGCCACAGTGTATAGATTTTTATTTAAAAAGTAAACAATTTTATGTAATATTAAAAATACATTAAAATAATCAAATAAATCAATTCCTTTTTGAAATAAGAAAATAAACATTTTATTGACTAAAATGCAATAATGCTTCATTATTTGGAGTAAAAAAATGCATTTATGGTTAAAATTACATCCAACATCAACATGTGAAAAGCTGTTGGTTATTTTTTTAAAATTATTAATCCACTAATAAAGATGTTAATGTTAATAAATACGACGGTGTGTTACGGCCATTGAAGACAGAAAAAAGGAGAAAATTCTGCCAAAAAACTCAGAAATTCAAACGTTGATAAATTTACTCCTTTAGTAAATATCTTAGTAAAGTCATTATTACACTGCAGGTAATAGAAGATATTTTTTCCTTTTTCCTGAAGCTAAAACTGCCAATTCTGAATAGAAGATATTTAAAGACAGCAGGTTTTATCCATCTAAAGTGCCAAATATCCTTATGGCTTCATTACTGCTTCATTTCAGCAAATGGCTTTGCTGGTTTGTGTGATTAATAAATGGATTGATTTCTTTTGGCTCCCACTCATTTTTCTCCCTCTAGCTGCCATGTACCTCGAATGTTACTATAAATGATAAAGCTGAGAAACATACATGAAGCAAAATGTATAATTTATCGGATTTACTTTTGATGTCGTGATAATGATACTGAACATTTAGCGACTGCTATGACAAAAGTTTTTGCTCATAGATTTTTTCAGCATTCCTCTTGTCTCCATTAAATAATATCAGATGAAGGCAGCCTGATAAGATCCAAGCAGCAGCTTTTAAATCATTTGTTCCTGACCTCCGCAGAGCTTGTTGTTGGAGCGATCGCAGTTGAAGTTGTCACATTCGCAGAACTGGCCGCTGTACGCCTCCGCAGGATTATCCCGCTTCCTGCACTCGCAGGTCCCGCAGACGCAGTCGCCGTTGTTGCTGCAGATGTCTGTGCCGTTGTCTTTTCTGCAGTTGGCGTCCAGATCCTCGGTCCGGACGTCGTCCTTGCTGCACTCGCACGTCTGCCCGATGCGTCCTTCGTTGCACCTGAAACACAACGTGAAGTTCAGTCGATGCTTAATACATTTTTATCACAAAATAATTTTCAAACTATAAAATTTGAGTTTGCTCCGTTCAGACTGTTGTGAAATGTTTTAGGGCCTCCATCACTTTAGATCCAAATGAGCTGCTGCTGGCCACGCCCCCCAACTCAACGTTTACACTCCCATGAGAAAATGGCGCAAACAGATGCGTAGTTATACAAATTTACATTACATCTTCGAAAAGTATTAATGGAGCCTCCTGCACAAACTTTTCTGGATGGCAAGTGAACAACGAAGCCCGTGGTCACAATCAATCAATCAATCAATAAATCAATTAATCCTAATGGTGACCTAAACTGAGCTTGATTTGGTAGACTGGAAGACGGTAGGGATGCGGACGTCATTCAGCAAACGGTGAACTTTGCATAATACGTTGCCCAGAAGTTGTTTTGATATATCCTGCGAAGGAGAGCAGGAGGAGAACGTCTTACTTGCAGGATCCGCATTCATAGCTGCCGCTGCCTTCAGAGCACCGCTGACTGTTGGGCTCTCCTTTCGCCGCACAGTCACAGTTGCAGATGTAATCCAGAACCACGGTCACCTCCTCCCTGAAGCCCTGAGGTTTGATGGTGAACACCTCTGGCTTCCCATCAGATGGACACTTATGGCTTTCCACAGTAATGTTGAAATACACCTGAATAACCAGAGGAAAGTGTTAAAGTTGACACAGATTCCAGGATGTTCCAGGATGTTCCAGGATGTTCCAGGATGTTCCAGGATGTTCCAGGGTATTCCAGGGTTTACATCCAGGGTTTTCAACGTTACCTCGTCCCCGATGGAGATGTTGACGCACTTGTTCCCGTTCTCTCCTGTATTGACCACGTTGTCCTTGCAGATGGACTTGTAGGAAATAGAAGCTCCCTCTGGCCGCTTCGGGTTTTCAAGAACAACCTCAGAAGACAAAGACTGCCAAAAGAGGAAGAATGTAAAAAAAAAGAGGAAAATAAACTAATCTTTCCTGGATTTAATGGCTGGTCACATGTTTTCTCTTGTCCTACTGATTACTTGTTTCATTGTCTCTAAAAACCTCTTTGAAATAAATAAATGAAATAATCACAATACTCTGAAAATTAACCAAAGTATGGAAAAACTAAAACTACTACTTTAACAAATAAAATAGTAAACAATAACTACTAAAAAACATTTATAGACTAATTAAAACTAACTTAAATCAGACAAAATCACAAAGAAGCAAAACTATAATGAAAAACCCAGAAGCCGTCAGTTCTTACGTTGTAAGCATCAATGATGAGCTTCATCACGTTGTTGGAGTCGGCGGACAGCGTCCCGACAGCCGACTTAGGAATGAGGTTTTTGAGTTCCTGTAAAAGGGAGGAAGGATCAGAGGTGCCAGGTCTGATAAACAGGTCCTAGTCAAAGTAAAACAGCTGATAGTTCACCTTGTAAACCGACTGGAACTCCTCAGTCACAGCAAAGATGGTTTGGATGTTGTTTTCGCTTAGTTTCTGAACCAGGTGAGCGATGGAGGGATAGTCCTGCAACACGGACGTTGATGTTCAGAGCGACGTGTCAGAGAGGACAGACGTGGGATTTAAATGAACCCGCTTACGTAGTAGTGGCTCATGGTGTACATGTTGTTCTCCAGGTGACACTTCCCGTCGTTGGGCAGGACGATCCCGCCCAGCTTCCCGTCTCCAGCGAAGTGGAAGCCGGCGTCGGTGGAGAACACCAGCAGCCGGGTGACGTTCCTCCAGCCGATCTGATCCTGGGATCAAAACCAACAAACTCCTCTGGTCAATAAGATTGACCATAAATCAATCTTATTGATTAAACCCAAATTTTGTTTGTTCAGAGTGATGTCGGCGCCTGGGGCGGCCATCTTGTTTGACAAGCACGTTTCACATCTTCTATTAATTTAGACTTTGAATTCAGCATAAAGTCGTAAGAATACAGTTGTAGAACTACAAGAATGAGGTCAAAGTCTAAATAATATGAAAATAGTCTTAATGCCAAAATAAAGGCTTACTTGCAGAATAATACCAAGGAGTGAAAGTTCATTAATTTTAAGTCACTATTACTATATTACCACAAATAAACAAAATGCTCCATCTGACAACACACAGAGAGAATGACTGAAATAAAAGCCACATTCTGAAAATGTTTTTTGTAATTTATGTTTTTAGAAAAGAAAGGAGAGAAAAAAAAATGATGTTATTGAAGCACAAGACTCGAATAACAGTGTCATCAACATGGAGGAGTCTTCAGAAATTTTTAGGTCTGTTGTCATGAAGCGTCATTTGGCAACATTAATGCTTCATGCATTAATGTTGCATTAAAAGTGTCAACCTTGGATTATTCAGTAAATAATGCCACTTTTAATCAAAGTTGCATTCACAGTTTTTATCTGAAAGCAGCGTCGCCTGGCCGAACTTCGCTCACCTGGCACACGGCCACCTGCATGATGGCATCGAAGCCGCCCTCCGGGGAGTCCAGGTTGCCGGAGATCTGCTGCTGGCTGACGAGCCGGTTGAATTCCTCTCCGTTGTCGGTCAGCTTCAGGACGTTCTTGTAGCTGAAGGGGCTGGTGCAGTTCTCGCTGCCTGTGCAGGGGTTCAGCAGCCTGGCCGGGGTGGTGCTGATGTAAGGCATGACCGTCTTCTCCACAAACGAACCAAAACCTACAGGGAGTTTAAGGAAAGATGGCAACTAAAGCGAGAGTTTCAGATTTATTGAGCTATAACTGTCTGTCTTAAACGCCCCCTAGTGGATCAGTGAGGTACATGAAGGATTTTGTGTAAAAATAAAAATGGAAACGTGGGAAGAAAACAACAGGACAACTTATATTATACTACTTATATTTAATTAATATATTATTAATCTCAAAACAATATTTATCACAATAATTAATGACTATTTAGCAAAATATGGTGACCGATAAGCACATCATGGCATTTTAACAGTTTTTTGTGTCCGCTCTATTAAATACTGACTGAAAAAACTGAAAATGACCTGTTCCAATGATCTTTATTAAGATAATAACTCAAGGAGATTTCCAGGTGTTGATATTTCTAAAGAGAACCTCATAAAGAGCATTTTACATCCCGCACCAGGTTCTGTTTGGCCCGTTTGGCTTTGCTGTTCTGGGATGCCTCCGCCATGATTATTTCTGCATCAACTGGCTCCACTGAAGGATGAGCACCAGCGCTGGCTTCAGTTTATAAATATAGATATCATAAAATAAGGTAGTATTGAGCAGTTTTTCTATTTTCTTGTTGCTTTCCCAGAAAAATAAAAAGATTTGCTAGAATTATAAAGTTTTTAGATTTATTTCTCTTCTAACTTGATTGGAAACTTTGTGATTTTTAAAAGTATTTTGTGATGCATCATTATTTTTCTCTCTGTCAAAACCTAAAAGTAGAAAAAATGGTGGTGCAGAACAAATAAATGAATAAAGTATAAATATTTAAAAGCTTGGGACAGAATCTGTTCTTTTAAACATTTCAAACCGCTGGTCTAACCAGACGTTATTTATAGATTAAAACCAATTTTAACCCAATAAACCATTAATTAGCTGTTGCCTCCCTTCTTGGACCAGATCTGACTCTTTTTATCGGCGGAGGAACCTGGATTGTTTTCCACTCACCGATTTTGAAGTCTGAGGTGATTTTCTTCATTTCCCTCATGAGGTCAGTGCCAAGTTTCTTAACATTTTCCAAGTCGTCCCTCATGGAGAAGGAGAGGTCCATGAGGTAGTACAGGTCGATGGGGTAATCCTCCGCACGCTTAAATTTCAGACTAAAGGTTTGCGGTTCACCTGAAACACAAAAACAGCAGCAGCTGATAACGCATAGAAAATCGGTTCCTCCCGCCTCAAAACCCCAACACTTAACAACGTTCACACATTTCTGGATTTCATTATGAAAACGGGAGAAAATCTTTACCAGATCTGAGTTTGAGTGTGAGTTTCTGAGGCTGGATCTGGGTGATCTGCTCAGGCTTCAGTTTCACAGGTCCGGTGTTGCGAACCGTGACCGGTGTGTTCTGGTTAATGATGATTTTTCCTCGCGGGTTTTCAACTTGCTGACATTTTCTCTCCTTCAGGGCTTCAAGGTCGTCACAGCGGGCCGACTTGGGCGAACCAACGGTCAGAAAGTTCTGCAAAAAGCAAACGTGCCATTAGAGGAATATTCAAGAGACGAATGGGGCAACAAAAACCAAGCTGTCTCTGGAGAACCTTCTCTGCAAGAACACGGTTTCCTCAGAACACGCAGAAAAAGTTACCAACTGTTGCAGTAGCAGAGTCTCAGAAACATTTCTTAAATTTATGGACGTTTGTATTTGCACAAACTTAACGACTCCACAATGAAACTGACCGCACAATAAAAAGACAATGTAGTGGGATATAGTAAAAAAAAAGAAATTAAATTTTAATTTGTTAAATTTTTTAATGACTTTTTGCACTAAAAATACACAAAAACAAGGTCTGAAGAAAAAGGAGTCTGTCTTGGTGCTACCAGAGTCGGGGTTAGAAGCCACAAGTTCCTCAAGAGAACTGATGTCATCAACCATCCACCGTCACCACATGCTTCCCCACAAAGGGAACTGCTGCAAGTTCAGCTGCAAAGGTACAACTGAACATCAGCTGTTCAGAATTCTGACATGTAAATTCACTGAATTTGAATAAAAGAACATCTGGAGTACAAACCAGGTAGCGAAAGCTCATCTGTTTTATATGAACTGTTGCAATGCGTCTGGACTAAAGAGGAACAGGAAGAAACAGCAGAATGGTGCGTAATGGATGCCACACGCCGAACACTCAGAGGAAGAACATGAGACGACAAACAAAAACGTGTTTTTACTTCATTCTTTCAGTAATTATAGTCAAGGTCTTCTGCTTGATATCAACAGAGGACAGCAAAAATAGCCTGACTGTGTTCTCTTCTGGTTGGGTTTCTTTATATAAATTGGCCGCCGCTTTAGCTGAATAAACATTGTAGTAAAAACAACAGAAGACCAAACAAGTTGAGGTGAATTTCATGAGGTGGAAATCTAATCTCACTTCTGGTGAAGGCAAAACAAGATCCAACAAGCGTCACAGATGTTAGAAACCATTTTAAATAAGCAGTGTGCCCTGGCATGCAGGTTAATGCTGACCAATCTGGGTCGAGATGATAAACACAGGTGTCACTGAGAGAATGAAGAGCTGAAGGCGTGCTGCTGCAAGCAGCAATACCCCGAAAGATTGCCCAGTGTGGTTGCTGAGAACATGATGTTGGATTTTTCCAGGAACTGAGTCAGAGCCAAGATCAGTCAGCTCACTCTGATTCATAACACTGAAAAATAATCAGAACAACAGGCCGTTATTCTGATAATTAATCAATTGTTCTGGGAATTAATCAAAAATTCTGACCATTAATCAAAAATTCTGACCATTAATCAAAAATTCTGATGATCAAAAATTCTGACGATTAATCAAATATTCTGATGATTAATCAAATATTCTGATGATTAATCAAATATTCTGATGATTAATCAGATAAAAAAAATTGACATTCTCCAGATTTTTCATTTGACCTCTGTCTTTAGAGGAGACATTTATCCTAAATGCAACATTTTGTAAATGTTTGCTTTAATTGCAGATTTGAGTGTGCCGTTCTTTGAACAACTTGACTTTTTTAAGTATCTATACTCCAATTAATGTTTAATTGATTATTAACTTAGTTGGAGGTTGTTTTAATAACCGATTGTTTCAGCCCTAACTGAATCTAATATTGTTCTTTCTACGACTAATTAAAAGGATTGTGACCAAATAAATGTTAAATTTAAACAAAACTTTTTTCTACCTCTTCTATTTTAACTTGACATTTGAACTTGTCTTAAATGGGCGTTTTTGTTTTTCTTTTAAAAAAAGAAACACAATGACGCCTCTTAAAAAGCGTCTAAGAAGCCAACACAGATATTTCATGAAAGTGTTTTCTTCAGGTTTTAATGACAGAACTCACTTCATCCGTGCACCAGCCACACTTTTCAGAGACTTGGATGCATTCCCCACATGACTGCGCGTTCGCCTTGATGCATATGCTGCCATCTGAAAGAGAAAAGTTGCTCTGAGCCACAGCGAACAAGACATTTTCCATTAGCTCACTGATTCAAACCAGCTGCTGCCTGACAGAGAAGAAGAAGAAACCTCATCCCAGCCCAGAAAAGTGAGTCATGATGGGAAATGTTTCAGGCAGTGGACCAACAGATGAGGTCAAAAAAATTTTAAGAAAAAAAAAAATGAAAGAAATCTTTAATGTTTTCAGTTTTTTTTTCCTGGTTTTTCACCAGAATTAAATGGTTCGTTAGCAGAATGTTATTTTCTGCTGAAGTAGTGGGATCATTAAATGAGCTGCGTTGGAGTGAAAACTCATCTGAAACTGGCAGGATGCCAAGCCTCGAGCCTTTAACTGTTACCCAAATTAATAAACTCTTACTGAAAATAACAGCTATTTCACATTTAATACAAAATTAATTGTATTTTTATTGAAAGGTCAAGGGAAAATTAAGCATTTTCATGAAAAACTAGGGCTGAAAAACTTATCACCATAGAAACGTTTAGGTAATTATTGATTTGTTTTTCTGTTTTAAATGTCTGACATACTTCATCAAGAGTTCTCACTCCATGCCGTTGTTTGTTTTTAAGCAGTTATGAGGAACGGTGGAGAAACCTTAAACTGCTGCTGCGCCAGTTATTCAGCAAGATGTTGCTAGGCAACCGAAAAGTGAGCGAGTTGCTAGGTAATCAAAGAGCGAGCGAGTCGATTCCACCAAACTTGCTTAGCTGGCAGTGAAGGGTTGAGCAGCTAAATCTTTTCTCTGACTATGTCAATAAATGGTTGTAGCTTTGAAGAAATGTTTGTTGGCTGTAAATGAATAAATATCTTGAAAATCGGTCAATGAAAGCGGCGCCGGTTAATATTTACCAGCTTCTTACCTTGCTGAGCTGAGCTGGCTCTGATAACCGCTGATAAAACCGCTATAAAAAGCAACTGGAGATCCATCTGTGAGAGAGAAAAAGGTAAATATGAAGGAGTAAAAACAAAGAGATCAACATCTTCTGAAGAAGTATCTTATTTCAATGACATTCAAGTGGGATTTGTAGTAAAACAAACATGTTTTATGTCTAAAATTAACTGTATAGTTTCTGGATTTGTTGTGGTTGCAGACTTTCTGTGACCCTGAACGAATTCCTACACAAATATCACAGTTAAGTGGCGCCTGCAAGCTGTGATCACACCATCTGTGTGTTCAAACACCAGAAACAAAGCGTAACCCTTCAAACTGCACTCGATGCTTCTGCTTTGTTCATCTTTTCTAAACTTTGAAACATTTAAATAAAGTACTGCAGCATAAAACAAAACAACGAGAAGGCCATCGCCATCAAAACTGACTGGAGCACAAATAATTGAAAGTAAAGAAGGAATAAAAAACAGAAACCACAAACAGTGCGACTTCTAGGAGACTTTATTTCTGTGGTCTAGTTTAATTAAGCAGCTGTTAAACTGCAATACCAATAAAAATGGCAAAAATGTGACCATTTTAAGGACATGTCCCTTTAAATATTAATTTAATGTTGCAAAGTTCTTTTTCTCTTAAAAAAGAAGAGCTTTTTTACGATAAACTGATAAAGATAAACTGATAAAACATATTCCTCTTTATGTTATAATGCAGCTGAATTTATTTTTGTTTCCTGCCTGAATTGTGTTGTTTTTGTTAAACCAGATCAGAGGCATTTACATTTTGATCAGCAGGATCTGGATGTAAAACATGACGCAGCTCATCAGCAACAAAGACAAAGACGGTGGATTAACTGTTTTCCTGTAACTGCAAGTTGTTTCTCTGCCTTTAGCACCGAGTACATGCGGTTGATTGACAGTATTGTGTTTATTTTTTATCATTTTTATTTATTTCCTTTATTTAACCAGGTAAACTGCGTTGAGCTCTGAATCTCATTTTCAAGAGGGACCTGCTGTTATCTGCCTGTTTGCGAGTAGAATAATCTCTGCAGCTTTGCATTTTCACACCTCTGCTTGGTACATTAAAGGAAAGTCTGTTTCAAAAACAGATTCCGGTCCCTGGTGTCATGTAAATTACGCTACAAAAGCGTTAAGATTTAACTGAATAGTGGCTGAAAGCTGATGAAGAAAGTCAGCATTTTCATTCAGCTGTAAATGAGATGCAATCAAAGTTTGAAGGCAGCTTTCAGGGACTTGATTTAACAAACCTGCAGCACTGAACTCAGAAATGTTGTCGTGTTTGGCTGTGGGCGTGGAGTTCAGGTACAGACTTATCACTGCTGTGGCAAATTATCATCCAAACAAGCACCGACAGAGAAAAACACAGACAGAGGAGGAGCGCAGCCCCAGGACATGCTGTCCAACCGAGTCGAGCAGCAGACGTGCAATGACTGCAGCAGATGTGCAGCAGCAGCTTTAACCGGTTTGGCGGGTTTCAGACTGCAACAAGGAGAGCTTATGAGAACGGTCACACGTTTATGAGACCATATTTAATCAGGCGGCCGTCGTACGTTTCCTTGATAAAAGGTAGAGGACCTGTGTTAATTTACCCGCAGGAAATATTCGGTTCTTAACAGCCGAGTCGACTCTGGCAAATCAATGGATGGATCTTAAAAATAGAATAGTGCCTGAAATAAAAAGACATAAAAGTAAAACAAAGAGTTGCTTGTGACAAACAGCAGAAAGTGATTTAACCCACCAGAGAGCTTTTAAAATTCCTGCAGAGTGCCAGTTGGTTAGGTATCAAAACTAAGGCAAAAAATTAAATAAAAACATTTTCCTCACCATAATAAACAAATGCAAGCTCCAAATCTGAACACGATTAAAAGAGTAAACGTGATGAAACTTGCAGTTTAAAAATGTGCCAAACAAAGTGAAATTAAAAAAATCAAAGCTCGGCTGTGACAATGGAGACGTTGTTTCAGGGCAGCGTGCAACATATGCAACAAAAAGCATAATTAAATTCAAACCAACCCCAGCTGTGGAGAATTTCTACAGCATTAACGCTCCGCCCCAGCATTCCCACAGACCGGCTTTGTTTGCTGCCCTGGGATTTGAACCGACGCTGGGCTGCACATTGCAGAGCGATGACTGAGAAACCATCGACCCAAAGAGCCCAGCAGGATAAAACCAGTTAGAAAAATACTTTGACAAGAATGAAATCAGGAGCAGAAACCAGATTTGTCCTGAAATTTAATGATCTGCACATTTCTGTAATTTAGATACATTTTTGAACAGATGGAGGCTTTTTCCAATACAAATGTTAGGTTTTATTTGACATTTGAGCCGCCTATTCTGAGCAATTAAAGCAAAGATGGTTGCAATCTGCAAATCAACCTGGCCTTGATCAGATTTTTTTAATTTTGAAAACTGAATCACCCTCGGAATGACTTTAGGCCGTCCCATCAGCAGTACAAACAGAGCTGACGCTGATAACATGTTTGGTAAAAATAATTTAAGAAAAACTCTGAAAAACATTAAAATAGAGTAAAATATATAATCTATTCTGCATCCCTGGATCTATAAAATAAAACTCAGGAAAAATATATCTAATATTGAGAGTAAAGTATGATAATTATGAGTTTGCATGGTCAGACAGACACACTGCTCATCATCACAGCCTTTAATTACCATCAGAGGCCAGGAGTCACACATCTCAGCTGGAGACATACAAGGTGTAAACATAAGAGAAAGATTCATAAAATAAAATAAAAAAACTAAATTTCACCTTTGGAGTCAATTTAGGTGAGAAAACAAAACCTTTCAGTACGTAGAGGAAGTTGGCTTTGATAATCTCACAACTAGTCGTTAAAATATGGAACTGAAACCAAATATTACCCAAGACTTTGGAAAATCTTTAAGAATTTGCAAAATAATAAAAAATGGAATATAGAAACATTTAATATCGAGTTAAATTTAAGTTCAATTATGTAGAAATGTAATTCCATTTATTTCAATCAGTGATGATTAGAAATAAACCAATAAGGAAATCAATATTGTGAGGAAAAAAGGAAATAAAGAAGAAATCAGAAATGAAGATGGAAAGAACAAGAAAAATAGACAGGACTAAAGAAAAACACAAAGGCAGATAAAACACAAGCAAAATAGAAACAAAAAGAAAGAGAAGATAAAAAAAGAAAAAAAAGACAGAAAAAAGATTAAAAAAAGAAACAGAAAATAAAGCAAAAACAAAAACAAGAAAAGAACCCAAACATTAAAAATAAAGAACAGATATTATGCATTTAAACATCAAGCAGATGAAAGTAAAAATATAAAAAAATGTGCAAAAATGCCAAATATTTCAGTACATAATAAACTTCTCTGTTGTATTATTAGCAGTTTGTTTATTTAAACACGAGCCGTGAGTAAACTGAGTCATAAAACCATTATTTTCTTCAGAACACCTCGTGGTGTTGAGGGTTTTTATCATTGAATTGTTTTTTTTCCCTTGATCCAAAACTTTGAGGTTTCAAATATTTATTTTATTTCTCAGCAATAAAATCAGGATCTGTGTCAGTCTTAATCCAAAAACACCTGGCGTACTGAGCCAAGTTTTAATCGGAAGCAGATTTTGTCTCCACTGAGGTTTACAAGTCAGTGAGTAGATGCAGTCCTTGTTACCATGACAACAGACAAGAAACCAGAAGGTTTGTAAACAATAACACTTAATATGTTTGTTGGTTGTTAAAAGTTGTAGTTTTGTCCTCATTTGTGGGTGGGGGCGGCATAAAGAATCAGTCCAGGGGTCAGAAAATGGCCCCTGAGCCCCACTTTGAGCACCCTTCCTTTAAGGCAACATGCAGCTTGGAGTGAAGAGAAACAAAGTGTTTTCATTTCGTGGTCTGATGTGGAGCCAGTGTGTTTTTATTGAACGAAAGAGCTGGTTTAGCTCAGCAGATTCCTGACCTTTCTCTGACTTGTTGCACCAAAAGTTGAAGTCTTCCAGGAGGAGAATGAAGGGTCAAAGTTCAAGCTCAAACAACGCCATCCCCATGTGGTTAAGTTTATGGTAAATGTGACCAGACCTCAAGGCCACTTGGAGAAACTGCTTCCTGCTAAACGTCTTCGAACCAAACAACAAACTGAGGTGTGACGGTACCGAAGAGTCCACTCTGACACCAAGAGAAGCAGAAACAGCGCATTCACATGTGAAGCATTAACCTTTGCACATGCATGCATCCTGCAAGAGAAAACGTAAATAGAGGCAGCAGCTTGCTGGTGTCTCTGTGGCTGCTACGCTCTGAGGATCAAAGGTTAACCACATAGTATTACTGGTGGCATCTGTTCTCATGACAACACAACTGCACTGAAACCACTTCCACACCACTGCAGGTCACATTAACATGGCAACACGATGAGCTACGCCGGCCCTTTAATGCCACTTCTGCTTCCTATAACTGCAAATGCATGACTTTAAAAGTTCACCGCACTATTTGCACCAATAGTGCCAAAAATGTTCAACTGAGAGCATTAAAGGTCACATTCATTTCTCAAGACTGATGTTTTTACGTCTTTGAATATGTATTAAAAAGATCATATCTTAATGAAGAACAGTCGTCCACTTTTTGTAGAAAAGGAATCTGTAAATCATTGTCGATGTAAACCAAACACAGGGTCTTACTCAGTTGCTGTTTTAGAAATATTTTTATGTTTTTTTTTGTTTGTTAAACATTGGGTACCGATTTTGGGAGATCAGTAAACGGCCGATTTTTACATGTGAAGCCGATCTTATCCACTGACGTCATCAACCGTGGCAAAGGTCTAAAAATCAACCGCTGTGCTTTTCTTTTCTCCTGTGAGTTCAGACATGACTGACCAGGTCATGTCTGAACATTTACAGTCAAGATATCTCCTTATTTTTGCCAATTCAGCAACTTTCTTGATACATTAAGCAACATTTCAGACTAAAAACTGTTATCTGCCAAAATCTGAATCTGTAAGCTCAGCTTTTTAAAAGATCAGCAATCCGTGATCGGCCAGAAAACTGCAATCGGTTCACTCCTACTTGCAATAACTTGAGACAAAACTAACCTCTAAATAACTTTTCAGCAACTTATATGAGCTTATATTACGTAGATAGTTCCTTAATTTTGAGGAAAAATGACTTGTTCCACTTGTAGATAATTTCACTTATAACAGTAAATTATCTGCCAGTGGAATTGGTTATTTTTTAATCACTGTTGGTGATGCACCGATAAACACAGAAAACTTTCAGATTGACCTGCTGACTGGTGAACTCCATACCTCAGACCTACCAGACCGCAGTGAAAAACACTCTTCAGAGTAAGGTTGTTTTTTTAATTTTGCACTTCCTTTGAAATTAATTTGTCTATTTTTCTCTGTCTTAGGTACTTGAACCTGAAATAACCTCTGTTAAACAAATGTTAAACAACTCTTATTTTTGTGGATTACTTCTTATTTAAGCTCATATCTCATTCAGAGTCGCGTCTTTGTCTTAATAAAACATGAGCGCCCTTCCTCTTTCCTTTCCGTTCATTTGGTTTGCCCCCCAGGGTCGTCCAATCGGCCAGACCTGCCCCTGACCGAGAGTTTGTTTCTGGTCCTTTGGTTACATAAACGCCCCAACTTGACCCTTTGTCCATTTCCTTCACTGAATCAAACTCCAGCCTATTGTTAACCCCAAGGAATCTGTAGGACCAGGAATTTCCCTTCATGTTTCACTCAGTACAGAAGAGCTGTTACAGATATAAATACCGCCTTCATCAGGCAGAAACTCAGGACATCATGTAGAGAAGACCTAAATAAAATGGTTATTTTCAAGCAAACTGAAGTAGCAAAGTAAAAGCGGATCAATCAAGACTCAGAGCTCAGCCTCTCAGCTAAAAGGGTCCGACGTTTATCGTATCATTTATTGTGCTTTTGATTTATTGTTGACACAATAAGATCCAATATGTAGTTCTTATGTGACGGCACACTTCCGTAAACATTGTAATCGGCAGCCATCTTGGTAGGCAGTTGCTATGGCAACAAGCCACAAGCTTAGAACTAGAACTTTTGCTTTTCATTTTATGTGCCTTATTTTATATTGTAGTGGCATGATAGTTTTAGCAAATATGTAAAAAAAAAACAAAAAAAAAACATTACATAACGTAGATATAAACATGCACAAAATGTTCCTTAAATCATAAGCGGTGCTCTTTCACTTTGCACATCTCATAAAGCTGGATTTTCCTCCAATATTTTAGTCCCTTTAAATACCAAATCCCAAAGAAAAAAACTCCTAAGACAACAGATTACAGGGCTGTGGTAATTTAATCCTCCGTATTGTAGCTAGAACACCTCAGAGATTAAATTAGAAGTCAACTTGAGAAGAAGAAAGGGAGAATTTCTGACTGAACGTCTTTGCCATCATAGGGAGAAAATCCTAAACTCCCAGCTGTAATTAGAGGGATGAGGGAATGCATTCCAGCGCAGCGTCACAGAAACTGCAACCAGAACCGAGAAAAATCTCTCCCTTGACTTTTTAAACAAACTGAAATCCACAAAAAAGGACAAATTTACTGAATCAATAATGAGAAAAGAACCAGACTTGTTGGTTCAGGAAGACGTTTTACTTGCAATCTTCTTCAAAGAAGGCGACACAAACAGTCAGATGGTTGCTGTAGTTTAATTCCAAGTCAGTAGTGACTCATGGGTGACGGGTCTGGGGTGAAGGTTCAGTGTTGAGTAACGTAGAACGACCCTGTTCTACGGGGATGGCGCTCCCTGTTTACAACGCACAATAACGTCGCTAAGGGAAGTGACTCAGTAGTCTGCAGCCCTTCCTTATGTCTGCAATTAGCAGCACTGATCCGACCCAAAGAAGAGCAAGTTGTTGCAGCAGATATGCACTTTCACAGATTAGCAGATTTATGCCCTGTGGGATCAGATTTCTCGTTAATCCTGCAGAGAAAAAACAACATCCTCCAGGCTATGAATCCTTTCCAGGAAGACGACGAAAGGCAAGACCGGACCTGTTAGCATACCTGAGCTCCACGTTTTATCACAGATCTGGGCTAGGCTCAACAAGAGCCACAAGAGATCTGGTTAACCAGATGAGTGAAATGTTCTGGACAGAAAGTTTATAAAGTCCACAAGTTCGTTTTAAAGGGACAGCATCACGTAAAATCTACTTTTTAATGTTATCCCCGCATCAAAAACACACCTGAGTGTTGCCTTGATTCTTTCACGCGTGTTGAAACATAATTTAATCTTGATGGGAACCATTCAGGCGTGTAAAATGCCTGGGTGGACATAGCCCCACCTTCAAGGTCAATCATCCTCATGTACTTGCTGCTCAATGTGCTAATGGCAGAGAAACAACTTACAGGCCATGCTAACTAGCTGTAGCACTGACAACACATTATGCTAGCAGAGAGCAAGGGCGAGAACATGAGGATGATTGACAGCACTATGACCCGGCTCCTGGCTGTGTCCACAAAAACTGAGGGTTACATTTTTTCTTTTCTTGCTGCATATTGCCACATGTTGAATACTTCATGTTTAGCGCCACCAACAGGTTTGGAGGAGTAGAAAAACCCAGCATTTTGGTTCATTTCCTGTGTTTCTCCTGTAGATGAAAACATTTCTGAAGACAGTTCTGTTTGGACCTGGGCGCCCCATGGACATGGCGCCCTGGGTAAAAAGTCATATCTCTTAAGACAAAATCTCAAACCTCATTCATTGATAAAAGGTCCAGACTTTTTGGCACTTTGAACTTTTAAGCTGAGATTTGCAACATTTTAAACACAACTGACTAGTTAAGGTTGTCCACAAATATGGATTAAACCCATGAAACAACATAATAAGTCATTCAGATCTAATCAGGACGTTTCAGGTATTAATGAACCCACAGAATGAAGCCGATAAGCGATCGATAACTTTGTCTTTTGTCTCCAGTTCGTGTTAGCTAGCAGAGTTCTGCCCTGTTTGGCCGCACAACGCGGCTAACTTCTGGCCCACTTTCCCCACAAAACCCAGATTCGGATGAATTCCCAGCATTTGCTCAGCTTTAAACATGAAGGCCGTTTAAACCCCCTTTGTTTGGTTTGTGTTGAAAGCAACCAGCCACTTTTCGACCGCTAACTAGCTTGTCGTTGATCCACACCCTGAAGACGAATATTCTTTACTTTCTCCGCTTTTTCTCTTTCTTGACGCTCACTTTGTTTGTTTGTTTGTTTTAAGTCGCTGTAATCGAGGCAGAACTGGGTAAATTTAAATTAAAACAACATTACTTACCTTAAGTCGTTGCTTGACGGGGTGTTTGTTGTTGAGTCAGAGCAACATTAGGTCCAGAAAATGTCCCTTTTTTTAACGGATCCTGGAGAAACAACTAGCTAAAACTGTTATCTGGGTTCGCTTTGTTTGAGCACCGTGCAGGTGAACAATTTGGGGGTAAAAACACAGGAGCAACGAAACTCTTTTCTTTCCTTATAAATGAAGTAAATGAGGATCCAGAATCTGGTTGGGACACGTTGTTGGTCCCAGAATAATACTGGTGGGGCTTTTTCTATTGCCTCACTTCAACAAACCCCCTATTCTGAATCTAACCCCGCCCACACCGGAAGTACAGCGGCAAGCGGCCTTAAGAAGAACAAACACACCAGCAGAGAATGAACCCTTGCTCACCTCGGATGTCAAGCCGTTTTCATGAGCATGCGCAGAAAACTCAGCTTTAAATCTTCACATTTCTCCAAGTACATTTACAACAGTACTACACATTAACACAGTAAATACTACCTTTAATAATGTATTGATGAATAAAATACAAAATTGATAAGAGGACGTTGGAAAGTAGCAATCATTAGGTGATTCTACATTATAATTGCATTTAATGTACAGAGTAATTATTTTTATTATTATTATTTAAGTAAATTAAAAAAATTGTAGATAATAATATCTAACACGTAACAATTAATTTCCTTTTATAAGTTGAAAAAACAGGACTTCCTGTTATCAGAGTTGGTGCTGTTTTGCTGTTCTCTCTACCACCAGCATGAAATAACAAGCAAAAACATATTTTTGAATTGCATAATTTAAACTATTTGATTATACTTTTCAGTTATGCATTTAATAATCTTGTCTGTCCTGTCACACCAGGGGTCAGCTCTGTTTGTGGAATATTTTCACAATAAAGAAGAAAACTGTTGTCTTGAGGATAATTAATAATAATATAGCCTGTTAGAAAGTCTGCCAAATATTGTTTATATTAAACTGCAGTTTCTTTTATTAGCCATTTAATAATCAAAAGAAAAGTGTTGCATCATAAATATAAAACACTGTTATAGCTTCTCACCAGCAGCTGGCACGTTATTTCTATCACCACACACGTTTTCTGTGATATATATCTGATAATTCACTGTAGGTTTGACACAAATTAGAGTCCCTAAACAGGAAAGTTTTTCAAGAAGAAAAGAAAAACTATCCTTGTGTTGGTTTGCAATCCATTACAATCATAAAATTCCTCGTTAATAATCAAGAAGTCAAAGATCAAGAAGTAATTTCACACTTACAGAATGATGATTAAATTAATGAAACCCTCAAGCCACTTTTTAGGAGGCGCATTGCAACACAGTGGATTATTGCAACACAAACACTGAGATCAAATATGTATGAGAAAGCGTACTGAGGTCGGAAACCTCAACCAAGCAGAAGCTGGTATGACTAAAGTTCACATCAGACTCAGAGCAGGTTGAAGAACTGAAAAAGAGACACAATTTCAGGTATATTTTTATAACTTTGAGTCACCCATCTTTATGTTTTCCTTTTGGCATTTTTGTAAACTTTAATGTAAAATAATCAATAAATAAAACCAAGTCCAAAAGAAACTGAAATGATCAAGACAGCCTTAAAGAATTTAGTGTTGCCCAAAACTTTTATACATTACTGACAATTATTTCAAGAACTATAATAAAAAAAAAAAAATGCAGTGTTGCCATTTTTTATTGCAACACTGCCACCTTGTGGCCAAAGAGTCGAACAGCAGGCGGTGCACTTGACAGCCTTAACCTTTTGTAAAATTATGATCACAGTTAAAAACATATACATAACATGGCAAAAATTACACACAATTAAACTGTACATGATTAGACTTATCTAAAGTATATAATAAAATGTAATACTTGTAAAGAAAACACCGATAAGATGCTTTTAGTTACAGAAAGGCAACAGGTAGAAAGAGCTGTCAGTTACTGGTTGCCATGGTAACGGCAACATACCATAACTGATGTTGCAATAACAATTTTTTTTTTTTGATTGAACAAAATAAGTTTGAAGGATAAATAAAACACTAATTTTTACAAACTTCACATCTATGATGTTTATTTGAAGAAAATAAAAATAAAGGAGAATATTTTTAGTAAAAATCACCAGATTGTTCCTGATTGAATGGCATCTGATTGGGTTGTATTTGGAGATTCATTTTAATTCAGCTTTTGTTTATTTTCTTGTTTTAAGAAGGAAAACCACATTACTTCAGTCAAACAATGTTATGAATTTTTGGAAAGGGATGTGTAAATTATCGTGCAGTTTTGAAGGTTTGCCTGAATAAAAAACAACATTCAGTTTCAAATTTATTTATTTTGACTGAAAAAAGTCATTAAATGAAGATTTAACTGAGAGTGCTATTTTACAATTCGCAACACAGACTTTCAACAGATGTACTTCATAATTATGCCATTAGTAATAATTAACATAACCTGGCAGGATACATTGAAAATGCAATCTAGGACCAAATGTGAGGTGATAGAGATAATAAATTTGATGTTTCTGACTAAAATCATGCTGTTAAACACCATCTGTTTTCATAAAACTGCAGCTTTAATTAACTCTAGTGTAGAGCGCACCTGCAACTACAGCCATGATTAAAAGAAAGTGCACCCCTTTAATGGTTTTTAGAGTGTATTTTTATTTTAATTCTATAATAAGCAACAATATGGTGTCTGTGTGGAAATATTTTTTTTTATGTACTTGAGGTTAGATTTGAATAGTTTTAGTTTCAATAGTGGCTAAACCAGATAATTCATTTTGTAAACCAGAGAATTGATCATGGAAATTTTCTTTTGATTACAAGTATAAGCCTAAATTTAAGCCTTTAGTAGACAAAAAATTATTAAACATAATTATACACATGTTTCTTAAATTATGGAGCCCAATGTTATGAGTATTTATCTATGAAATTACTTTGTTCTGGAATTTTCCCAACTGAAAAACGTATAATTTAACAAGAGGGTAACAAGAAATGACACAGTAGAATGCTCCATGGCAACAATAACAATAATGTTAAGTGCATACTAACTGTTGTTAGCATGCTAGCATTAGCATGCTAACAGGAATCAAAACATATTAAGTGAATAAAAACTTTTGCTGTCCTATTCTTTTACTCTCACAAGGGACAACTCTTTATTTTTTTGTTATTGCCAATGACAAAAAACACTGGCTAACTCTTTATGCTAACAGTAACTGCTAATATTAGCATAAACATGCTATAATAGAAGTTATAATAAAATGTCTCATCTAAGCTCTATTGGCTGCCTTTAAGTGATAATTAGTGAAAGATCAAAGCTGAAAATTCCAACTCTACAAACTAAATAGAATAGCATGCTAACAGTAAGAGCAACCAAAATTAGCATTATCATGCTAACATCATAGCAGTACGATGTATTGTGCAAACTGTGTCAACAGCTTAGACTCGGAGATGGAAGTTTAAGCAAAAATATTTGGTTAAAACCATTAAAAAAAAAATCACAAACATTTACATAAACTGTTGCAAAACATGAGCTAAATTATGCTAGCGTAAGCTAACACATTTTTACTATACAGTGTTTGGTAGTTAGTGAAAGGATGGGCGGTTCCAGAAATTAAAATTTTGGGTAAAATCTAAAAAATAAAACAGACCAGAGCAAGTTTTATTTAAAACATTTATTTGACCCAATTCTTTGGAATGTAATAGTCAGTGATGAGAGTCTGAAACAACAGAGATGGATGAGTCGGTGTGGAGCAGAAAGTCAAAGTACAAACAATACTTTAAGTCACATAAGGCCTCACAGCTTTCTGATTCTTTTTACTTCCTTGTTTTCCTTTGTTTTGTATTTTTTTTAGACAAGAAAACTACAGAAACGGTACAGAAAATAAAACGCTTTCTCTTGTCATCCAAAGAAAAACAGAAGAAAACAATGGCACGTACATCAATGACGGTACAAAAAACACAAGGTGATATTATACCAAGTAAATAAAATCGTTACTCGTATATAAGCTTTTTCGAGAATGAAAAACATCTCTGTAAATTGTACAATTCAGAATTATACCATGGCTGTCTAAAACCATGTTAAAAAGAAGCAACAATAACACTGTCCTCTCCGTCTTTCCTCCTCTCTTCTCATAAATCAACATCATAAACACATAGATTTTTTCTTTTTTAAATATATCAGTGCAACATTTGTTTTCAGGACGAGTGCTGCAGCATCCTTTTCCTTTAGAAGAGTCTGGCTGAAACATCAGACATTCCTATGGAAGAGGAGAAAATACATTACGCATCTGTTTCTCCCCAAAGTTTCTAACGATGATGTGTATTTATCATTTATTTCTGCTCATGAACACAAGCTGCTGAATGACGGAACAGTTTTTCTCCCAGCGTTTTCTTTCAATTGTAAAGCAACATTCCTGTTTAGAAAGATATGAATGCAATAAAATAATTAGGCTTAAACAAAATGTAATTATTTGCTCAGCTGAGATAAAACTAACACACATTCATGATTTTCTTTTTCAACCAAATGGAAATGTTCGTATCTGTTCTTTGGAGAAGGAAATAGTCTATTTTTCGCACAAGGAGTTGCTCTTCCTTAAATCTTCAAAAATGATCATTTTCATGTCAAAAATTAAGTGAAATTATCCCTTAGTGAAGAAGAACTGTGTCAAAACGTGGAAAAAATGGAGTAAAGGAAAAGGCTATCCCCAAACTTTTCCAAAATCATCTGAAATTATGTCACCGAAGAAACAGAAACCCAGAAATTTGTCCTCCAGGTGATTCTGGATCTTAATGCTTTTCCAGGCTTCAAGGGTTTTTTGGTGCCTTTAGCAGTTGAGTTTCTATTGACCATGGAATTACTCAAATAAATTTCCTTAATGGAAACATGATAATTTTGGAGAGAAATTGGGTTTTCAGCAGTATCTGAATTGGTGTATGTCACAAGGCTCCAATGGAAACCCTTTATATGCATTAAAGAAGTTAATGCATATAAAGCTGCTTATTTGTAGGCGTTAAGACTCCTTGGACAATGTGACCTTCAAGACACTTGAACTGCTCTGCGTATGGCAGCACACGGCGCCCAATGCAGAAAAACAACGAGAAGCAAAGCCTCAGGCTCTGAGGAGTAGACTCTTCTCAATGTAAAGGCCATGGCTTAATGATGCTAACAGCATCATATCATCTGCAAAAACACAAAGATGAAACCCAGAGGTCCCCACCAGATAACCTTCTCTCCATTATGCGCCTCTGCCTTGTTTCCACTCAGCAGAATGGCACAGATCAGTGTAGATTGGTACGCCATTTTGTCTGTTTACATTGTGAAAACGGCCCATAGAACCGACCCGTACTGAACTCTTCCTGGGCCGCCTGCAGTTGTAGGTCCATAGGACAATGGTACGTTACAGTTAGGTTGGAGATACTGGAATCAGGCAACACAGTCCATTGATTGGGGGACAGAAAAGCATCACTGCTTCTGACAGGCACGAGACACGTTTGTTGTCCTATTAGTAGGACGATACGTTAGACGTTTGGGTTTAACCCCACTTGTCCAGTAAGAGTCCAACTGGCAGTGGAAACTGCGTTCTTGAGACCCAGATGTTCCCAAACCAGGTAACCTCGTCTTCTTAATGCACCTTTGCCTCGTTTCCGCTGAGAGGTATGGGATGGGTCGGTGCGGCTTGGTTTGATGTTTTTTGTCTGGTCCAACTGGTGGTGGAAATGATCTCTGAACCATAAAACAGAAAACTGCAGACAACAGGATCTGTGGCGAGACGCAGCTGTAATGCTAACAATACAGACAGAAGCTCTTGCTTTGGATTTAAAGAACTGGCCGCCCATAAAAAGCAAACCTGGTATTCTCTATTCCAACAAGATTAATCAAAGGGATTTATTTAAGCGCTCTTTTGATCCATGAAACAAATGAACTGCACAACCCAATCAACTTTGTGAAGGTAAAGATGGGCAGTAGGAAAGTCTAAAACAACAATTTCTCAGAAAACAATGAAAATTAGTTCAAATTCAGGATCTGTAATGCAAATTAGGACTAAATTTGCATTACAAAGTTATTTACCTTTCTGAAAAGAATGTTAACTCTATGTGTTGTTTCATTGCCTCCTATTATCACCAGTTTCTGCAGCTGCCTTGCACTGCGGCGGCCATGTTGTTACATCCAGGTCCATGTAGTTTGTATTCTGGTACCTCAACATTACATTCACACAAGATGAATCCTTGCAGGCAGTTTAACAATGTGTCCAGCCAGATCCAAGTGTAATCAATGAAACCCCTTTGACTTTCTGTCACTGTAGCTGCTGAGGTTGTGTGTTTTTACCCTGTTAAGACATAAATTCCCTTTCATTGGTGCGTTTTCTCCTCTGAATCACCAGGGATGGTAAACATCCGTCAGTGACTGGTGTGATTTGAACACAGAAAGGATACTGCAGCACTGGCGTCTTCCTCTATAGAAAAGGGCGCTCAAATATATATTAAAACCTATGTACAATACGTTGGATGTGTCATGTGCCATGAATATGAGGCATTCAGGGCTCCTACACATTTACCATATTGGGAATTTTCATAGTTTTCTTCAGTTCTGCGGATATAAACCTGGAACTCAACAGCTGAGTGAATGCCAGTGCAACCAGATGCTGTTTTATGGTAAAATTACAGCAATAAAAAGATGCTGCTTTACAGACACAGTCTGGAAACCTTTCCCCGTAGTTTGTATAAGAACCCTGGACAGAATGCCAGCCGATGGGAAAACAACCAGCAGAAAACAAGGCAACAGAAAAACAGGAAAAAAAAGGCACTGTCGGAGCAGGTCAGTGGTCCTGCATCTAGATCACACACACACACACACACGGTTTGTATAGTCAGACACACCTCAGATGCGGATGTATATGAGTGAGACGTCCACACACACTTCCACACGCGTTAAGCTAGCTTCGCTCATTCTTCAAAACATTCGAACGAAAAGACGAGAAAACCCACAAACAGAAACATTAAATCTTTCTGCAAAAGTTCACTAATGATACTTTCGTCTGAATTGGTCTCAACACCAGCATGTGATTACGTGAAATCAACAAAGCACGCCGAAAAACAAAGAGAATCCTTAGTTTTCTTCTTTTTTGCTGTACAGGTTCTTTATACACAGTGCCCCCTACAGGTGAGTCCCTTCCACCAACGCTCCTGAGAAATAAAAATGAAATTGGCTCACTGTTAGCCCACCCTGCCGTCCCATTAGTGGCTTCAGCCCCGTGATTGGCTGCTTGTAACGTGTCCGCAAGCGGAGCTGCCAAAGCTCTGGCCCCTGCGCCTTCACGCCTCTGAGTAGTTGTTCGTCTGTCCGTTTATCTTGTCCTTCTTTAGCTTGACGCCGTCCACCAGCTCAAAGTTATAGTTCTCCAGGGCAGATAAGTTCCTGTCGGTCATGCTGCCCTGCGAGCAAGCGCAGTACAGCACGACGCCGCAGATGGCGCCCAGGAAGACGCCCAGAGCCGACATGGCGATGATGGTGATGAGGATGGGGTCTATCGTCTTCAGCATGTTGCCCGGCCGGCCGAGTTCACCCGTTTCCTGAGAGAGGGAGTCCATGGCTGCAAGGGACAAGAAAACGTTTCAATTAGATGGTTGAGATCAGGAAGTATTTTCACCTAACTCAGTAATTAGGACAGAGGGGTACTAACTAGTTACACGGAGAAGCAGCATTCAGCTTCTATGCACCACAAATCTGGAACAAACTTCCAGAAAATTGTAAAACAGCTGAAACACTGAATCCTTTAAATCACGACTAAAAACCCAACTGTCTCGAGTTGCTTTTAAAACATTATGAAAGAAACACTGACCAATAATGTTGAGCCAATGACTGAACTATCATTGCTGCTTTTTCTGTATTACAGGACAATCTGACTCCTTCTAATATTCATTTGCTTAATCTTCTTCCAGCCTCTCCCTCAGACTCACTTTGCAATTCAAACACGCCTTGAAGCTGGGAGGAACCAGCAGCTGAAGGCGAAACCTGATTGGCTGCAGCCTCTCTGCACTGGGATGTGAGTCACAGATCAGAGCTCAAACCGGTTGCTGTTTTCAGTAAACTCACACAGATACTGTAACTGACAACCAGAATGGAGCACAATCAGCTGGATCAAGAAACTTTATGCTGTTCAATCTGTCTGGATCTACTGATGGACCCAGTGGCTATTCCCTGTGGACACAACTACTGTATGAACTGCATCAAAACCCACTGGGATGAAGAGGATGAGAAAGGAATCCACAGCTGTCCTCAATGCAGGGAGACATTCACACTGAGGCCTGTGCTAAAGAAGAATACCATGCTAGCAGCTTTAGTGGAGCAGATGAAGAAGACTGGACTACAAGCTGCTCCTGCTGATCACTGCTATGCTGGACCTGAAGATGTGGCCTGTGATTTCTGCACTGGGAGGAAACTGAAAGCCACCAAGTCCTGTTTAGTCTGTCTGGCCTCTTACTGCGAGAAACACCTTCAGCCTCATTATGATGTGGCTCCTTTAAAGAAACACAAGCTGGTGGAACCGAACAAGAACCTGCAGGAGAACATCTGCTCTAAGCATGGTAAGGTGATTGATATCTTCTGCCGCACTGATCAGAAGTGTATCTGTAGTCTCTGTTTACTGGATGAACATAAAGGCCACGACACAGTGTCAGCTGCAGCAGGAAGAGCTGAGAGGCAGAGAGAGCTGGAGGAGAGACGAGGAAACATCCAGAAGAGAATCCAGGACAGAGAGAAAGATGTGAAGCTGCTTCATCAGGAGGTGGAGGCCATCAATCGCTCTGCTGATAAAACAGTGGAGGACAGTGAGGAGATCTTCACCCAGATGATCCGTCTCCTCCAGGAAAGAAGCTCTGATGTGAAGCAGCAGATCAGATCCCAGCAGGAAACTGAAGTGAGTCGAGTCAAAGATGTTGAGGAGAAGCTGCAGCAGGAGATCACTGAGCTGAAGAGGAAATACGCTGAGCTGGAGCAGCTCTCACACACAGAGGATCACAACCAGTTTCTCCTCAACTACCCCTCACTGCCAGCACTCAGTGAGTCTACAGGATCATCCAGCATCATTGTTCGTCCTCTGAGACACTTTGAGGATGTGGCAGCAGCTGTGGCAGAGCTCAGAGAGAAACTGCAGGACGTCCTGAGAGACTCATGGACAAACATCGAACTGATGGTCACTGAGGTGGATGTTCTACTGTCAGAACCAGAACCAAAGAGCAGAGCTGGATTCTTAAGATATTCATGTGAAATCACTCTGGATCCAAACACAGCTCAAGAACAGCTGAAACTATCAGAGGGGAACAGGAAGGTGAAACTGATGGGTCAATCTCAGTCTTATCCCAGACATCCAGACAGATTCAGTCATTACTATCAGGTTCTGAGCAGAGAGAGTCTGACTGGACGCTGTTACTGGGAGGTGGAGTGGAGAGGAGGACCAACTACCATAGCAGTCGCATACAAGAATATCAGCAGAGTAGGAATAGGAAAGGAATGTTTAATTGGATATAATGGCAAATCGTGGGCATTAAGTTGTCATGATTCCAAATTTGGTCACAACAGCATCTGGAAATCCATCTCCGGTCCGGTTTCCTCCAGAGTGGGAGTGTACCTGGATCACAGAGCAGGTACTCTGTCCTTCTATAACGTCTCTGAATCCATGACTCTGATCCACACAGTCCAGACCAGATTCACTGAGCCGCTGCTGGCTGGAGTTTCTGTTTATAACACTGGATGTTCTGCAGAGTTCTGCAAACCCAACTAGATTTTCTCTCTGATCGTTGATCAGGGTTCATTATTCTGATGTCTGTTCTACTGTTTTGTTTCTGATTTTTATAGTTTAAGTGCATTTCTCTCTGTCAAGGAGCCATGAAGGAAATGTTTTCTTTGAAATGTTTTGTTTGAAGAATGTTTTCTTTCATTCTAACATAAGTTTTTCTCCACAAGAAAATCTAAACTTCTCTGGGATCTAGTAGTTTTGGTTTCATATTTCTGTTGAGCTATTAGGATGTTGTTGTTGTTTAAATCAGTTGAGATTGAAATGAACTGAACTTACTTCATGTTGGTTTCTTTATTGTGAGTCAAAGAAAAAAGTGAAACTACCATAAACTTAGAACTGTTTTATTATAAATCTTTATATCAATATAAGTAAAATAAATGTCTGCTGCTGTGTCTCTTTGGCTTTATTCAATAAAGTAACTTGATTATAGAGACATTTTGACTTATTTTTCTTAATTTTTTATGAGTTTTATCGTCTAAAGTGCAGAAACATTTCCTTCAGAAAGGGTCAGGTGATGCAGGAGAAGAAAAAATCCACATCTAACGTATACAGCAACAATCTGACCTGAGTTCAAATGGATTACATTCATTTATTAAGAATCAGTGATTAGATAGAATCACCAAAGGAAAATCTTAAAACTTTGGCAGAAATCATGGAGAACTATTGATCAAAGAAATATGGAAAGAAATGACTCAAAACTTTTGCCCAATCATGTCTATTGAATAAGGAGCTTACACAAAGTCATAACTATTAAAAATATTATATATTTGCACATTTGCTGAGACTCTGCAAAGACGTTCTTGGTTTAAAATAAAACATTTTACTCACAAATGTGTCAAAATAAACACGACCAGGAAGTGAAATACACGTCACTTACGCAGCATTAAGATCTTAGTGGGTGGAGACGTTGGAGCTTCTGGATCTGGAGACAAAAACAAGAATTAAGAACAAGTTAATCCAGTTCCTGAAGGTTTATTCCACCTTAATATTACTAACGTATTATCAATGCAAACCCTTGCAGTCCTGATTGTTGAGCCCGTCCATGATTTGGATGTCGTCCACCGCTATGTGGCCTGTGGTGCGTCTGTCTGCGATTCCCTCCACCAACACCTGGAAACGGCAGCAAACAGGAAGTTCAATCAACAAATAAACAAACTTTTTAAATGGCGCTGAATGCCCTTTTTAAACAGGCACTTTGGCAAAGTCTTTTTCGGTCTAGTTTCTGGTGCAAATATTATAATTAATGTGAATAAAGACAAAACTAATTTACAAGAAAATTTTCAGCAAGATATAAGGGCTTGTTTAATGTCAATAATTCCTTAATATTGGTTGAAAGTGAAATGCCAAAGGAACAAGGTCATTTTAAGTTAAAATGACTTCTTCCAATGGTAGATCATTTCTCTTATAACATTTTAATCAATATTTAGGAATTAATCACTTCACAGAAACTCATATTTTTTGCTGAAAAGTTACTTTTGAGTTAGTTTTGTCAAACTAAACACTAGAGTTTGTTTTTTGCAGTGTAGAAGAAACCCTGGATGTCTGTAAAAATGATTTGGTCCATAAATTTAGCTCGTTTCTGATCCAAACGTCAGTCCATCCAAAAGTTAATGATGTTGTGACTGGCAGAAACGTCTCAGGCTGAACCTCTTTTTGTCTCCGTCAACACAAACCCGCCATTTTCATTTTCCTCAGCTGTTGCAGACGCTCCTTACTTGATAAGAGAGTCCTGTTTGAGGAAGTATGACACGGCCTTCCCTCCATCTGCTGCCCTGATGGCCGCTCTTCATCCACAGGACATGGCCCTTGTCGTCGTCGTCGTGGCGATAGCTGATGTGGAGCGCCCCTCCGCGCTCGCCGGCCATCTGGTACCAGAAGGACATGCAGAGGCTGGCGTCCGGCGTGCTGATGGATAAACTGACCAGCCGGGCCACCTTCTCCTCCCTGCTCTGCTCCTCTCCGGGCTTACTGGGTGTGATTGTGTCTGTCAGCTGCATGTAGATGAAGTTCCCTGAAGCGCCTGCAGGGGGCAGCAGAACACAAACCATGGCAGACAGAGATGAGCTCCAGAAAAGGCTTCATGAATGAAACATGCAAGTTTTTGTTCCTTCATATTTCTCAGTGAGAAAGAGGCGCTTTATAAAAAGCCCACAAAGCTCTCAAGGGTGTTCTGGTCAAAGAGTCTTTTCACTTTTCGAATATCTGCCTCAAACACGCCGAAGACATCAAGGACTTCACAAGGTTTTTCAGGGAAAACAAAGGATCGGGTATCAGGAGAAAGTCAGCCCTGCCGTCATAAAGAGCTCATTTTTTTACTTGTGATCTGGTTAAGTCAAAGAATCAAGGAGAAATCATTCATTTCGGCGCTGCTGTCGCCTCCACGCAAACATCCATCAAACCCATCCAATGGAGAAGAAGGCCAGAGAGGTGAAGCATGCTGATGGATTTCTGTGTTGAGATGTTTTTCAGAAAAAAAGTCGAACACTTCAAGGTTGTTTCATCGCTTAGAGAAATGTTTAAAGGCTGCGAACTTCTGAAGGTTCGCTCTGTTCAGCATCCTGCTTATTATCAGGAGTTTCAAATCTCTGGATTTCTTAAAGCTTTCAGCTGCTTTACCGAGACAGAAAGGAAGATTTTATAGGAAAAGCTCTTCTTGTGGAAGTTATTGTCATCATATGTAATTTATGATACCTATATTATCATAAATAACTTCAACAAGGACAGATTTTCAATCCACACATGACTAAAATTACACATAAAGCCTCAACTATTTGCATTTTAAAAGGTAAAAAATGTCCCATTTCATCCAGTTTTCATTCCACAACGTTGTTTTTTATTTTTAAGCAGTTGTTAGCAAAACCTTAAACTGTTGTGGCACGAGTTACTCAACAGGTTGTTGCTAGGTAACCAAAGAGTGGAGAGAGTTGCTAGGTAACCAAAGAGTGGAGAGAGTTGCTAGGTAACCAAAGAGTGGAGAGAGTTAGTTGATGTGAGACGTTGAGCTTTTATCTCCCAGAATGCTGTGTGGTTCTGGATTGGAGTTCAGTGAACGAGTTATCACTTGATATTGATCACGTTTGTATAACGTCATCGATTTATTGCTTAACTCTATGAGAAGGCAACCTTTAAATTCTCAAAAAGTAATCTGTTCGCTCCAGTTTAGTATGTTGTTGGTCGTGAGAAACAAAAAGTTTAAGAAAGAACCTGAAACCTTTATTGATTGCAGGAAACCTCATATTCAAGAGGGAAAGTTCTGGAAAGGAAAACTGCTGATGTCAAACCAAAGAAAACAATCTCTAAGTACTGGAAAGCAACCTGTATTTTCAGAAAACAGATAGTTTCAGAAAAGTATTGTTAAGTTACAGAAAGTGACACTTTTAGCTCTGGTCCTCTGCAGGTCCTGGGAAAACAAGCTCTGGGATAGAATCACGCAGATCCCAGAAAGTCGTCAAACGTTTCAGAAAACCGATAGTTGAAGAAAAGTTTGATGCAAGTTCTGGAAAGAACCCGTAAGTCACAGAGGAGTTCTCTGTAGGTTCTGAGAAAACAGCCTGTAAACTCTGGGATGTAAACTCTGGGATGTAAATTCTGGGATGGTTCCATATGGTTTCCATATGTCAGAAAATAATCTTAAAGTTCCCAAGTGTAAGCTTCGTGTTCCAGGAAGTAAACTCTCGTATTGCTCGCATTGATTATTGGTCAATTGGTCAAAACGTGATTTTTTTTACACCAACATTCTACCATAACCACATCAGCAATGAGACGATTTAAAGATTTAATTGAATGTGAATCATTTCACCGCAGAAAAAATGGTTCAAATAAATAATTAAAAACCTGAAATTATTGCTATGTTTGAGTGTAAACGCCTGACCAGAGCTGCTCTTATGTGATGCTGTTGTTTTCCTGCTGCATTGGGAATAAAATGTGTTATTTAAAGATTTTATGAACATGCTTTGCTCAGCAGAGTCCCAAAGCCTGTTCCAGGAGGATATTTCGTCCTGGAATAAACTTTATTATTATTATTATTATTATTATTTATGTGTGGCCTACCTGTGTGGTCGAGCGTCGGGCCTCTGTGGACCGGAGCCTCGCTGCTCTGGACGAACCACTCGGCTCCTGAGCCGCTGTCCTTCGTCCAACCGCATAACGACGGGAAGTCGAAGTTACAGGCAAACCAAACGTAAGCTAGGAGACAAAACAAAAAGCCATTACAGCCACTGTTTGAATCTAAACATTGACCTGAGTGAGCCTGTCATAAAATAGAAGTTATTGCAACAAACAACAACATTGACGTTTTGAGACCATTTTTAATGGTAATGGCATAATAATGGAAGAACACACTGTCAAAGATAATAAACTTTAAATTCTAATGAACATTTTACACTGGAACTGGAAGACATTTTAAACGTCCAAAATAAATAAGCAAAAAAATAAACAACACATGAAATGAATTATGACGTCTCTGTAAACAAAATTGTTCTTCAAAAAGGCCAGGACGTCTGAAAACTTTTATCATCCAGTTTTTGGTAAATAAATGGAAATTACTGAGCTTGTTTTAACTTATCATGTAATTAATAGATTACATGATCATCAAATTTGTGTCATTTTTGAATTGCAGTTTTGGACCGCACAAAATTAGTCCAAAGGCCACCAAAGGCTCCTGGGCCACACTTTGAACACCCCTAACTTACTGCTTATTGCGTACCTTAAATATAATCTCTGATAAAGGGAAAATGGACAGTTTTGTTGATGAACCTTACTTTCTCTTTGTTGGTTTTCAAACATTTAAAATGCACCAAAGCTTTGAGGAAACACCAAGTGATCTTCATAAAGAACAGCTCTGAAAGAAAACCTTAAGGAGCTGATTATCCTTCAGCTGAATCCCAAGTATTTTATTAACTAATGAGCTCCCCCTCTCAAACAAAGCTTCCCCATCTGCTCCAGTAAAACCTAACAGGAAGCCAAGGCAGGGATTACTTGGAGCTTCCTGGAGCCAAGCATCATATAGTAACTTTATAAAGTTGAATACTCCAATCTCACGCTGTGTTTACCAACTCGTTTAATTCTCTCAGGTTGAGAATGCCTCAGGATTTTGTGGCATCTCTATTAAAAACATGTGTACTCAGTTGTGTGTATTTATTCTCCAGAAGAAACGCTCCGACCGGTGATGGGTACTGCAATCTGCTGCCATGTTTGAAACAGGTTGAAAGCCTCCAAATTGATCAGGTTTCGCTGTTTTATGTCTCTTCCTGTGACTTTTAAGCTTCATTTAATGTCTCCACTAACTGCTGGATGGTTTGGAAACTGAATTTGACTTGGTTGCTAGTTCATTGCTAAGCTAAAATAAAAATGTTCCCTGGGGTAAAATGGCAGCCAACATCAATTCCAATTACATCTGCCTGAAACACTACAACCTTATATAATGTGTTCAATCCCTTTTAGTTACAATGTAACACTGAGTCTTGTGTTTTGTGTTAACAATGGTTTTCTGCTGCCATGCTCTAACTGACCCATTATCGCCCAGGCAATCGTTACTATAGCAACTGTGAACAGTCCAAATACCTAAAACCTCGAGCAGGAATTTTAAATTTGAGAGTTTAATTTACATGTTCTGAAATTGCCTTGTATTTATGTTTCTCCACTGTCCGTGTTTTATTTGCCCCTGTCGGCTTCTTGTTTGAAATAAAGTTATTTTGCCGAGGCTAATCTAATAGTTAGATTAGCTAATAGCAGCTAATAGCAGCTAATAGCAGCAGTAGCTAATTTACCACAGCAGCCACTTATTAGTAATCTCAAAATAAACGTCAAGCCTAAAAACATGACTGGATGTTTTGTTCTTAATGCTCAGTTGCTGAATCCTGTTTCAAAAGGTGGCGTTGTTGTCAGTTTCTATGGCAACCAGTTTGTGTGTAGCGCCGCTGACACACAGAGCGAGAAATATGTGGTTTTCTGGATTATTTTCTGTTTTGTGGTGGTGAACTGCACTGAATTAATAATACCTTCATGTTTCAAGTTTCATTTTGTCAACATAAGCGTTCTACTGCGGCTAGTAAAAACAACATCGGCGTTTTGCCCTCCAGCGTTGTGTGCAAGCGCAAAATTTCCTTGTTTCTGAAATGTGCTTCACAAATGACCTTGACTTGACATTTTCTACTCCCTAACGTAGCCTCTAAGTTATGAAAAGTAAACGGTAATCTATCTGAAAGTAAATTGTGCCACTACCAGAGAAACACTTTTAGGAAGATTCCCCAAACTGGTTGGGATCAGGTTGGGTTCATGCATGTGTCTGGGAGAAATCTCTGTCAGTTGCTGCTCTGGCAGTGGAGAGGCGCCAGCAGTTTAGCCGCAGCATTCAGATGCATTCAGTGGTCTCTGTGAATTGGACATGTTTTTTTTACAGGCTAATAGGATGCAGGGACGACTGTGGAGCTGCACTGGCAGACCCCAAACTGCCTTCGTGTGATGCTTCAGCTCAGCTAATTGAGACCCAGGAGGCTTTTATTCTTTCTCTCCAGGAGAAATCCTCCCTCCATTCTTCTCTTTTATTACGACTCTCCTCTTTTTTCTTTCGGTTTGTTTTTTCCCCCAGTCTGGCTTCTGTAATGGATTAACGTTTTCCACTAAAATCTTCCAGTTTAGGCCACAAAATCTGGTGTATTCAAGGGAGAGGACTTTTACAAGGCTCTACAGTGTATGTATTTTCTCACTGCCAGTTTCATTTTCTTTGTTTACATTAGCTTGATTTCTTCTTTTTGTTGACTTTTGTTCAGAATTTTTTGGATTAACAATCATTTTTGGACAAATGTTCCCCAATGGTTTTGGATGCCGCGCAGCTGGAAGGATTTTTGCTCCATCTTTTTAAAAAAATAAATAAATAAAATCTTTGGGCCGTTTCTAGTTTAGGTAGCCATGGCAACAGGGTGTCTGTACAACAGCTGTTTAGCATCTAAATTGGTTAAATATAACCTGAACGATGAGCAAAGAGCAGGAAGTTCAAACCAGCTCTAACATCCTTCATATCCCGTACTCCAACATCTCTCACATGTCACCACACTTATAATGTAAGACAAATAAATCTGGTTAAATTAATTTGGAAAACCTTTCAAAATCATAAACTTTGAGCAGATTTCATCATTTTATATATATATATATATATATATATATATATGTATATATATATATATATATATATATATATATATATATATATATATATGTGTGTATTTAGCTTTAGTTCAAAAATGATGTAACTTGACCTGCGATGTGACAGATTTTATAGGACAGACTTTATAAACATGGAGGAACGTTTTGGAGAATATCCTCACCTGGAATGTCAACATTGGGGTTGGGGGTCATGACGACTCCTGTTACAGACAGATGGGACAGTCAGGGTTAGGTCAAAGGTCAGAAAGACACGTCCCAAACACACACATGTCAACACAAACACAAACACAAAATACCTGAATCTTAACAAAAAACCCGAACATAATAATTCAGTTTACTAAACAAAGCCTCTAATATTGAATGGCCAGAATAATCTGATAGTTAAATTCATAATTTAGTCCAAAATAATTCTTTTCAGCTGAAATATGTGTTGCTTATTATGTTGTTCAAAAATAAATAAGCTGCAGATTTTCCTTCATAATTTGAGGCTTAAAGGAAACATTTAAGTCGAAGTGAGAGCTGGATTTCACAGTTATTTATATAATAATATATACATTATTTATAGAGTGCCAATTCACAACAAATGTCATCTAAACGCACTTAAAAACAACTTAAATCATTCATACATTCCAATTCACCCTAGTTATCAAACAGAACAAAAAGCTCAATTAATTATTCAGTTAACTACCTAAATTATTGGAGAGAAATAAAAATATGCAAATGTTTAAAGGAGCAGCTCTAAAAGGGAAAGTTGTGTTTTTTATTTTTAACAATACAATTACTGAACTTTTAAACAAACTTTGAACATCCCCAACCCACAACCAACATTCTGGATATAAAATAAAGTAATAGTATTAAAAGAAGAACACGTTAAAAATAAAGTACAAATACTAAAAGTACTAAAAACTATGCCCACATAAAGTGTCACTCTGTTAAATATTACTTATATAAATTAATATTAATATTATTAATATTCCATTCCACTGATTCATTTCAGTTAGTTACGTTTCTAAAATTGCATGAATGTGTCCCATACGTCCTTAAATTTACTGGTGTTTCCTCTGACCATGCATGTTGATTTGTCTGTGTCATCCTACCAAACTGTTCGTTGTAGACCAGGGTGCTCTCCATTTCCAGGTCGGAGTCTTCCTCCCTTTCCTGGCACTCCGGACACGACATGGTGGTGGGACGCGTGGTCGGCGCTGCGGTGGTGGCTCCGAACGTGGTCATGGGCAGCGTGGTGGACGGCGCGGCGGTGGTGGGAGGCCCTGTTGTGGTTTTCTCTGGAAAAACAAATAAAAAAATTATTGCATTTTGTTTGAAGTTAGTGCTTTAGCATTAGCAGAACTAATGTTTATAGTTAGTGCTTTAGGGTTAGTTCATCAGATAGCTGTGGTTTTTAGCTGCCTCTAAATTACAAATGTACATCTGTGCTCTAAAATGTAAGTTCTGGCAAACCATTTAGAGTTAAAAATGTAATTTATGAGCTGAAGAACACGTATGATGCAGAAAGTATGCGGTAAGTTCTGATAAAGTATTGGGTAGGTAACATATCATGTCAAAATCATCAGGTCAAAAGTACTACTAGGATTTTTAACATTTTCTAGATTATAACAAAGATATCTAGTCCTCAAATTCTTTCAGGCTCAGCTGGACAAATGATTCTCAATAAAAAGAGTCACTTTCTTCCAAAGCGGTTCCTATATTTAAGTGAGTTTAACAAATTAAATAAAAGCTGATTTGGGTGCAGAAACGTTATCAGTAAAAGTCTCTGGATTAATTTGGTTCTTCTTATTATAATAGTTGGTGATATATCTTAACTCTTTCCATTGCAAGAAAACCAAACCAGGAATAATTTTCACCAAATTTAAAAGAAAATGTCCTCTGAAGATGTTCAGGGTTAGTTGAATTGACCCGGAATGGTTCAGAAAATTACAAAGTTTCCCTGAACTCGAGTAAGTTTTCTCTTTTCTGCAAATAAAATCCATGTTTTATGGTAATAAAATCAACCGAACTTGAACCACAACAACAACAGGCTCTGGTTCCCAGATGGTCGAGACGCAATTAAAGTGTGTTTGTGACATCCTGAGTGGGATGGATGGAGGTTTGTTCTCACAGCAGCGAGAATGATTTAACTTTCAACCAATCTGCAGGCGCATCACGAAGCTCGTTAAGCTTCCTTCTGCTCCGCACGTTCTTCTTGTGTTTTCGGTGAAAACATAAACCCGAAAGAGTGATCTTACATTTTAGATTTTAGCTCCAAAGAGTTTTAGTTTTTAACAGCTTGGAAGAGTTTTTTCCAACTCAGACTGATTTCTTATCCACTTTCTGCTGTTCTGCTCTCTTTCACCCGCATATAAAACATATCTCATCTGCTTTTGGCTGCTTCTTATCAGTCTCCCTGCAGGGCAACCAGATCCTCCACTTCCTGGCTTCATCTGTTCCCCGCTCTCCTCCTGTGAGAGGTCGTGCCCTGCCTTCCCTCCCATTCTCCCTGCTGCAGCAGCGCAGAGACAAACCCGCATGGCTTTCAGCTCAAACCTCGAAGGAGTCAGCAAAACAAAAACCAACAGCAAGTTCATGCAAAGTTATAATGAAGAAAGAATATTTGATCTAATTCAGAGTAAATACAATATTACCTTCGGTGTGTTAGTATTACTTTAGTAGTGCGGCTGAAAGACAGCAGAAACCTTTGGATGGATGGATGGATGGATGGATGGATGGATGGATGGATGGATGGATGGATGGATGGATGGATGGATGGATGGATGGATGGATGGATGGATGGATGGATGGATGGATGGATGGATGGATGGATGGATGGATGGATGGATGTTGAGATGGTTGAATGGACGTTCAGGTGGTTGGTTGGATGTTCAGAGGGTTGGATGACTCAGACTGACCTTCCTGTTCGCAGCCCAGCAGCTCCAGTCGGAGGCCGATGCCCTCGGGTGTCGCCCTCTCTGGGTAAATCCGGATGAACCGGGTCAGAAGCGGGCCGAGTGGCCTCATCTCCGGGGTTTCATGGTTCTGGTTCCCAATGAAGATCTAAAGAGAAACACGGAACCAGGTCAGGTTCTATAGCAGATCGGGTTCTACAGGCATTTAGTCGTTCATCATTCCCCAAGGTAGAGGCGACAACCAACAATCCATCATCCATTCGACCAATCAACCAACCCATCTATTGATCCAACCCAACCAACCAACCAACCAACCAACCAACCAACCAACCAACCAACCAACCAACCAACCAACCAACCAACCAACCAACCAACCAACCAACCAACCAACCAACCAACCATTTCCTCAAAAACAGATGGATTCCCTGAGTATTTCCTGTTTAGATATCTCCAGTTGCCCTATTGTCGTCTACTAGCTGAAGTTGTCCTGAAAACCTTTAAGCCAGTCAGAAACTGAATCTAAAGTCCAAACCATTCACTCCCCCTCATGTCAATGAGCAGCCGCTGATCTCAGACCTGCTCCAAGATGGCGCCGCTTCTATCCAGAACCATCTTGTACTGCGTTTCATGTTTCATCTTTTGCTTCAGTAACAACTCTTCCCCAAAGCTCTAAGCTTTCCTCTTTTACCCAAAAGCAGCAGCTTACACGCTGAGCGCCGCCCTGCCTGCCAGCTGAAATCAGAACAATTGTGTTTTAAATCAGCGTGAGTGAGCTGACCTTCGGCCTGGTAGTGTTCTCCTCCTTAATGACCGTCCAGTTTTCACCGTCCAGGCTGTGGCTGACCTTGAACCTCTTCATGTAAACGTTGCGGTCGTGGTGTTTTCCTCCCTGGATCACCACACCGCTCAGTATCTTGTCCTGGCCCAGATCCACCTGCAAGGAAGGAAATGTAATGATTACGCTCTATTGTAGGATTATATGCATATAAAACACAACCTGACCCAGTCCGCATTGAATGTTGGTGTGTTCAAGTCACTTTAATTCACACACATTTAGATTTTCTTTTGCTGTTTTAGAAATGCAAACAAAAATATCTTACAGGTAACTAATTATGCTTCCTTGAACAGGTTAGCGTTGGTCAATATAGTATAAAGAAGATGAACTATTCCATCATGTAGGGCATGGCATTAATAATCTTCTCATTACAAAATATTTTTACAAAATTGAGGAAGCCATTTCAAGCATTGTCATTTCCTTCAAGCCTTTCTAATGTGATTTTTCCAAAAAGGTGCCAAAAATTCATAAAAATTCACAAATAAAAACGAGCCATGCAGCTCTGGGAGAATGTTGTACATTCAACACGTTGTTCACTGCAGGAACAAGAAAAAACATCGATCTTTTCCAGTATAGCGAATACGGCGATGAAACCAGCTTAATAATGAAGTGACTGGAGTTCCGCTTGGGTTGCTAGGCAACGGGGCTGGGTTCCACTGGGGTTGCTCGGTAACCGGGCAATACCTTGCCGATTCTGACTTAACTGAGTTTTCTTTTTAAACTGTTCTTTTTCCAGACATCAAAAACATAAACTTATTGCCAGAAAAGTTTGGTTTAGTGTTTGGACTTTTTCTAGAAGCAGTTGAGACCCAAATGGTATCTAAGAATACCATTTGGTATCTATTATTTTACATAATAGATTCCCTTTAATCCACTTCATAAATTGTACAAATACTCATATCTCAGACCACTGAGAGGTTTTGCCAGGTAATCCAAGTCAGCTTAGCTGCAGACTCACCTGCAGCCACTCGTTCTTGAAGGGCTGCTTGGTCTGCTGCCCGGTCCATCCCGACCTGCCCGTCAATAACCGGACGTTCTCGGCCACCCAGCCCCGGTCGGCAAAGGACGAAGCGTTGATCTGAGGATCAGAGATCAGCCCCGACACCATGCCTAACATTGACGAGCACGGGTAGTCTGAAAGAAAACAGAGGAAGCAGAGGTCCGGGAATTTAAATACAGAACCAAAACTTAAAACTGATCAGGAAATTCCACAATGGATTCAGTCAAATTGTCGACTCAAACTCTACATATGATCTTTTAACAAGGTAACAAGCAATTCTTCTAAAATGTATGGATTTAAATTAGTCAGGGAAAACTTTGATTAAAAGTTCAACCTTTATTTAGCTTAAATCATATTTTAATGCTCATTCCCAGACATAGAAATAGTTTTCATAATCTGTTTTACTTTTTTATTGCCTATTGGAATATTTATAGATTGGATCTTAGGATAATTTATCATTTTCAGACTGTGTCAAATTGCAAATCCTTTTTTGAAATCTCATTATTGCCTCTTCAAAATATGCAATATGTCGTTGGTCAGAAAATAAATGTAGATTTTTACACAGATTAGAAACAAATTGGTATTTAATAAGACTTACATAAATACATTAACATAATTAAATATAATATAGCAAAGCTTATAAATTTTAAGGAAAGTCCAATATTTTATCTGGGTGGTGCCAAACACTGTTAAGCTGGATATGACATAATAACTCTGTCAAAATAATCAAAATACAGTGAATTAATTTTACTTCAAAATATTTTCAGTAATATTTACACTTATAGGAGTTACAACAGCAATTCAACAAGGTAATTCAACTAGTTAGACCCTATAAATGTTGATTTGGCTGCAGAACCAGAGCTAAGGGTACAAAATGTCCTCCCTAGTGGAGAACAACTTAAATGTATGCGTAGCCCGGTCCAGAGCAGCCAGATCTCCACCCAGCTGTATCAAGTTCACAGACTTCCTTCTGAGAGTTTCACATCAGAGACGGGGAATAATGTCTGAGGATGATTAATGAGCCAGAATGATCCCGCACAGCTTTACTGTAATGAATAATTGTGTCCTTCATTTGGGAGGTTTCGCTCACTTTGGAAGTAATAATTATTTAAAATCAACAGAAAGCAGTGGGAGTGTAGCTTCCTGAATAATAACCGAATAAGGTTGATACATGATGTGCAGAAAAACCAGCAAAATAAATGTTTATGGGAAAGTCAGACATGGAAAAACAAATCAAAACAAGAATGGATGTCAGTAAATGAGGAGAAACATACAGAATGAGGATGAATCAGAGGATAAACATGGAGTTCTGCCTCACACCTGATATTCTGCAGCCGTAGACCTCAAAGCGCATGCAGATGCCTTGCTCCCAGGAAAGCGGTCGAATACGAACGAATCGGGTCAGAGTCGGTTTGGGGAGGAAGGCACGGACTTCGTCTGTTGGATTGTGGTTCCCCAGAAAGATCTGGAAATAAGAATAAAAAAGTAGTTTCTGTTTTTGTTAACGAACTCTTTATTGCTAAATGATCTTAGAAAACCAACTAAATATTGCGACAGAAAATGTCTGAATTGAGCTAATTATCATAAAGTGTTCAAAGATTGGAGTTTAGTAGGCTGATAAGATATAAAGTATAAAATAAAAACTTGTTGGCCTCCTAGCTAGCCATTTAGCTAGTTAGCATATTTCAAAGCTAGATATTAGCAGCTAATTAGCGGCAATCTGAAGTCACAGAAAGAAATGAAGACTTAGATAAAATCAAAGATTAATAAAAGTATTTAAGGCCAACTTAACTTTTTAAAAATTAACTTAAGATATTTTAAGAACTTAATTTTATTACTACAAAATAATGTGCAAAAAATCATTTATATAATTTTTTGACAACATTTAGGCTGAACTCACAATAACAAGCTTCCCATGCAGTCTGTAATTTTTTTTAATCATTTTCAGGCCTGGTTAAAAAAAAGTGGAAAAAATTTTTCTGAAAAAATGTTTCAGATTCCAGACCTTATTTTTCTAGAAAGACAAAAATTTTCTTAAAAACACTCTGTTGTCCAAATTAATCACTCTGTAAATGGCATATTTTATATTTCTGATTTTTGCATTTTAACTAACAATTTTTATGTTTTTTAGTTGCTTTCTGACATTTCATTTGGTCTGCAAGAAAAGGTCACCAAATCTGTAAAACTGATATTTTGTGAAACAAAATAAATCCATCAAAATCCACGATGTGGGGTTATAGAAGCATACTGACCTGAGAGATACAACCTTTTCAAGATAAATAGCAAAGATAATAACACGTATCCAGAGAGTGAAATTAAATCAGCTGATATTTGCCTTTTGTTTGGAGCCCTCCTTCACGGGGATCCAGTCCTCTCCGTTGGTGCTCAGGTCCACTTTGTAGGAGCGGACGTAGTAATGCTTCTTGGTCTCTATTGAAATGGCTCCCTGGGTCCCGATGCTGGAGACGTACCTGAGGAAGCCCAGGTCGACCTGCAGACACAGAAAACTACAACAGGTCAGCAAAAAGGTTCTGTTAGGTCAGTAAAGCCTGATACATGTCTCCTTGTTTGTAAAGTTGAGTCATTCCTCGTTTCCGCCTATTTGTAGATTTATTTCTGTAATTACAAATTGTTTGCCACAAATCTGTTTATTCGCGTTTTTTAAACTGAGCTTATCTAAAATATTTGAAAAAGAACGCAGATTGGGAAGCTAAAATACTTAGTCACAATGCGCTAATGCTAATGTTAATGTTAGTAATCCAGGAACAATCCAGGAGCGCCGTTTATTTTCCTCGTCATTGATTACTAATTCCATTGGCAGATTATTAAATTTTTAACAGAACGTTTTTCTTGTTATAACTTATGATATAAGTGAAATGATCTATGAATTAAGTGAATTTTCATCTATATTAAAGAGTTAAAATAAACTAATAAATTGTAAGTTAGTTTGGTTTTATTTCAGGTATATTTGAAATAAGTCTTTGTAATATCTGACAAATCTTTCTTAAGAGATTTACTTCTTTAGGTACAAGACAATGCTCTTCTTTAATAAAAAATCTTTAAAAATTAAATCCCAAAGAAGTTTAAATAAATATTTACGTGTCACTAAAACAGCAGCTGTTTATATTTTAGAGTTTTAAAAAATAAAGGCTGCTCTCCATGTGAACATTTTTGGCACTAATGGAAAAAGTTTGGACACCCCTGTGTTTTAAGGCACAAATAAAGTCACTAACTGATCAACATCACAAGACTCTTCAGACAGCCTTAAAATAGAAAAGAAATTCAATTACAGCTGATTTGATTTTCCTTTACTGCAAGTCAGCTAAAGATGAACACAGTCAAACTCAATTACTTTTATATTTCTAATAGCAAATTGTGATTTTTTTTTCTGTCTAACATACTCAAAAAAAAACACGTCTCTTTATCTGTAAGTCTCAGTATCAGAATCACATTCCTTGAAAACATTTTCCTTTTATAATCATGAAACTGTGATCAGAGTAGATAAAATAAGAAGTGTGTGCAGTGTGAGTGCTGTTTAATCTGAAAAGGAGGCGGTTCAAACCGTCTTTACCCAGAAAGAAACAGCGAATAGATTAATAAGCTGATTGTTATCAAAGAGTAGCAGAGATGGAAGAAGCCTTACAGTCTTTATGCTGTTAAAGGGGGAAAATTATGCAAAATTCACATCTTGAATGTTTTTGTACTTACTGTCTGCTGCTCATAAAAACAACCCAAGCTCTTAAAAAACCCATCCAACCAGTTCTAGGCAATAAGTTAATGTTTTTTGGTGTCTAGAAAATGATTAAGTCATATTCATTGGCATTGCGTCATTACCTAGCAACCCCAGCCCCGTCACCTAGCAACCCCAGCTGAGCTCCACCACGTTTGAGCTGCTGGTTTTACTGTGTTTTGTTGTTGACTTATCATCCAGAAACCACTTGCGGCATTCTTGTTGGTTGTGCAGGAGGCTCCACTTCTGCTTTTCAAATATGTATGGTCGTATAACTGCATCTTTTTGCAGCCATTTTTATATGAGTCCAAATGTTGAGTTTGGGGGACCTGGCTAGCAGGGGCTTATTTAGATGCCCAAAAACAGCTAGAAACGCGGAATTGAGCAGACTAAAATCTCAGTGTGTCACTCATAAACCTTCATCAACTTGTTGATGAAGCATAATAGGTCACCTTTAACAATTAGTAGTGCCTATCTAAACTGAAAATGGTTTAAAGTTGTTCTGCATCACAGGATTTCCCTTTTAATAAACCAAGCGATCTATGATGCTGCTCTCTGATCGACTTCCATTACAATCTTGTATGTTGAGTTTGAGCATTATGAGGCCAGAATAGGCGCTCTGCTTCAGCGTGTGGGACGACCGCCGCATGCGGCATGTAATTATACGACCGAAGAGACGCTGCTCTACATGGGAAGGCCCCACAGGGTGGGTGTTGACTGCTCCTACCGAAGCTTTTTCAGGAAAGAGCAGGAAATAGCACGCCACAGGTCTCTGCGGGATCTGTGATTGACAGGGAGACCCCTGGGAAATCATGTTGCGTGGGATCGCTCTGCGCCGCTCCCACGTCTGTTCTCATCTAAATTCCCACGAGATGCAACACTTGTTTGTACTGAGCCCATATAAAAAGGTCACATGTAGGAAAAATATCTGCATTGCTCATTATAGACTAAACAAACGATGCCTTTTAAGTTAAATCATGTTTTATGATGTTTATTTGTAACTCAGCATCATCTTCAAAGAGAAGTAAAATCAAGACATAATTTTTATTACATAGTCTGGAAGATTTGATTCGATTGAGAACAAAAACTGCAATATTTTGCTGCATTTTCACTGCACTGTGTCAAACAAACAAAACCCTTTGAGAAACCTGTTCCCCTCCTCGCCTCTGGGGGTGCTGTACCAAGAACCACTAAGGAAAATGATGTATAGATCCCAGAAGAAGAGACAGAGCACAACTTTTATCTTCACAAAATGTAAACAAAAATGGAGTAGCATCAGATTTTTTCGGTTGTAGGATTTCTCTTTTGTCTTTGGTAAAAACTATGAGCCATTTTTTCCGCTAGCGCTAGTTAGCCTGTTTGTTTTGGTTGTATTTACCCAGAATGCCCAGTGCTGTAGTCTACTTCCTGGTTTTGGAGCGGACTCTAGTCTGCTTGTCGTTCATATGATTTCGAACCAGGCCAGCGTTCACGTCAACCAAATGAGCCCGAGGTTTGTGGGTGAACTACAGTTTGGTTTTTGGTCCGCAATATGGCAAAAGGCCACAGTCAAATCAGGCGCTAGTAATACAATTAATATGTCTTTAAGCCATCAGCTGTCTGACTACTGACCTTAAATCATTGTTTTGACCAACTGCTGGGTATCTTTCTATTTGAAACTCTACTAATAATGCCACCTGTCGTCGGCTTTAGTTATGCTAGCTCCTACGTAGCTAGAATGTCATGATACACAGACATAGCTACATAGGAACTGGTCACTACATAGTAGCTAGTACCCATTGTTGTGGAATGCTAGCTACATAATCATAGCAACCATATCTATGTAGCCAGATGACTAGCTACATAGGAGCTAGCAGATATTGCTAGAAATTGTTAGCTTGACCATTTACAATATTACAGTATTTGTATTTGCTCTCATCATCATTTGATGTTTGGACATCAGTTTTTTTAAAAGTCAAGCTGGAAGTTTGATGTTAAATTTACATGGAAAAGGAAATGAGAAATATTCACCGTCATATTTGTTGACACTTCTTGTTTGGCTCAAACAAATCATGAACAACAATTTCAGTTAAAGGTTTTCACAACAGGTTTAGTCCAGTAGGGGAAGCTACACAGTAATTTTAGAGCATCTTCAACTCAAATTCGCTTCTAAATTAATTAAACAAATCAACTGAATGGGAGTTTAAACAGCCGCAAACTGAAGGAGGAAGTAGGTCATACAGTCAGTTTCACATTTAAATACAAAACACGTAAAAAAGTCAGAAAAACTTGACGTAATTATAGATGAAAACATTCATATTATCCAGGATTTAAGAGGAAAATGAGTTGATGATTAAGTTCAAATGCAGCAAAAGGAGGCAAACGCAGGAGATCCAGCCTCCAGAGATTAAAGTAAACAGCGCCGACTGACTGGGTTTTCCTTTTGAAATAGGAAAACTCTCAGTGTTTACAGTAATCCTTTGGCTCATTGTTCCATTTTCCACACTTCCTCCATCAACTGGCTGAAGGTAATTGGCCTTCCATCTCCTAATTGCACAGTGCCTGGCACTGCCAACTATTTATACCAGAGAAATACTCTCACTTAGAACTTTTTAATGAAGGAAAACAAACTGCAAGACGGGAACATAACTCGTTTAAATTTGGCAAATTAGGATTAAACTTTAATGATGCCACAGCCTTCCAAATGGGACCTAGCTATAATAAAAACAAAACCCTTAATTACCCCATTCTTATCTGGGGGTTCAGCACTCGCTGAGTTTCTCTGTGCTTGTATTCAGTTACACCACAAATTGGACTTGACCAGTTTTTTTCGGTAATAAGTAATGATATTATTTCTCCTTAATCTTTTCTGAAGAAAAGAAGCACTTTGGAGGCCTAAACAAAGCAAAACAAATTATGCACATGCCTCAAGTATTAGTGAAATTTCTGTATTTAAATGGACCTGAAAAGGTTCCATTGGCCTATCTCAAATATTGTGATGTAGCCTAGACAGTTGAAAATTCGTACACAAAATTAACTCCAAAAGAAGAACAAAGAAAACTATCAGTCCCAAAAAACAATAGTCGGCCATTTTGTGTCAATGGTAGTTTGGTAAAAACCAGCCCCTGTTCTAATTGCCCCGTATTGCGGGTTTGGTCGGTTGGCTACAGGATTGCTTCCTGGACCCTTCAGCTTACTGAAACTACAACCAGATCACAGACTACAATTCTAACACAGAAAATCAACGTTTTTGATCCCGACTCATCATTTTGTTTGAATTCAACTGAAGAAATCAAACTGAATGGGAGAAATCATAGATGGAACAGTGAAGGAAGATGAGAATCAAGCAGAATTGCGTAGAGGTTCTTTGGTTTTTCATCCAAAATGGAGAGCAACTTAGCCAGAACGGTTTTGTTTCAGGAAGTATTTTCCTTGATGAACTTCAGGTATGGAAGTAGATATGTGCCATCGGAGTTGAATAAAAAATGCCTCTGAAATTTCAACGTAAAAAAATTCAGTGTCATTATTTGTAGGTGAAAAAAAATTCAGTGATAAAAAATTCGCTGTAAAAAATTCAACGTCTAAAAATTCGCTGTTAAAAAAATTTCAACGTCTAAAAATTCGCTGTTAAAAAAAATTCAACGTCTAAAAATTCACTGTTAAAAAAAATTCAGCGTCTAAAAAATTCGCTGTCTCAAATTCAACGCCTAAAAATTCGCTGTTAAAAAATGGCAAGGTTACTTCAGGTCACAGACATGCGCAATGGACGCCAGATTTCAACACTCCAGCCAATCACAAGACGCCACGTCATGTAGAGGAAACACCAGCATCGCCGAGGCTGGCGACTATGGAGGCGAACGCTAACCCAACGGTGAGTTTATGCCTTCATATTTCTGTAGTATATTTCATTTTGCGCCTGAAGTTTGATACATTATCTTAAAGCTCGATTTAAAACACGGGTTTGGTTTGGTCCGTTGTTAATCTTACAGCATGTAGCGCTGGCATATAACTTCTCGCTACCTGCTAGCATCCAGCCCCCTCTCCGCTGCCCCACACCCAGTTTCCCCCGTTTTATTTAAAAAAAGAAATAAACTTGGATCTTTAAAGAGAACTGATGGGTGGCGACTTTCTGGGTTGTTTGTATGTTGTCTTGGGTGAGACTGAGACAGGTAGTCTTAGTAACGTACAGAATTTTCAGGAGATGCTGCCGCTCTCCACCATGTCCTAGCAAAGATACAGGCTTCAGACGGAAGACGCACATCCCAGGCTGAACCGTATCAATGAGAATGAATGAAAGCAACATTAGTTGTTTCATATTAACTAATGTAATAAGTTAATATGGCTGCCTTGTGTGCTTCAAGGAGGGGCTGTGAACACTTCTGACATTAACTATAACCACAACCCCATTTTGTTCAGCTACTGTATTGTTAATGTGACTTCATTTATGAATGAATTAATAAATTTATTGTCATTTACGACATAATAAAAAAATACCAGCTCCCTACCAAACTGTATTTACTTGTGTTTGATATAGTTTCTACAATTTTAATGGGAGAAGAGCACAGTAAGATTGTCATCCTTTTCGTAAAGTACAGAAGAATTCATTTATGAACTAAGTAATAAATTTATTGTCATTATAACATCATCCAAAAATACTGTTTCAAAGAATGTTTGAGCTATGCTAAAATTTGTCATTAATATTGTAATAATAATCAAGTCTTTGTATTTTTTCAGGATGTACAGATTCCAGAAATTGAATGGGAGGACAGCGGGTTTCCTGGTCACGAGTCAAACGTCACAGAACCAAACTCTAATTTGCAACTGACTGATGAACAAATGGCAGCCTTAAGAAATGCAGTAAACCCAAAAGCTACATCACTGTTTTCTGGATGGGACATTTATATTGCTGCAGTTCGGTTTTGCCAGCAGTTTTTTTTACTATGTGAAAGTTTTCTTAAAAATAAAAGACTTCCTCTCTTCAAAATGAATCATGCTTTGAATTTAATTATTTTTCACGTTACCTTTTTGTAATTATGTACAATCAAGTTAAATTCTGTGTATAATTGTGTAAATTGTGCTTAACATCTGACTGTATATAGGTAACTAATCATAATCATGATTTTGTCTGTAATTAAATTCAAAGCATGACTTATTTTGAAGAGCGGAAGTTCATAAATGTGAATTTTAGTGCTTTTATAGTAGTAAAAGAACTAAAGTGTTTAAAATGTATAATTTGATTGTTTTTTTCTTTACTCAAAATGAAGCTAATAGGTACATTTGTCCATTGTTGTAGGACTTTAAATTTCTGGCATCATAAGAATCAGAAAGTTAGTTTGTCTTAGGTCATTTATTTTGTAATAATTCAAGCATAGATGAACTCATGTAAGTGCATTCAATAAAATTTTGCATAAAAACAATTTCAGTTTCATATTTAAAACTGCCTCTACAAACAGTATGAACTCTGACAAATGAAGTATCTACTCTGAACATTGTTACTCTAATTCCTCCAGTTTTATCAAAATCAGATATATGATTTTGACAAAACTAGAGGACTTAGAGTACAAATAATATATATGATTATATGAGTATGCAGAGCCATGTCTTTTTTCTGCAGGGCTGACTCAAGTCCATCTTCAACAGCAAAGGGTTCTCCGTTGCAGGTTTTTTGGAGGAGATGGTCTGCACAGCGAGGAATGGCCTTTGAACGCATCGCATATGAATTCCAGTCTAAGAGAAAAAAAACAATAAGTTAATGTAGTTACAGGAAAAAGTTTAAATTTCATGTAGTAATTGAAGATTGAGTGCATCAAAAACAAATACCAAAGTAAGGTCAGGGTAAAAAATGTATATGTAGTTAATTTTTTTTAAAAAACGTATTTAATACAAAGTAAGCGTTAAAACATGCCAAATTCCTTTGGAAGACAATTTCTGTGTAGTCAATGCTTGTGACCATCATTGTGTCCTAAATGGACATACATAAGCCTGGGGTCAAAGTCCAGTCCTGGAGGCCACGGCCCTGCAGCTTTTTAGATGAGCCTCTGCTGCACCACACCTGAATAGAATAATTAGGTCATTAGCAGAGCTCTGGAGATCTGATCTACACAAGGAGGAGGTAATTAAACCATTTCATTCCAGCGTTTTTGTAGTGTGACACATCTAAAAACTGCATGACAGCGGCCCTCGAGGACTGGACTTTGACACCTGTGACATTAGCACCAGCTTTCAACCACACTCACCATCACAGCCTGAAGAATAGAATGTAAATGGCCCAGGTATTGTTTCAGTCACTTCTTAGTTTTCACCCAAGACAACATACAAACAACTCCAGAAAGTCGCCACCCATCAGTTCTCTTTAAAGATCCAAGTTTATTTCTTTTTTAAATAAAACGGAGGAAACTGGGTGTGGGGCAGCGGAGAGGGGGCTGGATGCTAGCAGGTAGCGAGAAGTTATATGCCAGCGCTACATGCTGTAAGATTAACAACGGACCAAACCAAACCCGTGCTTTAAATCGAGCTTTAAGATAATGTATCAAACTTCAGGCGCAAAATGAAATATACTACAGAAATATGAAAGCATTAAACTCACCGTTGGGTTAGCGCTCGCCTCCATAGTCGCCAGCCTCGGTTATGCTGGTGTTTCCTCTACATGACGTGGCGTCTTGTGATTGGCTGGGTGTTGAAATCTGACGTCCATTGCGCATGTCTGTGACCTGAAGTAACCTTGCCATTTTTTTAACAGCGAATTTTTTAGACGTTGAATTTGAGACAGCGTATTTTTTAGACGTTGAATTTTTTAACAGCGAATTTTTTAGACGTTGAATTTTTTACAGCGAATTTTTAGACGTTGAATTTTTTTTACAGCGAATTTTTTATCACTGAATTTTTTTTCACCTACAAATAATGACACTGAATTTTTTTACGTTGAAATTTCAGAGGCATTTTTTATTCAACTCCGATGGCACATATTTACTTCCATATTCAGGCTATTTATGCATAAAGTTGTGAATGCACAAGGTTCTGTGCTTGGTCCAAGGATCTTTACATTACATTATACTTAATTAATTAACCTGAATCAAAATTAAAGGTTTTTAAAGTTATTCCTGAACAATGTTGATTATCAGGAATATAGAATAATTGCAAGATTTATCATGTGAACCATGAAGTTTTCATGGCGTCCCTTAGTGCGATCTGTCTGTTTTTACAAGTTTCTCCTGATATTTTCCAGGTTGATAAGTAAACATGGAGAAATCTGCTCCATGGGTCAGGCAACTTTTCAAAGCTCTCTGCAGGAACTTCATCCGTATTGTTTCCTGGAGCCCCGACGTTGACAATGCACGTCAGGCAGACAAAGCCTGATGCGTTCTCCAGATGTAAACAACCCAGCGCTTCCTGATGGCGTCAGTGTAATCCTAAAGTCAAACCAGAGACGTCTCTAAAAATACCTGAAACTCAAGGAAGGAAGCATTTCCTGGTTCCACATTGCTGGTCAAAAAACACTCGTCCAATTTTATTTTAAGATACTTTATAATTGACTTTATTTATTGGTTCTACTGTTTGGTTTATTTTGATTATTTAAAATATCTTCCAGTTTCAGCATTAACTGTTCATTACAATTTAAAGTTTACTGATATTTGCAAATGTGTTCTTGCGTTATCATTTCCATTATACTAATTGAAAATGGTCTCAAAACAACAATATTATCATTTATCGTAATAACTTCTGGGACTATTTATTATGCAGGAAAATTTGTTATTGCAACATCCCATCCAGTATTATTGGTTGAATATTGTTGAGTTTTTGCTTTTATTAGTAGTTTCTTCATACTTTGGTTAATCTTTAGGTATTGTATTGTGATTATGTTTACACTAATTGGATAATAGATACTCGACAGAAGATTCAATTATTGTTGGACAACAACTTTGATTGTCGCATTTCGAGACATATGGAGCCCCGTAATTTGCCGAAAACCGACGGAAACTGCTCGTGTTTGGGAAAAACAGTAATTTCACATCTGATTAATAGATTCAAAAACAAATATTATATCCATAATTTCAGTGTATTTTAGTTAATTTTGTAAGTTCACTGCAAAAACCCAAAATCATTATTACGCTTTATCAAGTGTAATAAATATGTGTTAGTACACTTTATTACACTTGAAATAAGACAAAACTAACTTACAAGTAACTTTTCAGAGAGAAATACGAGCTAAATTTCTTCATTTTGCTGAAAAAGTGCTTGTTTCATTGGCAGATAATTTCATTTATAACAAGATATTTTTTCCATGTTATAAGTAAACAACCTGCCAATAGAAGTAAAAGTTTTTCATGGAGTTATTGGCTTAAAACAAGATCCTATATCTTGCTGAAAAGTTACTTATAAGGTAGTTTTCTTATCTCAAATGTACAAAGATATTTGCAGTTGAAACTAGTCTAAAAATACGAGGTAAGTTTTTGCAGTGCTGTAATTTTTCCCCATTAAATATTGTATGTATTTCAGTTAAAATGTTCTTTAATTTTCAGCTTTCACTGGTTTTAGTTAACTGTAATAACATTGGTCTGATTATATTTGTTCAGATGAACCAAAGCTTCTGTGATTTTTAATGTCTAAACATAAGAGCTCAGGATTTTATTGCAAATTTGCAGCATGCAGTTGAAGTGAGTCACTGCTGTGAGAAATATGATTACAGAGTCACAATAAAGCCAGATAATGAGGCGACTGTCTGCCTCCAAGCAGACGGCCAGCGGGACGCTTCACCCAAAAGTAACCTGAAAATAGTATCGATAAAATATACATGGCTGTAAATAATTAATAGAGCTGCCTGCAGTGGAGGGGACAGGCATGCAGGAATTAACCGAGTCATAATTTTCATCTTAAATAAGACGAATCCAAAGCCACAGGCGGAGAGATGCGGCGCGGAGCTGGATCGCAGCACACTTAATCAAATAAAATGGAAAATCCTCTTCATGAAAAACCTCCAGTCATTACTCTGGAGACTCAATGAGGCAGAGCAACAGGCCCGGTTCAGAGGGACATAAATCACACAGCCAGATGTAGCCGCGCCGCTGTTTCTTAAGGAGAAGCTGCCAGAAAGAGGCTTTCATGAACAGCAGAGATAAACAGAGCTGATTTCATGCAGCAATCAGGACGTGATTCCATTTTTTTAACAATAGGTTTGTAGATCTTGTGACCAGACAAACTGAATCTGAAGCTGGAGGGCAGGAAAACATTTTTACAGAGAGTCTTACCTCCTCTGCCGAACTGTGGATACAGTCAGAAAATAAACATTAAACTGAGGTTATGGTTGAGTTTGGGGAATCTGAACAGCATATAAAAAAATCCTCTTTAGAAATCAAAGTAAAAATCAAGCGAAAATAAAATGTAAACATAGTTAAAGTCAGGTTGCTTTTCCAATTAAATATAATTAAAACGTATCATATGAACTACAGATGCAGTCAATATTTTCCCACATCTCTTTTCTCACATTTTAAGAATTGACCGAGTCCATAACCCGAACCGAGACTTTGTCGTCACACGCTGTGAATGCACACTGGAGTTTAACACAACTATTTAAATAAAATATAAATTAGAAACGGGAACAGGAAACTACCAGAGGGTCTAATGAACATCCACACATCTAACATTTCTGCTTAAACATTAATTGCTTTTGCAGAATGGCCCAGTTATTGATCCAAGTTTCTTTGTCAACTTTACCATCTCATTAGTCATGTCCTCATTATTTCAGCTCTTCAAAATAATTTTATTCACAATGGCCACATTTTTAATGCCGTTGGTGACCTTCATGTAAAACCAGCGGTTTCCACCCAGCGCGTGAACCCATTAACCCCAATTAAATCTCTGTCCTTCATTTCCTGATATCCCAGGAGCCCCAGCGGTGAAACACGTCCCCAGACAGACAATAGAAAGCCACAGTTACAGTGGCGGCGTCCCTGTCTACTTCCTGTTGTAACTCTCACAGGAGGGAAGTGGAGGTCTGCTCCTGCAGCAGAGGGCATTGTGGGATTTCCTCTACGAGTTCCTGTCCGGGACAATGGGTCGGCGCTGGACGGCAGCCACACACGTCCATGCTGGTTTGATAATTCAGACTGAATCCAGTTGTTTTCTTGACCCACATGAGAATCAAACATGCTTGTTTGGGCTTGTAAATTGAATTATGGGTAACGGAGTTCATGTAAATATCTAAAGATTTGAGCAGCTGTGAATCATGGGGCTGAATCTGAATGAATTGTTTCTGCTTCCTGTAGTTTTAGCTTCATTTTCTCGCTTGAGGCTTTAAAAACAGACAAATCTGTATTTACGCCATGTTTAACTCATGAACAACCTTGTTTAGTTTAAAAGCACAATGTGCTGGCAGAGAAATGAAACGCTCTACCTGAAGCCTGAACTTAAACCAAATTTATCTGAAAACAAATGAAGAGTAGCAATAAAACAGTGCCAAGAGAAATTTAAAAAGTTAAACTGAAATACAGTTTCACAAGTTCACAGCTTCAGTCGACTGTGACTTCTGGAAAACAGACAAAATTAAATAAAATATATAAATAAACCAAAAGAGTTTAAGTCATCTCAAAAGTCTTGAGTCAATATAAGATTATGTTGAAGTCCATAATTAATGGACATTTTAATTTTCACTGACTGGAACAAGAACATCAAGTCATGACTGAAGATACAAGCAGTTAGCATCTTTAGCTTCCAAGCTACTTTGTAGCATGGCTAACCGAAGGCTAGCTGCTACCTAAAGATCTGACTGTGAGGCCAAAACTTATATAGTTGAAGATCAAATCACTTAATAACTTTTACTGTTACATTTATCCTCCATGATGACAAGAAAGAGCTCACCTGTGTAGCTGCTAGCCTGTGTTTACGTGCAGCTAATTATTGCTAACAGTGTAGTAAACATTTGCTTTAACAGAATAATTCACAAATTGGATATAATAGTTGGAGTTAAATCTGTTGACATCTCCAACTAGGGCAAGAATGGTGATCTGAACAAGTCATATACATAATAAATGAATAAAAAATATTAAAGATCTAACCATTAAGCTATATTTTAGCATACATAAAAGGCTAACTGCTAGCTAGACCAACATAACAAGTCTATATTTCAATAAACATTTGTTCCGCTCTGTATTTCCCACTAGCTCCAGCATCATGATTACATGTGGATGTGTTTGGGTGGAAAAACAGTAGTAGCCTACATGTTAGCATCACTATGAACAACACAGCTGCTAGATAAATCAATTTCAATACCCAAATGTACAGCATTAGATTTTCATTCTCTTATCTTTCTGTATTTAAATCTTAACTTTCACCTTTTCATTTCCCTAAAACAATTTCTAATTAATTGTAGTTGAATTTTTTGCTCCGTTTTCATCCTGCATGTTTTCTCTGTGCATGTGTGGCTTCTCCCCAGGTATTCCGACTTCCTCCCACGTCCCAAATATATGCACGTTAGATTAATTAGTCTCTTTAAATTCGCCTCAGGCCTGAGTGTGTGTATGGGTGTTTGTCCTGTGTGTGTTGCCCTGTGGTAGCCTGGAGAACCGTACAGGGTGTACCCGGTGCGGACAGGCGGCCAGTCGCCACATAAACATAATGAATGGATGGTTGGAGAGTTAAATGGAGATGCAGCCATGAGAATAACTAATGTAAGCGGACAGAAGAGCTCAAACTAGCACTGCAGATACTTTAGACGACATGGAATTAAAAGTTTATTTACTGTATTTTTTTACATTTTTAATATTGCTTATAATTTGTTTTGGTTTAAACATCTAAACTATGAAAAATATTAATTCATTATCTTCTTTCAGGTTCTCGCTGCAGCTTTTTAACCTTTTAACCAAACCGCCTTAAAAACGTAAAGTTGTCAAATTCAGTTTTTTCAGCCTTCGTCAGTGTTCAGATGAGTAAATGTTGCCACTTTAAGCTATACACGAATGTTTTATAAATGTTTAAAGTCTACACTTACTGGCTGCAGGTCGCTACATCAGATTTCAGAATGACGGCAGGAAACTGTGCAGCAGAAGCAGATGTAAATAATTAATTCCTGTTGGCTTTTTTCCTCGTCTACCATCACTATAACGTGTGTAGAAGTGGTACAAATGAGTGAGCAATATTCAGAGCAGATGTGAGCGAGTTCTCGGTGGCGCAGTGAAAGGCAAACAGAGGAGCAATGTTTTTCCGCTGGGAAATCAGAGGCTTTTATTTTGAGCTCAGACTCTGGAAGTGAGGATTAAAGTGACATAACCTCCAACTGCTTCACTTGGAAAAAACATCATGTGCTAAAAAAGGGCACAAACAGTGTGTTCAAAGCATGCAAAGCTTATTTATTTACTAACATGTTTTTATCTATATGTTTCCAACTTAAAAACCACAGATGGAAACTACGACTGAAACGATTAATCGATTAATTAAAGAGTTGGTGGAGGTGATGATGGAAAGCTCTTAAAGTGGTCTGAATTAAAATTCTAGAATAATTCAATTCTAGATTAATCACGATTAATCAATTATTAATAGAATCATCAACTAATTTAGTGATTGATTAATTGTTAACTGGAGTATACAGACTTAAAAATATATACATTTTGCATCTAAGATGTGATATAATCCTTCTTTGTAGGTATATTCAACCCTGAACTCCTGAAGTAACATAGTTTTAGCTTCACTTGCTTCAAATTCTGAAAAAATAAAACAAATTGAGTTGATATCCAATAAATAATAATCAGATTATTCATATACTGCATTGATGTTGAATCAAGCAGAGCTTTTCTCTAGTATGTTTTAGCTGCAGGTGGATCTTTCGCTACAAATAATCAACTATTCACTAAAGGAAAATTGCTGTTTCTGCATTTTTGGCAATAAAATGTTTATTTTCTAATTTGAAAAAATAATTCATTTGTACATTTTCACTTTTTAATAAGTTTCTAATATTTTATAAAAAGGTTTATTGGTGCAATGACAAATATCCAAAATGTACCAATTTTTTTATTTGATTAATTGATTAATCGTCAGAATAGTGAAATAAGTCGTTATTTGAGACGATTATTAGGAGGTGTCTGACCTGAATCCATTCCTTGATGGTGTCGTCTGACGGCGTCCAGCCGTTCTCCTGGTAGTTGAGCCGGGAGCGTTCTGGGGACCAGTTGGAGTTATACTGGGAGGACGCCCTGATCAGGTCTGAGGGGATTTCCCCAGACTCCATGCCCAGCGGCTCCATGCAGGCAAAACCTGAGAAACACAGAGGGAGGCTATTACAATAAGCAAATAAACAAATAACTCAAGAAAATAAGCATTTTATTGCCTAAGATGTAATAACAGCATTTCTTTAGTGAACAATTTACTGCTCTGAACATGTTGGTATTTCAGCAAAAAGCTTTTTTTGGGTCTGTATACACCAGGTAGCGATTAATTGATTACTAAATTAGTTGACAACTATTTAAAAATTGATTAATCACGATTATTTTTGGAAATTCCTTATTAATTGTTTACCATTAATCAATTACTAAATTACTTGATGATTTCAATAATCGATTAATCGTGATTAATCGTGTCAGATGTAATAGCTTTAATACTTTAATGTGGTGATTTTGACGAGTTTCTGCATGTTTATGTCTTTGCTTTGGATAATCTGTCACTAAGTTTAAGAGAAAGCATGTCAAACTTTAAACAAATCTTTAAACGAGACGCAGCTCTGCATCTGAGTCTTTTCTGTCACAGCAGGAGAACCTTGGGAAGGAAAAGGGAGGAGGACACAAAAGGAAGTGTGAGTGTTTCTGAGTGGGAGACACAAGGTCTGCAAACCTGACACAAACACTTTGCATCAATTCCTGAGTTTCACAAACAAAACATGGGCAGAGGTTTGTCTCACCAAACTTGTTATTTTGGTAAATCGATATTTATCCGTCCCTTCCCTGTCCAGCCGGAATGCCGAAATCCCAGAACAAAGAAATAAATCCTGCAGTTGCTTCAAAGTCCTCCATTAAAATCAGTTTTGTTTGACGTGAATGTTTCCCCAGAGCTCAAACGTCAAACACCGTGGGACCCAACATTCCTGAACCGGGTCAGCGCCGGCGACAGCCAAAGGGTTAAAAGCCCCTTTTAGACCTCTACAGGAATCCCAGCTATGCAGAAAACTGGCTTCTTCTGTCAGAGACCAGGAAGAATAAAATCCCCAGAAAGCAACTTTAACAGAATCAGAGATTCCTGATAAAAGTCTGGTGTGAAATCGGTCAAACAGATTGCGCAGCAGCAGAAGATAAGAGCTGAAAATGGGTCAAAGCGATAAAATACGAGCCGTCTGCTCCAGGAAGAAACTCTGCATCGAAATAATAATCTAAAAAGAATAAGAGGCGATTAAATTTAGATCTCATAACTGATATTTACATTTACAAACTGTGGCTAGAGATGAATCTAAAAGTTACTTCTTATGTTCTAACTGTTGCCTAAAGAATGAAGATGTTTTTGTTGATTTTCGGGATTTTTATTTTATTATCTTGCTCTTTTGTTTTCTCACTTTCATTCTTTCTGGTCAGGTAAATTTTTCAGCTCAGTTGGTTGATATTCTGACCAGTTTAACCTGATTTCTCACCAGTTTCATCACCATTAAATCCAGCTGCGCTTTGTTTCTGTAAAACTACTTTGTTTTATCCTTATTAAACACATTTCGGTTTATTTATTTACATGGAGTTTATATCAATCCATCTTACTAAAGCTGATTCAGGATCCTAAATAATTCCTGAAACAATAAACTGAATGATGCAACTGCTGGAATCTAATCCCTTTTTATTAGTAATTAACAGAAAACTGACTTGCAGTCATCATATAAAAGACATTCAGCGATGTTTTTATTGAGATATAAACTTTAAACAGCAGTTGTTTTTATTCCATTAATGAGTTGCATGACTTATTAATGATTTAAATACTAGATAACGCTTCATTGCGTGCTCAGTTAGAGCTGGGAAATGTGTCAGGTTGCAGGAACAGAGGTGTTAAAGCAGTGAGTCAAAACAAATCACACATCATTAATGCAACCTGCAGGCTCCACTGGCTGAAAGTGTTTATTTACCAAGAACAAATGAACTCTGACCTGCCGTAAATGTTACTATTATGAGAACTAAAACATTCATATGACATGCAGAAATTTAGATTTTAGAGAGATTGTTAATAAATATTCAATGATGTTTGAACAATTTTGAAGTGAAATTAGTTGTTTTAGTTTCATATTTAAATGTTAGTTATTTGATGACTAAAATTATTATTTTGTCTTGCAGGATATATCGCGATAAACATTGGTTATTTCCAATAAATAAGAGCGGGCTCATATTAACGACTGTCTAGATTAGAGATAGATTATACAAATAGCAAGTTAGCTGGACATACAGATACCAGATAGACAGACAGACAACATGCTAGACAGATAGCTAATTAGCTAGCAGAAAAGGTAGCTATGTAGCTTGCCAAATAGCTAGCTGTCAAGCTAGATAGACAGATAGACAATGACATAGATAGCTAAAATAGCTATCTAATTAGCTACATGCTAATTAGCTTGCTAGATAGACAATAGAAAGAATTACCTAGCTAAACAAATAGCCAGACAGCTAGCTAGATGAATCAATCTATAACAACAATAATATATAGCAATATTAGCCCAAATTTTCATATCCTGCATACCTAAATTTAAGAGTTTTGTTTACATTTTAAGCCCTTTTTAAAACTGAATAGAAATATTAGAGAAATAAATCCCAGCAAGTCCAACATTATTGTCGTATTTAAGAAGCAATCTTTAACAACGCCTGTGGAAAGTGTCGGTGTCTCACCGTCGTCCTGGAGCCCAGCGGGCGGCTCCCTCTCTCGGATGGTGTAGTTGGCCGTGAAGCCCTCCTTGGCGATGGCGCTGTCGGTGGTGATGGTCATGGACAGGATGCCCGTGTGGGAGATGATCCGACCCGGAGACTTGTGGCCGCAGTACCTGCCGATGTGAGGACCCACTGAGGAAGAGGAAGGACAGTCAGCTTCATCAGCACTTTCCATCTTATTCACACCATCTTACATTTTCATACGGCTGCAAACGCCGCATGTTTGTTAGCTTCCATTTATAAGAGGGGAACATTTCTGGTTCAATTATTTCAGCTTTAACTTCGGTCTTTGCTCTATTTTCACACTTTAATTACTTCATAATTTCTTATGTTTCTACAAATTAAATATAGCTTTTAAAACTAATTAGAGAAAAGGCAATTTTAATATTACAAAGTAGCATTAATATTGTTATAAATGACCAACTTTATGTTCCTACTCTGGAACTGTCTCGTTAAATGAACTGCAGCCATTTTTTTTTAGATTTCTCTCCATATTGCAATTCCTTGACAAATGGTGAGTTGGTAATTAAGTGTCATTAATTATCTGGAAGCGTACCGAGTGAAAAATCAATACCTTTTTCATGAAGTAACAAATGCATTCGGTTCTTCTTATGAATACCAAAGTAAATTGGTGAAAGTAATTCTGCTGTGCAGCAGGCGGATCATTTTAAACCGAGATAAACACAAAAACTGATGTGAGCATTTGTTATTCAGGGAATTAACCCGTCGGGAAAATAAATATCTAAAAGTGAGGAGAAATTTCTTCTTCTTTCATTAAAAGCACGGAGAGACATTCCGTTTCATATCTAATGACATTTAGAGTCCCCAGCTGGTCACACATTTTAGCTTTTTTCTTATCTCCAACTCTCAAAAATGAAGCTTGTGGTGCTGCCTAGTGGAGATACTGTATCTCCTCCTACATGACACAAAAATATATTCTTTTAATTCAGCTCAGAGATAAAAAGCTAAAAAAAAAGAGACATGAAGCACTTGCACAGGAATGCTGAGCTGCAGTAATCTGATGGATTAGGTTTATCAGTTACAGTCTGAAGCAGGTAGTCGGCGATCTGTGACGGATTACGTTTGGAGCCATTTCAGCCGCATCGCAGGACGTGTGAAATGGTTTTTACTCCAAAGCCGTCGGCTGATGAAATCACACCTAAAATAAGGAGGAGGAAAAGAATCCTGCAGGCAACGTGGAGCCTCACAAAAACTGGATGGAGTGAGAAGAAGAAACTAAATCTGAGCGTTTTTAGTAACAGTAATGGAGCATAAAAACTTGACTTTGAACTACAGTTCGAATAAACTGTATCTGTATAGATATCTGTAGTATATTATTATATTATTATATGAGCCAACAACAAAACAGCTGTCAGCCATTGTACAGATCAGAGCTGTAAAACTGGTAGAATGCCGTTTGCGTTGCTAGGTAACCGGGCTGGGTATGGCTGAGGTTGCTAGGTAACGGGGCTTAGCTTAGCTGGGGTTACCAGGTGACAATTTGTTACATTTGGATTTGTTGATTTTTGTGTGGATTTGCATATTTGTGAAAAACTGGAGGGACTAACTGATGTAATTTGGAGTCTAAAGGGCCACATAAAAAGCTGTGGGGGGCCGGATTTGGCCCCCGGGCCTGGAGTTTGACACATGCTTTAAATCAAGGCTAAAACCCGTGTTTTTAGAGTTGCTTTTGATTCATAATAAATGGAACATTAAGCCACATTTAACGCAAATTTGACGAAATGTAATGATGTTTTATGTTTTAAAGCTCTTTGAACTGCCTCAATGCTGAAATGTGCCACAGAAATAAACTGATCTAAAGAAAACCTTGGAAGCTGCCGATGTCTGTAAGACCGATTAAGTTGACTGAATTTTAATTAAAGGGAGCAAGTTGAAAGGAAATGGGATCAATGCATGTCGGAGTGAACCCTCCTGCAGAGACGCTCCCTTATCTTCCCTGACAAACACGTTTGGCTCAATCAAACCCACAAACGCTCTTGAGCACAGATGCACCTGAATGCACCAACACGGATCGTTTGACAGCAAGAGTCCTGGGCGGTTGGCGGCGCTTTAAAGTGCGTGTCAGTTTCTGTGTACCTGAGCCAGTCCCTCACGTTCCCGAGCCAGTAATCGGGGAGAAAAGGCTCTCTGGGCGCCGCGGGCCAGGCGCCCGGCCCAGGTTTGCAGCTCTGGCGATTATCAGCTAATTAGGCAACAATGGAGGCAGAGACGAGCCGTCCAAGCTGGAGGAGGGGCAGCGTGAACAGGTTGCGTCTCCGTCGTTCATGTGGCGGTTTTCCAGACGCGGTTGGTGAAGGAACAATGAGCGAGCTGCGTGGGAGTCTCCCCTCCGCTGTCAGTACATCCAGATGCCATTTGTGCAAAGAAGAATTGGTTGGGAGTCAAACGGGATGATCATTACCTGCTGGATGATTCTGTTTATTACTCATTTTATCAGCTCCACTGAGTCGGAGCTCCTATTTTGTCCCATTTAATCAAACTTTCATCCGTTTGCCTTGATCAGGGCTGTCCGAACTTTTTGCCATTAGTGTCAAAAATGTCCAATTGAGAGCAGTCTTTATTTCTTAAAATGTTTGTTCTTTTTATGTCTTCAATTATATACTAAATAGAAAAGTCGTCTAATTTTTGTAGAAAAGGAATCTGTAAATCTGTAAACGGATGCACTGCTGCTGGTTTTAATAACATTTTGGGGATTTATTGCATTTTTTAAATGAGAAACAAGCTCACATTAGTTCAAAATGAATAAATGTCAAAGAGAATCTAGTCTAATTAATGTATGTTTGTAGTTTAAACTCTGACTTGGTGACTTTCATTTTATTAACGGAGCGTCTGGTTCTGGTTCCTCACCGGCGGGGAATCCGTCCCAAACCTCCAGCCAGTCGTAGCGGCAGACGGCGCCGGCCGGAGGCGTGGTGTCGGGCTCCATGTTGAAGCTGAAGAACTCCACCGTGATCTCCGCCATCTTGGGGGCGAATATCATGAAGGTGCACTCCAGGTTGTTGGGGTATTTCTCTGGAAAACCAGGCGTCTCGATGACGCCGCTGGGAGCCGTGAAGTTCCTGGAGCATTCTGGACCTGAAGGCGACACAGATGAGGAGTCAGAACTGATCCGAAGCTGAAATGTTCAGAAATAAAACCAGTTCAGTGAATTTCCAATTCACAATTTGAAAATTTTCATTAAAACTTCAGTATGTAACTTTTACAAAACATATATATATATATATATTACATGTTTGTTGAATAATATATGAAAAGTTAATCTGGGGAACTAGCTGGAAACGAACTAGAAACAACCAATCAGAGCCAGGAGGCGGGTCTTAGCGCTGTCAATAACAACCTCATCCTTCCTCCCTCCCCTTTGCGCTGTGCTAAGCTGCAGCTAGCATGGCTCAATTTGAATGCTGAGGCTAGTTAGCATAGCCACCGATAACAGCGGATAAACGGTTTTCCTGTAACTGTGGGTTGTTTCTTCCCTATTAGCACTTTTAGCAGCGTGTACATGAGTTGATTGACAGCGCTAAGACCCTCCTCCTTGATCTGATTTGTTGTTGGGGACAGCAATAGGGAGAAGAAAAATTTGCTTATTTGCTGACAAGCATCCAAAGTGTTAAATATTTTAAATACAAATATAACCATAATCAATATAAAACTTAATTTAAAAATATGAACATAAATGTGGTATTTTAAGTAATCTAAATAAAAAATGACTAATTATAAAATATATGAAATAAACACATTGAATTTTTATGAATCTATAAATAAATCAATAAATGTTTTATTTAAAAAGAGAAATATAAGAAATAAGACAAAAAACATTCAAAACTGTTTTTTTATCTACTGAGAGAAATGATCGGTTAAATATCTGTAAATATCAGTAAATCTAGTAAATGTTCAACCTCAACGATGTTTTCAGTGAATATTGTTCATTTCTCTCCATGGAGAAAAGCATTAAAGATTCAGATTTTATGTTTATTCTTTTTTAAAAAGCATTAAAGATTCAGATTTTGCTGATTCCTGTCTGCTGTGAAACTCGTTTCTGCTTGAAAGTTGAAGTTTTATTCCTCCAAACCAACAACTTCCTTCCTGTTGGTCAGATCGGGATATTTAACAGTTTTCCCAACAGATCTGTGGCTTGCCAAATGACTTTCAGTAAATCTGCAGAAGGCAGCTGTGTTTTATCACTGTGTGTCCATTCACGCTTTTACTCAACTCTCTGAAGAAAAAGAAAATGGTTCAGAAACGTTTCATGGTTGTTTTTAGCTTGGCTGGCCACTAAAATAGATGCTGTTTGTTCTGAGATACACAAAAAGTCACAAAGACATTTAAAATTCATTAAAGCCACAAATTCTGCAAATTTAAGTCATTAGATGATAGAAAAGAGAAACAGAAACATGTAAAACATGTAAGACATGGAGGATAATCAAAAGCAGAAAGGTTCTGCTTTTGATGTCACCCAGAGAAAAGGGACAACGTATCTGATGTCTGGAAAATATCTTTAGCTTGATCTTTTAAAATCTTCAAAAACTCTGAACTTTTAAAGAATAAACTCAGAATCAAAGAAAAGAAACCCAAAAGGTGCAGAACAGAGACTCTTTGTTCTGATACATGTTAAAAAAACAGGTAAAAATAAATCAGCTCCTGCAGAGAAACAGGTTTTATCTGCTAAATTCTCCACCAGAGAAACTAAATTTATCTTGTATTTAGAAAAACTCTTAAAGCAGAAAGTCAACATGAAGAGTCAGATCAGGACATATTGCAGAAATGCTGCATGATTCATTATATAATTCTATAGATCTTAGACAAAGGGTGTTCAAAGTGCGGCCCGTGTGCCATTTGTGGCCCTTGGACTGATTTTGTGTGGCCCCCCACTGTCATTCACAGATTATTAAAATTTGGCCCACAGATGCAGATGGAGACTTTTGATTTGTAATCAGGGTAAAGTGATAATTCATAGCATTTTTGAAGTTTTGCCATGTGGGCCAAAATTGTTGACTCAAAATACACCCCGATGTAGTTCTTATAAACTACTATCAAACCTGTGTTTACACAAATTAGCTGTTTTGATCATAAAATAATGGATGAACATGTAAGCAGAAGCAGCAGCCATTTTTCTTTTTTTTTCTAGAAGCCTGCGTCGCCTCTCATCCGTCATCGGCGCCGGCGGCTCGCACCTCGACGTGAGCGATGTCACGAGACAGAGAGCGACGTTGGGGAAACGGCGTCGACACGAGGCGCGTTTGAGGGCAAAGCATCGCTCCGAGGCAGAGGCTGCGTGTGTGAAAGTTACCGTGTTGGAGGAGGAAGAGGAGCGTTTCTCATGTTGCCAGATCCAGATGTGACACGAAGCGAGACGCACACACACACACACACTTCTGAGGACCCCTTGCTGTTGACACAGGTGGCGTCATTAAGGGGTGACATGATAAATGATGAGGAGGGACAGGAGGTGAAGCATGTTTCGATTCGGAGAGAGAGTCTGAGGAACACGCAGCTGGGGCCGAGAAAGGAGGGAAAATTAGCACGGATTTGCCAAACGTTTTAAAAGATCAATTTTACACAAAAACCAAATAAATATGATATAAGAATTTAAAGCTGCAGCATGTAGCTTTTAAAAAACACACATGTAATTTACCTAGCAATTTACCGTTACCTAGCAACGTCAGCCAAGCCCAGGCCGTTACCTAGCAACCAAGTTCTAGTTCCGCTGGCAGTGTAACATGGGAAAATGTCTTGAAATAATCTGACAGAGAAACTAGTACTTTTCAATCAGTATTAATTAATCATTGACTTAAAACAAGTTCCTATATCTTGCTGAAAAGTTACTTTGAAGTTAAAATACTTGAATTGAGAAAAAAGTATATTTCCACTAAAAACTAGACCAAAAATACTTTTGTTTCTACAATGTAGATCGCATTAAAGCTGCAGAATGTAACTTTTACAAAACATACAAGTAACTTTTAAGCAAAATGCAAAATCTTATATTATATTAGTAAATTATCAGATCATATATTGTGACTTTATCACCAGCTAATAAGAACTTTCAGCACCATTCCTTATTTTGATTATAAGAAAATGTGTAATGTTTTGTACTAATCACATAAATTGTATTTATTGCCATGGTTCTTATGGTTTGTTCTTGAAAATGGTCTCAAAGCAACAATGTTATTGTTTATCACAATTTACCACGCAACAAATGTTTTATTGTGACAGGCCTAGACGACGCCATTCAATCAGCAATGGCTTTAATATAATCTCACAAAAAACAGAGACATGTGTTTTTGGTTAAAAACCAACATCAAATGTGGAGTTGGGACCAATATAGTCCCAGTACGATGGGGAGAAATGTCCCACTTGGCCATCATTTCTAAATGAAATCTTCGCTGTGGTCAGAAGAAAGGGTGGAGCAACGCAACCCAATGCCGCTGCAAAATGTTCATTACCGCTGCCATCTTTAAGCGCAGCGGAGCATGTCGTCTGGACGAGAATCGCAGCGCTTCAGGCTGTGTTTAGGGGTTTTCATGTCATAATAACAGGCAGGGAGGTGAGGGCTGGAGCCACAAACTAATGCACAGAAATGCAGAAAGGAAGGTGGGGAACGATTGCAACACGACTCACTTCTGGTTCTGGTTTTTAGAAACCGGTTGTAAATCAGGAAGAAACGGTTTTCTGCATCCACAACTATCCAAGCAACTTCCTCATGCTGCGGTTTGCTTTTTCTGATGGTGAAGCAACACCAGCCTCCCAGTGTTAACTCAGCTCAGCACGACCACAATGACTTCATTATGAACAAGTATAAAGCAAACATTGACTGTTTTTTTGGAGCATTTTCATCTCCTCAATGAAAAGAAGCAATAAATAAATTAATAAGTGAGTCCAGATATCTTTTGGTTGACAAAAAAAGATTTAAAGTAAATATTTATAGACTTTAGGAAGACTTTTTAACCAAGAGGACAGCAAAAGTAAATCTTTTATGAATGCATTTCACAATAAAAGTGCTTTGACTTGTTACTTACATTATATATTTTTTTCTAATTGGATGTATAATTTTGTCAGGATAAATAATTCAAAATCTGGATTTGATTTACTGAATTTCCCTGAAATCCATTAAACTGAACTAAACTGACTCCTAACTTGACTAATTGATATAAAGTGTTGGACACAATTCAGCTCATTTTTAGCTTAGCATTTTTGCTAACTTTGAAAGTTTGAAAACTTTTAATTTAGCTTCCCCTAAATTACATTTTTCAGACAAATTATAAAACACTAATTTACTTTATTCAAGGTTAAAATCTGAATAAACTGCAAAAATAGATTCTTTAGAAACATTTGTTCTGCCTATAACTGAATTAAAATTATACAGTTGAATCTAAAACTACAAAATGGTGGAATAAATATGACTTGTATTAAATTGGATAATAATTTTGGGGTTCCTAATTTAAATATTTTGGATCCAATATTAATTACCCTGAAATAATACAAATTTTCTATTAAACTAATTTGATGCTTTGGATCCATTTACACAAGAAATACTTAATTCTCAGTGTAATGAATTGAATTTGAATGATAATATGTTGGACTGAAACTGATATATTTCACATTTATTTTGACTTTTTTTATTAGATTTTAGTCACAATCTGATTTTATTTGACTAACTAACTTTAAAAAAGAACTACCTTTAGAATTCAATTGGATTGAAAATTTGGATTTTGAAATTTACTAAAACTGTAACCTGCTATTGGTTTGGTTGTATATTAGAACTATATAAACATATTTATTTTTTTGTTTCAAACATCAAAAACCAGACAAATTTCAGACAGAAACAATTCAAATGACCAAAATGAAACAGGAACTCGGCCAAAACTATTGCTCCATACGTAGGTTAAACAGGCAAAAATGAACTAAATTCATGTTTTTTCAGTGATCTTTTGATGGGTCCTAGTGGCACAACTGGGTTTTCTGGTCAGAATAACATCCCAGATCAAAAGACAAATCAGAACGAGAGTCATAAAGCCACAGAGAGCGAAAGCTGGCGGCTGCGACTGAATTTAAAGCCTATTTGTAAGCAGAGCAGCGGCTCCATTTAGCAGCCGGTTACAGTTTGCTGCTCCGGCTGTAATGGATTTTAAATGTGGCGAGAAGAAAAGGCAGCAGCATGGCAGGGGGATTACCTGAGTGAGAACAAGTGCTGTTTTTAACTTGTTAGGAGGTGGAGGACCCATATTGAGGCCAACACACACACACACACAGACAGAAACACACACTTGTGTCCCAGTTTCAGAGCCGTTTCTCTATGCCACAGCATCCGTCTCATCTGCAGGTCACCCCTGTTGCCTCCAAGGACAAACAGCCCATTAGCTAAATGAGCCCGAGGTCCGACACACCTGTCTGTTACTCAGACACAAAGGGATAAAGAACAAATGCAAACAGAAACAAAAGCACCAGGCGGAAAACGGAGCAGGACACTCGGTGCTCAGGAGATGTTAGCATAGATAAAACCTGCAGCTTGTTGCTGCTGTAAAAGATTTTTATGATATTATTATTAAGGCTGGACATTAAATCAATAACAATATATATCGTAATAGACATAAATAAAACATCTGATAGAAAATTCAATATTCAATAGATAGAACGTTCACTGAACCGCACAGCATTCTGGGAGACGTAGGCAGAGGGAAGGCTTTAGCTGCTCAAGCTTTAACGGCGAGCTAACCAAAGTTGATAGCATCAACTCATTCACTCAGTCTTTGGTTACCTAGCAACAACCTATTGAGTAACTTGCGCTGCAGCGGTTTAAGGTTTCCCTGCTTAAAAACAAACCAGTGAGGAGTGAAAACTCTGAATGAAACAGAAAATGTCAAGCCACCAGTTTGGCAGAATTTCAATAAACTAATCAATGTTTATCAATATGAAACTCTTATATTGTGATACGTCCAGTCCTACTCATTATAAGTGTAAGGTTTATTCTTCAAATACATTTTGTCTCTTTTCTCCTAATTTTTATTGCTACATAAGTTATGTTACGGTTTCCAGTTTGTGGTTACCATAACAACCAGTATGTAATAAGAAAAAAAAAACCTTGCAAGTAACTTTCCAGCAAAATATAGGAGCTTGTTTTAAGTCAGTTAATTGTTTTTGGTGTCTGGAAAATGAGTCGTTTTAAAAACTTTCCCAGTGTAACATCGCAACCCCAGTCAAGCCGAGCCTGTTGCCTAGCAACCCAAGCAAAGCACATTTGGTCAGCTGGTTTTACCGCTGCGCTGTACAATGGCTGCTGACAGAGACAAGTGTTTCGTTTTTGAATTACCATCCAGAAACCACTTGCTGCATTCTTGTTCATTGGGAAGGAGCTCTATTAATGCTTTTCAAAGATGTACAGTTGTATAATTGTGCATCTGTTAGCAGAAATCTTCACGTGTGAGTGTAAATGTTGAGTTGGGTATGTTGGCAGCAGCAGCTTATTTGGGTTTAAAGTGATAGATGCCCTAAAACAGCTCATTCTGAACTAAGCAGGCTAAAATCTTGTTATCTGAGAAGGATTTTGTGCAAAAAAAGATGTAATGATCTGTTCAGGGAAGCCTAATAGGTCACCGATATACGTTATCAGCATGTCTCTATTTCAGGGATCAAATAGCTTTGTCTACAAACAGGGATTGATCAAAGCTAATGCTAACAAGCCCTGCGTATGAACATCTCCCTACAAATCTACATTGTAACCCAGACTTTCTAATGTCATCCTGACCTCCATCAGTTCGAACGCCGCTGTGCAGAAATTTTTTTTCAGTTCACAGAACAGTAAAGCATAATGAGGCACGACTCCCAAAATACCCACATAGGAAAAGACGAGGACCTGCCTATCTGTTTATCACAGCAATCTGTAACCTGCATTCGCAGGGGATTGTTATTTCTGGGAGACACATGAACGCTTGTTGCTCTCTGGGGAGCAAACATTAGAAAAATGAGGAGGACTCTCATGCAAGCTCTGTTTTCATCTGATTTATGTGTCCAGCCTCCCCCTTGGAGTGAAAAATGAAGTAGCCACAGGAGATTCTCTGTTAGCGGAGGCTCAAATAAAGCCAGGAGGGAAGAGAAAATACAAATGTAGGACAGAGGGATCGGGGTTCTTCCCAGCGCTGGAAGTGTTTATGTAGGTCTATCCTGATACGTCCTGCTCCACCGGGACTCGACTGTTTAGCTGGCGGTACAGAGGTCAGTGTACCAGAGGCTCCGCTCTGACCAAGGACATCAAACAGAAAGATATTTATAAACCACGTTTTCTCATATTGGTAAAAACAGAACCAGAAGTTCCCCATTTCAAATGGCAACTGGTATCGGCTTTTGCTGCTTAGAGATCATCAATGAGTAAATGTCTTCAAAAGGTCTCCCTTAGTTTGATAAAATAAGAGTTAATAATCAGTTTAAACCAACAGTTTTCTGTCCACCAGATGGAAACACATCAATTCATTTATTCATGTCAAAATTCACCTGATAATTGGATGGGAACTGAGGAGAAAATGCAAGCCATTCAAACCAAAAAACACTGTAATAATGTTTAATACAGGTTGTAGCATGGTGGTCTTCGATACAACTGGTACTGGTGGATTAAATCTTCAACTTCCTGCCAGTTTGACAGCTGGGCAAAACGTGAACACTGGTTGACGTTTCAGGAGTTCACTGATCACAAACATGGATCAAAATATGGAAAAAAGCAGCCACTTCCCAAAGTCTAGACCTCAACATTGGTGAAAATGTTATTATTACGTTGAAAAACTGGATCTGAACCAAGAAACCATCAAGATTTAGCTTTTGTGAATGACAAACAAAACATCTGTGATTGAGGTACAGATTGCCAAGTGACACTTAACCCAATATTGTGGGTCTGTGTGTATATTTGAGTCTGTTTGTAAAGATTTATGATAAACAATAGTGAATACATTACATAGAGAGGGAAAGTGTCTTGTTTCAGTTGGGGGATTTAATCTAGATGTGAACATGAGCAATATTTTGAGTTGCTTTTATCCATCATGAGAATGTTTTCATTACAATCACGGCTTGGCTGGTACGCTATAATCTGAGCTGTCATTGACATAAAGCTGTGAATAGTAAAACATGCAGTGTGAATGAAGGATGGGCGAACAATAAAGCAAAGGGAACCAATGTTTTACAGACGAAGCTATTATTGACGTGTATCTGTAAAAATACATCTGAGACCTAATATTGAAAAATTAGAGCATCTTACTGAAAGATATTCACAGAAGTCAAAACTATGAGACAAATAGGGGTATTTCTGTTCCATCTGGCCTTCTTTCTGCTGTACTTCCTAATTTATCTAAATGTAAGGGTTGGAAATTACAACTAAAACTCTTCAAAGTCACAAAAAAGGAAATGTTTTGAGTTAATTATCTTCCGCTGCCTTTAGGAGAGATTGCTACCAAACAGTCAACCACTTTAAGGTGAATTATCTACCTGATAGGAATCCAAAGGTGACGTAATAAAAACTAAGCTACCTGTCTTGAAGACCTCGTATCGAACTGAGAATCCCGCTCCGTGGGTTTCGTAGTCGGAGACGAACTTGATGAGGAGCTGGTCGCCGCTGGAGATGATCGGCGACGGCGCGATTTTCCCGCAAAACTTCCCCACCATGGACGAAGCCTCTTCTACGCCGCCGTTGTAGACTTCCAGATAGTCATACCTTTAGGAGAAAAAAAGATATTTCAATTAAAAACATGACACAAAACATTTCACACCTCCAGAAAAACACAGACATAGATCAATAAAGACGTGAATGTAGAGCTGGACGAAATGGCGAAAAAATATATTATTATAATAAAAGGATTAAATATCAGTCGATATCGACAGTTATTCATTTGTTGTTTTGTTTTAAATAACTGAAATAATAATTCTTGTTTTATCCACAGTTTTCACTTCACGCCGTTTATTTTTTAAGCAGCTTTGAGAAAAAACATAAAACTGCTGCGCCGTAACTTCCTCAACCAATCGTTGCTAGGTAACCAGAAGTTACTCAGCAGGCTGTTGCTAGGTAACCAAACACATTGTGAGTGAGTCAATGCCACCAGCTTTGCTTAAAAGCTGAGAGAGGTTGAGCGGTTAGAGTCTGTCACGATACATACTGGTATTTATTTATTGTCCAGCTCTGCATCAATGATTAAAAAAAAAAAATTATTTCTGTTGATAATTTCCTTGTAAAATAAAAACTTAAAACTATCATTAAGCAAAGTAGTTTCTTTTATATATACACCCCGTTCACAGATAAAAGAAAAACAATTGGCTCTGTGTGTGTGTGTGTGTGTGTGTGTGTGTGTGTGTGTGTGTGTGTGTGTGTGTGTGTGTGTGTGTGTGTGTGTGTGTGTGTGTGTGTGTGTGTGTGTGTGTGTGTGTGTCTCTGCTCCACACACACCGATAAGAAAATATCAGCTCTTGCTCAAGTGAGCAAATGAAAAGCATATTAGAAAGATAACAGTATAAACAGAGTTGGAGGGGATGAGAGAGAGAACATGAAGTTCCTCTTTCTCAAAGCGAGGAAGGAAGAACAAGGCAGCGATAGCAGCAATGTGAAGAAAATTATTCCCACCGTGAAGTTTTATCTGTCTTTGCTGTCTGTCAGTGGACCTACTACCACCTTTACCAACAACGCTGTTTCTTTTTCAGCATGTATCTCACGTTTAAAGGAAATTCTCTGTCATAAGCTAATATTACCACCTTGTTTGTTGTTGTTTGTTCACATTTTTCAGCCAGAATGTGTTTTTAAATTTAAATCACCTAAAATACAATTTTAAAAACTCAAATAAATGTTAAAATATATATCCAAAAGTAAATACTAGACAAATGCAGTGATTGTATGTTTGGTAGATATAGGCTTTGAAAGATGTTTCTTAAAATAAAAAGTCAAAAGTATTCAAGTTTCTTGATCTCTGATAAATTTCTGATAAAAATGAATTGAAGCAGAATCAGTTTTCAGCTCAAGTGGAAAACTGTCATTAAAGGCTAACCACTATCATGCTAAACGTTAACACCAGTCAAGCTAACAGCTAGTTCTTGTTAAACAAGTAATCGGTGTAACCAGGTAACCACTACTCCAAGTAAAAGTAACTGTGAATTGGAGTCAAACTAAGTAGCAATAAGAGATGAGGCTAACAGCTAATCAGAGCTAAAAAAAACAGCTACTGAACATCAAGCTAACAGCAGATCAAAATTAAGATGACAGCCAATCACAATAAAGCTAAAAACTAATTCAACAATTAATGTCACACTCAGTTTTTCAGCATAAAGTTAGCAGTTATTCATTCTCAAGTCCATCTAAAGCTAAACAAGGCTAGATAGCAATTAACTAACAATTAATCATAGTCAGTCCAGCTTTAAATCAAGCAAATCTCTAGGTAGAAAACATGCTAACAGCTAATCAGTATCAAAGTAACAGTTTGTCATTGTTAAGCTAACCACCACTTGGAGTGACGATAGCAGCCAATCATAGTTAAGCCAACTGTTATTGGTTTGTAGCTAAAGAACAATAAACATCAGAAGTAGTGTCATTCCCTCTGTAACCTGCATTTTGCTAAAACAGAGGGAAGCTAAAAGCTAATTCTAGCCAAGATGTTCAGAATTGAGCTAAAAGTCCGTCAAGGTCAAGCAAAGAGCTTATCTTACTTAACTAATTAGAATCATGCTAACAGCCATAACTAAACTAATTGTAAATCACAGTCAAGCTAACAGGTAGACATAATAAAGTTCATAGCTAATAATCCCAAAGCTAATGGTTAATTAGTGTCAAGCTGAAAAGGAAAACACATTAGGAGCAACGTGATGTCCAGTGGCATCTGTAACCCAGACTGGTTCCATTACGCTAAAGTGGGAGCGATAACTGGATTCCAGATGATCAGATAATGTTATCAAAAGCATTAAGATTGCTAAAAAAAACAAATAAGACAGAGAAAAAAATGTCAAGATTAACATTGATCAGCATTAAACTATGAATCCATAATGTAACCAGAAAATATCCAGCAAACACTCTGGCTTTTTACCTGCAGAGTTATGAGTAAATTATGCATTTTCATCAGTTTAAATCATAATCTCTGTCTAACATCAAATACAATTCCTTCAAGATTGGAGAATGTAGTGCAGTAAAACAACAATGCTGACTTTTTAAAGAAAGATATTTAAAGCCAGAAAAACTGCCACATGATTTATAAACTATGTGATATTAATGGACACAATAACAAGGTTTACTGGTTATTGAACTCCATGTTACAATAGAGCTACAAATTGTAAATAATAATAAAGGTGAAATTCTTCAAAGTGGAACAAAATAAACTAAGAATTCACTAATTTATTTATTTTTTTAAATCAGTAATGAAAGCTGAAACGTGTAACAGCAGAAGCTGCTCTAGAACTAAGACTTCACACTTTGGGATCACCCTTTTAAGACCGAGATTGACCTTTAACCTCTTCAACAAGAAGCAGGGTAGAATATCAAAATATTTCCTCAGCTTGAAGGTTTCAGGCTCTCGGGTAAAAATCTGGAGAATTAAAGGAATGTGTGACTAATGAGACCAATTTATGAGGAAACAGTAAATCTGGAGCCAGTCAATAGCTATTTTATTATTTTTTTGTTCCATAAAAACTTTAAAAGAAATAAATACATTATTCATTTTGTACCAAAATGGTGTGAAAATAGCGAGTATTTTCTGTCAAACTCCATTAGAAAAAAAATAGCTAGTTATGGTATGGTAAAAGATTTTTAATGCTCTAAAAGCAGGTAATTCTGTCAGCTTCGCTTTCAGTTTCTAGCATCGTGCATTCTGAGGTGAGTCTACATCAGTGTTTTTCAAGCTGTTGGAGGGAAACAAATGTAATCCCATAAGTATTTTCATCTAAAATATTTCATTATAATTTTTATTTTCTGCTATTAAATCTTTTTTATGTAATTTCTGGGCTCCTCAGGCAGAAAACTGGAAACTTTCTGACAAGAAAAGGAAAATGAACAACACACGTTTGGGTTAATATAAAATATTTTATATATTCTTACAATCAAAAGGGGCAGTTGTGCTGAAAAATACTATCTGGTAATAAACTCATAATAATTTATGCTGAATAAATGTAATAATTATCAACAGGCAAATACAAGACTTCATAATTAATTGTTTATGTTTCTATTATTCATTTATTTTGGATATTTAAAATGCCTTCCAGGTTCAGTGTTAAATGTTCATTAGAATTTAAAATTATTCATTCTTTAAGTATGTGTTCTTATACCATTGTTATCAGTATTTTACTTTAAAATGGTCTCAAAACAATATTATTGATTGTCACAATAACTTCTGGGACAATTTATCGTCCAGTAAAATCTGTTATTGTGACAGACCTCACAATGCAAGAACACATTCTCAAAGATCAATAAACTTTAAATGCAAAGGGACTTTTAACACTGAAAGACATTTAAAATATTCAAAGTAAATAAAATTAATTATGACGTCTCAAACTGAAGACTTTTGTCGTCCACTTTTTGGTAGAAAGTTGTTTAGTTTGTTTAAATTTATCATGTGATTAATTGATTTATAGCAGCAAGTTATTTATTTATGAGTAAAGTATCGAACAGAGTTAGGTTTAAGCCTGTAAACCAGTGTCTGTTAGGCAGCTCAGGGCATAAACATGTAAAAATGGGTAAACATGCGCCGCAGGAGAATGAAATCGGCTCATTTTCTGCTTCTGCGTTTGGTTCCTGTTGTGTCTGCTTTAAAGCCCCCGGTGAGAAATGGATTTACACGCTCAGCTGTAAAGTGTTAGCGTCGACGGCCATGTTTAGGTGATTTCATTCATAGCTTCCAGACTTCTCATCCCTCTCCTCCAGCTTCTCGTAAAGTACGACCGGCAAGGAGGGAGAGGCGTGATCAGCCGCATGCAGATGGCTGCACTCACTCAGTCAGGCGGTGTTTACACAGACAGGCCGTTTAATGAAGTGGCTCTGTCTCTTCACTCTCTAGTTAAGGAGAGGCTTTCAGTCCGCAGCCCCTCACATCTCCCCATTAACCACAGAGGCTGTTCATGCCCTGCAAAGGCAGCTGTCCGTAGAAAATGCCTTGCTCCAGGGGGGAACAGTCATCCTTCCATCTGGAAGCCCAGGGCAGATGCTTAATTTAACATTTTCTGCTATTTACTAGCCTCTCTTCCTCACAGTGAGCAACAGATGCATGTTATAAAGTTGTTGTGAGTGACGCTAACACTAGAAAATATTTAAAACTCATTAATCAAGGAGAAATTTTGTTTAAACTCCAGGCAGTATAAACAATTTCACCTCTGATAAAGACGTTCACCCTAAAACAACTCAATGTAACCAGTAGCTGATTGATTAAGCTAACAGGTCATTGTATTCAAGTTAGCTGCTGAGTTAAGCTACCAACGGATCATGTTCAATTCAAATTCAAAAATACTTTATTGATAAAAAAGGGAACTCAAAGCCAGCCAAAAACAAAATATTCAGGCCAATAACTAATCTGAGGAAAACTAGCGCAAATTCAAGCTAAAAGCCAGACACACGAGCTAAACCCAAACTAGAGACAAGCTAACAGCTAATTACACTCAAGCTAAGATCTATTCAGACTTGAGCAAACAGTTAAAACACTCAAGCTAATTCTTAATTACAGACAAGCTAATAGCTAATTGCTCTCATGCAAACATCTAAACAGTCAAGCTAATCTGTTATTAGACAAACTGATCAATCAAGTTTATATGTACAGCACATTACTGCAACAAGGCAGTTCAAAGTGCTTAACCACTAATTAGAGACAAGCTAAAAGCTAATTAGACTCAAGCTAAATCTGAACTGTTATGATAATCCCAAATTAACAGCTAAAATATACTCATACTCAGGCTAATCCCTAATTAAATACAGGCTAACAGCTAATTGAACTCAAGCTAACAGTTAAACATTTACGTTGACCTCTAGTTAGAGTAAAGCTACCAGCTCCTCTGAGTCAAACTAACAACTAATCATAAGTGAGATAACCATTAATCATTTTCCACCAGTCAATTACTTGTCCTCAAACTACCAACTGAAATGTTCAACCCGTAGTTAGCTTCAAAGTTTAACTCCTGGATAACTCAGAAACTGTACGTCACTCTGAGAAAAACAGGAGTTTTAGAGAGTTAAAAAGACTTAATAAGGAAAACAATCAGACTAATTTGATTTGAATATTTAGTTTTTACAGCTAAATCTATTCTAAATTTGTGAATCCATCAGATTCCTCCTTTTTACTGGATTACAGCCTCAGTTTCTGTCCCTGCAGAAGATTTTCCGTGTGTGACTTCTTAATTTCCTCCAGCAAGTTAATAAACTTCATCTTCTTGTTTGATTTTGGTTTTCCCATCTTTAACAATTCACCACAAAGCTCTAAAAACATCAATTATATACTTTTTTAAACTATGAGAAGTAGATAAACCGATGAATTATGCTCCAAGCAAGTAGAAAATGACCAAAAACAAAAACAGAAGGATTGCAGGTTAGTCAGTGTAAAAGCGAATTATCCCTGGGAGTAGTGAGTAAACTGTCACTAAACACAGCCATGATTCTTACTGCTAAATTTAACGCATCCCACTGTAAATAGATGCGACCCAAATGGAAGTAGGGAGTTTCTTTTCTTCCCACCTCCTTCCCACTTCAGAGTGGCGGGCTGCAAGCAAACACCCTGATCTGCTCGTATATTACAGCTCATTAACATGCCACGCCGTGCTGCGATGCGATCCCCTGCGCCCGGCTTCTTACGGCACATCTGGAAGGCATCGCAAAGGAATTTACGGGCTGGGTTTCGGAGACGTTTGCCTCCTGCAGAGCGAAGCCAGAGCTGGAAGAGATTCACAGTGTCTGCAGGACGGCGGTGCAACACCGGCCCAATTTCTGATATCAATCTGTTTCTTAATGTCAGTAAAAACACAGCCGGCTCTCATCCTTCCTCTTCTGACCAAAAGATTCAGTAGGACTGACATTCTGGTGAGAAAAATCGGAACAAACAGAGACCGGTTCTGAAAATTCCTGGCCAGAGCCGGCCAAAGCCTTCTTGGGGCCCAGGGCAGATTTTTATGGCCCAGGGCAGATTTATGTAACCATTCAATTTTTTGCTTTTTTCACACAATGAAAAATTTTCACCTCCAAATTTTGACTTTTTCCAACAAATTTTAACTTTGTTTCCACAGAATTCTCGTTTTTCACTACGGACAACTTGGAATACGGACTTTGCGTTTCAAGATGGCCGCTCCTCGCACCAACAGTAGAAAGATGTGGCGGAAATATGTTCATTTTACAATTTTAATGTCTCAAATTTTGTTTTTAATCACTCTTAAATTTAATGCCTGTAACTTTAAACCGAAAAAATGAAATGAGGCGTTTGCTTATTAAAAGGAAACCTTAAAATTACCTCTGTAAATAAAATTTTTCTTTAAAAAAAACCTGCCAGACTGAAAACTTTAGTCATCCAGTTTCTGGAGGAAAGACAAAAACAAAACGAATTCCTGAGCTTATTTTAATTTGTCGCAGCGTTGCAATGATGTTCTCCGTGACCACAAGTGGGAGTCAGAAGGTAGACGAACCTTTTGACTCTGTCCTTTCTTCCCTTTTCAATATTTACCCAGAAAAATCTGCCTTCACAAACGCTGAACGATCTGAAACAGCTGAGAAATGTGGCAGCTCATAAAACCCGCCAACGAGAAAGTCTGAGGTCCGTTTGATGCGTGCATTCCTTCGCTGCGGTTTTCTGGTCACATCCTGGCGACTTAAATTAGCGCTCAGAACTTCAAGAGGCCTCGATCTAAACGAATCCCTTTGCACAAACACTCACAGACAAGCAGATTTTATGTTTTTATCTCTGACTCAGTCCGACTCTCTAACCTGAACCCACTTCAACCCACTTTCATCTCAGAGCAAGCCGAGCCGCCACAATGCGACAGAGGAGCAGCTTTTCAGTCACACAGAAGGCCGCAGCGTTTAGCCGCCGTAAAACACTCGGAGTTTCTGTCAGACGGCAGATAAACGCAGGCCAGGGCGTCTTCGAAGCGCTGCAGATGGCGGGTTTATGTGTGCTTAGAGTTGGAAATACCTAGCGAAGCCTCCTGCTTTTACACTCCTTTCACACTTTCCCTGTTTTCCATCAAGAATAGCCTCTTGCTAAATGACTCACACGGCTGAGTAATTCATATTCTCTCGCAGATAAACACTGTTTTAGTTGTTTCTCTGCTCGTGTGATGAAGTACTTTTTCGTAGATTCTGTGAAAGCTGACAAAAAATGTATCCAAAACATTTCTTGCTGTGTTAGCATACATGTGAAAACGCACTGATTTGGTGGAAATTTCAGGCGTTTACGCGTCACAGTGGAAAATTAATCTTTAAGTAAAAGGGATATAAACCACATTGAATGTAGTTTTAAAAGAACAACAGTGTGTATTTTTGTTAAATTTCTAGAGAAAATATCTCTGCATATTTGAATTAAGACTACATTAATTTACAAGCAACTTATTACCAAGATACAAGAGCTTATTTTAGGTAAATATTTCCCTAATATTGATGAAAAGTTCTAGTTCCGATAAATTGGGCCCGATTTTCTTAATTTTTGGCAATCGGATGAAACTCGCTTGAGAAACTGGCTTCAGCTGATATCTGACTAAATCGACATCTTAAAGATCGGAGGTGGACCAGGAAACTGCAGTCGGTGAAACACTATTGGGAATATTTTAGATCCGCTTTAACATGTCCAATGTGTTATATGATTTGTATGAATGTGATTTCATAACTTTTATTTCAAGAATAATCCTGATAGTGGCATTTTGGGGTTGTTTCTCTCATTGTGTGGTTATAAAACAACTTTGCAACAAATAAAATTCAAAAACCAAAAATGCTTGGCATTAAAATACACCACCTGATTTTGGATTCATGCCAAATTTCCTTTCTCCTGCTTAAAGGAAAAATCTGGGGTGGACTTCTATGAACAAAGAAATCAAGAATATATTATAACAGAAAAAATACCCATAAAAATCTTCTTCAACTTCAAAAATAGCTTCAGGAATCAAAATTTTTTGTTAGGCAAGCAGGAATAAAAGTACAGAGAACCACAAAGTGCTGCTTCAAGCACAATCATGCAGCCCAGAGGATGTGGAAAAGCAAAAATAAAAAGTGCAATTCATGCCAGTTTTCACCAAAATATTAGCTAATTCTCTCTTTTTAAATTATACTAGTTATACTAAAAAAACAACAATTATTTCTGCCAATAAAGTGATCATATTTTCTAATAGCTCCCGCCTTAAAAGGCGCCACATGATACACTGGAGTAAAAGCTGCAAGTTCAAAACATTTCCTTCAAAGCAAGAATCAGCTACAAACAAATAAACCAGGCCAAGCAGCAGGAGCAAGAAGGAGCCCATCCTTCACCTTTGAGCCGAGACAGAGAGATCCTGCAGAAAAACTGCAGAAATTTGTTCCCATTTGAGGAGTCTTAATCCCAAAGACAGACGAGGAAAACGGGAAAACGGCGCTTCCACCCCCTCCTTTCCTAGATGGTTCAGGAAGCTTGAAGGATGAAATGAGATTTTATGGAGTTAGAAGTGAAACATTATGCTTCCTCTAGCAAACTGGGATCTATGGGCCACACAAAACATGTTCATCACATTTCAACACATGATTTATAAATCAGTAGATTATCCACTGATTTAAATTGAGTGTTGAATGGGGTCCGAATAGAAAACCAAGTGGAACTCCTGAAATTAAAGGTCTGAATATCACATGAAATCTAGTTCCAGTTATAATATCGGTAAGGTGAGGTCTAAAGAACATATTAATTACATATTTTTCACAAAAGCATTCTTTGATAATGAGATTTTAGTCTGATTAATTCTGCAATTTTTATGTTTTAGGGCCTCCGTCACTTTAAAGCCTTGCAATCTGCTGCTGGCCACTCCCCCAACTCAACGTTTACACTCACGCATAAAAATGGCCGCAAACAGATGCACAACTATACATGCGTACATCTTTCACAAGCATTAGTAGAGCCTCCTGCACAATCAACAAGAGTGCAGCATCTGTTTCTGGATGGTAAGTCAACATCAAAACACACATCTTTTCCAGCAGCCATTGTACAGCACAGCACACAACGGTAAAACCAGCTGACCAAATGCACTGCAACTCTTCTTTGGTTGCTAGGTAACGGGGTTTGGCTTGGCTGGGGTTGCTACAGTGCCCGCCGGTGGAAAGTGACTTAATTGGGACGTTTTTGAAATGGCTCAGTTTCCAGACACTAAAAATATTAGCTTATTGCCTAAAAAATAGCGGGGTGTTCTTTTTTTTATTTAACTGCTTCTTTATTTTAGAAACAGCAAAACCCACAAGGACGCACAAAATGTAAAAAAAGATGAATTTTGCATAACAGGTCCCCTTTAAATCACTGGCAGATTATTTACAATCTGACCTGGTAAAACCAGCTGACCAAAGTGCTGGAGCTCAGCTTGGGTTGCTAGGTAACGGGGCTGAGCTTATCTGGGGTTGCTAGGTAACGGGGCTGAGCTTATCTGGGGTTGCTAGGTAACGGGGCTGAGCTTATCTGGGGTTGCTAGGTAACGGTACAGTGCCTGTCAAATAAGTTTTTGAAATGGCTCATTTTCCAGAGACTAGAAAACATCAACAGGTTGCTGTTTCTTATTTAGTGCTTGGACTGTTTTTTAGCTGAGATTTTAATGGAAATACAAAAACGTGCAAAAATGTGAAATTTGCTTTAAAAGCAGAAAGCAGTGGAAAAACTTTGCTGGTTTACGACCGATGGTTTTCTTCTTGCTGTACAGAAAAATGGCCGACAAACTAATCACTTTAATCGAAAGTGCCACATCCCGACTCAGGCTGGGAAACCCAACGCTTAGGAAAACACAGAAATCTGTCTGAATCCTGAGCAAAGCAAAAACCTCTCAGGCAGCACCTGAGAGATTTGGGAGGAAAAATGGCGCTTTGTCAACAGACACTCAATCCACACCTCTGTTAAGTGAGCTAAGGCCAAAGCAATAAACACAACGTCACTTCCAATACGCTGTGACACGCGCGAGTCTCCGGCAATATTCACAGGCAGGCTTAAATGCAGGAGACTTCCTCCCTAAAAACATTTGTTTTTAATTATCCCACTGTGTTCAGGAGCAAACTCTGAAACTCCAGCAGGGAGAATCGCTGACAGACGGACAGAGAGAAGGGTTTGGAGGCTGAGAAACATGAGAAAAATGTAACCGCCTGCTGGCGTTTGGACTTAATGACAAACATTTGAAAAATAAACCTAGTTATATGGAAATGAGCCCATTTGAGGAATTAGATTTTCAATCATACAGACATAAACACCCAAATTATTCTTGTTTTCTTTAAGGAATCCCACTTCTGAAGCTCCAAGCTAACAATTTACCATCATAATTGACACGCTGGGAACAGATTTTACAGGAATGGCGTGTGATTGATTTAGGGTTATGGAGCCTATATTCTCACGAGGAACAAAAGATATCCCCGTTATGGTAAAATCTGTTGACACTAACACAGCATTTCTCAAAATGAAGGCGTTCATTTGCAGCTCAGATGTTCTCCATAGGGATGGCGTTTCAGCAGAGTGACGACTTTCTGTTATCTATCATCCTTATGTGAACCATAAAAAGCGCCAGAACAAATTTCCGTCCAGTTTCTCCCTTCAACACTCATGTAGATGAATGTTTTCATTTCCTCAAAGCCTGATGATCTCAAGTAATTCAGTAGCCTGATTCATTATTAACTGGAAAGTTGGAATAATAAAGTTTCAATGACATGGAATACTTCAAAGTACAGAGCATTAATGGTAGCTATAGCCCAAAAATGTATTAATCTGATATAAATCAACTCCTTCTTTCATCTTCATCTTATCTGGGTTCACTGGGACAACTGGTCCGAGATGAAAACCCAAACATACCTCCACCCAGCAATCATCTCCATCTATGCAGACTCCAAGGCCTTTCCAATCGATGTCTAGCTCCCATTGCAGGGTTTCCCCAGGCCATTATAAGCCTGGCGGGCCACCAGGCTTTCTGGTGCCCCCACCAGGCTGAACATTACTCATTTATTTAAGTCTTTTTACGTAAAATGTTTGCATTTTTTAAGACCTTATAGTTGGTGTCCAGGTATTCATCTTCCAATCTTTTAATAACACATAATAATTAAGTTTTAAGAGCTATAAGAGGTGCTAAAATCCCAAGTTTAGATTTCCATGATTACTTGAAACAGGCTGAGACGTCGCTTTTCTTCAGCCAAAATTGGCTCTTTGTGTATGAAAATAATTTTTCTGCTGCTTTCTGCAACACCTTTTGATGTGTTTTGGGTTGTCATGGGTTTTTTCCAACTCTGTGGGAGTAGCAACAACCCAAAAATCAAAGCTGGAACCGACAACAAATGGAAAACTAATGCACAGTTTTAAGTATGTTTCAGTGCTTCTCCATTGGCATCCCTTAATGAAAGCCCAAAGTGTTGGGTTGACCTCAGAGACGTGGGTCACCAGACTGAGTATATTCCAGCATCTATGCTTTTAATATCTGTTTATGCCTCCTACATGTTTATCCGTCTCATCTTTCCACTGGATCCATGTGAATAATATTCGGTTTCTACAGCTGGAGGTCAGTCGGTGGCCTTTCTTACCCAGACAGACGTTCTTTCACAAGCCCAGCCACAGAAAGGCTTTATTGTCCGACTCTGGCTACTGAACGGCTGCCGCTCCGCTCCACTGAGGGAAGAGCTTCCTGTCACACATGTAAGGAAAGACAGAGCCTCCCAGGCTGCTCATCCTCCCACAAGGAGGTCGGGACGCAGCTTAACCTCCTGATTGACCTCCGACCCCACGATATCCTGACAGTGACCTCACGTTAGGCAGCCATTTTGTTTCCATGGAGGATTTGAATGGGAGCTGGATCAAACCGAGTGAAGTTCGGTCTTCTGAGGTCAGATGTAGGTTCTTAAATCTCATAAAAGAAGATTTAATATTGAGTTAATCAGAACAGGAAGTAGATTTTATAATTTGGTTTTCTTTTTGAACAAGTGTGCAGAAGGCTGACAAAACAGGAACATGAAGGAATCTTCATGAATGTTTGTTTTTCATGATGTGTCATTTGGTAAATAATGACACTTTTAATGCAAAGCTCATACTTTTAATGCAAGTTCTAATGCAACTTTCCACTGCATCAAAATGTCATTATTTGGTATGGAATAATGGTCCATAATAATGGTCCATTACTGACCATTATTTGGTCAGTAATGTCTAAATGATGTCATTATTTGGTAATGTTATTAACAATAATGGATATTCTTGTGTTTATTATTTGGCCATTGTTTATCAAGTAATGTCATAATTTTAACATTATTACCAAATAATGTTATAACCAATAAAGTCACTGTCATTATATACCAATCACAATTATTATCATTATTTACTAAATAATGGCAATTTATTATTTGGCAAATAATGACATACTAATGTCATTATTTGTCAATGCAAAGTGGATACTTTTGATGTAACTTTTAAAGGAATTTTACATTAAAATCGTCATTATTTACCAAATATCACTTCCTGACAACAGCTGTAAACATTCATGAAGGCTCCTTTATGGTCACAACAGAGGCTTGCGCACACCCCTTCAAATAAATGTTACTAAATTTTGTCTCAAGAGGAAATGAGATGGTTTCCAATGTGGTCCGAATTCACCAAGGTTTGGGCTCCAGCCTGTTTGGGCCTGAGCTCCGTCGTGAGTCCAGCTGTTCGTCCTGACATGAGTCCCTTTGTCACAGCTGGGGGTGAGCAGACATCTGGACTGCATCAGCGACGCAGGCTGTAAATCCTGGGATTGCTGCTGATGTGTGACGTTGCTGAATGAGTTTCCCAGAAAACCCTGTCCTCGTTAATCTGCTCGTTAAGAGTCAGATCTGCTGCGTGTGAAATGGACCCAAAATTCACTGCAAAAACACAAAATATTACCAAGTATTTTTGGCCCAGTTTCTACTGCTAATATCTTGCTACACTTGAACATTTCAGTAACATTTCAGCAAAATATAGGAACTTGTTTTAGGTCAATAATTTCTTGAAAGTACCAGTTTCATCTGCAGATTATTTCACTTATTAAATGGAGAAAAAATCCTGTTATAAACAAAACAATCTGTTAGTGGAACAAGAAGTTTTCTATCAAAATTAAGGAATTATTGACTCATACGCTGAAAAGAAGTTAGATTTGTCTTATTTCAAGTGTTTTAAAATATTTGCACTAGATGGTAAACCAAAAAATACTTGTTAAGATTTAGATTTTTTGCAGTGTATTTTGATTTTATTGCTTATTTCCAAGTGTGTGGGCTTTTATTATGGTGATTGTGTGTCCTTTTCCCCAGATGTGCGAGTGGATTCACATTGTTTGTGGCCGTAATTGTTTGAAAAGCAATTCTAAACAATATTCCTTTAAATAAGAGAAACAAAAGCAGGATTTATATTTCCCTCTTCCTCCCATTGGACAAATATTTGCTGCTGAAAGAGAAGAGGCAGCTGGTGAAAGTCTTTGTGCTCCAGCGTTTCCCACTGTTCTGACTCCGATCTGGGGAATTTCATAATTACATTTGCTCCTAAACCCAATTTCAGCTCAAGTCGGGAAACTAAACACAACAAGCATAAAGAATGGTGTGTTTGCATTATTTTCTTGCATGGGGGTGTTGAAAAAGGAATTTAAATTGCATCAATATGGCAGCAACTGTCTTACATCCAACAGATCTACTGGTGGTTTGGTTTTACTGGAGTGGAAGCAATATGGCGGCTGCGTTCATGTGTCTTTTGACAGGCAGAACCAGAACTCCTGCTGCACAAAAGTCTAAAGTTCACCTTCATTTGTCAAACTCAGCAGAGGAAGGCAGAGCATATGGCGAACAGACGAGAGAAAGAAAAAAAAGAAAAGAGGGATGAAAACAGGACAAGTGCAGATGGAGTTCAGAGGGAGAATAAAGAAACGTGTCAGAAGAGCCTGAGGCAGCAGGAGAAACAGTGAGAGGACTGTCCCAGAGGTCAGAGGTCAGGCTGACCACAACAACCCTGACAGACAGAAAGCTTAAAGTCTGGCTCCTCTAACCGCTTTGGGCCTCAGTTCTCTACTCATCAATTCAGAGAGAAGAATGTTCTCCACCCGGCGACTAAACACTGATCGCCGCCGGACGGCACAGAAACCTCTGGAGACGCCGAGAACAACTTTTAACGGTTCTCAGATTCCTCTTTTGTCTTTGGTTAAAGAATAAGAGACGCTTCTCGCGCTAGCGCTAGGCTAGCATGTTTGTTATAGTCGTATTTACCCAGAAGGCCCTGCGCTATAGTCCACTTCCTGCTTCTGGAGCAATCACCAGTCCGCTTTGTGTTCACATATGAATTCAAACAGATTTCACTTCAACCGAACCGAACCGAACAGAACCAAGAACCAAGGCTTGTAGGCAGACAGTCAATCCAACATATAGCATTCATCCCACCAACCAACCAACCAACCATCCATCCATCCATCCATCCATCCATCCAACATATATATAGCATCCATCCATCCATCCATCCATCCATCCATCCATCCATCCATCCATCCATCCATCCATCCATCCATCCATCCATCCATCCATCCATCCATCCATCCATCCCAGAAGAAAAGGTTGTAGGGAGGGAGACACAATCTTGGGTCTTTGGCCAAAAACTTATTTTTCTTCCACATCGTCTGGAGGAATAATCGATCAATCAGTCACTTTTTTTCTTCCTAAGGTCAATCCTGAAACCCATCCTGCCTTTATTTAATCAGTCCTTACATCAAACTTTACATTTTTCTGGACTGGTTTCCATTTGGACACTTAACCCCATCAATCAGAATCAGCCACCCATCTGTCGATCCATTAATCAAATTTCATCATCCATCCATCATTTTCATTCATTTATCCTCAAAAGGTTTATTCAATAATAATCAACCTGCTGCCATCCATCCATTAAATAAATACATGTCTATGGTCAACATCTTCAGATTACCCACTGTCACAACTCAACACAAAAATATGCGACAAACTCTAAATCTGGGGTGTCCAAAGTGCGGCCCTCGGACCATCTGTGGCCGTCGGACTGATTTTGTGCGGTCCTCAACTGCAACACAGAAATAATTCAAATGTGGCCCATACATGCAGATGGGAGACTTTTAATTAGTACTCAAGGTAAAAACTATTACCAACATAATTTTTTACACAGGAAAATGCAAAGTGCGAAACAAAGTTTGTTTCGTTTTATAATGAAGTTTTAACAAAAAATAAAACAAAAAAATATCAGGTTTTATTCTTTATTAAACTGGGTTAAATATAACAAGAGTTTGGAAAGAAAGTGACCCAATTTCTGTTTTTATTACTGAAAATAAATTGAGTCAATTGAGCCCAAAAGAAACTACAAAAATTTCTGCCAAAAAACTTTTTTTTTCTTTTTTTAGACAAATCTCATAAATTTACTCAAAGGATTTTTTAAAAATAAAATTTTTAGGTTAATGTGAAAAAATTATATAAAAACATTTAAAATGTCAAATTTCTGGGAGAAAATTTTTTTAAGAATTTTGAAACAAATCACAAAACTTTTGAGTTTTTGGTGGAAATTTACTCCTTTTTTTGTATTTACAATGGCTGTTGTAACGATCCCTTTCAAGTTTTGGATCTATTTTTTAGTTTACAATTTTGGCCATAAGTTTGTTCACCACAGGTGTAAATGAATAAATAAAAATACGTCGAGCTTCCTGTGAATCTTCACAAACCGTGAAGATGTGTGCATGCAGACATCCTGGCCTGTTTCCAGTTCATGTGACGCTTTAAGGCATCGGCTGGTCTTGTGACTTTCTCTCAGCTCCGGGAAACGGTTTCAGTAAGGAGCGACTGGCTCTTACAGAGATGATATCAAATGATGTGTTTGAGGGAATTTTCCTTGAGCAATAAAAGCGTGAATTAACGTCACACAACTAGCAATACAACCAGGATTAAAGTGATAATTCCGATAAGAAGGAATTTGTTGATTTAGCTTTAAATGTCCCTCTTGGTGCTTGAATCTGAATGTGCAGACTGTGCAGACTCTCGCTGTGCGAACACCAAGCATACTGTAAGTGACAGAAACTTTGAGCTGCCAGGAAGAGAGAGCTGAGCTGCAGCCGTGTGGGAGGGAAACGGTTTGGCCAACTCCTAAAGAGAGACGTCCCAAAATTATCCCGGCCGCCGACGCATGTTCCCCGCCCGTAACTCCACTTGGATTGTTCCCGCTCTCTGCAGGGATTCACTTCGACAACTATTTCCGTGGCAGACGTGAAAGAAGACTCGATCTGGCCGTCGCTCCGGAAACAACCAAAGAAAATGTCGCTCAGTGTGTCATTATGAAGGATTCATGAAACCTAATCAGAAACTTGACATGACGACGTGATTCTAAGTTTGTTGATCAACTCAGTAACCAATGCTGGAAACGTTGAAACTTTTTATCAAAAACACCTAAATTTTGATTGATTTTTACTTTAAAACTTTTATGCAATTTATAATAGTGAGACTGTTTTGATTCTTGCAGCTTTTTGGTGTACAGCTGCTGACTTGTTCATAATAATATAGAAAAATATAGAAAGGTTTTTAAGGTCAGAAGCAAAATTATACGCAGGATTCCTAGTAAATCTGGAAAATAATAACCAATTAAAGAACTATTTCATCACAGAGGTAAAAGGTTATTAGCGCTAACCCATATAAACATAAAGCTAATGCTAAAGCAGTAGCTTTAACTCAAATTAGATCTGCCCTTGGAAGATGACAGCAGATTTAGACATTATAATTTACATGTTCTGCAATTTAAAACATGGAACATTGTTCAGTTCTCTACCGTCTGTGTTTTATGTTGTTCGTGTTTCTTGTTTTAAATAATTTTGGAACATGAAGAGAGGAAATGGATTCTGCTTAAACAGTTTTAGCCCACTTCAAAATAAGAGCATGAATGTAAACGTCAAACTACTTACAGACTTCTGAACAGTCGATAACCAAAACTTCGACACAAATGTTCAACTTTAAAAGTTTACACAACAGCCAAGCAAATTAGCGCTTTAGAAACAAATTAACTAGCAAAGCTAGCAAGAGTGCTAAGCTAAAAATTAGCCCTGCCTGTTCAACATGGTTACATGTCACATATTATTTATCTAAGATCTACCATTAATTCATGAAAGCTGTCAAATATTTTAGCAACAAATGTCTAGAAATCATGTTTTTAAGGGTGAAACTTAAATTTAATGTTGCGAATTGACAACAGTTGAGTTAAAATTCAGTTTTCTGACGCTGCATGTCGAAGTGTCACTCTGACAATAAACCAATAAATATTTAAACCAAAATAATGTCCAAGCAGCATCGTAGGAACAAGTGGTAATAATTTAATAAAGTAACTAAAGAAAGCCATGTGACTAACACACTGAACCAGATGCAGCCTGGAGGAGATGAACATTGGTTTCAGTCTTTAAATAAAACTAAAACTACTCTGATCTGAAATGATAACAGCTGTTTTGAGATGACTTCTCATTATTGCGCCCATCAGTTTTAAAGGGAAAATGTCAAACTTTGTTGTTTTCTCTAATTCTGCTGGCAGAAACAAACAAAAACATTTTCAGGGTAATAAACATGGTATTTTGGCCATTTTTGAATAAAATACCCAATTAGCACATTGTTTATTTTGGAGAAAATCCTTAATATTTTGCAGCGTTAGGAAATATTGGGTGAGATTTTTGTGTTTGATAAAGAATTGGAGCATTTCTTGCTAACATGTAAGGTGGTGTTCACACTTTCTGAAGGTGTTTAATTAAAAATTTCCTCTTTATTTGGGTAGTTGACCATTTCTAGTGGAAAGGAGAGATAAGTTAGGTCTGCATTATAAACCATGCAAACATAAAATGTTCAATTTAACCAATTCAACCAATTTTAGATTCAATTGGTTGAATCTAAAATTGTCACAGTAAATGGATGTAGTAATAAATTTTTTTTTTAATTTATTAAAAAGTAAGTTTGTGTACAGATTAAACGGTTCATTTCATTTATGGTTTCATTTATTTTGTTTATTAATTTTGGAAATTTAAATTGTTTTCCAGTTCCAGCGTAAAGTTTATGGATCTTTGAGATGGTAAACTTGCATTATTACGCCATTATTTACATCACTTGATGTCAAAACAGTAATATCGCAATAACTTCAGGGACAAGCAAAACTTGTTATTGTAAGAAGCCTAACTTTACACCAAAATACACAAATAAGACGATTCCTGAGGAGAAATTAACTGGAGACCTTCAGAAAACAAGCACAACTTCTGAAAACCTCCAATTAAAAGTCTTGTTTCCGTCAAGTTCAGACCACTAGTTATTAAAACACTCTTCGCTTGCCTCAGATATGAATCTCAGGAAATTTTTAAGCGGGAATGCCGTCTCGCCAAAACGCTCAAGGCCTCCCTCGGCGAGTACATTTGAGCCGTTCCCAAAAACAACATCGCTCCTGCCAAGCCAAAGACTTACAAGCTACACCCGACCATCATCCAACACAAACTCGCACAACAAATAATGAAACCGATCGAGCGGCGCGGAGGCCCTCCAGGCAACAGCCAAATGACTTGTTGAGGTGGCTGCTGGGTGGTCAGGCTGTTTGATTCCTGCAAGTCTCAGAGTGGAAACGATGCCACCGCAGGAAGGACAATCAGGCGTCAACAGCGTCACGGCTTCAGAAAATGCTTTTTTTTCCCCCTTCTGCTATTTATAAACTAGTAATTATCCATCATGAAGACTTTAATTTGGAAATAATTAACTTAACTAGCAGTGTTTTCCCAAAAACAAACCCGTTCCAGATGCATTTTCCCCATTGCGGACAGAAGACGTGCAACCCAGTGAAGGACACACGATACCCAGTATCTGTCCGAGCACTAATGGTTTATTAGTCCCTCGGTGCTGAAATGTGATCCGATAGTATTGGACCTAACCTCCTGCCCCACATCTGTGAGGCAGAGCTGGACGGCAAGCAGAGATTTACACCAGACGAGTTTACTGGGCTTTTAAAAGAGGACAAAGGAGATGCCATAAAAACACACATGGAGCGACAAGCGAGCGTTCGCCACATCAACCCGGGGATCTGTGGCACCCTGCAGGTCCGGTTCTGGGCTTTCAAACACCATTCAACAAACATGGAGCCAAAAAGAAAACCATATAAATTCCAGATCATAAAACCTCTTAAAGGGCCGGTTGTGCCAGAATGTATTGACAAAACCTGATCACAAACTGTTAAAAAATCAATAAATCCTTAAAATTAAATGTCTTTTCAGTCCCTCCACAATTTCATGATTCTTTTTGTGATTTTTTGCAATAAAAATCAAAGTGTTTGTTGTTGCTAATCTGGAAATAGCTGCAATATTTGTGCTTATTCATGTTGGTCAATGTGACTTTTTACTACTTGTACAGATTATGAACTATAATCCGACATCAATTAAAGCCGAGGCAGTCGTTTAGTTAAAGAAAGAAAAGTTTTTCACAATTCAATTTTTCAGAAAAATGTCCAATAAACTCCCAATTATGGGCACAAAGTGCGGCGTTTGTTGATTTTGCGTGAATTTTCATAATAAATCTCAAGAAACTGGAGAGAATGATTGGCAGTAAACAGATAAAAACTGCATTAATTTGATTGATAACATGAAATTAAGGCACATTTAGTGTTTAGTCTAGAACCCAGAGGGCCACATAATAAGCTATGGCGGGCCAGATTTGGCCCACGGGCCTCGAGTTTGAAGCATGTCCAATAAATGGCACATCTGAGGAAAGTCACTATGTCAAATTTAACATCAGGACGATATCTAACGGTGTTCCTCATGGATGTTTCTTTAGCCCCTGATTTATTTGATCATTTTATAAACAACTCTGAACTAAATACAAAAGAATAAAAATAAATAAAATATTGTGTGTTTTGTTTTCATTGTGACTACAGAAAGAATAATTTAACATAAATACCTGTAATGATGATCACTTCAGCCTGTGATCTTGTTGAAAACTTGATGTCCATGTCTTAAAAAATAAGATTTTTCAATTTGTCTGGATTATTGTGTTTATTCCCAGCAACAAGTTATGAGTTTTTCCTTCTTTAAACTTTCGCTTTAAAGTGAAACTCTGCCCTCGAGCAAAAGCCTCTGAATGTTTGTGGTTCTGTTTACTATAAAATGTAATTAAATGGCTGCTTCCATAATTAGGAAACTTTAATTTGTATCTTTTTTTAAAGTCAGTGAACTCTTAACTGAAAGATTTTTTTAGCCTCATCGATCTCAAATCAAATCTGGAGCTGGAAAACCAAGTTTGTGCCACTTTTGTTTTGTTGGTCGAAGGCCAGATAAATTCAGTTCGTGGGCCACAAATGGCCCACGGGCCGCACTTTGAACACCCCTTCTCATGGAAATAAAAAAAAACATTCAGGAATAAATAGTGGGTTATTTAAAGGTTACATTCAACATCTTTAGTTCTGTTTTTACTTATTTGCGATAAATTGTTGAGTAGTGATCCTTTCATATTTCATTCATAAAATAACAAAAAATAAAATCCAGTTACTTTATCAATGCAGAGTTATGTATGAAATAAATCTGCACAAAAAATGAAAATCATCATCTTCGTTTCTGCAGGGAGAAAACTGAACTCCATGGACCAGAGCTGCTGCAAACAGATTTCTGTTCCTTATCAGGAACGAAACCCATCAAACTCCATTTCCTCTGAAATCTCCCTCCGTCTGAGAGCAGAGCCTTTTCACCAACAGAGGGCAGAGTTTGCCTCTGTATCCAGGCAGGATTGAGTGGAGAGAGAAAGTGAGGAAGAGTGAAGATGAAGAGGGAGAGAGAGACGGGGTTCTTACTTGCAGTCTCGGTCCTCCAGGTCAAAATGCGGGTTGAAGTTGATGAGGATTTTCTGCCCGGGTTCTGGGGCGGTTATGACCCACACGCAGAGCTGGGAGGGCGGGTAGGCGCCGGGGTAACCCGGGGAGGTCAGGTAGTTCGCCGAGTGGATGGTGATCTCTCCGCCACATCTATCTGCACCACAAAGGAAGGCGGGAAGTGATTACAAAGGATTAAAAAAATGAAACAATCCAGACAGAAAGTGGCGGTTTAATGGGTGATAGGGCTCTTCATTCAGGGTGCAGCTCTGTCAGGGGGCGGCACCGGCACCACATGACTTTTCTATTCAAGCCAATTTGTAGTGAGCTGCCTCCTGAGTGTAAACAGTCAGAAAACATGGCTGCTCATGAAGAAGAAATCATGAACTAAAAGGCAGTTTCACTGTTTTTAAATGAAAAAATCTGGAAATCAAACTCTTTAAACCACAGTGTGAATTTTAAAAATACTTATTCTTTTCACATTTGGAAAAGAAAACAACCTGGAGTGGGTGAGGATTCGACTGTAGTGGATAAATTAACAATTTAAATGATTAAATGTGACATTATAACAGTTTTCTCCTCTCTTTTCTCCGACCTTTAACATCTTGGACAAAACCATCTGAGCCTCCATCCAACAGGCTGAATATTTTATGTCCAGGCGTGTAACTGAGGAGGGATCGACCGATGCGCCTTTTCCTTCCAAGAAGTGCCGCCGGACTGACGCAGGAAACGTTTTCCAACTTCCCTGCCGGTATTTCGGAAAAAAAACGTGCGAAACAAAGTGAAGGCGAGTCGCATCCGCCATAAGGTGTGATCGCGCTCTTCAAGGTGAGGAGCAGCAAAACGGGCGGCGGGATTACATTTTATTTTCTCTGTGGAGGGTTGATGGACCTGCTTGTTGCCTGGAGATCCTGCTTCAGCGCGCAACAGCGGGTCTGGATGGAAATAAAACTAAATTCTTTACATATCTTTACTATTTTAAACCATTCTCACTTGATTGTTATTATGATATTATTTATTCACTTTTGTTTTTGTTTTGTTTTTTTTCCTCATCTGTGAATAAATTAAAAACAAATCGATTCTGGTTCAACTGAGCCAGGTGGGAGCCAACAGTGCTGATAACATGCAAATACAGAAAACGGGTCAATAATAAATGTCAACCTACCAACGTAAGTGAACGGAGACACCGAGATGATTTGGGTGAAAAGGAACAATAGAAATCCACAGCGCATCCTTAGATTATGGCACCACATCGATAATAAGATAAACCAACCAAAAACAAGACCAAAGAAGAAGAGGAGAGAATCAGAAATAACGGATATTCTCTCAGAGTAAGGGATCTGGTGGTTGGAGAGTCCCCAGCATCCTGCGCTTCACGGGCAACAACTTGGCATCTCCTGGAAGAAAATAATCCAAACGCAAAAAAAATAAAACAAGAAGCAAAAAACCAAAATCCAGAGGCAAAAAGTGGCACCGCTGCGCTCCCGATCTGACGCCCGGCAGGAATGATTCACATACTTCCAAAAGGAGGAATAAATGAAAAAACAACGCCACGAAAATCAGTCTTCAGCAGAAAAAAACCCTCCTGGTGTGGACTCTGTGTGGTTCGGGTCCAGCTTCTCTCTCTGCTCGCAGCTGAACTGTCAGGAACACACAGTCTGGTGGTGAGGAGGCAGAAACGGCGGAATTTCCACTCCCACAAAAAATAATGAGAAGAAAAATCCCTGCTCCGAGACAGCAGCAACAAGCGACCGCTGCAGAGGAGGGCTGGAGCAAACTGACACCGGTGCGCCCTGTGTGCGCTCCCGACGCGCGTGTGCGGGGCTGGAGGAGGAAGAAGAGGAAGAGGGGGAGGAGGAGGAGGAGGAGGTTCACGCAACTCATGATGGCATGCGGCTCCGTGACACAATCAGATGTGGACAGTCAGATTGAAGCAGATGGATTTGTTCCCGCTGAAAGGACACGCGCTCCTGTTGTCACGATGATCACATTAAATGCTCGTCTTTAAATGTGACAAAAAGTTGTTCTGAAAGAAGTTTAGGATGTTTTAAATCAAAATGTTTTCGATGACAGCACTAGGACGGAGTATTAGGGCAATAAAAATACGAGAATAGTCATAAAATGACGGGAATAAAGTCATAATATTTTGAGAATAAAGTATTACGAGAAAAAATAGAATAAAGTCGAGGAAATGGCATAAAAAAGTCGTAAAATTACACGAATAAAGTAATGTATTACAGAATAAGCCGCCTCTGTCTCCATTTCGATCATTCAGCGCTTTAAGCTAGCACCGCGAAGCAGTGAAGCGGAAGTGCGCTCAAACACCGGAAGTTTCCTCTATATTTACTTCCGGGTTCGAAAATACTAACTTATTTTCAACTTTTAATCTGACATTTACCATCCTCCTATTTATGTTGTTTTTTTTGTTTGTTTTTTTTAAAAACCCTCCATTCTTAACAAATGTCGCAAGCTAGCGTTAGTTAGCGCAGAAGCACAGCAGCCACCACTGGGATTTATATGTTTCAGCTGGTTTATGTTGTTGTTCAGTGGACTGTTCTGTGTCAGTATTCACTTTGTTGTTCATTTTATGTGGATACTAAAATCAGAGAAAGTTTGTTCTATGTTAACCTTATTTGTTTATTAACAAATAAATAAAATCTACTTGTTCTTGGTTATCCCTCCGGTACAGCCATCTCCTACAGGAGTATAGAACAGCAACATTTTAAAGAGTTCATTATTAACCATTGGTTTCACAAGTTGAAGAATGCCTTTTAATTTGCGTTTTATTGATTAGACAGTAAAATAATTACTGTGATTTGGTGTAATTCACTGTTGCCATCAACGTTGCTTTAATACTAGCAATTCTTATGGAATATGATAAAAGTCAGAATAGCTGGACAAAACGTGTAATAACACTGTCCTATTGACAAAATACTCTTACATAAATGTCATTATATATTATCTAAAAACTAGTTTCCTTCCATTTACTACATGAAAGAGCTTCTCATCCACTTCCTGTATGCTTTTTTTTCATCAGATTACTAAAAAGCAGCAGCGAATCCTGAACAGGACATTAACGGTTTGTCATATTAGCTGACAAACTTCTGCAATCTGGGTCAAACCAAACCTCCGTTTTCCATTCATTTTTATTGTAGGTAATGCAAACGACTGCATGAGAATAAAATAAGCAAAATGAAAGCCGTAAACAATGGCTGTATTTTTTATTCATGACCTCAGTTTGTCTAAAATCCCCTCTGCATAGTAAACACAAGACTGCAGTGCCTCTAATTAACAAAAGCTTCCTTGTTCAGCGCATCTTTAATGCCAAATAAAGATAAAATTGTGACTATTAAACACTTTTTTTAATCTTGTAAAGTGTGATTTGGTGTAATTAATTTAAGCTAGGCTGGCCAACCTTCAAGTTTGTTTGTGTTTTATGAATATGAGCTGTTCACTTTCAGTTCGCCCGTTAATCTCTGCAACAGTTGCTCAGATTAAGGTCAACATCTCAGAGGATTTATACTTGTACAATAAGAGTAAAATAAAACTAGTAAATTACTTTCTAATTTAAACAGTAATCCAAAAAAAGACACACACACAATACAGACTGAGTATCTTCAGCTCTGTAAGCTGAATATTTACCAAATAAAAGCAGTGAGAACAACAGGAGCAGATTTACCTTCAGGACAGCAGCTGGGCTATAAAAATTTAACACTTAAAAAGAACAAACACAGATGAGGAAACACATCGAAGACAGAAGTATGAAAATATCAGCACACCGGTGCTCCAAATACTGAAAATAAATAAAGATAGATTCCTTTAAATATTTAAACTGAGATCACTGTACTTCAATCTTTAAATATATTAACAGTTACACCTCTTTTGGTAATAATTATGGCTTATAATCGACACTAAAATGAGATCAGGGGTAAGATTTTCCTTTTAAGATCTATTTTGATTAGTGAGATGATTTATATTCAACAATTGTATTTTAATGCAGCTTAATTTATAAAAACTGTTGATCTATTTACAAGAACATCTTAAGTACAAGGTTTGCACATAATGAAAACCTAAAATTTAGTTTGCTGGAAAATAAGTCTTAGAAATAAACATTTTAAGTAAAGAAGTGTAACTTTTTGAATTGAATTATTGTACTAAAATGACCTTTAACACTTTATTTCAGCATGTCTCCAATGCACCAAACATCATAACAAAAACAAAGACTAAAACAATAAAATACAATATAAAGATATTTAACAGAAAACAAGGTGAATAAATAAATCAAATAAAACAGCAACTCAGGCTGTATAAAAATCATAACTTTGGTACCATGTGTGGCGGCCATCTTGGATACTGAACTCAGCATCTGACTGTATTTCCGAACAGGAGCAACATTTTTGCAAACTAAACACTGAGAAATAGTTCCTATAATAAGCTCAGCAGATATCCAGTTCCACCAGGTGTTTGCTAATTGCTGCTGGCTAGTCTGAAGGAGCAGAGTGGGGGAGAAGCTGCGTTCTAGAAGGTGGAGCAAAGTTGAATGGTTGCCATGGAGATTAAAGGATGTTCTCTTTGAGGGAATAACATTATTAATATTGTAAAGTAAAAAGAAGAAGAAGTACTCCTTTAAAAAAACAGCAAACCAACTTCAAAGAAAGTAAAAAACGTTTTGTTCTTAGGAAGGAAAATATAAAAAATGAGGGATACGCCACATACACTGAACCATATACCCACAAAAAGAGAGAATTATGAAGTGGATGACTGGAGATGAAAGCAGCGTAAAGACCAACCAATGAGCCGCTGACTTTCCCTGGCATAGCAACTCGCTAACTATCCTCTCAAACAGTTTGTATTACAATCCGAAAAGCCCAACAGACTTTAATGCTTCCGCTCAAATGTGATTCAGAATCCAGTATTGGTCTGCAGATTATTTTTCCACACAGAGGAAGATGATATAAAAACGGTTGGCAGCGACGCACGCCCCCCCGACTCTGCCAAACATGACAGCGGAGCCATCAGTCACTAAGTCAGTGTTATTTCTGCAAAGCCAGAACAGAACTTCAGCTTTTCAAGACTGATTACTGCTATTTGCCTTTCTGTTGACGGATCATATTTTTGTTATCGGCATCTTGACATTTTCACATTTCATGCAAAGCACTTCCATTAATTCACAATCATTAAACAGCCTGATAAATTACTCTGTTTATGATCATTAATCACCAGAAGTTTGTTTTGTTTGCTCTTCTTTTTTAGGTCAGAGTGGAATTTATTAGGCTGCAAACAGATGTTGAGTCAAATTCAGCGTCTCTGTTGTGAAAGATGTTTTTGACTGTAATGGGACTTCCTGGTTTAATTTACATATTTATTTTTGATTCAATAGAAAACATTTTCAATCAGAAAATTAAATTTGAAGACAGAATCAATTGGAAAAATGTGTGAATTTAAAAGACAAATTGTTAATGAGTGCAGAAAAACATTTTCATCAAGTCTTTTGGTGCCTGTGGTTACGGTTTCATTACAAATGTTCGGAAAACTTTGTTCTTAATTTGCGAAAGTAAAAAAAAACAAACAATTTTTCAATTGCAATGTTTCCATTAAAGGAGACACACAATTAAAACTAAAGTTTGTTTATGTAATAAGTCAGTAAAAAACATGCGGCGCCATGACCCTCCAACTACTTCCTGGCGTCTTCTGCCAGCTTAAAAATGGCTCCAAAAAAAAACACACCTTATCATCTTATGGCCTAAATTTTTAAATCAATAAACAAGAATTTTGGAAATGGCTGTTTCAATTAAAAGGGCAGTACAACACATTTTCCAGGCACATAGTGTCATTTTAAAACAAAATTAAGTAACTATCTTACATTCAGTTGGTATAAAAATGCTACAAATATCAAATAAGTCTTAAAATAAATTTAGCTTTGTAATTCCTGAAACTTGGGTCTATGTCTCTTTAAAAACTCCACCTCCTCCATTAACCCTTTAATAACATTTTTACCAGCGTTTCACTGAGAAGGAGCTCCTATAATGAGATCAGTAGTTCCACCAGGTGTTTGCTAATTGCTCTTTGCTAGTTTGAAGGAGCTGATTGGGGAAGGAGCTTCGTCCTCGAAGGCGGAGCTAAGGTCATCCAGGCGTTTTGCACAGCTGAATGGTTGCCATGGAGACTAAAGGATTTCTCCAGGTATGTTTTTGATGAGGGAGTAACATTATTTAATGTTGTAAAGTTAAAAAATATGTCATAACGCTGCCCCTTTAAGGAAAGTTATATTTAAAATGTCAAATTGCGCAATTACATGGTGAAAGGAAACGCAGTTTGTGACTCATCTTTTTCTCTTCTAACCAAAATCATCTTCCCCCTGGATATACATGGAGAGCGCTCTCATGAAGTGCAGTATAAAAACCACTTAAACACCCATAATATTCACAACCTTTAAAGGAGCTGAATAAAATGAAAGCGGGAATTTGCAAAGAGGGCAGAGACGACGAATGAGTGAACGCATGAAGGCTGGGAAGTGCTAGAAAAACCCATGGGTCCTCATGAGGCGTCAGGATCCAGGGGCGACACACGCCCACACACCTGCAGGCGCATGCAGGTAACGTCTGTGGAATGATGGAGGAGGGACCGCCTTTCCACAGCGACACGGACAGACCTCAGCAATTACAGGACATGCAGACAGTGATCCATTGTCTTGCAGCAGCAGCAAGCTTCTGGATCAGGTTCTAATTTCATTAAATGCACACTTTCCATCAATCTACGGTAACTTTGGCATTTTTCACAGATTCAGACCCCATTAGCCAAATTGTGTTTTTTCTACTTTAGCAGAATAGGAACAAAAGTTGGTGAATATTAGTAACAGGAATGCAGCGAGTGTCATGAAGTTTGATCAAAGTAAATTTCAGTGCTTTTATTGGATCTGAAGCAACATGATAAAAAAAAAAATCTGATATGTCAGGCTTTGTGCAACAATGTGCAGCAGATAAAAGAGATTTTACCTTCAAAACTCGTAAAACCTCTCGAGGTGAAACCAAAGTTCAGAAAAAACAAACATGGCTGATGAAAAGGAAGAAATGGTGATGGTTTGTGGACCATTTTTAACAAAGAAAAAACAACAAAAGACCTGGTTGTACCCTGGTTGTTTTGCCTTCTGTAGTTTGGATTCTGCCTCCATGTTTCAGTCACCCTGCTTTCTGATTGGCTGCACGTCACTTTCATGTTGTTCTGATGATTTCACATCATTTTCATTGTTCATTTTTACATGTTAAATATCCTTAAATATTCTTTCCACAAGAGGAAAATCTGCTAAGAATATCTTCATAGACATCACAGTAATCAGAGCAAAATTAGCAGTGAAACCTTGTAAATCTCAGTTTCCAAAGTTTCTAGGCTTTTTTCCACCAAACGCTCAAAACACGCACACTTAATTCAACCCCAATCTGAGCGGATATCGTCACACAACATGAGGTCACGACGCGGATAAGATCTCTCCGCCTGGGACCGAAACAAATGGCCTTGTCTGGTTCACGCAGCAGGAACAAGCTTCTATTTCCACCCCGCTTTAGAGCCACTGTCTGCATCTGCCTTGACCTCTTCAAAAGACCGAATGAAGGAACAACAGGATCCACACCGGCCAGAAAAAGCATCTTGTTTGTCAGGATTCAGGCGAGTCTGAAGGAGAGGATAGAAAAAGAGCAGCGGGTAAAGCTCGATCTGTTCTGCTTCTAGCTTGGCCCACGTCTTTTTTAATATGCCTGAAAACAATACATGAGACTTGACATGAGGTTCGCTTTATGTTATGAATTTTAAACGTTTGCCTCAAAACAAAACCGCAGGGATGACTCATCCACATTGTCTGTAAGTACTTAGAGAAAAATCACCTTTTAAATCCTTTCAGCACTCTTTGCTGTGATTGTTTCGCTCCAGCTCAACAGCTGAATCAAGCTAAGCTAATTAATTTAGCATAGGTGCATTTAATAAGGAAACTAGTATTAGATATTTTAATAAACTTAATGCCCACACTCACAGAAAACTATTAAAAAAAAACTTGTATTATTTGGCAGATTGTACACTGAATTAAATTGAAAATATATAATTGGAAATGAAGATATTAAAATTAACATTTATCCAAAAAATGTTGATGTCTGAATATAAAACCAAGTGGAACGCCTGAAGTTAATCTCACTCCAGTTATAATGTTGGATAGGATTTCGCCTATAAGGAACAGGTTCATTGCATTTTTATTACCCAAAAATAATTCTTAGATAAGGAGATTATTAGTCTGATTAATTCCATATTTTAGTTGTTTTAATCTTCTCACTTTAAATCCAAATAAGCTGTTCAAACGTTTACGTTCACACGTGAAAATGGCTGCCAAAAAATGCACAATAAAACAACTACAGATCTCTGAAAAGCATGAGTAGAGCCTTCTACACAACCAACAAGAATGCAGAAAGTTTTTTCCAGCTGCCACTGTACTGCGGACACAGCAGTAAAACTCACTGACCAAACATGCTCAGCCTGGGTTGCTAGGCAACGGCACAAAGCCTGTCAAATGTGACTCAACAACTGGGAAGTTTGCGAAACGCCTCAACTTCCGGACGCCACAAAACATTAACTTATTGGGGAAAAAGGGCTGGGTGTTTTTATTAGCAGCTTACACCCAAAATGGAAGAACAAAAACATGCAAAAAGTAAAATTAGCAGAATAGGTCTCCTTTCAAAAACTCAAGCAAAGGCATAAAACTGTAAAAACTAACATTTTCAAATGACCAACAGTGATTTTCAGGTGCAATACAGGTTTTCTGCTTAAAAGAAGTCTTAAAAAAGATTTACAATCATAAATACTATGAACAGAAACAGGAATTACGAAAACCATAAGACGCCTTTTTCTTTGTTATAATTTAAAGATTTATTGCTGACAAGGTCAGCCACTGAAATGTTATTGCGAAGTACTAAAAATAATAAAATGGAAGCAATAAAGAACGCTGCTGGCTCGTTTACGGAGAAGCACAGCAGTTTGCCACTGAAATGCAGCTGCTCACAGTGACATGTGGTAATTATTACCATGATTTGTGTACAAGCCTTTTGACCTGAGAGCTCAGGTGAAAATCTGTTATAAATACGAACTCAAACTGGGGGAACTTCAGCTCCGACTTTCAATAAAACTACAAAACTCACAGCAGTTCCGAACTTTCTGTGAAATGTTCAAGGCTGCCGTATGAAATCAGATTCCTGTCGATCCTCAGTCATTGTGAGTCACGTCTGAGTCAGAAACGGCTGAAAGTCGTACCTTTTGTGCCTGTGAGCAGGAGCCGAGCTTCATTACTCAGTTAGTCTGAGCAGCGGCACAACAGTGAGTCAGTGTTGATCCCACAACGTCCAACCAGATGAATTAGGCAACAGTTTGACTGGATCTGATTAATTTCTTCAAGGTTCTGCATTTTAAAAGGTAAAGGCAACCATGTAAGTCACACATACGTTTATTAGATATGCTATAAATCAACACATGCAACATCTTTCCCCTGCTAGCACTGAGTTGGACCCATTTTACCTTCGTACTTCTTGAGTCCATTCTTTAGAGATCTTGAACCATTTTGACGTTTATTTTCACAACCAGCAGCCAAATCTCCCATTCTACCACGTCCAAAAGGATTTCTACTGGCCTGAGATCTGGAGAAACCTCTGGAGGGAAGTGAACTTATCCACAGTTTGAGTTGGTTTGACCTTCGTCAAACATTGCTCTGTCATGTTGGGAGTCTGAGAATGGGAACACGGTGGTTATAGAAGGGTGAACAGGGACACAAGTGCCCCGTTTTCCCACTTTAGACCAAAATGGTAACATTTGTTACATTTCCAGCTGCTGTGGTTCTCGTTCTCACTGCACTGTGAAAAAACCAACCAAACCCTTTGGAAAACCTGTTCTCCTCCCCACCTGTGGGGGCGCTGCACCAAGAACCACCGGAGCAAATGACACTAAAAAGACATTGAGTGCATCGTCGTTCTCCACAAAATGGAAACAAAAATGGAGTGGCGTCATATTTTAGCGGTTGTAGGATTTCTCTCTTGTTGTTGGTAAAAGACAACGATCCATTTCTCCCACTGGCGCTCGACTCTCGTGTTTGTTTTGGTTGTAATTACCCAGAATGCCCTGCACTGAAAGTCCACTTCCTGCTTTTGGAGCAGTATCTGGTCCGCTTAGCGTTCTCATCTGCATTCAAACCGCACCAGAGTTCACGTTAACCGAACTCAGACCAGTACATTTCATTATTGTAATAGTCTTTTTTTAAATTAACCAACTCAGCAGCACATTCCTCTGGACTGCTGTGCCACATGTTGAAATCTTGCCCTTACTGCAAGATTTCTTTGTGTGATTCTTGCTTTGATTGCCTGTCACTTTGCTGCTGTTGCACTGAAATGTCCCCATTGTTGGACAATAAAGTATTTTTCTATTTTATCTGTTAAATTGCCACCTGCAGCTTGAAAAAAGGAAGGACAGATTAACGTTTTCAGCTAAAGACGACGGATGACTCAGCTTTCACATGTGAATAAGGTTTTAAAATACATGGACATCAAAAGAAAATCAGTAGTTATGAAATAAAATAAGAATTATACACGGTCTTAAGTGTATTTTAGCCCAAAAGCTACAAATAAAACCATTTGTTTATCAGCTCAAAAGTGTTCCTTTGTTTAGGTTGTATTGTTTTAACGCAGTTTAAGTTCTTTTAAATGATCTTTTCAAATAACTGGATTTAAAACTTGTCTGTCATCCTCTTGTGTTCTTCATGTTTGCCCGGAGCGATGTTTACTTCGCTTACTTTAGGGGACAACTGTTCAGCATTTTCCACTTCCATGCTCTGGCGTTGGCACAGTCGTCAGCGGTTCAGCCTGGCTTGGCACCGAGAAACCACCGTGGGGAGGCTCTCGGTGCCGCTGCCAGAATCTGACACTTCCAGGCAATCCTCTACTTTGTCAAGTGATAAGAAGAGCAGCTCGTCAAAAAATGTAAAACTGAAACGTCCAACAGAATCCACGTCTGTGAGGAGGAGGAGGAACCCGGGTGGAGTTAAAGAACTACAGATCCAAAAACACCAGTTTTATAGTGTGTGCAAAAAAATGCTTAGATTGTATATTATAAACCAAAACAGAGACTCTTAGTGGTGCATTTTAAATTAGTTCACTCCATACTCTGTACTGAGAAAACTGAGATTTGTTCATCTCAAACACCATTTTGTTCTCTTTTAGTGAATATCAGGAAAATATATCAACACATTTATGCTGTATTTTTCTAAATGAAGCTACAATTAAGTTGTAAATGTATTAAAAAAAATACATTTGATGTCTTTTCCCATTCACACAAAAGTGAAAAATCTGCATTGTTTCTGGTTGGTAACTTAACAAAAGACTTGTCTTTTCCAGCAGCCATTGTACAGTTACACCTGCGCAGGGCAGAGTTGCCAAAAAATTGCACTCAAGTGAGAGTTGCAGTACCTTAACATATTTTTAATCAAATAGAAAGTAGCCATCCAGGAAAATTACTGAAGTGTAAAAAAGTATTTGGTAAAAAGGCGACTCAAGCAGTGAGTAACTGGTCAATAATCAGTCAGACCAAATTATAAAGTTAAGCGTAAATGTGGGAATTTTAAGGACAAAAATGACAATAATTTATGTAAGTAATAAAAAACAAAATGAGGCAAAAGACTTCAGTTTCTTTCAACAAAAGAACGTATCACATTTTAAACAAACTTTTGGTTAAAACATGTTTGTTAACTAATTAACTCAGCGGGAACAGAATCCAGAAATTTTACTCAAGACTAGCGATTCTTACTGAAGAAAAAGTACAGCGCAGTAAAACTACATTTACCTAAGTAAATGTAAGTAAGTAAATGTAACTCGTTACTCCCCAAGTTTGAGTAAAATCAGCAGAAAAAAAAAAAGCTGACCAAACATGCTGGAGCTCTGATTGGGTTGCTAGGTAACGGGCTGGGCTTTGCTGGGGTTGCTAGGTAACGGCGCAGTGTCTGATCATTTGTACAGTAAATGTAATTACTTTTGAAGTTTCTGACACGGGTCATTTTCAAGATACCAAAAAACAGTAATTGTTATAATAGCTGTTTTCAGAAGTAGTAGAAACACAAATTGAAATATATGTAAATATATATACTTACACGTTTATAAAATCGTGTAAAATGTCCTCTTTAAGTCAAAACAACTGTGCCTAATACAACTCAACAGTAAGTGGCAGATTTAACCAATTAGTAACACACTAACCAAGATGTATCTAACATGGCACTTGGGAGCGGGTGGAAACGTGAGACCATCGCGACCCAAAGGTCACAGAAAGTGTGGTCAGTGACCCGGAGTGGGAGGCAGGGAGCAACCAGACTGTGGTGATCACGTTGTGCCGACAAACATTTGGGTTAAATTTAAGACCTTGCTTTGGTTTGAGGTTTCGCAATGGGTCTGAAGGTTAGGCCCATTTTTAAAGAAAATTAAAGTAAGTCGGAGCGTTATGAGGTGATGCAGCCTTTATGTTTGACAGATTTTCATTAGAGGAAACCTGAAATAACAGACGCAGTGAGACGTTGAGGATTGTGTTTGCAAACTGGAATGTAAGGGAGTGTACGTGACAGAGATATGTCATGCTGAAACTTTAAGATAGTGCAAAGTGTGAGAGAAAGAGCATCTGTGTTTGTTAGATAAGACTTTTACAGAACTTGCTGCAACTGGTCCCAGGATTTCTCAGCAGAACTGCTGCAGGAGGTCAGAGAGCGGCGAGGTCGCGTCGACTCCCGAGAACCCGAGCAGTTAATTATTGTGGGAGGTCAAGTCCTGACCAATGGTCAGTTTTATTAAATGTTCTAACAGAGCGTTCACTGCTACTATGGAGGGGTTACTTACTTTCTTTTAACGTTTGAAAATGGCCAGAACAATACCGGTCGTTTTAGCTTATTTTATGGGAGAAATAGCTTTTTAGAACAGCTGGAAAAAAGTCCAGCGTTGCACGTTAAAACATATTTAATCTTCATCCAGTGATTTTACTGAATCCAGAAATTTTACTCCAGTAACAGTAGCAATACTTCATGATACAATTACTTAAGTAAAAGTAAACAGTACAGCTCAGTAAAACTACTCCTGAAAGTAACGTTTTTCAAAAGGTTTTTCGAGTGAATGTAACTAGTTTTGACCCAAGTCGACCAACATGCTGGAACTCTGATTGGGTTGCTAGGTAACGGGCTGGGCTTTGCTGGGGTTGCTAGGTAACGGCGCAGTGCTGTTCATTTGTACTTTCCGTAAGTTTTTGTTTTCAAGACACCAAAAAAAATAGTAACTTTAAGCACTTTGGCTGATTTCCAGAAGCAGTAGAAAGTCATATCAAAGTATTAAAAATAAAAATAACAAAACAGGCAAAATGTTCATGCGCAAAATTCATGGATGTAAACAACAACATTCTGGCACTTTAACAGTTTAAAACAAATTTGTTTTGATCTTTTTTTCTTCTCTTTCACGCCTCCTACATGACCCAGATAAAGGCTAAACGAAGGCAGTCGCGTAAAGACGAGCTGTGATTCGGTGTCAGAAGCGGGAGGTTCGTTGAAGCCATTGTGTCTGCAGCAGAAAGCCCAGCAGCATCCGTGCAGCATCAGAGCAGGCTGGCAGCATGTGAACACGCTGCCTTCTTTGTGGGATTTCTTGTGTCTGATAATGTGGATCAAAGATTGGATGCTGGCTAAGCTGCTTACGTGCCAACCATTGTATTAACATAATCTGCTTTTTCATTTGCAATGGCACGGAGGAAAAGAGCAGCAAAGAAGAGGAAGACTTTCATTTTTACACCTTCACTTGGAAACTTATTGTTTGTGATCCTGACAAGTATTTTTGTTTACAAACTCAGAGGATTAAGAAGTAACTGTGAAAGTGACACAGATGTGTTTGTGGGTATGTTTATAGTGAACTGAAGGAGAAACAAGGAGATTTCATAAGTTTGAACGCATTTAGCAGTTAATACCAAACACTTGTGATCTTTCGCCAGTGTTTGCTTTTTATTTTATTCACTCAATAATAAAAGAACAAGTTTATTGCTCTTGCCATTCAGTGTAATACTTGAAAATGTGCGTTTATTGATAATTGCAATAAATTCTGGGACAATTTATTTGCTATGGTCACAAACCAAGTTATAACATAAACCAAAAGCTAATAAATTGGCCTATTTTTAAGTCTTATATTGATAATGGTATAATAATGCAAGAACACATTTTTAATATATATAAACTTTAAATTCCAATGTACATTTTAAAATGTCTTTCACTGGAACTGCAAGACAAAATTAACAACTCAACTCAGGCGAATTGAGGCCAAAGCCGCAGACTGAAGACTTTTATCATCCAGTTTTTGATGGAAATACAGAAAGAAAAGAGAAAGGAATAAAAAACCCAAATGTAAATTACTGAGTTATTGCAATTAATTGATTCATTAATTTACTGCTTGTTGCGACAGGCCTAGAAATAAAGTGGTGCAAAGTGATTTAATGTGCATCTGATTATTCTGCATAGTTATTTCACATCAGTTTTAATTCAAAGTAGAAAATATAAAATATTTAAAACATCAGCTTCTGTTCTTATAATCCTGTTAAAACCAGATTTAACTGGCGCCATCAACCAAAATGGCACCATTTGCCACACTGATGTGGGTATACGTCAAAATGCTACACCGCAGTAATCAGCATAGCCCAGTGTAACACTCCTATTACCAGTAACCCCAGTGAGCGTTGTGCATCACCAGCCCCACCATCACTGTATTTACATTAGCTAAAACAAATGACTCCAATCCACAGTTCCTAAATCACCGAGAGCAGCCTGACAACATGTTCAATTTTCCAGCTGCCTCGCCTCATTTTTATTCTGTGTGTAACGTCCAGAGTCACGGAGCGGCGCGCAGTTCGGAGAGGAAGAGTGCAGAGGCCAGCGACGGTTTAAAGCCCCATGCATCTTTCCTGTCTGCTGGTTACCCAGTCGATGGTTCACTGGGCCGTGAAGGAGCCGATTTGTTGTCCGCCCCGAGACGAGATCCGGACTCAGAAAGCCGCCAAGCTCCAAGAAATAAAACATGATCCGTCTTAACAAGTAATTTAGTACAGTACAGGGCAGGTTTGTGGAGAAGAGGGAGGGAAATGAATATTTTGGGTGTTTTAAGCTCTCAGGGTTAAAAGAGGAACATGAAAAATGGTTGACTTCCCACCCTTTTTTGGAGGTTTGATATCTACGCTATCCAGTTATCATTAGGATTACTTGAAGATTGGTTTTGTTTATAACTACTATTAAAAAAGGATTATGGGATTTAGGGCTTTGCAGTTTTTTATGGTTGCTACATACAGTTGGAAAGACACCAGAACTCTGAAATGTGGCAAGAACAAAAAAAATAGCTGAGATCAGCTTTTGCACATTGAAAGATACTTTTTTTTTTTTTTAAAAAAGCACTGTATTGTACATATGTTTACATTAAAAACACGAAGGAAGTTGTTCATGTACATCTGCAGTGATTTTTTCAACAAAACCCTGAAATAAAATTCAGTTTTTACTTTTTTCCCTTCAATTAAAGCTGCTGATTTGCTCTTTTTGCAAACAACTTGAAATTGTGATTAAAAACAGACAAATATTGTCTTTCAGAAAAGAGGATTAAACTTTTAAGAGAAAACATAACGTTCTGTCCTTTGTAGAGATTTAAAAATACCAGAAAATACGATACATCTTTGGCTACAAGATCTTAAAATATAAAAACATAAAAAGCTATTTAAGAAACCAGAAGCTCAGAACTTTAATAAATGTCAGTTTCAAACTAAATATTTAGCTAGCAAGACAAACTAAATAAGTGAGCAAGCTAAACATTTATCTCTGCACTAGTTCAATTTTAGTCAGTTCTGAGCTAAGAGTTTATAAAGAGCTTTGCAAACGCAGCTTTTAATTTGGTAGTCTACTTCCACGTCAATTTGCATATTATCTAGATATTTAATTTGAAGCTAAAGACTCAGCTAACTATTTAGCTAACTACATAGTATTTAGTTTGAAGGTAAATATTTAATAGTTAGCTTGCCAACTACCTAGCTTGCAAAATAAATATTTACTTTGAAACTGTGATATTCATAAAGGAATAACACGGTGAAAATATGATGCTAGAACAGGTTTTTTCACGTTTTATGACTAATTATAAAACTCAAACTGTTGGAGTTCATTTTTGACTGTGTATCTTTACAATCTACATTTGTGTGACTCAAAGAGCGACAGAAATAAACATTTTAATGGTATCATCATCTACCAGGCTGCGGCTCTGCAAACCGATGAATGGACGGACGATTCTGGAGCAGAAACCACATTTTTCAGGAAGCAGAAAAAACCCCAAACACTGAGAGCGAATCATTATATCGGCTGATATTTAGCCTCTAACCACTTTCACTATGAACCCGTCCATCCGCCCAGTCAAAGCCCGCTGATGTGGAAACAGAAACGCAGCTGATGCTCTGTGGTGTCATCGCTTCGTCTGAAAAAACAGCAGAATGACTCATTCAGAAAGTAGTGAGTCTCTCAGCAGAGACAGTCACTGCAGCGCATTGATTACTCGCTCAGACCAGACGACAGTTTACAGGCCAATCGATAGTTTGTGTAAATTTTAGTCAAATGAATGAAGGAAGCTGCTTTTTCTGCCACTCTTGGAGTTCAGGGAATCCATCCGCACGCTGACACACCAATCTATGACCTTTTGCATCATGTGAAACAGGTCAGCTTTGCATTAAAAAGAACCACAAGGACACCAAACCCTGAACTGTGTCAACTCAGCAGCTCTGCAGAACTCATTAATCTGCAGCTGAAACTGCAAATTCCTCCATTAACTCCTGAAATTGTGGCTTCGGCTCCAACAGGTGCCGAACAGGCTTCGCCGTTTTAAGCGTCAGCCTCGTCAGGATTTGATTTATGGACTGGAAACGACTCCCGAGCAGATTTTTTAATTCCCAGCAGAGAAATTAAACTTCATAACGAGATGACTTTCCTCAGACTCACTGTTCTCTCGGCCTGATTTACAGTTTATAAAGAAATATTTCTGTGTAACAGGTGTCCTTGCAGCTTGAACAATGGTTGCCTAGCAATGCTGATTAAATAGAAAATCTGCTGTAGGCAAGGTGAGCGCTCGTCTGTGCTGTGGTGGTATGACACGACTCAGTTTGTGTTCAAATTGCTCCTCTGAATGGTTTCTTCTCCACAGTGATGGCTTGTAACGCACATTAACAGCATTCAAACATGATTTCACTGCAACAACGGCACATTAACAACACATTGGAACGTTTTTTATGGCTGAATAAAAACAAAACAAGATAAGGTTCTGATTTCACAGGGATAAAACAAAAACAATCGATCATTCTGATGATTAATCGGATACAAAATTAGCTCATTCTGAAGATTTATCAGTTAAACACAAAAAGCACTTTTAAATATTAGAGACACAAAAGATGCAAATGAGCTCTAGATCCTTGAGCAAATGAAGAAAGTGTTTTATTAAAGAAATTCATCTCTCACTGAGTAATGTCAGAATTATTAATGACAATAATAATTCTATTTATGTTTATTTTATGTTTGTTGTGTTACTAACCCCACACCACTAGAGGCAGTAGCAGACCCCAAAAGACCAGACTGAGGACCAGACATAGAAGGACATAAAAAGCTACAAATAGAATTTATGACCAACTGAGAGAGAAGCTCAAATGCATTCTGAGAGTGAACTTTCTTCCTAAAGGTGAAAATATTACAGATCTCACAGGAAAATAAAAATGGGAGACAACAGATAATATAGGAAAACGCTCCCCCTACATTTCCGGAGTGGAACTGCCCCATATAGTTTCATCAGTGAACTAAACGAAGTGTTGGCCACACCTCGAAATACTGAATAAACATTAAGAGCCATCAGGTTCGGATCGGTGGAGAAAGGTTGTTTATAGAGCACATAATTTCCAGTAAGCTTCATAGCATCCAACTGGCCCAAACATAGGGGTAAAATTTAAAACCTAAATAGAGTCTCCAGTAAAGCAAATTACTCAAAACACCTAAACAGATGTCTTTCGATGCAGAGAACCATCAAAACTACAAACCAAGGTTCCAAATGCCGTCACCAGCAGTCAGATAAAACAGGAGACAATTTCACCAACGAGGCTAATCACTAAAGAAAACAGATTTCAGCTTTTTCTTTGGGAAAAGACAACGAGACATTAGTCCCGCAACTAGCTTGTTTGTTTTGATTATATTTACCCAGAATTCCTTGGGCACTCGATCGCTTAATCTCTTTGTAACGATCTTCGGCCCGTTTCCCGTTCACAGAGCTGCATGTAAATATTACAGGCTGAAGATGATCTTTGGCACAGAAACAGAAACAGTTTTTACCAAAGTCAAATATTGTCAAAATTAAACTACATGTAGAGACAAACAGTTTAGAGACAAAAAAAAAAGCAACTAAAAATACAGAGAACTAATATCTAACAGCAATAAAAGACCAACAGGAAAGAGTTGTAGATTAGCATTAATTAAAGCCCATTTTCAGTGACTGGACTGAAAACAAAAGTCTGCAGATCAGTGTTTGAACAGGAAGCGTTTCGGTTTACTGGTGTCTAAGTGTGTGTGTGTTTTAAGATGCTGTTAGGACCGAAGCCAGACGGTTTGCAGTCTGAAATGTGATGAAGTCTGTTGTGTTTTATATGCACAATACATTATGAATGAGGCCCACCTTCTGCCAAAGGGATGAAATAAACAGGGAGCCACTGGTCGGAGCTACAAAGACTCATTGATCATTATGGATGCTGAAGCTCTGATTCTTTGATTTAATGTTCAAAGATCGAACGCAATCTAATTTCCTAAAATTTAATTTCCAAACCGACCGGACCACCTCTGTGAGAAAGTGCAGCTGCATCATAAACCTAATGCTTCTGTCACATTTGGCAGAAAGGATTTGTGTAAAAACGATGGCGAGTCTTTCAAGGTTGCTGGGAAGAAATCAGAACCTGCCGCAACTCCTGTATCAAATTCCAGTCCAGACTTGAACTGGGTCACTTCAAAACCTTCCTTTTGTTTGACTGAAACCATTCAGAGGTTTACTTGTTGACTTCTGGTTATCTTCTGTTAATCCATTCTTGCAGTAATTTTAGGGTGCGGTCCGGTCGACCCGGCTCGGCGGTTCTCTATCACACTGCAAACCCTTTGAAATACTTGTGGTGGCGCTGCACCAAGAACCACTGAAGAAAACAACATGAAATCCTCTGAAGACTCTGAGTGGTTGCAGGATTTTCCTTTGGTCTAGACGAGCGCGTTTGTTTGGTTGTACTTCCCCCAAAATGCCCTGTGCTTTAGTCCACTTCCTGCTTTTGGAGCGTTCTCTGGTCTGCTTGGCGTTCACATCAGCATTCAAACAGAATTCACTTCAACTGAACCAACACTCAGGATTTTATGCAGATGAATTCACTGTTTTTGGTCTGCAGCAGAATTCGGTTATGTCCCCAATTAAAACAGACTTTCTGTCCAAAAAAACGTTTGATTAAAAAAGCTGCAGTTACAGATATTTGCTCCCAACATAAAACCCGAAACATTTCATTTCCATTTGTTCTCTTATCTGTTTCCATTACAAATGTACTCAAAACCTTTTATGCTCATGTAAAAAAACAATTTTTAAAACTTTCAACCTTTCAAACTCAGAAATTTTAATGTTTTTTTTTCTAGAGAATTTCTGAGATTTTGATTAAATCTTCAACTTTTGAAACTCAAAAACATCAAAGTTTTTCTAGAAAATTTCTGCAATGATCAAATGTTTTTTAGGTATTTTTTCAACATTTTCAACTTTTTAAACTCAAAAAGTTCAACAGTTTTTCCTATAAAACTTCTGAGATTATTAAAAGAAACAAAATGTTTTGGCTGCATTTACTGCTCTGTTTTTTGTCCTTGTAGTGCCGACACCTGCTGCACGGCGTTGACTCATACAGCACGATCTGATCAAACTTCAGCTCCGTAATGTCTCTGCACACCGTAACCCAAATTGAGCTGGAAACAGAAAAACAAACCACATATGTGCTGCAGTTGAAACATTTTCCTCCAGAACGTTTGGCTGTTGCACAAACACACAGACAACATTAAAATGTTTATCTTATCTCTTATGGGAGCCATTCATGGCTCCTGCACTGTGACCTGAACTGATTTAGAGTTTAGCGTAGAAACTTCATCTGAGCTTCTTAAAGTCCGGCCTCGCTGCCCCCTGAGGTCTCTCGCTCCCTCCCATTCCCACAGACGTCTCCTTCAATGATACACTATTGATAAATTGCCCAGCGGATGACAGGGACGGAGCGAGGCGCGCTGAATGAGAGGCGGTAATATCCAACGGTGGAGCAGAGGCTGAAAATGAAAGATTTTATTAATGTCGCTGAGATATTTGCAGTTGTCCGACTGTCATCGGCGAAGCTTGATCGACTGTTCAGACTCCACCTACAACTTGACATGACAAAGGTCTGATTTTATAGCTGTGGAAGAGACAAAAAGAGCAAAGAAATAATGCTTGATACACATTACACTGCAAAAACAGAACATTAAGTATTTTTGGTTTAATTTCATACTGAAATAAAACAAAACTATCTTACAAGTAAGATATAGGAAGTTGTTTTAAGTTAATGATTGTGAAATAATCTGCTTTTTCCTCAATATTAAGGAATTATTAACTTAAAACAATCACCATTGTCTTAGTATACAAAGATATTTGTGGTAGAAACGAGACTTTGTGAGGATTTTGTATTTTTGTAGTGTTTTTTTTCTTTTAATGAAATGACATAAAAACATTTTTTCCACATTAAACTTTAAGACCAAGTTGTATAATGACACACTGAGAAATATGTAAACCTTTCTAAGCTCCAAACATCATAATTATCTAAAAAATGAATATTTCACGGTGATCAGACTCTTTAAACGAAGAGAAGTGGATCTTCTGCCAATCCTGAAAACTCAGTATCATTATGAACCCTATTTGGTTTGATTTACAGGAGCCTCCTCTAATCTAATCCCACCTGCAGTTCATTATTTTAGTTTCAGGAGGTGTGCAAACATCTCATGAGTCAACTGGTGCAATCTCTAGTCACCTCTATGGTGGCGCATATCATCCAAAAATAGAATATTCAGATAATTTCACTGCAAAAAGACACAATTTTACAATTATTTCTGCTCTATTTTCCACTGCAAATATGTTTCTATCGTTTAAAAAATACAAGTAAACAACCCGATGTCATGCAATGGGCAAAAAAACTGACAGTGACTAGCTTTGGTTTTAGCTATTGAGTTGTCAATATAACACACTAAACCTTATGTGTGATATATAAAGGAAAAAGGGACACATAATTGTCAACACTTTGACATCTAGAAAACAAATTCAGAACAAAGTTTTAATTAAGAAAAATAGCGATTAAGAGGGAAGGATGTCAGTTATGCTAGCTTGACTATGGCAACTGTAGCATGTAGATGTGCTGTGGATTTCTGTGTGACCCGGTTCAGTTAAAAAACAACCAAAAAAAGAGCAACTAAGCACCAACAACTCTGACAAATCATCAGCAGAGCAGGAGTTTAAATTAGCTAAACAACCACCACTGTGTTAGCTAGGCTAATAGCAATGGCAGCTAATCTACCGCAGCGATCACTAAATGATCTCAAGATGAGCATCGAGCCTGAAAACATGAAACTGTAACAGACTCAACCTTCTGTTATTTGTGTTTAAGTATTGAATCCTGGTGAACACAGTGGAGCTGTTGCCAGTCGGTTGCTATGGAAACGGGTCTGTGCGAATGCAGGCGACTCAGAGAGCGAGAAGAAGGAAGAATAAGCAGTTTTGAATTGTTCTCCAGCAGTTTTTCTGTGTTATTTCACCCTCTGCTGCAGCACAGCGCACTAAACTAAGAATACCTTTTTCTCTCATTCGTGAAATTTAAGGATGGAAACAACAACATGCAACGTGTTTACAGGAGCTTGTATTAAAACAATAATTAATCAATATTGATTAAAAAGCACCACTTCCACTGGTGGATTATTCCACTTATAACATGACATTTTTCCCATTTTACATCTGCCAGTGGAAATGGTTTTATTTCATTAAAATTAAGGTATTATTGACTGAAAAGAAGCTCCAACATTTTACTATGTGGAAAGAGTTTTGTCATATTTAAAGTGTATTATGACAAACTATACAAAAGATACTTGGAAAGATTTCATCTTTTTGGAGTGTTGTTCACCAGTTTAGTTTTATTTTTCAAAATAAATTTCATCTTTTCCTTAGGCTCTCCAGATTTTCAGTGTTTGCTCCTTCAGCAGCAGCACGATGGCGGATCCTGTGTCTGTTCCTCCAATACAAACGCAGAAGAACAACCTCCCAAACAGCTCATCTGTCTCAGGGAGTCCAACACAAAATTAGGGCCACTCTCTGCTCTCTGTTTCCAAGGCAACCGCTACGGCGGCCGGCAGCGTGGACGCATTATTTACCTCTGCCAGCGGCTGTATAATCCTCGTCACCTGCCTGCTGCGTGGCAAACCATACCTTTGGAGAAGAACGTCCAACCCCCACCAGCAACAGGACCCCCAACACACACACACACACACACACACACACGCACGCACGCACGCACACACACACACACACACACACACACACACACACACACTTATAAACGTAATGTAAATTCGTCATGCTGTCACACACAGATGAGGAAACCTGCAGGGGAGAGAGCAGCAAAAATCCACCCTGCTACACTATTGAGATAAACTCAATATGTTTGCAACCGTATCGATCTAATTTGAAATAAAAACAAACCGAACCTATGCAATAGGACAGTGAATTAGGGCCATTGTAGTTAGAAAAGAAGGAGAAATGAATTTCTGTGTTTTGCAGAGAAAAACTAGGACATTTCTGAGATCCAAAAATGTCAAATTTATCGGAGAAAAATAAAAAACATTAGATTAATAAATTTTAAAAACAAGGACTTTTCTGAGGAAGTCAAAAATTTCAGAGAAATTTTGACATTAATCTCAGGAAATTCAAAGTTTTTTCTAGAAGTTTAAAAATGTAAAAATTTGTAAGAAAACGCCAGAAATTTTGAGATTATCCTAAGAAATGTCCTAGAGAAATTTAGAAGATTTCTGCGTTTCTAAGTACGAAGGTTTTCAGCTTTAGACGTTTATAAATTTGCGTGTTTTTCTATAAAATTTCTGCTCTAAATTTCTGTTTTTTTCTTGTAAATTTTTGACATTTTGAGTTCAGAAATGTTCTTGTTTTTTCAAAAACTGAGATTAACCTCAACATTTTTATTTTTGTTAACTTTACCAACTCGGAAATTTTTTTCCTAGAAAATTTTTGTGATTAATATCAAAATTTCTAAATGTTTCCTTGTAAATTTTTTATCTTTGGAGCTCAGAAATGTTCCGTTTTTTTCTAGAAAATTCCTCAGATTAACCTCAAAATTTCTGATTGTTTTTCTTGCAAATTGTTGACTTTTCCAATTCAGAAAATTCAACATATTTTCAATAAAATTTTGGATTTCTGAGGGGTTTTTGCAGACATTTACTCCTCTTTCCTGTCTACAGTGGTTGTAATACCACCAGGAAATGTTTAATGTGAAAAACATATTTATAATGAAGCGCGTGAAACACCTTTATGCTGCACAAAAACAAACTCCACACACCAGACGCCTGAGCCCCCTGTGTTCGCCCCATCAGTCAGATCCATAATTGGCCGTCCATTATGCCAGAGTTCATTTGCATGGTTCCGGCTGAAGTGTTTACCAGATGTCTGTGGGTGTCGCTTACATGATTAGGCAGCAGTCCTGCTAATTTACTGGGCTGATCCTCTGGGTGCATGTCCATCACTGGTGGAAATCACGAAAAAAGCTACAAAACGGCTGTTTGATGGAGGAAAACTTGATGTTTTATAATAACGACGTTTCTCTGACTAAGCTCGATTTGGCACCTTGTTGTGTCTGTAAAGTGATGGCATCAAAACAAGATCAAAGTCTTGATACTGCAGATGGTTCAGGATTAAGGAAGCAAAATCTGCATTTTCTTTTCAGTTTAATCATGTTCTGTATAAATTGAGCCAGTATGAGGGCTTACTAGAGCTGGGTATTTATTGAACCGTTTATCATTTATCGGGAAAATTGTTTGTCACAAGAAGAATTTTGACTTATCGTCGTCTTGATAAATTTCAGATACAAACAGTAAAAAAATCAAACCTCATTATCGGAAATGTTTTGTTTGTTCCATCATATCATTAAATTAGAAAATATATTCCAATGCAGTTAAATTTAAATACTGCATTTAGGCATATATTTAAATGTATACAGGGTAACACGTTGCATGTTGTTGTTTACGTCCAGAAATTTTGCACATGAACATTTTGCCTGTTTTTTTATTTTTTATTTTAATACTTTGACTTTCTACTGTTTATGAAAAGAAGCCAAAGTGCTTAAAGTTACTGTTTTCCACGTCCTGAAAATGACCCGACCTGTCCAGCAGAAACGTCTGGAATGTACAAATGCGGAGCGCTGCGCCGTTGCCTAGCAACCCCAGTGAAGCCCAGCCTGCTACCTGGCAACCAGAACTCCAGCATGTTGGTCAGTCGGGTTTACAGAGACGAGGGTCGTAACGTTTGCTCATTTGTATTTACTTGAGTAACTTTTTGAAAAACTGTACTTTTAGGAGTATTTTTTCTACGCTGTAGATTTTACTTTCACTTCAGTGACTTTATTATGGATTATGGAGTAATCCATAATAAAGATTATGGATTACTCCATGGATTATGGAGTATTCTTACTCCATAATCCATGGTTTTTCACTGAATGAAAAACAAACACATTTTAGCCAAAGATTCAGACACACCTGAAGTTTTTGTTAAGGCTTTGTGAGTTTTTTATTGATAGAAACTGATTCAAAAATGTTTTCTGTTCCCAGATTTTGTTATTTACATGAAATATTATCATTTTCCACTTAACTTTATAATCAGGTCCATCTGATAATGTTATTTTTAAATATTAAATGATTGATAATTTGATTAGTTACTTTTTACCAAATACTTTTTTAGTCTTGAATAATTTCTTGAACAGGTTCTTACTTTTATTGAGTAAAATATGTTTAAGTCGTGGTACTTTTACTTGAGTATCTCTGTGAAAATCACACATATTTAAGAAGCCAAGAAAATGTGAAAGTTTTTCTAGAAGAGTATTTGTGTTTCCATGATTTCAGTTTCATGCATTCACAGCCATCCAATCACCCAAAATGTGTAATAAATAGTTTTCTTTAAAACATTTTATATTATCACAATATTATCATGACATTCGTGTCGCCCATCTTTGCTGCTGAGTTCTCCAAACATGGAGGTAGATTCCTGGAATCAAGTCCAAACTCGTAAAAAACACTGTAATAAATGATTGACTGCACAAGATTTCCATTTTGTAAACAAGAGGCGTTTCGCTCCGTCATCCAGAGAAGCGACGTTTCCATTAGAGCGCCGGTGATGGACGCCCGCACACAGAATCAGCTCATACATGTTTCCAATCATTTGTTGTGACACTTGGGTATAAACACAGGCAAAGGCACACAAGCACCTGCTGAAACATATAGAGTATGAACTCTGCAAAGTGACACATGCTCATTTGCAGCTGACTCCCGCCTGTCACAACATTACGTTTAATGGACGTCTGGCAGGGAGCTTCCCCACTTCATCCAGAAATTTCTGCAGAATAAGAGCGTCACAACATCCAAATAACACGCTGGGTGTCGCGCCGATCTGAAATAGCAATCAGCAGATGTAAATGTCATCGGGTTTTCAGCTTGAGGGTATTTTAATAGGAACATTCTGATCCTGGGATTTAAATCCAATATAGATGGCTTATCCGATCCCTGTATGTGCTCCAGGAGAACGGCGAGGAAGTGGTTTCAAATGCCACAGAAATGTCACAGATAATATAAAAGTACACATTTCTTACAGGGTCTGACTAACAGACATACTTTTAGTTGCATTTTCACTGTAAATGGGGAAAAAGGCTTTGAGGAATTACAGTCATTTGTTTTGAACTCATCCACGCCGAATAAACTCGCTCAAATACTGTTAAAGTGGCAAAAGTTGACATAACACACTGCAAATACTCTTTCTGTTCTGTTATGTAAATTCAACATAATTATTTTAAAAATACATATTTTTTAGCCAAAGTTTGTACAAAAAGTCCAAAGAGACATGTGTGACTAGCATGCTAATGCTAGCACACAGATGCTAGCTGTAGCACACTTTGTAACTACAGTTAGCAACAACAATGCTAACACAAATGTTAGTTGTAGCACATTATGTAGCTATAGTTCGATCAGGGGATGTAAATGTCATCGGGTGCTAATGCTAGCACATCAATACTAGCTATAGCACTCTATGTAGCTATAACCTGCAACTAGCATCCAGCATGCTAATGTTCACACACAAATGTAACACATTATGTAAGTGTAGTCAGCAACTATTACGTTAACATTAATGCTAGCACTTATATGTATCTTAGCTGTAGCATATATCAAAAGGATGCTAATGTTAGCATTAGCTCTAATATGATTTAATTACTAACATTTTCAGGGTTATCTTTTGAACAAATGTGTATTATCTATTTGTGTTCTGTTTTTACTTTACTGATTTGTATAATTGTTTAGTGTTTAATACATAGAAAACAACCTTAGCGTGTCTAATTTAATTTAGAGGATGTTAATTTGTAAATTACACAAGCACACGTAGCAGAACAAAACACAGACTAGTTAATATTAAGATCTTCACGGAGGTTTGAGTCGTGTTTTTCCATCTCTGGCCTTGAGCCTCATCGCTCACAGATCCAGCATTAAAAGGTTTCTTTAGCTGCAGAAAGAAACTAATATGCTAATGTTAATGCTAACAGAGACGTTAGTAGCAGCACATTATGTAACTTTAGTTGGTACGTAGTATGATAATATTAACGCTAACATGTTATTTCTAGCACTTTGTGCTATATTTGGTAATTACAAAGCTTATGTAAGTTTTGTAGTTCTAGCTACAAAGCTAGCTACTTCTAGCTAGCATCAGATGATAGTTCTAACACACTAGTTTCAACTACAACTAGCAATAGGATGCTAATGTTAGCATTAGCTCTAATATAAATAAGTCAGTAACATTTTTAGGATTTTGTTTTGGGAAAATGTAACGTTCTGTCTCTTTGTGCTCTGCTTTTACTGAACTAATTTGTGCTCTAGTGTTTAATATGTTAACATTAAAATGTGAAGTAAATTGTGAGCTTTGGGTTTCGATTATATGAGATACCAATAACACAAACTAACGTTACAATCCTGCAGGTTGGGAGGTTTGAGTGGCTCTCTGGCCTTGAGCCTCACAGCTGCAGCAGCAGCATTTGCACCCATCCTGCTCTCTGCGGTTTATTAGTAAACCGTGCAGCAGGGCGGCTGGACCAGAATTCATTTGCACCTTCGTGAAGCACAGGGAGGTTGGCCAACATGTTATTCAACTCGCCCCAGTCGCTGGCAGTGACCTGCGTCGACTCTCTGAATTAATAAACCGTGACTTGGCTACAGTGACCCATAAATTACTCCTGTTGTTGAAGATTATCGGCTCCTTTGAAATGCGCTGCTTTGAAGGTGGTGGTTAGAGGGCAGCGGTGTGACCCGAAAGTTCAAACCCCACAACCACAAACATGTCCGTCAAAAGTCTCCAAAACACTAAACCTGCATTCTTACTCACTGTTGGGAAGTTTTCCTGCCTCAAGGGCAAACAGTGGAGAAAACCGAACATGCAGAAGAAATAAACAACTGGCTGTTATATTAAAATGCGCTGCATCGTTGTGGATGTGCTGATCTCTGACTGAAATCTTAATGTGCGTTTTCATTAGTCTGTGGAAGTAAAATAATGCCTTTCATAAAACACAAAAGCCCCAGAGATTTAACTGATTCAGACGGTGGCGGGATGCACTGTTCAAGAATATAATTAAGTGTTTCATGAGGATCATCAGCATAACAATAAAGTCTGAATGTCAATTCCAGGACGCTAAAAGCTCCTGTACAAACCGATAACGGCGTCAAAATTAGGTTTTTTATATTTAATGTCATATTAAGAGCAACATGCATTGAAACTCTGCTGGGTTTTATAAATTCATGAGGTGAGTGGCCATTTTGCTGGTCTGAAATAAAATCAGAATAATATCACCTTCAGTTTGGAGACGAGATGCAGAGGGAGGAGAAATCATTCTTCACTATTTCCCAGCTTCAAAGGTAAAACTAAATTACTCCTGAAGTGGAGCATTTTCTATTTGTTTCAGTGGTAAAACAAAAATATTCATAAACAATATTATGTTTTAGTAATTCAACGAGACGACAGGTTTCTGCAAAATGGAGCAGAGAAATGATCAGTTAATAAGGAAGTTGATTTATTTTTATTTTTACTTGTTTTGTCACTCAGTCAGAAATGCAGTAATGTGTCAAAAACGTAACAGCAGGGAAGTTGGGAATAAATGTTTGTTCTCCAAAATCATCTAGAAACATAAGCATATTTCTGAGAAGTTGAAAATTTCCAAGATTAACTCAGAAATGTTGAGATTAAAAAAAAAACTTGGATGAAAATTTGAAATGTCAAAATTTTGGAAATTTCTTAAAATAAGTTAAATTGAAATTAATTAACTTCCAGAAAAATATTTAATTCTCAGATTAATCTCAACATTTCCAAGCAAAATTTCAACTTTTGAAGCTCAGGAATTTTTTTTGTTTTTCTCCAGAAAATTTCTGAGATTCATCTCAAAATAAATTTTTTTTTTCTAGCAAATCTTTGACTTTTGAAGCTCAGAAATTTCCTCATTTCTTCCAGAAAATTGAAAAGTTTTTCTGTGGAAATTTTACTCCTTTTTCCCACCTGTAGTTGTAATTCGCTGGAAAACTGCAAAACATTGAGCACAACATGTTCAACTGATTGTGGATCCTTTATGTTTGCATTTGTGCTTCTCAAAAACAATCAATGGAATCGCAAACCGAGGTAGATTTAGTCTTGCCAGTGAGTTCAGACTTGCACAAACATCCAGAGTTTAAAGGCTGTCAGTCTAGATTATTGGTGCTCCTAAACGCACCAATAATCCCAACAAGCCGCTGTGTTTTCACACCGCATGTCCTTTTACACGCAGTATAATCCCAGCCTCCCTCACGGCGGAGCCGTGTCACTCAGACTTCAACTTGGACATCTGTTAGCAATCTGCACAGAGAGCGACGGCCGCAGACACTTGATGGAGGAGTCCTCGACTCGACAGGAGGAGAAGCTCAGGCAGACAGAGGAGTAAACAGGGCGCGGAGATGACGGACTGCCAGCAAACCTGGCCTCCCACCTGCGAGCCTTCAGGCCCCCCCGCAGGGCGCGAGCTGCTGTGTGCTCATGCCAGGAGATGATAGCAGGCGGCGAGCAGACGGAGGGCGAGCGTGTGTGCGTGTGTGTGTGTGTGTGTGTGTGTGTGTGTGTGTGTGCGTGCGTGTGTGAGGCTAAGATGAAGCTAACGCACTTCCAGAGATACAGAATGCATGAGAATGATGCTAACAAGGACAATGGATGAATCTGATTTTCTTATGCATAAAGGCTACAGAAGAGGATTAGAACTGCTGAAGAAGAAAATTAAATGTTATTTTTTCAGAATTCTGAGAAAAAGAATTTTTCAATTGAAAGTCAAAATTTGAGGAAACAAGTCAAAATTATGAAAAAATAGGACACAATCAAAACAATTTTTCTCAGCTCTTGACTTTTTTTCTCAAAATTTGGAATTGAATTTCAAAAATTCTAAGTTTTTCTCAGAAAAGACTGAGAAAAACTTCTCTTTTTTTCTTCTGACCAGTCAGAAATGTGACTCAGACATTTTAGTCCGAATTTTTAAAAAATAAATCAAATTCTGAGAAAATAAATTTTAGATTAAATCTGAATTTTGAAATTGAAATCAAAACATCAAGGAAAAAAGTCAGAATTTTGGAATCAAAGTCAGAATTTTCAGAACAAAAGTCAAAATTTTGAGAAAATCTTGTTTCTCTCAATTATACCAGAAATAATTGTATCTAAATAATATTAAATGTGACCTATTATTCTTCCTTTCACTGGCTTGGATACTTTTATGACCAATAAAATACAATTTATTAAACCTTTTGCACAAATCTCACTTTCTTACATAGTGAGATTTTACTCTGCTTAGTTCTATTTTGAGCTGTTTTAAGGCGTCTTGTCACTTTAAATCCAACTCAACGTTTACACTCACATGTGAAAATGGCTGCAGACACATGCACAATTATACATCTTTGAAAATCAGAAGTGGAGCCTCCTGCGCAACCAACAAGAAAGCAGTAAGAGGTTTCTGGGCAGCAAAACACTTATCTTTCCAGCAGCCATTGTAGAGTGCATACAGAATTAGAGACCACGTCTAAAGTCAGGCATAAATCTAGGTAGAGCGTTTTGAAGATAGCTTGAGGAGATCGATAAATATCTGTGAAAAGCACAAACACACCTGCTGCAGCCAAACGTCTAAATAAGCAGCCCTACTTGAGGATGTATGCAGATTTAATCACGCCTCTCTTCAGATCCATCAGCTCCATCTCCAAACCCTACAACATAAATTCAGTTTTCATTTCAAACCAAACTCTAATCTTCCTCCAATCCCCCTCGTCCTAAAGCACACAGATAATGAAGGCAAACACATTTGCAGCACATATGCATGCCTTCAGGTGTGCTGATAACGTGCAAGGATGCGCACACCTACACATGCATCTCACCCTGAAGAGGAGGGAAAAACAGAGCAAATTCAAGATCTACACAGGCCGGGAGATAAAATGTGATGAGGGAAATATCCTGATGATTGAAGCTGTTGATATGTTGCAGCAAACATTCTGGGTTTGAAGAAGTACAAAATGATTAATCGCATGTTTTAAGCAGAAAGAAAAAGGTTGAAATGGAAATGAAATCTTTGCAAAAGGCAACAATCAAAAGGTTTTCCTGAGTGATTAATATCTGAATCACAGAACATACTGAATATATTTAGCATACATGTGAAAATATCCAACATGCACAGGCTTGCATTGCTGATATATTTATATTTAGTGATTAATTATCACAAAAAGCAGCTTTCATGATTAAACAGCTTAATGGAAACTAAACTGGGATCCTTCTATAATCAATTTGTTGTCATGAAAATACTAAATTTCACATCCTGCATTAAACATCTAACATATTTAAACAACTGCTTAAAAAACCCCAACAAAAACTACATATTTAGGCTACATATAACTAGAGTAGCAACATTTAGCTACATTTAATTTGGTGCCAAATATTTAGATTGCAAATTTATATTTAGTTTGAAGTTGAATACTTTGCTTGCTAACTAAATAGCTTGAAACTAAATATGTAGCTTGCTAAATAGCTAGCAAGCTACCAAGCTACAAATTTGGCTTGGTAAATATCCAGATTGTTCAGTAAATATTTAGTATTAATTTGGAGGAAATGTTTAGTTTGCCCCTGAAATATCTGAATAAATTTGTGACCCAAAACAAACCAGGAAATCAATTACGGACTGTCTCAGAACTAAATGGAAAATCCTGGGCCTAGTCAAAGCCCACATCCTGATCTCATTGAGGGAGTTTTGTCGACTTGAAATGTAACATCAGTAATGGTGTTAAATAAGTAAATTAATGTCCTTTTTTACCCTTTAAGGTTGATTAAATCACTTTAAACATTGATATGTTACCATCAAACTGAATATTTAATGGAGCTTCCAAATTTTTCCACATGGATGCAAATGAGCTTAAATGTGAGCCAACGTTTGTTTCCTCTTTACAGCAGAGGAAATGTTTGGACAGTGAAACGTTCAGGGAGAAATACAGTCCTGGAAACGACTTTCAAGCATCAAGTCTCAGCTTTAATATGCGAAGGCTAATGCCTGTAATGAAATAACCTGAACCTTCAGAGCACAAAACTATAAAGCTGTCCAAATAATTACAGCCTGCAATAATGGCTCGGTTAGATCTCTAATGGGAAATTTTCATTCCTCCTGCTGCTGACCTCCTCCGGCTGCGAGAACCGTCGCCTTTAATTCACACCAGAGTCACTTTTAACCTCCTGCTCATAACTGACAATGACTGCTGAGGTTTGATTTCACCCAACGGACGCAGAGAGGAAGATTTGAATCAGGAACGGCTACTAGAGGTAGCCCAACCCAAACATTACAGGAACAGCTACTAGAGGTCGCCTGACCCAAACATTACAGGAACGGCTACTAGAGGTCGCCCGACCCAAACATTACAGGAACGGCTACTAGAGGTAGCCTGACCCAAACATTACAGGAACGGCTACTAGAGGTCGCCCGACCCAAACATTACAGGAACGGCTACTAGAGGTCGCCTGACCCAAACATTACAGGAACGGCTACTAGAGGTCGCCCGACCCAAACATTACAGGAACGGCTACTAGAGGTCGCCGACCCAAACATTACAGGAACGGCTACTAGAGGTCGCCCGACCCAAACATTACAGGAACGGCTACTAGAGGTCGCCTGACCCAAACTATAGCAGATTTTAACAATCAAAGTGTGTAAGCTGCCGCTTATTTTTGTGCTGAAATAAACATAAAATGTTAAACGTTATGAGATGTATTGTTCTCTTAATTCAAACAGAACCAAACTGATTCTGTCCTCTTTGGTCCCGTCTGCAACAATCTGAACATTTTCAGTCCATCAGTTTGGTCAGAAATTTGATTTTATGGTTTTGAAGTCTGGAAAAGAAGGAAAAAAAAAAGAAAATATTTTAATTTTCAATATATAGTAACTCTCTCATTGTCTAAAAGTGCCTATGAATTTTCTTCCTTGTGTCCTTCCTCGGTTCCCTCCATCACCTTCGTTCCTTTTGTTCTCTTTCCGCTGGAGTGTCCTTACTTCCTTCGTTCCTTCTTTCCAAGTGTCCTCCTTCCCTTCCCTCCTTCCTTCTTTCCTTCCTTCTCAGTATTCTTCCTTCTTGTGTTGCACCGATTGCATTTTTCTGGCCGATTGCTGATAATCAATTTTTAACAAGCCCAGCTTACTGATTCAGATTTTGGCTGATCCCAGTTTTTCGTCTGAAATGTTGCTCAATATATCAAGAAAGTTGCTGAACTGGCAGCACTGGGGCGACTGTGTAGCCCAGTGGCTGATTCATATGTTATTGATCTTTGCCGAGGTCAATAACATCGTGGATAAGATCGGCTTCACACGTAAAAAATCGGCTGATCGTCCAAAATTAAGAAAATCAGCAGACAAGCTTTAAAAGGAGATTTTAAGTTGTAAATAGTTAATTCTGTTGCTCAGCCTTGACAAAATGTATCTTGATAAAAGATCCTAAAGTTAATAGAAAAACACTTTAAACTGATAAAGAACCAAAAACGGCTCAGTCATTTTATTCCCTCAGTAATTGATGAGGCCATCGGGGTAAATCCATCCGTCACGTCCTCAGATGGAGCTGCGGCTCACCTGCCTCCGTGTTTTAAAGCCTCTTTGTTAATGAGGAAACGCCATTTGACCCTGATTTGAATAAGAAAAGTATTTGTTCCAACAGGATGTCAGTAATTAGCGTCCTTTCATCTCGCTGCCACTTGCAGAGCGGAGCGTGAAAACCCGCCATCTCCCGCCACCAAACCGTGACCTTTCCAAACCCCCGAGGACCTTCAGCTGCATATCATTACACCGAACCGAAACCATCACCGCGCGTTTGTTCTCAAAGAAGAGACGGAAAACTATCTGCCTCGTTCCCGCAGAGCAAACCCCCGTATGCCTGGACAAACCCAATTAACACCGGCACTTATTAGCGCCAGCGCCGAGCTTTTTTCCTCTAATTAGTCGGCGTTTGAACAAGCGTTTTCCCGACGATCTTTCTCGGTTTTGAACGCGTCACAGAACGTTACGAGATCTCTGTCTTCCTCCCCAATCTTTAAATCAGGCCCGTTTATGCCAAGCTATTAATCACCAAGTCATTAGCTATGCATCAGTTACTCAGGATGCCCACCACGCTTTCTGATTAAAGCCTGATCCAGTGAATATTCATCAATTATCTGTTAAAAGCATCCTTCTTCTTCTTCTTCTTCTTCATCAGAAACTCCCAATTCAACAACCTGGCAGAATCGGGAGATCCTTCTAGACATTTAGGGACACTTTACATCGTTCGGCCGTTTCAGAATATTCACTCCAACCCAATGAACAAATGATTCATCTTTAAGTTCTTATCAGCGGCTCCAGTTCTTCTGCGTTTCCACAATGGCAGCAATTCATGCAAACTCTGCAGCATTTTCTGGAGATAATGCAAAGGTGTGAGTTTATTTCACATTTTCCACATTTCTTTGCAATAATCCAATGTGAATTTATTGCAAATTTGCTGCAAAAATGTTCAGAAACATTTGCTGAAAGCTGCAATTTGTAAATTTCATAAATATTTTTTTATATATATTTGCAAAAAACATCAAAGCCGTTTAATACGAGGCAGATAATCTGTAAAAAAAATAATTTAAAAAATCAATCTTCTCTGCTACGGCCAAAAACCGGCCAATCAGAACCAGGAGGTGGGTCTTAGTGCTGTCAATCATTCTCCTGTACACGCTGCTAAATGTGCTTATGGCAGAGAAACAATGTACAGTTACAGGAAAACTGTTTATCAGTTTTTAGCATCTGTCATGAATGCTAGCTAGCCTTAGCATTCATGACAGATGGGAATGAGCAGCACCACACAGAGGATGACTGTATTTTTGCAGTGTTTAGTGAAATAATAATGGACGCCTTTGTCTGAGATAATGATCCATTTCATTAAAACGGATCAAACTGGTACTAACTGGGCCCATCATGGCCGCTGTCCACCTCCAGTTTACCAAACTGGCTGAACTTCAGAAAGTTTCTGACACAGAAACAAAGCAGAGAAAAGAAAAAGGTCTCCATTAACTGACTGCCTTTGAGCAACTCCTGAGTCAGGTCCTAATTAAAGCGCCGCGTGGCTCGGCCTGCGTTAGCCGCGCGGCGCTAATGACCCGCGGCTTCAGATCTGCTCCAGGACTCCTGCAGGAGTTTGGTCTCACGGTGCATCATGACGGAAATCATCATGACGATTACTGCTTTCTGCCTTCCCCGCCTTATTCTGGAAATAAGGCCGGGATTTAGTTAAAAATTAAGAAATACTGATAAGTGAATACATTTTTTTATCAATCTGAGGTTATTTTGGCTCCAGGTGAACAAACACCTGAGGTAAAACTTGAAATATCCACAACAACTTTACAGATGTGAATTATAAACAATCTCCTTTTCGCCACAAGTTTACTTGACCTGCTGTTTTTATTCAAAACAATAAAAAGTCTGGAAATTATGTATTTCTATCATTTAGCGGCTACTATATACAAAATAAACATTATAGAACAAAAACAGCAACAGGAAGCCATTCATTCATGCTTATTTAGTTTTAATATTTGATGTTTTCACTGTTTTTATATGGGAACAAATTAAAATCCACATTTTCTTTGGTTGAATCCAAAAAGTCTGGACACTTAGATCCACTTTAAAAGAGTTTTAAAGGACATCACATCTGATTGTGTCCTGATTTAAATGTCTGAATCTGATCGTCTGACTTTTTACCTCCACAGGCTATCTGACCCAACCGTCCTTCAGTTTAATTTCAAAAATAACAAACTCTCCCTCCGTTTGATGGACGTTTAATTCTATTTTCCATCTCCTAAATCCTTTCCTGAAGCATTTAACTTAAAACTCAGGTCTGGAGTCAAAGTAATGGAGGTCTGGGGCCGCAGGGGAGCCGAAACACCAAGGAAGTTATTGTATTCGTCAAAAGGCAAAGGCTGATACTAAAAGCATTTTAATAAAAACCTAGGTTAGCGGACATGAAGAGAAAGTGCAATGAAAAGCTCCTCCAGATTAATTGACACTCGTGGGTCCATTAAATACTCGCAGTAGCCTGGTGTAATTTCTCCCGATCAGAGCACTCAATTCAGCGAGGTTCAAAAGCGATCATGGGAGTTAATTACGTTCAAAGGAGTGCCGCCTTTTCATCACACAGGGCTGTGAGGATTAATGGCAGGCGTCACCAAAAAAAGAAATCTAATGGAAGAGTGATTAGCATTCCCAGAAGAACGTCAAAGATTCGCCGCGTTGGTTGATAATCGGAGCGCGTTGCTCTGCCTCAACTTGACACAACATGTAATTTTGTCGCAGAGGGAGACTGGGTTGATCAAGAGGGTTGAGTCGTCTCCAGAAACGTAATAAAAACGATCTGCTGTCCTTGGAACCAGCAGATCCACTTTTCCACCACATTCTTACAGCTAGCGCTGCTATTAGCTGAGCTAACACTGCAGGGTTTTAAACACCTCCTCTAGTGGTGTTGGTGTTCAGTTCGCCTGTGTTTTATTTTTGTAACTAAACGGAAACACGTCGGATTCCACAGCACATCTATTTATTACAGTTGTCATAGTCAAGCTAGCATAACTGAACTACTTCCCTTTCTCTCACTGTTATTGTCTTAATGAAAACCTTTTCCTGACCTTATTATCTAATTGTTTCAGTGTTAACAATTAGTAGCAAAGCACTGCACTCCTTTCTCTTTTACATTTATGTTTTTGTGCAGTTTGTGAGCAATAGCAGCTAAAACCAAAGCTAGTCATTGCTGGTGAAGCAGCTTTTGGAGGACAGGTCTGCTGGACTATCATACGTGAAAACACCCTGAGATTGGGACAGAAAATAAAAAATAATCACCAAATTTCTGGTTTTTAGAGCTGAATAAATGTTTAAAGTTTAGATTTTGGAGTTACCTCGACGCTAAACAGCCTCTGGCAGCGTTTGGGTCACATAAACCTGGTGGCTGTCAGAAACGCCAACGGGTCTCTATCAAGTGGATGCTTTCAGACGCAGCGGGCGGCGCCGGCAGCCCTCATCCAGTCCAACCCTCCCAAACGTTGTGAAGCGTTTCATTGCTCCGCCTCCACCCCCTCAAAGCTCCAGGTTCATTTGATTTCAATTAATTAGCACAAGTTCACAGTGCAGGCCTCCTCCCTCCCTCCCCTGACAATCTAATATGCAAATGTTAATTAGGAATTGATGTATTGCAGAAGGGCTTATAGTAATGACGTCCCAAGGGGGAGAAACTTCACCGGAAAATTTGGTAATCTTCACCGACAGAATATCGGCTGCAACACAAAGCGTCCAGAAAAAAGGCCTCTGAGCCAAACATGGCAGATAAACAGAAACTGAAGCTAAATATGCTGTGAATCACAGGCTGTTATAAACATGTCACTGATGAGAGGAAAACAACGGATGAGAATAACAGGAAGTAAAGTTGTGGCACATTTCATGTTAGTTTATCTCTAATTTTCAGCCAAAATGTGTCATTAAACGCAACAATAATTTTACTGAGTGATAAATTTAATATAGCTGCTTTAGACAATTTTCAAGTAATATAATGACAACGGCAAAATTATACAGAGACACATTCTCAAAGAAGATTTTAATATCCGAAATAAACAAAACAACAAGTAGGAGTCATTATATAGTCTCTGTAAACAGAAACCAGTTGAGACCGAAACACCAGACTGGAGACTTTTGTCTCCCAGTTTCTGGTGGAAAGAGAGAAACAAATAAAATATAAATTATTGAAATTGTTTTAAATTATAATGTGATTAACTGATTGCTTATTGTGACTAGTTGAACCCAAAACAAAATGTTTTTGTGATTTTTAAATTTTATTGTCAGTTTTAGGATCAGGATTGAGGACGGGATGTAAACATGGTGACTCCATTACTGTTTACGTTTCTCACTGTTTGGTTTTTTTTATTCGAGTTCTTAAGCAGAAAGAAATTATATTTAACAGAGAATTTAACTGTTTTCTTAACTTCATCTGTATTGTTTTATCTACAGAATATGGTGATGGAAAAGTTTGAAAAACTTTTACAGCAGGTATTAATCTTGTAAAACATGGGTGTCCAAAGTGTGGCTCGGGGGCCAATTGTGGCCCTTGAAATGATTTTCTTTGGCATTTTGATCACAAGTCAAGAATGTTACAAATTTGGCCAATAAAACAGAAAACGACCCAAATAATGTGGAAATCGTCCAAAACAAAATTGATATTGAAAAACTTCAGAAACATTTTGTTTAACAGGTAAAAGATAAAAAAATAGTGAATTTTCATTTCCCAGGAGTTTAAATTTGCCAGTTTCTAGTGGTTTCCTCACATTATCTATTTTACAAGCAATATAAAAGCTGTTTTAATAAATATGTGGTCATAATAGTTATATTTTACAGCGTTTTCCATTAAGTGGGGTCACATCATCTGACCTGAAGGCAGCTATAAACTTTATTCCTGTAAATGTGCAGCACATGACGGTGACTGAAGGAGGGAAATGTTAGCAGCCTGAGAAAAGAAGCCTTTGTGCATGAAGGTCAACTGAAGGACTCCGGTTTGTGGAAATAACCCTCGTCTAATTGGAAACATTACAGCCCGGGTTAAGGAAATGCCAAATTAAAATTGAAAAAAAGGAATTTGAGGTATTGGACAAAAACAGCGACCGAGACAGTGCTGTTGTTCTTTGATGGGAAATCCATGAAGAAGCTCTTAGAGAGGAGATATAATGATGATGAAGAACAACCTGGAGTGAGCCGGAGCATAAGCAGATAAATCACTAGCAGCGCCGCTCAATGCTAACGCAGAAAACCACGACTTCCTCACAGTGATTCACTCAGGCCGCTTTAATAATGCCCACCATGCATTTCTAGAAAGAATCCCCCTCAAGACAAAATGTATATTTCATCATTTCATTTTATGCACAAATTCCACTTCAGGCTACAAAGTATAGACTTCAATAGCATGGCATGAATATAACTGATAATTATAATTACCACACTTTGCATATTAATCTGCAAAACCTTGAAAAATCAACGCACATTAATGGGACTCCGAGGCAAATGTTTGATGGGAAATACATGAAGAGCAAAAGTGGAAGTAGTGCTGATCTAAGAATCTTTCTGAGAAAAACTAAACGTGTCTTTAGCTTCTGCAGGTTCCACCAACTGAAACCTGAGACTTTTTAAGCTTTTATTAGTGGATTTTAAGACGGATATCGGCACAGAAATCATCCAGCGAATGATAAGTCCCACTGCAGATGCAAAACGCTAACCAGTTAGCAGCAGGTGAGCGGTAGCATCAACCGCCTCGAGTCTAACAATGAAAATGTCCGAGTGTGACTCAAACTTTTCCCTGACAGAAAACTTCAGTGAGAAAATAAAAAACACTGAATTTAAGAGCTTAAGACAGAATTTAAGACTTGTGAATTTAAAAAGTTAACTCGATACATTAATTTAAGACTTTGCAGGAATGTGCAGACACCCTGTTTGAAATGGAAAGTTATGTGGAAGGATAAAGTTTGGTTGGGGAAAAAAGCCAAAGTAATAGTAGCAGACAGCAGGATCAGAGTTGGATTAAAGTTCATTCAGAAGTTTGAAGGAAGAGACAAAAGGCATGAACAACCACAGACATCAGATACATAGAATAAAATAGGTAAAGATTTCATAAAAAACTCATTTTTTCATTTTAAATTTGACACATTTTGTGGCCTGCAAGTTGTTTTAATCTGCCGGTGAAAAGTTTGGACACGAAACAATCAAAGTCTTTCTAAATAATTATCCAGAGAAAAAGTTGTCCAACATCTGTACCAAATTAAAAGCCAAATATTTATTAATCCAATAATCTGTCGCTGTGCTGCGCTGGCAGAAAAGCAGCCGAGTGAACAGAAGAGTCCTTCAGAAGCTCAATGACTTATGAGACAATAAGATGTGGAGACGGCGGCGACAGCCGGCGTCTCATCCATCAGAGCAGTGAGTTTATAGAGGACCATAAACCATTACGCCTCATCATTCAAAGTAAATGTCACGCTGTCAGTCCGGGCAGAAGCAATATCGCCGGCTTATTGTCAAACTATTGATGGAGAGACAAACAGCACAGCAATGACTCTGCAGGAAAAACTTAGCCAAGAAGGAACAAGGTCACAAAGGATGGAGGCGAAGAGGAGAAGCTGCAGCGACTGATGAAATTACAACGTCGTCGTGCTGAACAGCGTTTCTGATTCTGCTTCATTTGCATAATCGCACCTGTCAAGTCGTGAGGGAGAGCAGAGGTTTTTACTGAAGATGGCGCTGGAATCAGAGCTGCTTCGCTCGGCGGGTCACAACAGCCAAACGCCTTCGATCCAGAGTTCAGCTTGTTTGTTTTTACGGCATATAAAAGCAAAAAGGCCCTTTAAAAACTGCTCTCAATTTAAATAAAATTTATGGAACGATGCATGAATGCAAAGCCTCAGAACATTTTTTAAAGTCACGCAGCTGAGAGCGACGATGGTTCTGTAAACGATTTGATCGTTAAAAGATGTTTTCTCCGGTGAAATGTGACAGAAATACAGAGTTTCACTTCCGCTAATGCGCTAACGGTGGACAGCGACTTCACTAATTGGTCATGAAGCGCTTTTGCTGGCCTTGAAAACATTTAGCGCATTTAGAGTTCAGCTGAATAAAGTTCAATATCTGTGTTTAAGTTTTGGTTTTTGACTGCTGGGAACATTCATAAATAAATCATCATTAAACAAATAAAGAAATGATGGACGTAATAAAGAATTAAACGAATTACAAAGGTGGACTGGTAATTTTTAGACATTGGAAGAAAGAAAAGATGTGAAAAATATTTTTTTCTATTTGCTTCTTTACTTTTTCCAGTCTGGAAAATATTGAAATATTTTGATTTTTTTCTACTTTCCAGGCTGAAAACTCAAAACTTAAGGCTGCGAAATGTAACTTTTATAAAAAACATATTTTCAAAATATTTGTTGAAAGTGTCGCCATGTTGTGGAAGTTTCGTATGAGATAGTTAATATGTGAAAAATTGATCTAAATATTAACAACCAATGAGAGCCAGGAGGCGGGTTTTATCGCTGTCAATCACCCTGTGTGTGGTGCTGCTCATTAAAGCCAGTTAGCATATCCATGGATATGCTAACTGGCTATCCATGGATATGGACTGTAAGTTGTTTCTCTGCTATTAGCACATTTAGCAGCGAGAACATGAGGGTGATTGACAGCGCTAAGACCTGCCTCCTGGCTGTGATTGGTTGTTTTTGGTCTGCCTCATAACATACTGTCATGAAATGGTGACACTTATGTAAAATGTCACCATACTGCACTGCAAAAGCACAAAATCAAACCAAGTCCAGTTTCCGGAGCAAATATCACTTAAAATAAACTAAAACTAAGATTTATGCGCTTGTTTTATAAATTATGAGCTTGTTTTAACTGAATAATTAAGTATTTATTTCTGTGCCAGGTTGTTTCACTGATAACAATAAATAAGGCAGTAAAATTAAGGAATTACTGGCTCAAAACAAGCTCCCATCCGGAACCGAAAAGTTACCTGCAAGTTAGTTTTGTCTTGTTTCAATTCTTCTAAGATATTTGCACGAGAAACTTGGTGTGGTTTTGTGTTTTTGCAGTGTGTAGCTTCACAAAACCACAATAATTAGCATAAAGACCAAACCTAAACGAGTGTCTATTACATCACCGCTCTGAGAATTAATTTCCCTGTTCAGGATAAAAGGATTAAAGCAACGCGGCTCTTCAGCAATCCAACCCCGGTTTTAACCAGCCGACCTCCAGCCTCAAAGCTTTCCACCTGAACCAAAGCCATAATTAAGAAAACATCTGTTGCACATCCTCCACCAGGCCACTGTCATTACATGCATATTAGGAAATTTATCGCCAAGGAAAACAGGCGGCCGGTCTGCTGGCAGACGCATCAAAGGCTCGGTTCTCAGGAGACGGATCTGAAAACGCCGTCCTGATTAAGTCCCCCGTGTGGCGGCGGAAACATCCCCTTCCTCCATGTCCGTCTCTCAAACGGCCCGGTTCTCTTCACGCCGTTTAGTTACGTTTCATTATGCGCCTCGACAAGAACCAGAGTTGTGTCTTTGCTGCACTTTTTCCGGCTTTATGAGTCAGTTAGGAGTTCAAGAAGTTACATCGGTATTGATGTGTAAGAAATGCCAGCCGGTGATGCAGAATGAAGGTCTTGGAGGAAGGATTTTCACCACGGAGACAATAAAGGTGTATGACCTTTCGTATGTGAATGGAGTGTTTTATTATCTTTCCCTGATAAGGTCACAGTTTGAGTCTCTGCAGCACATCTAGCGTGAGCCTTTAAGACCACATGGTGCAACATTTGTATCATTCCCAGATGAAAAACTTTTGCTACAAGGAATATTGTGAATCTGCAGGTCAAAATGCAAAATATATAAATAACTGCTAAACAGGCATTAATGCACTAGTTACACTACACCACTACACTGAGAGGGGATTTAGCTAATGCTAATGCTAAAGTAGAACAACAACACTTTATTTAGCAGAAGCTAATGCTAAAGCAGAACACCATTTAGCATAACCGCTAAATAAAACATTAGCTCCTCTATTAGCATGTTAACAGACATTTCCCTAGATGAAGGACAGAAAACTGGTGTAACTATTTGTATTTTCTGTGAAACCATTCTGCTGTCCATCTGTTTGGCTGTCATCAGCAGAGAGGTCAGCTGCACCTCTGTGCTCTCCTCTCCCATCTCATTATCAGAAATCCATATCTGTTCTGTCAGGTGTGAGCGTCCAGGTGTGAACCTCGTCTGTAACGTGTCACAGCTGCTACGAGAAATAACCAAACTTCTGCTTCACTCTCCATGAATTGGAGATTTCACGTCGGAGTCGTGCAGAAATCAGCTCCGCATTCCTCCAACTTGTGAAGAAACGGTCCGTCTTTGGGGCTTCTTCTTTGTAAATGTCACCCTCCTTCAGACGTCCCTCAGAAAATGTCACCTCTCCACCCTTTTCATTAACTCAGCAGCTCGCCTCTCGATTATACACCATATTCCATTACAGGGATCACAAGCCGAGGGCGAGGTTCCCCCTGCCAGCCGCCTGTGATTGAGAGGCCGCAGTCGGCATGTTCTGCCGTTACGGTTTGATGTTCGCTTATCCAGATTTTCCACCGTTTGTTGCAAACCTGCAAAGGGAGAAGAAAACTAAAGATTTTTTAAAGTGAAATTATGTAAGTCTGGACTTTTAAAGGAGAGAGAAAAATGACTTTTCCTGTCCTGCTTCCTTTGTTGAAGTTTTGAGCTCTAAATGTGAAGCACGACATTGATACTACATTTAGCAGAAGCTAATGCTAAAGCACAACATTAACATGGTATTTGGCAGAAGCTAATGTTTAAACTCTATACTAGCTAAATAACTAGCACTCGTTAAGATTACTTTTTTAGAAGTTTAACGACTTCCTTCTGGTAATTCTGCATCTTTATTCTCATAATAACGTTTTTCTCAATGTTTAAAAAACAAAAACTGTTTGTCTGACTGTAATAACTTGTAGTATTTTAATCCATCCCTAACCTTTTAGAACGTGCAAGTTATATTTCGACTGATTAAATTCTTGGTAATTGTCATTAAATTAACTTTGAACCCCTTTAAGGTCAAAGTAAGGTAATATATCACCAATAATCTAAAACACTGAAGGATTCTGGTGTCTCTGCTTCATTACGTTTTAACTCTGGTCATAAAGACACTTCCTCAAGCTAAACATATTTTGTCATTGTGGTTTTGGGGCAAAATTGTAACATTTCACCTTCGTGAAGCAATTTATATCCTTGGTGCAAGCCGGTAGATTCAAGAGTGCCAAAGAAATGGTCGATAAGTCAATGGGAAATGAGGTCATTCTGTCTGTGTGCTCTAAATAATTAGCTAACTGGATTGCTGAAGACAGATTCCCAATGAGAAGATCCTGAATTTAAAATCCTCAGCTACACAGGAGAAGAAGAAGAAACTTCACTCTCTAGGATCAAAGATTAAATATTTTAAAAAGTAGTTATGTTTCCTATTTATGTAGAGATCACAGGTGAAATACACAAATACTTGATTTCCTTTAAAAATAGAGTTATACCTGCCCAGGCCTGGTTCCAGTGGTGTTCACCAGGACTAAGGTTAGGAACCCAAACTTTTGATTGTAATTCATATCAAAGTTTACAGGTTCACTTTAAAAACAAATAAATAACTCACTGTCCAAGGTAGAAATGACTGATAAATGATTAGTTAACAACTTAGTAAACATAAAAATCTCAGTTTTTATGAAGGCAGCTTTTAATCGATAAAGCCATTGGTTTCAGAAAATGGGGCTAAAGTGTAAATGTACGAGATATATATTAAAAAAACCAGCTTGGCGGTAAATTAATAATTGCAAAATAAACTTCAAACAAAAACAGCGACTGACTGAACGTTCTGCTCTTCATGTGGGAAATGTTTCAGTGTTTTCTGGTGTTGAATTGTGACCTCTCAGTGGAGCTGTTGGAAGTCAGTTGCTATAGCAACGAGTGTGTTCATTAGCGTAGCCGAAGCAAACAGCGAAAAAGAATACAAGTGGTTTTGAGCTGTAATTTCTGCTACATTATTTTCCCCTTTGTGCACTAAATTAATACCTTTATATCTCCTGGTTTCATTTTGTTAATGCAAAATTTTTATTTATAAAGATATATGTTTTTTTTTTTGTTTTTTTTAATTATAATAGACTGAGTTTTATTGGAGTTTGAGATTTGGGTTGGGTTTTTTTTCAAGTCTGACTGTCAGATCTGGCAACCCTGATTTATTTTTCAATAAGGCAACATTTCTTTAAAGTGGTTGGTGGAGTTGGTTTTTGTCTTTTGTTAAAAAAAAACTAACTCTATATTAATCCCGGTCTGCATACATCAACCCACCTCATGTTTTGTTTAAGCCGTTTTACTTCCAAAATGAAATCTGGAGACCCGATACAGTCTGAAAAGTAGGCGCAGCGACGCGGAGGCTCTATAAATGCAAATCAGGCGAATCTCAACGAGAGGAACATCTTCCAAATGAATACAAACGCCCAAAACAATCCTCTTAGTCCTCTCATATTACTGTCAGCTGTAAACCTTTTTACTCGACGCCCGCCATCACTCAAAGTCAAGGACAATATTTGTTGCTGCTGTCATGGAAACGGAGCAGGAAGTAGGAGTTGCACCCTTGACACCAAGCCATAAACAAGCCACCCAGGCATCTGATCCACGATGCATAATGCAGCGCTGCGTAACCCCCATCCTTCTTCACTTTCCCCTGCCTCCGTTGGTTCCCTCCATCTGCTTTAATCACATCCAGCTCTTCCCCCTTTGCCCCTCGCTCCGTCCCACATCAGTCGGAGGTGAGGAGAAAATTAGCTCCTCTGGAAAGCATGCGGGGGAATCAAAGTTCACGTTCGGTCACGGCGTAATTAAAGATGAAAATGTAGATTGCGACATGCAGAATGAAAATAAATTTAATTCAAGATTCAAAATTAAAATTGCCCCCTGAATTGGTCTCTGGTGGATACTTGAGCCGATCGAAGCGCCATGCAATTGTCTTAATGTGTCCGAGAGCCCCAGCCGCGTCGCATTTTATGATTAACTTCAGTTGTGGAAATTTAAACCACCTTTTGTCTAATGAACAAGGATTGAAGGCTGCAAGGATCCAGGTGGAAGACAGAACAGCAGCAGGTGAAACCAATTAAACCCAAAGCAAGAATCACATCCACCTGCAGCACCAGGAAAACAATCTGAAAGGAAATAAATAAATCAAGACATGTGCGTCAATAGTGACATGTTTTATTTTATTCTGCTGCCTGCTGACCCTCTGCAGTAGGCAGGCTACTGCACCAACAAACATGCGCTCCTGTAAAGCATGCGATGGCCGAGCATCACTTTTATTCAGTTGATTCCACATTAAAATGACCACAGGATGCTGCGCGGTCAAACAGAAAGGATGACAACCAAACCTCTGATGTCATTTTTATAACTTTTGATGAGGAAAGATGCGCGGAGGTTGATAGCAGGCAGCCATTAGTGGAATCACTTTTTACAACGTTCATATAGTTTATAAATAAATATGAAAACAGATCAAATCCTGCATTATGGAGTCGGTTCGCGTCTGACCATCAGTAATGGAAACGGAGCAGGAAGTAGGAGTTGTCATGTAGCTCCGACATGTAGCCTAGCATGTATGGGGAAAAACTGGTTAGCATCTCGTCTTTTGTGGGATTTTAAGGCTGCGGTGCGAAGGGAAAGCTGTTTATGACAGTCATAAATCATGTGGTGTGAATTCAGGAAAAGTCGGTAAATTGATCAACACTTCAGGAGGGAGGAGGTTTGTGTCGGTTTCTAAACGAGCTACCGCCGTCTGTCAGCCTCAACCAGGTTGTTACCTTCATAGAGATGAGCTGGGACAAGAAGATCCATGAATAAACTGATTAAAGCAACTTTGCAAAACAATTTCAGTCACTAAGTTTCGCTTGAATGATTGACGAGTTGAAAAGGGTCAATTGTGCTTGTGACTGAACTGAAAACCAAATGTATTAGGGGAAAATATTAAAAAGCTGCAAAAACCAAATGGTTGCCTACCAGAGGAAAACACGTCAACACAGCAGGCGAATGCGACCCAAAGCCGATCGCTCGTACATCCGCAAGATCCGCGTCATAAAAACAGCTTTTTATTCTTTGGTTCATCCTTTGAATTATTTTTAATTGTGTTACTTCATATTTGCAGACAGCTATGTGGAGCCCTCTGGTTGTTTTAAAGTATTTTCTGGATAAAGTTGGTGTTTCGTTGAGGTTTGGATGACGGTTCTGCACTCAGGGCGACAGGTTTCACCGTCAGCGCGGCTCTCGTTATACTGAGGTTGCCTTGGTGCCACGGCGACGCCAGATGACGCAGCTCTCACTCCCATCTGTCCCGGCCTGCAAGCGTCTCGCAAACCAGAAGCAGCACAGATTGTGGCTCTTGTGTGACTTCGCAGGCACAGCGGGCCGCGGCGCTTTCGCCGGGCCCGACGGTCCTACGTCCCATATGACCCGCGCTGGACGTGGGAAAAGCGCCGGTTGCATGAATGCTCAGTTGGGTATCTCTCAATCTGCGTTGTCCGCAGCATCGTTTTCAGATTGGGAGGCTTCTTTTGAAAACGTTCAGCTGGAAAATTAACTGGAAACCGTTTGGTAGGAAAAACCACAGCAAGAAACTGGGCATGTGAAATCTATGAGGGAAATAGATTAATGAAAAATCATAGAAATGATGTGACTGTGAGTACGATGAGATTACAGAGCAGCAGATTACAGGTTTGGACTCTCGGTTCTGGTGTGTGGAGGCGTTCGGTGCTGTGGCGAAAGTACTGAGTGCAGTTAAACACTCTGTAGGCCAAATCAGCCAGGAAATCTCTGGGAGGAAGGAAGCCGGCCACAAGTCGCACCGTGAAGCCAGAACACTCTGAAACACAGGAAGTGATGTCACTGCACCTCCTGACTCAGTTCAATACTCCCATTCCTCACTTCCGACGTCCATCATGGCGCCTCAAATGATTAAGTGACGCGTTGAAAAGGGTTAATAGTTTGGGTCATGCAGAACTGATCTGATCGTTTCCATAGCAACGAGCAGAAGCAAGAGCTCATTGTAGCTATGACCTCATCTATCACACGCGGGTCTAGATCAAAGAACACCTGAGATAATGAATGTTTGAGTTTCAAAACATCAGTTCATATCCAACCGGCTCTTCAAACCTCATCACTGTTTCATCACAAGGATTTTAACTATGGCAGAGATTTCAGTCGGCATGTTTTTTCCCTTCGGCTTTGGCATCGGATATTTAGTTACAAGAGGGATGAGGAAACTTTGTGATAAGCTTTTTCCAGGTAGCGAAGACAAAAGAGGTAACTCGAAGGACGAGAGCAATTCTTCTGGGTACGATCGTTTTGACAATTTTCGTTTCAATCCTTTCCCGGCTGAAAGGATTGAAAACACTTCCTATTCTTGGGGGCGTGGCCTGAGTGATGTCATCATCAATGATGCCATCAATACCATAATGCCATAATCGAGGACACCCGATTATGATCAATCACTAAAAGTTTGGTGTTTGGAGTTTATGTGCAGGAGATACAAGTTTCATGTTTCATGGTAAATAGGTGAACTTTGACCCCTGGTAACGCCCCTTCAGCATGCTCAATAACTCATCGTTTTGATAACTTTTAATCGGCCATGCCGTATGAGCAGACTGACCGAGTTTGAAGCCGATCAATCCCTAAGAGGAGGTTGATCAAATGCAAAATGGGGTCGTACATATACGTGTGATATATTAAAGAAAACGGGACGCAGTGCTTTGCTACCAATTGTCAACACTAGGACAACTGGGTAGAGTGCCTTCTCCGGGTCGAGGGGGATGTCCTGCCTCAAGAGGAGGAGTTCAAGTATCTCGGGATCTTGTTCATGAATGATTGAAGAAGGGAGCAGGAGACATGCGGATTGGCGCAGGGTCCACCGTGAAGCGGGCGCTGTACCGGTCCGTCTGGTGAAGAGAGAGCTGAGTCTAAAACCGAAGCTCTCGATTTACCGGTCGATCTACGTTCCTACCCTCATCTATGGTCATGAGCTTTGGGTCATGACCGAAAGAACGAGATCGCGGATACAAGCGGCCGAAGTGGGTTTTCTCCGTAGGATGGCTGGGCTCTCCCTTAGAGATAGGGGGAGAAGCTCAGTCATCCGGGAGGGACTCAAGAGTAGAGCCGCCGCTCCTCCACATCGAGAGGAGCCAGTTGAGGCTCAGGCATCTGGTCAGGACGCCTCCTGGACGCCTCCTGGACGCCTCCCTGGTGAGGTGTTCCGGGCACGTCCCACCGGGAGGAGGCCCCGGGGAAGACCCAGGACAACTGGCTAAGGTCAGAAATAGTTTAGTAAAAATGAAATAGTGAGGGAAAGGAAAGTGGAATCAAAATCGTATCAAATCCTTTTAATATGTCAATAATGATAGCTTGACTTTGACAACCGTAGCATGTAGATGTGCTGTGGAATCCTGTGTGTTTAAACAAAAAAACGAAAATTGGGCCCATTTTGCATTGAGCTTAATTTTTCACTGAAGGACATAATAATTACACTTCATGTTGTGCTCAGTGGAGCACTCCACATTATATTCTGTTCATTAAAGAGTCTTTGGTAACATTTTTAATATGTGGTCATTATGTCAGGCATCATAGAAACACAAGAGGGTAATGAATCAGTGAGTTTCTATCATTAGCTTGGCATGTTGTTTTACTCATTGAGTTTTAAGATGTGGACGATCTCTCACGTTTAAAAACACTCAAATGTCTCCACAAACACAAGTTGACCACGTTTGCCACATCTAAAATTTATACATAAACTGTGTGCAATTTACATGAAATGTGAAGAGAAAAAAAGAAAAACCTTTAAAACGCACCAGATTGCTCTTTGGGTTTTCTCTGGGTATTCTGGTTTCCTACGACGGAGTTTTAGGGCCATGCTAAAAAAAACCAAGATTTTAAAGTCATAAAAAGAGAAGAAGGTAGTAGGAGAATAAAGTCAGCTTTATGGTAATGATACCTTTACCATATTACAGTACCATAACATTAATATTAGTCATATTACGAGACATTTTTCAACTATTCTTGTGATATTATGACTTTTTCCTCATAAGGTTGTGACTTTATTCTCGTAATTTATTTTATATATTTTATAATAGTAAGCAATACTCCTGTTAACGGAACATCACTGCTTTCATCAACCATCAAACATGCAAATCTTTGTTACCTGGTAAGCAAAGCACGCGCCATGTACCTATTACTGATGCATTAAGCGCATTTATAAAGCAACAACTCTCGCATTAACTACAGATTGCCACCATCAATCACTATTAGTGCTCCTGACTGCAAAGCTTCGTCCCGTTCTCTGCATCCGATCTCTCCAGTCAACTATCTGTAAACTTACATAACCCATCTGGTCCTCAGGAGGCTGCGGCGGCCGGCTGAGATCGTATCAACGCACGGGTCAAGGAAGGCGATGACTAATTCATGAGGCTGTTTGCAGAAACCCTCATTGAAAGTCATTAGTCGCTTGTCAGCCGCGGCGCAGGCAGCAGTGGGTGTCTGGCCGTGTTGTGTGTCATGATGGGGACTTTCACAAACAAGATCTTTCTGTGCTGTTCAGACCCCGAAGTCACAAGGAAGGCAGCAGAGGTGCGGATTGATCCATCAATCTGGCCTACAGTTTCTTTTGAATGCATTTGTGTGTTATTTAAAACTCTGATAGAGATCTCAAGTTTAGCACGGTTTTATTCTTGTTTTAACCAATTCCTGTAGCGGCCGGTCCTGTGATGGGAAGCTACGTTAAGGTTGATCTCATGCATGTTATGTAACAGTTTTACCATTTACCCTCCCTGAAACTCATCCTAAGTCACTTGACCTCATCTAAACATTTTACTCCTACGTCTGCAATTTATGAATCACTTATGATTCATAAAGGTTTGCTTCATATGGGCATTTTGTAGGCAGGAACATGTTTCAGTTATACTTTCGGAAAGCCGTTACCAAGCAACCCCAGCGGAATTCCGCCCGTTACCAAGCAACCCCAGTGGAATCCCTTTACCTAGCAACCGTAGCGGAACTCGAACTTATTCACGTGTGATTTTGATTGCATTCCTTATATAGACTGCAGTTGGAAAATTATTTGTTCAAAAACGATTTGCAGACATTTGAAATGGACGAGCAGACAGTCACGCTCCTGTCCAATTTCCACGTAATTTTTTAATAAAAAACAAAATGTGAATTATGTTGGTGTTGATTTTAATTGCAAACCAACAAGAACTATTATTCGAAACTGATTGTCCACAGGCTGGAATAACAGCCATAAATGAACTGGACAATAGATTTTACAGATAAATTTAAACCCTACTAATTATTTTTGCTAGTCTTAATTTGAGCCTGTTTTTTTTTTTACAAAACTGGAGTCTCTCGAGCTTTAAGACCAAATTACTGATGTCAGTGAGCATTTAATGAGTATTATCACAGGACATCCAAATAAAGCACAAACAACACATTTTTACAGACAGAATGCGCCTTATAACGAAAACACTTGAAGAACTGTGTGTTTCATGCCCACCCGACTATGAAAGGACTGAAGACATCTTTCTCTCTCTCGAGGCTCTAATTAAAGTTGTCAGTAGGTGTTTGTGGCACGAGAAAAGGATTATGAGTCCTGGTGCTGGGTCTCAAACTGTGCCGACAATATGGTCCAACCACAAAGCCAGGGACTTCTGGGACCCGAGCCAGGCGCTGATAGATCCATCAACATGACGGCTTGAGTCAGTGATGATTGCTCTCCAGAGGAGCAGCTGTTGACAGGGCACTGATGCGTGGATTTTTACCACATCTTGTTCTTCCTGTATTTACACTCAGGATCTAAACAGGTCGAAAAGAGCAAAGGACTTATTATGTCTCCTAAATGCCACCATGGGGTGGTACGGCAGCTGATCCAGTCCTTTATTAATGTACAACATGGATCTCATGTAATTTTTTGAAGTGTTCTTGATCAATGAGCATTTAAAGGAGATGAACAGAATCTGAAACTTATGTCCTGTGGGTGATTTTTCCCCACAAAATCACTTCTAATTCTAAGTTAGTCTGGTCAAGTTCTGCCTATTTTGAGTTTCAGAATAAGATATTTTAGGGCGTCTTGTCACTTTAAATCCAAAGAAACTGCTGCTGGCCACGCCCCCAACTCAACGTTTGCACTCGCTTGTGAAAATGGCTGCAAACAGAAGCGCAGTTATACAACTGTACATCTTTGAAAAGCATTAGTAGAGGCTCCTGCACAGCCAACGAGAATTCTGGTTGGGAATAAACACTTGTCTTTCTGGTGCACACAGTTGTGAAACCAACTGACCAAATGTGCTGGAGCTCAGCTTGAATTGCTAGAAAATGACGCAGTGCCCCTGAAATTTAACTAAAGAATTGGGAGGGTTTTGAAATGGCTCATTTTTCAGACACCTAAAAACTAACTTATTGGCAAAAACTTGTGGTGTTTTTAAAAGCAGCTGAAATTCAAAAGGAAATACAAATCATAAAAAATGATTTACAGTTCAAGAATGCTACAAGTTTGGTTCTCCTGTGGGAACTTTTCTAAGTTTTCATCACAATAATTTTAGTGGCCATTTAACTCTTTTTTTAATGGTAAGGGTTTTCTTTTAATTTTAATATTCTCGTAAATAGCTACTTGGGATTATGGACACCTAAACTTTAAGGTTTACTATCCTTCATTTTGTGACCTTTAATCCGAGATTCCTAAAAAAACAACAACTCCTTTCTAGACAATCTGCTGTGACTTTGCTGCTTCCTCAAACAACAAGTCTTATCTCAGCTATTAGCCAAAGTTTGGTGCATGGCTGCAGAGATAGAGGAGCCACAAAGCAGTTCACAACCCGAACTGAAAGCTTCCACTTCCTGGTGTGCCATGTGATAACATTGTCACCAAATGCATGAGAGCACTCCCTCTTGAAATGCTGCCTTGAAAAGCTTTTTTTAGGCAAGAAAACACAAAGATATGTGAGTGTGAGCTACGTCACACACAATAGTTCACGTGAGGAAGAAGGTAAACCAGAAAAAAGCCTCATTGGGACGATGAATACTACGTTTCCTTCCTGCGAGGGCTTTCAAAGGCCGGGCTCTGGAGCCACACAGACAGGAAAAGACGAGGCCGCGGCTGATAAGACGAGTTAGCCGCCGCAGATTCATACAAGACTTACGGCTTTGTGGCTCAGAAACCTCAGAGTAACTTTAAGAGAAGTAAATATGGATGCACAATTCAGCAGCAATAAAAGGTTTCCTCAAAGTATAAACACAAAAAACAATGATATTACGTCACTACAGCTTCCTGTTCCGATGACAAAGAGTCACTTTTGAGTTCAGTCCAGCTAAAGAAAAACTCTTTTCTATAAATGAATACTGCAGCAAATCTGTTGTTGAATTATTTGATAATACATAAGTGATAGACAGACATTTGACATAAGACTTAAACAACCTAATCTCCAAAGAAACAGCACACATGATGGAAAAACAAAACTCATTTTCTCAATTTCCTTCATAATGTCATTTTCCTCAAAATGCAGTCAACGACATGATTTGAGGGTACGTCCATTTTGTTAAATCTATTGTAATTCTTAAAGAGCAACCATTTTATCCACATTTTCATGTTTTAATATAAAAGGAAAACAACTTTTTTTGAAGCACTTTAAAGCTGAAATAAACTTGATTGATTTATGAAACGCTCAGATCTGGACATAATTTCCTGCCTACTATTAAAAACTGGATCTAAATGCAAATGACTGTCACTTCTGTCACTCATTCTGTTGTGGAAATTAAATGCAATTCTACAAAGAAAAATCTAAAACCTGCATTTGTTGTTCCATTTTTAAACCTTTAGTTGATTCTTTGTAATTTTCTGTCCTAATTTTTAGCTGTTTGGAAACACGTCTAAAAACACAAAACACAATTTGCTGATTCAGTTCTATTTTGTTTTAATTTATAGCTATATTTGACGATTTTCGCCCAAGCGATGAAAAGGTTGGACATCCAAGGCCTTCATGTTGCTAAGCAACACAATAATGATAGATGCTAATTTGTTTGCTAACAACAGTAAACAACAGACTAAAAGGCCCAGTGGCTCAGCCCGACTAGAGGATCTTTTACCACTAGTTTATATGACCGCAATGAAGACGTTTTCGTCTGACCCAGATTATGAGTAATACTGTTCGTCTTTTGTTCTTTTGCAGTCTTTAAATCTCAAAAGGAGGAGAAAAAAGCCCAAACTTCCCCAGCGAGGTGAGCCGCACGGCCTCATTTTCCCTGGTACATCGCACAGCCTGCTGATTGTGAAAGATGACGCACTCGCACCCTGCTAGCAGGATCACACAAGCCCACATGCTTAAGCCACCTTGGGCTAATTCAATTCCTCTGCCGTTCCAGGGGTAATGGAGAGCGCCGGTGCCTCCCTCTGCAGTCGCAGCGCAGACAAAAAACTGGGTCGGAAAGGCGGGGCGTCTAATTGTGGTCAGGCCAACACCCCTGTGCACCCAGACTTTTCATGTGCTTTGCATCCGGTTTGGATGCATTTTATGCATCATTCCCTGTGAAAATCAGTTTTTGGCATCTCTTAAAAGGGGACATGTTATGTAAAGGTCACATTTTGCCTGTTTTTTGATCTTCCATTTGGGTTTCTGCTCCTAAAACTGGCCAAGCGATTAAAAAAAACCCAAACAAAAATAAACAACCACTCAGCTTTTATTCTGCAGCAAGTTAATGTTTCATGGTGTCTGGCAAATGAAACATTTAAAAATATTCCACGGGTTGAGTTACAAATAGGCTGACACGGCCCCTATTTAAGGAAGCACAACAGGACTTTTTACTCAAGATAATCTACAAATCCAACTTAATTTTACCGTCTTTCTACCAAAGACAAACTGACTTCAGCTTGAAAGCAGAGAATTTATTTGGTTTCTTGTATTTTAAATGCAATTCCATGCTGTTAGTTGTGTGTTTATCAAAGTTTTAAAGTGAGATTCTCCATAATTCTTAGAGGTTTGTTTGTTTCTGCCATTTATAGTGAATTTAGCTTTGGTGTTTTCCCACCTTCATTCATTTTTCAGCTTCTTTATTTATGGCAAAAAAATTATGTAAAGTTCAGCAGCAAAGACTCAGAATAACTTGGTTAACGTTTTCCATCACGTTGATGCTGAATTCCCAACCATAACATCCTTCTTCCACATTTATGCATATGCATCTGCAGCCGTGAGGGCAGAATATTATAATAAAGTAACTCTGCATATTCTTTGCATACTCTAAATATTCATCAAAAGTGTTTTTTTTCCAGAGAATTCCTGCTATTTTCTTGAAAAGAGATGAAGAGTTTGTTATTGCACTCCACTCCAGTGAAGGAGAACAAGCCGAAATTGCAGAAATGCAATCTACTGTGAATGACTGAAATGGTGCATGAGTGGACGTTGAGCCTCCACGGCACTAATCGTCTCTTTTTCTCTCATATACTCCGACTGAACGGCGGTGAATTTTTACAGTGTCTCTGCCTGCCTGCCAAACATTCATCTTAAGACCGAAAGTCTCAACAACTTGGCATGAAATTGCTTTTCAGCATAAAGTCAGTTGATATCCATCTATTGTCTAATAAATCAATTTTAATACTAAAGTGAGGTTAAATGTACTTTGTACCAAAAATAAGCTGCTATTACTCTATGTTTTTTTTCTTTTTGTAATTATGTTTGCCTAATGGCTGAGCTTGACTGAGGAGCTGCTAACCTGCTTGAAGGCCTTGCAATCACAACAAAGCTAATGGTATTTATCGTGTCACCTAAACCTTCATTAACAGAGGAGGCTTCTAGCAGTCAGCAAGACTGATGGACCAAGTTAATAACCTCATTACCATAATGAATCAGTTGGAGAACAAATATTATTCATAAAGCCAAAAACACCCTTTGGGTTGTACAGAAATCACAACAACCAGTTTGGTGCAACGTAAACAAAAACTTCAATCGTTTTCTTAGGACTGAATATTTATTTAATATAAAGTTATTTTAATTAGTTTGATAATTAATGTTCTGGTTTTTTTTATTGATCTATGCTGCTCTAGTATGTGGTGGTCAATTGTGTTGACTGAAAACGTTCATCTCAGATATTTTGTGTTACAATGACTTGATGCTAGCTAGAAACGCTACTTCTTCAACTGGGCTAATTTTCCCGAATAAAAAACTTTGTCTAATTTCATTGAAAACTATTTTTACCTTTGTCTGTTTATGTCTTTTTAAGCAGCTTGGTTAAACATCTTCAGTGAACTTTTGGGAGTTGAATTTGGTGGAACAATAAATGATAACAGAGCCAACTGTTTAAATCAAGCTAAGCTAACTTGAGGATATTGAAGTAGTAGCGATATTATTGGGTTATTGAAGTTTGTTTTGAAGTGCAGCATCTGACGAGTTTCATCAGGAAAATGTTTAATTAGAATACTAACTATACTAGCTACAAATGTGATGCCACTTTTTAAAATTTGGTCAATTCTCTTGCCTGAAAGGTTTTGTCTAATTACTGTGCTAACTATTTTTATCTTTGGATTACTTTGCTTTACATGTATTGCTATAATACATGTTGGAAAAAATTTATCACAATGCTAACTACTTTTACAAGTTAGCTAGGCTAACTTGAGGCTAGCTAAAAACTACTTTTTCTATCAAACCAGTATCAACAGGTTTTAGATTTTCTAAAAGAAGGTGCAAAGTTAAATCATTTTGAAATGCATTAAAGAAAAACCATTAAACAAATATATAACCAACGTCTCTTACATCAGATGAACCAGAACTGTTGAGTTTAGCTCTGAAAGCTATTAAAAAATAAAGCGATATCTCTTTAAAGCAGCCATGAGACCATTACATTACAGAAATAAGCTGAAGGGGACTGACTGCAGAGAAGAGAGTGGCAGGTTTAGCATTTACAACCAGATTAGTCTCTGGAATTAGTCACGATGAGGATGAGGCTGCACGCAGCCCGAGGCCATCCATTAACTCTCTGTCACCCAGCTTCGTTCATTTTGTTGGTGTTTTTCAAAGAAATGAAAGCAAATATAAGATTTACGTCAAGTTGTGTAATACAGGCATGTTTGTGTTCAAATAAAAAACATGTCAGGCACCAGAGTAATTCCTAATCTCACGTCCTGCTGTCAGTTGATGCACGCTATTTTCCATTTTATGATCAAGTTTGAGTTATTACCGATGATTACATCATGTAAGGAAAGACAGCTGTACTTCTACTGTAGGAATCGCGTGACAAAGGGAAGATTTTTTCCCGTTTATTCATAAATCACATTGTTGCTTTGACACTGAGGAAGCGTCTCTGACTTGAGGGTTGTAATGCGTTTGATGAGACTAGAGTCATGGATAGAGGCTGCATGTTCTTCCAACAAAGCAATCATTTTAAAAACAATAATGGTGCTGATTGGGATTCCAGTTTAACACGGATAGTAAAAACATCAGTCTTTCTATTGATCACACAGTTCAGGAATGAACTCTACAAAGAGGTTAACGGACTAACATTTCAACCTATGAGCTACAAATCCATGCATATCTGTTGAAAAGAACAGCAAAATGCTAAATATGACAATACAGGCACGTTGCATGTTATTGTTTTAATCTGTAAATTTTGCAAATGTGCACAAGACTATTTCCTTTACATGCCATCCACAGCTGCGTTGCTGTGGTTGAACAGTTACGTTAGCAAAACGAAACCCTGGATACACAGATATTATTCATTTAGCGTGGCACGCTACAGAAAATGGTAAAATACCACAGAAAGGGTGTTGAATAACTCTCTTTTTCATGCTCTGTGTCGTCTGTACTACACGCAAACCCATTGCTATAGCAACTGACAACAACAAAAAGAAAACACGCAAACGTTTCCCGCCCAAAAAACAGAACGTGGAGTTCGTTACAGATCCCATATTGTGGGTCGCCTTTTTATTTTTCAGTTGAACCGAAACACCGAATTCTACAGCACATCTACATGTTTATTTTGTCAAAGTCAAGCTAGCGTAACTGAGCTATTACCCTCTCTATTTTTTAATTAACATTTTTTCCTGACCTTTTGTAGTTGTGGTAGAGTTGTAGCAAAGCACCTTGTCCCTTTTCCTTTTATAGATCACATCTACATTTAGGATTTAGCGCATTATTTTGACAACTTCACAGCTAAAACCAATCGTAGTCAGTGAGCAGCTTTCTGGCTTTTAGCAGCGTGACGTCACATTTTGTTAGCAAGCTACATATTTAGCTCCAACCCAAATATTTAACTAATATACAAATTCATATTGATAAGCAGGCATAAACCAAAATATCAAAATAAAAGCTGGTTCTATATAAACTCCTGCTGATGAGACTGTTTAGTTTGAAGCTAAACAGCCAAATATTTAGCTCCCTAACTAAATTTAGTAAGCTAAATCCTTACCTCTAACCTAAATATTTAGCTAATAAATTAAATGTTTTAACGAATTAAAAATTTAGCTATTCATAGCCAATATTTATTGAGCTAGCTATCTATTCAGTTTGCTACTTAAATATCAAGTTTGAAATTGTACGATTTCTAAATGTGAAAGTATAACCCTGAAAAATAAAGTCCTATTTTTATTTACTTCAATTAAATGCTAAGTAATCCAAATTATGGCAGTTATTTAACTTTTCAAACAGACGCTGAGGCAGAACGAGGTCCCACGTTTTGTACAACAGTCACTGCTCCACACTAAAACATGTTGCTCAAACGTTCACACAAGCTTTGATTTGCTGCAGTTTCCCTTTCCAAACATCTTATTTAAACACCAAAACGATTTCACATCCCAGCCGGCTTCATCTCCCGTGCCGCCGCTGAGTTTCAGCACTTCGCCGGTGGATCCACACACACGTCGCTTTCTGTGAACAGAAGCAGCTCAGCAGAGATGAAACGCAGGACGGCGGTGTGTGTTGTCAGCATGCATGGATTTGTTTGTGCAGGAATAAAAAGAGGATCAAGCAAGTCTGAGTGAGGGAACATCATGTTCCTGTGTTCGTCTTGTGTCTCCAGACCCTCCACTATAATCTATCATTCGACAAGTTCATTAGTGTGCGATTCATCAGGCATCTCTCGCCTGGGAATCGACATTAAGCAGCACATCAACCCGCCATATGTCAAGCTCAAGCAGGACCAGACGTCTCATCCACACTTTTACCCGGATAGCAGGAAACAGATTAGTTCATGTATTTAATGGAGGAATGAAAATAAAGGCAATAGAGCAGCAAATAAAGAGACCAGAGGAATATAAACAGATTTATGACTTTATTATCAAACACATAATGTTTAAAATAATAACATGCCTGCAACATTCAGCGTGCCAGCATCTATATGAGGATAATAAAAGGTGTTGAGGTGTGATCAACAGTTTCCAAGGTAACACATGTTTGTTCGCCTATGTGATCTGCAACTAAATTTATTTGGAGTGGATGAAATCAGCAGGCTTTTACATTATAGAGTCTGCAGGAGATGGAGCTACTTCATGGGTATAAAAACACATTTTCTTTAGCTATTATGCTAACATAAAAACCATTTCAGTGTAAATATGGAATCATTAAAGCAACAGCTTCTAAAACAAAATAAGAAGCTTTTTTAAATATTCATCACAGTTTTTTAAATGTTTTGAGCGCAGATCAGTAACTTGTAAAATGTTTTTATTTAAATTCAAGAGTTCAGTATGATCCGAGCCTCCCACATTACGTTTATAAAGAATCACCAGAAATTCTTTTTGTTCAAATTCTTTAAAAATGTTAAATGCTGCTGTCAACATAAAGCGCTAAATCTTTAATATGTGTTATATGCAAAAGAATTGCAACTAATTGTCGACACGTTGACAACTAGATACGGTCAGGAAAAAGTTTAAAGTGAAAATATAGCGAGGGCTAGGGAAGTAGTTCAGCTAGCTTGACTATGAAAACCACAACATGTAGCTGTACTGCGGGATTCTGCGTGTTTCAGTTCAGTAATCATTTTAAACATAAAGCTTAAGAACATATGGCTGTTAAACTTGGTGTTTTTTGGTATTGAATCCTGAAACGTATGGTGACATCGTTAGTTGCTATAGCAACAAGTATGGGTGTAGCGTAGCAGACACAGATGGCAAGAAAAATAAGAATATGAGTGGTTTTGAGTTGTTCAAAGTTTTTTTCTGGATTATTTTGCCCTTTGCTGTGGCAGACTGTGCTAAATTAATAATTCCTACATCTCCAGGTTTTATTTTGGTTTGATTTTGTTAGCCACTTCGTTCTACCACGGCAGCGCGGCGACGAACGCCATGTAAAAGAATCGCCTTTCTCGAATGCTTGACATATGAAGAATAACATGCAACGTTTCTGCTGCTGGTTTTCTCGTTGCTATTCAGCCGGCGTGTTTCAGAAGCAAGAGAGATAACAAGAAGTTTCAAGACATTTCATATCTGTAGCTCGGTTTCATGTGGAGGTGAAAAGATGATGACTTTCTGCAGACGAGGTAACCTGGGCTTGATGCCTTGCACTTATCTCAGCTTTCTTATCGACAGAAATACTTTTATTTATTTATTTTTTTTGCAAAACGGATTTTGCTTCAGTAGCAGAGGAGCTTCAGATAGATTACAATCAACTTAATCTTACTGCTGAGTGACTGGAAGCATGAGGTCTGCATGATGCACCGAATGTGAAAAGAGGAAATGCTGAAAGAGAAAGAAAGACAGAAGAGGGCAGAGAGGGGCAGTAAAACGTCAATTAAGCCTGTCAGGAGGTTTAAATAAGTCATAAAACAGAAAAACGAAGCAGGCCACGCCTCATGTTTAGGAGGAAATGAACGAAAACGTTTTTTCAGACTGAGACAGGCCAGATATTTCCATCTGTTTCCACATTTTTCTGGGTTAAGTAGCTGCTGGTTCTAACAGACATGAAGCATATCAAATTTCACACCAGACGACAAAAAAAAAAGTTTAAAAATTATTGTTTCAGTCGGGAAAATTTAACTGGTTTCTATGGGAAACGGTGAAAAAGAAAAGGGAAATATCCTGATGCTCGGAGTTGGTTTTGCCCTTTGGTGAACCGAATGTTTTCATGAAACGATGAAGAGGTTCAGATGTGAAGGTTTTCTCTTTTTTTTTAGAACAAAAGTCATTCTATTTAATTCAACCATTTGTGTGATTTCTGCAAATGAACTCAGTTTTTAAACAAATCCTTGCCAAGATAATTAAACATGAAGAGAAACAAAGTAATGCTGCTAGATGGTTATTTAAATAATAATAATAAAAAACTGCTATTTTATCATTTAAAGTCTTAAGTTTTTCTCTGTTTATAACCAGTACTTTCAGGGCAACAGGTAAGAAAAACTTACACAATTTAAGTTTTTCTTACCTGTTGCAGCACAATTTATTATGTGCTGCAGCGCCCCCACAGGCGAGGAGGGGAACAGGTTTGTTTGAGAAATAAATGTTGCAATATGGTTCCCATTCGATTCGAGTACAAAAAGAAAATGTAAAAATACCCCATAGCTCAGTCAGACTAGATGTAAAGAAGATCTGCACTTTGACTAGGCCATTTCAGCTCATGAAACTGCTTTAATCTAACCATTCGATTATGAAGCCAAAGTACGACGATATAATGAATTACAGAGATTATACCAAGAGATGAGACCAAATTTCTCTGTCCAGTCAGTCATTAACCAAGATTATTTATCTCTCAGATGTTTTGTGATCAATCCTGCATGAAAAGTTGTCCCATCAAAGCTCCAGTTAATGTTGATGTTTTATAGCTTCTAACTCCACAACACCTGGATTCCTCTTTGCTGCTGTTGTGGGTGTTTTCTGCCATTAATCATGAAGAGTAGCTCACAACCTGACAACTCATATCCTCTGATTTACTGCCTCTACTGCAGGAATATCTAACCATAGGTAACTAAATTGTACAGTAGAGGCTCATGCTAAAGCAGCGCATGTCCAAGAAAACTGAAGGATTTTAAATAAAATGTATAATATCTACTACTTGAAAGTTAATAAGCTTTCAATCTCCCTAAACTTCTTCACTTCAAGCTAAAGAACGGCTCACAATGACTAATGTAATTAATGGTGTCTAAAAAGAGCCGTAAGCAATGATGCAGCGACTTAATCTGCTTTCTGCTGCCGGGCCCATATTGAATCTGTCAATCCGCCTGACTGCCACAAAAGGCTTTTGTTCAGCAGGGGGACATGAAGGATGGCGACTGTCTTTAATGTTAGCTTACACCTGAGTTAACACACGTCTGCGGCTTAAATGGGCTGAAACGCCGCCTCTGCTGCCCCATATGGATATTTTCTACCATTTACTGGAGAACAGTTGGAGTATTTTAAGAGTTTTTAAGGCTTTTTGTAGAAAAAACACTTTCTTCAGTCACAGAGTTGACTCATTGTGTTTGTAGCTCCAGTTCGTGTTTTACCTTGTTTAGGAACTGACCGGTTCTCAGTGGGGTTAAAACCTGCAGGCTACAAATCAAACATCTTGATTTTTAACTTTCCTCAAATCAGAACACCAGCTGGAACATCCTCGGTCCAGATTGGCTGAAGAAATTGCCCCCGGAGGACTTCTGACCCATTTGAGCAGTGCATTGGAAGCAAAACGACAGCATATCAGGACGCCTCAATGTTGGCGTGTTTTAAGAGTTTCACTCTGAATAGGGATGAACAATAAATAAACAACAATATATGTCGAAAGAGACTTTCCTACAACTCATAACTGAATTAAAACTGAAGCATTTGTTTCCAAAAACAGTACAAAATTAGAAGACAGAAGACACAGCCAACACGGTTCTTCACTTGGTCGGACGCCTGTGTTCCAGAGCCCAGAGGGCTGCAGGTTAACGACTTCCCCGGCCGCCGCTCGACAAATAGATACGAACAATGAATGGTGTTGTGGCTGATAAAGTCGGCGTGCGGAGAGGCTGCGAGTCTTTTTGTCTCTACCGCTCCTCGATTCATCAGCCTGGACAGACAGGGCCAGACCTGATGAATTACACTCGCATGAAGCCAACTCTTTCCTTTCGGTGTTTGGTTGGAGCGGACTGCAACCTGAACGTAGGTCTCAGCGTCACAAGATGTAAAAGTATTCAATATGGTCGTCTAATTTCACATAGAATCCAAAACGCCCAATTTGCAATCAGTCGACAAGATGATTGTTCCACATATCCAACATTTTTCCCAAGCACATTAAAACATTGAGAAAAATAGGAAACAAATGGAATACCATGTATATATATATATATTTATATTTTCTTTTCTTTTCCTAATTCCAATGAGAGACCCATCCAGTTTGAAAACTAAGGAGAAAACCTGCTATAGACAACCATAAAAAACAGCCATGGAAACAACAAAGACCAATTGCTTAGAGTCTCTGCAGTTGTCCAAATTGATTCCCCAACACTGGACACAATCACACTGATAAAATGAAACAAGACACAATGTGTTTTTAAATGAGGTCTATCTTATTTAAAGAAAAATTCACTCCAACAAATTTTCTGGGGTGCAAAAAGGTTAAATAATTGGACGCAAAAGTTTTGCACGTGCAAAACGAATGTGCAATAAAATCTTCCTGCGGAAAAATGCTTTAAGACAAAGACTAAAAGCTTTGGTAATGGTGTAAATGACCTTATTAGTATTTTGTGTTTCCTCATAAAAAACATTTGTTGACATAAAAAGTGATGCTTTTATTTTGAAAGGGTTTGAAACGGAAGTGTGATGCCAACGTCAGACAATTAACTGATAATTAACTGCTGGTCATCGCGCAGGTCGGAGTAAAACTAATTAAGAAGTGGCTCAGATTAGGGTGCAGGCAGTCAGGTGGTTGGCGCTCGGTTGATGGGGAACAAGGTGAGTTTTTAATATGTAAATATATGTTTAGTTTTACTGTGAAACGTGTAGTTTGCTATTGGGTGTGACGGTTGTATTTTGCCATTAGATGGCACTAATATTCGTTAATCAACCGTTAACAGTTAATATGTTACACTTTATTTTATGACAGAAAGTTTAATTATAGAATGTAAGAAAAAAGGATTTATATGTTAAAGCAACACTGTTTGAGTTATTAATGGTATTTTATTTGTATATTTTGTAGCTTTTACAGTGTGTTCACATTCAAAGGCATTCAATAAAACATTGTGAACCATCAGTTTGAGAGACCATCCTTTCAACCGAGACGCTACTAACGGCTGTCAACTTTGGGCAATGATTTCCTATTATTTTCCTGAAAATCTCTGACGTGTTTGCGATGATAAACACTGTCAATGTTGTTGCAGGTTCAGCTCCTCCAGGATGCGTTCACATGGAAAAATTGCAACTGCTGATTGGTTACAAACCACTTGGAATGACTGATGGAGGATTGGTCTACATCAGCATGCAGGCGGAGATGGCGACATGTCAATTGAGAAAACCAATAAATGTTGCATTTTGTCATCATCGTCAAATGTTGGTCAGTGTTGCATTGATAATGGTTATAATGCAACTTTACTCTAGATTTAAAGGACTCAGTGTTTCAGCTGTTTTGCAGTTTTCTGGAAGTTTGTTCCAGATTTGTGGCACATAGAATCTGAAAGCTGCATCTCCATGTTTGGTTCTGGTTCTGGGGATGCAGAACCAATAACAATTTGTACCTGTAATTTTGTTATTTACGTAGAGTGTCACACGTACCATATGCACAGCGGTAAACATACTGTACAATGCACACACACTCACAGTTCATTAATTCAAGTCAACACTTCACAACAGGATGCAGCGTGGGAGACCGACTCAATTCAACTCTTTACGTTTATAAACATATCCTCTACTGGAAGAGAGGGATTCTTTGCACACCAGGTGTCAGGACTGCAGCTATTATACTGAAAGCAACCATACTGGCCGCCTGTAAACAAAAGGCCGCTAAGCTAATCAGAGGAAGTAGTTTATTATCACCCAACATCTCCAGTTTATACATGCAGACGTAGACAGGAGCAGCTGTCATTACTGCGCCGCATTAAAAGACAGCACAATGGAACCGAAATGACTCCACACTCCAATAGCTTAATTGCTAATCTCGTCTTTTAGGACAGTGTTTATTTCATTAGCCTCGTTTACGCCAGCGCTATCTCCCCACTAATTAACTTGTTTGGATTGGACGTCGACCCGCTCTTGCCAGGGAAGGAGGAAAAACTGCAAGGACCACCGTGACTGGAGCCACAGCAAAAAACAACACGAGGAGTGCAAGTAGATGATTAGTTTACATTTACTTTGTTTAAAAAGAGTCAAAATTAGAAGTGAGATATTGCCACACTGACATTATCGGACCACTTTGATCTGTTGATAACAGCAGGAAGTAAAAGCTAAAGAAAAACAATTTCAGAAATGTTGATTAATCAGTTAGAGAACAAAGAGGTAATAGTGAGCTTTATTGTGAAAATATTTTATGTATTACGCTTTTTTTTTTATGCAAGACTGTTGCCAGACATTTTCAGGCCAAGGATCCCATTGAACAAACACTCACAGGTCGCCTAAGCTGAAACTCAACACCTTAATTTATACAACCTGAAATGAAAATATTTGTCTCTTAACTCATTGTCTTTGTGGTAAATATGATCAAGATAACACTGTGCTGCTTTATCAATGTGTTTTTTAAACAAAAAACACATTGAAGGTGAGGGAAAAATAAAGTTTTGATCATTACTGGTTTATGCCTTTGCATGTTTTTGTTCAAAGTTGCTAATTTATCTCATGTCTCAGAGTTTGGAAACAGTCAAAAGGGTAAAGATGAGAGTTTCAGGAGCTAACTCTTTATCTTAATCCTCTGAGAGAAACGGGGAGCCGAGTGATCGAGATGATGAAAGGCAGGCGGTGAGAAAAAAGAAAACGCCTCCTTCTTCATGTGTTTCTTTTAACATACACAAACATATAAGTGGTGCAAAGGAGCAGAGTGATAAAGGAAGCAATAAGAAAAAGAGAAGCGACGTTTAGAGGAGGGAAGGGAGCGAGCTCTGAACTACTGAGCGCCGTATCTGGCTGTGCACCCAGCCATCTGCACGCAGGGCCCTGAACCCATTTAAATTCACTACGATTGCACTGTTTCTCAAATCTTTCAGAGCAGAATTGCTTTTTGCACCCCGTCGAACAGACTGAACACTGCAGCTGAAAACCCCCAGCATCAGCACATGGAGGACAGGTCTCCGTCTGTTTAGACAATATTATCTACCTTCAGGAGGGGAGCCTGGGGTTTCTGTGTCTTTATGAATAACTGGGAGAAAAAAACACTTTACCCTCTGGAAAAAAACTCACTGATAGGCTTTAAAAACATCCTTACTGTACATAATAGTTACATTTATTTAGCTGCAGAAACAAACATTCATCTCAAGAGACTTTTCAAATGTGTTCAAGAGGTTCTGCTTGAAGTTTCCACAGCAATTTGGTGATTATATTTTGTGACATCGGCACCAACTTAACTAAAACTGATGACCAGAGAGAAACAAATGATGACAACAAAACAACTCAGGCATCAAAAGCTGCTTCCATTGCAGTGTGCTAAATTATGCTAGCTTGACTTGGACAACCTCACCATGTAGATGAGCTGCAGAACAATTCAGTTAAATTAGCTAATCTACAACTTGTGTGTTCAGACAATCACTTATTAATAACCACAAAAATAGCCTGAAAAAGTAAAACCGTAGTGGACTTAGTTTGTTTTTCTGGTGTTAAATCCTGATACATTTAGAGGAGTTGTTGTCAGTCAGTTGCCATGGCAACGGGTCTGCACGTAGCGGAAAACAATGATAAATACCCGTGGTTTTGACTCGTTCATTGACGTTTTTTCTGTTATTTTTCCCTTTGCTGTGGCGCGCTGCTCCAAATGAATAAAACCCACATCTCCAGGTTTCATTTTGCTAACAGAAATGTTCCACTGTAGAACATGTAGAACATGTAGAACATGTACAGGCCTGTCACAACAAGCAGTAACTCAATTAACTGCATGACAAATTAGAACGAAATCAATATTAAACATTTGTGGTTTATTGTCTTTTTACCAAAAACTAGATTAAAAAGCTCTTAGTTCTTTGCTTTGGTCTCAATTGGACATTTTTTTTCAAACGCAATATTGTTTATTAGAAATATCTTAATTTTCCATTAAATAGAACAGACATGTAGACATTTATTTTTTCCTCCAAATATTTCTTTTAATTTCAAATTTTTCAAGATTTATTTTATAATTTAGCTCTTTAATGGAAGATTTGTTGTTTTTTAAGAATATTTAATTTTGAATGAATGGCTCTTCATACTGAATAGATGTGTTTTAAAACACGTCTCATTATTTTATTTATGTTGGATATTCAAAATGTCTCCCAGTTCCAGTGTTAAATGTTGATTATAATTTAAAGTTTACTTTTTGAGAAGGAGTTCTTGCATTATTATTATTATTATGCCACTATCAGATTAGTTGAAAAAAGGTCTCAACACAACAATACTATTGTTTATCGCAATAACTTCTGGGATAATTTATCGTCCAGCAAAATCTACTTTGTGACAAGTGTTAGCATGTAAAAGATTAGAGGTTTTGCCCTCCAGGTGTAAACAGTAACATGCAATGTGTCTGTACTGCTTTCAGAAAACTCATTGCAGTTTAGACAACCTGCAGACAAAAGGCTTAAATAAAACTGTATCTGTTGCAGGAGTCCATAACCAACCGTCCCTCGCCCTCCTGGGTCGCCGCACAGCACTCAAATCAGCGCATCTCATCAGCGTCCTTTCCATCAGCACCTCAACGCTGACACTCAAGGCCAGCTTCCAATTTTAGCCAGTGATGGATGGACTTGAGGGGGCCGGAGGGACGGAGGGGGGGTGGCGAGGTCCAATCAGGGCGCTCCTCGGGGATAATCATCAATACACTACTTCCTGAAACATCTGCTGCCAGGTTATCAATCATCAGATACCAGAGAAACAGTCAGAGGGGAATGAAGTCTGGAGAGAGGAATGTGGCAGGAGGCGGACACACAGTAATTTCTCTTTGAACCGGTTTTTGTTGGCTTTACGTGATCAAAATGATAAAATAAGTTGATAGAAACGACTGCAAGAGCATCTACGCACTGCAAATCTGGAACAGACATCCAGAAAACTGCAAAACAGCCGAAACACAGAGTTCCTTTAGATCAAGGCTAAAAACACACCTGGGTAGAACGGAGAGCCAATCTCTTTGCTATAAATCTATAATGTCCTCAACAGATAAAGTTGTTTATAACCTACGAGGAACGCTCAGTTCTCTCTAGACGCACGTCTCAGATACGGTGTGTCTGTTTTATTTTTTAACTTGGAGACTTCTTGTCAACTCGCTGAAAGTGGGTTTCTGCACCTTGCACTTAAGCAAGCAGCTTTTCAGATGAAATCTTATGAAAATATCAGGCCTGATTTTGTTTTTATTCCTTAAAAGCTTAACCTGTGTCAAGATCAGAGAGATAAAGTCCAGAGCGTTGGCTGTGATTACTCCAGATGGTGCCTGGTGTGTAACTAATGAGTCGTTCTTCACCCTGGGTCAAGACTAAGGCTTCTGCTGGGGCTTTGAAGCTTGTTTACCCTGCTGCCTCCATGCCCCTATTCCCACTCTGCTCTTCCCCTGGCTTGCCTTACAGGCAAATTAAGCCACAGTCTAAGAAATACAGGTCATCCACATGCTGTTTTATCCCGTATTTGTTTGGGTGTCTTTAGGAAAAGAACAAGAGCTCTATGCAGAAGCAAACCTGTGTTGCTAATGCATCAGGGCAAGATTTGTTCAAGTACAAATTAGTAGAAAAAAAATTAAAAATCCTTTTCAAAAACTTTCTAAACAGGTTCAAATTAAATCAAACTATAATTACATTCAAGTGAATATTAGTTTTTTTTTTTTTTAAAAAAAGGTTGGATATTTGCAATTATAATAGAATAGAATTAGAATAGAATTCAACTTTATTGTCATTGCAATGTCACATGTACAAAGCAACGAAATGTAGTTTGCATCTATCCAGAAGTGCTATACATGATATAAATATTTATAAACAGGTGTATGAAGATATAAACAGAATAATATTGATATGCTATAAATAAAATTAATTTACAAATAAAAATGAGATTGTATATATATTAGTTGTTTTATAATACAGGATAAATAATGGGAAATTAGATTTACAGATTATATAAAGATTGTATGTGTATGTGTGTGAGGGGAACAGTCCAGGGATGGGGGGGGACAGTCCTTATAGTTTGTGTCAGGAGGCGTTCAGGAGCGTGACAGCTGTGGGGGAAGAAGCTGTTCCGGTGCCTGGTGGTTCTGGTCCGTAGGCTTCTGTAACGCCTCCCAGAGGGCAGGAGAGAGAAGAGTGTGTGTGCAGGGTGAGTCAAGTCCTTGGTGATTTTGCCGGCCCTTTTCAGACACCGCTTCCTGTAGATGTCATTGATGGCAGGAAGCGATGCCCCGGCGATGTGCTGGGCAGTTTTCACCACCCTTTGCAGCGCCTTCCGGTCGGAGACAGAGCAGTTCCCGTACCAAACTGTGATGCAGTTGGTGAGGATGCTCTCAATGGTGCAGCGGTAAAAGTTGGTGAGGATCTCTGAGGACAGGTGGTTCTTCCTCAAGGTCCTCATGAAGAAGAGGCGCTGGTGCGCCTTCTTGATGAGTTTGGAGCAGTTGGTCGTCCAGGTCAGGTCCTCGGAGATGTGGACTCCCAGGAACTTAAAGCTGTTCACACGCTCCACCGCTATTCCCTTGATGTGGATGGGTGGGTGGAGGTCAGCGTTCCTCCTGAAGTCCACGATGAGCTCCTTGGTCTTCTCGGTGTTCAGCTGCAGGTAGTTCTTGTCGCACCACTCAGCCAGACAGTCCACCTCCTCCCTGTAGGCGGCCTCATCGTTGTCTCTGATGAGGCCGATCACCGTGATGTCATCGGCAAACTTGATGATGGCATTAGAGCCATGGACAGGTCTGCAATCGTGGGTGAAGAGAGAGTAGAGGAAGGGACTCATCACACAGCCTTGTGGCACTCCGGTGTTTATGATGATGGTGGATGAGAAGTGATTGTCCAGCCGGACGTGTTGGGAGTCGACTGGTCAGGAAGTCGAGCAACCAGTTGCACATGAGTGAACTGATGCCGAGGTCTGTGAGTTTGGTAATGAGTTGTGATGGAATGACAGTGTTAAATGCTGAACTAAAGTCTAAGAACAGCATTCTGGCATAAGTGTTCTTGTTGTCGAGGTGAGAAAGAACAGAGTGCAGTGCTATGGAGACTGCATCCTCTGTGCTCCTATTCTGCCTGTATGCAAATTGGTGGGGGATCCAGTGTGGGGGGGGGGTAGACAGGATCTGAGGTGTGCTAGGACCAGCCGCTCCAAGCACTTGGTGATGATGGGAGTGAGGGCTACCGGACGATAGTCATTGAGTCTGGTCGGGTTGGAATTCTTAGGAATTGGGACGATGGAGGTAGACTTGAAGCAGGTCGGTACCACGGCGCGGGCCAGGGACAGGTTGAAAATGTCCGTCAGCACTCCTGCCAGCTCCCCCAGAGCACGCTCTGAGGACACGACCAGGTATGCCATCAGGACCCGCAGCCTTGTTGGATTTAATCCTGCTCAGGGCCGCTTCTACATCAGAAGAGAGGAGAGTCAGTGGCTGTTGATCTGGGGTGGTGGCTGTCTTAGTTGCGGTTGTAGTGTTCCCTCTCTCAAAAGCGAGCATAGAAGTTGTTAAGCTCGTTGAGGAAGGAGACATCAGCGGAGGCAGTGGAGGTGTTGGAGTTCTTGTAATCTGTGAGAATCTGAAGGCCTTGCCACATGCGTCGGGGGTTGGAGTTGGAGAAGTGATCCTCCACCTTACTTTTGTAGTGGTGTTTGGCCTTCTTGATTCCCCTCTTCAGCTCAGCCCTGGCTGCACTGTAGGTCTGTGCATCCCCTGTCCTGAAGGCGATGTTACGGGCCTTCAGCAGGAGACGAACGTCTCGGTTCATCCAGGAGCTTCTGGTTGGGGGTACATGGTGATGCGTTTGTGGATGGTGACACAGTCTATGGTGGTGGAGATGTGGTCCAGTACAGATGAGGCGTACTGATCCAAGTCTGTGTGGTGGAAAGTATTCCAATCTGTATTCCTGAACTGGTCCTGGAGCACAGCGTCTGAGCCCTCTGGCCACACCTTTACTGTCCTCACAGTGGGTTTCACACGTTGGATGAGTGGTGAGTACCGCGGTGTGAGGAACAAGGAGAGATGGTCTGATTGTCCAATGTGGGGGAGGGGGTGTCGCCTTGTAAGCTCCAGCCAGATTGGAGTAGACATGGTCCAGGGTCTTGTCTCCTCTGGTGTGGCAGGAGACGTGTTGGTGGAATCTGGGGAGGACTGTCTTCAAGTTGGAGTGGTTGAAGTCACCCGCAACAATAAAAGCAGCCTCGGGGTGTTTAGTTTGGTGTTTGCTAATGGCCGCATAGAGTTCTTTCATGGCTAGCTTGGCATTAGCATCCGGAGGGAGTGTACACAGCAGTGAGGATAATAGAAGTGAATTCCCTTGGGAGGTAATAAGGTCTGCATTTGATCATTAAAAACTCCACATTCTGTGAGCAGTGACTCTCGGTAATAGCAGAGTCTGTGCACCAAGCTTTGTTGATATAAATGCACAGACCTCCGCCTCTGGTCTTACCGGAGTCATCTGCTATCCTGTCGGCTCGGTGTGTATGGCGTCCAGTTAACTGGATAGCATTGTCCGGGCAGCTGTTGTTTAGCCATGTTTCGGTGAAAACCATGACATTTGAGTCCATAATCCGTCTGTCACTAGTGATGGACAGACGTAACTCGTCCATTTTATTGGCCAGAGAACGGACATTGGCGAGGAAAATGCTCGGTAAAGGGAGCCGGTGTGGTGTTAGCTTTAGCTTAGCTCGCACCCCTCCACGCTTACCCCGCCTTTGTTTACGTTCTCGTCTCCGCCTACGTGCACTTCCGCCCAGTCGAGAGAAATGGGTCGCCTCCGGTGTTCTGGAGATCTCTGGGATAAGTCTGAGATCGGCGATAAAAGTGTCAGGATTGTAGCTCCAAAGGTCCAAAAGTTCTTGTCTGCTGTAGCACTGCAACGCGGTGCAGTTCTTGAAAAAAAGTCCGATGAGAAATAGGTAAAAAACTACTAAATAGCAGGTCCTGGAGAGACACTGAGCCTCGCGTTGTTCACGCGCCGCCATCTTGCATTATACTGTTTAAATGAAAATCTGTAGTGGAGTTCCTCAGGGCACATTGTTTGGGCCCCCTTTCTTCAGTAGCTACCTGCCAACTCTAACTAAAATTCAACAATACTTATCCTAATGGTCCACAGCTTTGGTTCTGCACATAACTTCCCTTCGAAGTTGAAATGCCAACATATATGTTGCTGGGCTCAAGCACAGATGACATCCGGAGTTGTCTTTGCGAATTATAAAAGGGTTTTATTTACCTATATAGAAAAAGTCCGCCTGTCTACACTCGGTGCCTAACGCTGCCCAGCAGAACGGGAACAGCAGTCTACTGCCGAGCAAACGGCACGTTCAAGGAACACACCTCACAGCGACGCATTCACTGACATCAAGGAATTATGACTACCAAAGATCAATGCACAAGACAGACACAGAACCAAGTTCAGAAGGAATTAAGAAACTACAATGAACAATGAATGAACTGATTATAAACAAAACAAATTGAGTGGGGTACCTAACAAACTAATAAAGTCGGTGTCTCTCATATAAATATGCTTAACTGTAATGAACAGCTTGCAAATTATGTTGCTAGCTCTTGCGTGGATACAAGCTAGATTAGCAAAACAGCACAGCTTGCAGCTGCAAGAAATGAATAAGGAGGCTAAGCGTTTACATGCTGCCTCTGTTTTGATAGATTTACAGGGAGCTCTATTTGATCTATATTGGACTGTTAGAGGACAGTCAAATAACTGAAAAATATGCAGTTTATTGCTCTTAAATTTGTCTGGTAGTGTAGAAGCTAATGCTAAAGCCAGCAATGGAAACATGTAATGGTTAAAGCTGATTAGTTTACCCATTTTAGTAGAGTAAATTCCAAAACATCTAGAAAAGGAAGAGATCAGAATAAATATGGAATCTGAACATTGTTGTTATAGTTTGGGGAATATTTGTATCTATCCTTCAGGACTTTCTCTCCATTACTGCCAGCTCTGTAACCAATCTTCCCCCATTGCAGGTATCCTTGACCCAGTGTCCTGACCTGGAAACAACACATCATTCCAGCTATGACACAGCTGTACCGGCTACCAGAGAGATACTTTATTGATTTTTAGAAAGTTGTTTGTTTTCAAAGTCCCTGAGGGTTCAGGCCCATTGTACATTAGTGACAAGTTAGACTCCTTTTTCCACTATCAGAGGCCTCATGTACAAACAAAATGCACATGTACGCTAAAGGGTAGCATTTGCTAGTTTCACACACAGCAGCATGACAGTGCTGACTGTCACGTAATCTCTCTGTGCTAAATTGTGATCTCCTGTCCCAATGTTACTCCAATTGCTGGTTTACCAACCTTTATAATGTGAAGGGGAAGTTTGACATCAGAATGTTTTTATTTTTGAATAGTGAAAAGGGAAATAGAGCCAGAGATCTTAAAAATATGACAAAAAAATACATTGCAATCCAAATTTACATTGTTTTTAAAGCAGATAAGTAATTTTGAACAGGGATTGGAGCCAAAATACAACAAAACAAATTCACATCATCTCCTGACAGCGATTCATTGTCTGAAATCAACTTTTTGGGATCTGCTCACCTCCGTTCCTCGCCGTCCACAAAAGACGTAGCGTCTGAATTAGGACTCCTTCACCCGGCAGAAACAGGCAAATCACCAAGATCCGACCTATTTTTGTCCAATCGCAATCCTTCAGAACAAACACCACTTCCTGTAGGAATTAAACATGGCGGCAAGAGATCGCCTAGCAAACACAAAAAAGAATTCATGAGTCTTCATTCTGGCCAGACTTATTTATTATCAATTGTTCTTAGTGCTATTAAACAGAGGTTACATGTGGATGAAAGGCCAAAACGCATAGAAATAATCGATTTCCCCGATATCCGCCTACACGTGACAATGTTGTAGATTATTTACAACACAAGATTATGCCTAAAACTAACGGCAAACATTTACAAATATTTGGAATAAGACCTGAAATGTTCAAATGTAGAATACCAAATAAAAATGACAAGATGAAAATAATAAACAATAAATAAATAAACGGTGTGCTGCCATCACTTTTGACCAGGATTCTCTTGCAATATTGATTTCTTTTAATCTCATTGGGATTTCTCTGGTGAATAAATAAAAATTTCCAAAAACTGTAGCTGACCTATATGTAATCTGTTATTTCTGAGCAATTGTAGCTCAGGGGTATGTAAAGGAGAGCAGCCGCTAGCAAATAAAAAGCATGGTGGGGTGAAAGTCCCACTTTCCTCCAGCCTTAATGGAGAAAAGCCTGAATGTCCGAGGCGAATAAGCGTCGGGGCGAAGAGTCAGGTGGCTCAGAACCGGTCGAAAATAAAAAGTCAAGACGGATTTCAGGGGATTTGCAGCATCCAGCACCGGGTTCTCCAAGAAGGAGACGTCTCGACCTCGCCATAACGAATCCTTTTCTTCTTTCCAGTACGAACGGAGAGCAAGGTCGCACTGATTTGACACTTCAAAGTCATCCTGCTGCGTTTCCCCCCCCAGAGAGTTTGGTTAACAGGGTTTTATTATTTCTGCAGCCCTCATGGGACAGGTCAAAAGTCAAGGGTCAACCAATTGCATCTCTGGTCGCCGGTAAAAGGGGATTTAGTCGCTTTAATCTAAGAGAAGTTATGGCCCTCACTTGTATCCGACCCAAGGGAGGCAGGAGGGCAGAAGATAGTCAAGATCAAAGCCGGTGTGAATCTTCGCTCCTCCATAGATAAACATGATGTAATATCTGTGTAAGCTGGCAGCTGCACCTACCAGGTTCTCCATGTTCCAGCGGCACGCGAAGCTGGACCTCGATCAAAGAGGATGGAGATGATTGAAAGGCTTGAGACGCCGGTCGAAGTGCGTAACGGGAAGAGGAGACGGCTTGAAGGAGGCCGCAAGAACAGAGAGGACAAATCTGCTGGGCTCGTCTCATGTGCAATACGGGCTTAAAATTGATTTATAGAAGGAACAGAGTTTGTGTCCCACCTGTTTGTAATCACACAGAGATTTCATAAAACATCAGACGGAGCTCATGAAGCTTTCACCTACTTTTACTCAGAACAAAAGCTGAATTAATCACAATTACACGTTTTGCAATTGAAAACTATAAATAAGCAACATTCTGAATTCAAACACCATGTCTTGCTGCAAAATTACTGATAAATAGACGTATGAGCAGAGGTGCTGGAGGAAAAGTTGACATTAAACTGTTTTTATTTTTGAATAGTGAAATGGAAATGGAGAGCCAAAAGAAGTCAAACAAAATCTTGCAAAGTGTTTTTGGTCTCGTTTCTAGTGCAAATACTTCAGCACACTTGAAATAAGATAAAACTAACTTACAAGTAGGTTCTCAGATAGACATAAAATCCTGTTTTAACTCAGCAATTATTTAAAATTGCTCAAAATATAACATTTCCTCCATGGTATAAGTTTATAAGTGAAATAATCTGCCAATAGAACTGATACTTTTCTAAAAATCAATATCAAGAAATTACTGACTTTAAACAAGATTTTAATATTTTGCTGAAAACTTACTTGTAAGCCAGTTAATCAAGTAGTAGACGTCACGTTTTATACTGTTTATCAATGAGAGAGGTCGCGGATTCCTTACCGTCGTCATAGCAACGCCATAGCAACGGCCTGCCAAGATCCCCGTCAGTTACAAAGTTCACCAGTGTGACGTCACATTCCCGCCTGAAAAAGGGACAAACGCCTCCTTCTACATAAATGGAAAATAAAACATCGTCAATAATAATAAAATGGTATTTTTAATTGTTTTTGGCGGTAAAAGTAAAATTCTGTCACCCAAAAAACCCAAACGTATTTATATTTAGTGAACACCCCCGTATCAGCATGAAATGGTTTGTTCCTGTTCGCAGACAGATGGTGTTTAAAATGGACAACAACATGCTGCCTAGAAAAATCAAAAAAAGATATTCAAAGAAGGGAAAAGACAGAATTTCAGCTTTGAATCCATTTTTTCTCTAAGAGGCGGATAGACTTGTGTGATCATCAGCCTTTTAGCATAGTTAGCTTAGCTGCTAACCACCATTTCACCAGTAGTTAGTCAGTGAAGGAAAATACTTACCAATATATTTATATATTTAACGTGTCGCTCTGGCTTGTACCAACAGGTGAGTCAGTCATCACAGGAGACACCTGATCACCAACCCAATGATGTCACTGGAGGAAAACCAGGAAGTAGTAGGAGGACGATGGCGCAGCTTGTTTTTTAATTTGAGATTTCATGCGTCTGCGTAAGAAATTGTGTTTAATGGAAACTGCAATTACAAAATGGTGTTTTTCAACTAAGTTTTGCACACATTTGTTCCACATGCAGACCTGCTGTAACTCCTGGACTCCTAGACCAGGATTTGGTCTTTAAATGCTTTTGTGAGTTTTAGGTCTCCTTAAAAGTCACAAAAGAGAATTTTAAAAAGAGGTAGTTTAAGTTCAACAGAGCCACAAGTTGCACCAACATTCTTCATTTACTTTTATTGAGCCATAAATCACCTAACATTAAACCTGGTTGTTGGAATAAAAGTGGTGCTTTGTGTGTTTTAATCCCTGCAGGTTTGAGGAGAAACTGGAGCAAACATTTCTGTATGCTGCAGCATTTCTGCACGACGGGATCAGAAAATTGCTTCAATTCAGAGAGAACAGGAGCAGAAAGACTTATCTATATTATATCCATAACCCCAGCGTTTATGGATAGATGGGCCCAGGCTTTTATTTTGATGGAGTGTAAATGGACAGAACCACGTAATGCATGTCAAACAGCTTCGCTCCTAAACACGATAAGGCTGCTGGAATTGGCTGTAAGCAGAAGAGAGCAAAGATGAGCCTGAAATGTAAAACACACGGCGCGTAAACGGCCGAAGTGCGTTGTAATGAACATTTAGCTGCTCTCAGTCTGGTTAAATCGCATTTATTGTGGAAATAGAGGATCTGCTTCTGTCATCTCTAGAAAGAGCAGCAGAGCCAGACCAGCAGGAAGACAGGATTCATGAAATGTGATCTTTGGAGGAGGACGTCCAGGAGTTACAGCAGGTCTGCATGTGGAACAGAAATCAATGATATCAGCAGGTCTGGCAGCTGATGGACCAGAGCAGATGTGAGCAAAGGTTAACTGCCAAAGGAGCGCAAAACATTTGCTCGTTGAGGAAGAGCTATCCGCAGCGGGGGGGACGAGCGCCGCAGTCATTACCGAAAGGTCAAAGGAAAACACGAGTTCACAAAATGTGAAGCTTTGAGGAATGAAACTTGATCTTTCAGGCTAGTTTGCATTTTCTTAAACCACAGTAGGAAACCTATGAATGGAATAATAACAATTCATGGAAATTAAATAGAAAATGTGATTTAATTTGTCATTTTTAATCTACCTGCTGTGACTCTGGAGTGTGATTCGTAAAATTACAGTCAAAAATTTAAAATAATTGGGTTATTTAGCCTGTCATGGTGAAAATATTAACTTTTTTCTATTCTTATGAATTTATTTTTAAATCTCAGTTTCAGACTTTAGCAAGCTAAATATTTAGTTCTGAAGCTAGATATTTAGCTAATATGTAAAAAGCAAGCTAACATTTTAGCTCTGAGATGATTAAATGGTTAGTTAGCTCTGAGATTGTTAAATATTTATTTAGGAAGCTAAATATTTTTTTCCCAACTAAATATTTTTAGTTCCAGAAAATATTTAATGAGCTAACTATTAAGCTCTAATTTAGGTTAGAGTTAAATATTTAGTTTGTTCTCATCTAGTTTTTTGTTGTTTCCCTATTAAATATTTATCGTAAACCTCAGTATTTGGTAAAAAAAGCTAAAGTATTAATATTTAATGATCAAACTAACTTGCTTCATTTTAGCAATACTTAGTTAGCTCTGAGCTAGCTAAAAACTGTGCTTACCAAGTACATATTGAGCCTCAACTAAGTATTTACCTTCAAACTAAATAGTTTATCAAGCAAACTAAGTCACTTACTTGCTCCAAACTAAGTAGTTTAAAGGTAAGCCTTAGCTTCAAACTAAATACTAAATTTAGCTTGACGCTAACAAAGTTAGCAAGCTTACTAACCAAGTTGTTAGCAAACCCAGTGTTTAAACTTAAACTATTAAGGTTTTTTTTTTTTATAATTGAGTTGAATCAAATGTTACCAAAGCAAAGCAATATCAGATTTTTATTGATCAATGTTTAGAAAATTTTTATGTAATGTTACTTTTGTTGGTCATTAACAGGCAAGTACCAACAATTTTGTCCATATGTTAATATCAAATATAGACCTAACTAAATGTAGATCTGACTCCATGTTGAAGAGCATGATGGGTAAAAGTGAACGTCTCTGCAGCAGCTAAATCACAGACGCCTCTTTGACTGAACAAAGAGTTTTTGCTCGAGGCTGAGGAGAAAATCTGCCGTCTTGATGGCACCAAATCCCTTATTTAGTTTTGTTTTGTTCGGTCCCTGCAGTCCCAGATAAGCTGCATGTGTAGGATAAGCGCAGGCTAACCCTGTCTGCCATTACATGCTGGGACCAGGGTCCAAATCTGGACCATGACTGCAGTGGTGGGCGAGCCGTTCGGAGGGCAGGCTGTGGAAACAACGAGGAGAGGATAAAGATGTAAAAAGAGGGAAGAAAGTAACTGTAATCCAGTCAGGTTAAGACTTCTGCATAAGATCTGCCTCAATCAGGGTCATCTTATCTGAAAACATTCACTGTGAGCCTCCAGGTGGGAGTTTTTCTTCACTTCTTATTCTGAAATATTAATTTAAAAACATAGCTTAGAGCAAGGCCGCTCTTTTAAATACTCTCTGTTCTAAATTTACGGATTTGCTGTAGAAATGACCGTTTTGGAGACTATTTCATAATATTTACCTTCACCGACTGAAATCTGTGAATGCAGGAAAACCGAAAAACAAACGCAAAGTTGAAGGGATAAAGTTAAACATGCTTTTAAAAAAAGATAAAAAATACCAGCTGAATGTTTTAGATCAAACTTCTTCACTTGGTGACTCAAATATTTCTTTAAAAATGTGACAAAGTTGTAAGAATCACATTGATCTCTGATAATATTAGCGATAAGTGAATTGCTCTATCTCGAGTTCAACTTATAAAAACACATTCCTGTTACATTTATCACACAGGAAATGGGACAATGTGCAGTAAAAGTCTTCATCCTGGTCTAAGGCGTCCCACCAGAAGCCGCGATGCGACACCCGGACTCAGCAGGGCTTCGAGAATTAGCCAAACCAGAAGCTAATCACAGTGATTGATTGAGGTCGCCTGGTGTCAAACGCTGATGGTTGGTTTTGGTTAAAGAGAACGTGAGCGAGTGGTTCTGCTTCCTTTGTGTTATTGACATCGGGATGCGTTCATGTGGCGGCCGGACCAAGAACGGGTCCAGTGATGGTCCAGATGAAGATTAATGACCCAGCCGGGTCGGTGTCTGCTGCTTAATAACACTTATTCATCACTGTCCCACAGGAAGAGCTCAACGCCGGCTTCATATCCGCACTTTATTTCTAATTCCTCATTTTTGTGTCTCTTTCTTTAACCTGTCTGAGTCTAAGGCCTTGTATGAATGGAAACAAGCGTGGTGTAATTTTTGTAAATGATTAAGAAAAAAAAAAGTGTGTCCACACGACAGGAGGTAAAGTAAGTCTGCCAGGCCTATCAGTGGCGCTGTAGCGCTGCCAGAACGCAACGAAAACCAGAAGGGGCAGAATTTATTTATTTTGAAATGTTGAGAATCTGTTACTGAAGCGTCTATGATTGTGTTTGAGGACAATGTATGTAGAAATAAAGAAAATAAATACATTTCTGCCAAAAAGCCTCTTCTATTTTGAGATCTCAGAAAATTTCTGAATTTGAAAAGTTGAACAAGCAAGAGCCATCGGAGGTAGAAAACAAATTTTCACAAATAAAGGCCCAGAAATTCTGAGATGAATCTCAAGTTCTCAGAAACAAACTTTTGATTTTCAAAAGTTGGAAATTTGGTTTTTGGAAATTTGCTTAGTTTAAAAAGTCAAAAATCTTCCAAGTTCCTTCTTGAAAGAATGAGGAATTTTTTACAGCACAAATTGCTGCAAAGAATTTGTGAATTCTTTAGACAACATTTCCTTGAGGAGCACAGAGATTTCCATGCCTTTCCAAAAAAGATTATTCTCAGAATTTCTTAGTTTTTGTTCTTTTGTTTTAATTTATTTTTCTTATTTTTGGAGCTCAGTAATTTGAGGTTGATCTGAGATTTTTCTTTAAAAAAGTGTAAATATCTAAAATTTATCTAAGAATTTTAGACTTCATAGCACATTTTTCACTTTTGAAACTTAGAAATTTACATAGAAAATTATTGATATTGATATACAATTATAGCATTTTGATGGATATTTACTCCTTTAAAAAAAATCTACAGTGGCTTTTAATACACCTTTTTAATTACCAGACAATTTATTCTTTTCAACTCAAATTAAACAAGAATCAATATGTATCGCAATAAATATGAAATTTAAAAAAGATAAACCTTCCTTTGTTATAAAAAACTGGAGCTCTTTTGAATGACCAGACATTTAAACAAACTAGACTTTGTTTTCATTATTCAATTAAGCTTTAATGAGACACAAACTTACTTTTTTTTGCCAAGTTTATGTTTCCATGTGTTTGGGAATCACTGTTTTAAATGACAAAACCTTTGGAGAAACAGCTAAAATGTGTGGATGGGACCTAAAAATGAGAGGATTTGCATTCAGCTTCAGCTGCAGAGCCAATCAGGGAGCCACGTGAAGCGTGTGTAAACATGTTTTTATGTGATTTGAAAGCTCAGGGCTGAGAGCCGATGAAAGGAGGCTGGAAATAAAAAGCAGTCGACATTGTGGAGGAGAAAATAAGGCACCTCTGGCCTTCCACCGCTGCGTGATTGAAAGCCATTTTGTTTCATGTGCTTCTGCCTTCTTTCTCCAGCACTTCTCCTGGTTAGGCATTTCTCTTTCTAATAGGAAATAAAGAGCGGCGAGCGGCCCAGATAGGGACGCCAAATGAAAAACATGGAGCCAGTGACCCGAGGCCGGGACCCGTCCATCTACGTCGCCCAAAGTCTGAGCTTTTCTCTTCCTCTGCTGCTCCGTCTGCAGAATAAAGACGTCGAAATATTTCTGCTGCAGACCTGAAGCGTTTCCAGGCTGTAGGTGTGATTTCTATTTATGTGAACGACCGATATAGACGAGCAGAAAGTGACGAGAACGCCTTAATCTCCGTCTTGGTGCAAATTAGATTCTTTAAAAAAAAGAAAATCTGTGCTGTATGAAGCCTAATGTACATTAAAATGTTTTCATATCCCTAAACTTTTGTTTTTTGTCTCGATTTTATGTGGAGAACCAACATAAAGTTGTGCAAATCAGTGAAGTGGGAGGAAAATAAATAAGTTGCAATGTTTCTAAAAAGTGTGGTTTCTTTGTGGGGACTTTTCTTGCTCAGTGATAAAGTAAAAGCAAATTTATCAAAATAAAATGGAGAAACCAGGACAGTTACAGTTAACATATTTATTAACATTTAAACATTAAAGGCAAATATAAAAGCAGGAGCGTGTCTCTCCACAATGTAGTAATATTGCTATTAATAATAATAATAATAAAAGTCATAGAAAACTAAAACTGTGAATATGGGGGAAAACTGTGTACATAGTTTGTAAGCGAGCATAAATGAGTAACTGGTACCTTCTGTTAATGAACCAAAAGCCCACAGTGGTAACTGAAGTAGCTTGAAACTGACAAAAATTGGAGGTTGGAGGTGCTGTAAACTGCGTGAGAGCTTCTGTGGTGGCGGGCGGGCGGACGGGCGGCGGTTGCTAGTACCACCGCGGTGGCCAATAGGCCGGAGCGGCGCTTGGCCGCGAGGGCCTCCTGACGCCGCTTGTGGCTTTAATTCAACTATATTCTTTAGATCCAATCAGGAGAATTTGGTCCTCAGTATTAGTCAGAGAAAATTGTCCTCACAAGGTGAGAAATGTTACAACACACGCAGCTTTCATGTCAGGTTGTGTAAATCCAGATGTTCAACCGCGACACCTCAGCAGGTGGAAATGACCCTCCGCCATGTTGATTTATCCCAGCGCCTCATGAAGACCCAACATCTGGTTCTGTTCAGTGAATCTTTCTGTCCAATAAAAACTCAGGCAGAACCCAGGCGGCCATTTGTTTTTTTTACTTATAAAACAAAAATAATCAGGAACATTCAGACCTTAAATGTGGATGGATGGGTGAATAATTGGATGGGTAAATAGAATATAGTTCTGCTTTGTGTTTTATCACAATATAAATATGAAATTAAATTAATTCAGACTTTAAATCTGGAAACTGGAGCCGCTCAGTTTCCTAAACAGTGAATCTTTAACTTCCTGTTAGGAAATAACAGCAGCTCTCCAAACATGGCTTCCCTGTTCGTCTGTTTTCAATATGGCGGCTGCATTTTTATTTGCTACAAACAGAAAAAACCCTCAAACTGACAGAAATATCACAAAGTTAAAGTTGGGCTTCTCGGCAGACATCGAAACTCTGAGCCCAAAGCGCCTCCTGAATACCAAACATCACCTGCTCCTGCAGGCGCTGAAACATGGCAGGAACAATAAGAGAAAGTTTCTCCACCTGCAGACACGACAGAGAGAAGAACCGGGTTTATTTTTAGAGTCCCATCTCTGGGAGGAACAGCAGTCCAAGAAGGAAACATGCAGAGCTTCAACAGGTGGCTCTGATTGGTGGAGCATCGCGGCAGGTCCATCATGGCGGACAGGAAATATGGAGGAAACACAACAACAGAGCAGCAGCTTTAGGGTCATTCAGGTGATGAAAAGTTATAAAAGTTAGAAATAAATTGAAATAACATTCAGGGCCCAAATATCAGAATAAAGAAATGCCTCATTTATAATTTATATATGTATGTATAGACATACGGACGGACGGAGTAGTAGTGATATTTCCTAGAGAGCAGGAAATATAGTGATATTTCCTAGATAGCAGGAAATATAGTGATATTTCCTAGATAGCAGGAAATATAGTGATATTTCCTAGATAGCAGGAAATATAGTGATATTTCCTAGGTGTCATTGAATGTTACATGTGTTCCTTGAAGCCAGGCCTTTTTGGAGTCAGAGTCCTGCTTCGTTCTGCTGAGGAGGGTTAGGCACTGAGTGAAGCAACATGATTTATTTGAGTCAAGGCAAATAAAACATTTTTTTTTTCCCCAAAAAAAGCCAAATACTGCTGGGTCTGATCCCAACTGACACGTTTCTCTAGCGAACCTTCAACTGGCTGCATCAGAACCGACCGACTTCACTCCCGATTCACTAAAACACTTTAGTTCAGAGGGTCAAATTATTCTGCAGCTATCTTTACAGAAAGGTTTTTGGTCTTTTACATAATGAAACTGTTGTAACATAAACAGTTCTGACTTTGGTCGGCCATTTTGTCCGACCAGTAGTTGGGAAAACCAGCCGGTTTGGCCACAGATCGTTATGTGGAACAAATATACTCAGATACTCACTGTAAATCTGTGAGCGGTCCAGGTCGTTTTATGGACCGGTTGGGGAAACTCTCACCCTCTTTCCAGATGTCTGAGTCCAGAGGTTCAATCTGCAGGATTTCCTCCCCGGGTTTCCTCCTCCCCGATTCGACTTTACAGAGAAAACTAGTAGACATCACTTCTGTTTCCGTTAAAAAAACAAAACTAAAACATTCCACTGGGTTCTTATTTATTAATCTTTTCCCTGCAGAGCTAAAATCTGTAAATTAACCCCAAAAAATGCAATAACAAAATGGATTGTTAATTTATTTAGGTGCATTAAAGGTCAAAAAGAAAAGTAAAATATTCACAATAATTGATTAAATCTTCCGCTCCCTCAGAGCGCTTGCTCCTGATTTATTTGAATGTAATTTAATTAAAGTTGTGGCTAATGAAAATTACTTCAGGCAATAAACAAATGAGCTCTACTTTCATTCCATATTTTTATAAACAAAAAGCAGTGGGTAGAGAACCCAAAAAATTTCACTTCAACATATTTTTACTCAAATGAAAGTAAAAACATACACATATAAAAAGTAAGATCAGAGAAACTGTTCATTTTAAGTAGCCTCTTAAAGTTTTTCCAGACCTGTATTTGAAAAGCAAAAGCGGAGCCTCCTGTGCAACTGAGAAGAATGCAGCAAGTGGTTTCTTCATGGTAATTCGACAGCAAAAGACTCACCTTTTCCAGCAGCCATTGTACAATGCAGCGGTGATCAAACATGTTGGAACTCTGCTGGGGTTGCTAGGGAATGGGCAGAATTTCAGTTGGGTTGCTAGGTAATGGGCAGAATTCCACTGGGGTTGCTAGGTAACAGCTAATGTGTGACGTTATGTTCCAAAGACATTTCAAAGGGCTCACTTTCCAGACACCAAAAAACTATAGACAAATAGTAGCTGGTTGGGTTGGTTTCTAAACGTCTTTCAATTGGAAAGACAAAAATGTGTAAAATGTGAATTTTTTAATAGTAGGTTAAATTTAAGTGCTAAAAACAATGAAAGAAAAACAAATGTTGCTCACAGCAGTATTCAGAGGACTCCTCCGGCCTTCCCCGTCTGATGCAGGTTTAATTGTGTTTGTCTGAACGTCACCTTTAACCTTTAGAACAAAACACAGCAGCAGTTCAACAGGTCCCCAAGGAACAATGAGGCCGGACTTAACAGGAAGCACCGCGATATTTATGGAAATTAACTCAAGAGACATGCTTCACCGTCGTTTTCACATGTGAAACATCCTGCTGCGACATCAGGAAGCAGTGATGTCATCACATCACCGACAACTGATTGGATGATCAGAAATAAACAACAAAATAGCACGAAACGGGAACAGCTTTCTGCTTTATTCCCAAATTGATACGTACAGAAAAAGTGTTTACATTTCTCCAAACATCATGTAAAAGACTTCTGGAAACAAAACAATTGCACATCAGCTTCTTTTTTTTTTTTTTTACTTCCATTTCAGTTATGCTTCATCAAAACAAAAAACTAAACAGTATGGCTGAAGATAAACAGGATAGAAACACTGATGGTGACGGCCGCCTCTCGATCCACAGATTGTGAAACGAATCGCATCGCGTCCGACTTTGTGTGAAATGTTCAGATATACTTTCTCAGGCACTTTTGAGATATCAGAGAAACACTTCCTGTGGTCTGAATGTGGGTTTAAAAGCATCAAATGTCGCAGAAAAACATCTCTGCATGTTTTAAAATCTCCTCGGGTACAAGACTCATTTTGATAAAATCTGATCTTTTCATCCATTTTGCAGCTTTAATTCATTTAATGTTGGACCTCCATCTGGTTTGTTTGCTAGTTACGGTCAGTTTTGCACTCCAGTTCCTCTGAAACTAATTTATTATTTTTGTCCTGGAGCAGAAAATGTGCCTATCAGCATTTTCCAAGCTGCCGGGAATAATAATAATAAAATTACCACCTCCAGACGCTACAAACCAAGCTTGTAATTAAATTTTTCCAGGTTTTTACCGACGCTAACACACAGGAGATCAATGCAGTGTCACTTGTGGTCCTTGCAGCATCCAGCCTGAGGGCCGATCCCAGCAGCTTTCCACATTAAATCATCTAAATGTGAGCCACAAACAGAAACTTAGCCTCTCTCTTTGGTTTGAACCAAAACTTTCTGACATTTTGGATTATTTATAGCTTATTACTTACTTGACAAAAACCTCTTTTTTGGGGAAAAATATTCAGTTTTCATATCTTCTCCAATTGGCACCGTCAATAGATATTGCTGTACATTTTCTTATAGTCTTCTCCTGACTGATACCTTTGCGCTCTGACATCCTTCTGACATTTTATAATTTCTCTCCAAACTTTGGTTTTTAGCTGACAAACGAGAAGATGATGGAGATATCACAGTAGTGGACCTGACCTTTATATAGCCTTAATCAGAATACATATATAATTTGGAGTAAAACTGTGTTCAAATGTGTTTTAGAAACGTTAAAGGTTATTTTGTGAACTGAACTGGATAAAGGACACGTTACACTGTAAAAACACAAAATCTTACCAAATATTTTCAGGTTTAAAGTTTATAAAACAGTAAATTTGAGCTTTATTGAAAAAAAAATGTATTTAGGTGCTAAGAGCGCTAACAAGCAAAAAAAACCTAACTCATTCATTGAGTAATCAAATTTGCTGTTTATGAAATGTTTATATTTTTGGAAAATCTGAATTATTATTTTACCAATTGACATTTTGAGTTTTTATAGTTCAGTGTACTGTCAGGCCTACCATGTTTTATGATCATGTTTATGGGCAGTAGAGTTGTTATTCCATCAGGTGCTCATTTGCTTTTGCCACCCCTCAAAGTAGAAAATACTCTTTAAGGGGTGTAAATACTTTTTAAATTTAGTTTCCCAGCTGAGAGCCATAAATGCGACTGCATTAACCTCCATTGTTGCCGTTTCAGAATCAAACTCACAACCTGAGTTGCCCATCTGCGTGAAGAAACTCTGGTTTTTACGCGCGTCCTGCTGTTTCCCAACCTGCTCTTTGTAATCCAGCAGCATTCGGTTCATTTCTCGACTGCTGTTTTTAAAAGCAGGATGCGCCGCCCCCCCACACCCACCTGCTGCCTCTATTTAAAATCACTGCAGCGAGGAGTGTCTGCTAAATGCTTAAAAAGGTATAAAAACACACAAAAAAACAAAACACAAAAAGCAATTATGGCAATTTGGAGCAATTAACTCCGGAGGACAATTTTGCCTTTTGTTAAAAAGCAGCATAAAGGGGCTGCTGCTAATTTCACACTGGGAGCGACATTGTTTCCCCGCCGATCTTTATTCTGCCTCCTTTTATACGGCTCGTCGTGTCAGAAGCCGGGCCCTCTGTCGGAGCCTCTGGTGGCGCCATTTTTCTGGCTCCGGCAGGCAGCAGGTGGCTTCTGATGAAAAATTCAGTGCAGAGCGCCGATTCGGGAGAGAGGAGGAGGAAGGGAGGCGGGGGGATGAATATGGAGGTGTTGAGGTAGAAGAAAGGAGCGTAATGAACAGAGAGGAAGAATGAAAGGAGAAGATGGAGCTCCAGACAGACAGGCAGGGAGGCGGGCGAGCGGAGCCCAGCGCCGCGCTGAGGGGCCAGGCTAGAGGATCAGAGATGCCTACCCTCTCTGCCTGACTCTCCTCCGAGGAGATAACACACACTATGAATCATTTATGAGGAGGGCTTTTATTAATAACACGCACACACACACACACTCTCTCTCTTTCTCTCTGGCCTGTTTTCATTCCTTCATAGCAGTTAGCTTTCCAAAGCTAACAGAACAAATGGCAGTTGGAACTCTATTTCCTTCAGAGCAGTTAGCTTTCCGAAGCTAACAGAACAAATGGCAGTTGGAACACTTTCCTTCAGAGCAGTTAGCTTTCCAAAGCTAAGTCCTTTAAGTGAACTGTTCTTCAGTTAGCTTTATAAAGTTGGAATATAAGTTAGCAATAGGATAGGAAAGCTCTTTCCAACTGCTTCAGAAAGCTAAATGCTATGAAGGAAAGGACGTTCCAACTGCTCTTTCTTTTAGCTAGCTTCGGAAAGCTAGCTACAAAACAGCAGGTGGATCGCTCTCTCCTTCAGAGCAGTTAACCTTCCGAAGCTAATTGAAAAACTGCTGCTGGAACTCACTCTGCTTCAGAGCAGTTAGCTTTCTGAAGCTACCTGAAAAATGGCAGCTGGATTGCTCTCTCCTTCAGAGGAGTTAGCTTTTTGAAGCTACCTGAAAAACGGCAGTTGAAATGCGTCATTCATGCCCACTCCTCTGCCTGATTGTCGGTCCGTGACGGCGACGAGGGTGGACAAGGCACCGGGGCGTCTGGTGGTTGTTGGTGAGTGACTGATAGTTGGTGCGGGTCATCAATCACCCGCATGCCATTAAGATAGTCGCTAACCTATAAGACCGCTACATAGTCCATTGTCTGCGTTCTGATGCTAATTTGCCATTTTTTCCCCCCTCAGGAATAAAAAAGTCTTCCCTTTTCCGACCCCAGTCTGTTGAGCCGAGCTAGTTGCGACGGCGAAGGCGGGACGTCGTGTCGGTATGGGCCCTTTGGCGACCCTGGCTCCTTCAGGTGGGGGATGTACCCCTCGTATGCGCTGTTTCCGCTGCCTTCCTGCAGCATTTTTCCTTTGGCTTCCTGCTCCCTGCGCCTCTGCTCCTGCCGCAGCAGCTCCTGGGCCTCCAGCAGGACTCTAGCGTTCACTCCTCCCCCGCCGCCGCTCTGGTAGCCGTTCCGGGAGCCCTGGTAGCTGGAGTACCGGGGGTTGTCTTTGGCCGTCTGGAAGACGTCGCCAGGTGGGTACGCCTTGTCCCAGGAGTCCTGGGAGACGGTGCTGGGATTCTTCCTGGGTTGTCTGATGGCGGAAGAGGAAAACAAGGAAACGACTGTGAGAGCAGCATTCGATGAAAAGGGGTACTGTGCTACAGAGGGCGCCAAACAAAAAATCATTCCTACTGGAGAAGCGGCTGTGGCAAGAAAAGGTTCACCTCAGAAACGCTGACATTTCCAAGGTTGGAAATTTTTGATTTTTTGGAATTGAAAGATGAAGGATATAAGCATTAGCTTGTCTGGAATCACTAAGACGGTTTCCACTGACCGTATTAATGCGTCTCAAGATATATTTGATGCTTGAAATATTCAAACAGGCAGTTAAAATAGTTTTTTTTGTTTCCTTTTCCTTCTAGAAAAGTTAGAACGGCGTGAATAGTTTCCCTCGACGTCGTCTTTGAGCAGCTTTGGTCTCTTTTGTCAACATGTGAAATGAAATCGGGTGTCGACGACGCCGGTCTCTGAAAATTGGACCCAGCGGAGCGTGTGAAGAATCAACCTGCGCCGACTCTTCCTATCTCACCCATCAAGCAGTGAATCCGTCCTCAACTGGAACCAATCTCCACCGAACTCAAAACAAAGCGCCGCTTTGTTCTCATTAAAGGATTTCCACCATTTTTTACTCTTTTGTCACCACTTCCTGCTGAAATCCAAACAGAGGAATAATGCGATTTCTCCACAGCTGGGTGATAAACGCGATAATTATGCATGGCTCTGAACGATCTTCTTCTTCCTCCTCCTCCTCCTTGGACACACCACACAAAGGCAGAGCGGCCGACTGGAAATGATATCTGATGACACACATCTGGATCTTTCTCTGCCACCTCTTAAATGTTTTCTATAAGCCACAATCACTGATATTAACAGAAATAAAGATTTAAACCTTTCAATCCAGAACTGAACCATCTGCAACACATAAAGACAATTACAAAGTCGGGCTTTTATCTCCTGATGAAGATAATTAATCCATGAGTTTGAATAAAAAAACGAAAATAGATCATTTTAATGATATTCTAACTTATTGAGTAGAATATAATTAAACAGCTCAACTGTCCCCTTTCTTGGCAGAGGAAATGGTAACTGATGACACATCTGGATTTTGTTCTTCCAACTCCTGCATGTCTCCCGGTGAAGCTGCCCAGATTCATGACACCCGGCTGCGTCTGTGGCTGATGGCCGCCTCGTTTCTCTGGGTTTGCTGTGTGTCAGGTCCGATGCGTGTTCCAGTCGGTCTCGGTGCGGGCCGAATGGTCCGGAAGCAAACGCTGAGGCGGGTCGGGATCCGTGTACGAAGCCGCTGCCGGCTGGCAGATGCCCACAGGCGGTTTCTGTGAGGCTAATTTTTTATTGAATCTGATGTTTGACCCTCTGAGGACGACCAAATCTGTCCCTCGAAATGCAACAAGCTTCGAATAAAAAAAACGTCACAATCTGTTCCTGAAGAGGTTTGAGATTCTGTCTCCTATGGTAGAAAAGGTTTATTTAGATTAAAAAGAGACGTTTTGAACTGTTTACCTCAACCACCTGAAGCTACGGCGCTCAGACTGAAAAAAAATCAACTTTGTGTCAAATACCCAGTTTTGAAACATGTTTTTTTTTGCTTCCAAACAGAACAAATTTCACTCAATGCTAAATTAGGAGAAATTATTTTTGAAGGAGAGAAAAAAAATGTAAAAAGATTTGGAAACAAAAATAAATGAAAAAAATTCAGCTAAGTGGTTTTTTTGGTCAGTTTTAAACATATTTTCAGATATTTTATGAGAAAAATGCAGCGCAAACTCCTCAACATCATTTGTGTCGTCTGTCGAAATCAATGAAATCAGCTATCAACTGAAAATAAATCTGCACCAAGTGATCGACAGGTAAACAGGTAACTGGTCCCAGTGGAACCGGGCCCATTAGGGCCTGTGACCCGCCAGCTGCCCCAGAAGAACCGTAAATAATAAAAACATGAGCGTTTCCTGGAACAGGCAGCCGACAGATCTCACAGATCAACGGGAATTAGATTAGGGAAAAAGGAAAACGGTCCTTCCAGATCCGAACTGATCTGTTTCAACCAAAGCTGTAAATGTGAACGAGAGATTTTGGAACCGACCGGTTCTGACCCGATTTCTGCTGCTATTTGATGCGGATGCTGACGATCAGGCGTTATCTGAGGTTATAACAGATGACAAACGAAATAACAATTGAAACTGAGAAAAAGTTTCGTTAATGACAACTAACGGGGGAAAACTATAATATAGATGTAATATCCTTTGTTTTTGTGTTCATTAATCGATTTATTTGCCTTTCAAACCGATGTGACAGATTTATCTTTTCCTCACACAAACTGTTGGCTGTCGGTAAGTTATGGCACTCCATACGGCTAATGGCGCCGTTTATGCTAGTCTACAAAATGGCGGATCATCCTATTCTACAACAACTGAATACATTTTTTGAAAATGGTAACATCTGTCAAATATTCATTACAATTGATGTACAAATTATCAAAATGCACAGAAAAATTAACACCAGTAGGAAAAGAGTAAAAATACTACTAATAAAAACAAAACAATATTAATTCATAAAAACAAGCAAACACATCTTTGTTCTTAGTTTTTGTTTGTCTAATTCAGCTGGTTTTAAACTATAACTATTATAAATCTGGACCATGCTAATGCTAATGCTAGCGTTAGCATGTGTTAACGTCTCACCGAGGGAGAGAGCTGTACTGCCGCTGCGCCTGGGCGAACGAGTCCCTCTCCTCCTGCCTCTGCCTCTGCATCTGGACCTCCACCGACACCGAGTGGCGGCCCGGCTGGCTGTACCCGCCCGGACCGTTGCTGCTGGCGTTGGACTGCAAAGGACAAAACCACATCATTTACCCAGAGCTGCAACACAGGCGGGCCACATGGATTAGTCTGCTATTAATGTGATAAAGACGAAGATCATGACTAAAAAATATCTGTTTATTACTTAATTTTTAGGTAATTAATAGGTTTGTAGGGAAGTGACTGCATGTTGCAGCATTCAGCCACAAACAGAATAAACGTTCTCCTCAGGATGACACTAAAAAAAATATGATTTATATCAATTAACTGCAAACATTGACTTCATCTGATCATATTTTAAAATGTACTGATATTTTATTGATACTCTGGTGGAACAAAAAATGAATAAAATTGTAAAAATAACTTCATTTCCAATCATCAGGTTAAAAAAAAAAAATCAATAATTGAAATTTACAATGATAAATCAAGAGCTTTTTTTCCACAATAGTTAAGTGATACAATAAATGCTCACCTGTGGTGACAGGATACTATATTTAAATAATTCTAGAACTATGTGTTAGAAAGGTTGAAAGTTTAGTGGAAGGAAAAATTACTGTAATTTCATACAGGGATTTAGTGCATAATACTGTAGGGTACAAAGGAAAAGTTGACTAAGTCCTTTTATTATTATTTATTTCAGAGAAACTTAAGTTTTTATTCGCTTCAAGCCTGAATCATTGATATAATCATAAAATAAAAACTTAAACCATTTTACTAGGGCTGAACTTTCTGTTACACATAAAGAGAATTACAAAGTCAGGTTTTTATCACCTGAATTTGCAAGACTAAAGAAATGAATTCACTTGTTAAATCAAAATAAATCTAATAACATTTATAATTATATTGTAAGTTATTGAATAACTTTTTTTAATCAATATTTATATGCATTCATACTTAACTAGGATCCTAGTTATTGTGTTTTAACAATATATTATGTAGTTAAATAGTAATAATCTACCACTTTCTACCAATTTTTTGTATTCAAGAAAGGTATTTCTAATAATTAAATAATGGGTATTACAGATAATGAAAACATTACATTAAGAATTAGAATATTACATAGACCAATAAAAGCTTTCTGATACAGAAATGTGTAAAAATTAAACGTTAGCTGATTAAAGGCACTTTTTAATCAGAAATAAATCAAAATGCATATTCTAATTTATTAAATTAATTAATTATTTTAACTCTAAGATGTTTAAATGTTTAAATAAATATAAATCCTTGATAATATTCCTTTGATAAGGTTAATATTTTCCCATAAGTTGAAGGAAAGTGACGTCATGTAGGGTAAAATGAGCCATGTCGGCTCGTACAGATGGCTGGAACACAATGACGCATTTTCAGGATTAATGGCTTTAGATGGAAAATGGGCGACCTTTCTGTTGACCTCTAATCCGGTCTGAGAATTCTCCGGCTGGAAGGTCATTGGAGTGTGAAAATCCACGTGGTTTCATAATGAAAAAGAACTGAACTCCACGAGATGGGATTAAACGCTGGACCTTTACACGTCTCTGAAACTCACCGGTCAGTCGGCGGGACTCGCCTCTCCTCGGGTCAAAGTGAAGGTGAGACACAGGCAGGCAGGTGAGATGAGAGGAAGAGGAGGGGAGGGGAGGAAGACCATGCTGCAGGCTCAGAGAAAGGTTGTGGTGATGACATGGATGTTAGTCGGGGTTAATGAAACAGACTCGACATGGTGGCGGCCATTTTCTGGGGTTAAACACCCTGACATGAACGCCTCACAACGCAGATTTATATCTGTCTGCACCCAAAAACTCCAGAGGCATTTTTACTTCATAATCTGTATGTTTGGTTTTTTTCTCTCTTTTTGCAGGTGTAGCAGCAGATTAACAGCCTGCTGTCTCGTTCCTTTCCTCCTTTCTTTACCATCTCTGCTACAGCTGAAATAAACCCAAAGCAATTTCTAGTAAACTTTTTCATATTTGTGGTGAATCAGCTAAAGCTGTAACGCTCCACTCGTGAAGCTAAACCTGTTGGGTTTCACCTTCAACCATTTTGACTGGCACTCTGCTGGACAAGACATGTAAAAACACAAATAAATAAAATATTTATTTCTATTTATTTAAATTGAAACCTCCTTTTAAAAATATATAACTCCATATTATAATATTTAAAACACCAAATAAACTTTAATGTGATTCAATACCCAGAATGGAAAAGCAGAAGCTAATATTTACAATTCTTCTAGAATCTTCTCTCTTGATCGTCCAGCCAATCAGAACCAAGCAAAATTAATGCTGCTCCTCGATTGGCTGCTTTTCAAACAACAGCCAATAGAGTGTCAGCTAGCATTGCTGCTTCATATTTTAGCTTCCTTTAATGAATTTGGAGACTTTAATTCTACTACGTAGCGGTCTTTAATGATAATTTAAACTGTTTGAGTCAAAATTACAACTTAAATTGTTAATATTTATGTTAAAGGCAGATATCATACAAAAAAAAAATTTTTTTTATCATCTGAATTAAATTAGACCAAAAGGTTTGACCCAAATTATTCAGTTTGGAAAAAATCTATGTAAACTTTTAAATTTAAGGTAAGTCAAAAAAAAAAAAAAAAAAAGTTCTCAAAAAGTTTTGTTGGATTTAAAAAATAGAAATAAAATTGGTGACTAAGCAAAAACAAGATCTGGTCTGATTTAACTTCAGACAGATAAAAAAAGTTTTTTGTATTGGATGTCTGTGGAAACCAAGAAATTAAAATTTTATTTACTTTAAATAAAAACTTATGATAAAGATTTAAACATTTTTATTGTTTATACAATAAAGATTTACATTTAAATTAATTTAAATATAGAACAATTTAGTTAAATAAAAATAAAATATAGTATTTTAATTTGTTATTAAATTATTATGAAAACCTTTAAGCTGAAGCTGAACGCCTCCCTGGGTGAAGGTTCCCTCTTCACCCAAACATCGAGCAGCAACCCGAGCCGCTGTCGCAGTGCAGCTCCTCCGATGCTCATTAGCATCCGGGTGCAGCGACCGCGCGCCGATTAGCCGCCACACAAAGCTGATATAATTACTTTTTATGGCCGTGCGGCACTTTGGGAGCGGCGCAGACATCAGCTGGTGCAGAGGGCCATAAAACGATTACGAGCGCTAAAGAGACTCCACTTTATAACCGAACCTATCCGGGTCCAATGGCCTCGCTGACGGCACCGGAGGACCGTAAACGTCCCGTTTATGTTCCTGTGTCTGCAGGGGAAGAGTGACGGTCTTCATATGGAGGACAGATTTCTTCTGGGGAGCTTTAAAACCGGAAATTTTTGGAAATTGAAACGACTGATGGGTCAAAACATTTATTAAACTGAAGCTACGAGAGAATTAGTTTATTGTGATTTTTCTTTATATTTTAATTATTTTTTGTTGTATTATTTACTGAGTTGATAAACAACAGAGTATTAAGACCATAGTAAAAGAGAAATAAAAAAACAAAATTACAAGAATAAAAAGTCATAAAATTACAAAAATAAAGTCAGAACATTTCAAGAATAAAGTCATAATGTTAATTATTTAGTTAATTTATTTATTTTATATTTATTCATCTTTATTTCCATAATTGTATTATTTTTATAAAATTTTCTTATCCTGGTCCCAATAGATTTTAGGAAATCTGTAAATTATTAAAAACACAAAAATTATTTCACTTTGTTGGCCAATTTTTTCTTGTCTTCTTCTCAGGGGCCAAACAAAATAACTTCAAGGGCCACAAAAGGCCCCCGCGCCTCACTTTGGACACCCCAGTTTTAATTGAACATTTCAGGAAACGTTTGCTCAGGATCAATAAAAGCTGTTAAATGTTACAGATGAAAATGTTTTCCTCCTCTAAACTCTCTGAGGTTTAATGGCTGCCATAAAGCGCACATCACTCATCTGTGATGGAATTAGACCACGTTACCCACAATCCTCTGCTGCTCACCCAAACAGACGAGGGACCCAGAGGAGGCGGCTAATTACAGTCGGCTTGTTCTGATATTGGACAATAAATCAGTGGACGGACGGACGGACGGACGGCTCTCAGAGGAGGTTGAATGGAGACAAATAACATTCTGGTTTTATGAGTGGAAAAAAGAAAATAAAAATTATATTAAAACTCTTATTTTATTTTTTTTAAAACGTATTTAATCCTTTTTCATCTAATTTTGTCTCATTGAAGTCAAAATTTTATGACTTAAAAAAATCAGAAAATAGGCAAAAATAAATCTTCATTCATTTCCCTTTTATATATTTTCTATGTTTATATTTAACTGTCTAATCTTGGCTTGAAGAAGCCAAATGAGATGTTTATCTGTGATTTTCTTTTTCGTATTAACAAAAAACTGGAAAAGATTTTACTTTTTAATTGATTGAATTTATTTTTTTTTAATTTAAATTATATTTAAATTTTTTTAATTTTTTTATTTTTCATTTAACTCAGAAAACAAATCCACCTGCGGTTTTATGACAAAACTATTTTATTTTTTTAAATGTATCTACATTTTTATGTATTCTTTTTCTTATATTTTTATATTTATATTTTTATATTTATTTGATTGTGTTGGAAGGAGCCAAATAACATGTATCTGATTTATTTTGAATGGAATGACTCATTTTTTAAAATTTATTTAATTTGTGTATTTTCAAATTTATTTATCTTTTATTATTTTCAATCGATTTTTTTTTGGGGCACAAAAATCTGCTTTGTTTTTCCGGCCTGCAGTCGGAGCACTGCCTCCAAATCTTCAGATGTTTTCAACATTTGTATTTTAAACCTTTCAACAATTCAATTAAATCGTTGCTGGAGGCGGAAGCTGAATTCAGTCTCAGGACAGCGACTCCTCGGGGTTTGCAGCACATCCCTCACATGAAGCAACAGAAATGCAACCCCTGCACCTGGAGGTAATTGAATTTCAAAGACGCGTTCTGCCGTTTTCCATATGGCGCGCTGGCAGAACCGGGGCGCGGGTCCAACAACATGCAGTTATTATGGGCGACCCGGTTGAAGCAAAAGGGACAAGAAAAGAGCATTAGAGGGATACAGAGGCTGAGAAATCTGGTTTCCAGTTTTATTTTTGGATTAAACAAGCTTTAATATTCACATATTTCATGTTTTATTTATGGTAAAAAAGTAAAATATTTAAGGTGCTCTTGTGGGAAAACTAATAATGAGTCTTCATGGGAAAATACGCAGGATAACAATAGTGCAGGGAAGTGAGGTTTGAATCCTAGTTTTTAATTTAGAGCACGCTCTGTTGTTTCCGGACAAAAGCTCGGATGACCTGCGGCCTCGTTTCCCACACAGTCCTGCGCTGGAATGCGTCCGCCGATCCCCTTAACACACAGCGGGGCTCTGGTTAACACTGCCAAAAAGCACCATAACACTAAACAACAGCAGAGCAGAAAACAGCCCCAGTGCAATTCATCACAACGTTTCCCCACTGCAAACGAGTCGCGCTGCAAAGTTACAGCAGGAATCCCACAATTCAAGGAGTTCATACACAAAATTATACAAATACACAAAACAAGATCCAAAACAAGATGCCCGCAGTATTTTTATGTGACACAAAGTACAACACACCTTTTCAAGAGATTAGTGCCACCCTTTTCACCCTGAACGTCTTTTAACCCGATTTTACAATAAACAGGTGAAACTACAAACCGACTCATTTCAATGAGAAGCAACTAATGAGAGGAAAACACCTGAGCAGCGACACTTTCACAGGTGACTCTGTGGAAGTGCCAAAACTGACAGGCTGTTTTTCTCACTTTACAGGTTTCATTTGAGGACAGGCTGTCTGCTGAGCGGTGAGGTGATACTTTCTACAACTTACAAGATGCTGTTCCAGCAAGATGCTGTTCCAGGTTGTTTTGGGTTCTGAGATTTTAATGAGGATAATTTCAACCTGATGCTTTATGCAACTCAAACAGCTTTGGGGAATATTAGGAACTTCCCAGTTACTTTCTTAAAACTTGAAGGTTACCTTCAGACTCCAGGATTGGATTTCAGGTGATTTGGTTTCCAGGACTTACAGAGGCTACTCTATGAATATGAAGTTGGTATTTCTCAGAGTACTTTCTAGAACTTACAGGTTATTTTCCCCATAAGAAACTTACTACTTCTCTGTACTTTACTGCTTTATTATGTGACGTGCAACCAGATACTTTCTGAAACTTTAAAAGTAATATTTAGGCAACTACTAGGAACTCAGCTTAATTTATTAAAACTTGCAGGCTACCTTTAAGCAGCTGAATTTATTGAGAGGTAGCTTGTAAAATCAATTCTTATGACTAATGATGTACTTTCTAGAACTTACTTTACTGAAACCATCAGGCAGTTTTTGGGTTTCAGGCTTTTTCTGAGGGGATTCATGAGTTCTTAAAGGAAATGAGTTACTTTTGATAAAACCAACAAACTACTATTGGGTAACTGATGAAATTGGTTCATATTTTCAAGGAATTGCAAGGTATTTTCTAGAACTTTCTACAGCTGTGTTATGCGTAAACATGTAACCTTACACTTTCTGGAAGTTTAATCAATAATTTATAGAACTTATTTACTTCCAATAGTTTCAACTTTCTTTACCTTTAAATAAGTTACTTTCCTGAACGTTACAGGCTACTTAAAGCTCATGGCCTCCATGTTAGAAGTAACTTCATATATTCTAAAACTTACTGGCTCCCTTTTCAGAACAACCCAGGAGGTAATCCGTACTGTAATCAAAGTATTAAAATCTAATCTTCAGCTCGATGTTCTGATTGGCTGCTGAAAATAATCTGAAACCAACAAAAACACAAAACCTTGATATGAATTTTTCATCTGATTTCTAGTGCAAATATATTAGGACACTTGAAATAAGTGAGTGATTAAAAAAAGTACTAGTTCCATTGGCACATTTTCTTCTAAGAGAAATAAATGAAACTGTGTCAATGAATCTAGAACCTTTTGCATCTGCATTGAAGAATTATTCATTTAAATCAGGTTTATATAACTTGCTAAAAGCTACCAAGATATTTGCCCTAGAAATGGTAAGATTGTGTGTTTTTGCAGCGTGTTCTCCGGTCGCAATGTGAGGAACCAGAGATCTGAAATAAATAGGTAAAAATATGACAAGTCATTTCATCACCTTAAAAAAACAAAAGAAGAGGTGCTGCGGTTTGTTCGCTTCAGGATTTCCCTTTGTTGCTTTACACAAACTAATCGTCTCTTCTCGGCCAATGAGGCGCCGACTTAAACACGTCTGTTAAAAATCACAGGTTCCTGTTTGAGGTGTGAAAAAGGCACAGATAAAAGTTTAAAAACAACCCGACAGTCTGTGATGTCGTGGGCGAGGTCTGTGCGGATGACTGACAGACACAGAAAACATGGACGACGGATGAGCGGAGCGGGTCGGGGCAGGCGGGTCGGGGTTAGTGATGGACTCCGGCATGCAGTCGGTTAATGAATTAGCTCCGTGGAGGTTAGCGCCGCTCCTGAAGTCTCGTTCTCTGCTGGTGGTAGTGGGGTTAGTGATGCGGCATCACCACCGGCACGGCTCAGTTTCTGTCCTTTCTCTCCTGACGTCGATCGGTTCAGACACTCACCCAGGACTGCTCGAAGCTGTAGGTCCTCCTGCGGTCGTCTGGGTCGTCGGGAACGTTCTGGGCCTGCTGGAACTCCTGCCGCAGCCTCTGTATCCGGTCGTGGTTGCTAGGAGTTAGCCGGTTGCTAACAGGAGAAGAAGAAGAGAGAGATGAATGAGCGTGAGAGAGGCCATTGTGAGTGAGTGACCTGGTTCCATCAGCGCCGCAGGATGGAGTTGTTTAAAGTCCGGCGCGCTTTGTCCGCCGATTGATCAAACGCGCTGTTGACATTGGCGAGGCGGCAGCAGACTCAACCCAGAGAGGATATGATAAGTGAGGGCAGAGCTGAGAGCCAACAGCAGTATGAATCAAACTAATGCGCCTCTGATGTATTATTCAGAACAATGAACAAAGCCTGGTGGTGAACACCGAACAGGCCCGCGGTGCCCACATCAAACCCGCTGCCATCAGAGCAGCTTCCCCCCGGTACCAGCAACAAACACGAGTTTGGACCAAAAGAGACACTTTGCACACTGAAACGCAGACAAACAGCCGAAAATCTACTTGGACAAATAAATATTCAAACAGATTTCCTTCTCTTTTTAAACTTATTCTAGTAAAATAAAGCAAACAGTTTCCTGAGCCTTTCGGGACACATAAAGACGGTTACAAAGTCAGCCTTTTATCGCCTGATAAACATTTCTATTATTAAAGGACTAAAGTCCCTGCAAGAGAAACTCATTCATGCTTGATCTTTACTGCACTGATTACTAATAATGCAGTAACTACTACAAATAAACTGAACTTGATCTGAGATTAATAGTAAAATCAGCTGCATGTGAAATAAAAAATGAATCAGATTTTTAACCAAAATATTAAATAAATAAAACACATTTTTCTTAATTTAGTTAATAAATTACAACGGAGTGTTAAGGCCAGGCGAAGGCATCTTTCTTAATTCGATGATAAATTAATATTAAGATAATAGACGTAATTGTAATAATATCAAAAACAAAGTCATAAAAATTCAAGAATAAAGTAATAACATAAGAATAAAGGTGTAATAATGTGAGAATTAAAAGTTCTAATAAGACAAGAACATAAATCCTAATTCCAGAATCAAATAGTGATGAGAATAATGTAATAATACGAGAACAAACTGTAATATTCAGAGAATAAATTAGTAATTTCATGATAAATTCCAACACTAAAAGAAATCGTACCACTGCAATAAAATGAGGAATGTTTTCCAGTATTTATAACTTAATTTAATCCTTTTGATTTAACTGCTAAATTAAGAGTGTTATACTTTTAATTCTGATCTTTCTCAACATTTTAAAGTTATTTTAACATTTTTTTAACAGACGTGTTTAACAGACGTGTTTATTTTATTATCATATTTCAGCTCACAGCTCATTGTTTTGAGTAAATGACCCAGTTTTCCTGTTTCTCTCTTGGCGTGAAGCGAAGTGTCAGGATGTGTGAATAAAAACAGCAACGCCGAGTCGCAGTTTGACTTTTTAACTTCGTAACCCTGCCAGGAAATTCCTGGGAAACGTCTCCAAAACGCTTAAGGTCAAGCCTGTATCTCTTTCCCTGGGATTCGTCTCGAAGGGGAAACTTAACAGGTCAAAGGTCGCTTAAGGGGACGTTTCCGAGGATGAAAAAACTCAAGAGACTGATTGAATTCAGGATGCAACATCAGTTCCTCCTTCTGATTCAACTTCCTGTTTAGCAGGTCGTAATTTACATTCTATGCCGGGAATATTTACATTTACTTACAGAAGTTGTGATGATTATTGACTGATGAAATTATCAATCATTTAATATTTAAAAATTCCATCATCAGACGGAGCGAACTGGAAGGTCAAATGGAAACTTTGGTGTTTTAAGGATGAAAATGACAATCATTCATACAAGTAACAAAAAATATAGAATCAGGCAAAAGAAAATGTTTCCAAATTAGTTTCTTTTAATTAAAAATGTTATGAAACTCTAACAGAAACTGCAGCTGTGTGTCTGAGTCTGATGAGTTTCTGGTTAAAACATGTTTTTCATTTAGTGGGTAGAAAGTCCAGAAGTTTTACACAAGTAAGAGCAGAAATACTTCAATTTCGCAAGTAAATTTCAAAGAAATTCAAAGTAAAAAGTGCAGCATAGTAAAAATACTCCTAAGAGTATTTTCTAAAAGTTACGAATAAAGGCAACAGACAGAAACCGCTCAGGTCCGATTCTGCTGCTCTCAGGCTGCTGACCCAACGGGCCGAACCAGACGGGTCAGAGAGCGGGAGGAGCAAACAGACGTCTGAGCCGGAGGAACGACGACCGTCTGAGACCTTCAGACACAGAAACGCTGCAGCAGTTTGTCAGGATGTAAGTGTGATGTGTGTTGGATGAAAGATGGCCGCCTCTCAGGCCGTAATCATCATTAGGACGACCTCCTGACCCCAGCCGTACGGCGAATCCAGACGGATCAAACTTTTTCCGTCCTGACAAAGCGCTGTGGATCAAACAGAAGGAGAGCAGCGGCGACCGAAAACCCCAGACGGCAGGAAGCTCAGCGCCGTCCTGCGAAACGACTCGCTCGATATCTGCTGCGGCGCAGGGGTGAAAGGTCACACGGCGAGGCCTGAGCCGCGGTCGGCCGTGTCCGGAGGAGGAAGGAAGAGCTTTGAGGAGATGAAATGCTGCTGACCGCGAGCCGACTCTCGGCTTCAGAGCCGAGATCAATGCAGCGTGAAGCAGCAGCAGCGCCGGGATTTAAAGATAAAAGCTCTACGACGAAATAAAATCATTTTTCATTCCTCAAAACTGAAAAGGTTTTTGGGTTATTTCTATAAAACAGCAACAGAAAACCACTGAAAAAAAATATGTAGGAAAAAAATTCTGACTTTAATGTTCAGAGATGAGAAGTTTGAATTTTGAGATTAAACTCAAAATTCTGAGACTGAAATAAAAATCGGGAAAAATGAAAGTCAGAATTCTGAGATAACAGTAAAAATTCAGAGACAAAAGTTGAAATTTTGACATTAAAGTCAGGATTCCTTAAGTTTTTAGCGGCCCTAATCCGCTCCTGAAAAATGCAGAACAATCCGTTAATTGATCATTAAAAGCTCTAATGAACTTTTCTACAACCTGAACACGACGCAAGCAGCAGATCTTAACATAATTAATTATTTTGACGTAGTGAAATGTTGTTTAGATCTAATAATGAGTTTCAAGCAGAGACCGGGAGGAACAACTGAATTATCCGAAACGCTGTTGTGCTTATTTTGCCGTTCGGCTCATAATTTCTCCCTCTGCTGAACCAGAAATAGAAAAGGAATAAAGTTTTCTGGCAGAGAGAAGAAGCATTTTCATGCTCCGACTCTGGACTCATCAACCAACAGGACGTAATATTTACAGAGGATAGTTGCACTTTAACGCTGCAGTGTCTAATTTTTATGACAAAACAAACACGTTATTATGAACACCTGCTGCTGCAGAGATGGATGAATCAGCATTTGCTTTTTTGATTTTGTTTGAAGATCTGAAACATTTAACTGACAAAAAAGAAATCTGTAAGATTTGGTTAAGAGTTTAAGTTTTGGTTAAAAATATGCAGATTTGAGGAAACTTTAAGGTAAAGATAAAAAGCTCTTGTAAAAGTAAAAGTTGCTTGTTCAGTAAATCTGTCCTACTTTGATCTCAGATCAATAAAACCTCCAAATTTCACAAAAAGCTCAAATCAGACACGTCTCAGTGGAAAACAAACTTTAGTCAGAAAGATCCGACACTAATAGCAGCTCTGCGGAGTTTTGTTGGTCATAGACGAGGAAGCAATCTAACAGGATTAATCGGATCTGTGTCGTCGCCTTAAAACCCCCCGACACAGATACCAATCAAATCCGGCCAGTTGGAGACGAAAGGCGTCCGCGGTTCGCCGTGCGCTAAATCGCAGAGCCGGCCTGATCCTCCAGATTAAATCCAACGCTCCCACTCCAAGACGACCCTGGTGGATCTCTGGAGGGTTGGACTCCGACTGCCCAGCAGCTTCAAACTCACTCGAAACTCATTTTTTCCCTCCTTTGCATGAACAAACAAAATAAAATCCCATCTCAATCATAACAATGCATGGATTGTATTCAGCGATAGCCCAAGCTAATTCATTCATCAATAATCCCCACTTCAAAATAATAAACTTTTTAATTAAAAACTCCCATCTTAATTAAAGATTTAATTAGCCGTGGGTAGTCATGGGACTCCGTGACTGTTATACCGACTAGCTCTGTTAAATAAACATTCCCCGATGCAGAGATAGGGGCGGGAGGGAGCCGGACCGGGTTGTGAATGTGCGTCCAGCTGCGGCGTTTGGTTCAGTAAATCTTATCAGATGGGTGAACATCCTCTGACAAAGAGCGAGCCGCCGGTGGAGCCTTCAGCTGCAGTGAAAAATGAGCCGAGATGCTGAAGATGATAATCTGGGTCTATTGATCGGCGGCTCCCAGACAGCCAGGAGGGAGACTGATGCCCTCGCTAACTGATGCTAGCAGCTAGCGCTTCATATTCGAGCTGTTGGGAGTCTTTTTCACTAACCTGGATGCTATTGGTTCACATCGGTGTGTTTTCCTTTCATTTAGAGCTGCACTAACTTTTATTAAAAAAATATTTTGTTAAACATTTGTCAAACTGTAGCTAAGGCTAGTTAGCATGTCCACAGATAAACTGTTTTCCTGTAATACCAATATTTTTAAAGAACCTCAGTTCAGATGTTTTTACAGACAGCTACGATTTACAGCTGCAGAATATAACCGTTATAAAATATTTTTATTTATATTTGTCAAACTGAGACAGTATGAGCTTTTTATCCCTATGCTAACTAGAAACAACCAATCAGAGCCAAAAGGCAGGGCTTAGTGCTGTCAATCACCCTCCATGTTGTGCTGCTAATTCCCCAGAAGGGGGCACGTTTCATTTACTATAGCAGTAAACCAATACATCATGGATAATTCAAGAGTTTTTCTTTGGCATTGTTGGCTCCTTTTGGTCCGGTCCATTTAAACTGGTCCATTTATCTGACCAGTATAATTCAGCAACATGGTTACATAAATGAGAAAACTAGACAAGCGGGTTTAGTCAAGTCTTCAGTTGCCATTTTTCTTTTGTATTGATGACAAAACAACAAATACAATGAATTAAAACCTCTCGATTCTGCAATCAACTAGTATGAATTTGTTGATTGATCAGAGCTTTGAATTGTTGTTTATCTCTGCTCGATTCACAACAACTCAAGGATTTGTTAATATTCCCGATTCTTTGTGATGCAAAGGACAGATCAAAAGATCCAACATGCTGAGCCACTTAGCTTCATGTTGTCTTTGCTGTGGATTACCTGGGCTTAACTCTGAAGCACTGATGAAACCCAAATGACCCGGAGGAACACGGCAATTAGACGGAGATCGATACAGTATCGCCACACTTAGCAGCTCATTATCAAACCAGCGCCACTCGCCCCATTGTGTCAGCGCGCTAAGTGAGACGGATCGGGGCGGCAACATGCACAAACAGATCTGTTGGTATGCAGAGGGAATCCAACAGATGAGCAGGTTTTGTGGAGAAGCTTGTTTTGACGGGAAACCTGTAGAGGCCACCATCGGATCAGAACCGATCTGTCTTCACGGCTCTCAAAGCTGAAACCTGATTTCTTTATGATTGTCAGTAAAGATGTTGAGTGTAGGGGAGGTGCAGCATCACTGGTTGGTCTGAATAAATATTAAACAAGTAATCAGAAGGTTCTGATCAACACACGGTCCAAACCGGCACGTAAATTCTCCTCTCTGTCCAAGAATAAGTAAGATGCATTCACACCAACCCGGTTCGTCCACTCAGTCAAGCTCTGGTTCGCTTGCCGAGAAAGTTCAGTTTATTTTGGGAGGTGTGAATGTGTAATCAAACTCTGGTCTCGGTTCGGTTCAAGTGAAATCCGGTGCGGTTCTAATTCATATGTGAAAGCCAAACGGACTGGAGGCCGCTCCAGAAGCAGGAAGTGGAGTAAAACGCAGGGGATTCTGGGTGAATTCAATGGCTTCTCCAGCCTGGCGGGCCTCCAGGCTGCACTCGCTCCCCCTCCAGGCTAAGCATCATTAGTTTATTCCACTGTTACTGGTTTCAATGCACCAGTAACAGTGACAGTAAAGACATTTAGCCCGGTTTACAGGTGACCCGTTGAACTCTGTGCATCACCGAGGCGTCAACACATCGACGCAACCGATCGAGTTTAATTGGTTTTAAATTTGATAGGACGCTTCCATTTTTTCCGGAGGTGCGGCTGGTCAGAGATATCAGCGATGGTAACACAATCTGTTATTAATGTGAGCTCAGACATTTAAGACGAGACGGAAGCTGCTCTTCCATCCCAAGCTGAGGGCAATAATGGTGAGGCGTGCTGCGATATGCCTGCTTTTAATTCACGGCCCAATTACAGGCTCGCTGTCATGGGCCGTGTTCACTTACGGAATAATAACACGGGACTTCCTTCCTGCTCTCTGTAACACTACCTGCTCATAAAAACACAGGAAGTTTGCTGGGCTGTATGGGAAAACTCACATTCCTATCGGATGCTGCGTTCATTAAAACATGTACAAAGATTTCAGGAAATGTTAAAGTCTTCTCAACACCTTAGAAACTTTTAGTAACGGATTGCAACATAAACAGTTGATTATTTTTGGTTTACATTATGTTTTTCTTTCCCCGGCTCTTCGAGTTTATTGCCATGGAAACGCAGCCATCAGTGTCAGCTGATGATCTCAGGAAAACCCAAAACAGAGAGGCCTGTTCTCCTAACGTGTTTTTCTCCGAGATCTCCACGGTTCCCGGGTTGAAGAATCCATCAAACCAAAGGTTTCTGACGGACCTGAACCGACAGATTAGCCACTTATTGTAATACATCAGCGGTTATGATCCCACCAGTCGCGGCTTCGCCTCTCATGGTCGATCGGCGTGATTCAGCGCATTCAGTCACCTGTGAAAACTGTAACCAGGCAACTGTGCTTTGGAGAGAGGGTCGTCTGAAGTTGATGGCTTCACCGCTTCCCCTTAATTATTCCTCTTCTGTGTCAACATGGCCATAAAATAGGCCCTCACAGGCCATTAACTTGTAGTGGTGCTTTTACAACTCTGCAGAGAAGTGAAAACTAGTTTCGACCCACGAGAGCCGTGTTTTCCCCCACAGTTTGTGCAAATTACTGCCGGAGTTTGAGAGAGCGAGATGAAAGTGTGCGGGAGAGAGGAGAGGATTTTCAGCCCAGCGGGGCGAGCGCGCCGACTTATCAGCACTGGATTAGCCAGGCATTAGAGTCCAACTTGTTCTTTTTAATTTTTATGAGGTCTCAGCTAAACTAAACACTGATAACAAGGGCAGCTTTTTCAGACTCATGAATAAAGTTTAGTCCGGGTGAGAAACCACATTTACACGAGCCGGTTGGATAAAATCTTTCAGTATTATGATGAAACAGATGCCTTTGTTTTCAGAGTAACTCAGTACTTTTATTAACCAAATACTTTGTACTTTTACTTAAGTAATTTGTGAAAGTCGTTTTACTGGAGTTATATTTTTGGCTGCTGTTTTCATGAGGGTTTTGCTCTGGATTTGGTGCAAAATTTAAAGTCAAATGAGACGTGATCAACAAATTCTCTCAATGTTTTAACTGTTTTTGAGGTTTTAGATCAAGTTTCACTCAATGAAAGAGTTTTTATGTTTGTTCAAATGAATGTATAACCAGAAGAACCAGAATCATGTTTTGCTTTTGCGATTAAAGCTCGACTAATGTCTCTGTGACCAGGCCTCATGTCGACCTAAAGGCTGCGCAGGAGCTGAAAAACATTTTTCCTTCTCTGCACCTCAGCATGAATGAAGATAAACTGCTGTAAGACTTCATGGGTTTGTGAATGACAGATAATAAAAGAGCATTCACAAGGAAAAGCATAGACTAGAAGAATGGGAGAGACTGCATAAGCAGCCAATAAAACTGAAGATATTGGTTGGATTTTAGGCATTCAAGGAACTCAACTTATTATATTTATCCATAAATGCATTAAAGCATGAATTATGCAACGCTTCAGATGCTCAAAAGAACCCCTATTTTCCACGGCGGCACAATGAACCTTCATGAGGGAAAAAAGGTGAGGAAAATGGAGAAGTGTGAGGAGCGCAACTCGAGCGATGAATTAGCAAGCGGAGGTTTGACTGATGCTTATCTCCTGATCCAACAGACACATTAAGCCAGGCGTAGAGCTGCAGCAGAATGAAGGGGCGGCAACAAGGGGGGACCAGAAGGAAATCAAACGGGAGCAGTCTAATTTCTGGGGCAGCCATCCTGGTCCAGGACTTCTGGGTGACGGATGGATCCCTACTTGTAATGGTTCCCATTTTCAGAGAGCTGCATAATACTTCCAGTGGAAGTGCGCGCAGCATCTGATAAATCATAATCTAAGTCAAATTAGGATCCATTATCATCAAGAGGCAGGGGGTCCTTTTACCTCTGTTTCAGGGCAGCGAGGGAGGTAAATGAGACTAGAAGCATCTTGTGACAGCAGGCAATTTTGAGAGGAAAAGATTGAGCGTGTGCTGCATGATTGCCACTGTAATGTGCGTCCTAGATGGCAGCGAGGCTGAGCAGACAGACTGGAGGTTGGCAGAACCTCAATGCAAATGGAGACCCATTTTAATACGCCCTTTAACAATCCACATCAGCGCTACGTTACGTTTCCTGACATTTAACTTCCTTTATTATGCATGAAATATGCAATATTTTGCTATTTATAAAACAATGCATATTTTTGGGAGGCAGCACTTGCACTTAAAGTGACATTAAACTGATACAGAATAATAATAACAAAGGGGTATTGATTTGCATTTCTGCTGGTGCTCACCATTCATAAGCCTTTCACTGGATTGGACGTCAAGTGGCCTATCGCAAGTCTCAGTCGCTTTGCACTGAGTCGGGAATATCGATGTTCGAGAAAGTAATGTCACAACGCAAAGAAAATAAACTTAATCAGATTCAGCAACTGAAATTCTGCAGTGCTTTGTTTTCAGAAATGGTGGTGATACGTTAAACCAGTAGTGTTGCCACAGACTCATAATTACTAACGAGAAGCTGAAATATAATTCAGAGCCTTGAGCAATATTTCTTTACATACTTATGGTTATGTTTGATCCTGTTTGTATAATTGTGACCCTAAAGCTTCACTGCAAAGTCAAACTTGTGCAGCCATTTTTTTTAATAACGGTTTTTGTTGCATAATTATTCTATACAGGGAAAAGTGGTTCAAATTAATCATTAATAGCCCGAAATTACTATGGCATACCCATGAATATGAGGTGTGAACTTCTGACCGAACCTGTAAACATGCCCCTTTGAAGAGAGACATAAAAAAGTCAAATCAGGATTTTGTAACCAAGTCATATCGTGTATTTAGCTGCAAACAGGAAAATATTTGTTTTCCAAGACATTGCTCCTGGGAATGTGCTAAAGTGCAGCGTTGGTTCAGCAAGCATTCATTAAGGCCTGGGACTCCACACAGCAGCCTCATGAAATATTGAAAACACAGCAGCTTTTAGAGGACATGTTTTCCAGACCACCAAAACAAATGAGATATTGAGCAAGAAAAAGTTGCGTTTCTGTTTTGTAAGCTTCACACTTTCCTCTGGAAATATAGGAGCACAAAAAGTTGAGCTTTTAGCACAGAAACGAAAACCAGATACATGAAACTAAAATCATATTGCCTCTGGTATTTCGAGACAGAGTTCACTAGAGGTCAACTTGAGAAACAAATCAATAAATCTGACAACAAAAACAAATAAATTATTGATTTTTAGACTATGAAAACAATTTGGGATGGATGATTTAACCAATCGAAATGAGTTTTAGTCACACTTGAGGTAAATTAATAATAATAATAATAATTATTATTAACATTTACATTTTTGTGGCAGCAGTGTTCTTTATATACACACAGGAAGGCTTGGGTTGCTAGGTAACGGGGTTGGGCTTGGCCGGGGTTGCTAGGTAACGGGGTTGGGCTTGGCCGGGGTTGCTAGGTAACGGGGCTGGGCTTGGCCGGGGTTGCTAGGTAACGGAGCTGGGCTTGGCCGGGGTTGCTAGGTAACTGGGCTGTGCCTTCTAGTTTGTGAGGTTACATTCAGAATAAACGTCAAATTGTGGCCAGGGGTCAAAAAATGCACAGAAAACCACAAAGGAGGACGAAAAGAGACAAACGAGAAAGGAAATAAATGAACAGAAGTGAATACAAAGAAAAAAACAGAAAGAAAGAAAAACAAGGGAAGGACAAGGCAGAAAAAACGAATGAAAACCAGAATGAAACAAGAAAGACACTAAGGAGCAAAATAAAATAGACAAAATTTAGAGAGTTATGTCTGGATTCAGAAATAATTTATAGGATAGAAAAGCAGCCAAAGAACTGAACTACAACTAAAGCTAAATATGAAGAAAACAGTGACGATTTAAGACTTTTGCACAGCATCCAACAGCATCAGAGTCCAAAAATATCCTGACCTGTGACACAACGCCACCATATTGTTGTGTCATACAATAAACCAGTTTAAGATCACAGTGAAGAGCCTCTCCACATGCAGGTGAGTGGTTTTCACTCTGTTGGTAAAAGCAGCGTTCTTGAATCATCAGAACCAAAACGGGTCTTTCCCAGCGTAACCGTGGGAACGGGGTAAGACGCCGCAGGACCGCTCAGCTGCAGAGCTTCTGGACCTTGTGTCAGTCTGTGATTAATTTAGCGGAAGAAACCCTCTAATTAGCTTCCGGAAACATTTTCTGAAACGAGAGGAATCGCTTCTGATCTCATTTTGTTCTCCCTGTTAGCAGCAAAGCTAACGCTTAGCGAGAGCTCCTTCTGCTCAGAGGGAAATAAAACGTGATAATCCTCTTAACATTAACTGCAGATTGTTTAACACACACAGAACTGTTACAGCGCAGCAGATGCCAGGCGTAAAAACTCACATCTGTTTGCTTAAAGGGGCAGTACGATGTAAAACTGACTTTATGGAGCTTTACTCCATGTTGATTCCCTCATCTAAAACAAAGCTGGAGTCTTGAATGCACATTTGATCAATCCTTTCATCTCCATGGCAACAACCCAGCTGTGCAAAACCAAGCACCTAGCTTGGCTGCTAAAGGGTTAATTGAGGAGCCATGTTGTGACGATTTCCTGAAGGCGGAGTTTGAGGAAGAGCAGGAGCTTCTTAAAGAGACAGAGGCCCAATTTCAAGATGTTAAATTATGAAGTCTATCAACTTATTTGATGTTTGTTGATGATTCATCAAAATGTAAAGTTTGTTACTGGTTTCCTCAGTTGTTTTTTTAGGTCTTTGTATTTTTGTGTTTCAGAAAGAGCAGGAGTTTTTAAAGAGAATTTAATTTCAAGGCACTAAATTGGGAAATAAAAATTCCTTCAAGTTACATTTGATTTTTAGAGCATTTTTCTAACAACTAAAGTAAACATAGTTGCTCGGTTGTGCTATAAAATGGCACCATGTTCCTTGAAAACATATAATACTGCATCTTTAAATCTCAAAAACTTGTAAAAATGATCTTGAAGGAAATCCAGGACAAGCTGAACTGAAAAGCTCCCAGTGAACCAGCTGCAGCCATTAAAACCAGCAGGCGAGACCTTCCTGCTTCTCTTCCAGACTGACTGCTGAAAAGAGGCCCATCATGAAACATGTGAGGAGCAGACGTTTCCTCCTTTAAGCTTCTGTCCACCTGTCCAAATCACACTGGTTCATCGCTTCCTGCCTTTCAAATGAAACTCCACTGTGCGACTGAGTCTTAGGGCGTAAAATCAGCGGGTTTAAAGGGAAAGTTTTATGTACTTTCCAGTCACATGGTGCCATTTTAAAGCATAATCAAGCAACTATGTTACATTCACTTGGTGTAAAAATGTATATATCAAATATGACTTAAAATAATTTTTACTTCCTGATTTAATCCCTGGATATTGGGCTTCTGTCTCTTTAAAAACTTCTGTTCTTTCTGAACATTACAACATGGCTCCTCTATTAACCCTTTAACGACATTTTCAACAGCGTTGCACTGAGAAGTGGCTCCGATAATGAACTCAGGAGTTGTGCAGTTCCACCAGCTGTTTGCTAATTACTGCAGGCTAGTCTGCAGGAGCTGAGAGGGGGAGGAGGATAACTTATCAACTTTAAGTGTATGAGCTAACAAACGGATAAGCTTACAAATGTATTTGTAGTTCAAGCATAAAAGTGAGAAAGTGAAGGAATTTAAACATTGTAAGCATAACTAAGGCCTTGCAGGGTAAAATATAATTGTATTTAAAATGTTTTAAGATTTAAATTCAACAAAATAAGGCCTTAAAAATACCTGATATTAATACTTTGTGCTATTTCAGACCCCTGGAGTCTTTTTTGCAGAAATCTTTTTGCCTTTTTCTTCATATTTACCATCTGTGCCAGTAATTGTTGAGGGTGCTGCAGGATTCTCAGCCCTGAATAATTCATATCCTATCTACCTTTTTCTATACAGCACATAGGAGGGAAATAAAAAGCAGTCAGGTCCCCACTGAGGTGACTGCCTGCCTGCAGAAAAAAGCTCCAGACTCCTGTCAAAACGTCTTGGAAGCAGGCAGGAGGAGCAGCAGGAGTCCCCCAGGATGGAGGCCTGACGGCACAGACAGCCGTCCTGTCAGGGCGAATACACCCAGGGTGTCTGCGTGTGTTTATATACAATATGTGTGGCTGCAGAAGCTAAATGCTGCTGCTCTTTGCTTCGTCACAGCAAAGCACCTACAGATGAATGGTCACAGTTTGCATTAATAAATCAATCATTTAAACACATTTAGCATGTTTAAGATTATTTTTTAAAATAGAAATAACCTGTAAATGTTAAAAAATTTTATTTAAATGAAGTAAAAGATTTACATTTTTATGATTCAGATTAATATAACTGGAAAATGTAAAAATATGTTTTGAGATGATAATACAAACAGAAAGTCACTTAAGACTCATTTTATTTTTTATAATTAAACTCACATTTTCATGTTTCAGATGAAAGTTTTGAATAAAAATAGTTTGTAAATATATTTAAAAATCTGCTTTAAGATGAATTCAAGAAAATAAAAACAAATAGTCCCAAGTTTTTCACTCATAAGACAATAATTTTCATGTTTTCTATGATGGTTTTCAGAAAAAAAAAAGTCAAAATGTGAAAATAAAACCATTTTAAGATAATTTTAATTTAAAAGTGGGATGAGAATGAATTTAAACCAAACCTTAACTATATTTAGCTCAAACATTTTTAAGAATTTGAAATTTTAAAGACAATGCCACCAAAGATAATCTCCAAACTGAGCCGTGTCTCAGCCTGATGCAACAAAAAGACACCTAGATGAAAGACGCCCCATCAAAGAATGGAAATCTCAAAGGGCCGTCACGTGGTTTCTATCAGACAACCCGTCAGCGCCGCTCGCCACGGTTCAAATCCCTCCAGGGAGGGGTGCTCGCCATCCAGAGAACGCTGTCAAGATCCAGAGACGGGATCGCTGTTTGAAGACAGCGAGGAGGAAGATGGCTGAGGGTGGAAGATAAAGAGCCAGAGATGGAAGAGGTGCGGTGGAAGGATGGTGGTAGGTAGGGTGAAGATAACGAGTGATAAAGAACAAAAGAGCCGGAGAAAGTTTTAAATATAAACCTAATTTCATCTTTTCTTTACGTGTCCGTTCAAGACAAACAGGGAAAGAGAAAATAAACGCTTCAGTTCATGCACTAACTGCAGAGAGCTTACTGGGGTAAACGCCAGTGCTTTCAATGCCAAATTAAATGCATTTATAACCATGTGTGCCTGAAACATTCAAGATGAGCTCCGACTGCCAAGTTTAAACAGGACATGAAAGTAGGCGAAGCATTCTGCAGATTTTCCACCCAGAGGAGGAAAATATAAAAGCCTTTCGGTTTCTGGATATGGAATCCTCGTTCGTTTTGAATTCAAGTGGGAACAAAAAGCTGAGCTGGAGAGGTTATGGGAGACAGCGGCAACAAGTCAAGGACAGGACGGGGGAAAGGAAACGAAATACTTAAAGATAAGGATGAAGAGTTCAGTGGAGACTTGAAAGAAATCAGAAGGGCTGGGATGTGTGAGGACGTTTTAGAATCCACATTATGCATAACTTTGTGCTTCCATTTGGGTCTCAGTGGCTGATAAAAACAATCAATAACAAAAACACCCAGAGGTTTTTTGGCAATAACTTAAATGTTTTTAATGTCTGGAAAATGAGCCGCTTCAAAAACCTTCAATTGTTAAGTCACATTGACTGGGTGCTGAGCCGTTACCTAGCAACCCCAGCTAAGCTCGGAACCACTACCTAGCAACCCCAGCTACGCTCAGAACTGTTACCTAGCAACCCCAGCCAAGCTCAGAACTGTTACCTAGCAACCCAACTGTGTGCCCTGTAGAGTGGCTGCTGAAAAAGACGAGCGTTTTCTTGTTCACTTTCCGTCCAGACACCACTTGCTGCATCCTTGTTGGTTGTGCAGGAGGCCTTACTGATGCTTTTCATAGATGCATGGTTGTATAATTGCGGATCTGTTTGCAGCCATTTTCATGTGCGTGTGTAAATGCTGAGTTGAGGGGCCCAGCAGCAGCTTATTTGGATTTAAAGTGACAAGAGGTCCTAACAGCTCAAAATACAGAACTGATCAGACTAAAATCTCATCATCTGTCTTGTAGCCCATAGACATATCATAAATTCTTCCAAGGACGCATAAAGTTCACTTTTAAATCTAAAAGCACCTGTTAATCACCTGTGTAAGCATTTTGTGATGTACGGATGCAGAGCATGACACCCTGTTTGCTAGGAAGCTAACAGAGGGAGGCGAGGGGGTGCAGACTACGTCCTGGGATGAAGTGAATTAATCCCTGGAGATCCTGCAGCCAGCCGCTGACACAGCCTGGTTTTACAGCGAGCCCGGGGACGATAAATAAGGCATTATGGGTAAGGCTTGGCTTAAGTGTGCCACTTTAAAAGGCCTGTTTGCCATTAGCGGGGAGCCCATGTAGCTCTAACAGAAAGACCAATGACTGTTTGATCTGGGAGTGACCTCACCGTGACAGAGGGCCTTTTTAAAGGCTCGGATGAGACAGAGGAAGGATCTTCAGGGCCCCCCAGCCCTGGCTGAAGCGCTGTTAATCATATTGTTTGAGCTGCCGTGTAATGGCGTCTAATGGTGGCCATCTTGTCCAGGAATAAAGCTCTTCAATCACTTCTAATAAATTTTACATCGTATTGCCCAGGCTGGAGACGTTGAATTGATTGTGCATATTAAAGCACTTTATCCTTCGTTTATTAGCCTCCTCGATTTTTATATCTGCTGCAGGTCCAGAAATGGGTTGGAATAAAATGTATTCCCCGTTTCTCTTTGGATTGTCTCCATCCATCGCGTTAGCTCCTAGCTACAAGGAAAATCAATGGCTACACAAAATGGCTTTACACAGAGAATGGAAAGGATGTAATATTACTCTAAACCAAAGAAAGCATGTTTTCTACTAGCTACGTGCTACAAGCGGTGAAGCTGTTTCTGATTGGTTTGCTGCAACAGAAAATCTCACACAAATGTTTGAATCAGCTTTATTACAATCCAACACTGAAATCTGAAATTAAAACAAAAACTCTTGTCATTACTTGGATGCTTTATGGCTGATTTCAGTTATAGTTTTGTGATATTTGGCTTTAACACCCCAGTAATTAAACAAGTAAATACAGATATATAATCGGTACAAGCCAATAGTGGCTTCATTTTCATTTAGACTATCCCTTTTTAATAACGTCAGAAATGTTTTTAGGTTCCCTAAATTGATTTTCTGCTGAGCAAACAGTCTTCAACTTCAAAATAAAAGCATCAATATAACCGTCAACTTGAATAATCGCTAAAATTTCAGCAGCCAAGTAAGTGAGCACTTTAGAAAACATCTGGAAAAATGTATTCAGGGGAATCTTTTCAAAGTTAACGAAAGCGCTAAAAGGCTAAACAAGACATTAGCAGAAGTTTTCCCACTTGGTGATATTTCAGTTTGAGGGTAAATAATTTAAAGAAAAAATACACAAAGTCTACCAGATTTGGAAATACTTTAAGATTTCTCTGAGACTGAGAAGAGGCATCGTTAAAAACAAAACAAAAACATGTACAACTTATTCAGTTTCATAAGAAAATCCAATCAAATACTGAGTGCATTTGTCATTTCCATGAAGTTTGTTGCAAAGAAGTGATTTTGCAACAATCTGTGGATAAAAGCTCCATTTGCATGTGCAGCTTTGTTGTGTCTCCATGGTGAAAGGACAAGGCAATGACCTGTAATTACCACCAACTTGAACATACGTGTGCAGACAAAAGCAATCATCTGTAATGAGCTGTGTGACTAATTCCTCTGCATTGCCTTGAACTGAAAATCTTCACCTTCCTGTTCCTCCCAGGTGAGACAAACAAACCACCTGCAGCTATAAATGCAAATGCAATCGCACAATGCAGGAAAATGTCTACTTAGTGCAACTAGGAAGTAAAACTACAAGCTATTACCGTATAAATAATTGTCATTACCTGCTTCTGTGAGAGTGCGATCACTGGAATATTCGGCGTCCACGAAGCGGTAAAAAAAAAAATAGAAAAAAAATCCAGAAAATTTGATGGGATGCAAGTGTTATTTCAGTCCAACAAGTGTTTTGTTCTGCAGGGGAAACTGAGAGAAATTAGCTCCTGAAATAGACGAGGGAACATGGCAGGGATGGAGCGTGGATTAGAGTTAATGATGGAGCGTGTTCAGCCAAATCTTGTGTTTTTTTGGGGGGATTAGCACACTTAATCAGGATGTGATACATGTGGCATTAAATGTTAAAATATGGAAAAGACGCATAAGCTCCTTTTTATTGAGGATTACTTGTTATTTAAGTGATACAAAGTGAAACCAAATAAGAATTCAAACTGGGAGTAAAACCAAAACTTTCTGACACATTGTGCTTCAAAACATGCAAAAGATAATCTGGATATTTAACGCTGCGCCTGTTTTCTTTATTTGGAAGCTTTTGCAGGAATATATATAATCTAAGCCAATGTTTTCGCAGTAAGTTTGAGCAGATAGTTGTGATTTAAAAGCCGTTAAAATGCTGCATTTCCATATAAACGGAGTATTTTTGGGTGCATCACATACAGATCTAGAAAGAATGATTGTTTTTACAAAAGATCTTTTTTATTTTTTGCATTTTATTTCTTTTCAAGTTTGTTTAAAGCCAGAAAATGTGTCTCAGTTCTTTCACTTGATTAATTACAATGAAGCATTGTATGCAGTATTATTATTCTGAGTGAATGTGGTGATTGAACTGAACATAAACAAAATCCGAGATGCTGAATATTTTTATTTTTTTACATTGAAATGACATATTTGTCAGTTTTCTGTCAACTCGCCCACTTTTAAGGCGCAAATATTAAATATTTAATGGAAATTTATTGGCTGAGTTTTAATTTTGATTCAAGAAACAGGAAGAGAAATGATGGAAGGATCAATAGATGGATGGGCAGGAAGAGTGATGACTGGACGGATGGATTATTGGATGGACAGACAGTTGGATGGATGGGTGAAAATGTTGATGGACGGATGAACAAACAGACAGATTAGATAAAATTGTGGACAAACATGGATAACTGAACAAAAAGATCCAACAAATGGATTGATACGACTCTTAGCACGTCCAGCACTGACAACTCCTCCTCCAGACATCGTAGGAAGTCTGAAATATTTGACCCGTCAGCTTTCGCTGCCGCTCAGCCGACTCATCCTCAACGCCGGACCTCCCCGCTCGTTAAATCGCATTAGCTACAGCGGCCGCGTAGGGTTGAAGCATCAAACACACCATGATTGAAGCGTCAGGCTGGACGAAGTTGAGAAAAATCCCATCTTGATGGAGCGATCAGCCATTAGCTTGAGCGATGATCTCAGATCGACGATCATCACAGACCTGCATGTCGAAGCGCCATGCTGTTTACCACCTGTCCACATAAAGTATTCATCTTTAAGGTCCAGATGAGGACTTTACTGCCACTGGTGAAATTGACTGGCTGGTAAGCAAACGGACTAAGAAAGCGCTCGGCATAAATCAAGTGTTAAAACGACATTTGCAGGGACTCCAGTGCATATTGATTAGCCATTATTTGTACTAACAGGCGCTGAGGAAGGGGGCTGGAGCTCAGAGAGGACGTGATGGCAATCCATTATCCAAAAGGGGGGAGGAAAAGATGCTGGAAGCGATCGATAGGTCCTGGCTGGGACTGGCAGGTCCACTATTCAAATTCTATTAGGACACTGGAAGAAAAATGAAAAAGGTCTGCCGGAGTACGGGAGAAGGGGGGAGTCGTGTTTGTCTAGGAACAGTCACCTCAGGTTGCACATTACAGCCACAAACAAACATATTTCACAGGAATTTAAGGTGAAAGATGAAGTAGCATAGACACGTTGCGTGTTATTGTTTACATCTGGAGATTTTGCGTCGCCTCTGCAGAACAATTAAGTTAACAAAATGAAACCTTGACGTGTCGGTATTATTGGTTTAGTGCAGTGCGCTATAGGAAAGCAAAAATAACAGAAAAACACTTTCTTATTCTTCCTGTTTTTCATTCTCTGTCTTAGCGATGCTACAAACAGACTCGTTTCCATAGCAACTGACAACAACGCCTCGACGTGTGTCAGGATTCAACACCCAAAAACATGCAAACATTTTCCATCCAAAGAACATTCAGTTCATTATGTTTCTTTTCTTGATGTTAATTTTGAGATGAATTGAACCGAAACAGACAGAATTCCACAGCACATCTACATGTTACAGTTGTCATAGTCAAGCTAGCATAACAACAGCTTCCCTCCTACTTGCAATTTTTTAATTAAAACTTTTCTCTGACCTTGTTATCTAGTTATAATAGTGTTGACATTTAGTAGCAAAGCACTGCAACCCTTTTTCCTTCATATATCACTTATTTAAGATTTAGCATGTTGACAACTTGATAGCTAAAGCTAATGGTAGTCATCATTAATTACCAGGTTTTTAGGAAGAAGGGCGACGGGATCTCTATTTCACAGCTGTGCACTACTTTATGTATATTTAATTGCCAACTAAATATACTTATGTGTGGTTGCAATGTGACAAAATATGGAAAAGTTCAACAGGTATGAAGACTTTTACAATTCCCTGCAAATGTAGTTTAACGAGACGCAAGAAAAAGCAGCAAAAAGTTGATTTAAAACACTTGAGGATTTAAAATTCTGCTAAAACATCATGGAGAAAGAAAAAAGTGTATATAGGAAAAGAGGAACTGAAGACATTTTTCTCCCTGAGGCGACGGAGCTGTCATCACTCCAACTTCTCCACTAAAATCTAACTTCCTTCTCTTCAAGAACATTTCCCCAAGATTGCTGGAGAAAAAAGAGGAAAATAAAAAATAAAACGAAAAGCTTCCCTCCATCTCTTTCATCCTAAATTACTCTCCTCCTTTTCCACCCAAGAGAGCAACAGGCTGGCAGTTTGACGCCGCTTGATGTCCGGAGCAGAACAGAGACGTCTGGTTCCAGTCAAAAGTCAACAAGTGGACGAAATATGAAACAAGACGTGTAAAATACGGAGAGGGAATGTGATGGTCTGACACCCTAAAAACATCAGGTAATTTTGATCCTTTAATCTGAGAGGTTTCCTGTGTGTGAGATGCAAGAACTCGGGTACCAATCAACTTATTGAGTCGTAACAAACTGACACCATAAAGTCTTTAAATAGAGTCTTATTTACTGGAATCTAAAAACAGACAAAGGTAATCTTAGCATTTTATAATTATAAAAAAAATGTAGCAGCGTAGAACGAGTTACACTAATAAAAAACTAGCAAAAGCAGAGCTGACTGGTTTTGTTTGCATTTCCTTTAAAATCCAGTAGAGCTGAAAATGTGCTATATAAATAAAACGACCTTTAAAATTATCTACATCCTCAAGTACTATGATAAAGAGCAAGTCTAAGACCAAAGTAAAATTTCACCAACTCCGCCACAAAACCAGAGCTCATGTCCCGCCGCTCATCTACTAATTCACTGCCTCGCAATGACTAATTTGCTTTAAGCAAATGGAAGCTGAAAGAAATAATTACGTTTTGTCAGGGCCATCGTTATTATAGCAGCTGCCGGCTGTTCGCAGCACAGCAAAGTCATTTCAGAGCCGCCGTAAAAAGGCCGATGCATATCATCACTGAAATGTGGCGCAGTGAAATAAAAGATCCAAACTTGTAGATTCACACTCCAACAAGCTCCAGAAAAGAGCTTGGAGAGTCTCCTAATTAGATTAATAAGCCTTTTCTTTTTTCCCCACTATGGTGAAATGATTGGATTTAATTAAATATGGGAGCAACTTTTTGGGGCTTTATGTGTGTGTGAGTGGAAGAGTGAAAGTGGGTTGGCTGTAATTACTTTGGAGCTGTTGAAACATGAGGTCTCTTAATCTCAAACGCAGTTAAGACTTATTAAAGTGGAACGAAGGAGGAGGAGAATCCAGGAAACAGTCGCTTCATTTAACTCAGATGGGAAACAAATAAATAAACTTTAGCATCTTATTCTGTTTATAAACCAACAACGCTGAACTAAAATACATGAAATATCGAATGGAGAAAATCAACTTCGTTCTACTCATCCAATCAGTAATTTCAAACTTATAGTTAATGATTATATTTAAAAGGTACTGAAGCACTTGTTGCTATGGTGATTCCCGCCTTTCTGCGGGAAAACTTTTAAAGCAGACAAGAACTGAAGTCCTACATAAACCGTTATGTGACAACTATGAGCTGTATTGAATAAAACAATTAAACCACAGTAAAAAAATTATTTTCTAAGATTAAATGAAACGTTTTCTAGCATTCTTAATGTTTTGTTTGGGATGTAAATTAATTAGGAAAGTGATTTAATCAAAAGGAGGCAGAATAATGGGGCTCTTGCTTCAATTCAACTAACAAAACAAAATAGTTTCAGCTGTGATATAAAGGTTATGATCATTTTTATTGCATGTTTCTGATTAATGAACACAGCACAGTGGGACTGTTTTACTATGCTTTCGTTCTGACTCGCCTCAGCTTCTCTGTGCTGAATAAAAACTATCCACAGCGAAAAGGCAGCCGCCGACAGCAGGAGAGGAACTTCTTTTATTTTCCGCTCTCCATGTGGGAAACCCGAGGTGGGAACCCTGCTGAGCTGAAGACAAGACTGGGGGCCATGATGTCCATTTCCTGCAATCGCACACGCAGCTGTACGAACTGGGAGTGACATTTAACTCCTGCACAAATGAAGCTGCAGCGATCAAAGCAGCAACAGAGGCTGAAATCCTGCAGAAATCTGGGCTCGTCTTTTCCTTGCAGCTGCAGATTCAGTTCAGAAGACTCTTGTTTTTAGTGGTCAGGTCTTTATAACGTTGACCATCCCTATGATATCGGTCATAATCTAATTTAATTAAAAGGCATGGAGACACTGGAAAGCCAGTGTTTCTCTATGTATGACAGCACGTCCACTTAGCATTAGCTGAGGCCTTTTGATGAGAGCCTGAACTCCTTTTCTCATCCTTGCCTCCATCCCTGCAAACAGCGATGCAGTTTTCCCGTTTCAGCCCATTCTCAGTCAGGAAACAGTCCAGGATTTCCAATCGCTCTTCAGCTCTGCCTCTGTTCCTGACATATTCATCAAAATGTAGAAACTCAGGGAGTTTGTCACGTCAAAACGAACAAACGACACAGTATTTGTTGCTGTCAGTTGCTTCGCAGAGCAAAATGTTTTTCTTTGAGTTTTTCTTTGAGTTTTACCGAGTTTTAGCCGGATGCTAACAGCACTCACTGGTTTACTGAAGCAGCGTCATGAAGCAGGATGGTTCCTGGCAATATTCGTCACATTTTCGACTAAAAACTGAAGCGTGATTGGAGCGTAATGCCATTAAGTGACGCCTTCATTATTTATTCATGCTAACATTTTCAGACACGCTGTTCTTTCCTCTCTCCCGCCTCAGTCACAGTGAAGCCAAGCGCTACATACGCTTTGCTGTATGTCCTTGTCTTTGCTTTCAGGCGACTTTTGTTCGTCTCATTATCTTCATATCTCTCCACCTTTTCCTTTCAGCCATGTTAAATATTTTTCCAGCTGAAAATGTGGAAAATACTCATGAGATCTTTAAAAATACATATTATATCTCATATTATATTATATTATATTCCCAATAGGTAAAAGGTTTTACTCTCCAAAGGACATCCCTCCCTCGTGGCCAAGCATGTGGCGACAGTGGAGAGGAATGACTCCGTTCAACAGAGTCTGGCTGCGGGTTTAAAGTGGAACAAAAACCAATCAGATGCATCATTTACGGTTCAGCAGCTCAGACTGGGGAGGCGAACCAAAACAAATCGGGCTGTTGCTCCCCGCGCAGCTCTGCTGCACATCTGCTTTACTCAAGTAACATAAAACAACACAAAGCTGCTTGAGGCAGGAGTCATATCTGAACATCAGAACACGAACATGGGCCAAAAGCCGTTGTAGAAGTTTACATCCGGAGCAAAATAATGAGGAAGAAACATGACCCAGAGTGTTAATGACTAGCACATCACACATCATCACACAGACGACTCCTTATCATCAGCGTGATGTTTAATACCCCGAGGGAACAAAAAGGCGACACAAACACGCCGCACACTTTCCCTCCAGATGACATTATCTACGAGCTTCATAAGCGACGCCCCACGCTGCGCCTGCCGCTGCCATAAAAGCAGCAGTTTTCACGCAGAGCGCTTCGCTATGACTAATGATTAACCGCGGTCTGGACGGCGCAGCCGTTCTCCCAACACTTCAAAGGCAGCATGCAAAGAAGACTCAATTGCTTTAATAGGCCTCGGGCCGAACCGGCGCAGAGAGGACCCACTTCAGTCCATCAATAAATGTCACAGGCTATTTAGAGACGAGGGCTCTGATGCCATTTTTATGTGGCGTTTGGACGACGAGCTGCAAGCGAGCTGGGAGAAATGTGCAGCGGATCCAAGAGGCGAGATGTTTTCTGGTAACGAAATGCAACAAAGTAAAACTCAGATTTTGATTTTCGTGCAAAAATTTTCCAACTGCAGATTTTTTTTATTTATTTCTAAGCAGATAAGTAGTAATTCAAACCAACAATAGATATCTTGTGTTGAATGAACAGTATTTGTTGAGAGATTTGCACGTTTCTCGTAATGAACTGCCATGAAGTGAAACTTTCTGCAAATGTAGCGACTGCAGTTCTCTTTTTTCTAAGTTGTATTTCATGAGAGCAGGAGAAATTTTGCATTTTATAAACCATATTTGCTGAATTTATAAATGAAACGTTTCGATTGGAGGCCAAGATGATGAGGCAAATAAAGGAAAAGCAATCTCCAGTCCTCTTTTAACCCTCATCAGCTCCAGCTATTTTCTAACAGAAGAGGAAAACGAAACAAGAATAACTTTGTGTTTGCAAGCGCAGAAGAACAAGTGGTGCATAAATACATTAATAGTGAATGCTACATGTCGCTGGAGAGTAAGCAGGAGAATATGTGATGAGGAGGGGAGGAAAATGAAGGAACAGGAGCTTGGAAATTGTCTGAGGATGCTGCAACACCACGCAACTTCCAGCAAACTCGTGTGCTTCATCCCCAATGATTTCTCCGTTCCGCATGCATCAGTGGACTAAAGCGTTGTCCTTCCTTACAACCAAAGTCCCTGCTGGTAAACCCAGCATTTATGCATTGTGTGTTTCTCTGGCTCTGTGTATTGGGGTCGTGAGGTCATTCAGGAAAATGAAAGTGGAAAAGGACAAGTTGATCTTGACTGTGGATCAAGAAGGTTGTAGCTAACAGGAAAACAAAAATTTGACCTTTCAGTTATTTTTAATAACCAGCAACACTGAACATGTCCATACGTTCACACGTATTGACACCGTGAACTCGCTACTAGTCGAGGATTCCTGGTTAAAGTGGGTCACAGTAACAGAAAAACCCAAATGCCTGGTTTACACAGGAAGAGAGACGACACACACGACGAAAAAAAAAATCTTACCGTCTTACATTTTACAATCATATCTAACATGTATAGCGTCATTTTGTAGTACAAATTATGTTAAATTATTACAGAAATAGTACTGTCAAATATTTGAACAATATTTGTAATTTAAAACATTGAAATTGGGCATCTGTCTCTTTAAAAACTTTTTCTGAAACTCGGCCTTCAGGAAGTCACCACAACGCGTCTCCCCTGTTATCAACGCTCATGATAGGAGACGTAGCTCCTATCATGAGCTCAGTAGTATTTGCTGATTGCTGCTGGCTAGTCTGAAGGAGCTGAGTGGGGGAGGAGCTGTGGAGATGAGACCATGCAGGTTTTCAACAGAAAATGGTTGCCATGGAGATTAAATGATTTCTCAGACATGCATGAAAGAATCAAAATAACACTTTGAGGAACTACAATAAAAGTGACATTAAGAATGTTTTATTTCTTATTTTTAGGTAACTGAATGGTTGAGACTGCAAAATAAAACAATCGCAGCCCCACAAACAAATCAGGTTGAAAAGCATCCATGTGTAAAAAGCCTTTTGGATGCCAGTCATAATAAATGTGATTTGAACCACGAATCTACATACATTTAACCTTATTTTCGAATTTACTGGTATTTATTGATGCCTTAATTGAATAAACAGTGTAGAAAATAGTAAAGCCAACAATCCAAACCATACAAACAATAAAACTTTTCCCAACCAGATCTTTATTTTCTTGTTTTGGGTCAAATCATCACGTTCTTTATCATCTTCAGAATAAAGATGAATCTTGGTACTTTGGTCCTGACTCTTTTAAAAGATGCCTGTAACTAAACAAAGCAGCACTTAGTAAGAAGAGGCAGAGCTGCACAATGCAGCGCATGCATAAAACATGCGACTTAAGCACACAGTCACACATGCGGGACTGCAGTCTGACAGCCGAGCGCTGCAAAGAGCCGTTCGCGACACCAAATGTGGGTCAGCATCCTTTTAGGGTCAGACTGAGCTCTTAGCCATGCGTGTTGCTCTGGTGCTTAAACCCAAATGGTCAGAAGAACCCCATTTAGACTCCCACTCCCCCCCCCCGCCGGTTCTTTCCTACTGGGACGGACCGGATCCGGCTCGCAGCGGGAGACAAAGTGGAAAACGTCCCGGGAGCCGTGTGCCATTACCACCACACTAATGTGCAACAACTGGGAGAGTTCGCCCGACTGTGGCCGGGCTCTGCTAGAGTGCTATTAAGGAATGTTGGCAAATTGTTGGATCTGATGAATATTAAATATCATAAGTGGATTTTATGAAGACATTTGTGATGGTAATGGATTCACTGCTTTCAGGTCCTTTTGTGAGTGGAAGCTGGAGCTTAAATCTTCCATTCGGTTTGAATAAATCATCTTTTTCTTTAAAAACTGGTTTTATCAGAAGCTTTCCTGGAGAGCAAATCAATCAGTGTTAAGACAATGCGGTGAGTGCAATAATTCTCCCTCAGCGCATCATGAACTAATCTGATTTGATGTTAAGATTACCTCTTTTGTTGCGTTTTTGAATTTACAATGTTTGAGCTTATTGATCACTTTTTAAATGTTTAAATGTTTCATATTCATATTATAAATATGCATTTTCTCCATCTTCTTGTCAGATAATCTAATTTGGCAGTTTTGTATATGTAGTTTTCTTAAATAGCAAAAGTACATACTTTTTAAATTGGATTGGGATTTTTCTTTGTGTTGTAATTTTCATCTTTAATAAGAAAAACATTTAATTTTTAGATTAGATTAGGAATAGATTGTAAAAGTACCAACTGTTCTCCCCGGTAAAGGTTTTCTATGCATTTTGACCATTAATGGTTTTTGTGATTAGATTGTGATTTTATTTTGCTTGAACCAAAACTCAAAGGGTTTAGAAAGGACGGACAGTCTGGCTCCAAATAGGCCCAAATGACATCATGCAGCTATCAGACGGGGTCAATACTGGGTGGAAACGGCTTCAACTCATCCCTCAGCACCAACAGAAAAACAGATGCATGACCTCAGAAGCCACAAATATACCAACAATAAATCCCCTTTTCCATCCTGGGAAGCTCCTTCTTCTAATCCCTCAGTGTTTGCAGCACCAATTTCCACAGTAATGACTCCATGTTTTCTGCTATTCACTGTAATTCCTCCAGAGTCCCACAGGGATTTTGTCTGCTTCTCAACATTACTCACAAATGGATAAAGTTTCTGGACCAAATACGGAAATATGTATTTGAAGAAGAATGATGGAGATATATTAGTGGATGCGATTGATGCAACTTTAACAGCAAACTGGTTTCATGGCTAAAGAAACTAAGAAAATAAGGTGATGAAGCATGACGTTCTTCCATCCATCCTCAACTTAGCCAACCAAACAACCATCGACCAACAAGAACAACCATCCAACCATTTCAACAACCATCCAACCATTTCAACAACCATCCAACCATTTCAACAACCATAACCATCCTGCACTTCATCTCCCAAACCATCCATCCATCCTCAAGTAGGAACCAAACACAACTGGAAACGGCAGCAGACATCCATTTGCTGGATCTCTCCATCTCTCCCCAAAGCAAACTGGTCAGCAGAGAGACCAGTTCCCTCCACTGACTCTTCTCCCAGTAGCAGCTCTGGTTCTCCCAGTGAAAGGGACGACCCCCCCTCGGGTCGGTGATCGAAGAGGCTCTGCTGGATCCTGCACTCTGAGAGGATCAGAGGACAACAGGAACATTCAAAGGTACAAAACTGGAAATGAAACAAAACACTTGCAAAAATAAATAAAAGAAATTCTGAACTTCATCCCACTGATTCGTCAAACAATATTAATCTTGGATTACTGCACACACTCAGGCAGCTTTATACCCAACTCTTAATTTGGCTCCTGATTAGGGCTCAGAGGGGGGTAATTTTGGTGTGATCACAGCACGCCGCCTGCCATTAAAATGTTTGTACCCCCCAGCATCAATTACTTACTAACACAGTAATCCTCCTTACTGTGTTAGTCAACAATACAGAGACATTCTGTCATCCCTTTATAACTCAATTTGAGACGTTGCTAATGTGCCGTTATAAAACGGAATAGCAGTAAAATATAATTACATGACTTTCAATGGTGTCTGTTAAGATTTACCAGGTTTAATCTCGTCCTGTAATTCCAACATATTGAGGCTCTTTAATCTTCTCTTTTCTCAGAAAATGCATCAAACTGTTTAGAAAATGTGACTGGATGACCAAATATCAAATCTGTTTCCTTTCTTATTCAAACATAAATTCATAAAAGGGACAAATAATAATATTGTGCAGTTTTTCTTTATTTTTATACGTATAAATCCAGATGAGACGGGGAACAAACTGCTTTCAAACTCGTTTCTTTGCAATAATTTACATCGGCGACGACCAAACGTTTTGTCACATGGTCCAAAATAGTCAAGTGAGAATAACTTGGGGACCAAAAACTGTAAAATCACAGAGAAATTATAATTTTTACTCTGCACTACAACAAACTAAGCATTCAAAAGTTACAACAAATAGAGTAGTTAAAGATTTTTGAAGAAATGGGTGTAAAAATCATATCCAAAAAATATGGTTTTTGCACATTTGCCAATTTCCAATTTATTTTGGTCTATTAAATCTATAAAAATAGGATTCGGGTCAATTTTTTTTTTTTTTTAAATCAAATTTTGGTGTATTTACCTTTTTTATATTAATTAATATAAATTTACATGAAAATGAACAAGCTTGTCTATGGTGCACAAAAGTCAACTTTTACAATAAAACCAAAGCGAATGCAAAAAGTGTGATGATAAAAAAAATCTGTTGCATCAAATATTTTCCAATATAAAAAGATTTTAACTTGTTTGTAATAATTTTGCGTCGTTTCGGAATCAACCAGCTTTGCTAGCGAACCAAACCTGATTAATCTTTTAATTGAAGTCGGGGGGCCAAACATTGGACACCCTGATTTACGTAAAGTCTCTTGTGATTTGGAGTTAAAACAAATATTTTCTTTTACTCAGCAGTCACAGTTACTAAAGGAACGTCCAGATGTTCCTGGTTTTCACTACGGATATGGAGCTGTAAAGCTCTCAGCAGCTTACTTTGTTCCAACCCGAAAGCGATCCAAACGGCCCATAAACAGCCACTGAACCGAACCGCCTGCCATACCCCTCCTGTCTGCAGCGTTTGGCCCTGATCCAGGGATTACACATGTAAACGAACGCGCCTGTCTTTATGATTTACAATAAAGCCCATTCCCCGCTATCGTAGCATATGGTGGCTGACAGAATGATTGAAATCAAACAATCTCCTGCTCTGGAGTCGTACACGCTGATCTGAGGAACCGTTTTAAATAATTTTAAAAGGACGTCTGTCTGATCGAACAACAGATGTGAGCAGCTCAGACGTACCAACACCAGGCCAAGAAGTAAATATAACTATGTACATTTTTTATTTAGCGCTTTGAAACCATTTAGCGCTCTGAGCTTCCCCTAAATGAATTTAGCTACGATGCTAATTTACTTTCAGTTGAATAAAGTTCAACATCTGTGTCAACATTTTGGTTTTGGATGGTTAATAATTCTTAAAGTTGTTAGACGTTTACATTCATGCTCTTATTTTGAAGTGGACGAAGACTCGCTATTTGAAACAACATTAAGGAACAAAATAATAATAAATTATATAAACGTAAACACAATATCGAAAAGCATCATAGAACATGTAAATTAATTCAAAATTAAATTTGCTGTAGTCTTTCAAGGGCAGATATAATTTGAATTGAAAAACTGTCCTGCTGTAGTCAATTATTTTTGTTTTTATGCAAATGTTTTTAATTAAAAGTCTGAGTTTGGTGGCACCAGTTCAAAATTCTGTCCCCGTTCTCGTCTGCAGACTCCGGTCCCGATATTAGAGTGGCGATTCCATGACCTCCCAGTAAGGCATCCAGTTCTGCTCAGCGAAGCGGTGAGAACACACATCCATATTCCTCACCGCGGCGAACGCCAACATTTTGATGGCGAGACCATTGGCACATTGTGCGCCAGACAGTGCAGCAGCTGAGGCACGGAGGGATGTGACTGAGCTTGTTGTAACGGTGGCGAAAAGAGCGAAAAGTCACAGCTGCAAGTTCTCACAGCTCCAGGTCAGTCTGGCAGGAAAAGACGCCGTTTCTCCACAAATTCCCTGCTCATGATGGGTTTCATGCAGGGCTAGACAGATGAGATTAAAGCACCCAAGAGGAGAATATTACTTGGCGATTCTATGTAAATGTGTTATGAAGACAAACTGCTGTCCAAACAGATGTAATAAACAGATTAGGAGACACGTTGGGGTCAGATGTGTGGGATTACAGAAACTGGAGAGGGAAAAACATCAGGAGGCGTCTGATGCTAAATGGATTGTGGGGGATAATGAGAGCGAAAGGTTGTTTCTAAAGCTGCAGTCATACGATGTTTACAGGGTGATTTGCATGCGACTGTGAATGTAATGAGTGTTTGGGTTTTTTTTGTTTGTGTGTTTCGGGCTTCTAACAGGAGCCTCAAAAGAACCTGAGTGATTGTTTGTGCTCTTATGCAACATTGAATGCATTTTGTTATTGCTTAATTAGCCGCAGCGATCTAAGCTCTTTAGGAGCCGACAAAAATGTTTCTTTTTTTTTTTTTTTTTTAAGATTTCAGTGTGCTGGCTGCCAAGATGAATTATCACTGTGTTAATAGGCACAGACAGCTAAACCCACTGATTAGAGGTGACCTAATGTACTGCCTCGAACAAGTTAGGGTACTTAGGATGGGCATTAATTCTTAGATAATGAGATTTTAGTCCCATCTTTCCTGCCTACGTTGAGATCCCTTCAGAACGAGATGTTTAAGGGCGTCCTGTCGCTTTAAATCCAAACAACCCGCTGCTGGCCACGCCCCCGAGCTCAACGTTCACACTCGCATGTGAAAACGGCTGTGAGGAAATGCGTTCTGGCTCAACCATGTAACGTACAGAACAGCACAGTTTTGTAAAAACAGCAGGCCAAAGGTCCTGGAGTTCCACCCGGGTTGCTAGGCGACGGGCCGGGCGGGGCTGGCGTCGCTAGGTAACGGCGGAATGTCTTTGGAATCAGGAGGTTTTACAAACTGCTCATTTTCCAGACACTAAAAAACAAAAACTTATTAGCAAAAAATATCTAGGTGGGTTTTTTCTTTTTTTTTTTTTTTAGAAGCAGTTGATGGAAGAACGGAAACATTCAAAAAGTGAATTTTTCATAGCAGGATTATTTAATACCAATCATTTCCAACTCTGAAGTCAAACTATGCAAGAACAAAAAAAAAAAAAAAGAGTCTTTTATAGAAAAAGTTGCTAAAGAGTATTGATGTGATGTTTATAGCTCTGAATTATGCTTTGGTAATCCATTTTTGTTTTCAGTTTGTGAAGAAGGAAGTAGCACTCAGGTTTTTGAGTCGTTTAATTTAGTTGTTCTTGGTATAGCGCCACCACAGGCAAGGAGGGGAACATCTTTTTCAAAGAGTTTAGTTTGTTTGACAATGAAGAGTGAAAAAGAACAGCAGCAGCTGAAAATGTAACAAATGTTGCAATTTTGGTCCCCCAATCAAACAAATCAAACTCTAACATCACATTATTTAACTTTTCAGCCATTTCTTTTGTGTATTAATGGATTTGAACTATTGTTAACTATTGCTTTTTGATGGTTTTGTATTTTCGTAATGTAAATGTCATACTGCCAGGTGTGACAACACACCAAAATACTTCTTCTCTGAACTAAATGTCTACATAAAGGAACCTGCAGTAATTCCTGGTGTGGGAAGCTGGCAGTTGTACGCAAAACCTCGCCGGTTAATTTAGGTCTCGTTTGATTTCGCCGTCAACACGGCGGCGTCTTATTGAAGCCAGAAGCTGCGCAACCACTGCAGGCTACTGCGTACCTGCCACCGCTCTCTGTGCACGACACCCACTCACCTTTTGATTCGTCACCGTCGCTCCTCCGCGTTTACGGCAAGAACAGACACAAACACGTGCATCTAAACACGGAAGGATGTTGCTGCCACAAATGCATCTAAAATACATGAAGTAAAGATGAATTAAGCTCGCACATGCACACGCTCTCCTGTCTTATCAGCGTACGAACAGGAGCAAGGCGACGCTGCCTGTTTGTTTGCTGCGCCGCTGTTTTCTGGTGTGTTTGTGATACAACACGGCCCACTCCGAGGCCTCCTATTCCCCCGGCGGAGATGAAATGTAATGGAGCCGATTCAATAAGAAGCGCTGCCTCCTCAGGAAAAAAAAAAAAAAAAAACACAAAAAAACGCCAGGAATCAAATCACACCGATTCCCCGGGGGATTTCCCAGCATTCACCGCTGCCGCTGAGACGAGAGGGGGGGAATAAAACAATAGCGCCTAATTCGCTCGGCTATTCATGCAGGGATGGAGGTGATGCAGCAAATGCCGAGCCCGACATCCTGGCTGCAGAGATTTTACTGAAGTAACTAATTAACTGCACCAGACAAGAACAAAACGCAGGAGTGATGAGCTGGGGAAACATCCTGAGTGCTTCTTAGGGGAAATGATGGAAATCTGCAATATTTCTCTTGGATTTATTGATTTATTGAGTCTCAAAGGTACCATTATGTAATCGGAATGGGAGCCAAAACTGAAACAGAACAATAAAAACAGAGTTTGTATCATATTATACCTTTACACTTAAAATCACAAGGTAACATGATGTTTCTCGCAGTGAAAATGAAGTTTTATCTCCAATGTGGAACTAATTCACAGTCATATGAAACGTATCACTAGGCCTGCGGCATAAGAATAAATAAATCAATGAATCACACGATAAATTAAAATGAGATCAATAACTTTCCTTTGCATTTTTTAATCGTTTACCAAAAGCTGGATGAGAAAAGTCTCATTTTATTTACAGAAACTTTGTTACTACTTTTTGCTGTTTTGTTTATTTCGGACATTTAAAATGTCTTTCAGTCACAGCGTTAAATATCCAGTGATGATCTTTGAGAACATGTTCCTGTATTTTTCTGCCATTACTTGAAAATGGGCTGAAAACAGTAATATTACCCCCAACTGCTAAGTTGTCTTGCATTTAGCGAACGGAAATCATTTTTCTGTTTCTAACTGACCTGAAAAGAAAAGTTTGGACTGATTTAACTTCAGATATTGAGAAAAAAATGTGTTTTTTTAATTATCTTTAAACATCTGGTTTGAACTGTAAATTATGCTTCACAAATTTAGGTTTTTAGTAAAACATTAAATTGGACTTTATCACAAAGCCAAGTTTGTTTAAAGGATTTAAATCAAGAACTTTCCAAACCATTTCCACCTGCTTTGCATAAATTAAAGACGACCCGGGAAAGGAACATGCTTCCCTGACTATTGCTCCGTCGCATCACGTCTTTTCGAGCCCACCGGACTTTTCGGACACGGCCCATAAAAGCAAAGAAAATGGAAAACGACTCAGAGCGGCTCTTACTGGTCTGCTTCCCGGCCTCCTCTGGCTGTTTTTGTTTTTCAGGCCGCTGCTGTTAAATTGAAATTTGTGACGGCGTGGCGTTTGAAGGAGGAACAGGCGATTAAAAATGAACTGCAGTGTGTATTTCTGCAGCTGCACAGAACAGGCAGTTGTACGTGTCGCCGCTCCGGCAGGAACCAGAGAATATGAGCGGTTCTGGGTTTCTCATTAGGGTCGGAGTAAAGGTTAAACACAAATTTCCTCTTGACCAGCACAAGTTGGGATAACATGCTGCAGGAAGATTAAGATGGCTGCTTATTACATGGGACGTTTTCACCTTTATTCATTTCAAATGTTGGCAGTAATCCCACTTTAATAAAAAATTCCTGCTCCTGTGTCACAAACCAATAAACCAAGTCAAATAATTAAATGCAGATCGGTGCCAAACATCTGATTGTTTTAAACCGAGCCTTAGATTATCGACAAATACATTTAAGAAATGCAACCATATGCATTTATGTTCATTTAAGACGTCAAGTTTTTGCATCCTGCAAAGCTCAAAGAATCAAATTTAAAATTTAAATTTATATTTACACTACAGTCGCAGTTCTAGATTATTTAACTAACTGATTATTTTGATGATTAGGCAAATAAAAAAATGTCACATTCTGCATATTTTTCACTCTCTGCTTGAGCTTATTTTATAAAACAATGGAAATGCATCAATTTCATTTACAGGGCATTTCAAAGAGCTTTACATCATAATAATTATGCAACACAGAATAAACAATCGAAACATCACATTTAGTCGAGATCCATCGTTAAATTCTGAATTGATTAGGTTTCAAAAGCAACTGGAACAGTTTTTAGTGTGAATCTAAAGTCACTCAGTGTTTCGGCTGTTTTACAGTTTTCTGGAAGTTTGTTCCGGATTTATGGTGCACAGAAGCTGGATGCTGCTTCTCCTCATTTGGTTCTGGTTCTGGAGGGTTGCTATGACAACAGCAGATCTTTAATGCGTCGTGGTGCTGAGCCGTTCAGTGATTGATAAACTAACAACAGTATTTTAAAGTTCTCTGAGCTACAGGGAGCCGGTGAAGGGCTTTATGACTGGGTGATGTTCTCTGCTTCCTGGTTTCAGTCAGAACGCCAGCAGCAGCTTCTGGATCAGACTGATGTTTCAGTCTGACCCGTGAAGACGCTGTTGCAGTAATCAATGCAACTAACGATGAGTTTCTCTAGATCCTGCTGTAACATTAATCCACTAATCCTGGAAATGTTCTTCAGGTGACAGAAGGCCGACTTTGCAATTGTCTTTGTGTGGCTCTGGAGGTTGAGGTCAGAGTTCATCCCTCCGTCCTGATTCCATCCTGATTGTTGGTTTTTGGTTGTAATAACTGAAGCTGTGCATCGACTCTAGAGCGTTCGTCTTCATGATAACATCAGTTTTATTTCTGTTCTGTACGATGAATTTTTGAGTAAAATCAAAAGCTTAAAGCTATAATTACCTGAATTTCTCAGGGATTAATGACATGTAAATATAACACCAGGTCCTTACACAATTATCCCAGCTGGGCTTTTGCCATTTTTATTATGACTGCACTTTTTGTTTGCAATTTAAGAGGTTTAAAAGGTGGCGTGTAATCCTGCTGAAACACTCGCCCTTCGGCTAAATACATTCTCCTCACTATTACAGCCAGACAACATCGCTTTATAATATCTTTGACCCCTATTAGTTTGAGTCTGACTCATAATCTTGTGATAGTCACAACATGGCAGCAGCACAGAGTGCAATAATAAACCTCTGCGACGGTTTGAAAGCCACTTCATGGTTGATTTAGGGCATCAGCGACGAGCGCCAACCCCAAAAGAAACGTGAAACTGTTTATATTCCAGCTAATTGTGACTCGCCTGACATTTTCATCTGGGAACTCGTTGGTGTAAAATAACATTTCCTCTTCAATCTGTTTCTATAGAGTTGTTTTTAGTTTGATATCAGTTCACGCTGCCATTTAAATCCCAAAACAAACAAAAACACTTTCTGAGACAAGCGGCCGCCTCTGCCTGCCACAGCAGGGGTCTAATTCACTTCCTGCTCAGACGAGAAACAGGAAACGCGCTCCCTGACTTTCCCACAAAGTCTATTTGTTTTATGTTTTAGTAGCATCTGGGAACAAAACCAAATAAGTCTAAAAAGATTCGATCTGTGGCACATAAACCGCCTCCCCTAGCTCGAAGGAAACACATTGAATACTTTGTCCAGAGTCACATGAAGGCTTATGGACAAATGAATTATTCAAACCGGGAAGATGTGAACATGCTTCACGCTCTAAAAAGACCACCGGAGGCAAAGCAAGAGCCCAGCCTAAACTCGACAGAAAAGAAACATAATATCTGAAAATGTAATTCCTCCCTGTTATAACCAAATCATATAAAATAGTAATGTCTCTGAAGGGCTTAGAGGGGCGAAAGCCTGAAGGGCAACACTAAGAAATCTAATTACCTAAAGAATTTATGCAGACATTATTTCTACATTTTAGGGCTACAACTTTAAACTGCAGTAATATCACTGAACTTTACTGAAATGTTAACAGTTAGGATGTGAATAAAGACGGAAAATGTGGGAAAATATATACTTTTTTGCAAAATAAAAAAGAAACATGCTTAAAACATGTAATTTTGTTGCTACAGTCCATTTGATCAAACATTAAACATTAATTTTTATCTACTTTTCACAGATTATATCATAATTACAGGTAAATATACAGTTGTTAAACCAGAAGTAGATATGATAAAAACAGTCGGTCAGTTGTTATCACTAAGGGGAAAATGGTTTTTGGTAGTAAATGAGAGAAATGGTTGAAAAAGAGTAGTGTGATGATAATGTGTCTTCTCACCTGATAGATCTAAGTTGAGACATTTCTTACATTTCCAGCTGCTGTGGTTCGATTTCACACCACAAGGTGTCAAACAAACCAAACCCTTTGCAAAAGCTGTTTCCCTCCTCGCCTGTGGGGGCGCTGCACCAAGCCCCACAAAAGGAAACGACATGAAAAAGATACTGAGCGCAACTTCGTTCTTCACAAAATGTAAACAAAACAGGATTTAGCGCTTGCCCTAGACTAGCACATTTGTTTGGCTGTATTTACCCAGAATGCCTTGCGCTGCAGTCCACTTCCTGCTTTTGGAGCGGTCTCTGGTCTAAACCGAGACCGAGGTTTGTAGGCGGACTAGAGAATAAAATTAAACTCTAGCTGTAACGTATACTGAGCAGAGCATTGAAAACTGACAACAGCAGCACAATAAATACCAATAAACGAGCTGCAGCCCTTATTGACTGGGCAATAAAACAATAATAAATATCACAATAGATACGTTAACAATATCGCAATAAACACGTTTTCAATATCAATACATGGCATGTCAGATTTTCACTGAACCCTGACCATTGAAGTAAATCAAAAGCATGAAGAACATTAGCTGCTCAATCTCACATGGCTGGCTATGCTAGGTTAACTCTCTCACTTTTTGGTTACCTAGCAACAGCCTGCTGAGTAACTCGCGCAGCAGCAGTTCATAGTTTAGCTGTTTAACAATAGAAAACAACGGCGTGACGGCGTACTTACAACTCCACAGAAAACTGGATAAATGAGGAAACGTCACTAGTTTGTCAATATTCCAGACTTTTATATTGAATTCAAATTAAAAATATTTATTGATGAAAAAAAGAAAATTAAAAGTTGTAAATGGAAAGATCTCTTGTACAGCCTTCACTGGCAGTCCAGAACAGACATGCAGTGCAGACACAAAGAACTTTAGAGCTTCGATGTGCATATTTTCCATAATGAGGCTAAATATGAATGCAAAATATGATTTTTCTGGAATAATGGACAGCTGTCAATCAGCTGTCAAAAGCTCAGGTCACATTTTCACCACAACGCCTGGAAAATGCTGCAAAAGTGAAAAGGTTACATTAAGGTGACATCAACAAGAGAACAGATGATGGAAAGAAAAGAGGTAGAAAGGTCAAGGGAGACAGAAAGAGAGACGGGTTTTCAAAGGTCTCCATTCACCCGCCGCTTCTCCTCTGTGCAAACCCCCTGCACCCCAGAGAGCGGCGCGTGGCGACTCACAGCTGACATTTACTGCCTGCCTTCTGTTGCTGTGATTATTTTCTTCTCCAGGTGTGAGAGCCAACCTGCGGTTTGCTGCTTTTGGATGAATGTGACCCTAAACGAGTCCCCGAAAGACCGGGTTAGATAAATCCTGGGAGTATGACGGCTGAGGCAGAACCAATGATAAAATGGAAGACAATATATATATATATATATATATATATCTACATATATATAGATGAGAAAATCTGAAGAAAAATGTCAGATTTTGTATAAAAAGTCCTAAAATATTAACGGATGACCTTTTAGGCTTTATTTAACAGGTTCATAGGTTTATGGTCTCTACAAAACAAGCTCATTACATTATTTGGCTAAATTCATTCTGGTATAAATTGATTTTAAATCCAAATGGCTGCTGGCCACGACCCCAACTCAACGTTTACAATCGCACGTGAAAATGGCTCCACACAGATGTGGAATTACACAAAAGTACATTTTTGAAAAGCATCATTGGAGCCTCCTGCGAAACCAATCAGAATGCAGAAAGGGCTTTCTGGATGGCAAGTCGACAAGAAAACACTCGTCTTTTCCAGCAGCCATTGTAAAGCGCATACAGTGGTAAAACCAGCTGACCAAATGTGCTGAAGCTCAATTTGGGTTGCTAGGTAACGGCCGGAGTTCTGCTGGGATTGCTAGGTAACCAGCTGGGCTCAGGTGGGGTTGCTTATTTTTGACGTTACATTTGGGAAGTTTTTGAAGCAGCTAATTTTTCAGAACCCAGAAACATTAACGTTTGGTGTCTGGGTGTTTGTTTGGATTTTTTTGTGAGTGCTTTAGCTATTTTCTCTAGGCCTAAATGGAACTAGAAAAATGTGTGAAACGTGAATTTTTGCATAATAGATCCCCTTTAGTAATGAAGGAAGCATCAGTTTGTTAGCGTAGCCACGGAGCCTACCTGTCTGTGGATGGAGGCCGGTCGTTTCGGGCCCGGCTGACCGGCGAGTACAGAGAGTCAGAGTGCTGGTGCTGGTGATGAACGTGGGAATATTCGTCACGGGGGCTGTGGGCCCGGCTGTGACTGCTGTCCATGTTCAGAGGGTTCACGCCGGAGTAGGTGTGATCCTCCTCAGAGGATCGATCCAATGGGCGGCTGACGTCCAAGATCTCCGCGTAGTCCCGTTCCCGGGCTTGGCGTTCCCTCAGCTCCCTCGTCTTGGCTTGAATCCTGACAGTCAAAAAATTTATTTTTTAATATTTATTACTGAAACAACTCTGAAACACCTTGAAAAACACAGCTGTGCTAACACCAACGTTCACACAGTAAACATAAGTTCAGCTAACATCAGTTTGTATTTAGTAGAAGCTAATGCTAACGCGCTAAAGCTCTTAAAACAATTCATATAGTCGTTTGTTCATGTAACTGCTGTATCATTCATTTGTTCATTTTCTGTTGTTGCCATTTTCTCAAAGTTTCTTTACAAACAAAAGGAAATGGAACTACTCACTTCAAAATAAGAGCATGTACATAAATGTCCGCTTGAAGATTTAACCAAAAGTTTAATAGTTGTTGACTTTTACCAGAATTGACACTTTGGCAAAATTGACAGTGAAGTAAATTAGCGCTATGGATTTTATTCTTTATTTTTTTCTTTATTATTGCCATTCATAAATCATACAGTGAACAACAATTTTTACTTCAAATTAGTGCATATTTTACTTTGTTCACTTTTATTAGATTCATGCTGATGACATTCATGCATTCCTAAGATCTTTCCAGATTTTTATCCTGTTTTTATATCAGAACAATAAATCAAAGATGCATTTATCATATAAAAAGCAAGAAAATGCTTACAAAGATTTAATTAGAAACACATAAGGATGAAATCCTAACGGCTCATTTTAATATGTTATGTAACATGAACTGAGTGGTTAGGGTTAGGGTTAGGGTTAGGGTTAAAGGTCGTCTTCTTTGGTTAAACTGAGTTAATAAAACCAACTCACACAATACATGAGACAGTATCCACACAGTCACCTCACTGAAGGTGCAGTTATTTATTTTTAGACGAACCGACTTCTTTCCTACAGCCAGAAACAGGTTCGTTCCTCCCAACTAATGCTTCCACAGAAATAATGGGAACGAAACGGGACGTTGTGACATGAGAGTCCAGAGAGCCGCCTGGCTGGAGGCAGGTTTTCCTCTGCAGATCCTGGTTCAAAATCATCAAATACTGCTAATATAGGCAAAGGAGGTTTACTGGAAATTAACAAAAAATGCATATTGTAGAATAAAAGCGTGTCGATCTAAATCTCTTTCTGCATTTAAAAGAAATTTGAAAATGAATAATCTGATTTTCTTTGTGTTTATTTGGAATAAACTTCTTTTTGCTTCTTTCATTCATAATTTATTGCTACATGACTAATTCATGTTTATTAAGGGAATGAAATAAAATATAATTAAAGTAACCATAAAGCTTCAAATAAAAAGAAACCGTACTAAAATGCAAATAGAGAGAACATGAATCAAAAAAAGGATTAAAAATTAATGTAAATATTATTTAACCATAATTCTTACAACATACAACAGCTGTAACTAATTACTCTATTTTCTATCAAACATTTCTGAACTTCAAATCGATATTATTCAGGGTCAAAAGTCAAAATAAAACTTGTGAGAAAACAACAAGACGATGAAACATTAAACATTTCAGATCTGAATGAAAACCCAGTTTGATGCAAAGTGGAGCAGCGTCTCAGTCCCACATTAACACGCAGGCGCCGACAGTTAATTCTGCTTTTCTGTTTCCGTTTTCATTAAAGCAGAGAGGAGACATGGAGCCTGCTGTTTACTTTGCCCCCTGTGAATAATAAACTGCGGGTTACGGTCTTAACCAACAGTCCAGGCGGCTGATGCACCGAACAACACAAACATCTCAACGTCTTTGTGTCTCGCCAATATAAAAAACAGAAAAAGAAAAATCAGCATTTCTACTCCAGACGTCATGTTTGTGAATAATTTCCAACATTTTTCAGTGGCAGAGGGGGACTAACGATAGCAGAGGCCTGCAATTAGAGCCGTGACAATTATCAGAGCTTTACAGCTAGCAATTATCAAACTGCTTTGCTGTCTTTATAGGTCGCTTCCTAACGACGCTGGGAAACAGAATGGGACATCACCCACACGGGAAACCCAGCAGGGTCGTTTCCAAAACGACTCACAGAAGAAATGAGACGTTTCGAATGAAGGAAAATAATTTTAAGCTGACATTTAAGAGCAACGCTTCCCAAACGGTGGTCTGTGTTTACACGCCGGGTGCTGCATGATGTGACGTGAACACAAAGTACGACGGGTAAAGTTAGCTTACCAAAAGGCAAACCGGATTGCTCAAAAGAAAATGTGAAGAGACAGGTGGAAAGTTTCCACGGTGAGTTGCAGAAATGTTGCTTTTCAACACTTTTATGATACATAGCATGAAGATCTGGGTCTGTGAGAGCAACAGGGGTTGAGCAGCGCTGCGCCCCACGCTGACCAGCTGCATCTAAACACCTAAAATAAAATTATTAAGAACAGCCAGAGTTTAAAAAAGATTTGCTGGTCACATGTAAAGGAATCAGTTTGAATCTAAAGGCAGTGATTTTAGTATAAAATGTATTTTTAGTTGTATAGCAGGACTTTTTGCTGCTTGGATCTAATTTTCACAAATAAAATTAATAACTTTACAAGGCATTTTTCATCGTTTGATCAACACAACTAAAAAAATAAAAAAATCTGATGATTTCTACAGCAGGAAAACCTACAATTGAGACGGTTTTCAGCAAAATGCTGCAGAATTAATCAAATTTACATAGAAACATAAAGACAGGGCACAGGAATATGCGTTTAAGCTGAAGTTTTCCTGAATCCCTCAGGGGATGTTCTGGAACGGCATGTCAGATTTGTTCTCGCTATACGTTGAGTCAGCGATTATCCGACAGCCCAGAGGGATCTATGTTTAAACCCACAGGGAGAGCCGTGTTTCCCTCCAGGGGCCGCAGCAGCTACTGGCTGTAAACACAAGGCCAGATAAGATAAGGCCAGACACGGGAATCTCACCAGAGCCGGGCTTTTTCCACGATCTGTCGACACGATCGGCGTCTCGTCGAGCAACCAGAGTGGAAGAACCTGTCAAAAGCTTCTTCTCACAACTCAGTTTAGATCAGGTTTGATCAGGAAAAGGCCAATAAAATCCAGAAATATATATTTTACCTCCACAAAGAAAGTCTAATATTGATCAGACAATTGTTTCTGCAAATCAAATTGCCCAAAAAGCAACCAAAATATGTGGAGCACAAAGGAACTTTGCAACTAACAGGAAGGCGGTCGCTGTGGAGTTGCTATGGCAACAACAAACAAGCAACAAGCCTCGTTCCAATCCAACTTATAAACAACACAAGTGCATTAAAACTATTACTTAAATGTTAATTTTGAGATAAACATCGGTGATATTTACTGTAGTAGTAGCTGTTGATTAGCAAAATTAGCCGGCTAATGTAGCTTTTAGCTGCGAGCTAAAGCAGCCCAGGAGTTTGTTACTGCATGTATTAACTCTGCCAGTCACTAAAACCTGTTATTCACAGGAAGAGTTTGTACTGATCAAATGCATATCCTTTGATCAGCATAATTCAGGCAGATTCCATATCTGGAAAACCTAAGATCGGCTTGAGACAGACAGTTTTCGGCAAGATACTGCAGAACTAAACACATTTACACTGAAAAATGTCAGCATTTTCACACAAATATAAAGACAAAACCTGAAATGGCCTCCTCAGACAATTTATCAGCAATAAAACAAGTTGATTTGGGGTTTGGTTACACTTTAAAAGTCAAAAACAAGTTAACAGGCAGACATTTGCCCACCTACTTTCAACTACGTTAATCTGAATATTTGTTTCATGTTCTGCTCATTTTTTCCTTCCTGCAAAATAAAAACAAAACTTTTTTTTTTTTTAAATGGTGGAGACTCCAAATCTTTACCTGCTTGTCCATCCTGAAAGCTTTTGAGTAAAAAAATTCACAAATACCATTAAGCGATGAGTGAAATGGGCCAGGAAGGAAAGCCGAGCTTCTAACGTTTTATTTTTAAAAGCCAAAAACGGTGAGTGACGATTTGAAGCACAAATAACAATAAAACAAGAAACTAAGAGTTGGTGAGAGGGTCGGAGATGGTGAATGAAAGAGGGTAAAAATGACAGGATGGGACATTATGGCTGAAGAAATGCATTCGATGAGTGACCTTTCTACCACATGAGGACAGAACAATGGCCCATTATGCCCCATTGTATTCACAGAGTTACAAAATGGGCCTTTTAGCCGCAACACTGACAAAAGTGTCAGAGCGGAGTGAAAGGCAGGAAGTGAAAGAAAGGAAAAGGTCTGGAGGGATAAGATGGCCGCTAAAGCTCCTCCTGTACTGATAACACACGTTTGGGTTTGTTTGTTTTTTAAAGAGTTGGTTAAAAATCAACATCATGACTGGATTAAAGTGCGAGCAGTTGACACAGTATCTGCCAGGAGATTTTTAAACATGGAAATGCATGGAAATCTGAGCAGCTGTGGAGGTCAGAGGAAGTTCAGCAAGAAAATGACTTCATGTTGGGCAAACTGTAAGCCCCTGCACGCAGGACGCGGTCCTAAAACAACCATGTGGAATATTAGTTTATTTTATTTCACAGGTGGCTAACGAGCTAACTGGTCGCCCAGCAGAAATGTTGATGTTGGATTTCTTTTGGTTGGGGCAGGAGGCGTTTATCAGGAAGTAACGCGGCCTCTAAGCGCCTCATGAAAATAAAAGTGGTTAATTATTTAATAAGTGAAATAAATCACATATTTTTGCACCTATATGGTTTGGAAAATGTTTCCCCTTCAGAAATGCAGATATACTTTTTAAATGTTTGGATTCTAAAATTATTTTTCTGAACAATTTTAGGAAACCAGTATAATTAGTGATCCTTTTGTCATGTTTCTATTGTAATGAATTACTTAGAAAATAAACTTAAAGTCTTAAAGTGGAAACTGATTCTTATGCACATGTTTAGGATTTATCTAAAGAAATGGTTTTTGTAGTTTTAAACAGGACAAAACTAACATACAAGCAACTTTTCAGCAAGATATAAGAGGTTAATTTAAGTTAATAATTTCTTAATATTGTCGGAAAAGGTACTAATAATGTTTTATTATAAGTGAAATAATCTACCAATGGAACGAAAATAAAGAAAAATTCTGGTCAAGATTTTGTGTTTTTGCAGTGGAAAAAAAAACAAAACACAAAAAAAACGTTATGAGTTTCCATTTTAGCTAAGTTTGCACATTTTAAGTGCTTTTTGACTAAATATTAGTTTTGTCTTGCTGAGAAGTTATTTGTAATTTAGTTTTGTCTTATTTCACTGTGTTTGGACTAGAAACGAGACCAAACTAGCTGGTAATACTTTTGAGTTTTTGCACTGATTCAGAACAATCCACCAGTTTATAGCAGCCATTTGCACCTAATGTCACCATTTAACGTTGGATGTTTGGAGTTAAAAAGCAGCTGTCTGGTTCAAAGGTCACGGGTTAAACCAGTCCAACTTCGTGATAAAATTAGGCTTTATGCTGAAAGAAAACCTAATCAATGTGATGCAACTGCAGCTATCATGAGATAAAACAGCACCAGGTCCGTCATGTAACTCTTAATTCAAAGAGTATGAAACAAAACCGTGAGGGCGGATCACCACATGAAAGGCCCGCTGTGAACTTTAAACAACCCAAAACATCTGCTGTGGCATTTGCGTTGAATTTGAACTAAAGACTGCATTGCTGCATTATGCGACTGTCAGCACCGCAGGCGTAAAGACAGAATACAAACCAGACTTTTTACAACATGAAATGCTGTATAAACATGGGCTTTAATGACTCCTGCCCTTCAAGCACTGCATGGGAATTAATTAGCTGACAGAGCCGTAATGGTCTTGGCATTTATAAACTGCTGCCCGGCCCCCCGAAAACAAAACAAAACAAAAAAACCAAGGACGTCGCCCGGCTGGCATTTCAGTTTCAGAGAAGTTTCAGATTTACCATCCTGGATCTGAATAGTGAGACTTTTATTATGTACATCTGATTAAAAGTTTGAACCCAAAGGTTTTCATGATTACCCCTCATGCAACCAAATGCATGAGCAAAATAATCTCAAAATTTTTCTTGCCAAGATTTTTAGCATTTAGCAAAAAGAAATAATTTTGATAAATCTAATAAACTTAAAACAAGAGAAGTTTGGTTTGATTTACTTTCAGTCAGAGAGGAAATATTTCTCATTCGTCAAAAGCAATTTCTCATAACATTTCTGATACTTTACTGAGAGAAATGTTTTTTCAGATACATTATTTTCTGCAAATGATCAAACATGCACTACAAAATATGTTGCACATTTTATTGCTGCATTTTAAGCAATAAAATGTTCATTTTGAATTGTAGGCTTAGATTAAAAATCAGTTTTTTCCCACGGTTTGAACCATACCAGCGGCTTATCCAATTTTTTATAAAGCCTTTGTAGATGCGGCTTATATTAAGGTGCACTTTATAGTCCGGAAAATACGGTAAATACAATTTAGTTCAGGTACATTTATAACTCCAACAAGACCAAATAAGCAAGTTTGAAGGATTTTCAAGTATTTTACAGTAATAATAAAAGTTTTCCTCACCTCTCCTGCTCCATCCTCATCTTCATCGTTTCCTCATCAGAAACCTGAGTCTCCTCGGACCTCCACTTGCTCGATCCTTTCCGGTCCATCTTCTCCGCTGGCCGCTCATCTTTTCGGTATTTCCCAAACCTGCAGCACCAAACCAGAGGCTTTAATTTAACAGAGGCGGAAACTTTATTTGTTCAGTAGATTTAATCAAGAGTGGAACTACAAGAAAATGGATGCTAAGAAGTTATGGGGGCATAAAATTCAATGCATTTCCATTTATTTGGTCTTTCCATACTTATCCAAAACTGGAAAATAGATTCCCTGAGTTTCCAGACAGAATATTGAGAGATGGACAAAAGTAAGAAAATCACTGCTTCAACACATTTTTATTCAAGCAAAAATAAAAACTAGTTGTCCAAGAAATTATTCAAGTAAAAAAGATTTTGGTAAAAACTCTACTCAGGTACTGAAGAACTGATCAAATGATCAATCATCTAATATTTAGCAATGACTTCAGACAGACCAAAATATAAAGTCAACAATTAATATAACAAAAAATAGCAAAATCAGGCAAATTAATTTGTTTCCAAATCAGTTTTTTCAATAAAAAACTGATGAAATTTGAGCAGAAACTGCAGGCGTGTCTGAGATTCTGGTTAAAACATGTTGCTTTTTCATCCAGTGGGTAGAAAATCCACAAATTTGACTCAAGTCAGAATAAAAATACTTCATAATAAAATTACTCAAAGTACAGCGCAGTAAAAATACTCCTAAAAGTATTTTTTTTCCAAAAAAAGTTACTCAAGTAAAAGTAATTGAGTAAATGTAACTAGTTACGACCCAACTGACCCAGAATCATGAAATCCTCTTGAACCATCTTGCAGCAACCTGACTGAAAATCTGCATGAATCTCTGCAGAGCGGCGACTTTTCACCGAATCAGTCTCTCAAATGAAGCATTTAAAAAGTTCTTCTCATGAGTTCAGACCCAATTCAGCTCGTTTAAAGTTGTGGAGCGGACGCAGTAATTATATTCATGGGGAGGGAGCGATGCCTAATGAAATAGGAGCCTTTGCAGAGATATTTCAGCTTGATTGACCCGGTATAAAGCTGCAGCCTGTTGAAGAAATGACTTTGGCACTGAACTCGCTTCCACAATGAACCTGCGTGATTATTCACAGGCAACCCGGTCCGCTGAGAATATCTACGACTTCCAAAGTAACAGCGGAGATAGAAACCAAACGCCTGCATGTGAATTAATGAGAGAGAAGGCAGAGGTAGAAGAAGAAGGAGATTTTTTTCTTCTCTGAATCAAATAAGAATAAAGCTAAACTAAGGAGAACAAGAATGTCCTTAAGTGAGGCTCCTGTCTTTAAAGACGGAGCCCAAAGTCACAGGATCAAAAGGAAAGCAGGCGATGTTAGCCCCCCAACCGTAAGAGCGTTTGAGGATTAAAGAGAAAGAACACAGACTACCTGAATTAGTTATAAAGACGAGAGGAAAATAGGGCGAAATGTTGAGAAAGTCGAAGTCCCGTCTGTGAGAAAATCGATGCAGAAGAAAGAAAAACGAAAGCAAAACAAATCAATGACAAAATATGTGAAAAACCAACAAAACAAATCTGCAGAAAGGGACGCCGTGTTAAAAGACAAAACAAAAAACATACAATTACAGAAGAAAATCATTTTTTAATAAAGAAGAAAAGTGAAGAAAATGTCTATTATTCATCTTTATGTTAACAAACTGATCAATGCCCCTGAGGGGTTTTATGTACTGGAACTGTTAAGCCTTCATTATAATGAAGCTCCGATGGTTAAAAAGCATCATTTTACTGCTGAAGAAAAATGGACAAATAAATGATTTTTCACAGGTTTTTCCACCTTCAAAGAAAAATCAACACTTTTTTACATGTTGTTTTCTTCTTATTGCAAAAACTAAAATAGAAACCAAAAAATCTTTAAAAAAGAATAAAAACAAAAGCTGAATGCCGATTTGACAGTAAATAAGCTGAATCCACTCAAAATCAGCAGAAACTTTTGGTTTTTTTCTGTACGCACTAAATCTGGAACAACCAAATAATCAACAAGTCATATAAAAAAAGAAAAGGAAACTAATCGCTCCAGATGGACAAAATGATCAAAACTTAAAAACTCAGAAAGTTAAATTTATATAAACTAGATAGTTCGACCTTTGTGATTGGAAGCAAAGGTTTCTGTAGCAAACATGAACTCCTGTTTGGATTTTAATTCAATTTAAATATTCTAGAGCTGTGGAGACGCTGCAGCAGAAATCAATGCAACCAATGATAAACATGCATGAAATGTTCTTCAGGTGGTAGAAGGCTGACTTGCTAACCGTCTTTATGTGGCTCTGACGGTTCAAATCCATCAACGCTCAACGATCAAAGGGGAACATGAAGTGAAATTTCCCTGCGACAGGTTGAAACCCAAACAGGCAGGAACCAAAGGGAGAAATTAAGCAAAGCAGGGAGATAGGAGGTGTGAGGAAAACTGATGTTCCAGCGCCTGATCAATGTGACCGCAGCCGCCTGAAACGCTCAGACTGACAGCCTGCAGTTGGTGCTAAGAGCAGGAGTGATCTATCAAGCTCGACATGGCTGACACGTTCTCTCCCCACACCACTAACTTTCATTAACAGCCCATTAAAAACAGCCTCGTCATACACAAACACTCACACACTCACGCAGGCATGCAGACTAAGATTTATGACAGCAGTGGAAAACTTTGCAGAGGAGAAAGAATATCAACCACGACATGAGGGAATTTAATGATCTTGTATTCAAAGCACGGCGAGGCCGGCGGCGGCGGCGGCGTGGAGCCTGACGTGATCGATACGGAGACTTCGACGGTGGTTCTGCGGTTTTAAACGATCACTTCAAAATGTCAGGGGTTCTGATTCAATTCAGCCGAACGCCTGAGTGTCACTAATAATCCCTTCATTAGGAGAAAAAGCAAAAATAAACCTGCAGTGGGAAAGGATTGCAGAGCTGCAAAGAAAATAAAGTTTTCCTGAGAAAAGCAGTAATTAGTAAGGAAACAAGGAAAAACAAAACTCTGATCAGGTTTTGCTCAAAGCAGCGATGCGACAAATGGGACAATAAGGTTGGATGTTGGGCTTAAACTTTTGTGTTGTTGGTAGAAAAGCTGGAAATGTGGAAGCAGAGAATATAATTTTGAGACACTATAGCTGTAAAACACTAAATATTCAAATTAATCTGCCAAAAACAGGATGATCAAGGATAAGAGAAGTTGCCTGTGGGTCGAGGTTCAATCCGTTTATTCAGACGATTTGAGTCTCAATATCTTGACACAGAAATAACATCTGTGTTCAGAACTACGAAGTGACAGAAAACCCAGATTTGAGCATTTGGGTCTGCAGTGCAAACGATGTAATGAAGTTTAGTTCTGTTCTAGAATCTCAAGATATCATTATGAAAAGAAGAAATTAAGAAATTACTGGACTCTGCAACCAGAAACTTAAAGAAAGTTGCATAATGGGAGGACATGATCTTGATTGACAGCACAAAGACCCGCCTCCTGGCTCTGATTGGTTGTTTTTGGTCGGGTTGGCTACAATAGCTGAGAGAGGAGATCAATATGTTCACAGATTATCTGTTTCATTAACAAATGTATAAAAAATATATTCTTCTAAAAGTTGCAAAGCTAAAGAAATAAAAAGAAATTTGTTGAATTTATATTCCCAATTTTCTCCATGTTGGTCTAAAAATCAATATTCCAGCAGCTCAACATGCAGCTCAACCAAACAAACAATAGTTTACAGATATAAATTTTGACAATAGTTAATTTAGATTCTGCAGCTTCAGCAGAACCCAAAGCCAAATCCCTTCCCAGTCAGAACCTGCTGCTCTTTAAACGCGTTCCTCGTGTGGCGTCTTCTCCTCTGGCTGCACGCCACGTCTTATTTTGTAGACACAGCTGGTGCAACATGCAACAGATTACAATGAACACAACGTCAACTGCAGCGAAGATCAGAGCATGATGCATCAGAGTCCTTTCACCCAGAACAAATCTGAGCGGGAAAACCCGTCAGCTGACAGCAAACGGCAACACAAACAAGCTGCGCGTGCGTAAAGATTGTAACTGTGCAGCTTCAGGCTTGTTCGCTTGTTTAAGACGCACACAAACACAGAGCACGCTGTAAAATTAGTGCAGCCCTCGGATTTCTGGGCAACAAGAGGCCCAGCAGATGCCAAGCCGACAGGCCGGGTGCAGCTTCTGAGTCCAAGAGACGATCAGAGAGAAAGTTGGCAGGCGGCGCTGCTGGCAGGCGTTGATGGTAATGATGCTTTGATTGGGACTGAGAGCGAAGCCTCAGAGACATGAGAGGGTCAGGCTGATCACGCAGCGCCTGACGTGTCCTCAAACACGCCGCCGCCGCCTCACATCAAAGGCCGGTTCCCCACCCTGCGCCCGCACCGAAACCGCAAGGTCTCCTGGGATCACACCGCTCTGCAGAGCAACACTTTCTGAAAAACACACAGACTTTGTTGCTTTCACGTCCAAACCTCTGTGGTTTGGGGCGGCGCTCACATCAGCACACCGTTTCACCGCAACAAGCCGACGCAGAATCTGCTGCTCACTTCCCCCTTTTTTCTGCTAAACGCTCAATTTAGTTCTGTCTGCTAAACCAGACGTCACCCATGACGCTTGTTTGTAAATTTCTCTTTGAAACACACCAAGTATTTGCCTTAAAGTGGCAGTAATATTTAAAATGGACTTTTTCATGTATGTTATTCCCTCATCAAAAACAAACTTGGAGTGTTGCTTTGATTCTTTCATGCATGTTTGAGAAATCCTTTAATCTCCATGGCAACCAAAACACGTGGATGGAGCTAGCTTTCCCTTTAATAATGAAGCTCCTTCAGACTAGCCAGCAGCAATTAGCAAACACCTGGTGGAGCAGCGGAACTCGTTATAGAAGTTATTTCTCAGTGCAACAGTGGTAAAAATGTTGCTAAAGGGTTAAAAGAGGAGTCATATCGTGACTTCCTGAAGGTGGAGTTCAGAAAGACCAAGAGCTTTTAAAGAGACAGGGGCCCAATTTCAAGGCATCGAGTCAAACTTGATATGAAAAACCTTTTCATGGTCAGAGAAGCTACTTGATGATGCCATAAAAAACATTGTATTTGAAAAGCTGAACATTTTTCCACTTTCAAATCTTTTTTCAGTCTCAATTATTTTCTCTACTTTCAAAACGTTTTTCCATTTTAAAATGTCTTTTTTTTTCAGTTTCAAAACGTCCTATAGGCGAAACAAAACAGCTGGATGCCAATAACTTGGTTAGTTGTGTTGTTGCATCTGTAATTCTGCTGCACAACTCTGTGCTGCATAATGATAAATTAATTGAATCCAGACTCTCCACAGATGGATTAAACATATCTCACATCAGCCGGCGCTGCCAGTAAACCTGGATAAGGATCAAACAGACGCACTAATTGACTCTTAATGGGGCCAGAAATGAGACCATGTTTTAACAATGCACATCACTCCTGTGGTGCAAGACGACTTCAGTCTGAAAGGAAAGATATTAACTTTCAGTTCTGTTACAATAAGCCTCATTCATTTTCTGTAAGACTCCACAGAAGAAGAAGAGATTCTGCAAGAACTCCTTCACTACAGGTGCAAGAAGGAAATGAAGTCTTCTTGTTCCTGCAGTTCCAGGTGAAAACTAATTTATTTGTTCTTGTGGAGAATATTCTACACATAAACAAAACAACCTCTAGATTTCTTGAAATGTTTCCCAAAAGGTGCTGAAGTCGTCTTGCTGAACGTTTCAGACGTTTCGACTGGAGGTTGGCCGGTTTTTCAGCACCTTCAGTCCATTTTCTGATCCTTATCAGAGGATTTTAACTGTTTGTTTAACTATGAGCCACAAATCATTCAGATACTCAAGATCGAGTCCAAAAACACACAACGTCCAAAAACTTCTAATCAGATCTTCGACTAATTCATTTACTTTTTGGCAAAATACAGAATTTGTTCACAGTAATTTAAAAAAATGTTCAAAGACTTGATTTATTGCAAAATAAAATTAAGGACTTGGCAAATATTAAATTATGTGAAATATATCTTTGCAATTCTGATGTGACTTTATGGTCATTATTCTGAGCTAAAAGTTTAAAAAATATATTAAACTAAACAATTTTTGCTTGATTAAAATATTGTCGTTTTACTAAAGCACTGAGTCAATAAAAACAATGAATGTCTGAAAAAATCAATCTTTCAATTTAAAAAAGAAATCAAGTCTTTCAAATTAATTTTGGCCACCACTAAAAAAAAAAAAAAGTTCCAATATTTATCTTTTTTTTTGTGAGATTTTCTGAGACAATAAATTTTGGCTTCAAACTATAATCATCAAAATGATCAAAATAATTAAAGGTTTTGAAATATGTCACTCTGACAAATCTTTATAGGACTTTCATTTTCTGAAATACTGATGTTTTTGTGATATTCTAGTTTTTGGAGACGCACCGGAACATCTCAGCTCTCGGTCAATAATGCCATTATGAAGATATTGATCAATATCGTATTGATCCGTAATGTGGCTCTCAGCTTTATGAAAAAGGCTACAGACTGATTTTTACCTGAACATGTCTCCAAGTCCCTTCAGCATTCCTTTCTTTGGTTTTCCCTTCTCTTTTTCCTTTTCCTTCCCTCCATCTTGTTTCTTCTTCTCCTTCGCCGGTTTGTCTTTGTCCTTCTTCTTCTCCTCCTTGGCGCGGTTGGTGCCGTTGACCAGAGGCTTTTCGGGGCCGGCGGACAGCGGCGTCTGGTCCGCCATGGTGGAGACGGAGTCTCTCCCCGATCGGGAACTCTCCTCCGTGTCTTCCTCCACTGCAGAGGAACAAACATGGATACGATTTGGAAACACAAAAACAGAAAACTTTATTTTAACTTAAATTTGTAGGTGCTGTAAATGTGTTGTTTGGTTTCTGATAAAACCAAAATGATGGAAGAGTTCTGATTGACATTTAAATGGAGGCTAATAGACTACGATGTCCAAACTGTGGTCCGTGGGCCGTTTGTGGCACTTGAAGGGAGTTTTTTCTGGCTCTTGGCCAAAATACAAAAATATGTTTTTTCACCTCAAAATTCAAGGTTTTAAGATGTTGTTTTTTTAAAAAAAACATGTTTTAGTAAAATTTTGGCTGCTGCTGCCAAATAAAATCCCCTAAAAGTGAAATTACTTGTTAAATAAATTTTGTAGCAAACAGAATCACAAACTTTTAGTGGGTTTTACTCCACACAGATAAACCATCGACATTTAAGATGTAATTGTTTTTTTTAACTACATTCAAATAACTGGATGTTATATTACATACATATAATAACCTGCAGTTCCCTTTAAATCTGAAGTACTTTTCACTGAGTTCTATATATTTTTGTGATGTGTCTGGATGTCAGAACGTCAAACAGAAATAAATCTTTATCAACCTACAGATAAAAATCATCCTCTGGAGCTAAATCTGCTGCATTTTCCTTTGAAATAAAACAAGTAAATAAAAACCAGTGAACAGAGAAATGTCTGATTTTCATTAAGGTTTCAAACCTGAGTGATTAAAAAGCCAAAGCCAAAAGCATCGACACCATTCATTCCAGCTATTAGCCATTAGTCAAAATGGCGCCACTCCCATGCAGTAAATGGATATTAGTGGTCGACACATTTAATTAGTGTTATGTGGCTCAACACAGCAAAAACAACTAATTGAGAGTTAAACCATTTCATAAATGTCCGGGGAAACTCAGACTTCTGCTTCGGTGGATCATACCTGCAACAAGAGTTCAAATATTGAATGGATTATTTGACGTCTTACAAGTCTCCATGCCCTCGTCGTCGTCCTCCAAGGCGGCTGGCCGGTCGTACGATTTGTCGATGGCGGCCCGGAAGCTCTCGTTGCAGCCCCGCCCCCTGATGATGCGAGGGCGCGGTCGGTGGAACGGGAGGTCACCGTTCAGGGTGACCTCTGCTACCGCCGTCTGCAGGCTCTCTAGAGAGCTGGACTTCTTGAGGCCCAGTGAAGGTCCAACGTCCTTAGTGGAAGAACCTGACGGAGATGATAGAGGGAACATTCTCTAAACGGACCGCTGATGAGTAAAATCTAACGCTATCTAGAATGAAAGTGAGGGTCAGCATGTCTGAATCACATATGAATCTTCCATTTGCTATTAAAAATAAATAAACAATATCGTGGAGTGAAAACTTATTTATTTATTTCAGAGATTTAAAGCATAAAAACTAACCAATAATGAACAATATTGGTGAAATGAAATGCTTATGTTGGGACACGTTTTCTCACAAATCGCTAAGCTCTAATCTGACTTTACCTCAGCAGCCTGGATTTTTTAAACGTATGCAGAAAATTGATTCCTCATTTTTTAAGTTTTGTTCCCATGCAGCGTAGCGTTCTTGCAATTTAATTCTGATCAATTATTCAGGCAGAAAAAATGACTAATCTCAAGGGTTGAAACCAGATTCTGCTTACGCCACAGACTTACTGCCGATGTTGGACAGAAGAATCAGAAATTTAATTTCAACATCAGTCATCAGTTTGTTTAACCTCCAAACAAACTGATGACCTCCAAAAAATGCATTACAAAATGTTTCTGCAAAGAGAAACATCTGGTCCACTTGAGAACCTCCTCAGGGATGGTAAGCAATAAAACTTGACACCAACATGCTGTAACTACAACAGGATATTGTTTTCCAGTCGATCGTGTGTTCACGTGCGTCATTCCTCCTGACTGACTGAAAACTTCATTACAACATGCAGCTGTAAATTAAAATAACCATCAGCAAAATTGGAGAAACATGACACTTTAATTAAAGTGGGACAATTCAGTCTGTTGCACAGTTTTAATCCCCATACGGCCCGCTTTTACATGATCAGAAAACACGCAGAGGGAGTAATAAAGGTAAAGAAGTGAAACTATAGAGGATAAAGGCTTTGTTTACGTCAACTATATTAATGTTGCAAACCCAGATCCTACAAGAAGAGGTAGGAAAAATTTAAATATTAGACAGGCATTTTAATACAATCAATTAAAAACAAAATTTTAGTTTTAGCTCAACAGAAGCTCGATCATTGCTCTATATTTTTAAATAATTAAAAACTAGTATTTCAAGTATGAAACTATTTCAGTCTCTACATTGGATAGTTTTTTGCGTTCATTTCATTCTTCTATACTAAGCATCAGTGGGGAGTAGCGTTAGCGTGCAGGTTTGTTTTTATGAGAAAGAATTTAGTTTTAAAAGTTTTCCAGTTCGAATTTTGGCAAGAAAAAGAATTCTTTGACAGTCGTTGCCATGGTGATTCCCACCTTTTGGTCACCTTTGTCAGTTGTTGCCATGGTGATTCCCGCCTTTTGGCCACAAAGGGAAGCAAACGCTGACGTTAAGTTTAAAATAATCAGTGACCCAAGAGTTATAAAAGCCGTTTTTGTCAACATTTTTAAATGCTCATAATTTAATTCAATTTTTTTTTTTAAATCAATCGTGGGAACCAACGTACATTTGTGGGTTTTTCTTCTTTAAATGTGAATGTTTATTTCATCATTTTAGACTATATTTATGTTTTTTTAACACCAGTCTAGGAAAAAGGAATGGATTATCAAATTATTATTATGAAAAAGCATTTATACATAATAATCTGAATATGGCATTTTAATAACTGCACAGTATTTTGTCCTTCTTGTGCTGTAAATAACTCTTGCTTTTTGTTAAACATATTTGCTATATTTGTGTTAATCTCCATGCTGGTATGCCTGAATTTCTCCATAATCAAGGCTATTTTTATTATATTCCATTTTTTTTATGATTTTATCTAAGATTCTATTTTTAAAATAATTTTTTTTTTTATTTCATACCAAAATAGCCGAATATTCCCAAGTACTTAATGTTGAATGCTTGATTCCACTAGAAAAAATAGAAATAAACAGATAGAGCCAAAAAACTCAACTGGAAAATTGAATACATGCAGAGTGAACAAGGCTGTGGGTTAGCGGCCTCCCATTTATTCTCATCAGCCTGTCCTGTTCCCTTAGCGTCTGAGCCAGAGCCGGGCTGATAGGCTTTTCACGCTGCACACCCACTTTATTTAAAGGCTTTGCCTGCTGCCATTCACAACAGTCACACATCAGTGACAGCATTACAGGAAAAAAATAAAAAATAGAGAGTAATTTACACGTTATTGGACATCTGACAAATGGCACGCAGCTACAAATAGAGAAACTTTTCCTGACTCTGAACTTGGCAAAGTGATTTCTTGTGAAATTCTGCTCAGTCAGCCACCTGCCCACAAACGGAGGAGGAAACACAAGCCTCCCATTTTAAGACATTAAAATGGGAGGAAAAAACCCAACTGCCAATAAAATCAGGTCACAATGAGATGTTTACAAATCTGAGTCAAAAAGATTCCAGCTGAATTTGAAGTTACTTCTTGCGTTTATGTTTATTGTTCAGATGCATTTTCTCACAGAGATTTATGCCACGACTAACAGATCCTGAACACCAACAACAGTTCAACACTGTCCTCTTTCACCATGTGGCGGCGGTCTGTGTCAATAAACGCTTCAGCCAATCACAGAGCAGGACGAAAACTCCCTTTGGAGACCAAAACCTCAGTGTCGCCCGCCGGTCTTTGGTTTCAGTTGAACGGCTATGTTTTATGTTTTGACCTGACTAAGTGGACCAAGGACCATTTACATTTAAGACAAATTAAAATAAATGGTTAAAAATCATCACCAGAGGGACAAAAAGTGAAAATAAACCTGAGCTACATGTGAGAAACATTCACAGAAAGTTCACTGTTGGTGTTCATCTTGGTCACTATGGTTGAAATCAACACTGGTGAACTGCAAGGATACGAAAGCCAGACAAAAGGTTCATGATTAAAACAGATTCAATGACGAACTCAAGATTATCTGAAGGATTGAGTGCTCTCGTGTTAAATTGTTTAAAGCTGGAAAACAGCTGAACAAACATTTAAATCAGGTTTTGTGAGAATAAAAAACAATTTTCACGTCTCCAGCAACACAAACTATAATTATGGGAAAAAAACTTTTAAAGCTCCTTGCAAGAAAACAACCACTTAAAACTATGGTTTTGTTAACGATGCATTGGTGTTATTAACATTGACACCAATGTTAATGTTCATATAAAACATTTTAACTCCACAGCTTCCCACAATGCATCATCAGCCTGGCGGGTGACCAGGCTTCACTTGTCCTCCCGCCAGGCTAAGCTAGCTTCACAGTTCAAACATTGACCTGCTTGCGCGCTCTCTCAATGCTTTGTCATGCATCTCTGAATCTGAGTAGCTTGATGCGGACTGTGATCCACCTTTCACTCACAATCGGGGCTCATTTTGCACCACTGTGTGCACCGAGTATAAAAACTGCACTGCTTGCACGCTCAGCAGTTTCCAACCCAATGCAAAAAGAAAAAAAAAAAAAAATCAAAAACATTATTGGTGGTTTTGGAGTGATTCTTTTGTGGATATTTATTGCAATTATTCCATGAAAAACATCTGAAAACTGCTGAAATCTGCATCTGCTTTTATAGCTTAAGTACATCAGTTGGTTCATAGTTTTTAGGAGTCACTGCGGAGGGTCCCGTCTCCAGCTAATCCTATGAAAACATAATTGTTCAGGTACTTTGAGACACACAAATTACCAATTCAAACATAAAATTAGTTTTACGCAAACCTTTCAAACCGTCCTGTTGGTTTTTCTGGTATTAAAATGTTGACTTTAATCAGAGGTATCGGCGGTTTCTGCATGCCAACTCTTTACTTTTCCTGGCTGCTTTCAGATCGTAAACACGGCAGACTCATCTGTTGCCACCATTTGGCAGAAACACCTCAGGAAATATGCACGGATCTTTTCGTTTTTTGACTCATGCTGCCATAACGACAGAAAGTTGGAATCAAACTCCTCTCCAACTTGTGGTTGCCAACGCAGGTTTCGATTAAACCATCAGATCGAAGCGTCAGTTTGTGTTTTTTTTTCGCGGTTTCACACTCTTTCAGAGACATCTTCATGTTGCTCCAAAACATTTTCCCTCTCCAAGAGTTTAACTCCTCCAGCCTCTTGGCTCTCCTCCTCTACATGCCGCTGATTTCAGCCTCTTATTCAGTCAAAGCGACAGCGAAACTACACGAGACCTGACAATGACGGATGACTTGCTGTCAGCTCGCCGCCTTAGCCGAGGACAGAGAGCTTTCTGCGCTCTCCCTCTCTGAATCTCAGGCAAAACAATTAGTGCTAAAGCTGCATCTGAGCCAAAAACAGGAGAAAATCAAATCTGCAGTCACCCAAGTGCTTCCACCGCCGTGTTCAGCAGCGACTTAAACTCACGGAGAGGACTGCAAGCCTTCAGACGGCACGCTGACAAATTTGTCTTGTCAAGAGCGAGCCTGATGCTAAAAGGGTGGGAACGCTGCGGGAATGCATTTAGAGCAGAGCAGTGGGTAAACTGGACAGAAAAGAAAAAAAAAAAAAACAATCTGCAAGTCTTCTGGTGGATTTGTTTTTCTAGATCAATGCGATTTAATGCCTGTCCCTGGTTTTCCTGTTCGGTTTGAGTCACATCCTGTTGGGAATCGATCTGATCCACAACGCCACACAGGCGGCGGGAAATTCATTTACTCCTGGATGAAAACATGTCCGACTGAGCAATTAAAAACATCTCCCAAGACCTTTAATTGTGCATATTTCAAACACACATTGATCTTCTTTTCTATAAATATTTAACAATCACACACAGATGGATGCGAGACAGAAAGAACTGGTTTGGAGGCATCAAAATCACTGGTCTCCACGTCACTGGTTAGAAATAAATTCATACAAATCAGCTTAAACTTAAAGCTGGTTTTTACAGGGAGATTTTTATGGGATTTGTAACAATATTTAAGATATTAAGACCTTCAGGAGATCAGTAGTGCGAACTCTTCTGCTAATATGCTAACGCCTGAATGGCTACGCAAGTAAAACCATAATATTTACTGCATTTTACTTCTACTACATAAATTTCTAAATTTGTATATGAAATGTAGCTCATACCTTAATATTAAAAGTAAAAAGAGTGAATTAAATTTATGTGACAGTGTAGTAAATCATTTTAAAAAGTAAAACTAGAATAAAAACATTTTCTTTCAAAATCCAGCAAACAGAAATGATCAAAATACCTTCAACCAATAATTTAATTAAAATAGGAAAAAACATTTTTATTATAAAATTGATTTAACATATTTGTGAAACTTAAAATAAAAGTATATAAATTATCATAATTATGAATTTGGTTACTTATTTGATTTGGTAAAAGAAAGAAATGAATTTTATTATAAAACTAAAAAAAAAAAGAATGGTGAAGTAAATAAAATGCAAAATAAAACAAGTTCTATCACTTTAAAGTTGAATCCATATTTTTTATTGCTCATTTTGGGGATAAATTTAAACTGTTTACAACTATTCAGTTCAGAAATGGTCTTTTTTTTTTGTTGCAGTTTTTAAGTCTGACTTGTCTTTTTAAAATCCTAAAATAGTCTGTTGTAAACAACTTTCACTAAAGCCTCTAACTTTGAGTGACAAATCTCCAAAATGCACCTTTTACCAGGAGATGTGAAGCAGAAGGAGGTGAAAGGACAGAAGCTGATTGGAGGTTTCAGTGCACCGGTGCTTACCTGCGTCGGTGTCGGGACGAGGAGTGAGGTTAATCTCGTCGGCTACTGTTAAAGGAAGGAGGAGGGATACAAACATCTGGGGTTAGGTTAAGTGCTCATGACATTCCACATGCAACATCCAGGCCGAGCTGCAAACATCACAAAGGGGCTTCGTCTCAATCAGGACCGGACGCCATGCGAGACGAGGAAGAGGAGGAGAGGTTGGAGAGGTGAGAATACAGGTTGAGAATAGCAATCAGAGTCGTCGCATATGAACACGGCACGCAGCGGCAATCTGGTCGAGAAGATTAGATATGATTACAGAGAGAGTGCGAGCAGAGAGCCTGTTGCAGCCAAAGCAATCAGCGACTGTTTGAAGACATTTCAAGGTGAATCAACACTGAAGTTCTTGACTTTGGCAAGAGATGAAGTCTGAGAAAATAGGAAGAGTTTGAGCAACAAACCTGAAGCGTGCAGGGAAGCGTCGTCAAGGTGACGCAAATTTCAGGATTTAACCTTTTTGAGATAATTAGATGTATAATTATGCAAGGAGTTAATTCGAAAGGAGAAAGTCGTAGTTGCATAAGAGGAGGTGTTTCTGGAGCGTTCACTTTTACATAAACTTGATATTAATTACAGATAAAAAACTTTGAATGCCTTTGCGAATTATCTTACGCTATTGGCTGGAACAGTGCATGAATGTGTTTGAGCTGTATGTTGTCAAAAATAATTGTGGAAATAATTCTGCTTTTAAGCTGAGGGGAATAAGTACTATGAGCAATTTATTTGGTTCACATAAACTGGAAGTAATTGGAGTTTTTTGTTCTCCGGGAAAATGTTTAAATATTAAAATAAAACCCAAACATGGCAGGTCAGAGTTCGGTACCTAGATCCATGCTCTTGGACTTGCGTGTCTTGATGATCTCGAGCTGAGCCGCGTCTCCGAACTGCTTGGTGCGTTTCTCCGACATGCTCTGGCGTCCGAAACCTTCCCTTTGGAACGAGACGTCCGGATCGTTTTCATCTGGACTCACATGGCTGCAAATACGGAGAGAAAACTCGAGTTCATAGGATTCAGCAAAAGTTTCTGAGCTTATCTGGTTCATCTGGTGTGTGGAGACGTCAATGACTGTAAGTTGATGTGCTTGAAATAGGCAGGAAATTATAAGATTGTATTTTTATTTATTTTTTCTGCTTCTACTTGTTGTTATCAAGCAGTGCAGTTTGTTCAATTATTTATTCAAAGTAGCTTAAAAAGTTTCGGCATACGGACGCCTAGCAGGTTGCATCAACACAAACAAAGCTGCAGAGGAAGACATGCAGAAAACGAACGTTTTAAATGCACCTTTCGCTGTGAGCAGGCAGCTCTTTGGCCCACGGCGGCGTCACATCGGCCACGAAGCCCACATCGTCATGGGAACTGGACGAGGACTGGTCGGACATGTTGGACGGCAGCAGCGGCGGGCGGTCGTCCTCGATGATCACGGTGTCGTCCTGCGGCATGTTGACGGTCGGAGAGAGCTGATAGTTTCCTGCAGGAGATGCAATTTATTATTCCTCTCATCTCTTTCCAACGTGGAGTTTTAATCTTTCAGCTGTAAAAGCTGCCAAGCGCATCCTGACTCCGACTGACCAGACGTGCTTCAAATGAATAATAAATGTCAAATGTCAAGTCCTTGTGTTAGTTGTAAGGAATCAAAGAGCAAAAAGCTCCTTTCTGCACCGAGAACTGATGCAAACTAATATTTCAGTGAGAAATCCATCAAAACTGAAACAAAAGGCCGGCGTCCCGCAGCTTCAGCTCCTCCACATGAAATACTGCAATCTGTGTCACACTTTAAATCATCCATTTGAAAAACTGACTGGAGAAACTGAATTACTCTCCACATTCAGCGTTCATACATATTCCTCATGTTGAAGCAACTTTTCCAAACGTTAATGTCTGTAATTCAAGAGTTTTCACTGATTTTTAGCCATTTTTGAAAGAAAAAATGAAAACATTCAGTCTGAATTTAAGGCAGAGGTTCATGCAGAGGACAGACTTTAAACAGGGAAGGTAAAAAACTATTTAACTTTATGACTGTTTTTATTTTAAAACAACATTTTAATCATAAATTGAATTCTTCATTTCTGAAACTGTGATGCTTTTTTCCCTAAAACTACAAATGCACATTGGTGATGAATTATTTCTCCCTAATTAAAAAGAAACTAACAACAAAAGTCATTTTTACGAGTCTTTGGTTTCCCGGTATTTAAAAGTAGGACTACAAAGGTAAACCTCATACTTTGGTCCAAATTAAAGTTTATTAATTATTCCTTTTTGCTGCAGGCAAAAAATTACCAAAGTTCAACAAACAGGAGGAGAAAAACTCATTAAAACTCTCATGAATGTATTGGCCAGAAAATAAAAAACTGCATCGAGAGTGAGAGTGATGGTTATTAGAACATCTATAATATAATTGGAAACTTTGAAGCCCCCCAAAAATACTTTGAGGTCTAAAAGCAAAGAGAAAACGCTCAAAGTTAATCAGCTTTTACCAAAAGCAGTTAGTCAGCGGGGCACAATGGTGTTTCTATGTCAAAACACAAAGATTAATTCAAGCTGTGCCCTCACAAATAAAGATAAAAGCTTTCCTCAACTGAGGGGAAAAACATATAAAAGTCTTCTTTTTCCAGGCAGAGAAAAGCGCGGCTTAAAAAAGGCATTGATATGCAGCGCATGACTCGGTCTTTAATCTGCGTTTTGAAATTGGCATCAAAAACCGGGAGCTTCGACGCTTCAGAAAGGGCTTGTGTACCGAGCTCAGGGAGAAGTTTGTTTGTCTTTAGACAGCGTTTGGATGCGTTTGGAGTTTGACGCGCAGACCTGAGCCAGCCCCGCTGTTTGTTTCTCATAACTGAGCGCAGAGACGGGCGACGTGCCGCTGGGCCTCTGCTGCTTCCAGCCAGCGGCTGAAAGAGCCGATGGAAACCAACTCAAAGCAAAAACAAAGACGGATCAGGAGAGGCCTGCGGGTCTGGGTCAATTAAATCTCTGCTGTTCCTGATGGGGATGCTGCAGGTCAGGATCCATATTTATAAACATATCTGTGATAAAACGCCACTTCTGCAATTAAATCACTTTAAATGACCAAAAGGAAAAAGAGTTCAATGGTCCAACCTGGACAAAAAAGAGTTCAATGGTCCAACCTGGACAAGAGAAGTGGAGCCACAAAGAGCCGATTAGTCGATCAGTCATCAAAATATGGACGGAAGGATTGATAAACGAGTGGATGGGCTCAGATGGATGAACATACAGACGGACAAATAGACGAAGATGTGGATGGACAGACAGAGGGAGGGATGGGTTGGTGTACTGGTGGGACGAATGGACTCATCAACTGTCAGATGGACAGAATGATAGACTGGTGAATGATGGATGGATGGATGGATGGTGGATGGATGGATGGATGGATGGGATGGATGGATGGATGGATGGATGAAGTGAATCATCTATTCTATAGCCTGATATTGAGTCACTGGACAACACAATGAAAACATGAACCTTGTGAAGACATAAATCAAAACTTCAGGTTTCGATTTCACTGAAGTTGCTGAACCTGTCAGCAGATGGTGCGTTCAGGGGTAAACGGTTCACAATGGCTTGAATAACCTGGACATACTGGTGGTACTGGTGTGAGCATGTTGCCTTTAAAAGAGTCAATCCTTCATCGTTTTAGTGCTTTTAGTGGAAAATGTTGCTCCTTCAGCTCCTCCCTGCTGTTCAAGTTGTTTCACTGTAATTTTGGGGAGTCTGAGTGTTTCAGCTCTGCATCTCTCTCCCTCTAAGACCACACACACACACACACACACACACACACACACACACACACACACACACACACACACACACACACACACACACACACACACACACACACAACTTAATCCCATTTCCCTAAGCAGTCCAGTGTGCAACACTGAGAATCCCATCAATGCCACAGTTTGAATCACCGCAGCACAATCAACTGGCAGCTACTGAGTAGAAAACCAATGAATCTGTCAACTCGGTGGCCTGGTAAGAGCAGAGCGTAAAAAAAGCCTCTTTGTTTTAGAGCCAGGACCCAAGGGCAGCCGTCGTCCAGCAACAATACGCCTGCCAAGCGGAGGGAGAGCACACCCAGCATCACCTGAGAATCAAACCGCTGTTTACGCTCTAATGATCCCCGAGGACATAATAACTTCTGGAGCGAGCTGCAGGCGAACAATGGGTGGCAGTTTATTTAGATTCAGCTGTAGGTTAAAAAAAAAACCGGGGAAAAGGGGAAAGAGTTTTTTTAAAGAGAATTTGGAAATACTGGAATAACACGGGGCGAAAGACGAGCAGAGGTTTTACGTCTCCCCTTCATTTCGTCTTGTCTTGATCTATTTGCATAATTAGTAAGGAGGTTATTGCCAGGGGTGCCGGGCCATGAAAGCCTCTGGCCTGAAGGAATAATTAAGCCGCTCTCTTATCCTTGGCATCTTGAGGGTGAAAAACCAGCGAGTGATCTAAGAGCGTGCAGCGCGGCCAGAAAAGACGATACATTCTGAATAGGAATGATGTTGTCTTCTAAGAAACTCTAATGCATGATTTATGTTTTGTGGCAGCTTTACAACAGACTTATTGCAGGCAACTGTGAAAGGCTCCCCCCAGCACTCGCAATAATCTATTCAAGAGAAACGGCCGCCGCGCATGCAGAGCTCCGGCTCTGTGTTTACACGCACACACATCTGGGAGCCGACAGCCACAAGTTCAGCCGCTGGCTTCCCAAAGTTTTCCAGATTCGTTCTCAATCCAGTGAGGTCATTTAGAAGAAAGCACAAAGTGTGGCAGCAGTAAATTACTTTGCAATGTCTTCGGTAGCTTCAACTGGAGACCACACATGGTGAAACTTGCACACTGTTCGTCTGATCCATCATTTTAAACACAAACTCCCTGAAGCTTTATTTTTTTTTTTTAAGTTAAATTAACCCAAACTGAAGACAGATGCACCACATTTGTTTGCCTGGTGGAGGTGGTGTGAAGCTAAAAGGTGATTAGCAATCACTGAAACGGTTTGGAGGGACTTTATTCTGCAAAATACAACATCAAACATCTCATTTACAATGAAATTACAAGATGGTGGGCCACTGGATGCAAACTGCTGAAACCCACAAATTCTTCACACGCCGAATCAGGAGAGGCTCGTCTGGCAGATGAACTCTGACACATCAAAGCTTCAACCAAAGGATCACAAACAACAAAATCTGGATCTTCATTCACACCAGTCCTCTTCAGACCACTTCACTCCAACTGCAGGCCGTCAGCCTGGAAGGTTCTGATGCGGACCAAAAAGCAAACTCTAATCCACCTGAAACCTCGGAATCAGTTCGGCTGAAGTGAAATCTGTTGTAGTTCGAATGCAAACCAGAGTCCGCTCCAAAGCAGGAAGTACACTACAGCGCAGGGCATTCTGGGTAAATACAACCAAAACAAAAGCGCCAGTCTGGTCTTTCACCAACAACTGCTGAAATCTGAAGATACTCCATTGTTGTTTACATTTTGTGAAGCAGGAAGTTGGCTTCATGTTATATTCAGAGGTTTCCATGTTGTTCCCTTCAGTGCAGCGCCCCCACAGGCGGGGAGGGGAACAGGTTTGTGTGAAAGAGAATCACATCAGCTGAAAATGCAACAAATGTTGCCATTTTGAACCGAGTCTACCAGACTAACAGGTGTGAAAACGCCTTTGGTGGCCTTGGTTTAGTTTTATGACTTAACAATAAGTAAGAGAAACTTGCCAAAAATGGCTGCCAAAAAATAGATCCAAAAACACATTTTAAAGGGGAAGTATTGTGTGTTTTCCAGCCACACACTGCTTCTTTAAAGTCAAGTTTGATATAAAAAATATCAAATACTGACGCCTTAAAATTGGGCCTCTGTCTCTTTAAGAAGTTCTTAGGAGAGTTGGACTGAATCGGTTCATATGAGAGATGCTAACTGCTGCTGCTGCTAGTCTAGAGGAGCTGAGTGGGGGAGGCGCTTTGAAACAATTGGACAAACATAAAAAAAAAGACCTGTGTCTTTTTATTCAGTAATTTACCAGCAAAAATGTTGCTTATTTTGTCGATATGATTTTCAACGCTGTAATTTCTCCATTAAAATTTTAATCAAGTCCCACCAGTAAAAATAAATAAACATTTGGTGGCAATGAAACCCTCTTTAAAAGCATGTAGGAGAAGTTTGAGGCTTAAAGTGCAACCCTGGAGGTTTTTATCCTCTCTACTTTCCACCACACAGGCAAATTAAACTTTAATCCCCATCTGACCTCTCCAGTCTCCCTCTGACCCAACGCTGCTGAGTAATGCTTTATAACTCAAGTCCTTGGACACTTTTAGGTCAGCAGAAATTTATTACATCCTCAATTTTAAATCCATAGGAAGCAGAAAGATCTTTTTTTTTTTTTTTTAGCTAATCATATCTGGGTTCAAGTTGCCTCTTTAGATGCACAGACTGAAACAGAAAGATGAGTGTTTCATAAGAAGGGAATATAACAGGAGTTTTTGGTGTTTTCCACGTCCACTTTCCTTCCTCGGTCGGGTCAATCCGGCGTCACACGTGACGAAGGATCAAAAACGCATTTGTGGAAAGTGTCGGGGTTTGATGAATCAGCGTCTGCGTGGGATGTTTTTTAATCCCCACATGAGGGAAGTGACAAACGGCGACAGGACAGACGTAACAGCGGTTGTTTTTGCGTCAGCGGCTGGATTCTCATAAAATTTTTAACCATATTTTAGGAAAGACTTTAGCTGCTCAATCTTTCCCAGCTGGCGAAGCAAAACTTGTGGCATCTGTTACCTAGCAACAACATGCTGAGTAATGAGCTGTTTCGAGTTCCGCTCAACTTCAGTTGCCTAGCAACAATCTGCTGAGTAACCTGCGCAGCAGCAGTTTCAGGTTTTTCCAATGTGCCTAATGACTGTTTAAAAATAAAAAAAACAACAGCATGGAGGGAAAACTGGATAAAACAGGAAATGCTACCAGTTTTAGATATTTAAAAGAAAAAATATACTCAATAGTTATCAATATACTGACATAAAATGGTTGTACCGCGACACGTTTTTCAGCCATATTGTCCAGTCCTAGAATAACGTAAAAGTGAAGAGTTGAAAATGAATCAGTTCCTCAAAGAAAACTTTGATAAACCATAATAAATAAATCTACATAGAGAAATAAAAGAATGTCTCCAGATTTTTGCACAGTACGACTTTATCCATAACCTCAGTAAACACTTGCTGCTCTTGTTCTAGAGATGTAACAATCAGCCCGTCTGCTCGGCTAAGTGACAGAGATCTTGTTTGCATGAGTTAAGTCAGGCCCGTTTCTCCTCACTTTCGACCCTGCAGGCTCATTATAAGTTGTTGCTGTTTGTTAAGCATGGCTGAACGTAGCCGCTGCTGCAGCAGCATGATGGAGCTTCACCTATTAACACTTCCTGTCACCCTCTTTTGTTTACACTCACAGCGGTGCCAGTGTCAACCAATTTGCATGAAGGGAAAACAGAGTTCTCACTTTAACATTATGTTGCACTGATTAATGAGGCAGAGTTAGCGGAAGCTCATTTAAAAAGCTGATTAAAAGTTGGTGCATCTACTCTTCCTGGGCTGTTTGCATTGTGAGGGCTTTTCTGTCAGATTTCCTGTTTGGAGAGACTTGCAATCATCTATCAGAAGCAGAAGTGTTGTTCTCTTTATTTAATTGCATTTTTCATGAGAATAAAAACAAGGCTTTGTGAAATGAAAACAGGGAATTTGTGTCGTTGCACCATCTGGTGTGCAGAAGTCCTTCTTTTCAAGTCATCAGGAAAGTTAACCAGCAATCCATCAAGCAATAATTTATGTACCGCACACATGCAATCCTGCACAGCTGCACCTAAAGCTCTTACATATGCATACGGAAACGCTCGCTAATCTCCTCCACTTTGTCCGACACACACGTTTCCACAAACCCGCCGACTTCAAAGCCATGTCAGAGCCCGCTTTGGGTCACAGCAGCAGAAAAGGTTTTAAGTCGTGCAAATCCACACAAACAGACACTGTAAGAGAGAAACTGTAAGAAGAGACAAGTTTTGTTCAATCTGTTGCTCCCTGATGTTGCTAAGACTTTGAAAACAGGCAGAATGTGACAAAAACAGAGCAGATGGCACAGATGGCTCACACTGACAAAAATAAAAATAATGTAGGGGGGATTTTTTTTTCCCATTTATTTGTCGTCTTACCGCGTTTTTAAGAGTCAGAAATCAGTTTTTGTTGCAACACTGGGGAGAACGGAGTGAAACAAAAACAAACAGTTTAGTCTGGTTTTAAATGGGAGCAGCAGGAAGCAGATGCTGTCCTGGGTGGGAAACTCAGCATTTAGGTTTCATTTCTGCAACTCCGTTTCTTATTTAGACCCACTCAACTTTTAAAGGCGACTCATTTTCTGAACAGCAGCGGCTTTTGTCCTCATGTTACATCATCAGTGCTTAACGTTTAAAATTCCATCATTGAGCTTCTGCAAGAAATTAAGGCTCAAATAAAGAAAAGTTTAAGAAAAGTTTCCTAATCTAAAGCGTTGTATTGAATGGCATGAAGTTTTTAGGACTATATTGCATCTGATTTGATTTCTTGTCTTTTCTCTTTTCTTTGTCTAAAATGATCGTACATGGGTTTAATCATTTATTCCATGTTTTTGTTCACAGAAAATATTCTCAAATTTTTTGTTGACCTGATACATTTTTTTTGTGAAACATATTTTGCAGATTTTCAATTTTTTTTTTGTGAGAACTAAGAAATTTTGTCTTTTTAAAAAACATTTTTAAAATTTTTTTTGTTTTAACTATAAATGTTTATATTTTTTGTATTTTTCAGGGAAAATTTGTTTACTAACATTTTTTGGATTAAACTGATTCATTTTAAAACAATCTTTTTTCATGCTTTTTTTCAAAACTGAGTCCATTCACAAACGTTTTAACTTTTTATTGTGAAAAATTCATCGATCCACACTTTGTTTTATGAAATAAGATTAATCATCCTTTTTTTTCTTTTTTTGTGAAAATTTTGTCCTGTGAACTAAAAATAAAGAATTTTTTTTTTAATGATTTTTTTCCAGAAATTCTTTTCATGGATTTTTTTTTATGCAAACTAGAAATATAATTTTTGTTAGTTTAATGAATAGATCCCTGATCTCAAGTTTAATTTGTACTATTTAAGACAAAAAACCCAAAATGCTCAGCTTGAGTATCATTAAAAACCTGGACTAGTACTGCAATAAAAAGAGCTCAGTGGCTCATTTCTACTTGATTTAACATCCCAGGTTGTTCATATCGGTCTGTATACTTCAGGGAACAGCTCTTAAAATCGCCTTTTCCAGATTAATCTAAAAATACAGTTTGCAAGTGCGTTTAGAAAATCTCTGGAGCTTTTTAATATCAGACTGTGTTAATAAATCCAGTTTGAAACTGTGTTTAGCTCAGAAATATCAGAACAAAAAGTCAAGAGTATAAAGATTGAACACAAATACTGACTGCAGCATATAAAGACTTTGATATCAGCGCTTCTGTTTTACGGGAAAATCAGAGGAATAAAGCAGTGAGAAGTTAAACTGTCAGGCTGTTAAGAAGACATGATCAGAGGAGACGACGTCTACCGCTCCACGCATCACAAATTCGAAATGTAGCACTTGAAAAAGTGAAATCCTTCTGACATTTTATCTGTGAAGAAGCCCTGCGTTAAGCCGGGGGAGGCAGAGAGATTTGTATCATTACCTATTGTGCGTGGAATCATTCCTTGACGTGGCATCAAGTTGTCATCGAGGCCTTCCAGGCCACCGTAGAGGGAGTGGGAGATTCTGCGCTCGTGATCGTCCAGACTGGTGTTTATGGTCTGCTGGGATCCCAACGGGTTTCCTGAAGAATCCTGAAACAAAGGGAAGAGATGGATAGTTGGTGACTGCAATCAGCATCCAACACATTCAGTTTCAGTGATGCTTCATGAAAAACAGGCGATAATTCACTTTGGAGACAACTTCTCCCCACAGAGAAGATCAGACTCTGCATCATTTTTTCAGCCTTAAAGTCGTGAACTGGAACAAAGAAAAGCGTTTTCTCCAGAGCGGTCGTCAGAAAACATGCCTGGAGGGAAGCAGCCTTACTGAAACGCTGCGAACACTAATGGACGAGCAGAGGAGCAGGTTTCCATGCTAACGCGACCGGTGTGATAACAAGAATAAATGAGCTCAGATTTTCAACAGGCCATTGAGTCACCGGCTGTTAACAAGCCACCTGAGCCATGCAGAAGAAGGTTAACTCTCCACCAGCCTGACATTTCCCTCAAGACCCGCGATGACACTTCCTTGTTTGCTGGACAAATAGACCATTTGCAGAGTGTGTCACCCAGCAGCTCCCGTCCGCGCGCCGGCGTGGGCGTCTCTGCCCTCAGTGTTTGTCCATTGGATCGTTGACTCCATTGATTTGCTGGGGCTTCCGCATTCTTCGCTGACGGTGATGACAGCCCTCGCTATGAAGATGACCGCCGTGGCTGGCATCACGTAACGAGAGATAACGCCGGAGTCGATACTGGAGCCAAATTACCCCAATCGATGGCTGTAACTGGCCAGGCTGGGATTCGATTTTGGCAAAAGGTCTTTGACCAATGATCCTTGCCTCTTAGTAAACAGCTAAGGTGTCGCAGTAACCACCACAGACAGGATCCTGGAGAAAACATCTGTTTTTTATAAAGGGCTCCACATATGAGAACCACAGCAGGAGAGAAAAAGAGGAACGTGAAGAAGTGGGGATTTATTAGGTCATAAGTCAGTCGCCTAGCAGCAACTCAAAGCTTTTAGGTATTGAAGACAGGTTGTTGCTACGACATGGACTGGTCCAAGATTGTGCTGTTGTTGTTTCCACTCACATAGGCACGCAACATATTAGATATGATATGTTGTCCTCTGTCTCTTTAAAAACGCTTTCTGGAGCTCTGCCTTCAGGAAGTCATCACAACATGGCTCCTCTATTAACCCTTTAACGTTTGTTTTTACCTGAAGTAGTTCCTGTAACAAGCCAGGTGTTTGCTAATTGCTGCTGGCTAGTCTGAAGGAGCTGAATGGGGAGTCCAGAGTTGATGAGTTGTTTATGTTGGTGGTTTGCAGTTTTCTGGCCCATCTACAAACCCGGCTGTCGAAGGATGCAGCCCCTGAATTCAACTTGTATCAAACTTCATCACTTTATGTTAAACAAAAACCAGTTTGTGCATAAAATTCTGAAACCTAAATTCCCAGTATTGACCCATTGCAGCTACAGTCAAAGCGCCATGATGGATGTCGTCGGTAGTATAGAACAGAGCAACTGAAATGGTTTTCTAAAGTTGTTTTAATCAGTTTATTCATGGCTTCTTCTTGTTCCCAGCTCATCTGTGAAGGTAACAACCTGGTTGGGGCTGACAGACAGACAGCAGCAGCAGCAGCAGCAGCAGCAGCAGCAGCAGCAGGACAGCAGCAGCAGCAGCAGCAGCAGCAGCAGCAGCAGCAGCAGCAGCAGCAGCAGCAGCAGCAGCAGCAGCAGCAGCAGCAGCAGCAGCAGCAGCAGCAGCAGCAGCAGCAGCAGCAGCAGCAGCAGCAGCAGCAGCAGCAGCAGCAGCAGGGTGATCCGCAGTTATTTAATTCATTATTAAATCCTTTGTGTTTGCGAGTGTGACGGCGCCAAACTCTCCACAACAGGACAATGATCCTAAACGTTAAAGACATAAGAGGCATGGGGGAAAAATATTGATTTCTCGGGCCTGAACAAGATTGTGCAATTTGAGGCGAAATGTCAATAAGCAATTGAGACGACAATTAAAATGTTTCCACATCAATACTTTTAAAAACACAAACCCGGCCCAGATGGCATTCAATATAAACTGGGAATACCGAAGGAAGTTTGAGCAAATTACCTCTAAACAATGGACAGGAACTGACATTAATCAACGGATAAAGTTCTAATGGAGTCCAGATTTCACTAATACCAGATAAGGTCTTCATTAGCAGCCTCTTTGTTTTAAAGGTAATCAAATGACTGAAATAACAACAGAATGAAGAAAACCAATCAAAACTTCACACGGAGCCAACAAATCAACTTCGGAAACAAACTAATTTCAAAGGTCGCCATATGGCGCAGCGACTGCTGGCTGCTCTTGACTCTAAATGAGGTAGTTAATGAATTGGCCGACCGAGGAGCGGGGCTGAAATGCCTCCGTAATAGCAGAGGGGATTTAGCAGGCCGACGTCGCATTGACAAATCACGCCGCAGCTCATTGCATATTCCGGCTGGGAGCTGAGCTGGGAGCTGAGCTGGATCCCAGCGGTGGGGTGGAAGCGCGCCGCTCTCAGTTCGGTGTGTTTCTGGGTCTGGGTGAAGGAGCGGGAAGCAGTTGGGCTTGTGATTTATGCAGCGACAAACATTTCAGATTGATTTGAGATTGGCTGTCAGGGGATGGAGACATGGGGAGGAAAGTAAATACAGGATTATTTGATCCCATATGTCAGGAAAATGTCAAAATGAGCCAAGGCTCTCATCCCACGGTAATTAGTTATTAGAAGAGCTTTTTTAAATATTTGACAGACAGGCTGAGGAGGACGGCATTATTCTCCAGCAGCTTAAAGCTGCAGCATGTAACTTTTATAGAAATGTTTGTTAAAGCTGTCACCATGTCGTTACAGATTAATAATAGCCAGATAATCTGTGAAAAGACTGATCACCGCAACCTTCTGCCTGAGCGATTACTGCTGTCTGAAGAAAAGCATCGATCCCCAACGAAAACAACCAATCTGGACCAGAAGGCGGGTCTTAGCACTGTCCATCATCCTCATGTATGCGCTCCTCAATGTTCTAGTGGTGGAAAAACAGCTCAGTCATCGAAGGCCATCCTAGCCAGCGTTAGCTTTCATAGCCCTGATTTAAAGGAACTCAGTGTTTCAGCTGTTTTGCAGTTTTCTGTGAGCTTGTTCCAGATCTGCGGTGCATAAAAACTGAATGCTGCTTGTAAAGCATGTCTGTACAGTTAAATAAAGTATCAAATTGGTTTCCATCCTTCTTTTGTGGAGTGTTTTCCTATAAACAAGCAGACACTTGGTCAGCCGTAGGCCGTGCCTCCAGCTATGCATGTGAAACAAAGAGAAAGACTCCAAGGCTGAGTTTCATCCAGTCCTAATTCTCCCTGAGACGTTTTGCCACCCGACGCGTCGTCTAAGCAAACAAACGCAGAAACAGACCTGAAAAATACACACACACACACACACACACACACTCTTATATGCATGCATAAATGGGAGGCTGATGCAAACATGTGCATACACCAAAAAACACCTCCAGGCTTAGCCTCTGCTTTCAATTACCAGGCGGACCGAGGGGAAATCTAAACTTTGACACACCGGGTTGGGGAAGGAGAGCGGGGAAGCCTGGTAGCGCCAGAGGCGTACACTCGCACACCAACACTCACTCAGCCTTCGCTTTCAAGCAGGCGACAAGCCGAGGTGTACAGGGAACGCAAAGACATGACATTGAAGGGAGGTAAGAAAAAAAATAAATAAATAAAAATGGCGCCGCTTGGTTTGCAGGCTGTTTTCATTCCTCCACCTGCCCCACGGGAGGCGTGTTAGTGTGTGAGGGAGGGACTGGAAAATCACTCTGACCTGGAAACTTCCTGGTTCTACATGAAATAATTAACCGATGCTCATATGACCAGGTGGTCTGCTCGGGGCGCAGTCGTGTTTTTATCGCTGAAGCTCCACGTTGGTACTAAAGAGTCAACAAGAGAAAATAACATCCTCAACCTAAAAGTGGAAAACAGCTATGCTACATAAAGCTGTGCAAGTGGGATTACAAAATAAATCAGCTTAATGGAGACGTTTTCCTATTAAAGGTTTTTGCGGTAGCATGAGGGGATTGTTTTGGCTGCATCGACACCAGAAGTTACTGCTGGTGGAAACGACAAAGAAAACAACAGGAAGTGGTACTAGGATAATGTTTTTAAAGACTTATTGCATGAACAAGTTTTACTCATAATTAAAATCACTTGTGACTTTAATTATGTTTCTTATGTAATAGAAACACAGCAATTGCTAAATTGAGTGGGGTTTTTTTTATATTGGCAGAATATTGACAAAGTTTTGCACATATTTGTAAAGGAAACGCAGCTATAAGGTATTCCTAAGCAACACATTTTTCACTGTTTTTGCATTTTACTTGTATTCTATGTAGACCACAAAAAGTAATAATCATACAAAAAAAACTAGAATTTTGAGGGAAAATGCTGCTTTATGACAAAAATAAAACAAAAACCATTAAAAAGTCTGCCGAAAGCTACATGAGGTTAATTTATCTTGTGATTAATCTGTTGCTTATTATGACAGGCCTTCTCGTTCCAGGCATTCTCTACCTCGTTGTTCTTGGCAACTCGTCGGGCCACGATCAGCTGGATCATCCCGCGCTTGTTTCCTTCGGTTGACATCGACTTCCTCAGCGTCTCCATGGCGTCTTGGTTGGTTTTCCCCAACAGCGATTCGCTGTTCACCGCAATCAGCTGGTCGTTCACCCTCAGTCGTCCGTCCTGTTTGTCAGACAAAGAATAATAGTTTATAACACTGCAAAAACACAAAATATCACCAAGTATTTTTGGTCTAGTTTCGAGTGAAAATGCTTACAAAATAACTTACAAGTATAGGTAATAGTTCCAATTCTTTTAATCAGAGTTATTTACTTAAACTCGTAAGTTAATTTTTTCTTATTTCAAGATATTTTCATTAGAAACTAGACTACAAATCCATGGTGATTTTGCATGTTTGCAGCATAGTAATAAGAAACTTCTCTAAAACGTTCATAAACAGCAGGACGCTCAGCACCTTGCAGGCTGCTCCACCGTTTATGATTGATTTGACGAATATGCCGAGATCTGCGTGGTTTTCCTTGGAGCGGTTGCCTTTCACGCTGACGCCCAAACCTGCAGAACCCGAGTCGCTGAGCGGGATCTCGAAGGTCAGGAACTCTCTGGTCCCATCGGGAGTCAGGACCAGTTCATCCTCCTCTGCTTTCTGCAATAGGAACAAACAAACAAACACATCCAGATTTAAAATGTAAATTCTGAAAGCGTTTAACTCAGGGATGGTCAAAGTGCGGCCTGTGGGCCATTTAAGGCCCTCCTAAGGATTTTGTGCGGTCACCCCGACACTCTTTCCATCCGAACAGATTTAACAGTTTAAAAAAAAAAGGTACAAAAATAGATTCCCAAAACTTTATTTTCTGTATTTGTCTGTTTTGTCCAACAGTCTTGTGAGTTAACAAGACTGTTAGCTCAGTTATTTTTTTTACTTTTTTTTAGTTAGTTTTTTACTTTTTTTAATTAAGTTTTGACTTTTTAAAGTAAAAAACTAACAGCAAACAACACAACTATTATTGTAATATAGCAGGCTAACACCTAACTAGCAACTTAGACATGCTAACAGCTAGCATCATTGACTCAGCAAGAGTTAATCATTTGTTTACTTGTCTTCTAGTTTATTTTTCCAACCTCAAAAACCAAGCAAAGTAGATTAAGATGCATGCCAAGAGTTACAGGTTTTATGTGTTTTTAAAACTAAAACTGGCACCCAAAAAGAAAAACAAAAACGCGAGTTAGCATCAAGTCTCAGTGGGAGCGGACCGAGTCAAGTCTGGCACAATTTGCTCTGAGTTATAAAAGTGAGCCCAGCAGCATGGTAAGCTAGTTTCTAATGTGTCAGGGAAGGAGAATCCACATGAAAACATGGCACAGATCTACTTCCCGACTTGGCTTGGTGGCTGGCAGCTAACTCGCAGCCCTGCGGTCCGGGGGAAAAAGAAATAACTTCTTCCCCTCAGAACTTATGCTGTCTGGTTCGCCACAGTCAGCGGCACACTTGACTGACATTTCTTCCTGATTTCAGAGTTTACAGGTTCTTCCTGGGAGCTATAATTATAATAGACAGTGTGCTGCATTTATGTGCAGTGCAGTAAAGTTTTATTCTTCTACTGCACTCGTTTCAAAACCTATATATGTCTAAATAGTTGCAGCTGTGATTACAAGCTTGGAAGTAACCCGCAATATAATAATTATAGAAAATATAATGGAACAAGAGGTTGTAGTAGCAGAGAAATATAGTAAAATCTGTACCTGAGCCCTGATGTCACCCAGCAACCCAGCACTAACACATCAGCCTAATTGACATGCTGAGAGCTTTCTCGCGCTTCTCTCTACAACAGGTGCTTCTCTCACTTCATTTCTTATATTCATTCTCACTCTGTCTTCCAGTGCAACAATAAAAAGCCATTCTCTCTTGCTTGTTATTTGACAGCTGTCCTGTGAATAGAAGGGTGCGCGCACGCTGCCGCCTGGCAATTATTGTGCACGCCTAATGAATTCAATCATCAGGCTCGGTGTCAGCATGTCATTAGCCCCCTTTGTTTGCTGGGAGAGAGATGGAATTACTCTTTGTGCAATGGAAGGGGGAGAAGAAGAGGCAAAGAGGGGATGGGGGGCAAAATGAAGATGGAGTTTAGATGAATGAGAGGGAACACAAGAAAAGGGAAAAACAAGGAAGCATAAAAACCACAGTCAGCATGGCTATATGTTCTGAAAAAACAAATAATGCAGGAACTAATTACTTGAAGGTATTTAAAAAAAGAAAAAAAAGACATTGGAGGTTGGAATTTATTTTATAAAATAATATCCAAATTATTCCAACAATTTATTTTTTAGCATAATTAGCAAAAGTGAGTATGGGAGAATTAAAACTGTAAAGCTGCAAGTTGACTGAGTGAGAAAGAAATTGGATTAAAAGTAATAACATACAAAATCTAATGCTGTCTAAAGGTTAATGCTAACTTCCTGTTTATTGAACATTTTGCCAGATGTCAATTTATAACCACAAACATAAAAAACAAAAAAAACGTGTTTTGTTGGAATAGCTATAAAAAATGCCATCTTTTAGTTTAGAGTAACAAAGTTAGCATTATTGTTTCCCATATGATATGCTATGGTTAGCCGTTAGCCATTAGCTTGCAGTGAACAACAGATTTGGTTGTTTACTATTGGTTGTTCGCTTGCAGTTTACAAAAATAACTGGGTTGATCACTGACGGCTTGTAGTTTTCATTCACATGTTTGTTAAATAGGTTTTGGTTTGTGGTTTAGTGTGATTTGGTTGATAGCATGGCTACTGTTAGCATGTGCTTATTGAAGGCTTTCATGCTGACATTTTGTATCATGCTGGACAAGTTACTCTTGTAAAAAGAAACTTAATCTTTGTTAAATAAAGATTAAAAGAAAAAAATGTAATTTAGACATGAATTAGTGGTTATTATTTAGCTTTTGGCTTGGAGTTTTTAAGCAAGACTTAAATGTTAGCTTGTAGCTAGCAAGTTTATTTTTGTCTGTAGTTAAAAAGCATTGGTAAGCTGTTATTTAAATCATCAGCTGTTAACAATAATTGCTCAGTTCTTATCTATTTGTTTACAAAAAAAAATAAATCGGTTGTTTGCTAGCTATGCTAACTACATTGCATATCTGATCCGCTAAAATTAGCTCAGCGCTTTCCTTGTTGAATTACAACTTCTGAAGTGAACAACACTGAATTTTACACAAAATTTAGATCCAATAACTTGTAGCTATAGATCAATAAAGTAAAATGCCATAGACTTTCTGAGAATGTCTAATTGAAGATGTATTGTTTTTCTGTCCCAAATCGAATTTAAACAAGAAATGCTAATGTGATCAGTGAAAATAACAAAAGAGAAATATACCATTTTCAATAAAAGGATTTGCTGTTTTTGAAAATGGTGGATAATAATGTCTTGGTAGAAATAATATCCATTTAAAATTCCTTAATTTTGTTTAGTGGAGCCAAAGGAAATGAAAATAGATTTCTTATCTCAACCTTTTAGACGTGCATTAGGTCGCACATTCTAAACGTTTCAAAGGATTTTATAATAACAATGAAGACAGGAAAGAGGGAATGCAGCAAAATGTGACAAGGTAAAATTAAATTAAAGACAGCTGCTGGAGAGAGGCGCGACGGCACAAAGAGAGGCTGAATGAAGGTGAAGGGGAGGGAGAGGAGAGATGTGCTGAGAGATGAAGGACAGAGACGAGCACAGCGAGGGTGAAAAGGCGAAGAGCCGAGAAGAAACGGGTGAAAAGAATGAGAAAGCGTGAGCCTGACAATGACAGAGCGAGCGGGCGACTGAGTGTGAATGAAGGACCGCCAGAAAGGGATGAATCCATGTGGAACACAAAATGAGAGACACTACATCCTTTCAGTCTGAATGTATATCTTTTACTTTGTCCCACCTTTTCCTTTCTCGGCCGTCCATCTTTTCATTCACCTGTCTCCTTTTATGCTGCTTTCCGAACTTCTTCACTCTTTTCCAAACTATTTCTGCTCATGTTCTGGTTTCAACTTTCATCACCAGCTCTCCCCTTTTGCTGCTGTTATCTATATTTTACTAATTTGAGAGAGAAAACTTAAAGCGGTGAAAGTTCAAAATGAAGCTTATTATTGCAGAAATTATATCTGAAGGCCTTATTATGTTAAATTTATTCAAATGATTAAAGTACAAATACAGGAAGTGTACTTTCTGTATTTGCAAGAAAAATAAATTATATCAAAATATTTAAACTTTAGTGTTTTTGTAAGGATATTTGTAATATTTGGGATTTGTTGTATTTTTCCCACTTTTGTGTAAATGGTTATTTTTCCAATTTTTAACATTTTTGCTCCTGAGAAATATTGGTTTTCTTGTTTGTGTGTGTTCATAAAAAGTTGTTCATCAATGTTTTGAAATTAGTTTTGCTTCCGTTTCACATCGTGAGTTTTGTAAGAGAATGTGTTCGCGATTTAATGATGAAACTTCGATTTATTTACTTCAAACAAGTTTTTAAAAACACGAAAAAAAAAGCAATCAGTCGGACAGAGAAAACGTGCATACTTAACAAAAAAACAAAATAATTAGCTTAACTCTAATTTAATCCAACACCATATCTCAATTTAATTAAATATATTGATTTGTGGCTCAATATTTATCAAACAAGTTGCATTAGTTTGCAGTTTGAAACCAGGATTTGGTTATTTTGAGTTCAGATTTTAGACAGTGATGCTTAGAAGCATCTCTGTTTGTAAATTAATTATGAAATTGATCAACTGAGTGAATAAACTGATTAATTGATCTGATTTAAATGGTTTTCTCCATTGGCTGCCACCATCTTTAATGTTTCTGAAACCAATTAAATAGTATTTACTTGTATAACACCAATTCATAATGTCATTTTTACATATCATAAAGAGAAAACATGACAAATTGCAAAAATCCCTGACACAAAAATTCATGGATGAAAGGGTTAAAAACTCCAACTCCACTTTTTCCCTCAAACAGTTTTTCCCTCTGAAATGATTAAGAGTTTGGTGGTAAACTCAAGCAACTCGTATAATTTGATGTCTTCTGGAAAAGTCACCAGAATGAAATTAAAAACAGAAAGTTGTGGGTGATGATTGCTAAGGAGGAGACAGAAGGAGACGGTGATGGAGGTGAAAAGGAGGCAGTGAAGGGTGTAATTGGTCAGGAGAAGTGGAGCGTGGCGGCCATTGTTGGCTGCCTACTGTAGCATCCATCTCCACAGGCTCATTCTCCGATTCTGCCGCTGCATTTATCCACCGCCATTTTGATACACGCACTTCCTGAGTTCGCATGCGACCTGTTGTGTTTGCTTCATCGTCCATCTTTTAAGTGAAAATAAATCTGCACTCTGGTTTTAATCCGTCCATCGGCTTTTGATTCCTACTTTCCGCTGTCCGTCTCTTCCTCTCTCCCAGCGGCTGCGATGCGCCGCGATGATAGACCATGAATATCAAATACCTGCTTGATCGACTGGGCTGAGAGCGGCTCAGCATGGGAGAAGAGAGAGGAAGAGCCGTGTGTCACAGTTCATTCCTGTTTTCGTTTTAAAATTCTGTACATATTCAGAATTTCCAGGCTGATTTCTTTATAGCAGATATTTCCAGAGAAACTCTAGAAAAATGGATGGATGGATGGAAAGGTAAACAGATAGATGGATAATCAAATTTCTTTATCAGACTGAAAAAATATCCAAATCAAATCCCACAGTTGATATTTTTCCTGCCTCTCTGTGAGAACAAACTAAAAATAAAGTAAATTGGCTCCCTAAAAGACAAGCCACCGTTTGGAGGAGGAACCATCTGATGCTCACATCTAATCAGCTGCCCTCTCTCCGTCTCCGTGGCGACCTCCAGAACCCGTTTGTGTCCCGATCCGATCGGAGGAATTGCACCAGCAGCTGCTACCAGACGCTCCACATATGTGAGCGCCAATAAACGGAACGACAGTCTGAGGCAGAACGGTCGAGTTTCTCAGTTTGTAACGTCACAAACGCAGAGAGACGCAGCGGCTGGACGAATGGATGGACGGACGGACGAATGGATGGACGGACGTACAGCTCCTACGGTTGGGTGTGTTTGGGTCGACTGACAGCTTGAAGTGTCGCTTTAATGACCCACTAAACCCGTTTCTGTTTTTGTGTTTCTGTGCAAGTCGCCTCATCAGCAGCAGAGAATCTGAAAGCGCTGCAGCCGTTCATCAACTCCACTCTGACAAAAACTTACTCCATGATTCCCTCCGACTTTCCTGCTCAAACTTACGCAACCTGCTGAAATGTTTGCTGTTCTCGATTAGCTTTGCTGCTTCCTGGAAATCAACTTGAGGTTCATCAAAACAAATTTTAATAACCAAACGTCACCAGTTTTAAACCACCCTGATTTCTGCCATAACTTTATGAACGTTTTTGAACTCTGCTTTGTCTACAAACCTCGATCTTCACTGCAAAAACACACAATCTGTCATATTGGTTTAGTTTATGGTGCAAATATCCAAGTTCGCGTAATATAAGACTAACTTACAAATAACTTTTCAACAAGATATAGGAGCTTGTGGCAAGGAAATAATTCCTTAAAATTGCAGAAAAAATACTTCCTTCATTGGCAGAATATTTCATTTACCACAAGACATTTTTCCATGTTACAAATGAAATGATCTGCCAATGAAATTATCACTTTTTCAATAATATTAAGGAATTATTGACTAAAAAAGAACTTATTTCTTGCTGAAAAATTACGGCAAAATTTTAGAAACTACACTTGGTAAGATTTTGTGTTTCTGCAACACTGGTTCGATTGAAAGTGCGGTTTGAAAGCCCATGTGAAAACCAAGAACCGGAGACTGCTCCAAAAGCAGGAAGTGGACGACATCGCATGGCATTCTGGGTAAATACAACCAAAACAAACGCGCTAGTGTAGCGAGAAGTGGCTCATGACAAGAGAAATCCTACAACCACTAAACTTGGACTTCATTTTTGTTTACATTTTGTGAAAAGAAGATGAACTCAGTGTCGTCTTTGTGTTGTTTAATTCAGTGGTTTTTGGTGTAGCGCCCCCATAGGTGAGGAGGGGAACATGCAGCAGCTAAAAATGTAGCCAGTGTTGCATCTTTGTCACTTAAACTCAATGTTTCTGACCAATTTTGAAAATTTGTGGTAAAATTTTAAAAAATGCGGAGATTTGTGGATTTTGTACGAATTTTGCAAATTTATGAGAAACAGGAGGGACTTGCTGATGTAATTTTCAGTCTGAATATAATAAATAAACTGCAAACCATCAGAAACGTTGACATATTTTTGCTGTGTAACGTTTGTCAAACGCTGCCATATATCCGTAGCAGGCCAGCAACAAAACCCTTCATCATTTCTCCACATTGCAACAGATTATTGCTCCATAACGGCTTTGTGAGCCGAGAGGAGACAGACAGCGTCTTGGCACCGTGTTGATGCTGCACTGCTGCTGCTCCTCTTGATGGCTTCTCAATGCAGCATTGCAGTAATTTTCCATAAGCCTGTGTGACTAATGGCGTAAACAATGGGGCTGAATGTTCATGTTATGGAGCCATTATGGCGCTATCAGAGCAAGGGGACGGGGAGACGGATGCCTTTGATCAGCTGCATTGTGGGAGCCAGGTGCTGGGGACGGGGATTTGTGTCTTAAGAGTGGCTTTTAAGAGCCTCATTGACACAAAGAGACGGCGCAGAGGAGGAAGAAAGAGATGCAAGAGCTGATGAGGAAGAGACAGGAGAATATCCAGCTAAGTGTTTTGTTTTTACAGACCATTGGTGAAGCAATGGATCGCTGAAATGACTTCTAGCCTTTTGTTGCAGCCACACAAATTAGCTAATTTCCTTATACAGCATAATGGGCAAAGTGTTGTCATGCAAAAGTTACCTCAATTCACAAAAGTTTAGCAGCAAATCACTAAAAAAAAAAAAACACACGAGGCTGGGATTAAAAAAGCGTCACACAAAGTTGGGGCAGCATCCGCCACTGCAGGAATGTGGCTCCAGTTTTAGTCCCTGGAGAAATCTCAATAAACGACATTTTTTTCCACTTCAGTTGCATCATGTTTGATGTGAAAACCTTCAGCTGAAAGATGCTAATCTAAAAAAAAAAAAATAAATCCCAGCTGCAGCCCTGGGAAAGCGTCCAGAAATCCATCTGCATGCAACACACTGAATTAATGTCAGCGCTGCATAAAATATTTATAGAATATTCATATAATAATGGAGGAATACTGATGGTAACCATTCAACTTAAAAAATATAAAAAATAATAAATAAAAAAACACTATTGAGTTGAAAAAAATAAAGAAAACCTGAAAAAATATGTAATCAAGTCCTATTTAAAGGTTATTTAAAAATAAAATAATGATAAAAAGTAAGTAGAAATAGTGTCATGTGCCTTTTAAATGTATTTCTGTCAAATAAAAAAATATTTAAAATAGTGTAAAAATTATTTTGAACTTTTTTAAAACAATGTAATACATTTTAGATGAATGGAAGAAAATAATATTAATGAGATAATCATGAAATCTGACCTTCTCTACTGGAAACGCTTCCATTTATTGAAATGGGCGTCCATTAAAGGGCCGGCGCGCTCTGATTGGCTCACACACCGAGTTCACAAACCTCACACCATCACTGCGCCGCCGCTTTATGGGCAGCAAGATGTTTAAAATGAGGTCCTGACAACAGATAACATCTGAAAGGCGCTGAATCCATTATGGTGGCTGATGTTCCGGGAATGGGAGCGGAGAAAACAGACTCGTCTGGAGGTTTGGAGCAGGAGGGAGGGGGGTAAGAAGAGACGGAGGGGGGGCAGGAGGAGACGCCCCGCCGCGGAGCACTTGCTCTATCTGCTTGGGTTTTCTTCACATGGCTGCATTGATTATCAACAACAACCAAAACCTGACAAATTCGCGCTGAGAGGAAACCAAGAAAGTCGTCCTTTGAAATCACCAACAAGTTTTTGGAGAAAAGCAAATCGATATCTCATTTCTGATCGTTTCTATAGCTACAGCAGTCCCACCGCTAACGGAGACCCTCACAAACTGCACAACAAGTATAAAGCAACACTGAAACCAAGAACTAAATATTTAGTTAGCAAGCTAAGCACTTAGCTTCAGGTTTAATTTTTAGTTAGGAAACTAAAAGTTTTGTTTGAAGCTTAGTATTTCGCTTCAAATTAAATATTTATTTAGCAAACTAAATATACAGTATCGCTAGTAAACTAAATGTTTAGCGTGAAGCTACAGACTTAGCTTGCTAACTTAATATTTAGTAAGAAACTAAATATTTAGTTGGCTAGATATGTTGCTTCAAACAATGAATCAATCAAATTCATTTGAATATCGGCTTTCTTCAACAAGGCATTTCAAAGTTCTTAAAACACAAAAATACAAAGTCATACTATAATGCCGACAACATTGCATTTTGCACAACAGATTATTGATTAAGGTTCTATGATTAGGTTTCATAAGTACCTCTAAACAGCTGAGTTTTAAGGTAGATTTAAAGGAACCAGATTTGTGGTGCACAGAAGCTGAATGCTGCTTCTCTATTTAGCTTGAAGCTAAGTACTTAGCTTGCTAACTAAATATTTTGAAGCAAAATATTTAGATGTTAATATACTAACTGAATGGAACCTCCATTTTTCCTCCAACAAGCCAAATTAATTTCTGACTGTAAAACTTCGCAGTCGCCATAAAAAACAGTGATGTAATAATTGCTGGTGTGTTTGTCTGCATTCATTTCAACGCCACTGATATATGTCATCACGTCTGAACACGCGAAATACTCCAGCTGCCGTCACGGCAACCATTAATGTCCCGCCATAACACTTCGTCATGACGAGTATCATCCACACAGCTGGCCGACGCAACCGCCAATCAAATTAACTGGCCAATTAAACTCGAATGCGGCACGCAGGACATAACCAATTACCTGCAGTCGGCCAGATGCAACCTGAAGGTAAAGCCAGATGTTTAATTACAAAACTGGATGTAAATTGAGAATTATGGAAATCTGAAGGGCTTTCAAAAACAAGCCCTAAAGAAGGAGATGAGCTTTTAATGGCTGATTCAATGGAAAAGGTTTCAAAATAATGTTGGGAAAGAAGATAGAATTGAGATCCTATGAGATCGCGTTCTGACTGTTGTTTGGATTCTTGATTTATGTCTGCATTGATTCTAATTATAAGATGTAGCAACGCCTGTTTTTGTTGGACTTCAACTTTCAGCTCAAACAACATCAGGAAGCTTTAAAATAACTGATAATTATTCCTAATTTTGGTGTTTAATGTGAAACCCTTAATTAAAGGGGTGATGACTTGTTTAAAATGAGAGTAGAGTTGATATTTTTGGAAACTAGAGCGGTCTCTCTCACTCCAAAGAACGTCCATTTCTGATTGGTTGCTCAGACCCTCTTGATGTCTCCACAACTCTGACTCTGACTACACCTCATCACCAAGGTTTCGTCTTTCAGGACGCAGAGTTTTGTTAAACTTTGTGAGATCTGGATGAATCTCAAGTTTTTTTTACCTTCATCTCTTTGGTGTCAATTTTCAGAAAGTTCAATTTTCCTCTATTCACCCTTTTGAATGCGAGAAAACGGAAAACAACGCCATGATGGACGTCTAAACAAACATTAATTCCAAAGCCATTAAACTTCCTCTTCAAAATAAACTAAAAAAAAAAAAGTTAGTATTGATCGTTAGTCGTTATTTGAATCAGAAGTGAACAGATATTAGTTTGATTAGTAATAAATGTCATTCTAGTTGAGGATTATACACAGAAATCAGATATTTTTGTAAATATATTATAAAAGTAAACAATTTAAACTGATTTTTTTTTTTTACATTTTTAGTTTGACGTAATTTAACTTCACAGCAAAAATATTTTCCAGCACAGAAAGAAGGTCAGGTTGATGTTATCGTAAGCAGACAAGAAAAAGGTTTTTCCGTGTTTCGCTCTGAGGGGATTTAAGGAAAAAATTATCCTGCAAAACAAAACCATTAAACTATGATTTGACAAAGCAACTTCAGGAAGAGATTAAAATCAGATTTACAGACTGAATACATGCAAAATCTAATGTTTTGATCCCAAATGGATGCTAAGGTTTACTGTTCCTCCCAACAGAAATAAAGAACACTTACGCAAAGACATGCCGCAGATAAATAAAGGAGCAGAAAAGTGAAAGTGCTGGCTAGAGTCGGGTCTTACCAGGTCTCTGTGGGATTGCTTCTGGGGTTCAGCGCTCTAAAAAACGTGGAGGGAAACGGGGAGAGGAAGCAGAAGAACCAAAAGGAGTCAAGCAACAGATATTCACAAACTGAAACTGTTCAAATTTGATCGTGTGAGTTTGTTGCAGATGGAGGAAGATGGAAACATGAAACAGCGTCGAGGAGCAATCAGCATGCAGAAGATGGGAATGAAGAACCTCAGCTGACAGATTGATAAATCAGCCTTTATAGAAATAATCTTCAGTTGTGATGCAAGGGAAGTGTGGCTCTCCACCCAGGGTGCTATACCAGCAAAGGGCAACATGAGCGCCTCCAAAAACCAACAAAAAAAAAGTCTAAATGCTGTTATTTCACTGCTTTTAAGGGATTTTCTGGAACAAAATATAAAACTATTACTGGATAGTTCTACATTGAATAGATATTATTTAAATCTAATTTATTTATAAACAATAATAAACAACAAAACATCAAGGTTAATGCTTTTTTCTCGCATTTGAACCACATTAGATTGGGTTAAACTAGAAAACCAGGATGTACAGTAAAACTGACCTAAATTTAACTGATGAAAGATTAATAAAAATTACTGGTGGGACTTGATTAAAGTTTTTAATCAAGTCTGTAATTAATTGATTGTATTTTTATTTACAAAATGGCAAAATAAGCAATATCTTAATTTCAGAAACCCTTTTTGTTGCTAAATTATTGAATAAACAGAAGCATCTGCTCTAAAACTGGTATTTCTTGTTTTTAATCTGTAATTTAGGTTTTTCTACCATCAGATTTCAGCAACCCCTGATTATACATGGAGCTTCTTTAACATTAGCGTTAGCAGCTTAGCATGTTTAGCACCAAGATGCTACTTTTCGGCTCGAACAGCTTCGCTAATAGGCCAACTCCTTTTGGCACAACTTGAACATAACAGCAGGCGTTTCCAGCGACCAATCAGATTTTTGTTTTAAAGCAAAATTCAGTTCATTGTTGTTAGCAGATGTAGCTTGTGCATCAGATTTACAGGCGTACCAGAAACGCAACACGAAGGTTCCGCCGTGAAACTGCTACCATGTCTGCAGCTCAGACCAAAGGTTAATCTAAATATCTCTGAAAATATATTTTTTATTGCTGTCCCATTTTGTTTATTTAGCATTTTTTTTATTTGTAGTATTGTTTTACAGATTAAATGCTTCAACCTGGTGAAAATGACAGAGCAGCTCACAGCAATTTTCCTCCAAACAAAACACCATTCATGCTGTTCTTTTCTTGTCAAAGCGTCACACAACCAAGACTTTTTTTTCCTGCTTCACAGACAAAAAAAAAAAGGTTTATTTTGTTTGGTGGGAACGGATTTGTTTCAGCTAAACTATAAAGGAAGAAAATACAGCGAGGCATTCCTGGCAGCTATGACGCCCACACACAGACTCAGAGGATTGGGTTGCCAGATCCCGTTCCCATCCGTCTCCAAGCAGCTGATACAAAGACTTGGATTGTTTTGTTTTACAGTTTATTTTGTTGCCTGATTTTATTATGCAATCTATTTGTTATGCAACGATAAATACAGTAAAGTTGGACTAAATTGTGAAAAAAAATAAAATTAGTGCAGTTAGGGAATGTTTTCAACTCTGCCTGATTAAATTCAGTCATTTTATGCAGGATGTTTTGCAATATTGCCTCAGTAGAATAAGAAGTAGCTAAATATTAAAAATAATTTCAGATATGACATATTTTTTTTATCAGTGATGTAAGCTTTTAAAATACCAGCAGCAGAAACGGTTTAACGCTGAAGTGTGAGCCACAGGTGGCACTGATATAACAGCTGCTCATTTTATGTTTTCATTACTCTGCATTAGGTGTAATTTATTAGACTGAGTTGATTCATTTAAATTCAACTTGCAGTCAGAAATTTAAATCCACTCATCATGGCCATGAAAATCGCATCGTTTTTGTTTCATTTCTTCCTCTTACTACAGATTCTGCAAATTCTCAGCTGTGAAGCACGGTGGTGGCAGAATTATGCAGAGGGACTGCTTCTATGCCAGTGTGAAGGAGTCATGAAGAAGTAATTTTACTATTTGACCTCAAATCAACAGACAGTACAAATTTGCATAAAGTTGGGTCAACAATTCAAAATGTCTATTGAAATGGAAACATGAAATAATATCTGACCTATGACCCCAAAGAGAGCAGGAGGAAGCTTAAACCATCGCTTCCGTCCATCAGTGTAAGGATCGTATCCCCTACTCCGACATCTGAACACACAGCCAGACGGAGATTTAAAGTGGAGCAGCAAAAGCAAATGAGGTGGATGAGATTTTGAGATAAATGAAATATTTTTTAATTTAACTGAATTGGTTTTAATTTGAAACTGCTGCTGCTTGATAACGGATATTCAGAGGTTAGTGTGGGTTTTAACACGCTATATAGATATTTTTGAGTCACGGCATGTTAACAAAAACAAAAAACAAATTCAAACTTAAGCCAACTTCTTGATTTTAACACTTCTGTCAAAGCTGCAGTTTGTAACGTTAATAAAATATATATATATATATATACATATATATATATATATAGTATATATATATATATATATTTATATATATATATATATATATATATATATATATTTGTTTATATTTGTTGAAACTGTCTCCAAGTTATGACAGGATAATATGAGACGGACAATCTGTGAAAAAAATTAACTTTAGTGGTAACTAAAATTAACCAATCAGAGCCTGGAGGCGGGGCTTAGGGCTGTCAATCATCCTCAAGCTAGCCTAGCACAGCCACCGAAAACAGAGGATAAACAATAACAATAAGTTGTTTCTCCGCCGTTAATACATTGAGCAGAGAGTACATGAGGATGATTGACAGCGCTGAGACCTTCCTCCTAGTGCTGATTGGTTGATTTTGGTCACATTTGTAGATTATCTGCCTCATTTTGCACAGATAAAATGAGACAGCAGATGAATCATGGTGACAGTTTCAACAAATATGTAAAAAAAAAAATAATTTTTACAAAAGTTAAATACTTTAAAGTATTTTAAAGTTTTTCCTCTGGAAATAGGAACAATTCAGGTGAATAAGAGAAATTAGGCTACATTCTTTAAGCCCCTTAAGTTTATAAAAGCTGCAAAAGTTGACATTTCAGCTTAAAGGATTTGTTTTCATTTCTTTATCTGTTTGTGGACCTGAAAAAGCTTCAAGTTCAACGTTTAGAGACTCCAGACACGCTTCAATCATAAAGATTTCCGTCTCTGTGTGTCGGCAGCGAGATGCGAGGACGGCGCCTGATTGATATTCAAGCCCAGTTTGTTTATTCCCTCCCTTCTTGCAACCTGGCCTGCGTCTGTCTGCTCGTTCCCACATCCATCAATCTGAGAGTCAGCTCTGAGGTAAAACACACAGATGGAGGCGGAAGTGAAGAGATGCAGAGGGGAATAAGCAGGAGAGATAAAGATAAAGAGCGAGATCTCTGCGGGTTTGCCTCCTGATAACAGAGGAGAGCGGCGACAGGGCGGTAAAATCGATCTGCACGCTCAGACGGAGCCAAGTGAAAAGTTGTGACAGCTCACTGTGAGCAAACACACAGAGGAAGATGAAGGGATGAAGAGCAGCAGCGGAGGCGGAGACTCACCGCTTCTCGGGGTGGGAAAGCGTCTTCCTGGCGTAGAACCAGCAACCCCACCGCGCCGCCCATCGGAGTGTTCCTGAGCAACGAGACGACCTCCTCCTGCGTCCGGCCGTTCAGGTCCACGCCGTTCACCTGGACCGCAGCAAACATGGCGTCAGTCACACTTACAGATTCATCCACTGAATTTCACCAAAAGTTTAAACTAATGACAGAAAATTTTATGATTTTAGTGATTAAATGTTTTTTAAATTAAACTGCAAACAATGCAAGTTCCTGGTTGTGAACTGAACACATTAGACTTTTTGTTTTTATTAATTTTCTAAATATTGTTTTATTGATGCTTCATACATCTACAGATGAACAACGATTGATGGATAGATTGATGGATGAAGAGATAAGTGATTAGATGAACACAAGGCCTGACGATTGACTGGATGGATTGATAACTAGATCAATTATTGAAACATTGGGTGATGGACGGATTGTTGCTCGGTGCGAACTTAAAGTAAATTAATCTGTCAATTTTGTCAAACATCCCATCAAACGTCATGGAGACGATTGTCAGAAAGTTGAGCAAAAATTCAAAAAGAAATCTATCAGTTTAGAAACTGATCAGTTGACCGATCAGAATTGATTTTGGGGGAAGTTAAAACAGCCTGGAAATATTCTACTAAAGGAGGATTACAAACTCAACACAAGCAGATACGTCGGCTTTTTTTAGACTTAATCCGCAAAGTGTCTTCAGAACAGATTTAGTCAGTTTTTAAATAATTATACTGAGATTCACCAAAGAGTTTCTGATTTGAGCCGGAACGTCTGAGCCTCGCGGTGTAATAATCTTTCATGCAAATGACTTGCAAAGAGCGATGATGCAACTCCAGACGCTGTTCTCTCGCTGCAGCACAAGAGTTTGGAAAACCGCTCTGATTTCTGAACAAGACGCAGAATTTCCACATCAAAACCAGCAGCTTTAATTAACAAAACAGTTGGGAGGTAGGTTTGACCGACAAACCCATCGTGTTTAAACCGAGAGAACGTCTTACCTCCAGCAGCCGGTCTCCGGCCTTAAGGCGGCCATCTTGGATGGCGGCTCCACGGGGGAGAATGTTCTTGACGTAGATCGGAGCGGAGCCGCCGATGGGGACGTCGCGCGACGTTATGCTGAAGCCGAGTCCCTCAGGGCCTTCGGGGGAAAAAAAGAAAAAAAGAAAAGATTTAATGGTGGGATTTGGTTTGACCTGAAGGCAGAGGTTTGGATCCAACTGGCACGGCTCGCACGGGTCTGATGTAAGACACGGCAACAATGGTGGAGAAACAGTTCAGAACGAGGAGGGGAACACGACACATGTATCTGGGCAATTACATCAGATGCTCACAGGAAATAACAGCCGACAGCAGATAACTGGCATATGTAGAGTTACCAGATTTATGTCAATATTTAAATCTAATTATATTCAAATAAACGCTTCAGTCTCCTGAAATAACCTTCACAGATTTTCTGGAGAATTACCTACGTGGAAAATCTGTGATCAATCATTTTCTGACCACAAGATTCAGTCATTTATGTTTGTTTTAAAATAAGTAAATACGGAAAAATGAGAAACTGGAGGAAGAAACAAAAGTATGTAGGAAACCAGAGCAAGAACTCATGAAAGGAAGAAAGACTTACACAACAAATAAGGGAAGGAAATAAGGCAGGAAGTAAGGAAGGAACAAGGAAGGAAGGAAAAAGCAAGAAAAAGGAAGGAGGGAAAATTAAGTATTTTAAAAGAAGGGTAAGTAGGAACCAAGGAGAAAAAGCAAGGAAGGAGGAAGGAAAGAAGAAAGAAAGGTAGCAAAAAATGCAAGGACACAAGGAATGAGATAACTACATAAGGTGGCGAACCGGAGCAGGAGGATCTCCGCTCACTAGCAGGAGTAGGACACACCTCTCCAGGTCGCCGATTGATTCTGATACTCGGTGAGCGGCGTGCGATTGGAGGCGGGAGTTTAATCTGAGCCGTTGGCTGAAATCGGCACTCAGAACAGAACGAGAGAAGCCACAGCGGCTCCTGGGAACCGCCGTTAATCCCTCCGGAAACAGCAACGGAAACAAACGGGAGGAATGAGAACAGAGACTTTGGACGGGGTTCAAACGGCTGACGTTTTATTTACATAAGAGAGGAGGATAACTCAGTTTTAATTTAACTTTTAGACTAGATTTTATTGCGTAAATAAAATCTAGTTGTTGTTTCTTCGCGTAATGAGGGAGTATGCATGAGTTTGAAGACATTTCTCTGCTGCTAGCATGTGCTAAATGAAAACGAGAGCTTTCTTCTTTGATTTCCAATTTCGACTTCGAATGATTCGCATCCTGCCAAAGAACGCCCCCTGGTGGTTGAAGAAAAAGCCGCGCCGGGCTGCAAGCCGTGTGGTTCAAAGCATGACGGGAAACGTAGCGGCTCAGAGTCCGAAAAATACGGTTTATATAAATTAATTAAGAAATGAAAACTCAACAGAAGATTCAATTATTGTTGAACATCCAACCGACTCGAGTAAGAGCCGAAGTGGGGAGTCGTAACCTACGGACAGCAGGCGAAAACAGTCATTGTTTATTTTTTGCAACTTATTTGTTTGTGTAATCCAGCTAGTTTTAATTAGTTTTAAGAAATTGTTTGCTGGTTTTTATTCGTTAGTTCTTGGCAGAAACAGACGACATGGGATTGTTTTGTTGTGTTGAGACGTGATATTTTAAACTGAATGAAAGAAATGAAAAATGAAAACAGTGAGGGTTATATCTATTTTGGTTTTATAAACATCATATTTCAAAGCAGTTAAACTGTAATTATTTCAGTTTATTTCTCAGTTTCAGTTTTTATCATTCGGTCAGTTTTGAAACCGAAGGAAGCAACAAGCAGCTGGGTTCTGGTTCTTTTTGTTGTTTTATTTTCGACAGCCTGGATTGATCCCAGTCCAATAAGAGCGGACAGATTTGGGTGAGGATTTCAGTGACACACGATGCAGCCCCGTCAGACTCCTTTCAGGGACCAGCAGCTGCTTAGCAACAAGCTTCCTGGCGCCAACACCTGAAATCCTGCTGGCAGAAGATCACACCACCTGGGCCAGCTGTCACTCAGAACCAGCACCGCAGAAGAGACTCAGTCCTGACCCAAACTGCAGCTTTATTTCTTTCTCCGGGTTCTGAAGGCTCAAACCAACAGGTTTCACTTTCACATCAACTGGACCGGTTCTGGTGGTTCTATGGATGCTTATCAAGATAATTTCTATGTCAAGATAAGGGAATGGCTTCTTTAGCTATTAAAAAACATTACAGACAATGTTTAGGTGATATAAACTTACATTTTTATCAGAATATTTTGCAGCACTATTGTGATAATGATAAAAATAATTGTAATTACTATTTATTGCTTCTGTTTTAGGCATCTGCTGCAGTCACATCCCCACAAATGTTGCTCTTAAAAAACATTTCCATTTGTAATATGCTTCCTCAGGATACGAGACTCAAAAATGTGTGATTTGTATCACTAAACTGCACACAGTTCAAATGATAAACGATACAATAAAAGCTCTGAAAGCAGCTAGAAGGTGGAACAGTCAAAAATCATATAAATGCCTCCATGTAGCAGACATGCTCAATTAATCTGGAACTGCAGGTAGAGGTACAGAAACCTTCGTTAATTTGATATCTGCGATGGTATAATTGTGAAAAAAATGGGTGGATGCTTTTATTTTATTTTTTTATAAATGCTCTGGCTGTTTTTAGAAGCAGTTGAAACCAGAATCTGGTACAAAATGTGAATTGTGCAGAAAAAGTCGCCTTTCAAACATGAAAGTTTTCAGAATAAATGAACTTATTAGCCCTAAAATCCTGCAGATTTTATTTCAACTCACCTTTCTTGAGCTGAATGTTAAACCGCCTCCCCACTTTTTTGGTGTACCCCGGGCGTGGGCGTGGAGTTCAGCCCCCTCTGAGGTGAGTGGGTGTGGCCTGTGGGAGGTTTGGCCGCCATGACGGCAGGGTGGGTCAGATGTGGGTAGCCGTTGTTTGGGTCCGGGTGGGTCTGCGTTTGGGATCCGTGGCGGTTTATCCTCTGTGGGTTGTGATCGACGCCGGACAGCGACTCTGGGCTGAAGCGTCCCGAGGAAAACGAGGGGTTCCTCTCGGCGTGCGACAGCTGCTCGTAGTGGGCCTTCATGGACGACGGCACCACGTGGAACATGATCACCGGGGAACGCATGGCCTGGCGGAACATGTTCTGCGCTCTAGAACAGGAACAAAGAGATGGAAAACACAAAAACAGGAGGATAAAGAGAGGAAGTTTCATTTTGGGTATGAAAAGAGCATCAGACACTCATCCAGTGTTAATCACATGGCTGCCTGGTGAAGCTCTCCACCTACCAGATGTCCATCTTCGCCCACCTGAACAATCTGACATGTTAATTAACACTTATTGCCAACGCAAGCGGCTCTAAAAAGAAACCAAACCCTCCCCGACTCCACCATCACATAATCTTCTCATTTGGCTGCAGATGAAGCAGACCGCTACACGTCGGCTTGTTCACAGAAAATCCTCTTTAAACCCCTTCAGAAGGTGTGAGTGGAAACTTGTGTTGCCTTGTTAGCACCACCTGTTTCCGTGCAGCAGACCCTGACAGCTGAGCGTTCGTTTAGCAAACTAAAAGGCTCCAGAATTTGAAACGCTTCCCCCTCCTATGGACTAACAACTTAAACTTGAAGGGTTTTTTGGCCGCATATTCCCAGCTGCTAATAATGTTCCCGAAAGACGTCGGGGTCTTTTCACGGCATCTTTACAATTTTTGGCCTCAAAACTGGAGTGCCAGACAGGATGTAATATGCAGCGCGCCTCTATAAAATCGCCTCTTAATACCAAGGACAACTGCTGCTCTTGTAAAATGCGTTTGCCTGGAAGGTTTATTCTCCCTCTCTCTCTGCAAAGGTTATGTTTCAGATGCTGGAAGGCGAGCTTTAACATAACAGGAACAATAAGGATTGAATTACTTTTTATTCTACTGCCAAGAAACCGGCTCTGTGCAAAAGTCTCGAGTCGTGTCTCATTACTTTATGTATTGCGTTTAAGAAGTCAGGATGTCTTGCCAAGTCCTTCCTGCAGCTTTCATTGAGATTTGCACCACTTCTGATACCAACATGGGAGGTTCAGAACCAGCCAGTAGTGATCGATACAGAAAGACAAACCTGAACTGGCTGAACAGGTTTTTATAAACAAAAATGTAATTACAAATTTATGTGCACCAGCACAGCACAATTTAACACACCATTAGTTTCACAAGCTTGTAACAACAACTTTCATTTGTTCAGTCAGTTAGGAGAATAAAATTTGAAAAAATAAACAGCAACAAACCTTCTGTCTTGTAGGAATCAAGAGAATAATGTTAAATAAATAATTTCTTTATTTAAAATGTTGTTAGCGTTGCTACTGACTGAGAGGAAACATGGATGTTAAACCATTGACTTATGAGAAATAAGAAATTGTGAACCATTCATGCTATTGTTGAATGACTTGTTGTCTAAATTAAAGATCATATCCAAGTATTTTCATAAGCCATGTGATCGATTTCTGTCTTCTAAGAACGATATTGATTGAAGAAGCTTCTCAAAAATAAAACAAACAAACAGCAGTGGAAAGCAGGAGCTATAAATGTTAACAGGCCTCCATATTTAGGAATGAAGAAAGTGTTAAAACGGGAATCAGGAGGAGCAGCACAGGGACAAAAGCAGAGAAGATTTCAGGGTCAGCATCAGAAGTTAGGAGCTAAACTGGGAAAGGTTAGCTTAGCGCTGCGGCAGACATCAGAGGAGCCTGGCAGGAGAAATGCAGCGGATTACAGTGAAGAGACAGATTCGGGATTGAAGCAAAGATCAGGCGTTAAAGCTCCAGCAGGTTCAGCTTCAGGCTTACTGTTCGAATCGGATGTTTCGCAGGTCTCCGTTATTGATACGGATGATGCAGTCGTTCTCCTGGAAAAGGCCCTGGTGCTCGGCCTTCCCTCCCCTCTCCAGACGCTTGACCAACAAGCCAAGAGTCCTGAAAGGTTTGAAAGCTCATGTCAAGCAGATTCAACACAAAATAAAACCCCCTGAATAAATACAATAAGAGTATGATAGATGAAGAACTACAACATGATCTTCTAAGAAGCTCCTTCAGACTAGCCAGCAGCAATTAGCAAACAGCTGGTGGAACTGCTGAGTTTAATATAGGAGCTACTTCTCAGTGAAACGCTGGTAAAAACGTTGAAAAGGGGTCAATGTGATGACTTTCTTAAGGTGGAGTTTCAGAAAGAGAAAAGTTTTTAAAGAGATAAAGGCCCAGTGAGGAAGTAAAATTGAATTAAAGTCGTATTTTTAATGTAAAGAGCTCTAGAAAAAATGAAGAGACCACTTAAAGTTTCTCTGATTTTACTTTTTACAGGTATGTTTGAGTGAAATGAATGTTGTTCTTTTATTCTATGAACTACTGACAGGATGTCTCTGAAATCACAAGCAAAAATTTAGGATTTATTTGAAAATAAGACATGGACAAAATAAGGAAAAAGATGCAGAGCTTTCAGAAGAAAACAAATTCATAATACTGACACTCAGGAAGCGTTCAGAAATCAATATTTGGTGGAATAACCAGGAGGTTTCCAATGGGGTTCAATGCAGCGGCTATTAGTTGTAATATATGTAGATATAAATATATATCATTTTTATAACTACTGAAGGTAACAGAGTTACTTTATTGTGTTATAAAATGGCTCTTTGTGAATGGGAAACACATAATGCTGCCACTTTGAAGTTCCTCATTTAGCTGCTTTATTCCCTTTCATCTCTTATGGAAACAGCAGGCTGCACTGAGTTCGGCTTTATGTTGAATAAATCATCAGTCTGGATGCTTTTTACATTTCAGGATGGGTTTGGTTAATAGGAGAACCTGGATTATGCCTTAATGCACAAGTCAGATCTTATGATGGATGTAGAACTGAGGTTGTTATTTAAAGCTCTTTGGTTTTTGCCTCATTCTGCAGGTATAGAGAGAAACATGGCTGCCGCATCACATCTGGTGAGGATGTGCTCGATGTGCAGCGGCTCTGCTGACGGTTTGCATGTTCACAGTTTTCTCTGCCGAGTTTCTAGGTGCTTCAACACCCCGGAACATCATTAAGCACGGGGATAAGTCGTACAGAGGGGAGCCACGCTGAGCCGACACAGTGGAAAATGGTTTACGCCCCCAGAGGCTAACTCCACCTGAAAGGATTACTGACCGGCACCTCAGGAGGAAAATCAGCCAGAAAATACCTCACACAGCTAATCACTTCTTCTTCTTTGCATCATTATTATGTTGTTGAGGTAGCGAGGGCTCAAGAGTAAATTACCTTGATTTCAATGTAAGATGAAAAGTTATGGAGTTTGGAGAGAAACATGTTTTTGATCGAATCACAGTAAAAAAAACAAAAAAACAATGTGATTTGCAGAAGAGGAGGAGAAGCCATTCCTCTGATGAAAGTCAGGCTTCTTAATCTTACTGCAACGCTCGAAATGACGTTTGTCCCAGTAAAAAGAAAAGTGCATTATAAATTTGCTTTTAGGCTGATGAAGCTGGGAGTTGGAGGGAAAGTGGATACTGTGCCTTGGTTTTGAAGAGTTTTTCTGAGTTTATGGGCCAGATTCTCGCTTTTATGGTTTATAAAGCTGCAGGATGCACTGCAAAAACATGAAATGTTACAGGTAATTTTGGTCCAGTTTCTCATGCAAATGTAGAAATAAGACAATCCAAGTAACTCGTTTAAAGTAATTGAATATCCTTATTTATTTAACATAAATTGGGAAAAATGTCTTGTTATAAGTAAAATAATGTTAGCGGATATACTAAATTTTATAAAAGGTCAATATTAAGGAATTATCAACTTAAACAGAGCTCCTATATCCTGCTGAAAAGGTCAATTTAAGTTTATTTTGTTATGTTTCAAATGTGTAAAGATGATGAGAAATGAGACCAAAAGGATTTGCAACATTTTGTTTTTGCATTGTGAAAGATGGAGCTCCATGTTCTACTTTTACCCAAACTCTGTTTCTGTTCTTTTAACATCTGGAGATTTTTCACCTCAAATTCCAGAGTTTTCTTTGCTGTGCTGGAAACCTGATGCTGAATTCAGCTTTTGTCCATGTGTGTTTGCAGGGAGTTGAATGTTGTGAACGCAGCTTTGAACAGCAGCCATGCTGGAATATGGCGAGCATTTGAAAACAAAAACCACCCTGATTGAAAATCAGAAACTGGGAAATGGTTTCACGATGCTGAAGCTGGACAGTGCGTATATGTGTGTGTGTGTGTGTGTGTGTGTGTGTGTGTGTGTGTGTGGGGGTGTGTGTGTGTGTGTGTGTGTGTTTCAGATGGATGACCTCAGGTTTGATGGAGTAATGTGGCAGAGAGGAACGCCTGTTCTTCGTGTATATTTAGGTCTGATGTGATCCAGAACAGATTATATTTCCAAAAGAAAACACTTTTTGTTTCAGTAAATCACCAAACTTGTGCTGAAGGAAGTGCGGATGGTTTTAATGATTAAAAACATAACAGCTTTATTTATTTTTTTAGAAATGTGGAGTGTTTTTGTGCAGGTTTTGATCCTTCAGAGCTCTCTTTCTGTCATTTTTACCTGCGGTCCCTGCCACTGAACGGCACCACGTGGATCCCCAGAGGCCCGCCGTCGTTTGACACCTCCACCAGTTTCACAATGTCTCTGGGAGACGGGTGGATGACAGACGCAAAGGTGGAGGAGCAGACACCATGTGGGTAACACAAAACAAATAATAAAAAGAAGAAATAAGGCAAAATAAAAAATAAGTGCACAACACAAAGGCTCCATGTTAATTCAATCCCTATTTTACACTTTTATTTGCTCCATAACCTGCTTTTATTTTGTGCAATGGAGATTTAAGGCCACATTAAGCAAATAAAAGAATAAAATTATAAGAATAAAGTAGAAATAATGCGAGAATAAAGTTGCAGTATTACAAGAATATATCAACTTTATACTTTATTCTCACTTTTGTAGAGCTTTATTTTTATGAAATTATGACTTTATTCTCATAATACTATGATTTCTGATTCTCATCAGAATTTATTTTTATCATATTGTGACTATTTTCATAATTTTATAGTTATTTTTGTTTAGTATGGCCCTAATACGTGGTCATAATGTTTTGCCCAAAATGAAAATAATTCATCTTGTAGCTTTAACCATTAATCATCTCTTTGTGTTGAAAAAGTGGACAAACACAGAGACAAATTAACCGAGTCGTTTGGTCTTTTCATCCATTTCACAATTTTGCAGCTTTAGGTTTTTAAAACCCAGAAAAACAAGGAAAAAATAATTTCTGGAACTAAACCCGCTTTGATAACTGAAGACTTGAAGCAATAATCTAAAGTCTGCTGCTTTGCTTGCTGTAATTATGTGACTAAAGGTTTTCTGGTTTCTGGCTCAGTATAAAACAGTGAAGGAATGAATCAACAAAGAGCCTCATTAAATATTAACAGAAAACAGGAAAACGTATTGCAAAGGAGACAAATGATAACAAAAATTCAAATAAATCGTGATGGAAAAGATCCTACAAAAACACAACATAAGACCAAAACCCAACTTGTGCTGCTACTTAGTGAAGAAAGAAAATGTGCAGAAGCCTTAAAGTTACATTCATTTCTTTATATGTTTCTTCTGAGCAGCTTTCTCCTTCATGGAGAGTTTTAATGTGGACTTCTTGATACTTGGGATGCCATTTTTGTGAGCAAACACCAGGCAATACTGTATGTGTTTGCAGTGAAGCACAAGAACTGGACTGAAAATGCTTCACAAAGCCTGGAAAAACTGAAAAATAAGTAGAAATTTAGAAATAAACGAGTGGTTTGCTTCTCAACTTGTGACGGTTGTTGCTGGTTTGGAGAAATTAGAGTAGAAAAAATGTCCAGCCATCAAATTATTGCAGAACAAAACCAATTAAAGCCACAAGTGGCATCGGGCGGCCCTCGCAGCCAAGCGCCGCTCCGGCCTATTGGCCACCGCGGAGGAACTAGCAACCTCCTGCCGCCAGCCACCACAGAAGCTCTCACGCAGCTTACAGCACCTCCACCCGCACGGCACCCGGAAGCTGTTGCGCAGATTCCAGCACTGCGCCCACATGCCAACGCAGAAGCCGTTGCGCAGTTTCCGCGCCCGTCCACCAGGCGGTACGCATCGATGCGTTCGGCGGCGCTCCCTGACGACGCACAAAAAATGTGGTTCAGATTGGCGCATTTAATGAGGAGATATAGCTGGTGTATTAACCTAGGGGGCGCAGTGGAGTCAAATTACATTTCAATGCTGTTGTGCTTCTTAGAGGTCAATAAAGGTCATACATATCCAGTTTGGTGCCAGTCGGATGATCCATGAATGATTTGTAGCCGATCTTATGCACATGGCAAAGAACTGCAGTTCGCCATTTCTACACCCAAATGCGGTTCAGTCAGCAGCCAGCATTCCACAGAGTTAATCATTTTATCATTTTAAGTTAGTTTTCAGATCATGAAACTCATATAAATGATAGAATAACAGTAAAATATACAGTAGAAAAAACAGGTCACTCTATGCTAAAAGTGGGCGGGGCTAACGGCTGCACGAAACCGCGGAAGCTGTTGCTAGATTCCAGCACTGCGCCCACATGCCAACGCAGAAGCTGTTGCGCAGTTTCCGCGCCCGTCCACCAGGCGGTTTGCACTGATGCCTTCGGCGGCGCTCCCTGACGACGCACAAAAAATGTGGTACAGATTGGCGCATTTAGCAAGGAGATATAGCTGGTGGATTAACCTAGGGGGAGCAGTGGACTCAAATTACATTTCAATGCTGTTGTTCTCCTTAGAGGTCAACAAAGGTCATACATATACAGTTTTGCGCCAGTCGGATGATCCATGAGTGATTTATAGCCGATCTTATGCACATGGCGAAGAACTGCAGTTCGCCATTTCTACAGCCAAATGCGGTTCAGTCAGCAGCCAGCATTCCACAGAGTTCATCATTTTATCGTTTTAAGTCAGTTTTCAGATCATAAAACTCATATAAATGATAGAATAACAGTAAAATATACAGCAGAAAAAACAGCTCACGCTATGCTAAAAGTGGGCGGGGCTAACGTGATGTCATAAAGTCACCATGTAAATGTGTTCTGCAGAGAGAATTAGGAAGTCTGGTGCAGCTGTCATCTTGCATTTGGAAGTTATTTAATCTTCATCTTTCATGGCAAAATATTCAGTTTCACACTAAGCCACGCCCACATGCTTTCATGCTAACTACAACTTAGATTTAATGCAGTGCAATTTCAACCTTCTTCTAAAATCAGAGGAACATTTTAAAGTTGAAGATGTTCCAGTTAAATAAATAATAAACCAAGGGCAAAGCACATTAGCAGAGCACAGTTAACTCTCAGCACATTAGAACAATAGCACAGGCTCAATCCCAGCCATTAATTAGGTATTAATCACAGGAAGCGCTACAACTAAATATTATAACCCCCAATCACTCGCTAATAAGACACTTAGGATTTTTTTCTTAGCTCTTTCAAACGAAACTTTAAACCAGGGGGTCACCAACCCGGTCGCCTGCAGGGACCTTTTTCAGTCGCCCGCGGAGCTACTCCTAAAAATAGCCATTATAATTATGGAGCACTACCAAAAAATAATTTAATTAAATGTTTTTTTTCATTGAAGTAATAACGCTTTGACGTTTATATTTAGAGTTCAAACGAGGGAAATGATAAAAACATTTAGCAGGAAAGAGTATAAAAGTCTTTCCTGCTGTTAAAGTTTAGAACTGCAGGCGCCTGCAGGAAACTGGTGGAACGCAGCAGCGCCTGCAGCTGCACTCTGCGTATCGTCACATTTTCCTTTAAGTAAACAAAGAAAATAATAACTTCTGGAGGTTTTTATTATTTAACCCTATTTACTATTAACAAAACTGTGAAGAAAAAATAAATAAATTGTGCCAAAACATCTCATTCGTAGCGCGCATCGCAACACCTGAACCTGGGAATCAACACCGTCCTCTTTCCGTGAACCTCATGGAGAGGCTTCGCTTCATGTCTATATTATTTAGCGTCGTCTGGAAAAGAAGTCCGCTGCTCTTGTGTTTTAGGCATATTTAGTTGCAGCATTTCCTGTGATAAATACCTAATTAATGGGTGGCATTGAACCTGTGCTACTGTTCGGATGTGCTGAAAGTTAACTGTGCTCTGCTAATATGCTTTTCCCCTTGTTTATTACTAAGCGTAACAACAAACGATGGTCAATGTATGAAACTGGATGTATGAAACACAATATTCAGTATATTGAATTATTAAAAACGTTGCATGCCTGAATGGACTCGGTTAGCATCGTCCTCGGAGTTCCAAAACATGACGGCTCCTATAATCAGCGTTACTCACCGAGAGTTACGAGTTTTTAAACAATAAAACTGCTCCAACTCCGCTTCAACAGTCCGTTCCGGCTCACGTGCGAGGTTCGGCTCCAAAAACCCAAGCAAAACGTTGAGCGTGGTCCGGTTCTGTGGCTCCAAAGTCCGTGCAAAATGTTCAGGAAAAGTTAGCAGGTCCAACTGGTTAGCAAAAAAAATTAACAGTCCACAGCAGAACAGTACGAACCTCGACCATGAACGGCAGCCGGCCGGCTGACAGAACGTATTAGCTTAAAGACACAGCTCTCCCACAGTCTTCGCGGCCGTACGCCTGTCGATGTTTGTCATTGGTGGAGTAAGACTGACCCCTACTGTCGAAATCCATCATCTTTATCCCTGTGCTGAAAGAGCGTTGTTTCATTGGTGGAGTAAGACTGACCCCAAGTGGCGAAATACGGAAATGGTTTCTAAACAGTCACTGCTGATGAATGAAGTCCTTTCTTTGACCCCTGGTAACCCCCTTCAGCATACTCAAAAACTCACCATTTTGATAACTTTAGATGGGACATGCCTTATGAACAGACTGACCGAGTTTGAAGTCGATCAATCAAAAATTTCTAGGAGGAGTTCGATCAAATGTGAAGGCTGTAAACGGCAAAAATGGGGGTCAAAATCCAAACTTCAATCTAAAATGGCCGACTTCCTGTGGGGTTTAGACCATGGCTCCAAGAGACTTTTTTTTACATCCTGACAAGGTGCACATGTATACCGAAGTTTCGTAATTGTAGGTTAAAGCATGGCTTGGGGCTGATCGTTTAAAGTTTTCTAGGGGGCGCTATAGAAAAAATTAGGCAACGCCCACCAATTGTTGTGATGGATTCCTGTCAGGGACTGGCAGAGGACCCATCATAGTGAGTTTGGAGCAACTCGGCCCGAAACTCTGGAATTGAGAGCCAAACGTATGGCAGTGGCGTTACAGGTCACTTCGCCACGCCGCCACGCCCACCTGCTCCATCCTAGCTGGTCAGGGTTGGAATCCTCAACACACCAACATGTCTTCTGTCTCTGGGCACAGTTTCATGGTGATGAGGTCAAAGGGGTCGGATAGCGACCGTTCACAGTAAAATATGACACTTCCTGTTCTCAGGGGGCGTGGCCTAAGTGATGTCATCATTCGACCATTGGGTATTGTAGGAGACCTGATGATGATCAATCACAGTGACTTTGGTGCTTCTGTGAGTTTCTGTGTAGGAGATATAACAGTTTATTTTTTTATGGCGAGTCGGTGAACTTTGACCCCTTCTAACCCCCCTTCAGCATACTCAAAAACTCACCATTTTGATAACTTTAGATGGGACATGCCTTATGAACAGACTGACCGAGTTTGAAGCCGATCAATCGAAATCCCTAGGAGGAGTTCGATCAAATGCGAAGGCTGTAAACGGCAAAAATGGGGTCAAAATCGGAACTTCAATCTAAAATGGCCGACTTCCTGTGGGGTTTAGACCATGGCTCCAAGAGACTTTTTTTTACATCCTGACAAGGTGCACATGTGTACCGAGTTTCGTAATTGTAGGTTAAAGCATGGCTTGGGGCTGATCATTTAAAGTATTCTAGGGGGCGCTATAGAAAAATTAGGCCACGCCCACCAAATGTAGTGATGGATTCCTGTCAGGGAGTTGATCAGGATCCATCATAGTGAGTTTGGAGCAGCTCGGCCCGAAACTGTGAAATTGAGAGCCAAACGTATGGCAGTGGCGTTACAGGTCACTTCGCCACGCCGCCACGCCCACCTGCTCCATCCTAGCTGGTCAGGGTTGGAATCCTCAACACACCAACATGTCTTCTGTCTCTAGGCACAGTTTCATGGTGATGAGGTCAAAGGGGTCGGATAGCGACCGTTCACAGTAAAATATGACACTTCCTGTTCTCAGGGGGCGTGGCCTAAGTGATGTCATCATTCGACCATTGGGTATTGTAGGAGACCTGATGATGATAAATCACAGTAACTTTGGTGCCTCTGTGAGTTTCTGTGTAGGAGATATAACAGTTTATTTTTTTTATGGCGAGTCGGTGAACTTTGACCCCTGCTAACCTCCCTTCAGCATACTCAAAAACTCACAATTTTGATAACTTTAGATGGGACATGCCTTATGAACAGACTGACCGAGTTTGAAGCCGATCAATCGAAATCCCTAGGAGGAGTTCGATCAAATGCGAAGGCTGTAAACGGCAAAAATGGGGGTCAAAATCGGAGCTTCAATCCAAAAATGGCCGACTTTCTGTGATACTTGCACTATGACATTAATTGTAAATTTTGAGCATCTTGGGGAGCTCTACAAGTGTACCAAATTTCATGTCTCTACGATAAAGTAAGTGAATAGCAAAGGGTCCTTTGAAAATTGCTAGGTGGCGCTACTGAGCCATTTCCTGTGTGATTTTTGCAATGACCTTAAAATATGAAATTTTTAAACAGGCTTAAGGCCTCTGCCAAGTTTGGTGAGTTTTTTGAATATGATAAAGCCCCCCCAAAAAGGCCCCTCTTTTGGGTGGAAGAATAATAATAATAATAATAATAATTAAAGCCACAAGTGGCATCGGGCGGCCCTCGCAGCCAAGCGCCGCTCCGGCCTATTGGCCACCGCGGAGAAACTAGCAACCTCCTGCCGCCAGCCACCACAGAAGCTCTAACGCAGCTTACAGCACCTCCACTCGCACGGCACCCGGAAGCTGTTGCGCAGATTCCAGCACCGCGCCCACATGCCAACGCAGAAGCCGTTGCGCAGTTTCCGCGCCCGTCCACCAGGCGGTACGCATCGATGCGTTCGGCGGCGCTCCCTGACGACGCACAAAAAATGTGGTTCAGATTGGCGCATTTAGTGAGGAGATATAGCTGGTGTATTAACCTAGGGGGCGCAGTGGAGTCAAATTACATTTCAATGCTGTTGTGCTTCTTAGAGGTCAATAAAGGTCATACATATTCAGTTTGGTGCCAGTCGGATGATCCATGAGTGATTTGTAGCCGATCTTATGCACATGGCAAAGAACTGCAGTTCGCCATTTCTACACCCAAATGCGGTTCAGTCAGCAGCCAGCATTCCACAGAGTTAATCATTTTATCATTTTAAGTCAGTTTTCAGATCATGAAACTCATATAAATGATAGAATAACAGTAAAATATACAGTAGAAAAAACAGGTCACTCTATGCTAAAAGTGGGCGGGGCTAACGGCTGCACGAAACCGCGGAAGCTGTTGCTAGATTCCAGCACTGCGCCCACATGCCAACGCAGAAGCCGTTGCGCAGTTTCCGCGCCCGTCCACCAGGCGGTACGCATCGATGCGTTCGGCGGCGCTCCCTGACGACGCACAAAAAATGTGGTTCAGATTGGCGCATTTAATGAGGAGATATAGCTGGTGTATTAACCTAGGGGGCGCAGTGGAGTCAAATTACATTTCAATGCTGTTGTGCTTCTTAGAGGTCAATAAAGGTCATACATATCCAGTTTGGTGCCAGTCGGATGATCCATGAGTGATTTGTAGCCGATCTTATGCACATGGCAAAGAACTGCAGTTCGCCATTTCTACAGCCAAATGCGGTTCAGTCAGCAGCCAGCATTCCACAGAGTTAATCATTTTATCATTTTAAGTCAGTTTTCAGATCATGAAACTCATATAAATGATAGAATAACAGTAAAATATACAGTAGAAAAAACAGGTCACTCTATGCTAAAAGTGGGCGGGGCTAACGGCTGCACGAAACCGCGGGAAGCTGTTGCTAGATTCCAGCACTGCGCCCACATGCCAACGCAGAAGCTGTTGCGCAGTTTCCGCGCCCGTCCACCAGGCGGTTTGCACTGATGCGTTCGGCGGCGCTCCCTGACGACGCACAAAAAATGTGGTACAGATTGGCGCATTTAGTGAGGAGATATAGCTGGTGGATTAACCTAGGGGGAGCAGTGGAGTCAAATTACATTTCAATGCTGTTGTTCTCCTTAGAGGTCAACAAAGGTCATACATATCCAGTTTCGCACCAGTCGGATGATCCATGAGTGATTTATAGCCGATCTTATGCACATGGCGAAGAACTGCAGTTCGCCATTTCTACAGCCAAATGCGGTTCAGTCAGCAGCCAGCATTCCACAGAGTTAATCATTTTATCGTTTTAAGTCAGTTTTCAGATCATAAAACTCATAAATGATAGAATAACAGTAAAATATACAGCAGAAAAAAACAGCTCACGCTATGCTAAAAGTGGGCGGGGCTAACGTGATGTCATGAAGTCACCATGTAAATGTGTTCTGCAGAGAGAATTAGGAAGTCTGGTGCAGCTGTCATCTTGCATTTGGAAGTTATTTAATCTTCATCTTTCATGGCAAATATTCAGTTTCACACTAAGCCACGCCCACATGCTTTCATGCTAACTACAACTTAGATTTAATGCAGTGCAATTTCAACCTTCTACTAAAAATCAGAGGAACATTTTAAAGTTGAAGATGTTCCAGTTAAATAAATAATAAACCAAGGGCAAAGCACATTAGCAGAGCACAGTTAACTCTCAGCACATTAGAACAATAGCACAGGCTCAATCCCAGCCATTAATTAGGTATTAATCACAGGAAGCGCTACAACTAAATATTATAACCCCAATCACTCGTTAATAAGACACTTAGGATTTTTTTCTTAGCTCTTTCAAACGAAACTTTAAACCAGGGGTCACCAACCCAGTCGCCTGCAGGGACCTTTTTCAGTCGCCCGCGGAGCTACTCCTAAAAATAGCCATTATAATTATGGAGCACTACCAAAAAATAATTTAATTAAATGTTTTTTTCATTGAAGTAATAACGCTTTGACGTTTATATTTAGAGTTCAAACGAGGGAAATGATAAAAACATTTAGCAGGAAAGAGTATAAAAGTCTTTCCTGCTGTTAAAGTTTAGAACTGCAGGCGCCTGCAGGAAACTGTTGAGCGCAGCAGCGCCTGCAGCTGCACTCTATGCATCGTCACATTTTCCTTTAAGTAAACAAAGAAAATAATAACTTCTGGAGTTTTTATTATTTAACCCTATTTACTATTAACAAAACTGTGAAGAAAAAATAAATAAATTGTTCCAAAACATCTTATTCGTAGCGCGCATCGCAACACCTGAACCTGGGAATCAACACCGTCCTCTTTCCGTGAACCTCATGGAGAGGCTTCGCTTCATGTCTATATTATTTAGCTCGTCTGGAAAAAGAAGTCCGCTGCTCTTGTGTTTTAGGCATATTTATTTGCAGCATTTCCTGTGATAAATACCTAATTAATGGGTGGGATTCAACCTGTGCTACTGTTCGGATGTGCTGAAAGTTAACTGTGCTCTGCTAATATGCTTTTCCCCTTGTTTATTACTAAGCGTAACAACAAACGATGCTCAATGTATGAAACTGGATGTATGAAACACAATATTCAGTATATTCAATTATTAAAGCGCTCGTTAGCTTTAAAAACGTTGCATGCCTGAATGGACTCGGTTAGCATCGTCCCTCTGTGTTCCAAAACATGACGGCTCCTATAATCAGCGTTGCTCACCGAGAGTTACGAAGTTTTTAAACAATAAAACTGCTCCAACTCCGCTTCAACAATCCGCTCCGGCTCACGTGCGAGGTTCGGCCCAAAAACCCAAGCAAAACGTTGAGCGTGGTCCGGTTCTGTTGCTCCAAAGTCCGTGCAAAATGTTCAGGAAAAGTTAGCAGGTCCAACTGTTAGCAAAAAAAAATTACAGTCCACAGCAGAACAGTACGAACCTCGACCATGAACGGCAGCCGGCCGGCTGACAGAACGTATTAGCTTAAAGACACAGCTCTCCCACACTCTTCGCGGCCGCACGCCTGTCGATGTTTGTCATTGGTGGAGTAAGACTGACCCCTACTGTCGAAATCCATCATCTTTATCCGTGTGCTGAAAGAGCGTTGTTTAATTGGTGGAGTAAGACTGACCCCCTACTGTCGAAATTCATCATCTTTATCCCTGTGCTGAAAGAGCGTTGTTTCATTGGTGGAGTAAGACTGACCCCAAGTGGCGAAATACGGAAATGGTTTCTAAACAGTCACTGCTGATGAATGAAGTCCTTTCTTTGACCCCCTGCTAACCTTCAGCATACTCAAAAACTCACCGCTTTTGATAACTTTAGATGGGACATGCCTTGTGAACAGACTGACCGAGTTTCAAGCCGATCAATCGAAGTCCCTAGGACGAGTTTGATCAAATACAAAGGCTGTAAATGGCAAAAATGGGTTCAAAATCTGAACTTCAATCTGAAATGGCCGACCTCCTGTGGGGTTTAGACCATGGCTCCAAGAGACTTTTTTGTACGTCCCGACAAGATACACATGTGTACCAAGTTTCGTAATTGTAGGTTAAAGCATGGCTTGGGGCTGATCATTTAAAGTTTTTTTAGGGGGCGCTATAGAAAAATTAGGCTACGCCCACCAATTGTTGTGATGGATTCCTGTCAGGGAGTGGCAGAGGACCCATCCTAGTGAGTTTGGAGCAGCTGGGCCCAAAACTCTGGAATTGAGAGCCAAACGTATGGCAGTGGCGTTACAGGTCACTTCGCCACGCCGCCACGCCCACCTGCTCCATCTTAGCTGGTCAGGGTTGGAATCCTCAACACAACAACATGTCTTCTGTCTCTGGGTAGAGTTTCATGGTGATGAGGTCAAAGGGGTCGGATAGCGACCGTTCACAGTAAAACATTACATTTCCTGTTCTCAGGGGGCGTGGCCTAAGTGATGTCATCATTCGACCATTGGGTATTGTAGGAGACCTGATGATGATCAATCACAGTAACTTTGGTGCTTCTGTGAGTTTCTGTGTAGGAGATATAACAGTTTATTTTTTTATGGTGAGTCGGTGAACTTTGACCCCTGCTAACCCCCCTTTAGCATACTCAAAAACTCACCATTTTGATAACTTTAGATGGGACATGCCTTATGAACAGACTGACCGAGTTTGAAGCCGATCAATCGAAATCCCTAGGAGGAGTTCGATCAAATGCGAAGGCTGTAAACGGCAAAAATGGGGTCAAAATTGGAGCTTCAATCCAAAATGGCCGACTTTCTGTGATACTTGCACTATGACATTAATTGTAAATTTTGAGTGTCTTGGGGAGCTCTACAAGTGTACCAAATTTCATGTCTCTACGATAAAGTAAGTGAATAGCAAAGGGTCCTTTGAAAATTGCTAGGTGGCGCTACTGAGCCATTTCCTGTGTGGGCGCTACTGAGCCATTTCCTGTGTGAAACTTCCTTAACGCGTCCGCCAAGTTTGGTGAGTTTTTTGAATATGATAAAGCCCCCAAAAAGGCCCCTCTTTAGGGGGGCAGAATAATAATAATAATAATAATAATAAGAAACAATACAGATACAATAGGCCTTCGCAGCGCTTAGCTGCTCGGGCCTAATAAATGCACAAACAAAGCAGGACTTTTAAAAAACAAACCTTGTTGAATTGATCCTGGGGAGTAAAAGCGAGTTCCCTCAGGATAAATGCAACTTCCTCTGCTGAAAGAAAAGTTGTAAAACTTCCTGGCAGGATGTGGGATCAACTCATCGGCTTGTTTTCACTCCATGTCGCTGAAATTTAAGCTACTGGCTGCTTTTATCAGCACTTTTCTTGTCATTTAGTCTAATTTCCTCCATAACAGAAGATAAAATAAAAACACCACAAGGCAGCAAACCAGAAGCAGAACAGCAGATGCTTTTATTTTGGAAGGAAGAAGCAGGAAATGCAGGAGAAAAAGGGAAAAAAGACGAAGTTTATCCTTCTGCGACCTGCCATGACTTTTAGGAGAATATAAACGATGTCAGTGACTTTGGTCCTTTAAATCACACGAGTCAAACTCAGGGCTCAGGGGCCAAATCCGGCCCGCCGGAAAGCCTTATGTGGCCCAGAAAGGGCACGTGAATAAAACCTTGAAAACATTCAAAAATTATTTTTGATCAATCAAATGAAAGTGGTTTTCAATGGAAGAGGGTTAAAAGCTCTGAACTCTCCTTAGGAGTTTGACTTTTTTCTCAGAATTTTCCAAAATTATTCTGACTTTAATCGTCAAAGATGGAAATTTGAAATTTTGAGAAAAAATAATTCTGAAGAAAAACAGAGGAATCATCTAGGAGAAAAATGTGAAATTCTGAGAAAAAAAAGTCAGAATATGAGAATAAAAATGTTCAGAATTCTCAGAAGAACAGAGAAAATTTTAACCTTGTAGTTTATCAGTTTATAATTCTGGATTTAAGCAGAATGATTTGGATCAAAACTCAGACTTCTGAGAAAAGATAAGCGTTCTGGAGGGAAAAAAACATTTTTTTTCTTAGAAAAGTGAAAATTTCAGAAAAAATTTTCAGAATTTCAGAAAAAAATAAGACTTCTGGAGGTAAAAAATACATTTTGAGAAAAAGTGAAACTATTTACATTTTCTGACTTTAGAAGTCATAAAATTTAAGCCAAAACTAATTTATGTTTTCAGTGGCAGTAATTTTCTTCCATAGTTTCAGATGTTTCTGCTAAATTACATCAGTGTGACATGATGTTCAATGTTATTTAACTTGAAGAAGTGCAAAGGCGGCTATTTACTCAAAAGTTAGAGGTTTATTTTTTGGTTTTATGAAGACCAGCCCTTTAAGGACGTTCATAATCTGCTTTAAATATAAAAAAAACCCCACCTCAATGGGTGTAGGTGAGTTTTTCCCTCTCTCAGCCGTTTTCCTGGCTGTGAAACCTGCACTCTGGCATATTTTAAAAGCCGTCGCATCTAATCCGCTCGCAGCTTAGATGCGACGGCTGTGATTAGCTCGGGGAGAAAAAGGCCCCCTTGTTGACAGCTAAGAAGGCGGGAGAAAGCCAGACTCTCAGTGAAATCACAGGAATAATAACTCCATACCTGCATATTAAGCTGGAGGCATGCGACGGAGCAAAATAACAAAACAAAGCACAGTTGTTAATAACAGGAGCAGAACAGGTTAGCATGTGGGCGAGCTCTGACGGCGAGATGAGGATCATTCTTCTCCCACAAAAGATAATTATGTAAATCAGGGAGCGGGCTTTAAAGGGGGATTTTGCACAAACAAACCCGGACCGCGACACAGAACCTGCTGCACGGAGCTTTTCACAGGCGATTAAATGTCGAAAAGAGAAGACAAACTTATTTATCCTGCACAGGAAACGCTGTAAAAACAAGCTGCTGATGAATTATCAGAGGAGGAACACCACAAAAACGCGTTTTATGTTCAACAGTCATGTGCACTTTGGTTTAATAAACCAATACCATTTCAGACTCTGTTTTTAGTCTTGAAGTTAAACTAACAGGTAAAACTACATGATCAGATAAGAGTTCAATACTAAAGCAGTGTAAAATCTGCCTTCAAACTAATTTAAATTCAGCAGAAAGGTCACCTCACTCAAGCGTTTCCCTTCGGATAACAAACAAGAGGAAAGTGCAAACAGGAAGGCTAATTAATAAACCCGACTTGGCTGACTTACTCCAGAGATCTGACAGGGGTGTGCTCCATGCAGGAGTCGGCTCGGCCAACCGGCTCGATTCGCCCGTTCTCATCCTCCCGGCTCTCCTCCTCCTGCAAAACAAAACAACCAAGGTTGGAGAGAAAGAAGACCGACCTCTGCTGCATGCCAAGGTTTCCTTCATATGTCTGAGGATTGCCTCAGATTACAGAGATTAATAACTGCAGTGAGTTATGAATCTGTGGGGATCCAGCAGATTTAGCGTTACAACTTCTGGCAGCAGGCAGCTGTCCTTGGCAGCTTCCTGCTAGAAATTAGCTTAGCTTTTATTAGTTAATTTTGCTGCAGTTTGTTTGTTTCTGCAGGGAAAAAAAACAGTCGACAAAATAAAATCTTGGATTTTTTTCATTGCCTGATCCGACTTTAATCGATTTCTTTTCCTCGCTTACTTTTCTAAAAAAGAAATTACAAGTAACAGAAACATTTTCAAAAAGTGGCTTTAATTTCAATCAGTCCTTTTGGAAGTTATGTGATGGGCTATTAGCGCCAGGCTATGAGATATTTTGCTTAATTAAAAGAATATAGTCACAATATTAGCAAAGAAAAAAGGCAATTTTACTACAAGAATGCTTAAAATTGTTTGATTAACATTTAAAAAAAAATAAAAGTAGGATAATTTATTTTTTGTTGATTTTTGCATGGCTGTTTTCATAAATTTACAATTTCATTCTCCTGGAATTACAACTTTACTGTGGTATTAGTTCAATTATCATGTTTTAATTTTCCATATTACCTCGTTTTACTGTGTTCTTGTAACATTGCGACTTTATTCTCGCATCACTTTGACTGTATTCCTCAAATATTCTAACTTTATTTAATAGAAAAGGATCAGCCCGGCCCCAACCCTTCATCATAGAGCCGACTGGAATTCAAAGTCCAAATCAATTAAAGAAACTCATCAAACAAGATGGCCGCCACGGATGCAGTGACATCACTCTGAACTATGGAAACCCAACGAATGCATTAATAAAAAAAAGTCCAGATGAATCAATAAAACGTATTGATTAGTCGCCCAGTTCCAGTTTTGCCTCCTTCTGATCACCTCAATCGTCAGCGGATTCAAACTCCAGCTCTGCGTCAAACCCTGAAGCCTCTGATTAAGAACAAGTGGCCCCTGCAGCCCCGGAGGACGGTGTGAATAATTTAACTGTAGCTGTTTAGTGTCGCTGCTATAGGCACCTGCTGGGGCCACAGTCAGTGTTTTTTGATACCCTGAAGAAAAAGACACATATTCATCTGCTTGATGTGCATCTAGTCTGGATTCTGTGTCAAACCTTTTGAATATTAATTAAACGGAATGAAATTTAAACGCAGTTGAATGTGTCATTATTGTAAAAATGGATTGACAGAACGGCTTTGATGCAGTGAATCAAAATGACAGAATGAAAGAATCTAACGTTGTAACTGATCCGACCGAAACCTGTCGCAACAAGCAGAACATCAATTAACCGCATGATAAATGAAAATGAGCTGAATAATTTCCATTTTTCTCTTTTCTCTCTCTTTCAACAAAAGTCTTCGGTCTGTTGTTTTGGTCTCATCCATGTAGATTCATATTATTTGTTGCTTCTGTTGTTTTATTTATTTATTTTGGATATTTAAATGATCTTCCAGTTCCAGTGTTAAATGTTCATTAGAATATAAAGTTTATTGATCTTTGAGGATGTGTTTATTATTATTACCGTTATATTACTTGAAAATGGTCTCAAAACAACAATAATATTGTTTATTGTATCATTTTTCTCATGATGACAGGCCTGGTCCTACCTTCACTGGTCAACAAGCCAGAATCTCTGAACGCTTCATCTTTGCAGAACAACTTTGTGAATTACTGCCCCCTAGAGTTGGCAGCATGCTATTGCTAGGATAAATACAACCTTATGTCAGATTTCTTCTCCATGTTGCCTCCAGTCATCCTTTTAAACGTGTTAAAATCCTCAAACCCGACTGATCGGAACCCAGAAACGAAGCTGATTGGCAAACCTGCAGACGCCAGGAGTTGCAGACTGGAGGAGGTCTTCCTAACGTATAAAAATACATGCCCTTCAAACGGTCTCCCGTCTTCAGACTCTCATCGCCTTTGTTCTCCTCACCCGTCACACTGTGTGTATATGTTTGAACAGTCGAGTTGAGCACGCACCCACACACACACACACACACACTCAGAGGGCACAGTGAGTAGAAAAACGAGAAGCAGAGGGAAAAAAAAAAAAAAAGGTCATTAAAATTTCAGGGCGACACCGGAGAGGAGAGGAGAGACGAGCAGCAGCAGCAGCGGCGGCGGCAGCGGCGCGGCTCAGACCTCCCCGGCAACTGGCCTCATCAGTATGAAAATGAGCCTGCCGTTACCGTGGCTGCCGTACGGTTGCCATGACACTTTGGTTGCCTGGAGGACATGCCGCTGCAGGGCGGTGGATGAATGCGGGCGTGTGTGTCAAACAGGGTGCAAGGACTTTTGACTGGGAGGAGAAAACCTGAGGCGACGTCTCCGCTCAAGATCCAGAGATTTAAGTGTTTATGGGATGAAAAACATGTAAATATCTGTCATTTATAGCTGTTTTAAATTCAGATTTGACCTTTCTTCTTCTAGATTGGATATTTGCATCATTTTGACTTCCTAAGTGTCTTCAGCTAACATAACATGAAACAGTATAAACTTCATAAGCAAAACTCCAGAGATGTGTCCTAATCTGTCTCCAAAAAGATGTAAATCTCACATAATGAGTAAAGTTTCTCTAATAATCAAGAAAACATTAATGAGTAACAATAGGCTATGATGTTGAACTTTAAATTTAAAACGGGATTTTGTTCGTATTTATTATTGTAATTTATTAAGAATCGCCAAACTCTTTGTGTCATTATTATTGCAACGACAAAAAAGATTATTCGAAAAAACTGAAGCCAGTTTAAAGGCAAATGAATAATAATTTGGATTTTCTTTCTCCTACCTTGTTGTGTAAAAATAATCTTTCAATGCAGTAACTTAACTATGAAAATATTGGTAAATTCAGCCTGTAAGAATATCATTTTCGATGCCACTAAAACGGCACTTAGTGCGCTATAAAGTTTCACGTGGTTAGAGCGAAACAGATCTTCTTTCTAGATCCTCCAGCATCTTCGTTTGGCCACGTTTTTCTCTTCCTCTCAGGTTATTTAGTTTTTTTTAACCGGGTTTAGTTCTGGGAAATGAGGCGGCAAAGTAAAAGCTTGATATCGTGTCTGGTTTGGTATCTGTGCGTTGATTTGAGCCACATGTTTTGGATTATTATCCTGTGGAAACACCCCATTTTTCACTGCAAAAACACAATCCTACCAAGTGTTTTTGTCCAGTTCCCAGTGCAAATACACTTGAAATAATGCTTGTTTTAATAATTCCTTATTGGCTCCATTGGGAGATTATTTCACAAGATATTTTCAACCTGTTACGAGTTAAATCATTTGCTAACAGATTTAAAACAAGCTCTTCTAGTTTGCTGAAAAGTTACTTAAAAGTTTGTTTTGCTTATTTCAAGAGTAATAAGATATTTTCTGTAGACAAAAAGTACTGGAAGGTTTTCTGTTTCTGAAGCTTTGAGCCATTTTCCATTTACTGCCAAATACCAGGAATTTTATTTAAAATCTCCTGCTATTTGTGTTTTTAAATCTAAAAAGAAAAATGTATTCAACTGTATATTTTCTCAGCTTGTCTGATGGATACAGTTAATCCTTATAAAGTATATTTCTTATACAAAGTGGGGTTGATGTCTGATAAATGGAGGAATGAAAGGTTATGAACTTTACCAGGAGTTATTAGTTTTGATTCCAGTGACTGTGTATCGGATCGGTGTCGGCCGATACTCAACCTTAGACGTCTGTATCGTATCGGAAACGGATAATATTAGTTTCTCCGCTTTCTGTGCCGGAAAGATGCATTTCTACCTATTTTAGATCCGTTTCTTTTTCAGCGTGAGAATTTGCTCCTGCAATTAAACAATCTTTACAGGGAATGCCAAGCAGTGCGGCAGATGCTGAGTTTTAATCTAGAAAGGAAATGAAGCAAAAGCTGCTGCTGTTTCAGGGTAATTATAAGTTTTAAGCTGCTTTGTTGCCGACAGACTCCTGACTTTAGCAGCTGTGGAACAGCAACGAGTGGAACAATAAAACTCCAAGTGCTCCAACTTCTGGCTGAAAAGTCCAGCTGGAGACACTCGGAGAGACACGCCGCCATCAGCACGACGCCCACTCCCGAGGCAGATTGATGGCCGCTTTAATAATTCAGGGTTAATGGCGAGCAGAGGAGGCAGCCAGGTAGGCCGGGCTACGAGTGTTTTCCAGCCGAGTCATTGTTTGTTTCCTGGATGTGCCGGGGGAAGAAGGCAGAGCCGGGGGCTCATTAAAGATTAATGGGAGATCCATCGGGGCCTGTCCTTTCTTTCTCTCAGAGTAAATGAAGTGGTTCTGTGGACCTAAGGAAGAGACTCGGTGCAGTAATGAAGTGCTACCTGCTCCTCCTTTTCTTGCTACTTTGATCTTGCATGTGGATGAATGCAAACGCATCCAGCTTTTTGAAAAACAAACCACTAAACCAGGTCAAAACATCAGAATCTATTAGTTTCTTGATTTGAAACTAATGGGAATAATAAGTATTCCTTTCCTCAGACTCACTGGGAATAATGCGATTGGACAATCGGGTCTCTGAAATAGTTGAAACTTAAAAATACTTGATTAAAGTTTTATACAAACTTCCTCAAAGAGTTGCTGTAGATTCTGATGGCTGCTGGCAGGAAGAACCTCCTGTAGCAGTCTGTGTTACAGTGACTCTGATAAAGCTTCTGACTGAAGCTGCTGTTGTCTGATGAAGAGGAAGATCAGGTTTTTGTCTAATACTGGGTGAAATAACAACTAATGAGATAAAATAAGATAAATACATACACTGTCTTTTATTTCATTGTTTATTTGGAATAAATATACATTTTAAATAAATGTTTAAATTGCTTAATTTATTTCATAATTGGTGGAAAAACTTAAATACATCACAAAATAACATTATGAAGGAGTATTTGCTTTTAATTAACAATATTTTCTTATTCATAAATGGTGAAAAATAAAAGTTTCTGAAATATGTAAAGGTAGTTTTGGAAGATAAAACACCATTATGAAATAATAATAAAAATAAATAAATAAACGCAGTGACAAAAATAAGCTCCTAATATGAAAAAAACTAATTTTTACGTAGTTTTTATTTCATGGGGCCTATATTTATTTGACGGAGTATTTTTCAATTATTTATATTTTTAATTTCATCAAATAAAACTTTAAATAAAATATGAAATAAATAAAACTGTGACCAACTCAGCTCCTCCATTAATACAAATATTTTTACTTAATTATTCGTTTTGATGGAGTATATTAATTGTTTATTACTTACAGTATTTATTCATCTAATTGAATAAAACTCTCCCTATTTATCATCAGTGACCGATAACCTCAGAATTTGGAGTAAAAGCTGAAATCCCTCCAGTTTCACTCAAGAACTTTAAAAGTTTATATGAAATACGTTGTGCTCAGAAAGAGAGAGTAAACACGGGTGTTTGGGTCAGAGAGTGTTTGACCCTTTCACAGAAAGCAGCAAGAAACAACGACTCAAACACTCAACTCCCTGCAGGTGAGCACTTTGCTGATCTGACAGAGGAGCCTTTACATTTCCACTCAACCCTTACAGAAAGCACTCAAAGCTCATCAAAAGCTCCCTGAGTGGACGATAAAACATCGCCGCGCAAAACTTTAATTATTGGAAAAATCCCAAACGTAAGAATAACCCAGAAGGCGTCGGCCTGAAAGCAGCCGGTAATTAATTTAAAGCCGAGTTTCATCCATTCGTAGACGAGTGTTGTGGTTTTTATTTAGAAACAGCTTGTGAAGGATCAAACAAACAAGGTGGGCCTCAAACGTTTAACTTACGGTGAATAACTGGGATCTTCCTACCACGTTTGACAGATGTCGATGCTCGACTCGCCGCAAGACCGCAGCGCATCATTAACAGCAACGCTCCAATCCCTGCGCTAATTCAATTAGTCTCTCTGGAAGACAGTTTGATAATGAGATCCCAATGAGCGGACGGCGTCGTCAATAACCTCAGGATTCACTGAGCCGCGGGGACGTCGTCAGGGATTTCCCTCTCAGAGCAGCGTTTCCTGTTTGGGTTTGAAGATGCAGCCCTCGCTGTTCTCCAAAAGAGTTTACTATTCCTCCACGTTTTTACATCTGTAGGTTTCAAATGTTGGTTGTTTTGGAACAGAGTGACTAAATGCATAACATTAAGGCTTATCTTGTAACGAAGAACAAAGAGTTTGCTTCATCGACAGACGACAGGAGGATGCTGCCACCAGTGCTGCGTTTTCGTTAAAATGTGCGCAAAACTTTGCGAATATTTCCATTAATTAAGACATTCAATTAAAATCCCACAGATTTGTCATTAAAAACGAGTCTTCTTCGTCTTCTACATGGTTTGAGCCAGTAGAAACATCCAGTTGTTGATCATGTGTTTCCACTGCAGTTTCACAAAATAAACAATTTTTAAACGGCTAAAAAAGAAATCCCACCTCATCCTTTAAACCAAAAACGTTTCATCAATAATTCCATAAAAGCTGCGACTTTTATAAAGACATTTTTTTTTACGCATTTGTTACAATATCTGACAGCTTGGTAAGAAACAGATAATCTATGAGAAAAGTAAAAAATGCAAAACAGAGCTCCTCCACCTTCCCTTAGTGCCAACAAGAAACAACCAATCAGAGACAGGAGGCGGGTCTTAACGCTGTCAATCATGCCTGTGTCATCCCCCAACATCTCTGCAGACCCCAAACATTCTGGACACAAACCGTTTAGACTTTTACCGTAAGATTGGCTTTACAGACGCTTGTTAAAGAGAATATTAATCTCAAATGTCACCATAAGTCATGATTTGACCTAAAGGCAGACGTCAGATATGATGGGGAGAATTATGGAAGTCATAATGAACAAGAATCAACCCTATAAATATCAACTCTCACACCCAAAAAACCAAACCAGAGCACCAACCAGCTGTGTGTGTGCTCGAATTTTACTGTCTTTCATTTGGTAGCAACTTCATTTCAGCAACAATTCCTCAAAATAAGCTCCGCAGTCGAAGCCCAAAGCCTCAGCAGTAATCTCAGACGTTTTTAAACTCAGTTTCAGCGTCGGCATAAATCTCTCAAGGGGTTGGATCTCACTTTATTATACCAAACAGTTGTATCCTGCAGATGATACGGAGCAATGCATCAGAAAACAGATTTCTTTTCCGCAGAGTGCAGAGGAGATAAAGTGAGTGATGGGACAGAAAACAGGAAAAGCAGAGAGACGGAGAGAATGACAGACGCGGGGCGCAGGCAAAGACAAACCGCAACATTCCCAGGATGAACGACAGGTGGGAGGCTTACGACTTCAAATGTGAAAGGATTCTCTGCTTTTCTTTTAGTTTTAGAACAAAAGCTGCAGTTTAAAAATCTGCAAAAACAACGTGAGGAAGACTCGAAGCCGGCATCAGAATATGAGCTTGAAGTTGTCCTGCCAGACCGTCAGTTCCCGTAACAACACGAGAAAAGAAAAATACCAAAACTCATAAAAGCGCACATAAGGCCAGTGAGACCTCGCACAGAGTAAAGAGTTTATGGTATCCAAAACACTCCATGTTGGTATAGTTCAATGAAAAATTATAGCTACAACAAAGCATTTTCCTTTCACTGGCTTTTAAAAAAAATATATAATAGCTTGTAGGACCACAAACATTTAGCAATGTTTCTCGGACACATCACTGCACCACTAATTTATTACACTTGGCTAAATACTGCAAGGATATTGAATAAAGATCTTTTTTGTAGAGAAAACTGTATAAAATTGGGAATAACAGGTCACCAGTTTTGCAGTATTTTAGATTTTTACAGCTACCATAAACACTCTGTGTGCATATTAACCTGAAACAGACTCAATGTTCCCAGATTTATAGCAACAGCAGTTTCTGCTGCTGCACGTCGTTTCATCAGGCGATGAGTGGACCTGGGTGGGCTGCGGCTGCTCATGCAGCTTGTTGCAAGATGCACCATTTACCAGGACGGGACTCCCAACGGAGCTGCAGCTCCGCAGCGAAATGAGAGGTGAAGCCGGCTGAACTGAGACGAGGCGGCTAACAGCGACGGCAAACCTCTCTCACCGAGGACGAGATGTCAGAAGGAGAATGTTTCTCTAAAAAAACGGCTTCTTCGAACGTTTACTTCCATTTGCAGCAGAAAACAAATGAAAGTGAAGATCTGATAAGGTAAATCGATTATTTCTTCAGTCGATTCAGATCTATAATGTCACTTTCCCCTTATAATACCAGCTGTTTCCAAATCAGATGGGGGCGCTAGAGAGCAAAGTGAAGGAGAAAAGTGTTCATTAAAAGGTTTACATGCAAAATAAAGCAAAAATAATAAAACATCTTATTAATTTAATCTCAATTTTACCCCAACCAGCTTTTTGAAGCCTGTTCATGGCAGAATATGTGATGCAAGAATGACATCAAGATGTATGTCGGTATAAAACATCATCCTGTGCAGCATGCCTTCCTCGTAAAAGACATAAAACTGTCCAGCCTGATCCAACACTCGCATTCAGGTTGCTTTATTCCCTTTAACTGCATGCTGAAGCATTTAACCGCTGTCACAATAAAAACAAGACTGCAGTTAGAGCGTCAACAGCATGGCCGCTCTGTCAACTGATTTTATACCTGATGCAGCAGCTAAAGGGTTTTAAAGTTAGCAGGACAAATTAGAGCCTCAGTGGAAGTTAATAAGTTACTCAAGTTAATGCAACAATTTACCGCTGAACTCTGATTGTGAATCTCTAACACAACTTCCAGGTTTCTGGACTGAAACTGGAGTACCCGGAGAAAACCCAAACCTGCGCAGGGAGGAACTGCATCAGCTCTGAAACCAAACCTGGAGTATTTTTATGTTGCAGATGGAGAATTATGCATTTCTTCCAGTGGGCAAGATCTTGTCTGCTCACCAGACTTTTAGTAATCCGCGCCGTTCCTGTTCTGTCGTATCGCTTCCTCTGATCACAGCCGCTGTTGTCGTCCGTTTCATCCCGTCTTTGATCGTTTTATAAACCGCTGATAAACTCTCTTGTTCATAAACCCGCCGAGCGCAGCGGCTTTACATATCTGAGATTTTCATCTCTGATTTGCCGCTTTGCTGCGCGCAACTCTGAACCTTCAGAAGCCTCAACAGGTGGATTTGGTTTCTGCAAACACCTGCCATCTGTCCAACACGATCAGGCCGCTCTTCTGGCGTAATTAGACTTGGGTAGCAGGTGACGAACACGTCGTTTTAAGGCTGCGCAGGTTTGTGTAGCTGGAGAAGCCCCTCAGGTGAACGTTTCACCCTGGAGACGAAGAGAGACGCCTTTCATCTCCCTGCTCCACGTTTCCCCATCAGGTCCCTCCCAGCTGGAGGGGAACCGCGCTGCAGCAGATCTCCAAAGATCAAATGTGATAACGAGAAGAAAAGCTCAGAGAGAGAAAAAACATGAGGGGAATGACAGAGACACTGATGTGAAGAAGATGGAGATTTACAGGTTTTGAGGGAAAACTTTATTCTTAATTTGAGGAAAGTTAAAATTCAGACGAAGATAGTTTAATTCTAAAAATTAAACTTTATATTTGAAGAAGACAATTCTTAAATCAGAGTTCATACACTTTCCCAGCAGTAAAATTTAAGCACTTTTCAAGCATTTTCAAGGTAAATTTTAACACTTTTCCAGTGCCTCACTTTGGAGTTAAAAACAATAAAAAAAAATCTCAAAAAGACTGAATCAATTCAATACTATATAATTTATTACTCTGATATTTATTCTACATTATGCAGCAGAGAAAAGTCTAACAAAAACATAATAAAGTGTTTTGAAATGTCTCACAGACAACATACAGCTGACAGGTCTGAGAACAAAACACTAACAAAAAAATAATGTTTGATATATAGGAAATAAGACGATCAATAAGTAATTGAGCAATGAGGAATAATATGTATTCATTACTTTGAAATAATTCTAACTAATCCTGTTAAGGATTTTCACATAAAACGTTCAAACATAATATAAAAAATAAAAAAATTATAAATATGTTTTCTGGTTTTTAGCAAATATAAATAATTTTTGGTAAAACTGACCTAAAACAAATAAATGTTAGTGAGATTTAACTTCAGACAGACAGGAAATTGGTTTAAATTATAAATAATGTTTTTCACATTTTAGCCATTATCCAAATGTTGGATTGCACTTGAATATCAAGCACCTTCACAGAAATCAGAGACTTTCTAAACCTTGGAAACGCCTAATTGAAATTTAATTGAAATTCAAATCATTTCAAGCCCAAACCTTGAATCTTCCTCTCTAAATTTGCTCTCTGCCTGTTTCCCCTTTTCAGAGAGAAACTCTCTACGAACTGTTCAAAGAAAAAATACGATTTGACATAGAAATCAGGCTGAGACGGGATGTCACCTCGTCTGGCAGATTTTTTATTTTGTTTTACCTTCTCTGTCCACACAGAAAAAAAAGGTTGAAAGCATCCAGGACTCTGGATGATTTAGAGATCAACAAAGAGAGATCACCAAAGTCACACAGACAGTTTCTGAGATGACAGAATCCAGCAGAAATGGTGTAAAATGGACACATTTCGATTTAGAGTGCAAAACATTACGATTATCCCTCCTAAAACTGGATTTTATCGCACCAGTGCCCAAGAAGCTCGTCTGATATTTTAGGAAATATTTGTGATGCACTCCACCTATAATCAATTCAGTATTTACAAATGTTTTTGTGGAAATGGTTTGTCTATTCTGACCCACAATCCTCACTTGTCCACCGCTAAGAACTCAAGAAGAAGAAAACGACGGTTTTGTACCCAATCATGCAGCAACGTGGCTAATCTCTGCTGACACTGAGCAAAAGCTGCTGGCGGCAGAAAATGGCGGCAGGCGCTCAGCTAGCTCGTTAAACTGCTTCCAGTGGCAGAAAGCAGTGGAAATGTCGCGAGCGCTATGCTAGCTAGCTAGCTAGCTAGCTGTGAAATCACAAATATGCGTACGGTACAGGCGAGTCTTTATCGTATCATTTAATATTTACAATAAAACAGAATTTCGACTAAAAAGCAAACCTGACAATGATTGGAAATATTATCTTTGCTACTTTCTCCACTGTTTGTTGTACAACATCAATAAATATCATTAAGTTGAAAATATTGTTAAATGTTATTCATCTGCGATGTTATATTTGCGTTGTAAATGTATTTACTGAGTGCAGTTTAGATATAAATCACAGTAAATGAATGTTTTTCAGGAGAAAATGTGCACAGTTGCATAGAAATAGCAAATAAATGGGTTTGTTAATCATAATCTTTATCAATAAAAGTATTGCGATAAAATTCTAAGTTCCGTTACACGGCTCTCGAAAGTGTTAGATAATCAACCGGCCAAGAGATCTAATCGATTCACTTGGGTTTCTTAATTGATATTGATCGCAATGCATGTTTGATAAATTAGATCTACTGGTTTCAGGTCTGAACTCCTGATTGGTTATTTTTGCAACATGCAGGAGCCACTTCATTAAGTTCAGAGTCTAAAAACCTTTAACTCTGCCTCGTATGCCGGCCACACGGTTTCTAAACAAGCAGCCTGGACACAAAGACCACAATTACTGATAGGTGCCACTAAATTACATCTGATGACGGAATATCAAAGGCAGAGAGTGAAGCTTATTGGAGGTGAGACGAAAGAGGAAAGCAGAGGAGTAAGTGGAGACAATGAGAGAAGATATAATGATCTAATGTGAAGCCTGGAAACGGAGCAGTGAGTAAGAAAAAAAGCTGTTAGGTGTGAGACACAACAATAAGGTTCACAATACAGATGGAAAAGTGAGAAGAGAGTCAGACTAAAGGCTCATTATAACAAGGTGACTGCAGATTAACACTGAAGTGTCCAGACATCTGCAAACACAAACGCACACCTACGGCATTTATCTGTGCATCCATTCACACACCACCAGCACATAGTACAAACAGAAGAGAAAACACACACACACACACACACACACACACACACACCAACCTGCAGGACTTCAGTAGCAGCTCCACAGCAGCACCTGCTGGCCACTCACTCTGCACCTACTCACACCCTGCCGCCCCTGAAAGGCTGCAGAGCTTCACTTTCATCCATCTAGCCTCCAAACACTCAACATGCATAGCTGAAACACACTCACAGCACACAGAGCCGGTCTGAGCATGCCGGTTTTCCTGTGCATTATGCATGCACATTCAGGTGAACGTTCACACAGTCTGAAGTGATTTATGAGCATATGGCTCAGGCCGGCATGATTTATCCCTCTAAAGCTACAGGGTGCACCTGAGGGACTCAACCCTCCGCCGCACGTTCGCGCTGCACGCAAACTTGTTAGTCTGAAGGCAGAGCCGAGCTGTAAGATGTTTGTAGCGCACACGCTTCCAGTGTAACTTTGTGCTCTGTGTATTTCAGCACTCCCGCATTGAAATGATGCATTTATTTTACACGTCAGGTCTGGAGGTGTCTGAGCGGAGTGTGTGCAGATGTTTCCACAAAGCTGTGAGGGATAACGCTGATCCTCTGCAGGCTAATAACCGAGGACGCAGCAGCAGCCGTGCAAACAAAAACCGAATCAAACTTCTGCTGACATTCCAGAGTGAGAAACAAACTCAATGTTTGTTGCAACTGGTAGAGAATTAGTCCAACCTTCACCTGGGGATCACCATCAACTGCAGGAAAATTAGGAGATAGCGGAGACAGTCTGAAAAGAACTGGAGTCTGAAGGAGATACTGCAGGCAGAATGAATGTTTTACATCCTTATCTTTTCTCTTTTGTTGTTATAATATCTGCTGTTTGCAGAAACAACCTGAAGTGTTTTCACACCTCACAGTGCAGTACATTCGATTTCAGGGACCAAAATGGCAACGTTTGTTATATTTTCAGCTGGTGTGGTTCTCTTTCACACTGCACTGTGTCAACCAAACGAACTCTTTCAAAAATCTGTTCCCCTCCTCACCTGCGGGGCGCTGCATCACTGAAGAAAACGACAAAAACTTCTGAAAAAGACAAGGAGCGCAACTTCCTTCCTCATAAAATGTTGACAAAAATGGAGAGCATCAGATTTTAGGAGTTGTAGGATTTCTAGTTTGTCTTTGGTAAAAAAACCACGAGCCATTCTTCCTGGTAGCGCTCGATTTTGTGTATTTACCCAGAATGCCCTGTGCTGTAGTCCATTTCTTGGTTTTCACATATACATTCGAACCGCACCAGCGTTCACTTCAACCGAACCGAGGTTTGTAGATGGACCAGAGTGTTTGGAGGCTAGATGGATATCTGATATTGGCATTAATGGTTACAGAGCATAAGTTTAGCATTTAATAATGTTTGTAATTTTATGACCTTATATTGTCTCTATATTAGAGACTTGTATGATATTAGGCTGTTTTATTAACTTCTTAATCTGGTGAAAGCATTTTTTATTAATGATCTTTGCATATTTTCCCAGTTTTAAATAAACTATTAAACTAAACTTGGGCTATCAGCAGTAAATGCTGCTTATTTCTACCAATTTCCCCACCAGAACCAAAGATGGAGAAGCAGCATCCAGCTTCTAAGCACCACAAATCTGGAACAAACACCCAGAAAACTGGATATCAGGACTAAAAACCCACCTTTTGCTTTTGTACCAATAATAAATGGAGCTTTGAGTAACATGTTTGATATGTATTGATGACGGCACAAACTGTAATGTTTGTTACTGGTTTCTTAATTGGCGCCTATTTTTACGACTTATTTTTGTGTTTTTATGATGCAAACCTCTTTGAACTGCCTTACTGCTGAAATGTGTTGTACAAATAAACTTGATTGATTGACTGATTGATGAAAGCTGAGCTCTTCAGCTTTAATCTCCACTTTATTTCGTTGCAGCATTTCCATCGGAGGTGTCAAACGAACACAAAGAGCATCAAACAAAGGCATAAATTGGCGATTTTAAATAAAAAGCTTCAATAAAAAGCTCAGCTAACAAAGTGAGGAGATTTTCCAAAAGCAGCAGAGTGGATGTAACAAACAAAAGCCGACACGCTGTGACACTTGGAGTCCGCGGAGACCGCCGTTCGCCCGCCGAGGTGAGGACTGAAGGCTGACCCAGACAGCGCGCCGTGTGTGTGTGTTGTGGTGTTGATTGCTGCAGGTTCAGTTCACTGACACCGCAGGAGGCTGGCTCTCCGGCTTTTCGTCTCTTCCTCTGTAATTGGTTGATTTGCAATGCAGTCGAAGACTTCTCAGATTTTCTTTTTGACATATGAAATCGTAAAAACGCACACACACACGCACACACACACACACACACACACACACACACACACACACACACACACACACACACACACACACACACACACACACACACACACACACACACACACGCACGCACACACACACAGATGCAGAAACGACTCCATGATACAAACAAAAGCTCACACACAGGCCTGCTTTCGTTTTTTTGCAGCCGCTGCACCTTCAACCAGCTTTCGTTAATACACACTCGACTGACAGCTCCCTTGTTGCCATGGCGACCCCCGACCTGTTGCCAGCCGGTAGCTTCAGGAGCCTCCAAACCTTCGTGGTTCCTCCTCTTCTTCGTTTCCCCCCCCTCCATCTCCGGACTCGTCGCCGCTCACGCCGCCACTCCGGATCCATTCATTCGGACGCGGACCGAGCCGAACCCGCGGCATCCTTCATTACGCGAGCCTCCGCTCTGAAAGCAGCCGGCTCCGTGTTATTTATTCTGGGAAGATCAGATGGAGCCAACTCCAGGAAATTGCTTTGCCTAATTCATCATTCCCAAGCCGCTCTGTTCTAATTAAAATCACTGGGTATTCTATTCTCGGCGTCTGATTCTTCCTCCACTTACTATTATAATTTGTCTTGATAAAAGGTTTCCGACACTGCAGGATAAAAAGGCTCTCTTGGCTTATTTGTGCCAAAAATATTTTCAGTGCGACTGTTGTCTGAAAGGTCAATAAAAATAATCAGAAACTGGCTTCAGTAGGAGAATTTTCTTCATATTTACCCTTTTTTTCACCACAACCTGCGTCTCCGGACTCGTAAATGGGTAAAAATGTACAAAACCAGATAGTTTTTAAATTTAGATGCAACAAACTCAAGTTTTTAACAGTTTTTTTTTAGTTCATTTCTGCAATATTTCCTGTACATTTCTATAAAAATAACACTAAGAGTACAAGTATTATCATTTTCCATCCCACAAACGAAAAGCTAAATTGTATGTTAACTTTAAATCCTAAAAATAAAACAAAAATCTACCAATAAGACTAGTACTTTTTCATCTGTTTACAAGAATTATCTACTTAAAACAAATGTACATTTAATTAGTTTTGTCTAATTTCAGGTGTTTTAATATACTTTCTTTAGAACCTGGACTAAAGGTTCTTGGTAATATTCTGTTGCATCTTTTCAGTGTTTCATGGACTTTTTACGGGACTTTTGTTCTGTTGTTTTATGCGATTAATCTGGACCGGCACCAGCGCGGTTCTCGTCATCCGGCCGTTTTGCAACATCCTTCCAGGAACGAAGTGAGCTTCTCAATCAGAGAGACGTTAAACACTTACAGCAGACTGGAAGACTGTGCAGCCCGAGACGCTGTAATCCAACACCAAACATATACATAACATATGCAATGTGCTCACTTTCCATCTTTACATTTAGTTTCCAAGAAACCAGAGTTTATTTTGGATTCCAGGAGAAAAAAAAGTTTCTCAGGCACCTTGAACTTATTTTCTGAGAAGTATTTTTTATATATATACATTTATATTTTATTCCTCTAATTAATGTAGATCTCTAAATTACCCAGACATGAAAAAGTCATTAAAACTAAAAGCATTAACCAAAAAATGTAGTAAATAAATGTTAAACTGGATCTTTGGTCATTTTCATAGTTTCAACTAAACACAGACATAGTTTGAAAGAAAGAAAATAAATATTTGTGTTGTTCAGCAGATTCATAATCTTTGTATATTTTTCTATTTGAATTTATTTAACCTTTATTTAATCATAATATTTTATTTTTTTATAATTTGTCTTTATATTCAGCTCAAAAATACTTTATTAATCCTGAAGGAAAGAAATGTTTTAACTCAAGAATAGTGTGGATGATGATGGGATCTCCAGTAGCAGTCAGTACTGCATCAAATCTGAAGAGGCCTCTGACTGAAGATTGTTGCTGTGTTATAGTTTAATGATTATAACGACATGCTAACAAGTCAGTTTTCTGGGACGGACATGAAATTTCACAGCAACACGTCCTGGACACAATCAAGTTTTGACTAGCTCTGCTAATCCACTTCGTTTGCTTTTGCTGCTTTTCTTTAAATCTGTCTGGCCGTATGGTTCGAAAACCAGGCAGAGAGATGTTGGAGAAGGGGATATGATGTTTTAAACTTCCTCCTTTTCTCTAGCAACGACTCAACGGGAAAAATAAACAAAAAAAATCTACTAAAAAGGACAAATCAGAGCCGAAGAAGCAGAGCGACTCCAACGTGCTAGTAGGTACGAGACTATCCTGACTTTCACCATGATTGCAACACATTTCTCAAAAATATTGTTCTACGTTACTAGTAATTAGCATGTAGCTAGATAAAAGGCCAATGGGATTTAATAATGAATACTACATTTCACCACCAAAGTGCTTTACATCATAAAAATTACAGAAATAAAACGTAAAAACACCATAACTGAGAAACTAGTAAACAGTAAACTTTGACGAGCGTCATCCTCAAAGCCATCAATACACATCAATACATGTTCCAAGCCACTTTAAACATGTAGCCTGGATTTAAAGGAACTCAGTGTTTCAGCTGTTTTGCAGTTTTCTGGAAGTTGGATTCAGATTTTGTGGCAGCAGAGGAGAAATCGGGAGAAAGAAAAACTTCCTTTCATGTCAAGCAGATTCATACCGTCACACAGAGAGAAAGGATGAAACAACCCCCACAGATGACTGTTATGATGAGCGACAGGAAGCCGAGTGTGGATGAGCTCGAGGAAAAAGTCGGATGGACTTCTTAAAGCTATTAATACTAATGACAGTCCTGCAGCGAGCTGCGCCTTTTAACCCCCGTCTCACTGAAACACGGAGGAAAACCGATTAGCAAAACGCTTCAGATAGATGGAGAAAACCTAGAGCTGCTGTTGGAAATACTATTTAAACATGGAGGTGTGGTTTATGTTATATGAACTCTCACCAAAAGAACTACTTGGGTTGCATGTGCAAGGTTGGTCGTTGTTTTCTGCAGATGCATCAGAACCAGATTGTGTTTTTAATTCATTATCCTTGGTATAAAACTCATGTGTTGTTTCTGCCTGGCAGAGCTTTTCAGCCAGACCTGCTTCCTTATCGATTGTCCTGTAAGCTCTCTGTATTGTGCACAATATATGAATAAACCTGACTGAGTGATTTCACCTGACACGGCTTGGTAAAATAGTTTTCTTCCACAACCGAAGGTCGCATTATAATGAAAATCTTGTCATAAAAAATTCCAAAAACAGTTAATTGTCATAACCGGAAATGCAATTAGGTGGCAAATCAAATCATTCCAAGTGTCACCACATGATTTCAGTCATGTTGAGGTCTGGACTTTGACTAGACCATTGTTTATTTTCTTTTTCAGTCATTCTGCAGTAGTTTTGATGCTGAGTTTGGGATCATTGCATCTTGATGCATCACAACCAAACTTCTCCGCTTTGATCTGATCTGACCAGATGTTCTGGTCAAGAAAAATTGACCCACTTCTCAAATTAAGAAACGGTGCAGATTTGAATCCAGGCAGGGATTTTTTTGTTTGTTGGTTGCTTGGATGCGTTTGCTCACCTGCTCTTGTTTTTCCAGCCAGCGGTCCACCATGGGATGGTTGGCGCTGAGCGATGACCTGGCCGTGTCTCTCTGAAACTCTCTCTGATTGGACCAGGTCCCTGCGTCCCTCGGCAGGCTGCGGTACGTGTCCAAACCTTTGCTCTGCACAGAAAACTAAAGTTTTACCCCTAAACCAGATGCGATTTATTGTAAGTCATCGGTTTAACACCCACCTTCCTCTCCAGGCTGTTTGTGCCGGAGGAATGGCGAGCCTTCAGGAAGCCGGCAGTGGTGGACCAGCGAGTCGGGTTCTTCCTGGATGGAGGCTCTTCGCTTTGGACCCGCAGCTCCGAGGCGCTGAACGGCCCGTTGATGGTGATCAGGGCGGGGTCACTGCTGCGCCGGACATGGAGAGGCATATCTGAAAAACAGCAAGGCTACGAAGTTAAATACATACTGGAGACGTTAGATAACTCATTTCATTCGGTACAGTGGAAAACAAAAGTGTTCATAAAAAAACACATCCAAATGTTTCCTGCAATCTTGAAGCTGCAATATGCTGCTTTTTAAAAGTATATAATTATTTTACATATTTGTTGAAAATGTCATCATGTCGTGACGGAATAGTATGAGAGAGAAAATTTTAGCTCTTAGAATTAGAAGCAACCAATCAGAGCCAGGAGGCGGGTCTTAGTGCTGTCAATCAATCTCCGGTACCAAACTTTAAAAAAAAAAAAAAAAAAGTTACATTTTGTAGCTTTAAGTTAAATTAGACTAAATCTTTCTTGTTTCATGCAAGTTAGAATCACAAGAACTAATTAAATTTTGTGAAACTTTGTGATAATCACACAAAAACCAAGAAGCAGCTTTAACTAATTGGTTGATGTTGCTTCAATATTTCCACATAATGTTCTTTCTTCATCTATTTTATGAAGTGCACCACAACATGATGCTGCCACCTCCGTACTTCACAGTTAGGATGGTACAATCTCCAAAAATGAAGATTTTTGTCCCTGTGGACATTTAGTAACTGCAATCTGACTGTTTTATTTTTCTTTTAGATTAATAAATAATAAATCAGTCATTTTCTTTGGCTTGTTCTGGGGTGAATCTGCACATTTTGGATCAGAACCTGTTCACGTCTGGGGCATTTGGATGATTGGACATTGTCTACATTTACCTATATTTGTTTGAACGGATGAACAAAACACCTTCCAGCTCCTGGAAATTGTTCCCAACTCTTCCTAACATCTTGTCTAACGAGAAACCAGGTGTGACTTTAAAAAACATCCACAGGTTTGCCTAAAAATTTAACTCAAATCTGTCAATTAGCCTGGAGACGTTTTTAATTTTTTTTTCTAAGGTTAAAAATAAATCAGATGTCATATTTTTCTTTGGTCTTTTGGAACCTCAGACTGTATTTGACTCAGTCATCAGTCATGGTTGACGAGACTGGAGGGCAGCATAATGAAGCTGCATTAATCACGATCTTCTGGTAAATTAATCTGATTTATTCCTAAAGATTCTTCTTCTTATGTGGGAACAACATCAAACTTTGGTGATGAGCTTCCATTAAAACCCTTCAGTCCGTATAAAAGTCGCATCATGTGGGTCCAAATTATTAAATTATTCCAACAGGAACAGTAAACACAACGCCGTTACGACAGCAAAAATCTGCTGCTTCTCAGAAACATCGAAGAGACGGATTATAAAACGACAAACGTTTTAAATAAAAGTGTTGTCTTTTGGTAGCCAAGAGGTCGGGTTCCCATGTTCTGCTGGGAAGCTCCTCACACAGGAAACACTGATCTGAGTACCGGGTCAGCAGTTCTGCAGCTCTGACTGAGTCCATCTGTGTGTTTGTGCTCTTGGCTGTTTATTTCCTCGTTCTCTCATAAACTGATGAGTCTGGGCATCACTCTGTTTTTGTGTCGCAACACTTCCTGCTTTTGTTAAACTGTGTGTATCTGTGTGTGTGCATGTGTGTGTGTGTGTGTGTGTGTGTGTGTGTGTGTGTGTGTGGAGGGGGGGGTGCGTGGGGGGTGTGTGTGTGTGTGTGTGTGTGTGTGGGTGCGTGGGTGCAAAGTGGAATCCTATGGCTCCATGTGGGTTTGTGAACCATTACGCAACTGTCCAATTGTGAATCTCTTCACCTGTTTGGACGTCTTTAAAGAAGCAGCTGAAGTATCTGTTGATTCAGCACATCGGGGTGTGTGTGTGTGTGTGTGTGTGTGTGTGTGTGTGTGTGTGTGTGTGTGTGTGTGTGTGTGTGTGTGCGTGTGTGTGTGTGTGTGTGTGTGCTTGTTTAAATGATCTAATAGGACCTTTTCTGGTGTATTTACAATCTTTCTGAAGACAGACTGGCCTAAGGGGCCAAAGCCAGGTCCTTTTTCATGTTTACTGGTAAAATGTGGTTTAACTTTTGGTTATGGTTTGTAGTTTAGGTTAAATGTTTTTGTCAGGCATAAATGTAGATATTAAAATGAATAGAGATAAACTCCAAGCCCCAATTTGGCCATACAAACAGTGAGCTTCAGACTGCATTGATGTAGTTTTTGCTGTTTTGACTTGACATTTGTTATAATTTCACAAGAAGTGTAAAAATATTTCTTTAAAGCCTAAGATTTTTTTGATGCATGGATTCCTTTTGACCGAATCTCCTTTCCTCCCTGTGAAAAACTTGTAAAGAAGTTATTTTTCTTGAGTTCTCAGCTCCTATCAGTTATATTAAATTCCTAAAGTAGTAATCGGTTAACCGTAAACTGGAGTATACAAACTCAAAAAAAGTCAATTTGCTGAATAAAAAACATATTCTGAGCAGTAATTAAGCCAAAACTGTACAAAAATAGAACAGTTTTAGTTGAGAAAGTAAAAAATTCTTATTTATCTGTAAATATGTTCTTCCCAAAACTCCTCAAGTGGCAGTTTTAGCTTCATCCAAATCAAATTACTTTAAAAAAAATCTCCCATTAAGCACATTTTGGTATCCAATAATCAAATATTAGTCAACAGATCAATTTATTGATGTTAAGTAGAGCAGAAAGGCTAATCTTTTAATATATTGTTTAAGCTGCAGATGCATCCTTCGCTTTGCTGTGGTTCAGTTCTCCAGTCTGGATTTCTTTAAGGATTTATGTCACTTTAAAGGTGAGAAAAAAGCAGCCGGTAAGCTTTGACCAAAATTACCATTCTCTAAAACTCTCTCTAAAACAGAAAAACATGATTTATTAACAATATCTGGACGCAGTAAAACACGTCATATGACGGGAAAGAGAAAAATAACAATACCAGGTGTAACTTCTTCAACTTCTTTATAGTTCTAGCATGAGTTTTGTTGAGTGATCTCTAAAACTTGATTTACTTTCAGTTTACAAACCCGCCGCCTCTGCAGTGAGCTCATCTGAGAATCTGGGCCAGCGAAGCCCAGAGTCCAGCGGCTGAAACTCCTGCAGCATAAATCAGTCACTCTCAGCCGTTCTCATTAGGAACTCGCTCAAAAAGAAAATTAATCAAATCCCTTCTCTTCCGTGTCAGACATTTTGCTTAACGTATTAAAATTCAGCTGATGAGACTCTGTGAAGTCAATTAGGCCGGGCTGGAATTTATTACGAAGGCGGATGAATTGGATGTAACCGGCAGGTGTAATTATGCCAAAGTTTTCTGTTTCTTTCAGAAAAATTCACGTTCAGCATCTCGTCCAAAATGCAATTAGAACAGCAGTGACACCTGAATAGATGCTTCTATACATGTTTATCTTTAAATCTTTTGTTACAGTTACATAAAAATCTATAACTTTAAAATTTGTGCAGATCATATTGTAATAATTAATTTTTCTTCTTAAGACTTTGCTTTTTAAATCCATGACCTTAAAAAACAACCGCTCTTTTCTATCACTCTTCAAATGAAAAAAAAAAAGAAAAAATGATGTTCAAAGAGCAACTAAACTCCAAATCAACTTTTATTCTGTGTAGATAAACTGTATAAATAGAGCAGAATGGATGCTGGATTTAGATTTCTGTTCAAATTGTGACATTTTTGTTTAAATGTGTTTAATTCTGCTACATTCGCTCTAAACCCGACTCAATGCTGCCCCCTCTGGGTTGAAAGGTAGCTAATGCAGTTGAGTTTTCCTATTGGTTGGCCCCCATATTGAGTCAGAAGTTGATGTTGATGTTGCCATTTTTAAATGTTAAATGATTGATCATTTGATCAGTTACTCAGTATTGAGTAAACTTTTTACCAAATACTCTTATTTGAGTAATTTCTTGGACGGCTAATTTTTACTTTTACTTGAGTAAAAACATGTTTTAGTAGTCCTTCTCCCACCTGTTTAAAACCGTTACATTACGTATGATTCCTCTTTTTTCCCTCTTTGCCTTCTTGTTTGTTTCAGCTTAAAATTGTTTGGAGATAGAAACTGAAACAATCGTCAACAAAAGGCATCTTCTTGTCGACGCTCATGGTAATTAGAGCCAAAGCAGCGACCCGACCGGGGAAAACCACGGAGGTGAGCGCACTCGGTGACAAATTTGATTTAGGAGGCTTCAGATTGAACCAATTAGCCACTTTGGCCGGGGATCAAACGGCTAACTGCGCCTGAAAAGAGTCGCCTCCTGTCCAATTACCTGAATTTATGAACAATGCTAGAGCGTGGGGTTATAAGGTGATTTGTTGGGTTTACTGTATGCTGCTGTAGCTCCTGACATTTAACTCAATAAAGACGACAACATGGAGAATATACGGTGAGAGGAATTGATCATTTGGAAGTAATGGCTTCGTTTCTAATTGCATCTACACACTCTCCTCCTCTGGTAACGGGACTCACTGGTGCGCAGGGCCGAAGGCGTGACTTCGATCTCGCTGGCGTTCTGGTAGGGCTGGAACGCCGAGGCGACGCTGCCGGCGCCGAGGTCTGCGGCGAACAGGTCGGGGCTCTGCGTCCCGGTGGAGCTGGCGCTGGTGCCGTCGCCGCCGTGATGGGGCTCCTGCTCATCGTAGACGGCGATCAGCTGCAGGAGGACAGAGGAGATGAAGAACGGAGTTAAGTTCTGCTGTACAGAACGATGGAGAAGGAGGAATACGGACGGACGGATGGAGGGATAAGAAAAGAGGAAGCTCCGCAGGAATCCAGAATCCTTCATTTCAACAAGAATTTAAATCTGAAGTCAGCCTCTGAGCTTTAACTCAGGTCAATGAAACTTAAAGAGAATTAATAATAATAGATAAATAAATCCCAAATATCTAAATATTCTAAAACCACAAAAAGTTTTAAATAAACATTCAGTGAAAACTCAAACCCAGACTATTTACCTTTCCAATAAGTTAATTTATTCTTACTAAATTAGACCTTTTGATGGTCGAGTTTCACTCTGGACTTGGTCCAATCAGCTCAGAAATTCTTCCATGTTTTTACTCTGAAATTAAAGCCTGGAATGAAATGAACCCTGTTTAGACGTGGACCCAGCGGTGGTGGTCCCATCGTAGCTGAAATGGATCAGGACCGCACACTCAGCCTGGAGGAACAAGGTGATTCTCTTTCAACGCGACCCTCGTTCATTAGGTCCAATCGGATTCTCTTTTCGCCCAAAATGCTTGCACAATTTTTCTCTCCATCATCCTCCTGTTCAAAGCTCCTCTTCCTAACAGATTTGATTAATTCCAGCCTCCGCAGAGCCCCTTTATTAGATTAAAGATGAGATTCGTGGCGTCGCTCTGAGACTCCCACCAGGCCCAGCTGGCTCTACTTAAATGAGGAAGAAAATGAAAAACTCATCCAGCGTTTGCCAATTCAGACCTTCAGCTGTCCCTTATGGTGAGATCTGATATAGAAGCCGAGCTTGATGTCAAACGTTCATGCAGATTCAAGAAAGCAAAAGGATGAATTTAAAGAAAAAAGTTATCAAACATCTCATGGCGAACAGGAGAAAATACAAAACCTTCAGAACAAGATGTTCTGGTTTCTCCTTTATTTATAGCTCAACTTGGCTTTGGAGACCCAAGTAGAGTCACAATCAGCAGAGATAGGATGAAAAGAAAACCAAAACTGATAACCCACAACAATAAGTCGATGCACCTTCATCCCTGAAAACACAAGTCAAGCAAGGAAGATCTCTGGATAACCGGCAGAGATTGGTGGTTTGGGAAAAGTTCAGATGTTGCTATTTATCCTGAGAGTTCAAACTCAACAAACTCTGAAGATCAAATACCTTTAAAGTTAGGAGAAAAAAAGAAGAAGAAAGTTTTGTAAAAGGACAAAAATCTACACTTCTACTAATTTGGAAGCTAAAGTTTGCAGATTAGCTTAGCATTTAGCACCTCTGCTAAATTAAAAAATGTTTAGTGCACTTGGATTTGAACAGGCTGTGAACATTTCTGAAAAGGGAAGAAAGTTGAGTAAAATCCACTGATACCAACATTTTTGCCTTTCTGCTAATCTGGAAGCTAAGATTTAGCTTAGCGCTTTAGCACATCTGCTAACTTTGAAACTCTAATCCAGTTGCAGCTAATCTCCTTCGAATGTTGCCAAGAAGACAGACAGAGAGTCATGGTTATAATAATTAGCTCATAGCTTAAAAGTCAGACTTACTTGAAATCATTCCAATAATAAACTCAATCCATATTTTTTCAAGGTTAATATTTGACAAATATCTCAATTGGAGTTTATAAAACTTTAAAATATGAACAGAAGCATAGATGTAGTCACAACCCACACTGATGATAGGCACATGATTCAACCCCCAGCAGCAGTTTTCCGGTACATTAAACTTTCTTTGCAGCCACATTTAGTCCGATAGCCCGGGAGTTTTACAGCGTGCCGGACAGACTCCCCGATGAGCGGCAGCAGCTCTCCAGGGCACCCAAACATTTTTCCAATTAGCTGCTTTACATAAATGTGAACACATTTAGTTCAAATTAGCGAATTATGCAGCTTGAGGCTATACATGTAGACGCGGTGAAAGGTTGAGAGTGTGTGTGCACGAAGGAGGGAAACAGTAAAACTTAACAGTAAGCATGTTTGCTCAGGTGTGTGTGGTTCATGTTTTAGTAACACACGTGGGAAAAAGCAGTAAAAAGGTTTCTCTTCGTCTCAGATTGTGTGTTTTTATGCGTGCAATATAAAACTTCCTGCATGTGTGACTGACAAGAGGACTTCTACTCTTCCCTCATTAGAGCTCGACTCAGTCCAGAGGAGCTGAGTCAGGGAAACATTCCCTTCCCCGGACCTTTCCCGGAGGACTCCCCATCCAGCCTCGAGTGCTGCTGCAGCCCATGTGGTCGCCATTACAAGGCAATCAGTTCAGCTGCAGTGCACTGTATAGGAAAAATATGTTCAGGCTGATCCGATCTGATCTCAATTAAAAGGCAAAAAACAAAACAAAGAAAGCAGAAAACACCCTCAGCAAGCCTCATAAATTTCCTTACAAGTTATAAACCCTCTAAGAAGTCTGAAAGTTGCATTTTAAAACGTGTTTTTCAATCATTCTGTGGCTGCAGAAAAGCCCAAAGGGACCTGAAAAGTTTCTGCTTCATCCAATTAACTGCGACCAGAAAACATGCATTTAATTGTTTTCAACATAGTCTGCAACATATGAGTGTTTGAGATAATTTTGCTTACAACATGCACACATCCAGATCACGACACGGCAATACGTATTGTTCTAATAGGAAAACAAAAGCTTGCTGCAGGGAAGCTGATAAGAAACAAATGTTGTAACGGTGATAAGTCCAGCAGTAAACACGCCTAAAGCCTTCCAGACCAGTCAGAAATAATTGTTCCTGCACAAACTGCCTCTATATTACAAACAACCAATAAAGAAGATGTTTCAATATTAAAAGCAGCAATGCTCTCATTTTCTCCTGTTTTATTAGCGCAAGCTGCAGCTGCATGGACTTTATCTTTACCAGCTCAGACTCCGTTTCAGTGAAGAAAACAACTGCAACCTGAGCTCCTGATGAAAAACATTAAGAGATTAACTGGGGCTCTTTAACCAGTGGATGCAGAATTGCACCAAAACATCGACTCTGATCAGTTTTTTAAAAATTTCTATTAACCTTTAAGAAGATCATTGTCTCATATTTGGACATAAACTTGTAAATATGCTGAATTCACTTTCCAACAAAAGTTTGCAATATTATGGTTTACTGACATTAATGAAAAGTGACGCACAAGCAAAGATAAGACTAAATATTTTAGATTTCAGTGTCTTAATGTACTTAATCTGCTGCTTTTCATGCTGTTCGGCACGCCTTGTGTTTGGTAGAGTGACTACAGTCTGATGAACGGATGAAAACAATCAGGTTGCCATGACGACGCAAATGCTCGGCTGTATTCTGCAATACGTTTCAGTCAAACAAACTCAAAACGGTTTGGAAGTCTGAATGCCAGCTTCCCAGCTGCATTTGCTCTTGAATATTTTAGATCCACAAAAATGAATTTTCCACAAACTATTTTGAGTTTAGTGGGGAAAAAAAATCTGTGAATAATAAAACGCAAGTAGTTTGGGGGTCCACTGTACTGAACTTAAACAATTTACATCATCTTAGTTCATCTTTAAAACCAGCTTTTTCCAAATCTTTAATTAAATGAACAGAAGAATCCTTCGACCGACCGCAGCGGACTTCCTGTTTTATTTCAGGTGTTTGGTTCAGTGAAGGTCCATGAAACTACTCCAACTCAGATCTAATGGCTGAGCTCTGTTGACAAGCATAACCCCTGACCCTGCCACGGAAAAAAGCAGCGCGCACACACACACACACACACACACACACACACACACACAGACACACAGTGTGACAGGTGATCTGCAGGGCCGGCGCTATCTCAGGAAACCGACGTTGTGAACCAAGAAACAGGTGTTGATTGGCTCATGATGCTGTGATAATGAGGCTCAACAAAAAAACTAAATAATACAAATGAATCTTTTATATTTTCCATTTCACACTTTCAAAGATGCAAACACGTTACCATAGCAACAAATGCGTAGTTAAGGAGTTAGTTAAGGAGTTTGGATGAGGTACGATCCTTCAAAGCGATGAGCAAGCAAAGAGTCTAAAAGTCTGTTTGGTTCAACTTTTCTCCACTTTGCTGCTCTAAACTTCTTAAAAAAAGAAAGAAAAGCATCAAACAATAATCGAAAAATAAACTACAATGGAAAGTGTGAGTCAGTCCACTTCTGTTGCAGCTCATAAATCATCATCATAGCCGTGGCTCGCTCCAACAGTGAGCTGGCAGCCGGGCCGGCGAGAGGTGAGCGCGGGTCTCCCAAAGGGGAATTAATCCTCAGAGATTGGTGTTGGAGGGATGGGGTTGGATTTAGCCGGAGAAAAGTCGCAGCTTGCACCACATCAGCAACTACCCGCTTTTATTTCATCACATACCACAGGGCTTATGAGGTACGGCCGTTAAAGAAATTACATCTGCCTCAGCTCTGCCTCGACCGTCTCTCGATGCTCAGCGACTGATTCGTTTATTCGCCCGTCATTAAAAACTGCAATTTCACACAAACTGACAGAAGTGGTTTCCGCTCATGTCAAGCTTTGTGTTGGTTTATACTGTAATTGTAAATGGCAGATGAAGAGGACATAAAATCAAGAGAGGACTGAGAGGGAACATTTTTCCCGTCATTTACAATTTAGAGAAAATGTTGACTGCAGTCACAAGATGGAAATTAAAGCCATTTAAATGAGTAATAGTTATTGTATCTAGAATAAAACAACTGATTGGAAATGGGTTATGTCTTTGTTGCCAAATTAACCACAGGCAAAACTTTCCATTCCATAACTTTGTGGCTAAATCTCCTTCATTTTTGTTCACAGGAGTGAAATCTGTAAAGAAAGAAAGGTGCATATAATATTACTGCAATATAATTTAACGTCAACAGTCATTTGAAGGGTAAACACAGACATTTGGTGCGTTTGGCCTGCAGTTTGTCAAGTATTTGCATGATAAACACACACAATCGAGTCCCAATGAACCCAGTGAGAGCGTTGACGCCAGACAAAATACACCGTATTTTAGAAATTATGTTTTACTGGAAAATAAGACAAAAGTAAACAGGAGTAATTCATAATATAAAAAGACTCATAAAAGTCTCGACTGAAGCAGCAGGAAATAAATCTAAACTGTTCAGGGTCAACTTGTGCATTTTTGTGGATTTTTTTGTGAAACATAGATCTAGATTTATTATTTTCTACAGAGCATGCCTAAAAATTTTGCTTTGGAAGCTGAAATATGAAGATTCAACCTTATTTAACACCCTATTGGCAAAGCAGCCAATCCACAAGCGGGATTTATTTCCTTGCTGCTGATTGGTCGTACCCACAAGAGTGAAGATATTAGCTTCTGTGGTAGCGCCAATATAATTTCTACCCTTTCTATGTATTAATGCATTCTATATGTCTAATTGTATTTGGTATTTGAACTATTAAACATTTGTTCTGTGATTTCGCAGTCGTTTTGTGACTTCTCCGATTAAAAATGGCCGACTTTGATGTGCTACTTTAGAAAAACTTCCAAGGAAATTCGCTAAATTTTTCTTTGCCGCTGAAAAAAATCACAAACATCTTTATTTTTTAAAGAACTTAATAACTGTTCATCGTAAACCAGATGATATCAAGCAAGGCTGAGGCAGCAGAGTAACAGAAGAAATAGGTACTGCCCCCTGCAGGTGGAAGTTAGCATAACTTAAGCTCAATGTTTTTTTTCTTGTCATTTTAGTGGAAAATTTGGAATAAACTTGCAATTATGCTTTAGCGTGTAAATTGTGTGAAACTGTTTATTTTGCATGAATTTCAGAGAAATTAAAATAAGTATGTGAATCCCAAAGGTCCACTGTTTAGTAAAATACATAAAATGGGATCTAGAGCAAAGTAATACAATATAAATTTTATCATCATTTTCTCTGTTTTGGACTACAAAAGCTGTGTGGCAGAGATTAGCTTACAGCACAAATCTGTAATTTACATACTTGTAAAAAGTTTTAAAATATATTGTTGCGATTAATTATAATCAATCAACACAAAGTAACACCTATTTGTGAAGTGGAATGGTAATGTGAAAAGTTTTTGCATTTAACTCCTCCTATAATAAGAAAAGTATTTTAAGATTCAGAATTTAATGTCCCTGTTTATCCGCACCCACCCAACAAGACAGAGCAACAAAAACAACTTAAAGCTTAAAATACGGGAGGATCTCAGCAAAACAACAGACACAGCCGCAGCGCTTTGGCCCACTCAGCGCTTTGGAACGAAGCATCTTTCCCCGACTTTCCTCATTCGTCGGGAAGGTGCAGACTGTAACATTTTTCTCGGTGAAGTGTGAAGCAGTAGCGGCCCTTCACCCAAAAACGACAGACTTCAAAACATTGAGGAAACAGGTTCCGCAACCAAAACCCACTGAAACGCAGATAGGCAGTTACCAGTTACTCCTGGGTCAGAACAATGTTTATGCTGGGAGTCGAGTTTTAAATAGAAATATACAGCAGTGTGGGCGGGAGATGGACGGACCAGAAATCATTTCCTAAAGGTAACCCGAAACGTCAGCAGACAACATAAGTTTTAGTTTTAGTAGATTCTGTTTCCTTCGCCACAGTTCAATCTAATAAAACTTGGCAGTTTTTATTCGGTAAGGATTTATTGCTCCAACACTAATAAGACAGAAATGATCAAATTGCTTTGCTTTTCTTTTAAGCTAAAAGGGAATTCTACAAATTCAGTGGAAGAACCGAGCTGAAGATCCGGTGCTTTGGATCTGTCCATGTTTGGGTCTATAACACAAATACAAGCAATTAACAAACTTACGACTGGCAGTTAATCGTTTATTAGATTAAAATGAGCTCCATTCAGTTAAATGCCTTCTGCTTTGACCTTCTTTCAGTTTTGTAGTGTACCCGCCATCCAAAAGAGGGCGCCACTGGTCATCCTTAAGCAGAGTCAGCGATCGGAAAACGTCCTTTTCTGATAAAGCTTATAGTTACTGGCTAAAGTTATCTTGTGCTATCTAGTTAGCTTCTGTAGGCGTAGATTATTTCTCTCTTCATAAAAGCTACAGCTGGTCTGGTGGTTTTTAAAATAACAAAATAAACATTTTATTGTTTAAAATATGCAAAATTGAAGCATTTTGTTGATGAACCAGGTGAAGCTAAAACTGGGACAAAGGAAAGATTTTGAAACATATATGATACTAAATTGGCTGATGATTATTTCAACAATTGATTCATCGCAATAAATTTGATTAATTGTTTTAGCCCTAGCTGAATAATTTGAATAATAAATTGAACTTAGTGCACTGAGAACCATTTGGAATTGAAATGACTCAAGAAAACATTTATTGTGAAACAGAAATATATAAAACTGAATTTAATTTAATTGAATCTTTGGGTAAGTGGGTGGGTTCTTTGATTAGTGGATAGATTTATCAACAGCTTTGTGGATGAGTGAATGCAGTTTGAGATTAACGGATGATTCCTGGATGAATGGATGGAGAATTTAAGATACTTTAGCGTATCTCAGACACGTTGCAATCCTTGTCATGCTGAACAACGTAAAGCCCAAAGGACTTACTGCAGAACAAAATGTTTTTACTTTGCTTGTCACGGTTTGGTGCTGTAACTGATACATGTAATATCGATGGTAAATGTCACAAAAAAGCTGTTTTTCCAGTATGTTAACTTCCCTCTTTTGGGAAGTCTGCACCTCAAATGAAAACACTCATAAAACATGTGTCGAAAGTTAGAAAATCTCACTATTTTAAGCGAAGAATTGGCCGCCTTCCTTTTTGGATCTCTCCATTAATGCTAGTAAAAAAACATTTGACATAACCAGAACAGCCATTCTTTTAAGATTGGCGCAGAAAAGCAGCCTAACATTGTGACATGTTTGGAAAGTTTCCCTTGGATGTGGAAAGGTTTTCTTCTGCGCTTCATGAAACAGAAACAAGCAGTTTGGCTTGGAATGAAGACAGTCTGCTGGTTCAAATCCAAGACCTCAGAGATGAGCCAGTAGAGAGACGGCCAGGTCCTCCTCAGAATTTAAGAATAATAAATTAAAAAAACAAACAAAAACCTATACCTCAATCCAAGAGTTTTAACTGTAAAGCATAAGAACTGACATCAACTTCTCTTATCAAATTTTCCTCCCCATCTATGACATTCCCTGAAGCACTAACGCTCTTTTTTATCCAAGTTATATTCATTTCACTAAAAGCAATGAATAAAAAACACATTTAAAATTAGATCTAGCCAGAGCACCATCATTTTGTTGCCCATTACTCTCACAGTCGAGATAAATTCAAATCAATTCAGAAAGACTTATCTACAAGTTTTAGAAGGATACATTTCAGAGTTTTACTGGCACTACAAAAATAATCCAACAATATGCAAGTATAATTACTAAAATGTTATTTGTCCACATTTTTGCAAGCTCCACAACACAAGTTGTTTTCAAATTTTGCCAACTCTTATTGAAAAAGCACCAAACTGAAGTCTAAAGGTGACATTTGGTGTGTCTAAAGTTAGCTGAAGGCGGTGGAAGAGCAGCGCAACCCCAAACTCCCACAGAGACTGTTCCAAAGCGAGCGAAGGCAGAGCAGACAGAGACCTTGACTTCTGCGAGTTCACACAGAAACTCAAACTAAGACGAAGAAAGAGGACGAGGAAGACGAGGACACGGATCAAATGAAGGAGAATTAGATGAGACATTACACAGGTATGAGACCACCTTTCCAGTAACTTTGCAGACAAACTTTGGTGGTGTTCAGTTCAAAACTGTCTCCGCCTTTGAGACAATGTGAATTTTGCATAACAGATCGCCCCAAACGGACGTTTTTTTAACTTCCATTTGAATCTCTACTACTTCTAAAAACAGCCCAAGAATTAAAAACTAAAAGACACCCAGATGTTTTTTGGTGTGTGGAAAAGGAGTCCTTCACAATGAAACGTCACAAATCAGCAGGCACTGCCCGTTACCTAGCAACCCCAGCAGAATTCCACCCGTTACCTAGCAACCCCAGCAGAATTCTACCCGTTACCTAGCAACCCCAACAGAATTCCATCCGTTACCTAGCAACCCCAACAGAATTCCACCCGTTACCTAGCAACCCCAGCAGAATTCCACCCGTTACCTAGCAACCCCAGCAGAATTCCACCTGTTATCTATAGATAAAGTTGATTGATTGACTTTATGTATAGACTGTACATAAACATGTACAGTCCTATAATACTTGATAAATGTTGAGGTGGGAGGCGTGGCTAGCAGCAGCTTATTTGGATTTAAAGTGACAAGACACCCTAAACAGTTCATAATGAACTGAGTGGACAGAAATCTCATTATGCAAGAATGGTTTAGTGTAAAAACTGTAACAAACACACTCTGTATATAAGTCATCTTTAATATCTGTCTGATATTAAAATATGTATTGAAGCAGCTATTGGGGCCAGAATGAGACGTTGTGGGAAAATGTACCTTTTGTTCCAGATGATGGAGAACATGTTGGGAAACACGAACAGCCTGAGCCAAGGCCAGAGTGACAAAATGAAAATCAGACGGCGCGGTCACGGAGTGTAAGAGAGAGAGGCTCTGGATGTAATTTAATTCCCAGAATAAGAGTCGCGCTGAGTGGTGACTCAAGTCCCTTGTTAGATATTTCTCTGGTTTTATAACCGAGATTTACAGCGAGACCTTGAGCCGAGAAGCGAACGAGAAGACACAACGAGTTAGAGAAGAGGGAAGATATTTACTGTGATAAACTCACATCTTCTTTTTTCTTTTCCATCATCGTGATATTCTCATGACTCTTGTGTTTCTCCTTTTGCCAAGAAGCTGCAGCGTCTAGAACAGGTTTTATTTTCTAACTGGGTCCCTTTACATTCTCTACTTCACTCTAGGAGAGTCAAACCTCCAGCGTTCCAGAGTTTTCACTCCTTTAGATTCAATTCAAGCTGCAAAACATTGAGTTATTACACTTACTATGATTAAAAGAGATTATTTTAGCAGGCTTTAGGGAAGAAAAAAATGTATAAAATGTAATCATGTTCAGATCCAAAGACCAGGATGACAAAGAGTAGAGAAAGAAAGGATGGAGGGAGGAAGCAAGGAAGGCATGAAGGAAAGATAAAAAAAGAGGGTGAGAGAGAAAGGATGAAAGAAAGGAAACCAGGGAAGAATAAAAGGAAAGCAAGGAAGAATAAAGGAAATGAGGATAAAAGAAAGGAAGAGAAGTCATGGTCAGATCCAAGGACTTAGATGAAAAAGCACAAGGGAAGGAAAGAAAGGAGAGAAAGACAAAATGGAGGATAAGACAGAAAAAATAAAAGAATGATAAGATGAAGACATGAACAAGGAAGGATGCATGGAAGGAGGAATAAGAAAAGAACAAAGCACTAAAGGAAAGGACAGATGAAAGGATGAAATGACAGAAGAACATAAAGGAATAAAATTCGCCGTCAGACTGAAGGATCAGTTCTGGAGGATTGTTGATCAAGAACAATTTAAAAGCTTAAAACTTTAGTTTCATAATAAGAAACCTGCAAAACGTATCTTAGAAAAGAAACGTGTTGAATTAAATGTAAATATATGCAGGACAAAAGTCACTCGGGTGATTTTGGTTGCTTGAATTAGTGCTTCCAATATCAAGCAGAATTGGTCCAAGTTTGGGCATAAAAACAGCAGATCTGATGCTGAGAGCTCCTCCAGCGAGTGAAAAGTGGGTTTAATTCAAGTTGGATGAAGCAGAGCAGACAGTAAATCCACCGGAGAGGCAGAAAAACAGAGAAAATGTCCCTGTGGCCTGAACCGTCATATTGCATCATGAACCCGGAGGAGCCGTCGTCTGCTGTGATCGGTGGAGGCAAAGTGCCGCCGTAGCAATGAGAGCAGGTTTGTTTCCCACTGAGCCAATACAAACCGAAGATAAATGCACTCGGGTTACTGTGGGGTTCATTCAGAACAGAAGCTTCATTAAATCAGCAGCATTCACAGAGACTCTGCTTCAAAGCAGGAAATAAATCACACCTGACAAACAACAAAATCTGCCGGATCTTCTTTGTTTTGATGGATTTCTTTATGCAATAGCTGGAGTTCAGAGCAATAACCTTATGAAACTACATGTATTCTAAGCACATTAGATGAAAGTAAGACATCATTTGACATTATTTTAGCATTTTATTGTTTAAAACACAGCTGAAAAACAAAATTAAAAGATTTTGGTGCCATAAAGCATAACTATAGACATAATTTTCATTCTAAGTCTGTTAAGTTTTGATTTCATCAGGTTTTATTTCAGCTGCTGGCTCTGCAAAGGTACATTCACTTTTTATATTTTGCATTCCTGTCTGCTAGAAACTAATACATATAATTCATTGCAACGATGAAGTTGGGTGAATTTTCCAACTTAATGTCAATTACGAAGTTAAAAATGTTGTTTCCATTGAAAAGTCTCTTCTTTTTAATATCTATAGATAGCATTTTCTGGGTTTTACCATTGAAACGCTTCACTTTGAATTAAACTGAAGGTTTGTCAGGTATAACCTACTTAGACAGCTCTGCACAGAGAGCACCTTAACGAAGTCTACCTTGCTTTCATTTTATTAGTTTTGGCAGCCTGCACTGATCTCCAGGCAGTATTTATAGTGCATGCAGATGTGATTGAAAAACAGAGCAGATTTTTCTCTAAATTAATGAAAAAGACACAATCTCTGCGTGTGCGAGAGCGTGATCGTTGGTTGGGGTGAAAGGGTTGTTAGCTTGCACGCTAATGAGCGTCATACATCACCCTGTATCTGTGCTAGTCACACATTGGGCTAAATTTAGTCATTTACTTTCCATTACCTGTTTTCTGTGGGAGTAATCAACACTTAGTAGGCGACAGCGCTGCTGCAGATGTTGCGCCGTGTGCAGCGCTGATTTGTGGATGCTTGGGATATTTTGTGTAATTAAGGAAGCAAAACTGCACACAAGCATATGGACCTAATGGCTCCAGGCACAAAATGGAAGTCCTCACCTTGAGATCAGGTCAAAGTAAGACTTCAAACTTGTTTCTGTTCAAGAGAAAGAAAAGTTTCCAAACCGATTTGGCCCGAGAAAGTAATCACTCCCTCCCGCTAGATCATGAATACTAAATTACTTTAGTAATCGATTACTCTCAGATTTCTGCAACATTACAAAACCAAGACTTCTAGCCAGTTTCCTTACAAAAACCATTTCAGTTCAGCCTTTTTCCGACTGCATAATTCATTTTTCATATTTACTACATTAACTGGTGACCTTAGCTGCAAAGCTATGTACACTCGCCATGCTAATTAGCTTAAATTATTTTTTTTTTTGAAGCATCTGTCTTTGTCACTGCAGTCTGAATTGCCCAATTCGATCTCTTCGCCCAGTCTGAACAGGCATGTCACATTTTATTCTGCTTTTATGTCACTGATGTGAAACATGCGTCATGATTCTGCACCAGAAAAAGCGAAGCGCAGTAAACCGGGACGTAAACATCAGCTAAAAGCTAAAGCTAACTTATGAAAGAAGTCTGTGTCAGAGACTGAATGCCAATCTCATAAGAACATGTATATTTATCATGTTAACTCTGATAAAATGCAGATAATGTGGATGTACGACCTGTCGACAGCATAAAGAATTAGAAGTACACATGGATTAAATTAGCTGAGCAAGGCAAGTTCAAGCAAAAAGGGAAAAATAATGAATAGATAAGAAAGAGAAAAGGAGGAGAAGAGGTTAGATGGAGAGTGAAAGGAGTGAAGAGGGAGCAGAGGCTTTCCCAATTCCCAGTAAGAGTCTGGACGGAGACCAACTGTGCTCTAAAGCGAGCGATTTCTTCACAGATTCTGGCTGTGGCACTCAGAACATGGAGAACTGGACAGCTTCTCTTCTCTCCTTGCCGGGAATCATTCTGTCACTCTCCTGGCCTGGAAAACGCGCTGCGACTGAGTCTCGAGAGCAGATCTATGCGTGAGTGCGAGTGTAGCAACACAGCTGGCATGGCTCACCCTGGCTCGAGTGACGGGGGCAGTTTCTGTTGCACAACAAGACGGCCATAAGGCCGGGGAGAACTGCTCTCTTTATAGCGAGAAATAAGCTGGATTAAAGACGGTGGGAAAATGGAGGTGGAAGAGCCTGGAAGTAACATTTTCTGTTAGACATCAGCTAACAAAAGCCCAAGTAACACGATGTGACTTTCCAGAGTTCATATGCCTCAGTTTTTAGTTGAACATTTAAAGTTTTAGGAATTTTGAGAGAAAAGTTTAAACTTGAAAGCAAAACTAATTCAAAATATTAAGGGTAGAAAACATTCAGGGTAGCTGCAGGTTTCAGAAAGTCAAATTTAAGACCTTTTAAATGCCACTCTTAATGAAATTAAAGCAAAAATACTATAAAATGCAGGGGATGGTTGTGGGATTCTGCTGCATTACAGTAAAGCACAGCACAAATTGCTACATTTCTATGGCTCTTGTTGGTTTTGTGCTTGCTGCACTGCATATGGTTCTCTACAAGCTTAGCCACCATAGTGTCAGGTTTAAAAGATGTTTTTAGAAAGCGCTGAGTCTCGAATTGAGAAGTGAGCCAGAAAACAAACACAGTTCAGCATCTTCAGGATGCATGGACACCCTGACAATGGATCCTAATTGTCTGAGCAATTGATATATCAGTTGATATTCCTGTGTGTGAATTTTAAATCAGCTATACAAATTTGATAAAATTCTATGTTTGTTGTATGTTTGACTTGTTTACAAAGAGTGTGATAGAAAACAATGACAGTTAGTGACTTAATGAACTGAATGACTGAATTTTATTTATAAACCGATGATTGAAATGAAACACTAAAATGCCAATAAGGTCAAGATATTTGTTGTTATTTAGACTGTAAGGTTATATTACCATAAGTGTAAATAACATAATTAAAGTTCAAACATAAGCAACTGTACAAATGGCTCATTCGCCATGATGTTTAAAACTGGTGTCCCTCAGGGCCGTGTGTTTAGTCCTTTGATACACCAACAAAAACAATTAATTCTGTGTTAGAAAAATAACAAAATACTTCAAAAGCACCAGGGCTTATATATATAAATGGCACTTTACTACAAAATAATAGGGAGAGGAGAATGTAAATCAACTGGTTCTTGCTTATATACGAGTCACACTCTGAAAGAGTCATTCGAGTCTTTCAGACGACTCATATTTTCCAAAGAAAAAAGAACTCAGACTCTATAGTTAGGAAGTAATTTCACATTTCAGGGGAAATGTTTCCCCTAAATCTTGTAGAAAGTGCCAACACAAGCAGTGAAAATAGTGCAGCTTGGGTTCCTCTTCCTCTACAGATTCAGCCTCTAAAGAGGACTGAATCTCACCCAGCAGCTGCTACTGTGCTTCTACAGATGTTTCTGTTAGAGGTATTCTCTTAAACCACCCTGGTTCGGGTCATGAGCTGCACAAGAGGAAAAAAATAAAACACACTACAGAGGGTTATTAAATGGGAAAGAACATCAACAACCTACAGCTACCCTCTCTAACAAACATACTTTCTTTGGAGCCTGAAGCCTGCAGAAAGCTGCAAACATGACAGAGGATTCAGCTCACCCCGGTAGCCACATGTTTACTCTGCTGCCTTCTGGGAGACACTCCGGGTCTATTTGGAGCTGCAACTCTTAACTCCTGCTCAGTTGCATCCAGGTGGTATAAAAGCAGCGAAGTCTCAACGGAAAACTGCAACATCACAGCTAAGTGCAATAATTTCCTCCTGTGGGTATTGTGAAATACACTGACTCCGCAGTATCTTTTTATTATGCTGCTAGCAGATTATTGTACAAGTTACATGGTCTTATTTGCACTTGTTCACACGTTGTGTTGTGACTTTAATCTTTTTATGCTACTAAGATCTGAACTGAAGTTTCGGCACAGAGCAAGGAAATGTTTCAAAACATGTAAAATGGTTTTATTGGAAGGTCAAACATTGAAAAACAATCATAAAAAAAAAGGTTCTTTAATCCTTTACTACAAAAATGAGACGAGTTTAAATTTGAAAACACATTTAAAACTTATTTTATTCCATGGAAAATCAAGAAATAACCTTTGAAAACAACCAGATACCGGTCTCTTTTGGATGATCAGTGTTGGCTGCTGGCAATGGACTAAAATAAACGTACGAACGGAAAGGTGAATGAAAGATGGATAGTGAGGTGACAGACGAATGGACAGAAAGATGCGTGGAGGAAGAGAAAAACACATGATAGTCGAACAGATGACAGGATGGATGGACAAACTGATAAATGGAAACAACTGAAGGGCAACAGGATGAGGAATAAACTCTGGAGAAACAATTTTCTTCCAATCCAGACTTTGAAACTACGTTTCCCAGACGAAACCATTGTTCGATTTAAACCTCCTGTCCTTACAATCACTTAGAAACACCTGAAAACGTCTGAACAGAAAGTTTGGGTCAACATTGAAACTCGTTTTTACGGGTGGCAGCTGAACAACTTCAGCTGACTTCAGCGTTTCCAACCATCTACGCTCTTCTTCTAGCTTTACCTTGAAACTATCCTGACAATCCCCCTGGAAAAGTATTTGTAGCTCTCAGCTGTGGTTAAACATGCTGACGGATGGAAATCCTCGGGTCATTCCGGCATCGTATTGCAGCTACATGCGTCCTGTAATCAAAAGCAACAACAATAATCGCCGATAATAGCTTTCACAGACTGCCACATGAGATGGTCTTGTAAGTATGCCGTGATCAATTTCCAAAACCGCAGCGCGGTGATTGTTCCTCCAAAGACTTTATTAAAGAAAACTTGCAGAGCAACTATTAGTGCCGGGCTGCGCCGGAACCATAAATCTAGAGTGGATTCGTGAAAAAGCAGCACCACTGGGAACATAAGCGCTAATACCAGACATGTTAACTCCTGTGAAATCTGCAGAACCACTCTGCTGCGCAGTGTACATGGAAAACATTGCCTCTCTGCAAATCATCCGAGTTTATATGCATTTAAGTCTGGCCAAGGGTTTTAAATCTCAACTTGTGGAAATGACCCAGATTTACTGTCTTTTTCCAGCCAGGCGGACGACTCAGAAGCTCGGCTGTAATTAAGGGCCAAGGGAGCACCTCAGGAGTGACAGCCACTTAATGAGAAATTAGAGTTTTGCTTACGCTTTCAGAAAAACCTGAGTCCATTTCATAGTAATTACATCTCAAATGGTTTGATTGCTCCTAATTTGGATTAAGAAATACTACGACTAAAATAGCAAATGATGAAGCCAGCTGGGATTTTACTGCCATATGAGAGAGCAACATGCAGAACACACACAGATAAAGTTCAGATAAATGACTGTGGTTACATAAATATGCCATTCTGGTAATTTATCCCAAATTACTGAATAAATCACTGATTTTCTGTCAACTGTGCTGCAGTTACTCCCATCAGTCCAGGAGAAATATAAAGCAGGACTTAGTTAAGGTTCTGTAGGGCCAATAAAGATTTTTTTCCCCCCACTGAATTAGTTTGGACAGTTTGTTACCCTAAAAGGAAATCAGGGAAGAGAAATCCAACAGCTCAACGACTGCATCCTTCAGTGGGTTAATAACTGGAAACATAATGTGAAATAAATGCTGAAAGAGTGACATAAAGGAAACATTTATTTGTGAGGTCTTTAGCTTAGCTGCATAGCATTTAGCTGCATAGCACCTAGCTTTGCAGCTAAGCTACAGAACTGTTTAGGTTCAACAGTCAATGCTTTCACCAGAGTAAAAATCTCCGTCCTTTGAATGAATGGTTTGAAGAATAAACGTACGGACAAGTAAATGATAAACTGGGAGATTAAAGAAATTAAATGGACAGCCAAACGAACAAATGGACCAACAAGGAAGCAGGCAAGTAAACCGATAAAAAGCAGGTGGACAAATGGTCAGACAAATGGACCAACAAATGGACAGACGGGTGGACAAATGGACCAAAAAGCGAGCAGTTAAGTGGAGCAATAAACGAAGGACAGATGGACAACTGGACCAACAAACAGCAAATGGTGGGTGAATTGTCAAACAAGAGGACAGACTGACAAACGGACAAATGGAGAAAAGGGGGGACGGACAAACAGACGGATGGATCAAACAACCAAAGACCGAACACAGACCGAGTAGGAATCCTTGGATCTGCATTGGTCCATCATCTCCGGATCCAAATCTAAAATAGTTTCACTGACAAAACCTAAATTCTGAAATAAACTGATCTTTAAAGGTCGATTTCAGACACATTCAGCGCTTATAACCCAACAAACTAAATGCTATTTTTAAAACCTTTCCTGCATCAAACCCCCCTTACATGAAGTGAAGCATGAAAACCATGCAGAGACTGCTGCCTCAACCTTTAAAGGGACATTCTTGAATCACACCAGCAGCCGATTAGACTATTGTCGGCACCAAGTGGAAAATCCAGAATCCTGCAGGCAGCAGAGACTTTCTTTTCACTCTGAATATAAGAGCAGCTCCTCTGAGTAAGAGCGAGAGGATTTAAGGTGTGATGGTATTAGCCTTGCTAGTTTAGGCTTTAATCCAAGCCGATGTGGAGCGCATGTGAAGGTTTGGCACGTCTCTCTCTCACAGAAGTTGGCTTCTACCTTGGAAGTACCTAAAGTTCCCTCATCTCTTTTTACACAAACCCATCATCAAATCCCCTTTCCCCACCTCCATCCCCAGGAGACGAGCCCCGGCTCTGAAATCTAATTAAACACTCCGAGAGCACAGCTCAAATGAAACTGTCACATCAAAGTCACAGCTGGGACAGAATGACACAAATCAATAAGAGCGAGAGCTTCGGCACATCCCCGCAAACCCCGGAGACTCCGCAGCCAACCTGGGCTGGGATTAGAGGAGTCGCACTCCGACTGGCGGCTGAGGGGAAGGGATTCCTCAAGATGACTCTTTGTTCATCGGTTTCTGAGCCACTCCGGTTCGCATCGACAGGTTCTGTTTCATTCCAGCAAAAGACAAAAGGTAGCAGGGAGGAACGGGGCCGATTCCTCTGCTGGGGACATCAGTTTGAGTTTGAGCGATGCCGGACAAATCCTGCTTTCAGACCAGCTTTTCACGAATACACAACAACCTACTGGCTAAAGTACATCAGTGATAGTAAGTAAGTAAAGTTTATTATAAAGCGTAACATAAAATCACGACAATAAAAATCAACCTTAAAAACCCTTCAAAATACAAAACCACCAGAAGAAACACAACTAAATCAAGAGATAAAAGCCTGGAAAATAAAAATGTTTGTAGGTGCTTTTTAAAAACCTCCAGAGTCAGCAAAATGGAGCTGCAAGGGAAAACAGCCCCACAGCCTTTGGGGCCACAGACTGAGAGGCCCTTTAGTTTTTAACCATGGAACGACCTCCACTTGCTCAGTCAGTAAATCCCAAAGAGTCGTTTTCTCTAATTGTTAAAATCACAGCAAATCAATTAATCATTAAAATGAGCTCAACAGTTTTCATCTGCATAATTTTCTGTTTCTCTCTTTCTACCAAAAACTGGATGACAAAATTCTTCAGTTTGGTTCTTTGGCCTCAAAGGACAGTTTTGTTTACAGAGACTTTAATGTTCATTTTATTTGTCGTTTCTGTTGTTTAATTTATTTATTTTGGATATTTAAAATGTCTTCCAGTTCCAGTGTTAAATGTTCACTGTAATTTAAAGCTTATTGATTTCTGAGAATGTGTTCTTGCATTACCAGTAATCTCAAAACAAAGGTATTATTATTATTTATCGCAATAACTTCTGAGACAATTTCTGTTATCGTGACGGGAAAACAAAAGCTTTTGTTTTCCTAAGTGATGTTAAACGGCACTAAAAGGCTCCCAATTGGGCCAAAACATCAAAACAGTTTTCCCATCATGCATTACATTAATGCATCAACACATCATTTGCACTTTGCTTTTATTTGTATGCTGTTTTTTATATTTGGCTGCAAAGACAGCAGAACAAATTCCTGAGTGTGAAAATGTGGAAATTTTTTTTCTCATTCAGAAAATACTAGAAATTAAAACAACTTTCGATATTTGGTATATTTTTTTCCATGCTTATCCAAAAAAAAAGCATATTTTGTAGTTTCCCAGTTATTTATGACTGTTCAGGCAAAAATCATTGACTCTAAATGCAAGTGCTTGCCACACCTTTCAGAATTTATCTGGTAAAAATCTGCATTTTCCTTCCAACTCTCTCTGAGTCATTACTTTATGTTGCATTTTACATAAAATCCCCAATAGAAAATCAAATCTGTGGCTGAAACATGAGAAAATGGTGAAAAGTTACTACTTTAGCAACACAATGACTTCGACTTTATTCATATTTGACTCATTTTGTTGCTTTGAGTTCATCCTGAAGTCACTCTGCCGTCTGCAGCCCTCAGTTTCACCTCAGCCTACATCTCCAGAAACTTCCCAACGCAGCCAATAAATCCACTCTGCATTTTACCGGTCCTCGTAGGATTTAGTGTACTATAAACTAGCGGCCGAGCTGAGGAGGTGAAAATCCTGGGTGGCTTAAATTTCTCGCTATCTTTCATCCTAATACCTTGCTGAGGTAGTTCTTCGGGCTTAATGGAGATGCTGGGCACCGAAGTTATTTTCTCACCTATTCAATACCAGCAGGACCAAAAAAAATAGAGATTTTTGTGATCAATTTTCACTATTTGGGCGTGCCATGACTACAATTATACAATTATGCAATTTCCTACTCATATTTACTGAGCTCCAGATTAGGGACGGGCGTTTCAACCTTTACACTTTATCATGTTTTATTTCTCTGACAGTCACAAAACTGACCATAAAATAGTGTTGATGTTTTGAAATCTACTTTTTCAGGGCAGCTGTCGATATTTAAACATAAGAATTAAACTTATGCTGGTATATCACTGCTAAGGGAATAGACGGGAGGGGAAATGTTACAGCTTGGGGAAATAAAAAGGGTGAGAGGGACTGAAGAATAAAATGCTCAGTTTATGAGAAAAAGGCAAAAAAAAAAAAAAAGTAGGCAAAGGAGGAAAAAAAGACAAATTTATTTTAAAAAGTGGGGGAGAATGGAAAAGTTAAAAAGTAAAGCTTGGTTTCTGAGATGAAAAACTATTTTTTGCAGATTTTCAAATAGAAATGTTTTTTTTTTTATTATGGAAACGTCTTTTAGGTTTAATACAAATATAAGCCACACTTATCAGATTTTTACTCGTAAATAGAAACATAATCAAAACTATTGGACTGTTTTGTGTAGATTTATTGCAGCATAAATCAACACATCTAAACTAATACTAACAAAGTCTTGGCTTGTAGATGTGAAGTTCATGCAGGAGTACATTCAGTCCTCCGGACTCTGACGAACTCGAACCTCTGCAGAGTTTCGCAGCTCGATTCCCTCCGTCTCTCTCAAACCGTAACACTTGACTGAGCCGGAGCCAGGAGACGTTTGGTACAACACCAGCTCGTATTAGCAAATCCATTTCATTTTGTGCTGAATGATCTGAGCCTCCCTGCAGGCCCGAAACGCAATTATGCAGAACACAAAGTTTAACTGCCAAACAACAAACGTGTTGTTTCGCTTGTTTACATTCAACCACCAAAGCATCCCGTTTCTGTTGAGACAAACGCGTACAAAAGGCTGTTTTATATCATCGCTGGGCATCTGCTCTGCAACAACTGATCCCGGGTCTGAACCGGATCCAGATTAGTTTTACGGCTTCGGTTTTCCACCGTCGGTTGATGGTTACTGGATCTCAGTGGAAGAGAGAAAATAAAACATTTTTAATCCTCCGCAGACAGAAGAAAAAAGCAACAACGATACCTTTCACAATGCACATTGTTAGAGACGAAGCAGAGAGGGAAGAGCAAGCAAACAGGCTTATTTGCTATGTGAACAAAGGGATGCATGTGACAGCTCTGCTGCTGCTGCTGCTGCTGCGTTAGGAACAGAGAAAGGATTAGAAAAGAGCGCGTGACCCCGCGTTGTACGGCTGTGATCTTCGTTAAAAAGATGCTGCATGCTTGGCAGAAAAATGTCAGCAGAAAGGAAAATAATGGGAGCTGCAGCAGACGTCGTTTCTATCCTCCCCACGATGTTTATCCTTTATCCCCGCTAAGGAAACGCTGCTAACCACGGCGTCGTCTCACAAGTTTCACAGATGAATCGCACATTTTCCCCTGTCCTCCTACAGAGAGGAAGGCGTCTTCCTCTTCATCACCGGTACAGTTCGAGTTGAAACCGACGGTTAAAGTCAAAGCCTCAGAACAAATGAACGGTTTTAATTATATTTGTTCAAGGTGCAAAACAAACCTCTGGAGAAAAATATCCAGGAGCGATGGATTATTAAGATGAGGCTGATCGCAGCTCCAGGAAGTGACTTCCATACAATTATCATCAATATGTTCAAATTAGCTTGGGGAATTTAATGATTCAAGCTTTTATCTCAAGCAAACAACTGAACTGAAATGTGTGCAAAGGTTGAATTCAAAAATGTTGACTACATTTAATAAAAGTATCTAATAAATGAGATTAATGGTTCTATTATGTATTTTCTTTACAGGACCAAAGCCAAATAGCCAAATTGTGAAGAGAATCTTTTTGCAGATACTAAATCATTAATTTAAAATAAAAATGCCTGAAATGTAAATGGATAAAACTGACTGACATTAAAACGACTCACCTCAACTGGAAACTTAAAGTCCAACAAAGGCAAGAAGATTGAAGATGCAGTGAGGAAATCAGCACTTTGTGTTGCCTTGTTGCTGAAAATGTGCTACATTAATAGAATTACCTTCACCTGTAAGACCAGCTTTGACAATTGATGGTCACTGCAAGAAGCAAGGAAGCAACAGCGACCTGTGAATCACTTCGTTTCTCTCAAAACCTCTAAACTTCCTTTAAACTTTTTCTGAAAACCATTGAAATAAATCTGAATTATGCATTCATCTTCATCATCGTTCTAGAAGAAAAACGAAACAAAAGACTATTTCAGTGGTGAACAAATATAAAATAAGTCCAACAAATCTTTCACATTACAACCTTAACAAAATACAAGTGTCCAGTTTTGAGTCAAACTTTGGACTTCTGCTGTACGTCACAGATTCACGAGCAAAAATGAAGCAAACCGTGAGCCGGAAACGTTTTACAAACTGAAATATTTCAACGTTTAACTCGGAACCGAGCGCGATTCTTCATTCCCAAACATTCCCAGCCATATTCTCTCGATTTCCTCTCATGAGCTAAGCTGCAACTCCACATCCGCGAGCCTTTTCCTAATTCCTCATAAAGCTGCAGAACTAAGTTCCCATGACTGGGATAACACTCATCAAACCTCTCACATTACAAACATTGCACAATAATTACATCAGTTTCATTGTACCATAAAAAAACCTGCTTTCTCTTTAGTTGATCCTAGATAGATTCGGTCTAAATTAGCCGTGATCAACAGAAGTTCCCAGCAGGACGCCAACTTCACAGGAAATATTCCCAGTTGCTGGTAGCATTAAAGGGTTTATGGTACAGAAATGGATATTGAAAATAACACGAACATGAAAAACAGAGAGAGACCTCAGTGGCTTGGCTGCAACATGACTGCTCAACGGCTCCGACATTAATTCAACTAAGAGGACAACAAGTGCTGCTTCGTTCCTCCAGGCAATTAATCTTGCGTGAGTCGAGCGAAGAGAGATTTCAGAGAGGACTAAATAAGTCTGCATAATTTTTCTCAGCCAATTACGGTGACAGAATGAAGAGAAGGGGGCCAGAAAGGAGGATGAAGGTTGGGAAAGTTGGAAAAGGGAGCGAGGCAACGACAGAGGAAGATGGCGATGCGTTTGAGGACAAAAACGGACAAAATGTGAAGAATCAAAGTTTCTTCTTTTAAGGCAAAAAGACCAAAATCCCCAAGTTTTAAAGTATTCATGGGCCATATTTTCTGTTTTTTCCCCAATTAACAAAATATTTAAAAGATATTATTGGGAATTATTTCTCCATTTACCTTCACAATAATAAATAAAAAGCTGCATTTTACATTTGACTTACCTTTTACAGTCATTTAACTTTTTGGGTTTAGTATTTTCCATTATTTAAGTCTATAAAATGTTTTTACTTAAGACATTTATACTACAAACTTTTCTGTATTTGGCCAAATGTAGTAGATAAATGATCTGATTTTATTTTTATAACTAAAACTTTTGCTGAGTTTCCACTTATAAACAGAACAAACAACATAATTCACTATATTCTACATACAATAACCGAACAACCAAACTAAATCCTTGTTTGACCTTCTTGTTTCTGATTTCTTTGTCCCTTTTAACGTCATTCTTCTGCTTTAACTTAGCAGTGAGTCGGTTTCTGACCTTCAAACCCATCAGAGCGGGATCTGACGTAACCACGGCCCGGGTTGCGCTCAGAAAATTACGTTGATATTTTAGTTCCTCTTGGTGGAAGATGGTTTTTATTCTCTCTCTCCTTATTATGATCCTGCTTGTGCTCCATCACGCAACGCCTCAAAAAGGAGATTTAACTGCTTTTTCATTGAAGGGAACATCATCATCTATTGTACGTGTCCCCATAAATGAGTTTATGCCTCTGATAGCGACATCATTGGATGTTTATGGCTTCAATAATGACTGTTATCTGTCAGTGTAAGTGCATCGCTGACAGCTGAGCTTATTGAGGCAGCCAAAAAAAGAAGCTGCTACTCGGCTTTTCGCCGTCTTTCTACCATCATACAGCACCGATTCGCAACAAATGTTATCTGCAGGCGTTTTATGAGACAATCCAGGGAATCCAGTTCAGCCCATATTGGAGCCGTGTCGTGGTGTCGGTCATATTCTGACCCGTTTGCACTCGGAACCAGCAGCTGAAGCATCTGGTGACAGTGGAGAGAAACGTCTCATTTAAACGAGCAGATTCAGACTTGATGTGAGCGGCCATTTTACCGAACCCTAAAACCCAAATTTAATCCCAGAATTTGGATTCTGCTCATCGATATCAAAACCCAAATAAATTAACCAAAACTTTCCAGTGGTGTGTCAACAATGTCGAGAGAACAATCGCATAACGGCTTTTAGCTTTCGTAGCTTTTTCTTTACTTTCCCTTTGGGATCATTAAATTTGAATTTGAACTGAATTTAACTGAAACTTGTACACACTGAAAACCCAAATCTGTTTAGTAATTGTGAAAATTTTCTTACAAGAATTGCGATTTATCACAACAACAAGAAATTTAAATTAATAATTAAAAACCTTTAAAAACCTTTAAACTGATTGGTCCATTGTTTTTACCATTTTCTCCACTGCTGGTTGTATAAGAGCATCAATATTCAAATGAAAAAATATGACTAAGTGCAGTAACTGTGTGTAGGAGATAAGAGTCACACTCTTTACTTCGTTGTGAAGCCAATTTTAAAAATGTTTTGTTTTCTAAGTTTGGCACATCATCAAAAAAGACTGGAACGAAGTAATAAATGTCTATAATGTTACCACAACAAATACAAAATACCAGAATCAGCCAACTGCCTTATAAAGCATTTTAGTTTCATTCACTGTTCAAATGTTAGCACAGAAAGTTCAGATAAGAGGCTGATGTCACATATTCAGTCTCTTGAACTTTTTGTTTAAACTTCTTTGCGAGTTGTTCTTTTTTTAATAACTCATTATCAAAAAAGTTTCAGACTTCTTAAGCCGAGCAGAAGAAAGAAAGTTCATCCTTTATCTTCCACTCTGCAGTTAATGTTAAATAAAAGTCAGACAGAAGAACGATGCCAATTACAAGCCGGCCTACTTTCTGTCGCTGTGCGGCCGCACACCTTTTCTCATTTAGGTGCATCACTGGCCTCATGTGTGTCTGCACTCTCCCCTGCTGCTCTGTCTGAGATTGCAGAGGTTATTTCATAAAGGTCCATCTGCAGGCCCGCCTCAGACCCAATCATCCCCCCAGCAAATCTCATTTACACCAAACCCCGGGGACGCCGCAGCCATTTCTGCTGCTAAGTCTGTACAGCAGCCGCCTGCGGCGACGAGGAGTTAAAGCTGTAAAAACATGGCGGCGGCACTGAGGCCGTCCTTCCCATCACTCTGATTCTCATCAAACTCTGGGCAAAGAACGAGATGATAAGAATAAAACTGCTTAAAGGTGGATTAACAGAGACAAAAATCACATCAGCAACTGAACTGGAAAAACAAACTAAAACATGGACAGACAGACAGAAATAAGAAAAAAATAATCTGATTTAAATGAAAATGAAGAAAGTTAAATAACTATTCCAGTCTTTTCCTCTCGTTCTTCATTGGTACTTTGATTCTGGTCGGGTTCTGGTGCTGCTCCAGCCCAGTCTCCACTGTTCTCATGATATTCTGCTTTCGCACATCAGAATCAAGAAGCTGCTTTTTCTCTAATCCATGTAATCACGCTAGGATAAATGCAAATTCAGTGCAAATGTGACATGTAGAAAGCTTTGTGACAACTGAAACCAAATTTTCATCAAAAAGACGACATTTTAAATGTTATCACTTATTCTGAGTGTTTTTATGCAAATGCAGCTTCGTGATTAAAGACACTCTGCTCTCCTTAGATGGTGAAATTAGCATTTATTTTCTCCAAGCTGAAGGAGATGGCAAAGAGGGATGTGAGCTCGATAAAAACGCTGCGCTGGGATGTGAGCTCGATAAAATCGCCAAGGAGGTCCCGGCTGAGCAGAAGATGTCGCAGGAGGAGCAGCAGCAGCAGCAGCAGCAGCAGCAGCAGCAGCAGCAGCAGCAGCAGCAGCAGCAGCGTCTGACGATGAAGGTCTTTCTTCATCGTCAGACTTATCAGCATCTCTGTTACAGCAGCCACACGAGACCAAGTGTCCTCCTGTGTTTGTCTGTGCTTGCATCATCATCATCGTCGTCGTCGTGTTCAGCAGCATCTCTGTTATGACAACCAAACATTCTGTGTTTGCAAATCTGTTTTGAGAGACGAGAGGAAATAAAGCCGAGCAGTTTGAAGGTTGCTCAACACTTTGCTGAACAGATTCAGCTTTTAGTTCGGAGCTGAAAATCAAATCATTCCCCCGTCTGATTTTTTTTGTATTTTTTTCCAGAAGTAAAACCCTACGCCGGGATACATCTGGAAATCTTTTAGGAACCACAACCAAGAGCGGCTTAGGAAAATTGCAAACTATTTTTCGGTAATTATGAGAAGATTTTCCAGCGCCACTGTCTGCTGGAACTTTTCAGCATTTCCAATAAAACCTGACTTTCTCCTGCGTCCTCTTTTCAAACGTAGAGAAAGAGAAGGATCTCGCAGCAAATACGGTCAACTGAAAAATAAACATCACGTCTCAGATTTAAAAACAAATCCAATAGTTTTCAAAGTGTTTGAAGTTTGAACAGTCTTATTGACTTTTTTTTGTCATTGATGAGAAACGTCTCATCATTCTGCAACGGAAAAAAAAAAAGACTGGACGTTATGCTAATGCAGTGTCAGTAGCTGCATCTCCATTATTAAATGTGCATAAATTTGTGATGCTAATGTTGAAAAACACAATTTTGCATTGAATGAATGAAGTTAAAACCACATGAACAAACTTATTCATGTGATTTTAAATTTCATTCAGAACATGGCAGCGATGAGCTACAGGATATTCACTCATGAATTAGCGATGGTGCTAGCGCTCATCATCCACCGGCCAATCAGAGGAGACGTCGGCGTCTTATTCAGGTCGCTCGCAATAGATGTGCTTCCTTATCACTAGTTTGATATGATCTTGTGACGATACTGTCCGCTCTCATTGCCAAATAAACTTTAAAGTAATTTATAATTTTATTATAAATAGCGAGTCGCTTTTGGGGACAAACCGTTCACACAAAAATCTCATTGCAGTCAAGTTTAATTAGTAATATGAACAACTACACAAAAACCATCACATTTCAACTACAAATTGGAGTTGAGCGTGAAGGCCTGGTGTGTAAACGCAGCCGAAGCGTTGCGTCTTTAAGGCCAGAGTTAACCGTCTAAACGGAAGCGCCTCTTTCCCAAACACCTCACATCCTCGCGCTGAAGTCACTTCATGCATCAGCCGATAACAGGATGTCTCACCGCTCGGCTTCGGTGTTTTGTTGGGATCTGATAGAGTCAGAAAGCGGAGCGACTGGCCACGAGTCAAGAATCCGCTCGTCTGAAAAACAGGAGAAGGGTTCCTGAGATTTTAAAGAGGAAGACACACTCACACACTTCCGCACGCCAGCCTGCGCCAACTTGGCTCTTGCAGATTAGAGGTAATGGCTTTAACATGTGCTGAGTGCAGAGAGGTGGCCGGCCTTATCCCGACGGGTCAGAGCCAGTCAATGAATGAATGCATGAATGAATGAATGGCAGGATATCAGGGCAGTCCATCACATCTGACAGTCCTGCTCAAACTAAACCCAGGAACCTGATTTTCTGCTCTTATAGAAGCAGAAAATTAAGATTGTAGGGACTCAAGTTGTTGGACTTTACTGTATTTTTTATAGTATTGCTCTGGTGTGGAGAAATGATGGAAAACATGAAAATAAATGTATCAAACTTTTAAATTCACTTAAATCTAAAGAGACTGTATTCATCTCAAAGTGAAATTTGCTCATATCATCCAAGTTTCTTTAAACAGTTGTTTCAGATTATATGTCTGTGCCCAGAAAGAACATCCTGTAGCAGTTTGTATTACAGTGGCACTCAACAAGCTTCTGACTGAAAACATTCCACAAAAACCTAATGAAGCAGATAATGTCATAACTCTGCTTCATCACAGTTGGTTATTTGCGGATTCATCCATTTCTGGACTCTCCAATGGAACGTAATTCCAAATTATTTGTCTGTCTGTTGTTTTTTTCCATCCTGCACATGTAAAACTGCATTTTGGAAAGCGATTCATACCTCCTCAGTGCTTCCATATCAAGGAAACCAAACCATGTAGGGCGCAATGCTAGTTGACGCGTTATCGGCTGGTGTTTGCAAATCAGCCAATCCAGGAGCGCCACTTATTTTAATTGGTCCTGATTAGAGGAAATAGAAAAAACTGTAGATATTAGCATCTGCTGTAGCACGAAGACGGTTTATTTTAGTATTTAAACTGTTGAAATAGGCAGATCAAAATGTTTTTAAGAGACGGATTTAGCTGTGGTTCCTAACCTCTGCATACAAGTAAATACTTTACAGTTGTATAAAAAACACTCAGATGAAGAAAGCTGATAGCCATAGCTTGGGTTTCTTTAGAATAATGATGATCAACGTGAGATTTTCATTAAAATCTCACGATGAGAATGGATCTTTTTTTGAAGAGTACAATACACTGTGATGCTAGTCTTTTCCATCACATCTACAAATGAATCACTTGTAAAACTCAAAATTACAAATGATCCAACAAAGTTTGCTTATTTAATCCGTAAGTGTTTGTCTTATCGTAAATTACAGTCATAAATTATGGTTTATTTTGATTTATTTCCGTGCACCAACAGTTAGAGGAAGTGACTACACTGATTTCAGCACAACATCCTGTTTGTTCACCGAACAAAACAAAGAAAAGAAATACCCATCCACTTCCTGGTTGCTCCCTGGTCACTTCCTGAAATAGGAATTAAAACCTACAGAGGAATTTATTTAAAAAAAAAAAAACATAAAAACTTTTTACGTCTGTAAATTATATTTTACTGCTCATATAAAAGTTCTTTAATGTATTCTGCTTCCCCCCACCCACCACTGGACTGTAACGCACAATATGAGTTTCTTCCTGTCAGGCTGATGCTCACAGATACTGTAAAAGCAGCTGAACGTTAAACACATTCCCAGCAGACAGAAAGCCCCCAGCGGGGCATGATGCAAGGCCTTGGAGCCTTATTAAGAGTCCAGCTTCATCCTCCTCATCCTCCTCTGCTGGACCCCTCCAAGCAGCAGGTTCATGTCAAACTTCTCAGTTTCTACGCTCGGATCCACACTGCCCCCTGGTGGTGGGACAGGGGGATGAATCCAGGAGCGCTTGGATGAGGAAAACCTCAGTAAATTGAATTGTGAGGCAGCAGATCCAGTCTGTTTAACATCTATGTCAGCTTCTCTTAAATAAGAGACGAAGCAGACCCACAATGCATCAGTACCAAACCCAAACAGGCGGTTCTCACACACCAAAGCCGGCTGGTCCTGCATTATTGGCTTTATAATACTGGCTTTTTATGGGTTTATTTTTTTCTGTTAAAATGAAACTATAAAGATGAAGCAGAACTTTAAAATTTCACCCACTGATGAGAGAAATTTAAGTAGATTTAAGAGACAATCAGATGCTGTACATAAAGTGTTTCTCCAGATGTTTTAAGCCAAAATCCAATCCAGACTCAAATTTCTAAAGTTTTACCTCCAGGTTTCCTTTTTCAGATCGAAATGCTTGGAGCTATCGGTCTGGTTTTGCCTTGCAGGTTCACATTTCCAGACTTCTCACTCCAGATTTAGTTTTTTAAGCCTGAAATGTCCAGAGTTCTCAGCCTGGTTTTGTTTTCCAGGGTCAAATTTTCTGAATTTTTCTGCTAGTTTGACCTTTTTAAATATAAATGTTCAAAGTCCTTAGTCTGGAGTTGTTTTCTGGGTTCAAATTCACCTTACAGTTTTACTTTCTCTGTCTTAAATTTCCAAAATTCCCAGTCCAGTTTTGTTCTCCAGGTTCAAATTCTCAGACCTCTCCTTACAGTTTTACTTTTTCAGATGAAAAATTTGTAGTTCTATTTTGTGACTCAAATTTTCAGCTTTTCTTTTGCAGGTTGAAATGTCCAGAGACTTCAGTCCAACATTTCTCTCCGGATTTGCATTTTCTTTAGTTATCAATTATATTTTTACTTTTCAAAGCCAAACTTTTTAATTTAATCAGTTTTACATCTTTTTTTTTTTTGATCAGTCTAGATTTACTGCTCTTATGGGCCTTACCACAGCTTCCTCCAGTCTTTGTGCTTTCTCCACACAAACATTAATACACCACAAAGTCAGAAAATTAGAGTAAAATCAAACAAACTTGAGTTATTAAATTGAAATAAAATCGTCCTCTGGCTCCCCCTAGTGTCTGAAGTGTGACTAACACATGCAGATTATCTTCAGCATCAGGTTTGAATCAATCAGCCGGACCAGAACCAGAACTGTTCTATCAACAGACCCGATTGATCTGTTTCTCCAATTACTAGATAAACACACATGAGAAACTAAAACAGTTTGAGGTTGAAGTAGAAAAGAGAACTTCAAGATCTCACCAAGAATTCAAAACACCAGCCAGTCCGTCATCAAGTACTTTTTTAAAACTGATGTATGTTTATTTTTCTTTACTTTGGGAGGAAAAAGGAAAAACTGAAAAAAATAACTGGGTTATTTAACCCCATAAGACTCAGTGTTGTGATAGTAAAACATCTCTATTTCAAACAAAACATTATTTTTTACTGTTTCTCTGTTTTCTTTATTGAACCCTGTTGTTCAGTTTTCTAATGCCATTGGAGAGAAAATGATCACTACAGGGTCACAAACTACAATAACTTAAATTTTAAAAATCTTGACTGACTAGATGTAATATTACATCTTCGTAAAAAATATATTTTTATCTGTAAAGTTCTCATAAAAAACATTTCCAGGCAAATATAATTAAAACGCTATAATATTACATTAAATATACGCAACACATATTAAACCCTGATAAACAGAAGCAAACATCTGCACCACCACATCTGTTAAAGTCCTTAAATAATATGATAAAAAAAATAAAAGTCAAGCACAAAACGATCCCTGCAATTACAGAACGCCACCAGTAGAGGGCAGACTAAGCCCGCAGTATCAGCTGTTTTTCTGCAACCATAGTACATGAAGACTATGGTTGAATTAAAGCTGCAAACCTAAAATAACCACAAATTACAGAAGAGATGTTTGTAAGAAAAATGTTTTTTAGATCTAGAGCCTGAACCAAAACATCTGATCCAACGAGGGGTGAAGGGTGCGCAGATAAGACGGCTGAAGAAAAGATAAGAGAAGAAGAATAGGCATCGGATAGAAGGGGGAGTCCTAATCTCATTACAGCCAACACACACAGATATCTGTTGTAATCCTGACAGTCCTGTTGGCTCCACATACAAAGGCTTTGTCTTCTCCTGACACCGTCCTCTGCATAATTAAGACAAAGCACACACATCTAGAAAACCCAACATCTGCGCTTCAGTTTCTCAAACGAGATTTCACTCCATATTATCATACATTGTGACAATGCAAACAAAAATGCAGGATTCCTTTAACTTTAATCACTAAACGGCAGATGTGTTCACTCACTAAATATAATTTTTTAATGCCTTCAAAACCTGGAATATTGTCATTTTTGTAGCCTTTCACAGCATTCCTCTAAAATCAGGTTTTTTCTCTATGTGAGAAGTTCTGGAGATTAAATGTGTTGGTTCACTGAACCATTGAGGATGTGAGTTTTAGGAGAAGAAGCCCTGGAGCAATCCAGGAACAACAAGGAAGCAGACTTGTTAAGACAATTGAAATAAAAACCTGCAATTATCCTGAGGGACTTGGCTCACACAAAGTTTAGGCATGAACGATACACACAGGCAAACAACATCGTAATCATGACTCAGGCTGTGTGGGTGACAATTATCCAAGGCGAAACTGCTGAGGCTGCTCAAGTGTCTGAGTAATCACTTCACAAAGCAGCTTGGACTTTAGAAAAGGTGCAATTTTAGATATTTAAGGTCTCAGTCGCATTATTTGCTGTAAAACTTTGTAGGTTTGGTTCAAATTATAGAAAAACATGGAAACTGCTGTTGGTCTCACACACTTTTCATGCAGTTTTGCTTCATCTTTGTGACATAAAACTGATCTGAGCACATATATTTTTGTAAATAAATATTTGTGGTGTTGAGCGTTTAGAGCTTACGCTCAATCTTTTCTTTTTCACATGTGAAACTCCAACAGGGCCGAAAAAAGTGACATTTATATGTCACCAATATGCTAGTATGTAAATGAAGAAGAGCAGAGAAACAACCAATCACAACCAACACCCTGAAAAACTCCAGGAAGTGACAGAAATTACAAAACAAAACTGTAGGATTTAAAAAAACAAAACAAAAGAAGACATATGTATTGTTTTCATTTGGGGTCAAAGTTCAGGTACTGTTTGGAGTTTTGAGATGCTAAATAGCTGCTGCCTGTCATAAGAAAATTATTAATTCCAAAAAGGATGAACAAAAGTTTACAAAGCAACAAATCAAAACCATAAACACATGAAAACAAGTGAAGTAGTGATTAAGTAGTTTATTATTATTATTGTGTTTTATGTAATGTTGGACTAAATATTATTCTTTCCTGTCAGCTGAAGTGCAAGTAAAGGTTCACTTCAACACACTTCATTGATATAAATACATTTCTGTGTAACTCTTATCAGGGGAATTGATGGTTCATTTTATGACTCAACTTTCTAGGTAAATGTTGTCCGTCCAATAAAAACCAATAAAATAGCTCCCATACACACAGACGTTAATATGATTCTGTATAGAAGTTTACGTGGACATTAATGTTACATTCATTTTGAGGTTTTTATCGAAGCTTTTGAACTGCTCTTTAGCAGAATGGAGAGCAGATGAAGCACCTTTCATTCATCAGGTGGGTGGGTCGAGTCACTGTCTGCAGAACGGATGTTTGAACACGACCAGCAGAAATATCTCCAGGTTTCAGCAACTTCCAAAGCATTTTTTGCTACATATGTTTAAACTTGCGGCTGCTTTTTTTGAGAGGTCAAATGTTGAACCATAGATTGACGTGAGGGAATTATGAAATCAATCTGAACACAGAGACAGGACAAGCTGTAACCTGAAGCTGCTTTGATGGTTTCTGCTTGGCTATAAGGTCCTTCAGATATGATGAAGTGATGCAGGCTTTGCTGACTGACAGATTTCCTCTGCATCTCGTTTTAAAGCATCTATCAGTTCAAGTTTCCTCTGGTTTCTTTGGGGAGAAGTGAATGTGGAATCAAAGAATCAAACTCTGGTCCAACCAAGCAAACCAAAAGCAGGAAATGGACTACAGTACAAGGCATGCTGGGTAAATGCAACCAAAACAAACACTAGAGTAAAATCCTACAAGCACTATTATTTCAGTTGTTGGTTAATCGATTATTCTGATTAATTAGAGTTTTTAAAAATGGCACATTCTACAGATTTTTCATTTATAACCACTTTAGAGGTTCAATTTCTTTTTAAATTAAGAAAATAAACATTTTATTCACTAAAATGTGACACAGCATTTGTTGAGTAAATCTGAACCAGGTGAAGCTACAATTATTTTAGCTGAAACATATTTACAGTTTTTACCTGCATTATAGATAAAATATATACACAAAACATATATATATTTTATCAAGTTTGGCTTAATTACTACTCTGAATGTTTTTTTCAGCAACTACTCTGGAGTTTGAATGTTCCAATTAATGATTAATCGCTAAATTATTCAGCAAATAATTGATTAATCATGATTAATTTGATTAATCGTTTCAGGCCTATTGCGAAACTTTAATTTTCCCCCGGTTTGGTCAGGATTGGTCTCCTTGATGAGGGACTTCCTAAAACACCTCTTTCATTCAGCTGAAGCTGGTATAAACCATCCGGTTCCCATTAGGAGGGGAAAGAGAGGACGAGGAAGAAGAGGAGGGCCAGTGTGGAAGAAATGAGGTCATCAGCCGCCCTGCCTCTGGAGTGAGACACGAGGAGGGGTCGGCTCGACGAAACGGAGACGTTCAACTCACAGCGTTACGGGAAAGATAAGACAGGAAGTCATCAGGCTTTGTGAGTTTTATCATGAATCACATCCTGCATTATTCACCTTTTATTCGCTGGCATGTCTTGGAGGAATTTCCTGGTAAGTGAAAATACTTAGGAAATGATACTTATTTCTGTTTGCAGACCGGAAACCACTTGGAAACTGTTCCATCATGGCAGCAGAGCGTCAATGTCTTCCAAACGCGAAAGGCTGTTCTGATTCACTCTTTGAACCACCACACGTGCTCTGGCTGACCCCTCATCCATCCCAGCAATGCTGTTGTTGGAGCAGCTCCACTCAGGCACCGGTCCAGGCCGCAGTCCCGTCACAGCAGCTCTATCTATGGTCTCCATCTCCCTAGATGGCTTTCAGGCGACGTGACAGACAACGCTTCAGTTACTTTAACAAGTAACAGCGAGGAATCAGGTGCCAAAACAGCAAAACTATCAAGTTTGTATAAAACAGTGCCTGATATTGTCCAGATAGTCCAAAATATAGGTATTTAAAGGCAACATGTTATGCAAAATTCTGATTTTCTTTGTTTTTGTGCTTCCAGTTGGGTTTGTACTGCCTCTAAAAACAGCCCAAAAGCTTTAAAAAACAAAAACATCCAGTCATTTTGTAGCAATACAAGATATGGTGGACACCTACCATCGTGGTAGGTGTCTGAAACTAATTGTCATGACAGTTGCTATGGAGTTACTATGACAACAATAAACAAGCTCTCACTTCATTCATGACAACATAGTTATATCATGTTGTTTGTAAGTTGTTTATAGTACAACTACTACTTAATTACAGTTTTTGAGTCCTCCATCTTTATAGGTCTCAAAGCCGTGGTTCATCTGTGCTGTGGCTGCGATTACCTACCAAGATGGCGGTTCAGTGGCACAGATCACTTCCGGTTCAGACTTGTGGGATCCATGTACAAGTTAATGTTTTTTGGTGTCTGGAAAATGAGTCCTTTCAAAAAACCTGCAGAATGTAACACAAATTAGACGGCACTGCCCGTTACCTAGCAACCACAGCGAAGCCCTGCCCGTTACCTAGCAACCACAGCGAAGTCCTGCCTGTTACCTAGCAACCACAGCGAAGTCCTGCCTGTTACCTAGCAACCACAGCGAAGTCCTGCCCGTTACCTAGCAACCACAGCTGAGTTCCAGCACGTTTGGTTTTACTGCTACACAATGGCTGCTGAAAAAGACAAACGTTTTGTTGTCTACTTGATATTCAGAAACGACTTGCTGCATTCTTGATGGATGTACACGAGGCTCTACTGATGCTTTTCAAAGATGTACAGGTGTATAACTGTGCATCCGTTTCATTGTGAGTGTAAACGTTGATTTGGAGAGGTGTGGCCAGCAGCTCATTTGGATTTAAAGAGGCAAGATCCTTAAAACAGCTAAAAATACAGAACTGATCAGAATAAAATATCATTATCAATGAACGGTTTTGCAAAACATATAACAAACATGTTACGCTTCGCCCATAGATATACCCTAACATATTCAAGGAAGCATAATAGGTAGTCTTTAAGTATTTATTCAGAAAAATATCCAGTCAGCACCTCCAGCTCAGGAGGCCCGGTGGGATTTATTTTCACTGCACTTAGAAAAATCAATACAGAAACAAACGCCAGGTCAATAACTGGAGAGAAACTCTTCTTTTGTAGTGAGTCAGCCTTTCTTTCATCCATATGTTCTCAATTGTCACGCGCTCTAATACCAGGCTCATTATTTTATCACTTCAGCACCTTGAAGTCAGTCCGTTTACTCAGAGACAGAGTTTAAAACGGAGCATGAAGCGCCTGGCAGGCGGATCCTCTGCTGATATTCTGTGACGGGGTAAACGGAGCGTCGACGCGGCCGCTTTGGGAAACTCCTCTGGGTTTATTTAACCTCCTGGCCCCGTCCCGACCGTCACTCCGCCTGTCTGAAGCGCAGGCAAGCTGCTCTATATTCAGCTCATACCGAGAAAGGGCCTGGATCAGCAACAAACACAAAAATCAACAATCTGAGGCTGCCTTCGTAAGAAAAACTCAAAATATGCAGAAAACTGGTTGCTGAGTTTCAGCTAGAATGTCTGCGTTGGATTATTAAAATAAGAAAATCTAATTATTTTAATAATTACGCACGCAGAGAGCCGAAAACCCTCCATGGACGACACACAAACACAGAAATGTGGCGTTTCCATCACGCCGGGTCGGGCAGCTCGAGTTTCTCTCGAAGGATCTCCGTGTCTCCGTGTAATTTGTGGACAGTGTGAGCAATCCTGCCGCAAAGCAACTAATACTGAACTTTTCTTTTTGTTTTGTTTTTTTTTGTTGTTAGGTCCAGATGTGACTTTGCTTTTCAGTTCAAAGAGACTTTAATGGAAAATATCTAAGAGTTTTTCAGACTGGAGTCGTGAGAAAAGAAAGAACATTTAAAGACAAAATGCAACAAAAAGAAATTGCTGCTCTATATAAAGATAGAGCCTGAAGGAAGGAAGGAGGAATCAAAGACAGAAAGTTAAGAGGAAGAAATACAAGAAACAGAAGAAGGAAGTTTTAGACAACGGATAACAAATAGAAAATGAAAACAGACGTTTTCTAAACTCAGATTTACTTTTCCAGACAGCATAGTGTCTGACTTTACCTTAAATAAACATCTGGACACAAAACCTGCAACACAGTCATGTGACTGTTTCAGATCAACATTTTAAATATCGACCAATAACTGAAAAGCATCAGAGTTCAGGGATTATCAGCAGGACAGATACTGGAAACAGAGTTCAACCAGTTCAACTCAAAACTGAACCAATCGTTTTCCAGTTTGAACAATAAAGAAACCTTCAAACTCAAACTGGCAGCCAAGATAAATGAAGTATTTTCCATTAAATGCTCAGAGAGCAGAGCTAATAAAGGTCACAGATAAGCTGATTTATCAATAAAAAAGAAACTGCTCTAATTTTATAAAAAGAAGGGGGAAAGGGAAGGAAAGAGTGAAGGAGGGAGGAAGGGCATATGGGAAAATAATCAACAAGTCTGAGGACGAGCTGCCGCTTTTCCTGGCAGACATCACACTTTCTGAATCCGTATAAAAGCTGATAATTTAAGACATGACTGGGCTGCCGTGGCCTCAATCACAAAGCGAAAGCACCAGAAAGCTTCTGGATTTTATACTCTGAAGATTCCAGCGTGAGCTTATAAATGTGTCCCAGTGTGAAGAGCCAGACATTCCTTCCAGCCTTTAAAAAGCTCCAGAGGAATATCAGAGCCGAGCGAGTCGCAGCTGCCAGGAGACCACCAGTCATGTTCAGAGGGGCAAACGCCCTCATGCATGTTTTATGTTCCTCCTCTCCGTCTTATCTGGCTCCAGATCGACGTCAGCCCGGATCAATGGAGAGACGAGGATGCTTCGAGGCTGACATCAAAATTCATACAGCTTATATTCACTCCTCCTGGGATTCAATCTGGACTTTAACATGGCCAGAATTACACCAGCAGGCCCAAATATTTTACATATAATCACTGAAATCATATTTTGTGGTGCTGAAGTTTCCAGGAAGTTGCTTTTAGCAGCTGATCGCTCATCCATGCTAGTGCAACAGGTTGATTATGTCTCAGTTCATCTTTGCGGTTTTTATTGCAGATATATGCACATTATAAACAAACTGAGTAGAGTTACAACCGTAACAACAAAGAGCCCGGACCTCCACGAACCTTCAAATAAATTCTTTGAACCTCAAGTTTTCAGTAAACCATCACAGAAAATCACACCCACACCGTTTCCATGTTTGGTTTGCATTTCACAAACAAAGACAAGCAGATAAATTTCTCTGCTAATCTAACCTCTGACCCCATGTTACAACAGCTTCTGCTTTCTGCCACCGTCTACGTTTTGTTTCAGATAACAGAATTTGATCCTGTGACCTCTGAGCGATAAATCACCGTTAGCTTCTCTGATGTCAGGTTCACACTTTGAGCACTTCCAAAGACGATGAGAGGAACAGAGGAGCCAACAGGGAGAAACATCGTCAGGACGACGGGTTCACAGAGGCACAAGCTCTGAATTTACAACTGAAACCGTTTAATTGATCGATGTAAACAATGGCGCTTGTGCTCCAGCGCAGACAAAAAGAGGCACAAGTATATAAACGCCATCAGGCTATCCAGACACAACTCACTCTGTCTTTGTCGTCAGCCACGTCACAGAGCACGTCGTCCAGGTCGAGGATCCCGCCGTCGCCGTGCTCCAGTCGGTGGACCTGCAGCCAGTAGTTTGCATCCTGTTAAACAGGAAGACAACAAACAAAAAGTGGTGAATAAACCCAATAATTACCATTCACATTGATTTATTTTAAACTAAAACCAAGAAAAGGTTCAACTTCCTACGCATTTTTCAGGTTAAAATTCAATTTGCAATTCAAATGGAGTTCTCTCTCCCTTGGATATTTTTACCTTTTCACAAAATGGACAAACACTGATGGATGGACGGACAGATGGATGAATGACAGAACCGTGAATGAACTTTGGAAATATTTATGAACTTTTCTCCTCCTCCATTCAGACATGAAATAAAAACACATTTCCAGTCAGATCAGGAACATCTTGAACTTTAAAAACTTCTGACACGAACAGGTGAACGTCTTCAAACGAGAACAAGCAAAACAGGACGGACTGATGGATGAAAGCGTGACTGGTACAAGATCTTAATTATCCTCTGAAAACATCCTGGTGACTGAAATGCAGCGTTTATCAGGGAATATGTACTTAAACATGACATTAATCTTCCCCAGATGTCACTGATGTTCACTGAGGCCTCAATACTCATCAGAGCTTGACGGGACTCCACTCACAGCTACTGCACAGGTAGATTTCCACAGACAATGTTTTGACATTTAGAAACACAAAAAGACCAGAAATAAAGACTGTTGTTATCAATATATTGGGAGGAGAAACTTCAGACATGCATCTGAGGCAGAAATGATCAATAAGTGACTGACTTAAAAAAAGGATTTACAATGATTGCACAATCAAGAATGTTTATCCAAGGCTTTTGATATGCAAAATTCAATCACTAATGAGAACAAACAAGGTCTCGCCCTGGTTAGCTTGTGTGTTATGTTCATTTGTGTTCGGCTACAGAGCGTGCAGCATGTGGGCATCAGTCAACCTGGCAGGTACAGCTTTGCTAAACACACGATAAACAGATGAGAAAGACAAGCAAAGAGGCAGAAAAAACATGAATACGGCGCTGCTTTTAATCAGCATGTGAGGGGATTCACATGAAGGTTGTCAACAACAACATGTTGCTGATAAAATGGGACAATAAATCCTTTTAGTGAGACTTTCATTTCTTCTTAAAATCAGAAACAGTCAGCATATTGGTCAAAAAGACTTGCGTTCCGGTTAGGTTTTAAAAAGTCCATCAAGTCTAAATTTAACAGCATGAAAGTTATTTGTTTTTTTTTCTTTCTATATTGTGAATAAAGTGCCTAATTTAATCAGCATTCTTTGAATTTTTTTTCAAATATTTGCCTTTAGGATCCACCAGTTGAATTATAATTCAGCCTCTGATCGTCCCAGTTAAAAAAAAAGTATTTTTTCTAAACTTCAGAACCGGATCACTGCAGTACATCCAACTCAAGATCGCGTGGCACCAGGCGTAAAACATGAATAAAACTTCTCCAATTTAAGTTTTATTCATAATGTACATAATGCAGTGCAGTTTAAGTAACAATGGATGCCCCCAAATGTGGTTTGATCTTAAAGTTGTGCATTCAGATCAGACGAGTGTCACAAGATCGTAAGACAAAGGAAGCAAGAAAAAACAAAGCGCAACTAGTAATGATGCTTCAGCCATTGTTTATGTCCACATTTACCACATGTGGCTTCTTCTAGTGCAGAATTATGCATAAAAATAGAATAAAACAAGACATGCCCTTTCAGATTGCAGAAGCTTTGAAAACTACGTACACGCATTTGATTTTGTGCAACAAATCAGATTTTTTGAAGGTGAAAAGATCAGAATCATGTTGGCCAAACTGCCTTCAAGAAGTCAGACATGGGACACATTTGTCTGAATTTTGTCTGAAAGCAAAATTAATCTGAGTTTTTCTTGCAGATTAAGTCCTGTTTTCTTGCAGTAACCCCAATACGTTGTAGATAAAACAAGTACAAGGACATTGAATTGAATTGAATTTTGCCATCAACACTTCCTAAAAACGCACCAAATGTTGTGAAAAGCAGCCCAAATTTTAACAACCAGCCCTTTTTCCAAACCTCTCCAAACACAGCTCAATTGTGGAGAAACTCACCCAATCTGGCAACACGGGTTGGAGAAGGGATGCATCTAAAAGTTGCCAGATCTTCGCTCTCCAGGAGTGAGCTTGAACTTTGCTGCCTTAAACAAAAATGTTCTATACCAAGAATCCTATTGTTGTTGTTTTAATTTCAACCAATAAAAGATTGAATTCTCTTTCCACATTGTGTGAATCTTATGTGAAGTTTATTCAGGGCCACATCAAACACATGTAAATATGCATGTGTGTGTGAGTGTCATCATTATGCAAGTCCAAGTTCATCGTGCAAAAATAGCTCACAGCAAATTCCCCAGGACCTACTGCAAACAGAGGACGCATAGTAAACAAGTCAAAAAGCCTGACAGAGACGGAAAAATGAGTCGCACCGACAAAACAAGAGTTTCTGCTGACGTGGGTGAGCGTGGAAATAACACACGTCACATTCCCACAATCTCACTCTCGCCTGTTCCATTTGGTCGCTAATAGAGATTCACACACAGCCCTCGTCTGAAGGGGACATTAAACGACGAAGGACAGATCTGGAGCTGGATCACAAGAGCCGTCGTCTATTGTAGCGCTCATCTGTCCGACAGCAGACCTGGAAGGAGGCCAAAAGCAGGCGCTGGGACAGTCGGCGGGAAGCCTGAACTCTGATTTAAGGCAGACAAGCCGGCCTGCAGAGCTCCATGTGCAAAAAAAGGACCACGCAACCAACATGTGGTTAAAATGTACCATCTACTGTACAGTAATGAAGATTCAGGAAACAATAGTCGGCTCATTATAGCTTAAAAGTGCAGACTGGAAACAAGACATTCCAATAACAAAATATAGTTGATATAAATTTAAGCATTAGCAACTGAAACATCAAAGAGGAGCGAAATATGACTCAATAAGATATAAATGTATGAATATGAAAAGAACATTATGTGGAAATATTGATGCAGCATTTCAAGACTTAGCCAGGAAGCTAAAGCTTTGAAACAACTGGGATTTCCCTAAGCGGAAAATGATCCTAATTATATTCCTAAATGACCTGAAGACAATAACGTTGAAGTTTTTGAATGGCCATCACTAAGCTCTGATTGAATTATTGTTTTCACACCTGAAAGTCTGACAGATTCAGTTTGTTTGCTGTGTCAAACAAACCAAAACCTTTCTATGAATTTCCCAATGAAGGGAAATTCATAGAAGTCTTCTTTGCATCAGGCTTTTCAAACCAAAACACCCCAGAAACCCAACAGCAGAACAGAACTTAAGAAGAACTCCTGATTTGAAGCACAACACCGTTTCCCAGCACCGTAAACACAGCGCAAACGTGGCAACAACACTTGTGACCCATTCTGGCCACTTTCAGAACCTGAAAGGGTCTGTTAACACCTGCTACGCTGCTGTGAGAAAACACAAAGACTGAAATGTCTCTGGAGGACCAGATCCCGGACGTGGAGTCCGGTGAAAGCGACAACGAAGTTCAGCAGAACCAGAACCGTGAAGACCATGAGGAGGATCCCAACAGTATCTTCAACAATCTCACCTCATTCCAGGACATTTACACAAACAACCAAATAATCGACAACGAGGTAAGGCAGAAAGCAGGGGTGCACCGATTGCAGCTTTACGGCCGATCGCGATTACTGATCTTTAAAATGCTTGATAATGGCTGAAACTGATATTTTTTGTCTGAAATGCAGCTAAATTGTTCTTGATGTCACTTGTGCACAGTCCCACCCAAAGCTCCCTGCTGCAGGGCAAAACATTGATCACTGCCGATGACCTGCATTGGTTTCAGCCAAGTTGCAAACATATGATGCTAAATCTTAAATGTACGTGTGATATATAAAAGAAAAAGGATGCAGTGCTTTGTTATTAATTGTCAACACTATGATAAATGGATAATAATGTCAGAAAAGGTTTAAGTAAAATAAAAACGAGAGGGTGAGAAAAGTAGGTCAGTTTTGCTGGCGTGGTTTTTGGTGTTGAATCCTGATACACTAGTGGAGCTGCTGTCAGTCTGTTGCTACGGCAACCGGTCTGCGTGTATCGTAGACGACACAGAGAGAGCGAGAAGAAAAAAATACTCAAAAGTGGTTTTGAGTTGTTCTTCTTGAGTTGTTCTGTGTCGTTTTCCAGTTTGCTGTGGCGCACCGCTCTAATTACACCGACATCTCCAGGTTTCATTTTGTCACCTGAATCACAAAAGAAACTTCATTTCGCCCGCCACTGGGATTATTGTCAATTGTGATGCAGACAAGACCTGTTGGGTGGGTGTATCGATCCCTCACAGCAGAGCAATAAAGGACAGTATTTGATTACTTGTTGAGGCAGATCTGATCCGATTTACATGGAAGCATCGGCTGATCACCAAACTCCCACAATTCAGAAAATATAGGACGATTTATCGGTGCACCCCTACCAAAAGCAGATTATTCTTTACTGTAGCTTCACCTGGTGGGTTAGTTTTTAATGCAACATTAACAGAAAGAAATCTGAGAATAAAATCGTACTGAATCTTTGTTCACAGCACGCGAATGAAGCTGCAGAACGACTAGTCACTTACAGCATGGTTTCAGAGGTGCTTGAACTGTTTCTAGAGACCACGTCACCAGACGAAGAGCTGAGCTCTGGCAGCGAGGACGATGACATTTTACAGGAGCTTTCAGGCCTGATCGATGATCTGTTTGAGGAAATGTTCTCATCGTCGTCTTCCAGCGAAAACACCGAGGCGGAGGACGGAGACGCGGAGGCGAGGGCAAGAGCTTTGAGAATGACGGAGGAGCGCGAGGAGGCAGACAATGCACCGGCGGCACCGGCGGCAGCAAACGAGTGTGAACAGAACAATTCAGAGGACGTACAAAACCAACAACAGGGAGAAAAAAAGAAGTGAAGCTACAAGAAGCAATCCTGTTCAAACAGATGAGGGAAAATGCTGATATTCTCTTAAGATCATACAGAGTGTGTTTTGCCCTTGGAGGTCTTTAGAGAGGATCTAAATTTTTAACATTAAAAGCTTCTCTAATCTTACGGAAAATATTTTCTCCATCTCGTTTGTGGAACGGGGTTATAAGGAGCAAAACTGTGCAAATGTTACGATTTCTGGGGCTTCAAATCAACAAGTTGCACTTCTAGCAAATGCATCATTCTGACAAGGTCTTATTTTAATATTTTGATTTAGTTCAGTTTTAATATATATAAAAAAACAGCCATGAAAGACACGTCTCTTACTCTTGAATAGATCATTATACAGCAAATAATTCAACTTACTACGAGTAGATAAAGATCTACAGCTTAAATCTGCAGCCAATTATTTTAGTAATACAGTTTTTTGCTGAATTTTCTCCTTAACTTTCTACCCCCACCAGGCAAAGTGTCATTTATTTATAGGTCTGTTGCAATAAATCAAATAGTCGCATGATAAATTAAAACAAGCTCCATAATTTCTATTTGCATGATTCATAATTTTTCTCTTTTCTCTCTTTCTTCCAAAACATAAATGATACAGGTCTTCAGTCTGGTGCTTTGGTCTCAACCAATTTTTCTTTTTTTAATATTCACTTTATTTGTTTTGTTGATTTATTTTGGATATTGAAAATGTCTTCCAGTTCTTACATCAGTTCTCATCAGAAAAGGAGACACAAACTTGATTAGAATGACATGAATCTGCAGAAGTTGGCCCGTGAATAACAAGGGACATAATGGCAGTCAGAGAGTCGGGGCCTGACTTTGCTTTTTGGGGTCAACATAGGATCTTAATCGACTCCCATTTCATTTAATCTCATTTCCCGCAATACCATCTGCTGCTATTGAGCAAAAGACCAAAACACTTTTATTATTTATGGGCAAATATTGGTTGAAGTTTGTTGATGAATGCACCTGATTGTGCAAATTTTTTACATGACATTATTTATTCTGCTTCAAGCAAAGTTTTGGCTCCATTTGCACCAAAGCGAAAACCTTTTCCCGATCCGTCAAAGCTACAGCAGCTACTTTAAAGCAGAGCGCCTCGCAGTACGAACCATAAACACAAGCGCTGAGTGGAAACCTGCAGACGACAGGCGTTCTTGGCAGATTGCTTTGTTTTTGTTATAATCTCCATCATTTGCCACGTCGGCTTAAAAAGCCTCAGGATGCAGCTGTCAATGCTTCATCCATGAAATATTGTGACTTATTTTCTCTTCGCTGGGGAGTTTTGACTCTCTGCATGCATGTTGTGGAGCATCAGTGCAGCGTTAATGCAGATCTGATCTACTTTTAACTCGAGCAGCTGAGCGTGACACTGTTTCAACGCATTCCCCAGCGAAATGCATCGCTTGAAAAATGCATTTTGCTGCAGCTTTCTTCCCTTCCTCCCTGCACATTTAGAAAGATGGAGCTGAAAAGAGACTCTGGGGACACAGAAGATCTGAGGGAATAATTAAGTAATTGTAGATTAAGGGTTTTAGAGCAGGGAGGGATTTGGTTTAAACCCAACCAGAAGGAGAAACTGGGATGAACACAATTAAAGACAATGAGATATAAAACAACATGACACTTGTCTCATGAAGATTAAAAAAACACGACCTGATACAATTGGGGACAATGGATGCCGCATCCTCACTGCAGGCAGCACTAATAAGCTGTGGATTAGGAGCACACAGCAGGCTTATTGGCAGCAGAGCGTGCTGATGGTGTGTGTCCACACACAACCTGTGGAAGAGCTTACATCACCCCGACTATCTGCAACAGGCATCTGCAATTAAACCGGAGGATTTGGATGCCTGCAGCGGTTTCTGGGGCGACGTAGCAACGTATTTATTGTTTAATTTAAACCCGCAGCTGTTTTATGTTCATGTTTTACAAGTGGAGAGCAAAAGCATTCGCTTTTCTATCTGAAAATTCAGAGAACATCAGTGGGGGAAACCCAAACAAACTGATGCAAGACAAGCAGATTTATCTTAAAACGGCTTAAGCTGTTCCATGCTGATGACGTTTATCAGGTAAAACTATTTGGAGCCGCTGCAAGTGGAGTTAGCATCACGAACCATCAGCGCCTGCTGGTGGAGGATTCTTCCACACGTCACTGAAAAAAACAGGCTTAATTGGGATGACTCAATTATACACATTAATTGTCAGCTGATTTCGTAATTGAGCAATTATTAATTGCAGTATACAAACTTTAAAAGAACAACACAGTCAAAGCCAAAACTGAATATTTCACATTCAAGTTGAAAACACTTCTATGTCGTCAAAATCAGAAGTGACACTTTCAGCTTCAAATTCTGCAAAATAAATAAATATATGTCTATATCAAGTTATTAAATGGTTAATAAAAAATAATCACGAGCTCAGCTCTTATCTGATCTTGTGATGTGAACAGCTCAGTCAAAGATCCTTTCATTGAACCAAAATGACACCAGTGAAAAGAATTTGAAATTGCAAAATGTAATTAAAGTGTTACAAAACGTGTGCAACAAATGACAGGCGCTCACATTATAATAAAAAAGCAGATTAGATTTGCGCATCCAGACAAGCCTGTGCTTTGTTTGCTGGGTAACAACTGAGGCGCCAGAAACAAAGTCACTGCACAACAGGGAATACGTTTCACGTCTGAACAGTTAGGAGGACGTTTGCGATGGTCGCTGTAAATCCGATTTGTGCAGAAAGAGAATCTGCATGGGGAGAAATCTGCAGAAAACCTGACATAATCTGCAAACAGCCTCCAAATGCTTCAGCGTGGAGTTTATTTTTAAAACTAATATGTCATTTTGTTTCATCTGAATGTGAATTTTCATCCTAACTACGTCTCTCCAAGCATTCCTCCTGTTGACACGCCAGAGCGGGATTCAAGGACTCTGAAATTCAATCTGCTTTACAGTCAGTCAGGAGTGAAAGGAGAAGTAACGACGTTTCAAACGAAGACGAAAAACACAAACAACTCGTCAAAGAGGAAAAAACGCAGTCAAAACTAATCTATTTTTATAAACTCAACATCAGACGAAGACAAGATGTCTTCATGTCGGACAAGCCGCTCTGTGGTTGTGCATTTTCACTCATTTCCTCCAACTTGTTCCCACTGTGAGTGTTGGATCGGGGTCAATGTCCTCAGGTCGCAGCGCTATCACTCACTCTTTTGTCCTCGTGTTGAGCCAGTCTACCTTCCCCGACGCTGAACCCCATTTCGCCGAGTAACCGAGGTGAAGGGAGAATAGAACCAGACACAGAAACCGCTGGCAAAAAGCAAACAGCCTAATGGCGACGAGGAACAATGTCGCCATTCACAGAAACTCTTATCTGATCCAAGCAGGCCAGAGCTTGACAGGTTAACATATTACGCTCTAGAAATAGACAAAATTACTCCGATTAGAAGTAGATATTAAACTGAGGCAGGTAGGACATTTTATTTAGCACATTAAACTTTTAAAACAAGAAGGTTTTTGTTGCAGCATGGAGGATCCACATCCACATGATGAGCCAGTGAATGTAAACACATGAAGCTAAAATGGAAACCTGTGCAGAATGCATAAGAGCCGGCAGCCTGATTAACTTTATGAATAATGAAGAGTCACACAGAAGCATCGCGAGTTCAGCTTTCCGGAGCTGAACTCGCGATGGAGCAGCCGGAGAGAACAGAACGAGACGGAGGATGAAGCTGGTCTGCAGGGAGGCAGAGCAGGAACACGGCCTTCACACGACAACGGAAAAAAGAAACTTTTAAACGCTGTTATGCAACTTTTTTTACATCGCTATGGCATGGTTTAGTTTTGCTTTAAAAGGAAAAACTGTTCTCTAGTTCAAGTTTTATTGCAGCACAGGGGCTCAAAGTTCAGCGTGTCACGATAAGTTTTGATGAATGATAAACAGAAGTTATCACGATAAAAGATATTGTCGTTTTGAGACCATTTTCAAATTATATAAAAAAAGCAAGAACATTCTGAAAGAACTTTAAATCTAAAACATTGAACTGGAGCTGGAGGACATTTTAAATATCAAAAATAAATAAACAAAACAAGCAAACGACAAATAAATTACAAAGACTCTCAAACAAAGCTGCCCTTCCACAAAAGATCCAGACTAAAGACTTTTGTCGTCCAGTTTCAAGTAAAAAGAGAGAAAAGAGAAAAACAAATCATACAAATGGAAAGAGCTTGTTTTAATTTATCATGTGAATTTATTGATTTATTGTTACTCAGTTCATGCAAATCTCCCGGTTATGTTCTGTCATAATTAGTTCTGGCTTCGTCTTGCAACATCAGATCACAGAGGAATTAATCTTTTTCAAAATCTTCCTTTCAGACTCTGCAGATTTCAGCTTCAGATGCTGTTTTTCCTTTTCTCTGCTATATAAACATCCATCAGCTACAGATGAACCTTCCCAAAAGTGAGCAGTCGACGTTAAACGGACGACATGAGGGATGAAAAGGGTTTGCAGGAGCAACATTACGACTCAATCGTAATGCAATGCATGTGCAGCTTTCAACAAAAGAGAAAAAGAAAACACTGCAACTGGCAAACGAGACTGAAACCATAAAAGGAGGAGTGTGAGGATCTCTTTACTTTCATTTCAAGTCAACTCTTTGAAGAACCTTGGATAATGAGATACAAGACTTTATTTCCCTCTAGGATTAATAAAGTGAATCGAGTTGAACAGACCGACTCATAATGAAGTTCAGCAGCACAGAAACGACATCAATAAAAAAGATATCAATGGCCGAATCCAATGAGAATCACACACTTTCTATAAACTCTTGGGTAAGAGATTCAAAATAAAAACCAATCAGGATCAATACAGACCCTCATCACTTCCTCCTGTGTGAAGGTCACCGCACTGACCTTCACAGGTTGCTGTTTAACCAGCATGTCCTTCGGAAATCAATGGGAATGTTTCCCCATGCAACAGATAAACAATGTCTCCCACTCATATATATTATTAAACTCCTCCGCTGTCGTCCTGCTTAGCTCTTGGCTTTAGTTTTTACGCACCGCCAAGGCGCTTTGCGCCGCTGCTTTGTTCCAAAGAATAAATGAATAAATCAAATCCACAGCAGCTACATCAATTGTGTTCACATCAAATCAGAGATTAAAAGCAACACAAGGACGTTGCAGAATGTTATCTTTTTAAAGCAATCTTTAACAGGGAAGGCAACATGAATAAAAATGTAAATTATTTCTCTGATTCTCTCCATTGAGTTAAAGCAAACTGGGATAATTCAAACTACAGAAATTAATATCAACTTTCTTTAGAAAAACCATTTAAAAAAAAAAAGAAAAAGCAGTTAAAACTTTGAACTTTTTCTTTTGTGATTCAGAAGAAATTTAAACAACTTTAGTGGAGAATAGATAAATAAATTAATTAAATGACCTGATATTTATAGACATTTTGCCAGTAAAGTCAAAATTTCCATCCCTTTTAAAGTGCATCAAGTCAGTTTTGAGACAACAAAAACAAACATTAGCTTTTTGAAAAGAGGAGCTTCTTTTAGTTGCATCTTAAAAATGTAAATAAAAAATTACAGAAAGGCTAATTTAGGTCTTTGGGTTGTAGGTTCAATCACACAGGTTCAATGGTAATCCAGCAACAAATAATCACATCATTCATCCGTTCTAACCAGCCGAACCAAACAAGTTTCTTTAAAAATACTCACAAATATTAGAGAAACACGAGCAGTAACAATTAAAACAAACTTTTTTACATTTAACAAGCATTTCACTCACTGAAATTGTCTCTTAGAAACGGGGAGGAAAATGTGAGGCTCATGCCACAGTGTCGTCTAAAGTTACACTCAGACACGTCGACAAAATCTCTCCTGATCGTCAAACCTCATGGAAAACAGGAGTCAAAGCGAGAGGAAAATAAAAACACCAAATGTTTACAATTCCATATAAGCCTCACTTTTTAACAAAAAGCAGAATAAACCGAGCAGAAAGTGAAGGCTGAGACAGTTTCATCAGTTCATCATTCAGTTTGAGACTAAATGATGAGGTAAAATGAGTTTTTTTTATTCATGCACCCAAAGATGCTGCTGCTAACCTCATGTTGAGTTAAAACAGGGAGAATAAAAACTAAACAAACCCGTAATTATTACATATGGAGCCGCAACAGGAGACAGGAATGTGGAGATAAAATCAGAGCGAGGCACCTTAAGTTCAGCTGAGACACCGAATCCTCTCAGTGACGTCGCTCCGTCCAGCTTCACCCAAAACTGGTTTCAACACGAATTCAACGAAACCAATCAGCCACATTTCACAGAATTTAGCCACCGATTCCTCAAAAGAGAAACAAACCACAACTAAACACAAACCATGTCAGAGTCAGAAAGACTGAAATGAAGCGATTAATCACGATTAATCGTTTATTGAAATAATCGACTAATTTAGTTATAGATTAATCGTTAACTGCAGCATACAGACAAAAAAAGGCTATTTGAAAAATACAACATATTCAGAGCAGTAATTAAGCCAAAACTGTACAAAACATACAGTTTACATTTAAGATAAAAACAATTTTGTCTGTATGTATGTTTCAGCTAAAACTGCTTTTTAGCAGCTAAAACCAAAGACCCTGAAGTTCCTTCCTTTTGTTGGTGTAATGTTTGATTATTCAATGTTTTTTGACTGTTTTTTATTTAAGGAATATTTCTAAAAGTTTGTCTACTTCTTCTCCCAGGATGGAAACAGTGTTCGACTCTGTTTCTCTTCAAAATCTACAGTTATCTCCTGTGTTTTGCTCACGTTCAGGATAAGCGTATTGACGCAAAGCAGCTGTCTGGACTCAGCTACCAGCTCTGATCCACCCGACGACGGCAGAGTCGTCTGAGGATCCAGTGAACATCCATTAGTTGGCAGATTTTTTTCCTGCTTTACTCTTCTGCACAACTTCCTCCCTGACTTTTTTATGATGCCGCTCGTTAACCAGAGTTGTCAAACAATCCTCTGACGTCTTCACCGAACCGCTAGATTTATACTGAGGGTAAATTATGCTGGACTTTTAGAAATCGTTCTCTTTCCACTTCACCATCACAGGCTTATTTGAGTTGGTTTGGTACATAAAACCACAATAAAAGCATTTAGGTCTATGCAGTTCAAAGGGCCTGTATACATTGTTTTCTTTCCACCAGGGAAACCTCAACATTTACAGTCAAGCCTCATATATCAGGAATAATTGTGCACCTATGTGAGCAGTAGTTCAGTTGAACACATGCGTTGGAGTCTGACTCTCGGGAGAAACCAGGGAGGCGACACACGCTGCAACACAATAACCTGGTTTCTAACTTCAGGGACAGTGTGGCTCGGATTTCAAGGAGCAGCTCTGGTTATAGACACTGTGGTGGGGCAACAAGAAACCACACAGCCTGAACTGAGGGAGAAATTATCCCGATACCAAAGCGGCAAGCTGAAGCTAGCTCCATCTGCAGTTATAGGTCATGTTTTGACACTTGTGAATCTGCTAGTTGAGTTAATTAGCACCTCATCCGAGTCTTGAGGGTGTTTACTTACTGATTTATTTATTGTTTTGAAATTCTTCCAGAAGTCTAATTTTATCTTTAAGAGTGCATTTTATGCCAGATCTAAAACGCGTCATCGCCAAGACCTGAACTGCTTGATTATTAAGGCGCAAAGGCGTCAAAGTGACGGCACAGGAATGCCAGACATGAGTGATGAAACAGAAACAAATGCAGCAGACAGGTGCAGGCAGCTGACTCAGATCAGGAGAACAAAGCATTGAGGCTGGACAAAGTGAAGCCGTCAGGCAGGGAGGGATCATGGCATCTCGTCTGCTTCACGTCACAAGCCTCAGAACCAAAACTGTGGCAGTGTCAATCCCATCTCCACCTCCTGGATGAAAAAAGCCGACCGCCGCGATCAGACTGGAGGCGGTCCTTTTGCGTCGCTGTGATTGATTGCCGTCAGACGATCTCGTCGTTCCAGTCGGATGGTTTCTGGAAGACTGTGACAGCAGGAAATCCTGTCTGTCAGAGGTGGAAGTTTTACCAAAATAAGAGGCTCTTCCACCTACTTCCCACAACGTAAAAGAACCAATTAAAGCCTCAAAGACATTTCCTGTAAACCTAAAGCTGATAAAACTTGTTAGACTTGTACATATTATCAGCTATGAAGCAAAAAACCTGAGTTGCGTCTGGAGTTTGTTTACTTTGGTAAGAATCAGTTGAGTTTGTGGACTTGTAACTTTTTTTGAGAAGAAATCTTAAAAGATTAATTAATGTGAAAGACGTGGGGCCTATGTTTATTAGTCCGTTTGCTCCACCACATCCCATAATACTCAGCTCAAGCTTGTAGCTGGGAGCTGATTAAAGCTGGTCAGGATCTTCACCATTACTTTAACCATTTTGTCCAAGTTTAATCTCTATTTTAACATCCAAAGATGTGTTTTCTAAAGTGATTGCATAAGAAAAAACTCCATATATTTCTCACAAATGCTCACTTGTAAGGGAATCTTTAAAGTTCTGCAGAAAGGACCCAATAAGACAGCAAGTAACTGAGGCTGATGTTCCTTTTTTCCTTGCTCCATGTTTGCCAAGGAGTCGGCCGGAGCTCTCAGAGAGGGTGGGATAAAAACGATCCAAATGTAATCAATCATGTAGTCAGTAATGGCAAAGCTGCAGGCAAAACCGCAGGAAACACCGACTGCTGTCAAGAAGAATTGTCACCTAAACTTCAAGCTTCCCAACAGACGTGCATTATCGTTGCATCGACATTTTCAGAAACTCTGCGGTTCAGACCAATGTCCCCAAATGCACATTCAAGCCTCTAAGTCCTTGATAATGAAGTAGCCTCAGACTTGGCACAGAAAGAGGCCGATCCAGCAAGAGCTTTCTTTGGTGCCTTTAAAAAAATCTTTTTAAAAAAAGCACCCCAGTTTGTCCCTCTGGACGACAAACAGAAACCACCACCATGGAGACGAACTGACATCACCGCCACATGCGCCATGAAGTTCTCGTTTCAGCCAATCAGGGACAGGAGCGGGCGATGTGAGCAGGAAAAAACCGGTGTTTGAGATCCTGAGGGCTGTTTGTGGGTAGATGGAGGAGGACAGAGTCTGAAGCTGGAGGTAAGTGGATACGGAGAAACAAAAAGGTTAAAAAGATGAAAGAAAAACAAAAACAATTTGAGCTTTTCAAAATTAAATCCCTTAGAGGTTTTGGAGCAATACCAAAATAATAAGATTCAATCGAATTTGATCTGTTGCTGTTATTATAAGACTAACAATAAATAATTTATCAGCCAACAAGCAAAGTTAACAACCACCTAACTTGTGTTTTTTAGTCAACGAAAGATGATGCCAAACAAAAGGTGGAAAATGCAGCAGTAGAGGTGAAGTTTGGCTGTGAAGCAAGAAATGAACATGTTGGTTTGTGGCAATAAAAATAAGGATTTATTTAGGATAATCTTTGTGAGATTTCACATCCTTTACCGTCTTACTTGTCAAATGTCGGTTAAATACTATTTGTTACACAGGGAGTTTGGATTCAGTTATTTACCAAGACACTACCTCGGGTTGCCGCTAAATGCATCTTGGATTAATTAGTACTGTGTATTTTACAGTGGCGTGGTTGTTATATATGCATGTGCTGTTTGTGGCTGTGGTTCCGTTTCTCTCCCTTTCCTGCAGGCGTAGAAGCAGATTACTACGTCTTTTTCTTGTATTCTCGCTTTCTCTCTCTGCTTTATCTTCTCTTTTAATGTTTTACCCTGAAAACAAAAGTTCCATCCAAAAGTTTCATGATCTGTCTAAACCAAACTGCTCTGTCACTTGGCAAATGCAAATTTAAATAAGCAAAGGTCATATGTGGCGTTCCTCTAGGCTTTTTTCTCAGGCCAAATTTTATCTTTACTGCTCAGTAGAGAAGCCAGAAGCTGAGATATGCAGAAACGATTGGCTCCTTTTGAGTCATGACATTATTGTTTATTGTAGTTTTCCCATAGAGATTGAAGATTCCTTCATCAGTTCATTTGTTTGAAATGAACGTTTTAATATTCAAACATTTTTAAATGCATTTTTTGCGATAAAATGTAATTTTCTTGCAAATTTGTTTTTTTATTTACAAATAAACACATTTGATTAAACTCTACTAGCCAAAACGGTACAAAAAGAAAGAGAGCATTCAGTATGACAGACAGTTCAAAGTTTTGAGGTCCAACGGCTTAAGCCTACAGGATCTGTTGTCCATCACATTACATTGTACAATAAGAGACGCAATTCCTTCTTAAAAGATGGTTCAAGCCATACAATCCTTCAGGTTCAGACACGTTTTATATCAAATCCGCACACACCTTTAGCCATTATTCTTCTCATCCCAGTGCTAATAAAAGGCTTCTGAGAGGTGGGTACAACTAACACCAGCGATTTGGCCCCGGCAAACAATCGGTCCAACTGTCATCTGCGTCTGGCTAAAAACAACTCAAGTACGAGCCGCGCCTGATCCAGTTACGAAGTCTGTCGTCATCAGTGGGATTTGGAGACATATGAGGGGTAAAAGTAGCAGGAACAGTTGGCAAAAAGGCAAACATGAGATACAGTGCATGGGATTATTTTTGCCGGGTCAGAAACTTTGCAGCCTGGTGGCGTCATGTGACCATTTGACAGCGAGAACAACAGCTGGATTTGCTGTTTAAGACATGAACCTTAAATCAAAAAAGTTCAAATACGTCAAGTTTTGCAGGAAGATTTGTTCAACTCCAGCACTTTACACAGGTTGCAACAGGTCGCTTATTGACTGAAATGAATAAATTTCCCATTCGGAACCATTATGTCACCGTGAATTCATGAAAAGCAAGAGCCCGAGTTTTACTGGAACAGCCTGCAGGTTAAGAAGCATAAATAATAAAAAAGAACATCATCAGCAAACATAAAAGAAAAGGGGAAAAGAGATGGAACCAGAATGAAAAACCATGCAGTCTCACTACAGTATCCTGTTTATGAAGGTTCATAAAGACAGGTCACATTTGCCATCTGCCATTGCTACAGCTGTTGTGGCTGTAGGGTTGCATCCCTGATAGGGTTGCAAGCTCCATCACCCAGCAGGCGCACACTGGTGCAAGGCAAACAAATTCAACATCAGTTTAAAAAGCCACAATTCACTGCGTGCAGCTAAACAACCAGATTATAACTCACAACACAAGTCAAATCGCAATTGTCATAGCAAAATCAATCTGTGTCGTATTCAGGCCTTCATGGACCTGAAAGTTTTATCCTGATGTTTTGTGGTACTGTTGTAATAATGACAAAAATAAGCATAAGAACCATTTTGCATGTCCTTTTTAGGTAAATATATGGCTGCGACTGCATGACGCACCAACAAGATCCCCTCAAACTCAGATAATCCTCTTGAAAACCATTTGTAATGTAGTTCTCTTGGACAAGAGTCACATAAAAAAATTAAAGAGTCAAACTTGTTCCACTGAAAAACACATAGAAATTGCATTTAATTATTTTAGTTTCTTACATTTATTGAAACTCCTATTGAAAAAACAAAGGAGAAAAAGTGAAAAATAATCCAACAAAACTGACAATTATCTGGATTTTGCTGCGACGACGATAAATCAAAACTCTTACGACAAGTAATAATGCATAATCGACTGTCTCAGGGTTTTGATGTTTATCTGGAAGCTGAATCAGCGCTCTGCTGTCGCACTGAAGCAACACTTCAGCCAAAGTTTTCAAATTAGGCAACATTTCTCCGAGCGACGAGCTCTGAAGACTTTGAGCTATAATTTGGAGTATCTCCAAATTCTTCATCTTCACACAAAAAGAATCAAGAGCTGCTTTTTTGGCCTTTTTGCGTTTTTTTAACCAAAAAGCAACTGATCAGGATACAAAAAAAAAATAGCGGACAGCATGAAAAACAGACTTGTATGAGCAGAAAATACATTCTTGTTGCTGACAGGAACAAAAACATCTCACTGATGCATTACAGACGCAGCTGGGAGGAAAACGTTCGTTACAATGAGGATGGAGAAACTTCTGGAAGTGGAAACAGGACAACTGATGACGCTGCTTATTCTGCATCCTACTAATTCTTGTGATTCTTTCTCAGTCATTTTTAAAAGGAAACCAGGAGCGGGCCGTCGTAAGGCGACAGATGTGCAAGCTACTATGAAAAGGATGACAAACTTAGACCTTCAAAGCTGTAAACATAAAAGAGGAAGACTTCCTTCAGGACATGATGGGGGAGGAAAGGAAACTGGGATGAAGAGATGAATGTGGGCAGAAGAGAGGAAGGAGCTCAGGGAGGTGGAGACAGCTAATCAGTCGCTTCCCTCTTGTTCTGGAAAGGAGCTAAAGGGTGTTACTTACAGAAAAATATTAAAATTTCCCTACTATTTAAAGTATTTGATGAAACCATGGTGTGAATCTGACTTATAAAAGTCTCATATGACTCATTTGTGAAGATTTAATTTGAGAATTCCCATCTGGCTGCAAACATTACAGGCAAATTCTGGACACTCAAGATGTTGAACACGTTTTTACCAAGTCCAGACGCCCAGTTTAGATTTGCACACACTGGCAGCAGCGGTGCGGATGCTTACGGTGCGATCTGCATTCGTTTACCCTCTGCAAGTGTAACTCCGGTGACGTAAGAGGATAAACTGCAGGGCCGGGACACTGTCTGCTCCAGTGAAACACATGGATTTACATGGAAAGCAGGAAACTTTTCTGCACTCAAAGCACAATCAAAATGTAACTCATCTTCTTCCTCCAGTGGAAAACGCAGAACGCGCTTCAGTCAGTGAGTTACAACCCACTCACATGTTAGTTTTAAATTTAGCTACATTCATTTTCTTTGTAAATATGCTCCTACAATAACTTCATATTGCAGGTTCATGCGACTGGTTTCTTTTCAAACCAAAACACTGTCTGGAATGTGATACAATCTTCATTTATGAAGCATTTTCTCCCCAAAATACAGTGGATCAAATCAAAACATGCAGAACGAGAATAACTCTTCGACTGCTCATAGGGAGCCAGCTGTACCAGGGCCACAAACAGGCCTAATCTCTGGCAGGAGTCAGAGTGGTTTTCTTTTTAATCTGTCTGGTCTGGATTTTGAAGATACGGGTATTTATGGAGTCTCTTTCTCCATGCCAGCTTTCCCAAAGCCTCGCTGGACGCTGAGCTTTGACTGCGTGTCAAATGGTGAAACACAAGCCGAAAACACAAACAAGGCAGAGTCCACAGCAGATGATTCTGATATAGAAATAAAACTGATTGTGCTGTAGCTCAGAGGTGATCAAAGATCTTGGAAATGAATCTGTACGAGGGTCTGGAAGTTAAAACTGAAGTCTGGGCATGATCTTAGCGAGCGGCTCCAGGGTTTTCCTGTCGTTTCACAGCAGGAAAACCGTCTGCGGTTGGTTTGTGATTGGAAACAAGCAGAGCGTGTTGACATTGAAGCTATGGCCACTTTAAATGGAAGTTGGAAGCTGGGGGCATTTCTGTTTAAAGTGATATTTACCCAAATGAAACGGCAACTCATCTGTAATTCAGCTTCAAATGTAAATGATCAGTTATTGCACAGCAATCAGGAAATCAGGTTTTATTATGGGGAGATTTCAAAGTTTCTATTGGTAGCAGTAAAAAACAAATATGCAGGGGGTGAAGAAGTACTACAACCTTTAACACTTGTAACGAAATGCACCATGAAAACAGAGATCCACGATGACCTACTGCAAATAAGCACCACAAGGTAAAAAGTCACAATCTGTTAATCAGCATTAGCTTGTAAATCCCAGCTGATGCCTGGACATCATGTCTGCATCATGTTTAAAGTGTAAACATGATGCTTTCCTGCAAAAGCATCACTCCGCCCCCAAACAGCAGCCGAGTCCGATTTCAGGGTCTGCATCCTTCCAAGAACCCGGTCCGTGAATAAACCAGATCCAGGATGTTTCACCCAAAACTTCACCTGATCCAGATTCACCAATGGAATGATGCGTCGCTGCATTCAGTAAAATGTTTACTTGCATTTTTTTATGCATTTCTAATATTGTATAAAAAGAACAACGACATGCCAATTTTTGTATCAGACTTCTCAATTAATCGTCAGGATAATCAATAGAATAATTGATTACTAAAATAATTGTTACCAGGACTCACAAATTCATGTAGCAGCAAACATCAAGAGGGCAGCATCAAGACAACTTTTTGGTCAAATGTTGCAAAATTAAACAAATTTAAACAAAAATATCACAATTTTTATAGAAACATAAAAATAAACACCTTTCAGGACCATTTTATTTGCAAAAGAAGATGATTTGGGGTTAGAGAAAGCAGGATCGGCTGTGGTTGACCGCAGCAATAGGTCACCAAGGCAAAGGGACGAATCGTTAACCTCCAGTGAAACCTCTGAATCCCCCGCGGATCCAGACTCGCGTTCGGCGACATGCGTGAGGCAGAAGGAGGAACGCGTCCAGCAAACCGGGTTGAAATCTGGCCCACAATTCAATACATGGATCAAGATCTAAATGGGGCGCTTGTTTCAAACAAACGGGCTCCTCTTTGAAATGCCAGGCGTGTTGGGTTGGGTGTCCTAATTCATGTGTGCGACAGACACACAATCTTGTCTGATCATGTCAAAGAAGGGAGCAGTCCCACGTCTCGCTCACAGCGAGCTTCTCCTCCAGAAAGAGCCCCTTTCTTACCTCAACTGCCAGCAGTAAAACAAGCTGCATTCAGGTCTTATAAGAACAAACAACGGTTCATTTCACACAAAATGAACAGTTTCAGTCTGTGGAGCCACATACTATTTTCTGCAAAACAAAGCTCAATAGAAGGCATTCTACAAGAAATTACGCTGCGCAAACTTCATGCATTTGCAAAGAAACAACTGTTGCAAAAGCAACGCATAAAAATCCCCCCTTGAATCTGAAGGAATACACGAGCAGCGGTTTGCATTTTTCTTTTATCAAGCCAACTGTTTCTGCAACATTCTTGGAACTGAGCAACAGAAGACACTCCTGCACATCATCACAGACAAAACACTGCATTTCCTAACAAATCCCCGCAGCGGCATCACGGCTGCAGGCTCAAACTCTGCAGCCACATCATATCCACTGATTACATTTTAATTTCAGCAGCAAAAGAGCAGCCATTTGCAGGACATTTTGTATTCGTGCATCAACAAGAGTCAAAACGATGCAGTTGACATTTTCTGAACGAAAACAGCTACTTATCAGGATTTACGTTAGTCTGGAGAGATTTCTTTAAATTATCTGGAGGTTTTCATGCTAGAAATAATTGACAGTATTTCTCATTGCTGCTGTAAAAAAAGATTTCAAAGGTTTTTACTCATATTTACCAGAAAAGTAACAAGTATAAAGATAAATTTACACCCACTGCCTCAATATCCCAGCTGAATCGATATATGAAGCGCTGCTGGACAAATATACAAACTGCATTATTTAAGAATCTAAAAAAAACAAAAAACAGATGCATAACTACTTTTCTGAGCCATGAATGGATCAAGACTTACAATCAGTGCATCTCTGCAACCTGAAGTATTCTGTTTCATATAGTTTGCATTTTTAGCATCTATAAGCAGAAACGATGAGTCAACAAAAAAATGCACAAAGCACTCAGACGAGCAATTCTCACTACGGTGCAACTGTCTTAGTTATCAATTATTCGAACAATTAATTGCATAAATAATTTGCCATGCTCTGCAAATTTTTCATTTAACCACATAAGCCTCTTTTAATATTAAAATTACAATTATTTCAATCAACAGCATTCTCTTAGTGAAGGTTTTATACATTAATTGACTAATTGTTGCATTTAGCAAAAGATGTTTAATAGATTTTTTTACAGCATATGAAGCTAAAACTGTCATTTGGGTCAAACATATTTTTATCTTAAATGTAAACGGAAATATTTTTGTACATTTTTAGTGGTACAAATGGACTTTTTTGAGTCCATATCCTCCAGTTAAAGCTTATTTGACGACTAAATTAATTGATGATTATTCCAAGAATCGATTAATTCATTGTTTCAGTTCTGATAGACGGTGTAGTTGTTTGCCCATGTTGTTGTGGTTTGGCTGAAAGCAGCAACACAATTTTAGCAAAGACTTGAGACGCGTTGCAGGTCATCGGGTCGCGCCGGTTCTCCCATGCGGGGGACAAATTTGATCTGTGGCTCATCAGCTGGTCAGTCTGAAAGCAGCTTTTCCTGTTGAGCAGCAAAAACTCACACAGCGTCTTTGTCTCACTGGGCTGTAAATCTGGATCTTGTGAAACCAGTTCTATCACTTTATAGTCCAAATAAATATGTAGGGAGTGAGAAAACATTTTATATGTTATCACACTAAAGAATTGGACCATAAAAGACCCGCCGCTAAGACGGCAGGGAGAGGCGTTGCACATCTGAAGAGAGGCTTTAATGCCTCTTCTCTGCCCTGAGGCCAATAATCATCTGTCAGAGGCAGAGCTCTCATTTGGCCCGTCCTATATTTAGCAGACAAAGCCTCATCAGACTAAGTACTGAATTCAATTTCTAGGGACATCATTAATCTACACTCATAAATAATTTGAGCGGCGGTGATGTTTGGCTCTTCACGTGGTTTTTCAGCTTCATGCTCATTTCCACTCAACACCGCAGCTGAAAAATTTAAGACATTGAATTCATTTCAGATGAAAAACGCCATTGTAGGGATTAAACGATTAATTGAATTCATCGTGGTGAATTTAAATAACTGCTAATTTAGCATACAGACTATAAAAATAAGAACCTTTGTTGAAGAAAAACAACATATTCAGATCAGAAATGAAGCCAAAACGGTACAGAAGAAAAACACGTTTAAGATGAATAAACCTTTTTCTGTAAATATCTTTTACCCAAAGCTCCTTAAATGACAAAGTTTTAGCTTCACCTGGTTCAAATTCACTAAATAACCCTGTATGCCAAGGCATTTTAGGCCATAAAGTAATTTCTTATTAAAAAAAGGAATGGAAATAAATGTGTTCTACATATTTTAATTAATTTCTAATATTGTATAAAAAAGGTTTAAGTGGATAAATGAAAATTATATAATGTCACCATTTTTTTATCCAATTATTCTGGAACAACAGATTATTATTATTATTATTGTTTTTTTTTTTAAAGGAGCTTCTGGATCATTGGGATTCCAGTGAAACAAAAAGGAAAGCAATAAATTATCTCAACAAACCAAACATTGAAACCGTGTTGGGAATATCCAGCGATTTGGTTGAACGTCCAGCCGATTCTGGTTTGGACAGAGGCGTACAGTATATCTGCACTACGCTGCTGTTAATTCAGCATCCTGGCATTCCTCTGAGACAATCCCCTCCTTGTGTCCAACACACAGCAAGTCCCTGACGTTTCAATCAATTCCAGTCCAGTTGGTGGAAATGGGCGAGTCAGCACTGCCAGCAAGGCCAGTCCGACCCGTGAAAAACAAACGTGTCTTTACTCACAACCATCCAAAGGCTGGAGCTCTGAAAAAAGTTTCTGCATCTTTTATATGCGTTATTAACTCGTAAACTTTTCCCACAGAAAAATTCAAGTTTTCAAACTTACACTTTGTAAGATGACAGAACACAGGAACTAAAAAGATAGTTAACTATTATATATCAGTTATTAATCATTTATTTGTGGTTGTATTCTACAGTAAATTCAAATTTATAACATTAAATGTTTTGAATGTCTCACACACACACAGATACACACACTATTCAATTAACTGGTCAGAGAACAAGACAAAATTTAACAAAAAGTTTCTCGATTTCAATTACGTGTAAAATATAAGCCAACTTTTCTGTCAGATCTATAAATCCCTGAGAGATTAGGATTAAATATTTGCTACACTGAAACAATCCAAACAAATTATACTAAGGTGAATGACCTTCTTGCTCAAATTAAATGCTTAAACACAACATGCAAAGAAAGCCACAAAAAAAAATTGTCTCTAAAAACTTAAGTTTTATAGTTTTTGGCAAGTCAAAATAATACGGAGTAAACTGAAATAAGGAAAGTTTGGTCTGATTTAACTTCAGGTAGTGGCAGAAAAAAAAAAAACATTTTATTAGGTTTCTGAAAATATCTGGTTTAATCCGTAAATAACGTTTTTGAAATTTAGGCTTTTAATCAAAAGTTAGCTTCTACTTTATTACAAAACTACACCGTTTGAAGAGGAAGCACTTTCCACACCTTGAAAACACACTGCTGCTGCAAAACGTCAACACTGGTGATGATAAAGGAAACGTTTCTATATCCAAATAACAGCATAAATGCAACAAATCTATAGAGGACTAAAAACCCAAATATTGTGACCAATCCTGCAATTATGGTTGTGAAAGTCGATATTTAAAAAATATATTCTTAAAAGTTGCTCATTGTGTCAAAATCAATACAAACTCGCCCAGTGATATCTGCCCAAATTGTGACATTTGTTGCAGCTGCAGCTCTGCAATAACAGAGAAACTCGACGCCTCCTCTCCCTGCAGGAGACTTTAAACCAACATGGCGAGGACATCCAGGGAAAACATGCGATCCTGTTCAGCCAAAAACACAAAAGCAGCGACGAGCGTGCCATCAGGACACCGAAAACAAAAACCACTGGTAGGAATCGTTTTATTTGTGTCAAAATATAAAAAATAAAATCCAAGAAACTGGATTTAAAGAGTCTAATTTGTTGTGAAGCTGTAATTGTATGTAGCAAATCTAAAAGTATAATTATAATAATTTGAATTTGAAATATGAAGGTGCATTTTGGACAGCATCCCTCAGTCTGTCCCTGCTGTGCATGATGGACCAGGTGAGGAAGAAAGACCTAAAAACATTGATAAAGCATTGTGGGATATCATATTAATGTCTAAAGGTCATTTTATTGAAATAAACGACGCACTCAAGCCAATGATTTTCAGCCATCATGTTAAGTTCCAGCAGGAAAAGATCAAATGTTTGATTCACCTAATCTAATCGACTAATCTAATTATATCTCTGCTTCTTTAAATGAATGTCAACTTGGAGATTCATCTGCTGTACCATAATTTAATCTTTTACAAAGATCGCCCATATTTCACTCTGTTACCATCCAACTCACTGGAACCTGATTTTTCTCATGTTTTCTCCTTCCTGTTTCTGCTTTCAATGGCTTTTGGCACAATTCAGGAAAAATGTTGGAACTTTCTGAAATAAAAATGTGAAATTTGATAAAATGCACAGAAAATGTTTAAGTTAGTCGTGACGTTAAAACCATATATTTTACTATGGATTTATTTATTTTTATTACGTTTGAGATAACGGGTACAAGGATTTGTGAACTTCCTAATTTTATTTTTTAAACCTGTAAATAGCAGGGGTGTGGAAAGTCTATTTGTGGCCCCTGGGCTGATTTCATGCCCCCTTTCCCCCCAAATTGCAACCGACTTGCCAGCAAAATGATTAATGCAGATGGAGACTTTTGATTTTTGAATGAGCAAATTTTTTTGCAGAAAAATTAGGTGAAACTGAAGGGATTCGACATTGCTGCACCGAAATCAGCTTTTAAGCAATTTATTAAATCTAGGTAAATACAGCAGGGGTTCTTAAAGAAGCATCACCCAAAGTACTGTTCTTACTGCTGATACTTTTTTTTTCTTTAAGTTTAACACAAAAGTATTAGCAACTTTTGGATGTCTTTCATTTAATAAGGCAAGCCTCCTTTTGCAGTTTTGGATGTACCATATTTTCCATCATGAAGAGGATAAAAACATATGCAAGTCACATCTGACTATAAATGGCAAGATTAGCCAAATTATTAAGGAAAATCTGCAATTTGAAGGGTTTTTTTTAAACCACAAAATGTTACTAATTTCTCAATTAAAATATTTTTGTGATTATTTTGTGCTTTTAACTGAATAGTTTAGACACCACTGCATAAAGCGTGACAGATGTCAAAAAAACAAATCTTTATATTGTCCTAATGTGACCGACTCTGATCATTTAAACTAAAAACAATTAAAACTTTTCCATAAATTCCATATTAACACTAACCCAGGAGACTTTCAGGAGCCAAAAGGAGACACTGTTCCTTTCTGTGCTTGGAGGAAAAGTTTAGGCTGTCAGGAACCTCCATGTTTATTATGGGAGTAAGATGATGACTACCCTCCTGGTTGTAGCTGGGAGGCTCTCTATAACCCATCAGTCTGGAGTATTTAAGTGTTGCTGAGACTCAAACCACAAAAACTCTTTGGTGGATTCAATGTGGGGGAAAACAGGCTTTCACAGAAGCACAATGATGAATTCAGCGTTGTGTTCCCAACACAAGCAGATATTGTTCCACCCATGCTAATATAACTTTAATGGCATCAAACCAAGTAGTTTAAATTTATTAAGTGATATTCTAATAACATGATCCATAGATTAATCCCTGGATTCTCCTGAAAACACAGCAGGTCTCTCAGCCACAAGCTTCATTTTTCCACAAACAAAAAAATCTCCTTTATAAATAAAACCACAGATGACACAACTGAAAGTTCTGGTTGAACCAAAGGAAAAAAAAAAAAAAAGCAGAAAGTCAGACGACGACACACTTTTATGAGCTTCCTGATTCTTCTTCTTCCCTCCACGAGTTTACATTCAAGCACTTCCCCTGTTTACACAAAAAACTCTACAGCTGAACCAAACGGAGGGGAAAAAGTGACCTGGCCTCAAAACAACGGCCCTGTGAGGCACAAACTCACAAAACGTTCAAGTGCAGCTGATCATTATCCCAACCAGGGCGTCCAAACTGTGGCTCGAGGCCCTTTTTTGGCCCCTGGACTGATATTCTGCGGCCCACGGCTGCAATGCAACATCGATAAAGATTAGATGGAAAACTTTTTATTTAAATTCTAACAAATTTAAATTGTACAACAGAAAATGTTGGCTAGAACAATAACCACATCTGTCCCAGCAGGCTTTTCTGACCCAGTTTCTGCTTTTAATTTGTTTATTTAGCGTGACTCTATTTTTTAATAACTAGAACTAAGAGAAAAAATAAAGTTATATTATTTGCAGACAAATCTGGAAACGCCTTTTTACATTTTGGATCTACAATAATTTACAAATCCCTTCCCAGCAAAAACACTGAGTATTTCTTTAGCACCTCGGCTTATTGTTGAGTAGGTAAAGAAAACAATATATTACTGTTTGTTTCTGTTTTTCCCCCTTTTGTGGCTTCGAAGTCCTTTTACTTGATGATTTTGCCCATGTGACAAAGTTTCATAACCTCAGACCTGCCTTGACCCAGACATGGCCTCTCTCATCATCTGGGCGTGTTGGACCGATTAAAAAAAGATCATACAATTTATTTTACAGCACTCTGTTAACTTTAAGCCCCCCTTCATTACGTCTTAGGATCTGGACTGTCATTAAACCGGGCAATCCCTTTCCCTCTCTCTCTCCTCCTCCTCCTGCATGGTGAGGAAATCTGTTTGCAACAAGAGAAGCTTTACAAGTTTTATCTCCGGCGACGCTTTCAAGGACGAGTTCATCTGCAAAGAGCATCTGTGTGGACAGTTTAGGATTACACCGGTTTTCCCAAACAGCCCATGCTCTGCTTATGTAACGCCTTCATTCTGTACAGCTCTGTATGCTTCGATAAAATGAGACCAGGGTGAATCTTCTGAGAACTTTTTACCCCTTTAGCATGACCTCTAACCTATAAAAGTCCATTAAAAAAGGAATCTAAATGATTAAAAGAGAATATTGTTTTATCCCAGGAATATTTGGCTTGGAAAAACAGACAGAACTAGTTTGAAAGTTGTTGTTGTGAAGTAGCAGCAACCGACTCTTCATTTTATTAATTGTGCCTGTTGTGTGGGGGTTTTATTTCCATTTTATTTGTCGTTTCTGACTTTGTTCTCCAGTCACATGAAAGTCAAATTAAAGACTTTTTAAATCCTTTTTGGAGACCATTACAAATGAAACTTAAGCTCTGTGTCCAAACGGAAATTTACAGAAAAAATTGCATATTTTGCGACGCGCTCTCCATCCCCAATGTGCCGAGGCTTTTTCACAGAATGCACCTGGCCTCGGGGTTGGTAACAGAGTTCAGACAAAAGGGAAGGAAAACATCGTCCAGCCAACTGGCGGTAAATTTGCTCTTACGCAAAAAACTTTGCAATCTGGGAAGAGGATATTAGCAGCTAATTTCTGGCCTCAAGTCACAATAAAGATGTTTGAGGGGAACATATGAGATTACAAAGCTCTCCTAAAACAAAAGACCAGCCCACTTCTTGCTTAAATGATACAACACATGTGAAGGTCACATCTTTAAATACACAAATTTAAGATTCCTTAGGGACATGCGGACTGAAGTAATAGAGACCACTTTATTTTTTGTTAACTTATTTTGGATATTTAAAATGTCTTCCGGTAACTTAAAAGATATAATCATGTAACATGACTGAATATGGTGGTTAATTCTGGCTATTTGAGGGTTAAATGTTACTTATGGAACATTTTTGACATAATGGATTTCTATTTGTTTGTCACATTTAATTATACAGCTTATATACCACATTAAAGGCAGAACAAGCTGTTAAATAATTCATCTTGGCCTCATTTTTTCAATTATATAGATGTTTTAGATCTTCTTCGCTCTTTATTCAAGAGTGTTAAAATGTTTTCCAGAGAAACCAATTAAACATGTTCCTTTCAAGCTCTGACATGGTTTGTCATGTGGCTAAAACTCAAACAACTCCAATGCAGAAACCGAATGGCTCATATCGTACAGCTGCTGTTCTCATTCTTTAGAGAAAAGAAATAATAAAATTTAAAAGATAATTCACTCCAAGTGTTTACAGACCAGAAACCTAAGTGCCTAATGGTTCTGATAAATCTTAAGGGGCCCGTTTGCTTCGTGGACACGGTGAGGAAATCTCTGTCCGGTGAGGAAATGGATTACATTTGCAGCACATTTCTGCTCTCAAGGTTGTCTCACCAAAACGCTGTTTACATTTCTCCAGAGGAGAAATTATGTTTAGACAAAGAGCGCATTTGTGGTTTCAAAGACAAACATAGAAACTATGCATATTTTGCACCTCTAATTATGATGTTAGAATGAAACCATGTTTAAAAACATTTTGATTTAGTCAATTTTAGCCCTGTGATAAACTAAACAACAAGCTTGTAATGAACTGTGAGGCTGAATCACAGCAGGTTGCAGATAGAAACGCCAAAACTTCTGCTGCATCCTAGTTTAGGCTCCATCAACTTAATCTATTAGACTAAATTATTAGTTTTACACCAGAGTTTTTAGCAGAACAAAACACAAACCTATTTGTGTTTTTATTGCAAAAACAAGAAGTTTAAGAATCCCAGGTTGTAACTAAACTCCCTGACCTTGCAGGTCTAGAGGGCAACAAAGCTGCCAAGTTGCTCTTTTAAGAGTGAACTTTCTGTTAAAGCAAAAACAAAAGGTGGAGCAAAAAGCTTTGCAAGATAAGCCATTTATTTGATTTAGAAAAACTACAGCAGTCATGATGTGTCGAGTGAAGCTTGTGAAGAAAGAAAAACTCCTACAGCAGTTTGGGTGGCGCTTCTCCTCGAGGTTTTGTTTTGTTTGTTTTGGAGTGCTTGGTTATCAAATTAAATATTTGATTAGCTATTTTCATTTTCAGTGGTTGCACTTGACCCACTTTACTGGGAAAGTTTTGTTTGGTTTTCATAATTTATTTGAGGTGAACTAAACCGTTTTCAATTCAGACTCTACCAGCCAGACCCTTTTCTGATGTTTCTCCACTGATTCCTTGCTGCCTTGGGTTGTAACAGCAGAAGATTTGCTTCCTTTAAATAGACAATGTTTATAATATCTCATGATATGTCATGGCCTCCAACCAAAGCTTAAGTGTTTTATTTAGTCTGGTCCATTTTCACACTGAACTGTGTGAAAAAAAACCAAACCCTTTGGAAAACCTGTTCCCCTCCTCGCCAGTAGGGGCGCTGCATCAAGAACTACTGAGGGAAACGACACAAAAGCCTCTTAAGAAAACCCTGAGAGCAACTTCCTTCTACATGAAATGTAAATAAAAACAGAGTAACGTGAGATTTTAGCGGTTGTAGGATTTTTTTGTATTCGTGGCATCGGATACCATGAGCCATTCCTCCTGCTAGCGCTGGACTCTCATGTTTGTTTTGGTAGGGCTTACCCAGAATGCCTTGCACAATGGTCCACTTCCTGTTGTTGTAGCGATTTCCGTTCCGCTTGGCGTTCATAAATGCATTTGAACATCACCAGAGTTCCCTTCAACCGAACTGAACCAAGGCCTGAAGGCAAACCAGAGTTGGCTTTTTCGATCCATATTTGATTACGCTTTCACATCTAACTAAACAAACCGAACTTTGTAGCCAAACGGCCTGGAGTTTGAGAAACGCGGTCCAAACAACACTGGTGTGAATGCAGCCTAAGAAAAAGGCTTAAATTTACAACAGAAACAGGAAAGCGCTTTGTGACAGTAGCCCGTTTCCTTCAGCACATCTCCGGTTTCCTTTATCTCGCCACAATCTGAAAATAAACCGATTATATTTTAAGCGGAGAGAACTGATCCGAGACAAGTTGTGTGCTTCGTGGTTGAATGAGTTCATATGAGAAAACCGCTTCACTCCTTAAATCTTAATGAGCTCCTTCAAGACGGCAGCATTCTTCCCACCATCGTCACATCTCTGCAACCTTCATCTTCACCGGGCCAAACAGATCAGATTTACCAGAAACTCCTTCAAACTCTCCCCACAAAACAAAGAAGCTATGATTAACATAATCCGTGTTTTTAAATCATGATGATAAGGTTGACAATTCATGTAAATTCCTCACGGTGTAGCAACATAACTGAGGCGCGTGAAGGGGGGAAACGGATCTCATCCAAAATGCCGAGCACAGCAAAGAAGCACGATGGGAACGATGGTTATGCGAGCGTCATCAGCCGGAGCGGAGGGTGCAGAATTTCTCATGCCCCGAGGAAAAGGCTGCAGGCTGTAATCATCCGTCCTGTTGTTCACAGGGTTTTATGTCGTCTTCTTCAACTGCTAACCCAGTTTATTTTAAAGAAATATGACTTATCTAATTTTTTTGATGTCTGAGTTCAGGAGCAGACGCCTCAGACGGCCACATCCTGCACCGGCTTCTTTTTGGGTAAATTTTTCCACCGCGGTTTGGTCAAGGTCAAAGTCAGCGGCCCGCGAATCATCAGCGAAGCTTTTAATCCTGCGCTGTGCTCGTTTTTGGAAACAGAACCCCCTGGCTGGTACAGCCTGGTGACACGAGGATCAAACGGGTGAACTGTGAAGTTATCAAGGCTTTTCAGGTTGATTGGCCCCCCAGAACATCTTCTTCTGGTGCAACCATGCCTTAAAAGCTCGTCTGTGTCCAAGTTCAGAAAACCAAGAAAGAGAAGGAAACGGATCCAAACTGGACGTAGATCCTTGGCTGTTTTCACATAACCGTGGGAAACTGAGCGGTTTGATGATGGGGGAAGACTCCAGGTGGGAATCAGGAAATAAACACGTTTGTTGTGAAATATAAAATAACTGCTTACTGCTCTGTTCCAGAGAGAGAAGGAAAACAAGTGAAATATACTGGAAGTCCACACAGCATGACTCCATTTACACCAATCATGCCTTGTTAGCAAAACATACAGCAGGGGTTGGGCAGTAAGAGAGTCCCGTAGCAAGAGTAACAATACAAGTTCAACACTGCTGACGCAAAGATGTGCATCAGCATTGGACTGACAAAGATTATACTGATGAAATGCAAGGCTATTGAAGACCAATAAGACCAGAATTTAAGACATTTTAAGGCCTTAAATTTAGCTAACTGAATTGGGCTTTTCAATATTTATTCCTACCAACAGTAAGAATAAATGTTCTTGCAAAACTGTTGTGGTTCCGATCCATTCATCTGCCATGTTTCCGGTTTAACCGCCTGAAATGACTCGGTTCCGAGATCCAATTCAAAGAAAAACATGAGGACACAATGAAAGGAAAAACGAAGGAATTAAAAAAAACAATAAAAAGCAGATGGAATAAGGAAGGATTTACGCAACGTAAAATAGAATCATCGTAATCTGGAAATAAAAATGGTCATCCTTTCTGTTACATTTCCTTTTTATATTATTAGTGCCAGGAGCGCTTTCATTTAAATTTTATGTTTTTTCAGATATTTCCAGCCTGCGTAGAAACATCTTAAACAGACTTCTTTTAAAAATATTTCTGGCTGCAGAGTTTGCTAGTCGATGATCAAGACGTTAGAGGAACATTAATTTACATTATGGGTATCAAAAGTGTGGCTTGGGGGCCATTTGTGGCTCTTGAAATTATTTCATTTGGTCACTGACCACAAGGATGGTAAATATGTGGCCAGCAAAATAGAAATTGTCTATTTTTCTCATAAAAACGCAACAGTCTGAAGATTTTTTATGTTTTGGATCTTTAGCGTTAAACAAATTTCATTAAAGAAAAGCCAGTAGTTTATATTTTCCAGTTTTGGTGCCCAGAGCAAAAGGTTTGGACACTTCTGATTTGCATCAATGGAATCACACTGAAACTCAGGTAGACAATGAATGTTATTGTTGAGACACTGGGGTTGAAGCAAGCTGTGCACAAGCAGACACATTATTATGCCGAGTGCATGTGCTGCTTCACGCATGCATTAACGCTCAGGGTCGGATCCACAAGCTGGAGCCTTTTCCTTTGAAGATGTGGCAAACATGTGTATCTGTTGGCGTTGAATGGCATCTATCAGACACACTGAGCAGCGGTTAGCATCTCCAGAGCCCGTCTGCCATCAAAGCCAATGAAGCACTAATTAAAAACAGTCATTTGTACAATGAATTGAGTCATATCTTAAACACTGCAGAGAAATACCATCAGAATACAATTAAAAACAGACTCATCGGTTTGACTTCTTGTGCATCAGCAGCAAAGCATGTTTCTTCTGGAAGAGGGAGGGGCTCCTCTAAAGGAAACGGCACGAAACTGAATGGAAATTTGCTGCAAGCTGGTGAGAAAAACTCAATTCAGACACCTGGAATCCCAAAAGAGGCTTCAGAGTTTTAGGCAAAAAGAAAAATATCAAGCGCTTCACATGAGAATTAGACACAGGAAGTCATTTGTCTTCTGTTGAAAGGAATCGTTTTAAAAGTTGTGTAAAAAAAAAAGCTTTCTAAGAGAATGTGCACTGGCTGCTTCTGTCAGGGTACGACTGTTTTTCATGTCACGTTTCTAGAGTTTTCTGCTCATCTTTAAAGGACTACGGTTCACTATTAATTTATGGCAGAAATTTTATGGTTGGGTTTAAAATATGGGTTCTGCAAAAACAAGCGACTCCATAGAACTGTGTGAGTTTTAAACGAACACACTAATCGCTACTCTTCGTTCATAAAGATATACGATCACATCAGTCTCACTGCGTGCTAACGTTCACACAGTCAAACAGTGAGGTTTTTACGTTTGACACGTACTTTGGTTCAGTAAACTCTGAAAAGACAACCTTCGTAAATCAAGCATATAAACTCATGAACCCGCTTTGCAAGAGCTTCTCCTAAGTGGCCATTTTGAATGAAAGGTAGAGCAAAGGATCCACACAGAGTTCATTGCGTCAACTACAAACCTAGCTTAACCTGTCTTTGCTATTACTGTTACTGGTGGATAGAAAATTATTTTAAAATAAATAAACAAACAGCCTGGCAGGGAGGCAATTACAGCCTGGCAGCCCGCCATGCTCATCATACGCTGGTTTTGGTTTTGAGTTTCCAGGGGAAAACCCTGGAAACTGAAAAGGCCTGGGAAGACATGCGTTTTCCCATACCCCATTTTCTTTTTCCTTGCATGTCCAAGTCTTTTTTAGGTAACTGCATGGAACGCAGTTCCTTAAATGCAGTTGTTTGTGGTGCAATCATAGCGCCACAAACAAAAATACTGCTCTTAAAAAAAATTCCCATTTGAAATTGGCTTCTTCAGGAAGCCACTTACTTAAAAAAGTGTGATTTATATCACTAAACTTCACATAGTAATTACTTTTAAATTGAATTTAATGATGCATTATTAATGTTTGTGGAACAAACGGAGGAGAAACTCGTAAAAATATATAAATAATAAATGTAGTCAGACAACAATCAATCAAAATTCTTATAAAAAGTCTTTACACTAAATAATAAGCAATATGATAGATAACCAACCCTATCATTGCCACACCCACAAGCCTGGTCTGCATCACTATTAACGTCACAAAACCAAACACCCCAAACCAACGCCCTCATCGCCTCCACAAACACACACAGAAACAAGTTGGAAATAAATACTGGGAATTAATATTGGTCCAGTTGCACTGGTCGGGCCAATACCAATGCTGGGCATCCCATCCCATCGCCTTTGAGCCCTGATCTAAACAATCATCCCGCCATCATTTCCATTTCCCTGCTTCTGAACTCTCCCCAGAAGAAGACTACATTTATTTATTTAGTTTTTTTTGTTTCCTGCAGAAAGCATTCCTCTCTAATGACAGGGGAAGTTACAAGGGGGGTCCATGCAAACACTGTGGCAGGAGAAAACACCCAACCTAAATCTGGTCCTCCTATTAAGACAGAGGGTGGGGAAACAGAGCTGAGATCTTCGACACCACATCTGTGACCAGCAGACTTCCTGAGACACGCTCAGGGTTGGTTAGATTAAACAGGCTGGGTGGAACCGGAGCAGTAAACACGGCTATATGGAGTTCAAATGACAAGGGTGTCGTGTTTTGTTGTGGATGAAATGTCTACTAACAGTTACACTTATTTCATGCTTTTTCATTTGACCAAAAGCCTTGGATGCCTCACTGTCAAACATCAGCATCCAACAGAAGCAGCAGCAGCAGCATAACTCTCCTTCTCTGAAACCACAGACCGTTCACAGCACACTGAGAAATATGCAACATGTTTTTGCTGAAAATACTTTGGCTGTACTTCTTGTTTATGGCTCTTGTTGTGGTCTGTTGTTGTCCTTTCGCCCTGCAATAAGTCCAAACTACTGATGCAGTTACAGCTCTTTATTTTAGCTCTGACTGAACCTCCAAGGCTTTCTTATCTGGTCAGGCTGCAGACCAGAGCTTCTTGGGAGCCAAAAGAACTAAAAGAAAGAGAGACAACTTAAGTGGCGATCAGTAACCGGTTTGGCTGATTAATGATTAGATTTCCAAAGCAAACTTGTAAAAAAAAAAATTATAATTATGGTCCTCAACTGGAAAGTTAGCTTCTTTCTGATAAAAGGTTCAGTTTTCGCAGATTGTTTTGTGAAACGTGACCCCTAACAGTGGATGTAAATCCTACTGGTTGATATTTGTTGTGCAGTATATCTGACATATTCAACAGAAAATGCAGCTTGGGACGCTGCAACACATAAGCCCAATCCTACTTGACCCGCAACTGGCTCACGTTTGAAAAACAGCAGATCCATGTGCAGCATTCAGATTCCTTGGTGCTAAGCAGGCCATTAAAGAAAACTGGTTCTGTTCTGGGATGATTCCAGAACCTCTGCAGATGATGGTGAGAAGAAAGAAATGAAAATAAGAAATCAGACACTCTGAGCATCTTCTTAATGAAGAACCTGGAATGATATGAGTTATAGCAACATTTCATTTCCCTTTTGGATGAATAAAGTATTTTTGAATTGAGTCAACACGCTCAAACTGAAACCAGAGTAACAAACAAAGTCTCTAGGAAATAATTTATGATAAACTCAAACAACCCGTGTTATAGGAGCATTTCTGATCAGTCGATCTCTAGAAATCAGGAACATAATGATGCCTCGTGGTTTTACAGCAGAAGTACAAACAGATTTAGGAACAGCAAAGAGTTTTGTGCATTTGACTTCGAGAACTGGCGTCCTGAAACACACGAGTCAATTACCTAAATCACAAACCGGGAAAAGGATTTAATCCAAAGTTGATTTCAGCTTTTATTCAGATGCAGAACCTCAGACCACCCCGTCTGATTTAGTTGCTCTAATATCAGCTAATATACTGAAAATATTCCATCACTTGCAAACAAAAAGCTTTAATTTGTCATATTGCATGACTTAAAGAAGAGAAGCTGAGGCTTTATAATGGAGGAGCAGCTGTCTTCTCAGCAGGGACGTCCTCATACCTGCATCTGTCTGCTGCTGGTGAATTATTCAGGGGAGAGGAGGTGCAGAAAAGCTTCTGGGTCACCATTATTACAGCAAACAGGCAGGAAGTTAGCAGAGAGAGCAGCAAAGCGTCAATGAGTAACGTCACTCCGGAGCCAGTTGTTAACCTCAATGTTCTCTGAGCGCAGAACAGCTGATGCCGATTTATTTCTCCAAAACACAAATAGAAAAATGAGCTAAATGTTCCCAACAAAAAAACACAAGAATTACAAAATTATACACTTCTGCTTTAATGCACTCGTCCCCAAGCTGAGTCCAATTATTACACTCTAAAATGTTGAAAAACAGGGAGAAGTTCTGTTTTCAAGCATTTAATTGATGGGAAAAAAGGATTTTCTCTGTAATTTGTGAATCAGATGGAAAAAAAAAAATCAATTAAATTAAATTGTGCATCTCATAAAACTAACAAACCAAAAGCATCCATTTGATCAACTAGACAACAACTGAATTAAACCAGAAGTGTTTCCTTCATTTTGAGTGATCAGACTGACTACTTTGATGTAAAACTGACCAGAAAACGTGGCAACTCCACGCAGAAAGACTTTGCAACAAAACGGTGCTACCAACTGTTCAGTGGGCGAAATTTAAAGCCACAAACATGATGGATGTCAAACAGCCTTGCAACTTTCTCTCCCATCTTATCTGATCCAGGTGAGGGGGAAAGAATCCCTGCAGGGTTCTGCACAGAGTTATTTCAGAGGTTATCTGCATCTGCCTCAGTAACCTCTGCAGGTTGTCTTCCACTTTTATCTCCAGGATTTATGCCTCAGCTCCATGAGCTTTCCAACAGCCGCCTGCAGGACCTGGAACGAGCTCAGGACTCATGTAAACTTATTTAAATGTCTCTTTTGTGCATTTATGTCAACAAACCTCTCTGGGTTAGCAGCTCTAACTCACAAAGTTAGTCACACTGTCTGGCTGGACTGTTTTTATTGGGAATCCTGCAGAGGAAGATGATGCACATCTCCTCATTTGGCCCCTAAACGCCTCACAGCAGACCTACTTTTGCTAACTTGCTACTAAAAAAGAAAAACTCTCTCCGAGCCGAGCTGGAAACTCTGCAAAAGTTCGCAAACGTGTGAAAACCTCCGCTGTGATCCCGGAGAGTGTGGTCAGCCTCGCAGCGAGGCGCAGGGAGAATCCCTGCGGAAGTTTTTCTGTTGGTTTACAAACACTGGAACCACAATGGCGGTGCGCCTTTTCTTTGAAAGCAGCAACACACGGCGCAGTTTGTGCGCCTTCTTCTCTACGCAACCTGTGCACCAAAACAAGCAAGACAGAGGGGGAAACTTAGCGCCGATCCTCCTTTCCTTCCCCCCCTGCGACTGCGAAAAGTTTGCGCCATTTTTGAGCGAGCTTGCGGCGTTTGCAGGACAACATGAGGGGGAAAAAGTAGCCTCCGCTCACCTTGGCGATAGCCTTCTTGTAGCGCATGACAGCCTGCTGGATGAGTGCGTGGACTTTAATGTTCCCGTCCCCGCACGGAACCACCACCCGGGTCCTGCCGAAGCATACCGTCACTTTCATGGCTCAGGCTCCGAGGACTTGCCCAGGTTCGGAGCAAAGCCGAGACGAGGAGGACAAATCCGAGAGAGAAGCACACGGGAGCATGGAGGGTTTGTTGTTGTTGCCCGAGGTTATCCCGGTATTCCTGCCGGGAAAATGAGGACTAAATGTCGCTCCGCTTCTCCCCGCCGGACGACATTGTTGTCTGTGTTTTCAGACCACCTGTTTAGCTTCTATCTCTCTCTCTCTCTATCCTTCTCTCTCTCTCCCTTCCTTCCCTCTCTGGATCCCGATCCCTCTCTCCGGGCTGAGCTAATGCTCGCTGCTGCGTTCACTGCCCAACAGGAGTATCGGAGTCCAGACAACCAAACTTTTGTTTAAAAAAACGCTGTTTAATATTTATCAAATAATTCTTTAAATCTTAAGATTTAAACTGTGATGGAACAAGAAACTTAAAACAAGTTTAAATTCCTGCATCTTATTATAAAGTTGTTACATTATTTGATTGGACTTTCTAAGACCTTTTTAAACTATTTAATTTGAATAAAAAAAATAGTTAAAAAATAAACTGGGTGTAAAAACTAACCCTTTACAAGTGGACAATGAAAAAAGGAAACTCAAATAATGTAGAGAAAATGAAACACCATATTTGTAAATAAATCAGCCAATTGATACTAATTTATAAAGATTTATAAATTACAGACAACCTCAATTTCCCAACGAGATTAATAAAGCTTAACCTAACCTAATTTAATTAGTTCAGATGTAAAATGCATACAAATAATTACCTTTTAATGATAAATGATGCACACAAGTAAAAAAGATAAAAAGCATGAAATTCGGTTTTAATAAAAAGCAATAATAAAATATTACATAAAAAATATTCACATAAAACCCTAATTTCCGGGTAAAGTTGGATATTTGATGTGTTTGGTTTTTAAGTAGATGATTAAAATATATATTACAAAAGATGAAGGTATCAATCTGTGAGCTCTGACTGTGAAGTGTTTTGCAGAGACACATATTAGAGGAAGAAACTGTCTCTGCAGCGCTTGTGCCATTGTTAGTGCAGCTTTTATTTTAACTAAAACAAATGCACAATGTTATATTTATTGATTTATAAAATCACTTTATTAAAAAAAAAACTTACAAAATTAATCCATAGAACGGAACAAATGAATGTTTTCTAAACCTTTCCCCTAAAGTTTGCTGATAATTAAATAAAATCTGAGATTAACTAAATCAAAAAGTGCTGAAGGCAACAAAACTGCAGTTTTTCTCTCTAGATTAATTTCCAAACGTTTGGCGGTCGTGAAGCTGTAAATTACGAGGTGCTCCTGAACGCCTCAGACAAGCGCCGTCTGGCCCCGCTCTGCGGTCAGGATGGGTAATGCTGGAAGGGCCAGACTCAGCAGTGGGTCGATCCACTGCAACTCTGTAAATTATGCAGATTTAGGAAATCCCTGAAGAGTTTCTGACATATAGAATGTGATTTGTTTCATTTAGAGCTTCGGGTCTGCAACAGGAAATAACTGAAGACTTTAAACAAAGACGATCTAGACTAAAAATCAAACAATTATTTAAAAAAATATATTTAAAGCGCTATGTATTTCATTAATAATTGTTTTCCAAATACTTCTGGTGTTTTTAAGGTTTTCAAAGTCTTTTTAATGCTAAAGTCTCACTTATGCTTATGTTGACACTATTTTAAGACTCTTTTAAGTCTGAATCTGAGCTCATTTTATTGGCTTCATTAAAAAGAAGTTGTTTCAAGAGGGTGTGGAGGGAAAAAGCAAACAAAAGCAAAAAGAAACGCCACAAGAACTCCTCTAGATTATTTGCTCACTCGGAAATAATCTACAAGAAAATCTGGCAAGTTAGAAGTCAATAAATCTACAAAAAAAAAAGAGATTAATAATAAGATTATATAAGAATATAAAACAGTTTCTAATGATATCTAAGGTTTAGCATCATACATACCTGTCCTACGACCCAATTCTTTGGGTTTAAAATGCTTTTGGTCTTGAGAAAAGTTTCAGTTTTATTCAGTGAGGTGAGGTGAGGAATATAAAAAAAAGGAAAGAGTCTCCAGATTTTGGATTTATGGAAACTGTGTGTGTTTTGTGGCTTAAAACAGGCAGAGTTAAAACAGAACCTCTCCATCATGCGATGCCAGCACAGCTGGGAGGTTATTTGAACTCCCAACACAGCTGGACTCCAGCCTCAACCTCAGCAGCTGTCACAAACCATGTAAATAGCTTCGCATGTGCAGAATTTGACCAAGTGACCAAGTGTTTATGGGGATATTTATGAAAATGTGGACCCAAACCATATGGAGCAAAACTAAAATACACACCAACAATAGATTAATGCTTGGTGGTTGTTTATCTCTTCAGTGCAAGACCACAAACTAAAGATAAAACGGTGGAAAAAAACTATTAAACTTTTTCAAAAGGGCAAAAAGATGGCATCTTGTTGCCATTTTTATCCGTTCATGCCTTTTTGTTGAGCGTTTACTGAGGAGGAAGTAGATAAATTAAAGACTAAATAAATTACTCTAAACAGCAGCAGTGCATCTTATAAGCAAAATCTCATGTGAAAGTGAAAGCTGCTCTTAAATCATAAGAAAAATGAGGGCTTACCTGCACTAGATCATGTTTTTTATGAGTCCAATAATCTAATTATACTATTTTTAAATGTTAATACAATAATACTGTAAAATAATGTGGAATTAATATTAATAAAAACAATTTAAGTAAATGCAGTGAAAGCAGGCTTAAAATAAAAATATGTAATAAGCTGAATTGTTATCAGCACTTTTCATAATTACTTTTAAAAAAGACGATTTTATTTTTCCACAGTGATTAAATCACAGTGAGATTTAATCTCACTGTTAAATCACAGTGAGATTCAATCTCACTGTTAAATCACAATGAGATTAAATCTCACTGTTAAATCACAGTGAGATTAAATCTCACTGTGAAAAAGATGTTATCCTGCTTAAGGTTTAGTTGAACATGTTTCCCTAAATAAGTTGTCATTTTTCTATTAACTGAAAAATTGCTGTTTGTGATACGTCAAAACTCAATTATTTTAAAAAACAATTATTTCTTTTGTTATATTTTTCACCCATGGAGGTCGCCATTTTTTCACCTGCACAATGGCTGCTGGGTTGATGATGTCATATGTTGGTTCTATACTGGAACATACACAGGAAGTAAACACAAGAAGGCTAACATTAATCTAAACAATGCCACATTACGTCGCTGTTGGCTGTAATCCAAAAAGTAAACAGTGACGTCAGTCTGGATCATTTCCCACATGAAAAAAAGAAAATTACAGTGGGAAAAGGGTAGAATCCAACTCACACAGTTGTGCTCTCAACATTTCTCTCCAGAAGACTTGGAGTTTTTTATCAGAGCAAAACTGCTGAAGGCTCTAACAGGTGGTTGTTACCGTCACAAGCTAAATCCAAATGCAGTGCTGACAATGCTCCAGTGTTTTGACAATCAGTGTTTTGACAGAGAACTATGTGTATTGCCGCAAGGTGGGACAGATTTTTAGGCAGGACAGAGCACCTGTACTGAATGTGAAACCATGGACCCAACAAAAGACCTAAAGAGGCGCTAATGGACCAAAACCAGAACAGACCCAAAGCACATTAACTACTTACCAGATCACACAGACCGACTAGTTATGTACCATTCATTGTTTTGTTTATGAAACTGAGGATGGCAGCAGAAGCACAAATACCAGCTTCTTACACCGACTCATTTGGCCTTCCTCATCGTCATCACTCCTTGGGATTTTTACATTTCTATTCATTTCAATGCGCTGCAGTTCAAACTGAAAAGGCTTAAAGACATTACTCATTGCTGCTTTGGCTGGAAGGAGTTGGTGCATTTGGACCACTCGCGTATCTCATTTACCCAGAATTCATTGTAACACAGCCAAGAAGAAACTCTCACACTGACTGACTGCAATTCTGTCTAAACCCAAAGGTTTGTGTTCACCTGACTGCAGCTGCAAAGATAAGAGCTTCCCTTTGTCTCCTGACCGCCTTGGTTCAGATGTCCTTGTACCTCCAGCTTTTTCAAGACTGCAATAAAATGAAATGCAAAAATGAAGTGATGTTTGAATATGTACACATTTATTATTGCATTGAAACAGAAGTACATCAAACTATTTCTTAAGTCTTAAAATAATCTTAATTATGAAATAAAGATCGATAATAGAAATGACATTGAAATTTAAACAGTTTTTAATTACCAAAGACATAAAACAAAGTTATTATAAAACAGAACAAGCGTGTAAATTGAAAATGAATTACATTTTCCAAAACGAGAAGTTCACTTTTAACTGAGAATTGTTTCTCGGTTAATAGCGACATCTAGTGGTAGATTGCATGAAATTAATTCTTTCTCATTCAGCTATGAAAGTCATTTATAAAAACAACCTGTTGATTAATCACTGTACAAAATCTATTTCAGTAAACAGTAAATTTGCAATAAATTAAAACAGAAAACAACAACATTCAGAATATGTTACATGAAAGAATAATCTGAAATGGATCAGGAAAAATTATCTTAACTTGCATTATCTCCTTTTAAACATTAAATATATTTTTATTAATTTATGTGCTACAATTAGAAGGAACTACTAAGAACATAAACAAATATTCAAAAATCTCCTGAAGTTTGATGAAAAATTTGTGAAGTTTCTTAGATTGTGACAGTCAGACAGGAAAAGGGCACAGCAGATGCCTGAATGTCTCTTTGATGGCATTAACAGCATGTAATTGTGTTCTGCGTCTATCCCAGGCTAATTTTGTGCTAAAGAGTTGTCAGTGTGACTCCCTGCTGTCGGCCCTTTGAGCCACCCGAGGGTTTCCCTTCTGCTGCCGGTCCTGGCCATCTGGACCTCTGTGGGCCATGATGAGGAACAGCAGCGGGGTGAGATGATACAAACCTGAGAAAATAAAGCACAACAGCACTAACTGTTTAAGGAAAAGGTATGTAAGTATGGAAAACTCAGAAACCACCAAAGACATGCTATATTTTCCTTTGTAAGAGGGGTTTTCTTACCTGAAAGTCATACATTTTGCCTCATGCCAGAAAGATGGTGGAAACACTTTCTTTTGATCTTTTTCCCCTCTATTTTTATCGCACTGCTGAGTATTAGCAGAAGCTTTGCCCTGTGGGACGGCGCTCTTTGATAACAGCGGGGGCAGTGTTTGAACAGCACGGTCTCTTGTGGCATGCACAGGGGACAGATGGTGGCTCTGGGGTCAGTTAGAGTCAGATCTAAATAAAGACTTTTTACCAAGAACATAGAAGATTACAGTACTTTTAAAATACAATGGGAACACAGATGTCATGACATCAGAAGGCTGGGATCAACTTAGTTATTAACATTACTGATAAATACTGTACTTCATAACCTTGATTTATGCTTGTTATGACCTATGAATTTTAAGATACATGATAGTTATATCAAAGAAAACTAATTTTCAAAAATTAAAATGCTTTTTTCCTGAGAATTTACACATATATTTACAAAATCTTCAATAAATACAAAATAGATTGTATTCAGTTATTCATGTTACTTTTTAAAAAAAGTGAACTATTTTATTAAATCGAATTATTTATTAACTAAAAATTGACACGTTTGATAAAAGAAGAAACAATTATATATGTTAAATATATCATTATAATTGGTAAGTGCACGGTTCAGTGTTGATAATACTATCTATTAGACATTAGGGGGCGACATTACTCAGCTCTGAAAACAAAACATCCACAAAACCAGACCATATTAATTTTGTATCTTATTAAGTTAAAAAAAAAAAACATATTTTCACCAAAAACAGTTTTTCTTGTTCAGGTTTTTGTCTTGATGTAACTATTAATACTGTTAAAGTAGGCTTAACGTAAAGGCAGAGTCTCAGTCAATAAAAATAATAAACTCCTTCGGCTTGATTCTACTTTACAAAGTTAACAAAAACCAACCAGAGCCAAAGTTAGTAAAATGAATTAAAGTAAAACGAATTATCTTTAACCTCTGCATGTGCCTGCTACTCTATGTAAATAATGTGGTTTGGTCGTAAAAATACGGGTTACACGGCAAAAAAAGCAACAAAAGTTCAACATTTTCAACATTTTCTAGAATTAACTTATTCTGGAACATTACGTGGCTACAAATGTTCTCTTTCCTCTCCAAATCACCAGCTAGAGTCCACGAAAGACGATTTGTGCCAACGGCTACTGCGTTTTTTTGAGTGAAACTAAAGTGGCGAAGTGATTCCTCTTGCGTTCTCTAGACGATCTTCAACGTTAAACTGACACGTCGAGCGACATTTTCGGCACAGCATCATCAGCGCTGACGTGGGAGCTACGTGAGCGAAGGCGAGGCCCAGGCCGTCCACCCATACTGTCATTAGTGACGAGGCAGACTACGTAAAAACTTCGGTAAGTCGCCGTAAAGCTGTCACTTTCTATCTTGGGGGTGGGGGGGTCCGGCGCCAAGCCGCTGGAAAGTACGCAAACGCAAATCCCCCAGTGCGAATTTTGTCCTCGATAAAAGTTTTTCTTGTTGTCGTCAGGAGACGGCAGAACAACATGGTGAGGGAAGAAAAGGATATGAGAAGGTTCGGCTGTCAGCAGTTTGCGCGGCTGTGCGTCAAGCCCCAAATTGTAACGTAGATCTGGGAGGAAGCGTGAAGTCCTGCTCTTCAAAATAAAACACGTTTGAAGCAAAACATCGTCAGTTATTGGAACCTAAAGTCTCGAGAAAATACGGTTTCAAAATACAGTTTCTTACTGTCTCGGAATTTATATACACAGAATACACGAGTTAAATCTAAAGATGCAGTTTGAGGGTAATATGTTTAAAATTTTATTTCTGCAACTCAGAGTTAAAGTTTGTCCCACCCGTTAATAAAACGTTTAACTTTTCATGTTATTTACCCGAGGCGTGGTTCCGTATAAATCAAATATAAATCTGGATTACATAGCGCTCTAATGTAATCCATAAAGTTATTATTTAATCTGCATGCTCTTAACTTGATCACTCTGCATCCATTAACTGTAAACATTTAAAGCTGAGATTTGAAAAGTTTGTCATCTTTTTATTACACATTATGGTATTTTACCTATATATGTATTGTGGAAACTTATTATTTAATGCAAAACTATAGATCTTCTGGAGGTATGTCAGATACCGAAGGGAAAACTGTAACTATTTCAAATTTATTTAACCCTTAAATCACAGTTTTTCAAATCCCTACCCATCATTGGCACATGGGACCCATAAGTGTCGGCCCCTTGTGAGTCTCTTTTCAGGCTTCTGACTTAGAGGTTTAATGAATGAAAACTCTGGGTCAGAAGTGGTACACATACGGGTTCCAGATATGTTGTGCAACTTGAACTGGTTACCAGTCCTACCAGTGGGCAGCCACGCATAATAAAGATATTATGTGTTATGTTTCACAGACTGAAAAAATAATTCGTTTCATCAAGGATTTAAATTTACATCAATTTACACATAGGTGTAAATTAAGCTTATTTTTGCTTATAAAATTACTTTGCCATGCGGAACATTATTTTATTTGACGGCTCTTAGAAAAGCAAAATGTTTCAATTGTTTATTTTTATGTTTTTACTATACAAAGGACTTTGAACTGCCTTGTTGCTGAAATAAAATACAATTTGATTTGCTGTGTGTAAAGGAAATATTTGCAATAAATGTATTGTAGAGAAACCCATTGGCTCTGTCTGTTTGTGTTTGTCTCTGTTGCCATGTTAATAACTGTGCATATGCCTAGGTGACCATGGATTCATCGGCGTCGTCTCAGCTGGAAAACAGTTTAAATGATTCAGTGACAGATGGAGAGAAGGATCACGGAGAGGCCAACGCATCTCCTACGGACTCCAGTCAGGTACGCTCACTTGGAGCGATTCGTTGCTTCTTGTCAGGTGTTACGTCAGCAGATTTCTGTGTGACGTCATTGATTTGTACCAGCAGGTTTTGTTGCAAACAGAGTCTGAAGTTGCTGTTGTGCAGCTGTCTGATGGTCAGACCATGTCGGTTCCAGGAGTCATCCAAGCCCCGCAGACCTCAGTGATCCAGTCACCGCAGGTCCAGACTGTTCAGGTGGGAACCAGAGTTTTAATGGTTTCTTTACACTTTAGTTTTATTTTGATGTGGCTTTTTGTTTGCCTAATTCAGTTAGTTTTAATTTGAATGTGTTGGTTTTGTTTTAGTTTTTATTAATTATAGAAGTAGTTTTAGTTTTTTCATACTTTGGTACATTTTTCAGTGCAGAATTCAAAAAAGTAAAAGTATTGTATTGTGATTATGTATACATTTATTACATTTATTTGGTAATAAATACTCAACAGATTATTCAATTATTATTATTAAAATAGCAACCGACTCTTGTGTTTTCTCTCAACTTTTGCGGTCGCCATTTTGTGGATTAGTGTAAGTGCTGCATCAGGTCAAAAGCCTAATAAATAGATTCATAAACATGAAAACAAAGGATATTATATCTGTGATTCCAGCATGTTTTAGTTAGTTTTATAAAATGCCCACTATTGTTCCAGTTAGTTATAGTTTTTCCCCATATAGCCTTTAACCTGTCATCTTTCCATCGGCTCTGGTGTAGTTCTAGTTGCTTATCTGCATCCAAATAAAACTTTGAATGAAAAAGCATAATGTCATGTTTAAGTCCAGATCTAAATGTCCACATATCTACAGCATGATTTCATAATGTAGCAGTGTTTGTGAATGAAGAGCAGCTCTGTGTGTAGGCGAGGTAAAGAGGTGAGAGGTGAAGGAAAGTGAGAAGCAGAAACTGGAGTTTCACGCTTCTGAAACCGATCTTTATGAGCAGAGGGTGTTCTCTTTGTTTCTTACTACAGTTGCAGAAACCAATGCAAACCAGAGCAAAACTAAGCTTTTCTGAATGAGAAATAAATAGATTTTCTTTTTGAATCCAGTGCACTGAACGAAGATCTCAGTATATTAGCACTGAAAGAAGAAGAAAAACAGGCTTTAGAGAAGGGAAATGAAACAATAATTAACAGGAAACAGCATCAGCACATGTTCAACTTTAGTTGCAAAGTGGAGGCAACTTGTCATTTCATAAGAACGTATTTTTATGTGGAAACCTGCTTGCAGACAGATTAAATCTGTGAATTGCACGGTGGAGCTGCACTGATAAATACCACAAAGAGGTTTTGTTGTCGATTTTCAACTGACACTTCCACTCAGCGAGTGGTTATTGTGTTTTGTTTGTTCTGTTTCAGACTAACACGTTTAGAAAATTCTAATTTAAACTTATTAAAGCATAAAATCAGATACCTAGTATGCTGCCTACGATTAGCACTAGCACAGTATCCACATGTAGAATCATTTCTTTCTTTTCAGAGAATGAAATCTGTTATTCTACAACACAGTTGAACAAAATTTCTGATAAAGCCGTGTTTAACTTGGCACTGTGGTGTAGAGCAAATATCCTCGTCTAATGATACCAAAACAGCCTTTATGCTGGTAACACACAACTATTATGACTCAGTGAGAGTCATAAAAGCCCACAGAGTGATGACACAACGCCAGATCTACTGTATATTTAATTTTAATCCAATAATACACTTTAAAGGGGAGACATTTACAAGCATTTACATGCAGAAATGGACCCACACTTAGAGAGCAATGCACTAAATGATTGTACAGCATTAAATGGAGTCTGTAGAGGCTCTGTTGAGACTTGTAATGGATTGAAAAGATTACATCTGAAAATTATATCCAGCTCAAATTCCCTCTTTGACGTCAAAATGATTTGCGTAAAGAAAACACCCCTGCTCCAAAGTAATAACAATGAACATTAGAGACCTTTGACTCACAGTTTTTACAGTTTCTGGCTGAAGGACTCGTATGCTTTGCTGTTTTGCACATTTAGTTACTGATAAAATACCCGGTATTGTATTTTATTTGGGTTTTATACGATAGATTAACACAAAGTTGCGCATAATTGTGACGTAGAAGGAAAATAATATGTTGTTTGCATATTTTTTTTTGAAAAGTGGGTTCAGAAGACACCTGTGTATAGTTTAACCTCAGTATAAATCCAGATGCTCTGTGAAGGCTTCAAAGGTTTGTTAGAGAACAGACTCATGAATATGGGGCTGTATCAGTGCCAAAATTTAGACTATTACACACCTAGATAAGGCGACTGTTCTGCTGTCAACTACTGATCTGCAGACCGACAGCAGGAACTGAGCCACAAATGAGAAGGAGAATACTGACTGGATTAGCTTTGAAGAGGCTGGTGGTGGCAGCATCATGCTGTGGAGCTGCTTTTCTTCTGCAGCAACAGGAAACATTGTCAGCTGATGGGAAGGTTGATGGAGCGAAATGCAGAACAACCTGCAGAAGGTTGTTCTGTTAAACTAGACTTTAGTTTAGGTAATTGTCCATCCTAAACTAAAGTCTAGGATGGACAATTACCATACACAAATCGGTGTTTATGTTTTAGAATGGCCTAGTCAAAGTCCAAATTTTTCCAAATATATTGGATTAATGGGGGCTGAATAGAAATTTGTTTCACATTTACTTTTCACTTTATAACTATGTGCTACTTTGTGTCTGTGTTTTGTATAAATGCTTTTAAATACTATAACAATATCAGTTTGTAATTTGGGGAAAAAGCAGAACAGGGATGAATTACAGGTATAACAAATTCTGCCTGTTTGCTCAGATTGTTACAGTTGCTGAACTGGAGGATGACGGTTCGGTTACGAACACGCAGAAAAGACGGGAGCTCCTCTCCAGGCGTCCGTCGTATCGGTGAGACGCGCTCAGCAGAAAGAAAAATGAAGACGGCCTGTTGTTGAAGATCTGCATGTGTTTTCTCCAGAAAAATCTTAAATGAGCTGTCGTCAGATTCGCCGGCGGTTCCTAAAATCGACGAGGAAAAGGGAGAGGACGATGCGGCGGTCTCCAGCAGCTCCACAGAATCAGTTCCCAACTCAATCTATCAAACCAGCTCCGGACAATACAGTCAGTACACAGGAAAACTTCACACTGTACAGATATTATGTGTTCTTTCTAAATACTCTGCTTTTGTTTTCCTGCTTTCCTTCCTTTTCTGATTGGAAACTTTGATTTCTAGTCGCTCTGCTGGGATTTAAACAGCTCTAGTTGCAGAAATGTTATAATTAAAGAAAATAAACGTATGGTTTAAGTATAGTTATCATTAGCTTAAATTGTGAGCAAATAATTGAAGCTTTTTTTTCTTGTACTATTCTGATTCAACGTAATTTTTTAAAAAAGATTTTAAAAAGACAATTTGATGCAGTAGTTTGAATTTATTGTGGGTTTTCTCTCATTTGTTGTGTCTGCCTGGTGAAAGTTTGTGTGATCAAATATTCAGCTGGATTGGTGTTATCACTCATGGAAAATGAACCAAGTATTCTTGGTGGTGCATCGATTTACTTGAGTTTTTATGTATAATTTCGACTGAGAAAAAGGACAATAAATTAGAAACCTGCATCCAGTTTTTGTTTTTCATACATCATTAAAACTGCTACTTTTACAATTGAAGAATTGTTGAAGTGAATTAGTACAATCTTTATTTGGAACTTTAACAGACTGGTTAAAGCTGAACTCTGACCTCACACAGTTGCCATCGCTCAGGGCAGAGCGATCCCACTGACCAGCCCAGCAGTGGAGACCCTGCAGGGGGCCCAGACCCTGACAGTGACCGGCTCCCCGACCCCTCAGACCGGAGCCGCCGTCCTGCAGGCTGCAGACTCATCACACCAGTTCTTCATCCAGGGAGGCCAGGTGCTCATCCAAGGTAATGCAGCACAGACACTGAAAAAGTTCCAGTTCTACTGGGAGATTATTTCACATATAAGACGGGGAAAATGTCTTGGATTAAGTGAAGTAATGTGTCAGTGAAACGAGTACTTTTTCATCAATATTAAGGAATTGTCGAACAACTTAAAACAACAAGCGCCTGTATTTTGCTGAAAAGTTACTGCCCACTTTGGTGAAATTTTTCAGTATTTGTTTGAGAGCTGGGTTATGGTTTCACAGAGAGGTTTGTTACTTTTTAAGAGTTTAGTGTTAACACCAAGAAAGTATGTGGATGGAAGACAGTTTCCACTGTGCTTATTAATGCATATTAATTTATAATTGATGTTTGAACTATTAAACTATCATTAGCACTTTTAGAGCAGATCTTAACTGGTGTTGGCTACTCCTAGGCGGCTGTAGTCGAATACTAAGGTCCACTGTATGGGGAAGGTTGGGTAAATTCAAACTTTTGCACTCACTTCTTATTACAAACAGCAGCTCTAGTTAATGTTGTGTAATAAGTAAACATCCTGGAAAGCCAATGTTGCCCGTTAATGAGTTTGCAAACTTTCCCACTCAAACTGTACCTTCCCTGTTTACTATCAGTAGCAGAAACGTTAAACCTGCAGTTAAAATGTTTTCTTTAGGCTCAACTGTTATTCGGTTGGACTCAGCTTGTGGATATAGCCTCCAACAAATGATGCAAAACCTCAATTATCTTCCTTTCCTCCTTGTTTTTACCTTCTTCCAACACACACAGGCAGTAAATAACCGCTCGACTGTTTGCATGGCAGCCACTTGGGACACAATATCCTCTTGTTTGTTGAGCGTCTCTGTAGTTGCGTCACTGGTTCTAAAAATACACCCTCCTCCTCCTCGTGCTCTTCCTCCTCCCTCTTTGCCTGGATCACATTGTGTTTCTCTGCCTCTCCGTCTGATCCGCACGGGCGGAGAAAGGGGAGGAACCAGCGCTATAATCCAGGCTGTTTTACTGACTTCAGCGGGCAGCAGTGATGTCACAGTGATGTCAATGCCTGTAATTGTAATCGGGCTGCAAAGTTGGAGTGTGAGCACTCTGAGAGAGGGAGAGCAGAGAGAAAACAGGGAGTAAAGAAGGAGATTTAGATTAAAAAAAGAAGTAAAGAAGTAGAGGAGGATTTTTGGAAGATTCTTTGCTGAGGTTTTTCCTTCCTGCTGTGGTGCTGGATTATTGGAAACAAGAGATGGCGGTTACTGGGGATGAGACTGAGTCAGGTAGTTTACTCACTTATTTCTATACTTATTTAAGGTGCTAAATGTTATTTATTGGTGCTGTTTTGTGAAATGTAAACAATGTATACATCTGTAAATGCAAATTGATCGATTTGGATAAGCTGAGAAATAGATTTGGACATTGTAACTTTATGCCTTTTTTTTGGAAATAAGAATGAAAAATCTGCAAGAGTTCAGTTTTTTGAATAGAGCTGCCTTTTCTGAAGCAGTAAAACACACACAGATCTTCTTAAGTGGTTGTGAGGCAGGCGGGGAGGGTTAGGGTGAAGGAGCAGGGCGAGTGGGAGGACGGGTGGTGGGGAGGTGAGATAGATGCTGCTTTGACGTCACCGTGTTTCCTGGAACACAAGCAAGGCAGCGAAGAGAGAATGCAAAATGCGAGAGAGACCACACGCTGACGTCAGCACGGCCTGAGTCACGGCGTTATCACAACCCGAGAGAGAGAAAAGAGTGGAGCGCTCTTTGTGTGTGTGGATGTTTGCGTGTGTGTGTGTGTGTGTGTGTGTGCACCTGTTGCGTCTCTTTTTGAATGAGTGTGTGCGGGGGAAGACTGAAGCTATGTTAGAGCAAAGAGAAAAAGAGAAGCGGGAACAGAGCAGAGCAGTTACTTGTTGAGTCACTTGTGACTCAACTCAAGAAGAACATGAAACCACAAACTGAGCTGCTGCTTTCCTGCAGTTATCAGCAGCCAGCAGGGCTTTGATAAACACAGCACCACCTCCCAAGCACTAATGCTTTTTCCTCCATGCTGATAATGTTTAGCTTGAATGAACATTTTTGAAAATGACTATTATTTGTTTAATTTTGGCCCATAAAAGTGTGAAAGAATGCAATTTATTATAATCTGACTGTCTTTTAAAAAAAAGGAGGAGGGGGAATTAAGTCATTCTTTATAAATGCAGTTCCAACTATCCTTGGTGATTCTTGAGAAATAACCAGTTTTACTGTATTTATGCAAAAACAATTTACTTAATGAAAAACAGAAAAGTTGCTGCTATATAATATTTATTGTCACAGTTATAGTTTTGAAGGTTCTGGGTTCAAATCCCAAGCTCTAAACATGCGTGCACGGTTTCCTCCCACACTTAAAAAACCTGACTGTTAGGTTAACTGGTCTCTGTTAGGTATGACTGTGTGCATGATTGGGTGTCCTGCATGTCTCCATGTTGCCTGGCAACCAGTACAGAGTGTTCCCCGCCTCTCGCACAATGGAGATAAGCACCAAAATGGATTGTAGTTTAGGAATATTCTTCCTTTCACCTGCAGTTCACTTTAAAAAGTAACACTTGGATTAAATTGAATGTCAGCTCTATCTAACGCCCTTTAAAACTGCAGCTGCATTTGCATTATTAAGAGTAACAGGTGCCACTGTGATGGTTCCTATTTTCCACATTTGGAAATATTCTCCATCGGCTTGAATATGTCCTTCTGTTAAGTGTGTTGGGCTTTTTTCAGCCAGTTGACAGGCAGTGTGCAGCAACCATTCCACACTTCCAGCCCTGTCATTGAAATTACTTTAAACTAGGGATGCACCGATTTGAAAGTTTGGTAACAACCAGAAACGGATGACAAGATGAAAATAAATATTGGTTGTTCAGATCAACTCAGTTTATTCATCAGACTAAAACCAGCCGATACGATGTTAGTGCGGATGTATTGTGCATCTCTACTTTAAAAAAATGGTTTGAAAGCCTCTACTGATAACTGAGCCATGGCTCCTTCCAAGCGTATCATTATCCGGAGATTTTGGGCTACAGAACTAACCCTGATGTAGCAAATGTGAAACATATAGATGCTTCCTCTTACATACTTACGCTGATGCTGACTGCATCAGAAAATGTTGAAAAGTCAGTTTAATTACTCAGACAACAGATCCATCAGTCTGTGTCCTCCAGAAAGCAATTTAAAGTTATTTGCAAAAAGTAGAGAGCATAATCATCAACAGATAAACAATAAAATAAACATACAAACAATAATTTAATTAAATTAAATTAAATTAAATTAAATTAAATTTAATTTAATTTAATTTAATTTAATTTAATTTAATTTAATTTAATTTAATTTAATTTAATTTTTTAACAGAGTGTGGCCCAGGACAGCATGTGGTTATTGATATGAAATTTGTGTTCAATTTGTCCCTGTGAGAAAATCCCACAATACTAAGGCAGGTGCAGAAGGTGCCCTTTTTTTCCACTTGAGCTCCTGCTCCCCAAATGTCTGTGCACGGCTCTGTGTTTTTATTTGGGTGCATTTTGAGACAAAGGAACGGACTGCGTTCCGTCTTTCTTCTTCTGCCGACCAGACATGTGACTTCCAGCCGCTACTGCCGTTTAATCCTGGAGCGTCAGTCACTGGTTAAGTCATTTACGAGCAGAAAATGAATGAACACATGAAATGACTTTTGGCAGCTGATTTGCTGTTTATAGATAATTGCTTTCAGGGACACAGGAATCTGGAACATGATGACTCCTTTCAAATGAATAGGTTTAAATCAGAGTTTACAATGGCATGTTTATATGTGGCGCTTTAAAGCACCACAAATAGTAAAAGCTGCAAAAATTGCACACCATATTTATATTTTATGCAGTTTAGGTGAAAGAAGAGTGAGAGAAGTTTGCAAAGTGGTCAGTAATGCTTTAGTTTTTCTTCTTGTTGGCCCACAGCTGCCACAGGAGACATTCCAGCCTACCAGCTGCGTTCGCCCAACTCGGGCCTGGCGCAGAGCATCGTGATGGCTGCGTCTCCCAGCAGCATGCAGAGCCCGTCGTCGCAGCACGCCGAGGAGATCACCCGCAAGAGGGAGGTCAGGCTGATGAAAAACAGGTAGGAAGCAGAAACTTTGACAGCAGCAAAACATTTTCTTTACGGTTAATGAATGAAACTGGGATGGCATATTTTTGGGTTTAGAATTTTTTTAAAAGTTTCTGTAAACATTTTTATAGCTTATTTCAGAGTTCATTTATTTTATGAACATTATATGTGATATTAAAATGTCTTTTATGAGTACAAACACATATAAAAATGTCTTTTTTCCCTTTATTTCAATTCTGAATGATTGTAAGAATTAGTTGGATGCATTATTTTTGCTCTGTAGATGAAACTCAGGTCTCAACCAGTGTTGTTTTGTCAGTTTCATCACTAACTAACGTTGGGGTTTCTCTTCTCTTTTCCGCAGAGAGGCAGCGCGCGAGTGCCGCAGGAAAAAGAAAGAATATGTCAAATGTCTGGAAAACCGCGTAGCTGTGCTGGAAAACCAAAACAAGACACTGATCGAAGAGCTGAAAGCACTGAAGGACATTTACTGTCACAAAGCCGAATAGCAGAAGACAGTTCAGAGACTGCTGCAACATATCAGAAAAAAAGGACTACAGAACAAAAAATAAACTGCTTTAATCGTCTTTGTTTCTTTGCTCACTCAGGCCTGACGTACGCCAAAATTATAAAGTGTTGTGGAGATTTCAGACAGCGCGAGCTTGCCAGTTTTGCTCTTGTTCTTAACCTGTGCTCTTTGCATGTGGAGACTCCTGAGTGTCGTAAACTCTGCGCTTTCTGTCGCTGTTGTGCGCGAGGAGAGGCCAGCCAACGAGAGCCGGTCAAACGGAGGGGGAGACAGGAAGAGGAGCCGCAGATGCTTCCTGGAAGTCGACTGAGAATTTTTACCAAAAAAAGAAAACAGCTGGAAGTGATGGAGGCGCGAAGGGTCAGCCAGGTCTCACAACCAGCAACAGTTTATTTTTCTGTTTGGATTTTTTATTTTTGTGTAACCCGCGTCAGATGAGCAGGAGGCACCAGATCCACCAGCAGCTGCGACTCAAAGCGCGTTTACCGAACGGTGTCATGTGTGCGATTAAAGCTTCTGGTTTTGGTTGTTGCATCCTCAAAAGCACAATTAGGGAGATGTGATGTCACTGATTTTGTTATTTCCATCTCAAGAAATGTTTCTCTTAAAATTTAAATGAAAATAAAAGAGAACTCATTGTCTGTAAGCCAGACGACAACACCTGAATGTAAACCATGTTAGTAAATATCAAAATGAATTTATTTCTCTCTGCTAAAGTGAAATGAGTATAAAATCAAAATCAAAGCACAGAAAGTAACACCCTATTTCAGATTTAATTCTTAAAAATAATATATATTCTGTGAACATGAAATCTGTATTAAAAATCTCAACATGAACAGTTTTTAAGTTTTAAATGAGTGCCCTGTGTCTGAAATCCCTGGATAATGAAAGAAAACTGTATTTGTTTATTGAAGATACTCTGTTCAAAGGGTGACGCCAGTTTCTTAACCTTTTTTGTTTTTTTAAATGACACTTTAAGATGCAGCTTCTTCTTAATAATTCTGCTGACAGTTAAAAGATTGCTTAATTTTTGTCCATTTTGACATTGTGGAGTTTATTGTATTAATTTTATTGTTTTCATTTCTGTTAATCATACTGAAATTTTTGCCTTTTGGCTGCTGAAGCTCTTCTAGTGGCAGTAAAGTATTTATTTACTGTTTAACTCCTTAACATCTGCATATTTGTCATCAAATTTCCTATTGCAGTTTGTACTTACAGAAGAGACTCATTCAGTTCAACTCTTAATACAAAGTGAGGTGCATTTTTTGCACTTAGCTTATTTGGGTTTATATAAGTTCATCTTCTTAGTGTATTTTTGTGTACAACTGTTTTTGTTTATCTAATAAAATTTTTAAACCTGGTGGATTTTGATTATTTTATTGACTGATATGAAGTCAGTCACCTCAGTTTTGTTGTCAAAGCCAAGAAAATCTTAATTAATCTGGCAAAAAGTCAAAGAACACCAACATGCAGTTTAAACCAGATAATTTCACACATTGCCAAAATAGTTTAAAAAAAGATTTTCCTCACTAAGTAATAAACTTTTTCTGCTTTCGATCACTTAAATGATCAAAATTATCATTTAAAAATAAAAATTTTTTTATGATTTTTTAATACATTTTATTACTTTTCTTGAAATGAAGAAGTTTTATTGACTGTTCAATCTTTTAATTTGACCAATATGTCTTTTTAGACTGGAAGTAATGCTAATGTTTTGAGTCCAGACTTGAATCTGATGGAGAATCTTAGACAGAGCTAAAGATTAGGGTGATGGCAAAGAGGCTTTCCTACCTCCCAGACTGGGAGCTCATCAAAAATAAATGATAAAAATATCAGTGAAAACTGATAAAATATGGTCAGTAGTTATAAAAAATGGCTTTATTACCATGATAAGACAAAAATCCACTGACTTACATCATGAACACTGTCCAGTTTATACTCTGTCCTACCATCATTCATAAACAAGACGGGGAAAAAGCAGAATTTATGTTACAATTAGGCAAAAAATAAAGTTTAATTTACATTTGTGAATGGAGAGCAACACTTTAAGAGAAATCCCGACACCTACATCTTTTCAGTAAGTGCTTTGTATGGATATTTATCTGATTTTGACAAATTGGTTTAAAGCCTTATAGATACATATAATAGGGTTAAAGAAGCATCTCAGGTGAATTTACACTTAAAACACTCGAAAAACAAAAAAATCTACAAAAGTAGGAGAAAAAGTTACAACTAGTCTAATTAAATAACTTAAATAGGCCATTGATCATGTTTTCATGTTTAAATAATGTTTGCTTCTTTCACAGTGAGTCTGATTTATTGGGATCCAAACACCAGCTGCTCTCTTACGTCAGAACCAGAAGGTGAAAGTTGAAGCGAGTTTGTCCTGTTAACGTTTCGTGACGCTGCTTTTCAAACATCTTCACGGCCTTTGCTCCAGCTCGGCTGCAGTGGAAATTTCCACCTTGCTTCAAGCCGCCTACCGGAGCCGGTCACCATGACAACGCGATCAGCGAGTTCTGAAGGAGGCAGCGGGGGGCCTCTGCTGGTCATAACACGCTACTGCAAGCAAAATCATAAACCAAGCAACTCAAACACCTTGAATATGGTATATTCATATTAATATTGAACTTTCTAAATACCTTTCAGTTTGATTGGTATTAATGTATTTTCAGAAAACACGAAAACCTTCACCAAGTACAATGATAATGTGTTACTATTAACCAGAGGTGGGGAGAGTAATGAAGTAAGAGTTGCACTACTTTAACATATTTTTAGTCAAGTAAAAATAAAAAGTATCCAAAAAATAATTCAAATAAGAAAAATGTTCAAAGTCAATTTCTTTCAATAATAATAATAATAAAAAAACAACTCGTGAAACTTGAACAAAAACTGCAGGTTTGTGTATATGTACAAGTACAACCCTCTACAACCCTCTGATTGTCTTACAGCACCAGGTCTTTGGTTCCTCTTCACTCACATCTCCAGTTTAAGAAATTGGTAAAGAGGACCTCATGTCCATGCATGACTTTTCCCAAGACGGATCGTTAGCATAATCCATCAAATGCAGCATAAAATCTCCCAACCACATCCTCATGGTTAAAGGCCACAATTAAAGGTTTAAACACTCTTTGGTGGCCTCTGGTGACTAAACTATGAAGTGCTGCTTGAACCTTCATGGTTGTCCATATGGTTATTCTATTGGATATTGTTCAATAGTTGTGATACTTTGATTATCTTTTTCAATCTTTTTATTTCCTTTTTCTTTAATTATCTCGTCTTTAAACTTTGGGACAAAACTCTTGATGTATTTTTAAAATGCAATACTCGTCCAGGTATTTAAGGTATTCAATCACAAACACATGATCCATCCATCCATCCATCCATTTTCCGGTCACCCTTCTCCCTAACAACCATACACACACACTCACACCTAAGAAGAATTTGGAAAGCCCAATCAGCCTGACAGTCATGTTTTTGGACTGTGGGAGGAAGCCGGAGAACCCGGAGAGAACCCACGCATGCACAGGGAGAACATGCAAACTCCGTGCAGAAAGACCCCGGGCCGGGAATCGAACCCAGGAACTTCTTGCTGCAAGGCAACAGCGCCACTGTGCAGCCCTCATTTCTTCCACTGAAGCAAAAATGACTCATCAACTCACCTTACCTGTAAATCCAAACACTTTGCCCCTCCTTCATATGTCTTTGCTACAGATCAGTGAGTTTCTGTTTCAGAGAAACTGAAAGTATTTGACAATCACAAGGAGGAGAGAAATGGCGCAGCAAGAAAATCAGCCTGATCGGCTAAAATTCTCCTGTTCGATCTGTTTGGATCTACTGAAGGATCCGGTATCTGCTTCCTGTGGACACAGCTACTGTATGAACTGCATTAAAACCCACTGGGATGGAGAGGATCAGAAAGGAATTCACAGCTGCCCTCAGTGCAGGAAAACTTTCGTTCCAAGGCCTGCGCTGGAGAAAAACATCATGTTAGCTGATTTAATGGAAGAACTGAAGAAGTCTGGACTCCAAGCTGCTCCTGCTGACCACTGCTATGCTGGACCTGAAGATGTGGCCTGTGATTTCTGCACTGGGAGAAAACTTAAAGCCATCAAGTCCTGTTTAGTTTGTCTGGCCTCTTATTGTGAGAAACACCTTCAACCTCATTATAATTCAGCTACATTTAAGAAACACAAGCTGGTGGAACCGAACAAGAACCTCCAGGAGAACATCTGCTCTGTGGATGAACATAAAGGCCACGACACAGTGTCAGCTGCAGCAGGAAGAGCTGAGAGGCAGAGAGAGCTGGAGGAGAGACGAGGAAACATCCAGCAGAGAATCCAGGACAGAGAGAAAGATGTGAAGCTGCTTCAACAGGAGGTGGAGGCCATCAATCGCTCTGCTGATAAAACAGTGGAGGACAGTGAGGAGACCTTCACCCAGATGATCCATCTCCTCCAGGAAAGAAGCTCTGATGTGAAGCAGCAGATCAGATCCCAGCAGGAAACTGAAGTGAGTCGAGTCAAAGATGTTCAGGAGAAGCTGCAGCAGGAGATCACTGAGCTGAAGAGGAAAGACGCTGAGCTGGAGCAGCTCTCACACACAGAGGATCACAACCAGTTTCTCCTCAACTACCCCTCACTGCCAGCACTCAGTGAGTCCACACACTCATCCAGCATCAACATCCGTCCTCTGAGACACTTTGAGGACGTGGCAGCAGCTGTGTCAGAGCTCAGAGAGAAACTGCAGGACGTCCTGAGAGACTCATGGACAAACATCGAACTGATGGTCACTGAGGTGGATGTTCTACTGTCAGAACCAGAACCAAAGAGCAGAGCTGATTTCTTAAAATATTCACGTGAAATCACGTTAGATCCAAATACAGCTCACACAAAGCTGGTTCTATCAGAGGGAAACAGGAAGGTGACAGTGACGGGTCGCCATCAGTCTTATTCCAGTCACCCAGACAGATTCACTGATTGGTTTCAGGTTTTGAGTAAAGAGAGTCTGACTGGACGTTGTTACTGGGAGGTGCAAGAGAGAGAGGTTTCTTTAGGAGTTACATACAAGAATATCAGCAGAACCGGGAAGGAAAGTAGATTTGGATGTAATGACAAATCATGGGGCTTATATTGTTACCAAAACAATTACAATCTTTGGTACAACAACAAAGACGCCCCCATCTCAGGTCCAGTTTCCTCCACAATTGGAGTGTACCTGGATCACAGAGCAGGTATTCTGTCCTTCTACAGCGTCTCTGAATCCATGACTCTGATCCACAGAGTCCAGACCAGATTCACTGAGCCGCTACATGCTGGACTTAGATTATTCAGCTTTGGTGAAACTATTGAATTTTGTAAACTAAAATAGAAAGCTCCTCTCTCTCTTGCTGGAAGGTTCAGCTGTATTGAGTCTGCTCTCCAGTTCTCAAATTAACATTTTCAACCTCATGCTATGTTGTTTATGTTGTTCATCATCACAAAGTGATAGACATCTAGACTACTGTCTCACTGTGAACTTTAGATGATTTCATGTGTGTGTGTGTTTTTTTTTTTAATGAGGATAAACATCAAACCCATCATGTTACTCTGTTTAGCTTTGTTGGGACATTAAAATATCTGATTCCAGATTTCAATAAAACATCTTTATAGACAATACTGCACTGTTTAATATATTATTATTAGCAGCAAATTGTTTAGCTCAAGTGTAAAGAGATACAAACTGTGTAATGGAGATAGCATTTAAAAAAAGGAAAATTACGCTTTTTGAAAACAGACGACTTAATATTGAGACATTTTAGCATGTATGAACTCTATAAAATATACATTTCTCTTTTTCGTTCATGTTTTCTGGATCTAAACACAGCAAACAGGTATCTGTTACTATCAGAGGGGAACAGGAAGGTGACAGTAATCAGTCGACCTCAGTCACCCAGACAGGTTCACTCATTACTGTCAGGTCAATATTTGACCTTTATTCTGTGAGTCACTTATATTATATTCCAGCTGTTCCTGGGCTTTTATCTTGGTGTCACTTTCAGGTTCATCACTGGCCTCCATTAAGCCCTACTGTCTTAAGAAGGCATTTATTACAAATAGTAATGTTCAAGCCTTGATACCTTTAAATATTTGGAATATGTTGTACTGAATTAAAACTCATACTTTCTGCTCTTCTTCGCTTCCACCTCTGTGTTGCAATCTGCTCAGCTTGAATGCGAGGCAGTCAAAGTGTGGTGTTTATGAAGTCACATGATTATGATAAAAAGAAATTACACCATCAGGCTAGGTTTTTAACACAAAGGGACTTTAGATAGTCAAAAGGGGTAGAAGCTTTACTAACATATAGTAAGTTTTTAAACTAAGTTTCTGTTTTAAGTTTTGCATAAGCGATTATCCTTCCTCTGAAAACAAAATGAAAGAAGAGAGATCTGGTCTGTAACTCTGTGTCTCTCATTCTGGAGGATCTTTGTGACTCTTACATATTCATGTGCTTCTGCTCCTCCCCAGATCTTTGACCTCAAAGTGTGAGAAGTGGGTACTAAAGGGCAGGTTTACCTTATTCTCATTTCCTTGTTTGCCAAGCTGCCAGCTCAGACCTGCTGCCTTTCAGAGTAAATGCTACGTTCTTTTTCATAGAAAGTGGTACTGTGACTGAAAATGTCGCAGTGAGGCGAGTAAAATTCTGCTGGATTTACTGAAGTGTCCAGTGATTATTCCCTGTGAGGACGATACACAGGGAAGTATTACAGCCTTTTTAAGACTCTGAACTTTGAGCCATCAAGTTAAGCTAAGATAATCTTCTTCCTGAAAAACAAGAAAACTAAACTGTTTTGTCTCGTCTCATTTCCTTGTTTCATAAAAGCACCTTTAACTCACTCTGCAAATGAATCTAAAATATTTATGCCGCTCCCACATATTTCTCCGTTTCCACCCCTTCACAGCTGATGGAAAGTTTATATATCAAAACTGAAAGTATTTGAGAGTTACAGTTCAGAGGAAAATGGCGCAGCAAGGAAATCAACCTGACCGACTAAAATTCTCCTGTTCGATTTGTTTGGATCTACTGAAGAATCCAGTGACGATTCCCTGTGGACACAGCTACTGCATGAACTGCATTAAAACCCACTGGGATGGAGAGGATCAGAAAGGAATCCACAGCTGCAGTCAGTGCAGGAAAACCTTTGTTCCAAGGCCTGTGCTGGAGAAAAACATCATGTTAGCTGATTTAATGGAAGAGCTGAAGAAGACTGGACTCCAAGCTGCTCCTGCTGATCACTGCTATGCTGGACATGAAGATGTGGCCTGTGATTTCTGCACTGGGAGGAAACTGAAAGCCATCAAGTCCTGTTTATTCTGTCTGGCCTCTTACTGCGAGAAACACCTTCAGCCTCATTATGATTCAGAGACATTTAAGAAACACAAACTGGTGAAGCCGAGCAAGAACCTGCAGGAGAACATCTGCTCACAACATGATGATGTGATGAAGATGTTCTGCCGCACTGATCAGAAGTGTATCTGTAGTCTCTGTTTACTGGATGAACATAAAGGCCACGACACAGTGTCAGCTGCAGCAGAAAGAGCTGAGAGGCAGAGAGAGCTGGAGGAGAGACAAGGAAACATCCAGCAGAGAATCCAGGACAGAGAGAAAGATGTGAAGCTGCTTCATCAGGAGGTGGAGGCCATCAATCGCTCTGCTGATAAAACAGTGGAGGACAGTGAGGAGATCTTCACCCAGATGATCCGTCTCCTCCAGGAAAGAAGCTCTGATGTGAAGCAGCAGATCAGATCCCAGCAGGAAACTGAAGTGAGTCGAGTCAAAGATGTTCAGGAGAAGCTGCAGCAGGAGATCACTGAGCTGAAGAGGAAAGACACTGAGCTGCAGCAGCTCTCACACACAGAGGATCACAACCAGTTTCTCCTCAACTACCCCTCACTGCCAGCACTCAGTGAGTCCACACACTCATCCAGCATCAACATCCGTCCTCTGAGACACTTTGAGGACGTGGCAGCAGCTGTGTCAGAGCTCAGAGAGAAACTGCAGGACGTCCTGAGAGACTCATGGACAAACATCTCACTGATGGTCACTGAGGTGGATGTTCTCCTGGTCAGAACCAGAACCAAAGAGCAGAGCTGATTCTTAAAATATTCATGTGAAATCACTCTGGATCCAAACACAGCAAATGCAGAGCTGTTACTATCAGAGGGAAACAGGAAGGTGACCAGAACGAGTAAAATCCAGTCTTACTTTAGTCACCCAGACAGATTCACTGGATATTATCAGGTTCTGAGTAGAGAGAGTCTGACTGGACGTTGTTACTGGGAGGTGGAGAGGAGAGGAAGAGGCGCTTTTATAGCAGTCGCATATAAGAATATCAGTAGAGCAGGACGTGGGAAAAAATGTGGATTTGGATATACTGACAAATCTTGGGCATTAAATTGTTCCCAAGATGGTTATAAATTTGGTCACAACAATGACTGGAGCTCCATCTCCGGTCCAGTTTCCTCCAGAGTGGGAGTGTACCTGGATCACAGAGCAGGTACTCTGTCCTTCTATAACGTCTCTGAGTCCATGACTCTGATCCACAGAGTCCAGACCAGATTCACTGAGCCGCTGCTGGCTGGGATTTACATTTACATCACTGGAGATTCTGCTGAAATCTGTAAACTCAAAACAAATAATGCTTAGGTTCAGTTTCTAACTTTTAGTTAAACTATTTACACTTTGAGGTAAAGAAAAAAAAATCGGTTCTAGTTCTAGTTTGACTTGTTTGGTTAATTTCAGTCACTTTGAACTCTGAAGTGCAATTTATTCCAGGAAGTGAAAAAAATGTGTGAGATATTTTACTAATGTTTCCCTTTGAAAACATTTTGTTGTATTATGACATGAAGCAGATAGTTATTGTGGGCTTATGATTTGTGTTATAAACTTCTAAATAAAGTTATATTGCTCTATGCTGAACTGTTTGTGGGCTGTAAAGATAAAATCTTAAGTGTATTTTGTCATTCTGAAGGTAAAAGAAAATAGCTGAGGTTTCAAGATTTAAGTTGTTTTACAGCTTTAGCTCTGAAACATTTAATTAAAATGTTACTGTTTCAGTTTCAACCTTTTGTCCATATTTTTACTTTACTGAAATAAACACTTGAAATCATTGTCCAGGTGATTCAGACCCTTTAAGATGGCAAGTAGCTTGAAACTTGTCAGCCAGCCTAGAGCTGTAAATCTGCATAAAGCTCAAAGAAAAAGGTATGTCTGTGTTCAAAGCTGTTTGAAGTTCACATGTTGACTTCTCCCTAAATCGGTCCAGCAAAACAAAAGATCGAGGCTAACTTTACTGAAAGCTCTCTAAAAATCTGCACCGTAATTCCAATAAATATTCTCAAACTGAAATAAATTCAGCATAGAACCTACTATTTCCCTGCATTCTCATCTTTACTGCCCACCTCCAGTGTTACAAATCAAAAGCAATTCTTAAATTTGATGCTAGAGCCACAGATTTAAAGAAATGCATGTGACATTTGCCTCCACAAAGAGCAAATAATCTGACTAATTTCCTTGCTAAGTTTTGTCCTAATTTTGACAAAATAAAAATTCTGAGGTGGATGTTCTACTGTCAGAACCAGAACCCAATTCTTAAAAGACACTGGGTGATGTGGTCTTTCAATTTGGTCTGACGACATTAACCTGAAACCAATGGCATCTATCCAGTCACAGGATTCCATGTTGAATCAACATGATAAGCTAAATAAACATTATCCATGATCCCTAAAGTATTGCTCAGGAATATTGTCTTAATGTGAGCTTCAGTACCAGTGAAGTCGAGCGACGTCTGCAGAACCATGGCTTGTAATGCGAGGAAGGAGGTTACTGCCTGAACCAGCTCAATTGGGGGAAAAATCTTGAGTTAATTAACTCTACAGGGGAGAAGGTTGATGGTTTAATCACTCAAAGCTAAACGCTGGTCTAGAATGTTATACTTGCCAGAGTCAGTCATGCTTTGAGGATAAAGGCCTTAAGAGCCACATCTTTCAGTTTATGAGAAACTCTTCTAACAGCAAGTCAACTTCAAAATGGATCAAGACATTTTCACTCTGTGAAACATCTGACTGGAAAAGTGACATTTACAAAAGTTAATCACCTTATTTACAGTTAATTTAAGTCCTAATCGATCAGGATCTTAAAACGAGTTTTGCATTGCAGGTCACATTTAGTATTTTGCTGCTTGGGTGCAGCGAGGCTTTGTCAATCAGGAGCCCCGCATCTCATATATGCACGGAAACATGCTTTTATTTTGAAAGCAGTTCATAACCGCGCCTACCGTAAAAAGCTGTGATTGAGCGCAGTGACAAACGCCAGCTTTTCCTGACTGCGCGGCGCAGACTGAATTGTGTCGCAGGAGTCCAGGATTCACGCATCACTGTGCGCCTGCAGCGTCACAAGATGAGTCCTGCCTCACGATGCGTGTGATCCAAATGACTGTGGATTTGTTATTTGGCCTCCATCACTGTGAGGGTGGAAGTGACACATCCGCACCGTGTGACAGCCTCTCCGTGGACGCTGAAGATTGAGCGGGTCTGCTGAGGATGCGCCCCGAGCGCACAGTTGATCTGTGTGGATGACGCGCTCCTCGGGGCCGCTTCAGCTCCTGTTTCAGCGCGGAAAGGATTATTTGTTTTCATACACCAGGAGGAGAAATGGGGAGCACGACCTCCTGCTGCGTGTCTGGCAGCCCCAAGCTGCGGAGAAACGCGCACTCCAGGCTGGAGCCGTACCTCCAGGAGTCGGATCTGAGCAGGGAGGAGACGGCGTGCAACCTCCAGCACATCAGCGACAGGGAAAACATCGACGGTACATTTCTAACCATGATTTATGCAGAATTATTCTGTTAGTGTCTCAGAATCTTTAGAGCCACTATTTATTGTGTTTAATTGCTTATTGTGGAATAATTATCATAGGATACAGGAAATAAAATGAAAACAGTTCCCAAATAATTAGATTAAAGCAACGCATTCATTAGATTTCTATCAGTATTAGTTGCTTTTCAAAGGCAAAACACACTGATTTCAAAAAGTGAAATAATAAATGAATAAATCTGTTCAATAACCCCAGAGGGAGAAAAACCTCCTCGCAGTCCTCATCCTGTAGGAAAGACCGACATGGCCGCCATGAGTGCAGGTTTGTCACACGGAACATAGAGATGTTGCAGAAACATACTGATTAGATCAGGCCACTCTTTGTGTTGGCCTTTGTTTTCAGTTTGTGGCTGATAGAAGCAGCAACTGTTCAACCCCCCTCACCTCCAACCCTAAGCCTCCACTGATACATGCTAATATGCGTTACAATTGAACCATTCAGGATTGGAAATGCTCTGCTGAATGGATTGCCTTATTTGCAGTCAGTGATTTCATATACATGGAAACTGTATGAGGCCTCCTGCTTCTAACAGAAATCTACTCCTTATTCTCAAAAGAAAATGCAATGTTTTGGTTCTTGCAATCGACACTTTAGCTATTCTACTCTTATTCGTATTATCCAAACAGTATTTTTCTTTATTTTCAGCATTAAATGCCTCTGATTGGGGCTGCAGGACGTTTGGAAAATGTCTCCATGAGCCTCACTGAGCTTTAGCGTCCTGGTCACTGGAACCTAAAACTGCTGGGAATATCGTCAGATAGTGAAAGTTAATCCAGCTCAACAAATATATATTTGGTAAACAGTTTGAATGTATTAAATGCATTGTCACAAAATACGATGCAATATGCACTTTTAAGTTTTCATTCAAGTTGTAAATTGCCAGGATTCTGATGTGCCTGTTTAGCTTTTGTTCTCCTTAAAAATGTCTGTTTGGTCAGTTGAATGCTTTAAATTGTGCTATGAGTGCATGAACGCTGTCCAGGGTGCGACCTGAGCTGAGAAGACGTGGTTGGTTCAGGAAGATCCAAAGTATATTTGTCAGAGAAACATGAGATATCTGGAACATTTACTGTACAATGCCAGCCTTTAGGTAAAGGACTGACAGAACGACCCATCTCTTCCGCTTTACACTGAGTACACGTTTCTTTCTCGGGTGGCAGTCTGTGTTGTTTACTTCGGATCACATTACAGCCATTCTGATCAGCAGACTGCCAGTGTCTATACACCCAGAGACAGAGTCAGGATCTCAAAATATAGTGGATAATTCATTTTAAATACACGATTTGATCAAATGAATAAAGACGTGAAAAATGCATTAATACATTTGATTTTCCCATTTACAAATACTGACTTTACAGTTTTTGTCATATCTACAAACATACATTGATGTCAAAAATGTTAGTTTAAGGTTTGAACTTTTCCGAGGCGTTTTTATTTTGCACTCGAACAGAGACAGAGCAATCAGCCCCTATCGAAGTCTTGTTATAATGTAGTTCATAAGCATCAGGCTATTTGAACAATATCAGCATGTATTGATCAGACCTCATACTTCCTGCATGCTGTTTGTAGCAGCTGTTAACCTGAGTGCTTCGTCATCATCACTTTAAGATTTTCTTTTTGCTTGGAAATCTTCCACCATTGCATTGTGGGTTGGAGGTATTTGTTGGTGTATTAAACATGTATTTGATGAATATTTGCATAGTGTCATGATTGAAAGGGTCGGCCGACTCCTCAGGGAGGGATGAAGATGATCCCTGCTGAGACGCAGTCTGTCTCGGTGAAGCGGCGACTGAAACCGGAGCGTATCTAATGTGCTCACTCTGTTATGAATTCACTGACACTATGTGACAGAGATTACAGCTTTATTAAAATGTGCAGCTCCTCATAAAAAGGGAGTCTCTGGGAGGCAGCTGGGATCCAGTTGGAGCAGATAGACGAGGCCTCCGGCGAGAAACCAGCGCCAAGAATTCACGCCTCAATTTAAAAGCCTTACAAGTCGACTTTCGAGGCGTCGCTTTTTCAGCATTAATACGAAGTTGGTAGCATTTTGGTGTCACTGCTTTATAATTGGCTCTGGTGAATAATTTATAAGGTTGTTCTGCAACCATTTAAAACATTTTGACAAACTATAAGCTAGAATTAATTGAATCTGATGATTTTAAGCAGAAATAAATCTCAGTAGTTGCTTTCTGTCTAACTTTATTATTTTCTCGCTGCACTGGGGGAGAATTTAGTCTCTTACAGTCACATCTGAATAACTCTGAGTGCAGGACTGATGCTAGGGCATCACAATATGGCCTAAAATCAACAGTATGACATATTGAGCAGTTCACCTCGACAATACTGAATGTGACAGGACAGCATCAAACTACAGCATCTGCAAATCAATGAAGGAAGTGTGTGCTTTGAGTTGGTGTTGAACAAATCAGTTCTGCTTAAGTTTAGAAGTATAAACAGTCGATGATGCATTTCTTTGGGAAGGAGCCAGCTCTGCTGCTGCTTTAAGATTTTAAATTTCCTCCAGTTTTCTTTCAGCCTCGCCGTCTCTTTCACTCATTTCAGTCTGGATGGGGTGAATCAGCGTCTTAAATAGCCTCGAGGAAAACGGACAGAAAAACAACCTATTTGTATTTTTATCAGTCCCAGCAAAGTGCTGATTCTCCAAATCATGATGCTTCCACTACCGTGCTGAATGGTTAGTTGGAGGAGCTTCTCATTTATCAAACTGACTTTGCTCTACAAGTTTTGTGCTTCATTTGGATCCGTCTTTCAAACCCAAGTTGTGCAACCACATTTTTGAGAGAAAAAGTGTTTTCTTTTAACCCTTTCAAACAAACCCTTCATGTTCAGATTTCTTTCTATTCATAAACTTTTACACTTTGATTATAGATATCCTGTAAAAGGGTATTTTGACTTTACTTTTACTTTATGTAACATCACAGAATAGAACAAAAATGAGCTGTGGATGCACATAGTCCTGTACTATTAAGGATCAGTTAAAAGAAACTGTAATTTTTTTTTAACTTCTAAACATTTAATTCATAACCTGAAGGAAAACTGGGCCTGGTTTGGAAAATGAACAAACTTTTCCCTATAGTTCACCCTGATTGAGGGGAATATTCAGTATTTTCAGTATTATTGTCTCATCTCTCCATCACTGCCACTAAAAACCATGTTCATTTTTCTGCTTCATATAGTTATTCTAAAACTGTAAGAGTTGGAAATTTGGCTGAAGCTGCTGAGTTGGGAGCGATCCTGTCCTGTTTGGACAAGCTGTCGTTCGTAAGGCGGATAATCAGCCACATGAGGATTATGGAGTTCAGGGAGTCATGGGAATACATTTGCACAATATTTAATATTTTACAAACCAAGAGATTTTAAATTTTAATAACAGAAATCAACAAAACACATTACCTGAGAAATGTTGATAAAGCCAAACGCAGCATTTTTGTGGGCATTATGTCATTTTGTTTACCTTTAAAATAATGTTTCAGTAAAAAACACCCATGTTAACTGAACAACAGAGTCATTATGTTACTTCAGGGAGAGGCCTGGTCGTTGTGTGCTGACCCGGTAGCATGCTGTGAATTTTACGGACATGTGATTGCTGCAGCAGTGTGTCCCTGAGCTCAGATTTTAAAGCTCCTCTAAGGCTGAACTGCTGCGGCTGCTTTGGAGAAACAGAATGAAGAACGATGGTTTTCGCTGTCGAGAACGAGTCGCCTTCAGCAGGACAGATTTATCACGGACATTACTCTGTTAAATCACAGTTTATGGGCTTTTATTGGTGAAAGAAACAAGGATACATACTTGGACAAAAGTATTGGGTCACCCTTTAAATGACTGAATTCTTGTCTTATAATTACTCCAACACTTTCTCCTACTACTCTCCTGTGAAGCATTTGCTCCAGTTCCTGCTGCAGTTTATGTTCTTCATTTATGGAGTATAATATTCTCTATATTTGCCATTATGGTCTTTTTGAGCTACACCTGCTTAATATGAGCAGATTAATTAATCAGGATTGTTGCTCAGGCAGTTTATTGTGTAACAGGTCACAGTTTGCTAAGACTTGCTTTTAAACCTTTACTTTTACCAGAGTAATGTGTGTCTTTGCTTTAGAGTGTTTTCGGCTGTGCAGCAACTTATTACTTGCTATATCTTGATTTTGGTAACCAGACTGTAGCTTCTTTATGGCAATTTTATCTTGTAGATTATTGTCATGTGAAAATGAGAACAGTTTAAAATAAGTTGTCCTCATGTGACGCTGCATCTGAAGGCTTTTCCATCTCAATTCCAGAAAACAAAATTAATCACAACTTTAATTGAATAAACCAAGGGTGAAAAAAAAAGCTGTGTGGTTTACAACAATAAAACTCAACATGAATATTTCCCAAACTGCCATGTCTTGTTGCTTCTGGTCTCTGACAGTGACTAATGCTTGCTGAAACCTTGAAGCCTCACTGAACCCGACTGAGCCGAACAGGCTGGAAGATTTAAAGTAAAATCTGATAAACTAACATTACAAACACAGCATTCTAGATAGAGACAGACGCCAACTCTGGAGGAGGAAGATGGATGGGGACAGTGAGAACAAGAGACAAAGTGGTCATATGATCGGCCTTATTTTCCACAAAGCTGACTGTGTTTTTCTGAGCCGTCAGCTGATGCTGTCTTATTTAGGTACAGTATGAAGGGTGGAAGCGCTTTGCTCTGCACAGATCCTCCAGTCGGCCTCTGAGTTGGGGATGTTGCTCAGTTATTAGCTGGAGATTGTCGATGCACCAGGTATTGGACCAGGTCAGCAACCTTTACAATGCAGAGACGTTTTTCGCCTCACGTCTGAGTAACAAGGCTGCAAAACCTGCAGCAAACAAAAACGTCTGAAAACATCTCAAGTTTTATCCCTGCAATTTATTTCATTGTCAGAAATCTTCTGTTTTTAATATATTTTTATATATCAACATTCTTACTTGACTTTTTCTTTTTACACTGACATTATTTTATTTTCATGTTTATATGACAGACAAAAAATACTGGGAAATTAATAGAAAATATGAAATCAATTAGATTTTTTTAAAATTTAGATTTATTTTATATTTTGTCAAGTCTAATCTAAGAGCTGAGATATAAACTTTATCAGTTGTAATCAATTCTTTGTTGTCTGTCATGTTGACATGCATTCTTAGCGTTTCTTTATTTTCTGCTAAATATTTCAGCCAGAGACATTAAACCCTTTATTCGGATTTCGTTTACCAAGATACAACCTTAACATTTAATTTGGTTTTAATATATATATATAAATAGATGATGAGGGAAAATTATTTTAAAACTGTTAGATTTGCCTTAAAGTGTAAATTATAGTGGACTTTTGTCTCAGTTCTTGTAGAAACAATTTTCCCAAATGTACCTTTTTAAAAAGGTCGATAATGTTTGCCCAGTGTTACGTTAGACTCCATCAATGGAAACATGTTCGTGTGCAGGTTGCATGTTAGCAGTGCCTTCACAGGCAGCTCTCCTCTCCTGAATTATTGCTACTGAATAAATGGTCCCAGCTGTGCTGGTTGCTGCACATTTAGCATTAGCACCACGCAAACTGGTCCAGTTTCTCCTCCAAAATGAAACCATTAAAGATCAGCATGCATGGCTGAACAGGAAGCACATTGGCTGACTGCATGGGAGCGAAGCATTGTTCATGCTGCTGCGGATTCCAGCAGTAATGCAGAGATTATTCACATTCGCAGCAGAGAACTTCGTAAAATAAAATACAAAAATCACTATTCAAACTGTAATCTAGGTATTGTTATTCATCACCTGTAGGCTTATCTAAATATTTCTGAAAAATTCTGATATTTTTAAATAACAGAACAACAAAAAAGTGTGAAATATTTCTTATAATGAAGCTTTTGTGGTCAATCTAAACAACAACAAATAAAGGTTTGGCTTGATTTTTTTGTTTTTAAAGGAATTTATAAGATATACATAATTTATAAAGAAAAATGAATGAAATCATATTAATGCATTAGTGCATTGAGGTTGTGTTATGGCGAATATAGTCACCGAAAAATGAAAATACAGTCATAGAACTGTAAATATAGACGTTGCTGACAGTTGCATATTAATAGTGCAGAAAGATATTAACATTTCACTGAAAACACAAATTCTGTGAAAAGGTTGAAGACTCAAAATGATGCAGAGAACAAAATATTCAGCCAATAATCAGGTTTTTAATGGATGGGGAAGACGTGAGCTGAAAACATGGAGCTGAAGAGTCAAGGCTGCACCTTTCATCTCGTTTCAGGTCTTTGTTCTCTGAAGCTCCTTAAAGAAAACAAAGGATTTTCCTCCTTTGTTCCTTGACTTGGATAAGAAAATCTTTTAAACCCCAAAGAAAGAAAAGACTTGGGAAATAAATGGGATTAATCTGTCTTTGCAGAAGGACATGGTGGCTGATAGCAGCGTTTGAGAAAGTGCTGCAGATTACTCTCATCGAGAACATCATCGTTTCACAGATTAGAAACGTTGAACGAACGAACGCTGGAAACGCTGCAGCACGGAACCGGAGCTGGTCTCTGCAGAGCAGGGAGGACTTGTTGTCCGTTCATTATTCAGGAGCAGGAAGGCAGCGAGGCCGGCTCTGCTGGTGACGGGTTTCAGTTCTGTTCTTCGTTAAAGTTTACTTCAGGTGATCAGTGTCGTGTGTCAGCAGTGACATGTGAACTCTGGGAGCTCCCTGACGGATTCTGAAAGTTTTTCTGGACTGTCAGGATGAAACTGCTACTGATCCGTAAAAATCATCTGAGTAAACATAAATAGCAGTTTGAAAATGACTGCTATTTATTAAGAGAAGTTTAAAACCAACCAGTTGTTTTATTTGTGGGACGATTACAGCCTCCTGGAGAACCAGATTGTTCTGCATGGCTTTGTCCCTTAATAAATTAAATCTGTATTTATCCAGATGATCGTTGTCTAATATAATATTTGGTCTTTTCACTGTAATGCAAGATTTTGAGCGTCCAAGTGGAGAGTATTTTTATTGCAACGCTTGGCTGAGTGGAACAGGCAGCTTCACATATTTGACACATTCATGGGACTGTCAGAAATGTTTCCACAGAGATAGAAACTGCGTGTGTGTATGAGTGTGTGTGTGTGGGAGAGGTTTTCACCAGCTCAGCTGGAAAAGGTCAAACTTCAGCTCTTTCCCATCATAATGTAACAAACAAATAGCAGCAACAGTTACAGAACAAGAGCAGCAATTAGGCCTCAACTTAAACCAATGAGTCATAAAAGAAGAGATTAAACATGAGATCAATATTCATATTGTTATTGAAAATGAGTCTCAAGTTATTGCTGTGACAGATATTTAAAGGTGAATATTATTGTAGTTTTGGTAAACAGCTTCCCCTCCACATTAATGTTAATTTAGCCAAAAGTGGGATAAATTTGCTGCTCCACAATGGAGACGCAAATACATTTTTAAGTTTTATGAAATGCCAAATCTGATTTTGAAGAGTTTTATGCATGTTTAGGATTGTCCTTAACTTATCTCAGATTGATAATTTCTCTGTTTATTTTATTTGATTATAGAGTTGAACATGGAGTACAACCCATCAGACCATCCTCGGGCCAGCACCATATTCTTGAGCAAATCTCATAACGACGGTAAGCAGCCTGTTTTCCTGAGTGATATTCTTCTCATGCTGCAGGAAGATTCAGGAAAATCAATGTGGAAATTGTCTGGTAGAATCTGCGACATTCACCAACATGTTGTGGATCTTCAATAGTTGTAAGCATCTGCTACTGGTAATTTAATGGCTATTTGTAAATAGGAAATTATTCATCTCATGTAGTTTTCCAAGCTGTTTTCTGTTTTTTTTTTTAAACATGTCTTGAAGACAGAGGTTTTTCCTGCTGGTCACTTTTCAGAAAATCTCCAAATATGTCCACTAGAGGGCACTTTTCAACAAAAACATTCCATGGAAACTTTTCTGCTAATTAAATACCTGAATGTACAAAAGTGTGCAATCATTATACACAATAAATTTTTTTTCTTACCTGCATGTTTAATTGATTTTCATAATTCTGACATTTTTTAAAAATATTTTTCTTGAAAATATTAATTAATTTTTAGAAATTTAAACAATTACATGATTTTATCTGGTTTTGGAAGTTAATAATCAGCCAAAAACAACAATTTATTTCTGACAACCTCAGAGTGTAAGGCATGTTTTTTGTGAACTTTTCAACAGATGGCTTCTTACAGAGAAATTCAACACATTTTTGAAACTGAAATTGTTTTAATATTGCAGACGTATCATTGCACCAGTGTAAGTTTTCACAGTGAAATGATCTTGAGTAAAAATGGGATTTCGGTGGAATTATTGACATGATGCAGTTGATTTTATTTAAAACAGAAAGCAGCTGTTATTTCTTCTGCTGCTTCAATAAAATAACAGTTATTATAAATCTGTTTGTAACATCTTTCAAGTGTTGTTGTTTAAGTTTGTTGGTTTTTCTGTTTTTCAGATGTGATTTACAGGAATGGTGAGTACTGGGACTTCATCTCCCTCTAGTGGCCAGAGCCTCTCACTGCGCTGCTGATGCTCATTTGCAGCTTCTGACACTTTGAGCAACATTTTTGTGATTTGCATTTAACAGTGTTGATTTCTTCTTTTGGATTGTCTTCCTGTTCTAGCAGCATGTTGTGCAGGTTGAAAACTTTCGGCTTTTGCATGTCGCTTACTGCAGCTTGCAGTGAGTTATAATCATAAATCATTTTTCTGTTTTCATTTTTGTCCATTTTTACAGTGCGAGAAAAACGAAAGAGCCTCTTCATCAATAATGTGAGTGCAGAGTAGAAGCTAAATCAAGTTGTTGATCCTTTTTAATGCAACTCTTGCTGTTATAAATATGATGTTGCACATCACTGTCATTCCCAGAATCTGTCATGCTTCATGTGGGTCAGACAAAACGACACCCGCTGTAATCCAGTCTCCCTCTCTGTGTGTGTTTGTAGCATGGCAGTCTGAGGAGAAAATACAGCTCCTGCTCCACCATCTTCCTGGACGACAACACAGTGAGCCAGCCCAACCTCAAATACACCATCAAATGGTTGGAACATGAAAACTCTGCATTCATAGCAAAAATATCTCTGTTTTCTAGCGAGTCTTTGACTTTTCTCTTTTCTTTTGCTTTCACAGCGTTGCTTTAGCGATTTACTACCATATAAAAAACAGGTGGGGACCCTGACAGGCTTAGATTTGCTTATTTTTGCTCTGTTGGGACATGATTGTATACTTTTCAAAGTAAGATAATTTTATATCAATGCACCAAGTGAGATGTAAAATTTTAGATGAAGGATTTCTTCTTCAAAACTTCAAAATAAATATTTTTTTTTCCAATTGCAGAGACACAAATGGAGGCATGCTGTTGGATATCTTTGATGAAAAGCTGCATCCTCTCTCAGTGAGTTGTTTGATTTTAATCGTTTGCATGTTAACGTTAGATTGTGAGCTTATTTCCATGGTGCAATACAAAATGAAAAAAGTTCATATAACTTTATCATGTTTTCTAACATTGTAGCCATAAACTATAGAATTCAATTGAGATTTTATGTGATATAAGTGAAAGAAAAAGACAGCTGGAAGACATAACTTCCTTTTCTCATTTCTGTCGTTTCTCCCAGAAATCCGAGGTTCCGCTGGACTACAACCAGCACGACCCGGAGCAGAAGCAGATCTACCGCTTCGTCAGAACCCTGTTCAGCGCTGCTCAGCTCACAGCTGAATGTGCCATCGTCACACTGGTGAGATTTCTGGTCATACTGAAAACATACTTGTTTCTTAATGTAAAACAAAATGTGGAAAATTACTTTGCATTAAACGTGCGTTCATCTTTTGCAGCGGTTCTCAGTGTTCGAAGGAGGAATTGAGCACAGAGTGAATGAATACTTGCAAAATTACAAAATCGCATGAGTGAAAGAGTATTCTTGTTTGCTTTGATTTGGTTCTGCAGGTGTACCTGGAGAGACTGCTCACTTACGCAGAGATTGACATCTGTCCTGGAAACTGGAAAAGGATTGTTCTGGGCGCCATTCTGCTGGCCTCGAAGGTCTGGGATGACCAGGCCGTCTGGAACGTCGACTACTGTCAGATCCTCAAGGACATAACCGTGGAAGACATGTGAGCCAGCTCTGCCTGCATGCTTTGGTTCGATTTTAAAGCACCAGATTCGAGAGCATTGTGAATTTAGGAAGTTTGTCATAGTCAGAAAATAGTGACAGGTTTCAAGCTTTTAGTTTCTGGAAGATGCTGCAGACACAGACTGGACAGGTTGGATGGATGTAAATAAAATAAACCTTATATTGGATTTAATATCTGTGCAAGAAGTGCAGTATTTTATATTAAGAATTAGTTTTTTCCGTAAATGTGCAAAACTCACCACAGCTCAAAATCACACCAGGTAAAATTCAACAGTTATTTACTAAGTGAGGAATGAGATCAATCTTTTATGTTGTTTTTTGTGTTTAACCAGGAACGAACTGGAGCGCCAGTTTCTGGAGCTGCTGCAGTTCAACATCAACGTTCCGTCCAGCGTCTACGCCAAGTACTACTTCGACCTGCGATCACTGTCCGAGTCCAACAACCTGAGCTTCCCGCTGGAGCCGCTCAGCAGGGAAAAGGCCCAGAAGTTAGAGGTGGGAAATGCGGCATGTGATGATTTACCAAGGAAAATAGATTGTTTAAATTGAAGTCTGTTGTAGAAAGATTTTTTTTTTGTTATTCTGATGTTTATTATTAGGAAACAGAAAGAGCACGATAAATTAATCAAAGAAAGAGGGAGCGCTCAGTCCTGAATCTATGCAATGTGGTGATACATTCCAGCAGTAGCTAATTTTTCCTTAAACCATTTACATTATTAATGACTAATTATTCAAGTTACCTTTTTTTTTTTTTCGGAAATCCTCATAAAGATGTGCAAAAATCCTTAAAGTCAGCCAATCTTTAGGTTATTTTTGCAGAAGCATGTTTTGACAATGTGTTTTATTTAAAGTTATTTATTCAGTATGACTTATTTTTATAATGTCACAGGAAAAATCCTGAATTATTATTTCTAGAGGAATGAAAGACATGACATCTTGGGACTTTCAGCTAAAAACATTGAATGTGGGTCTGGAGGATAGAAAGGAGAAAATGTGCAAATGAATCTTGTGCCGACTGTTCAGTGCTTAGAGAGTGTGTGTGTGTGTGTGTGTGTGTGTGGCCTTATTGTTCCTCTGGTAACTAAGAACATCGATTAGACGTCATGTATTGGTAGTACAATTATTATACTTAACCAGATTAAAAGCATTTATCTGTGGATTGCTAAGTGGATGTATTGCTTGGTGCACATATTGTTGATATAGTTCAGGGATTCAAGGGTTTTCATTGTCATACCACCACCGGCCACCAGGGGCTCCCCAGCGTTTCCCAGCCCCAGACCAGCGTGGCTCCAGGGTGGGACCTCAGAGAACAACCCCTGTTTCCAACGGTCGTATCATCATAAGGGATCTTTGGGCTGCACTTGGTCTGGTCCCTCACCTAGAACCCGTCTGCACTGGGCAGCAGAACTGGGATCACTGGGACACGCAAACCCCCCCACCACGATAAGGTGGCAGCCCATGGAGGGGATGTGTGTGTGCGCGTGTGTGTGTGTGTGTGTGTGTGTGTGTGTGTTTTACTGCATATCTTTACACCTTTCCTCACCTCTTGGTGTCTCATTTGTTGCTCCAGGTTACAGAAGACGATTCGGGCCACTGGGAAAAAATTTTTTGTCAGAATTTGGACTGAAAAAAATTGATTCTTAGTTACATTTCTACAAAATAACCTCAGTGGCTCAGAAAGATTATTATGGTGCAATGTATGTCCTACTATACCAGAAACAAAACTCTCTCATCCTCACTGCATTGTTTCCCTCTTTCCAAAGGCCATTTCCAGACTATGTGACGACAAATACAAAGACATCCGGAGGGCAGCCAGGAAACGCTCGGCCAGCATGGACAACCTGTGTGGGAGACGATGGGTTCCTGCAATCCTCTCCTAACCACTGATCACCGTCCACGAGCCTCATGGTTCTGACTGGACCTCAGACGTCAAACCTTTTGGCTCCTCTGGATCCTGCAGAACTTGATGGAACAAGTGAAGGTCACACCTTAAAAAGTGGATCTATGTGCAACACTGGGTCCGGCAGATGAGACTCCAGAGACGTTTCTACCTTAACACGATGCCTTCGTAGTGCCTCGACTTGTCTGCTGACTGGGAAGATGCAGGAATTTTTGAGTTTTCTTTCACCTGTGAAAAGACAAACAGTTCTGGACCAAGTCCTGGGTGAGGAGAAGAACTTCAGACGTTTCAGGACTTGAAACATTTGTTCATGTTTCTCGGCTTCTCCTGAATTTGTCTCAAGATATACGTCTAAAATAATCTTTTGTTCAGACAACCGTGAAAAGAATATCATTTATTTTGCTCTACAATTCAAACATTATCCTAGTATGGAGCTTTTTACTTGTTATTTATTTCCTTTTGATAGTACTCTAAACAATGAAAGTGTTGTTGAAGGTTTACAGTATTTCTTGTGTACCTCTTGATACTCAGGTAGAACATTAAATATGTCATTTCCCTGTGATGCTCCATATTTTACAGATAAGGACGGGAACATTGTGAAGTAGCTCAGACTGTACATAGAAGGTGCCAGGAATGATAAAATGAGTAATAATGCTCATTCAGACATGAGAGACAGTTCTGGGGTCGATTTCAGTTAAGCAATAGCAGGAAAGTCTTTTTTCTAAATAGTGTTTATAACATAAAATTAATCTTTTTTTCCCCACAATTATCAGTATTACTATGTCAGTTTTAAGATGTTTTTCACAGTGGATTACAGGACACCTCACTTTATTTGCTTCATTAAATATTACTATTAATACTTAATGAGAACATTGAGCAGTTGAAGTAAAACCATTTTGTCGGGACTTTTTGTGTCTATAAAGATTTTTCTGTTACGTTTTCTCTCTGGAAGAGAAATGAAGGAGTTTCAGTTCCAATTTAAAGAAAAAATTATATTTTTATTGTGCTTTAATTTTGCTTAGCAACTCTTTTTCAGATCAAATAATATCCCATTTGATTTATTTTGCAAAATTTTCCCAAAGGTTTGATTTTGTGCCGACAGATCAGCTGATACTTCAGATGTTGAAAAGTTTAAAGACAATTCAGATTTTTTTTTTAAAATTCTAATTCCATCCAGGTCCCTTTAAGAGAAAATGTCATTGAAATAACCCAAATGTTTTTAGTTGATAATGCAGAGGGAATATTGTGAAATTTTCACGCTGTTATATTTCTACATCAGAAGAGCAAAACTTATTGTTGCCACGGACAACGGAGCAACTTAGTTGCATTTCATCCATGCAACAAAGAAAAAAGTGAATTATTAAGAATTTATGACAATTGAATTCCTGTTCCAGAATTTCTGTTAAAAATATTCAGAAAGCTCCACATTACCTGAAATTTAAAAAAAGGAGCAAAAAATAATAGAAATGGTCAAATTTGTCATCTTGTGATGTCATAACGTCGAGGAAGTTAAACCTCACCAACAAACTGCACAGAAAACAGATCAGCAGCTTTTTTCTCCAGATTTCTCAAGCAGCCTTTTGTTTTATTTTTGTTTGTGTTGCTGCAGTCCTCAAATAACCAGTGAAACATAAAAACGTCTCTTTAAATCAACTCGAAAGTCCAAATTAAAGGCAGGAGGACGATCAGAAAACAGTAGAAGAGGAGCAAGAGTTATCTGAGGAGTTTGTTTTTATTTATTCAGTATTACAGGATATTCCTCCAGTTCATTTCAACAGTTTCCAGTCTTACATGTGTCTTTGTTCAGCGACTCTTATCATCTGTTGCATTAAAAATAAGTTTTACTGACAGTTAATGGATCCCTGTTTTTACCGCCGGGTCAGAGAAATATATTTTTCTTTTAAATCCTCAACAAATGGTGCAAACAAAGCTGTTTCCTGTTTTACATGGTTAAACAAAACGATAATGATTTTTTACAAATAAAACTTCGTAAACTGTAGCAACCAAAGACTTTTCTTTAGTGGATATAATTTAGACCCTTTTGAGTCATCAAATGTATTTTTTCCCCAGAATGTTTTCTGAAAACAAACATCTTCATACTGTGTTAAATGATCCATACTGTCAGCATTAAGCAACATTTTTGTGTTCAATTAGCACAAATATATATTGTTTCTTTTGAATTAGTCTGATTATTAAGCTAGGAATGCATTTATTCATTTTATGAATTATCTTTGTACAGTTTATAAAGAATGCAGATTCTCAGAAAAGGTTGTTATAAATTATTTATGGTTTTGTTGATTTGTGTTTTGTAATAAAAGAAGACACTCTTGTTTAGTAAATGTGAGTTATTGAGGCTAATTTGTGCATTTTTAACTGATTTAGGGTTAGGGTTTGTTATTCAAAGCATTTTTCAGTTCATATACATACGCATATTACTTATTATACATGCAAAAAAGTTAAAGTGTTGCCATGTTTTAACATGGAACGACTGTAAGACCATTTTCAAACAGTCTGAAGTCAGACATGCATCCAAAATTCTGTTTTTGTAAATTTTGCAATAATAATAATAATAATAATAATAATAATAATAATAATAATAATAATAATAATAATAATAATAATAATAATAATAATAAACAGTTACAGAATCAAAATAATAATAAAAAAGGTTTAAAGGTGTGTTCAGTATTGTTTTGCTCGACAGGAATGTTTGGTTTGGTTTGTAGTTTGGTTTGACGGCACAGCAGCCTCTCTGCTCAGCTGTTGTCTGGGAAAACTGAATCTCTGCTGCAACAGACACCCTGACCTGACCTTTGACCTTTCACATGACCGCCTGAAGACCCCGAGATGGACAGATTCAGGTCAGAAAGGATCAAATTACACGAAGACTTCTTCCCTCTAGGATTTATCCCCAGCTCAGGATGAAAGCAGACCTTTGCCTTTTGACTTATGAATGTCAGAAAATAATCGTCGGTGGTTTATTAAAAGGATCACATCACCACAAGTTTATTTATGATGAAGGGTTTTCTTAATTTAGGCATCATTCTGAAAAAGTGCGTCCACTTTTCCTTAAAAAAAAACAATTATTTGTATTTTTTCACACTGAGAAATTAACAAGCACTTTGTGTTAAAGTGACATTTCTTGTTTGTACACAAACTTTGCTCTTATTCCTTTCCTGTCAGCCGTTTGGAGGTAAAACAAATAGTATTGTGTCACTTTAAATCATTTGCAATGCATAAGCATTTATTTATTCTTACTTACTCTAAGTATTGGTATCAAAAACTTTATGTTGTGAAAAAAAATCTTTTCTTCCACCTCATTGTGTTATTTTGGAATATTTACTATTTTTTACTTTTCATATTGTGAGACACCAGAATCTGCACATCATTTTGTTTCTGTTAGTTTTAATACATATTGTTCTGCAAATGTAAGCAGATGTTATGATCACTCAGCCTTTGTGTCCAGTACATTTTACTTCTTCTTGTTCAGCTTTTGGATCATTTAATTTTTATCATACTTGATTAATGGCATATTGAAGTGATGCTACACTTGAATTCAAATTTATGCTAATCTACCCACTTCTATTTATTTTTTATTTTTTTGCTGTAAGTTCTAAATTATTATTTTCATTTGGAAGAAAATTGTGGCTTATACTGCCACCTGGTGGCCGGTTCGCGAATAGACGCTGTTAAACAGAATTACTTTTATTTTGAAGCGATTTAAATAAACACGTGTATCAGATAAATAAGTATGTTATACATACAGAAATTTTACACACAATAAAAAAAGTTAAATGAATAAGAATGATTAAATTTAAAATAAAGTAATAAAACTACTTAAACAAAGGGGTAAAATGAGGTTGTTGAATTCACATTTAAACAATTTTATGCTGTTAATAATCCGATCATGGACTGGTGAATGATGACAAAAATAAGATATATATTTTAAAAAATCCTGACGTGTCAGATATCCAACTTTGAAACCAAGAGCTTCCTTTGTGAGTTATGTTCTGGACGTCGATACATCAATCTTCCTCCCAGCTGGAGGTAATCCAACCTGGATCGTCTGGAGGGGCAGCAGCGCTCTCTGATGTCATGAGACGGATATTAGAAAAACTGAAAGGAAAGAGAACATCAGCAACCAGCAGCACATCAGAGAGGATGTCAAAGGCATCCAGAGCATCGATCCCACAGCGAGCTCCTCGCCTCCGAGGCTGAGAGGTGGGATGAACGGCCGGATGGAGGCCTGGGTGGTCCCTGGAGCTTACAGCTCACAGGATGAAATCCATTTTGTCTTCCCTTGATGTTCACGATGGAGGAGTAGCAGTGGGACCAGCAGAGTAATTGAGGAGCGTTGTGCTGATGAATGCTGAACAGTTTTCAGTTATTGTGTTAACTGAGATCGAAGAGTTTCCCTTTGGGGACCGTTTGGCTAATGATGCTATATTTGATTATACTTGAAGAGATAAATAGAGAGTATTTAAGCAGAACTTGTGGATTTTTCCATTCCTGCACCTGAGGGAAAACTAAACTCCAGAATGAACTACTTTTGAAACAGTTATGACAAATATAAGCTGTTGCAAATGTCTAATCAGGACATTTGGCTCAGTTTGCGTATCTGGGAAGCCTTGGAGATGCATGCGGTCTTAACTTTTTATTTCTCGGTACAAGGAGAACTACATGAAATCTGGATTCTTCTCAGTGAATTATATTCATACTTTCCACCCGGAAAGCATCAGGCAGGTGGTTTTTAGTGCAGGACTCAACAAGCGATGTTATAATATCAAACAACTCCTCTTCATCTAATGGGAGACATTTATAATCTAACAAAACGCTGAAGCTTGATGCAAAAGGTCAATCTAAAACAAAAACAAGAAAAAACAGTTTTGTTTTACAGTGAATGTGTCACCATTCCTCCCCTGACATGTGAAGTTACACTTGTCCACCTCTTGGTGGCGCTAGCTGCTAGACAGGGTTAAATAGCTTGTTGCCACATGCAGGATATTGATCAGTCATTTTCTGCTGCCTGGTGAGATAAAGCGATTGGTGAGTTATATTTACTCTGTTGCGTTTATTTTAGTTTTTTTTTCTCACTATGCATCTCAGAAATGGAGAATAAAAACTTTAACTGTTTTAACTTACAGACATACTGTAACACTTTGTCTTAAATCCTTTTCTTTGTAAAAAAGTGAGATTTGCAAATCAGTGTTTCTTCTTCCGTAATGTTTTTTTTTACTTGCTTACCATTTTCATCACTTTGAAATGTCAGGATTTGCTCAGATTCTTTCTATTTTTATTGGTCTGCATCATTTAATAATTCATTTTATTTAAAAAAAAGATCAACAGCTTGAGATTTTAATGAAATAAAACATTTTGAATGAGGTTGAATTAAAGGAAATACATTCTATATCAGTGCATTTTGCAGACGTGACGTTGATTAAATAATTCCTAATAATGCATTTTTCTTCTGGTTCATCCATTCATGGCTTCAGGCACAAACAAGCAAAGATCCTCTGTCATGGCAGGACCTGTCACTTCGGTCTGTTTAAGTTAAACTGTGTTGTAAATCAGCCGTGACGTGACAGTAGCAGTCTGTGAAAGCTGAAGACTTCCCACCCAGCTTTGTATACCCTGTGAAATTGTAACGTCCCAGTAGCTACGCGACCTTTAATGGCCATTCAGACATGTTAACATGATTTATTGTGAACTAATCACTGTAGGACGTCTAATTAGATCATTACACAGAGACTTCATTCATAAACAGCCTAATTGGAGCTAATGAAGAAGGAGCTGGATTCTCTGGGTTTCACCAGCAGGAGCCGTGCAGGACGAGCTGACAAGTCAACGCTTTGTTTATGTTGGAAGGAGATGGATCAGGCGTGACCTCTCAACCTGTTTCCTCCGTGGATTTCTTTTAGACGGGTGGGGGGCTTGAAGAAACATGCTCAAGTCGCTGCCACAAGAGAATGGCACACACATGTGCAACGCTGGAAAAGAAAGCAGCATGCCTCGAGTTTAACAAGCGCGGACAGAGCAATTTGTTCTCATCGGAAGGTCCAACCCGCTTCAGGTCCGTGATAAACGAAGGAAGATGAACAGGATCACAAAAACAGATTTTTTCAACGATTTTAAATACCTTCATGGTCTCCTCTACTGTGTCTTAAAATATATTTTTATTGCTTAAATATGTAACAGCTTGAGGTTTTTGACAGCTTTTTAAAAATTGCAATCACAAGTTTGAATGTATTTTGTTGGGATTAGGTGTAATTGCAATGGACAAATGTAACAAAAGCTCTGAAAAGTGTGGTGTGCATCTGCATTCAGGCTGTCTGAGTTCATTTCATTCCTAAAACCTTCTGCTGTAATTAAAGCTGCATTGCAATAGGAGCACCTGAACAATAATTCTTACACATTAATGCGGTTTGATTTAAGGGAATGACATCTTTGTTGTGGTTCTGGAAGGTGAACTTTCACCCCAGTCTCAAGTCTTTTTCAACGTCCAACAGGCCGAGTTTGCAGATCCATCCATCTTCCACCTTTCCTGTCTCTGCCAAAGTAAAACATTCCCACAGTGTCATGCTGCTAAGACCGTATTTTACGGAGGAGAGTGTGATGAGCAGGTTCAGAGTTTATGATTTATGGAGAGAATAAATGATCTGTATCAAATCTCTGATGCTGCCTTCCTCAGAGTGTTCATACAGAGACAGGGATTTCTGTCCAGGTTCTTGGTTTTAACAAAGGGGAAAATCATTCATCATTTTCTTTTAACTTTAAATCTGTTGATACCCAATGAAACCAGTTAAAGCCTTTAGCAAGGCCCTGCAGAACGCTTCATTGGTTTTAATGGGAACATTGGATTTGACTAAAATTAAAAGACTTGGATTGAATGTAATCTAAAAAAAAAACAATTATTTTTAAATAAATGTTTATGTTTTCAACCTCTTAACAATGCAGGTTTGTTTTAAACTGAAATGGTAGAAACAGAACCGAGTTTAACATGTCAGCATGCAATTTTTTTTCCACCTTCAGTTTTTCCTAAAAACTGAAAATGCACTTCAGTTTCTTACAGTTGCACCACAAGGTGGCAGTATAAGTTGAAGAAAAAGTTTCAACCTCATTAGATTTATTTATGTTGCTCCATTAAGGCTTCCCACTGTCCTTCCTTTTGAGTTAATCTGAAAACTTTATTTTCTTCACTGCGAGACCTGATGCACACTTGGACACAAAACGTCTCCAAACCTCAAAGCACCTCTGACTGACAGTCTTTTCCTGCAGGAGACTAACGGACCACACACTGATGGGGCCGTAATTACCTTTCCATGCACCACAGAGGGAGTCAGCCGGCCGGTTACAAGCCCGTCCCTCTGGTCTGACATCTTAATTAGAAGCCTGAGGCTCAAAGGGCTACAATGTAAATGATATATCCTATTTGGAGTCATTTAATCGTCTGCCTAATGCATCCTTAAATAAGCAAAAATATAAGTTTCTTTATTTTTGGAAGCTTTCGTTTCACCAAAAGCAATTAAATCTGGACAGCAAGAAATATGTTCCACTGGTATTTGTTCACCTGTGTGAAACATGGAAAAGGTGTGAGATCATTTTACTCCAAAATGTCATTTTTAAATGGGAAACAGGTGAAGAATTAATAGTAAATATGTTTTAAGAACCACCTGTAGTTATTATAATCAAAACAAATCAATCTTTTTGCAATAAAGCACAAGTAAAAAGATCCATTAAAATCCTTTTTATTTTCAAAATAAAGTTTTCTATCAAAGTGAGAATTATACATATTTACAGTCTTGTGAAATTACATATACAACTATACAAAGTATGTACAGCAATAATTATATAAATACACTCTATACGTGCTGATGCAACCCGTATGAGGCAGTTTTAAGGCATTGGATGGATGGAGAGCGCCGCTCCGCTTTGGGCTCGCTTCAAGCCGAGCGCGCTCATTGTGGATGTTTAAGACACAGCGGTTCTTCACAGTAGGAAGAAGAAGAGCCCCAGGTTTACCACACAGCCAGGGCCGGCCTGAGGAATAACCAATAGTGGACATGTTGACAAATGTGGCAGCTTAAAGAAAAGTTTTGTTAGCTGTCATAGTTTCAAGTGGAGTTAATCATTTTTGCTGACTGTCGGAGAGAAAGTAAATATTATCCTGTTTTGTCATTTTGGCCACTGACTAAATCAAACAAAGCAGCTTGTGTTTTCATTGAGCAGCTTGGGAAATGCACATTTAACCATTTCACTCGCACGATGGAGAAATAATGCAGAACTGGTAAAACATTAAAGTCCATTGTTTCCAAGGCTGCTGATGAACTGGTGTGACTGTTTCTGCAAAAAGAAAACCCAAAACCCTCCTGGCCGACAGCCGATTTTCAGCATTCAAGTGTCTGAACAGCTTCTTATTTTACTTTATCCAAATTTGATGTTGTAACATAAATGAGATTTTTTCTTCTGATGGGATTTTGATTCCATCTTTGCAGCCGGGTACATTACATAATAAATAACATGAATTTAATTAACTGCTGGCTCGTTGCTTAACTGCAAAACGGCTGCATTTAATGCAGAATGCAGAGAAAAAGGGAAAAAGAAAAGTCATTCGCAGTGCTGAAGGATCTGATGCAAACATGGATCAGTCCTGTGGAAAACAGCAACGTCATCAGCTGCATACAGAGGTAGAGAGATTGTTTCTGACTATCGACATAAAATCAATCAACTGAAGATGCTGAAGATGTGACAACTTACCCAACCCAAACTGAACTGTTACATTTCAAAAACATTTAAAAATCACAATTAAAAAACTGCAGAATTGTTTGTTTTTTTTTAAATATGAAGTTTATACTTTACACCCTGCTTACTCTGCTTATGCCTCTGGCCGGCTCTGGATGCATGCATTCATTTAATCCCAGATAAGACTCTGCATTCTTCAGGTGCATTGTTCTGCTGCTGCTGCTGCTGCTGCTGACAGGCTCCTTATTTAAAGAGACGCCATTAGGCGCTCATTAATGTGCTAATTACAACACGCTGATGGACAATCCCAACACAATCAGCCAGACCTCCCGTCCCCCAAAGTTAAACCCGTACGTCATTTGGATAAGGCAAAGGAACTCAGCTCGGAACTTTTTAGAAACATAAGGGCCAATCCGTCATCTTGGAGTCTCAGTTTTTAATAATTTATAGAATAAAAATGTTCCAAAAAGCGGGTTTTTACAGTTTTAGGCGTCCCTCTGCAGCCGCAGCTCAGACCCGGGACAGAGGCATCTGTTTGGGGCAGGACACTGAGCTGGCCGTCCCGGACCTCCAGGTCAGTCCGGTACTCACGTCGCTGTACATGGAGCCCGCGGACGCTTTGCTCCCCCAGCAGCAGCGCGTGCAAAAAGTCCGCCAGGACTCGAGCGTCTTTCCGGACCAAATCCAGGCCCCCGAGGTGATCCCCACCAGCAGACACATGAAGTACTTCAGCATGAACACGGCATAGTCCGGCCTCTGCCTGCTGCGGTCCGTTACGCACGTACAGTTATGCGTAATTTCCCACGTTTGCCTGTTGTGCTGCTCGTAAAAGTAGCATGCCACTATGACGGTGGCCGGGACGGTGTAAAGAACCGTGAAAACGCCAATCCGGATCATCAGGCGCTCCAGTTTGTCAGTCTTGGTTCCGCCTTGCTTTATAACGCTCCGGATGCGGAAAAGGGAGACGAACCCGGCCAGAAGGAACATGGTGCCGATGAAGAGGTAGATGACCAGCGGGGCAAGAACAAACCCCCGCAGGTTATCCAGGTTCTGGTTCCCCACGTAGCAGATCCCAGCCACGGAGTCCCCGTCCACCGAGCTGAGCGCCAGAACCGTTATGGACTTGAGGCTGGGGATGAGCCAGGCGGCCATGTGGAAGTACTGAGAGTAGCTGGCGATCGCCTCGTTCCCCCACTTCATACCTGCCGCCAGGAACCAGGTGAGGGACAGGATCACCCACCAGATGGAGCTGGCCATGCCGAAGAAGTAGATGAGCAGGAAGACGATGGTGCAGAGCGCAGGACCAGTGGTCTCATAGTGGATGTGCTCTGCGCCGCTCTCCCTGCTGCAAGCCACTTCCTCATGTCCGGCGATCAGCCTGACGATATATCCCACCGACACGAACATGTAGCAGGCAGAGAGGAAGATGATGGGCCGCTCCGGGTACTTGAACCTCTCCATGTCTATGAGGAAAGTTGCCACTGTTGCAAAAGTTGAGATGAAGCAGAGGACGGACCACAATCCGATCCAGAACGCCGTGAACGTCCGTTCCTCCTGGGTGAAGTAGGGGTTGTGGCACGGCATGGCGCAGTTGGTGATCTGTCCGGTCTTGACGCGGTTGTGCAGCGGGTGGCCCTCCGCGGTGACGGGCACCATGGGCGCGCGGCAGAAGCAGCCCGTCTCGCAGGGAGACGCGGCAGGTTTGTGTTTTCCAGGGAAGCCTCGACCGTAGCCGCTCTTCTTCTTGTTGTACGGCTTCAGCGGCCGGTTGGTCGGCTTGGCCAGCACGGGAGATGCGGTGGTGGTCTGGCTCCGGCTGTAGTCCATGCACAGAGTGTCCTGGTCGCCCTGCTCGGGCAGCAGGTCGCACCTCATCCGGTCCGGCCAGGGGAAGCCGTACTGGCTCATGAGCGGCGCGCAGCCAGCCTTGGCCCGCTCACACACGCTCCTGCACGGCGGCAGCGGCTTCTTATAATCTTCCAGACAGATCGGCGTGTACATGCTGCAGAGGAAGAAGCGCAGGTCCGGGGAGCACTTTATCTCCACCAGCGGCCAGAACTGGTGCACCTCCAGCCCGGCTTCGTCCTGGGTGTCGTGGTTGAACTGGTTGGGCATGTAGGTGTAGTTGTACCCGATTCCTTTGCACAGAGGGACGGATATCTCCTGGCACTGGAGCTCCTTGGCCGCCTTGCAGCGCGTTGAGTGCAGGATGAGGACAAACAAGACGCACCAACCCGGGACACGCACCTCCATCGTTGCCTTTTGTGCGCAATCAGTCCAGGACAAAACTGGCAGAAAACTTGCGCTGTGTGAGGGAGTCCGGTTAACCCAGGAAGTCTGTCAAACTCATACTAAATCTCAGGAAGTCAGTGTCACTTTTCAGTCCACATAAGCCCAGAAGGAAAACGTTACTGTCGCGTAATCCGGAGATCCTGCCTGCCTCCTCGCTCTCCTTTGTGTCAGTGCTCGCCGTGTCTGTGCATGCATGCTCTGTGGCTGACAGGCGGGCTGCATTTTATATGAGGAGAAGGAGGACACTCCCTCCGGAGGGACAGGAAAGGAGTTCAAGTCAATCAGGAGTTCCTTCTGTAGGTGTTTGCTCAAAACATTCACCCTGGAGGAAAGAAAGGGTTATGATCACTTTGTCCTGGTTTACGTTACGCAAAACTCTCTCTCTCTCTCTCTCTCTCTCTCTCTCTCTCTCTCTCTCTCTCTCTCTCTCTCTCTCTCTATATGTGTGTGTGTGTGTGTGTGGTGATTGTTTGGGAAGAGCGTTGTGGGTTACAATAGATACATTATGAAGGAATGCAGTTGGGCATCCCGATTGTTGGTGGTGAACTAACAGGTCAACTGATGGAGCTTTTCGGGTCAACAGAACCAACAATGAGGACAGCAGAGCAGCATTCATGTCTGAAACCAAACAGACACATGAAGGCGGTTCACATCGTTCACAACCAGCATCATAAACAAAATGTGTGTATTTCTTAACTGTCCAAAAATATATAAAAAATAAAATTCTGTAAAGATATTTACAAGAAAAAAAACTTGTACTTGTTTATATTTAGATCCACAATCAACATGCAATGATTTAATCATTGAGTTTATTCACAGTCCAACCACAAACGTCAATAGATTTGAATAAATGTGAAAAGGATGCATGTTTTTTTTCTTTCTGGATTTTATGTTTAAATTTGACAAAATTCGCCCTCTTTGCTGTGACACTGCTGAATAACATCCAATGCAGCCAACTGCTTTCAATAGAGTTCACCTGCGTCTAATTTAATCCAGCAGTATGAATCCAGCTGTTCTGTGAAACCTTCTGAGATTTGTTAGAGAACATTAGTGAACAAACAGCATCATGAAACCCAAGGAACATAGCAGACAGGGTGGTTTAAAGCAGGGTTATAAAACAATGTCCTAAGGTCTAAACATCTCACGAAACCGCAAAACTAAAACCATGAACACCAATAAACCTGACAGATCAGGCAGTAAAAGCATTCATCAGAGAAGCAGCCTAGAGGAGCAGTGGGAAGTCTGAACTTGGTGGTGTAAAATACGAAAACGTGGGAATATGCAGATATTTCAGTGTGAATCTCCCAGAGCAGGGTGTGATTTTGTTCATTGTGTAAAAGCAGCTGGACTAACCAACTGCTTTGCCTTTCGCCGACCAGCAAACATTTGCAAGCTAATTTTTTATGCAGCCACCAACCCCCTCAAGCTTTAATTTGCCGATAAGTTTGACAGAAGCCAATTTATTCATCGTCTGTCAGTAAGTGGTTTTGAAAACCGCAAGGGAACAATGATGCTGTCCGTCACTCGCCCTCCAGGGGAGGCAGAGACTTCCTGCCTCCTTTGGATGCCTGACAATGTGAAAATGTACATGTAGCCTTGGAGTTGGATGTATGTGTGAAAGAATGAGACAATGTGTCTACATGCTCATGTGTATGGCTGCTTGTCAGAAGCTGGAATAAACAGAGAATGTGTGTGTGAGTGTGTGTGTGTGTGTGTGTGTGTGAAGCGAGGTTACTACGGGCTTGTTAGCCCACAGCAGGGGGTCGACTTGCTCTAAAGAGAGGGGGGGCGTTTGTCTTAACGCTGCTGCCAACGTTTTACTCAGTGCATGCTGGGTCGGCGATTACCACGTCACACCAACAGCCTAACAAACAGAACCCTGTGTGTGTGTAAACAGTTTCAGAGCTCAGCCCAAAGGAAATAAGCTAACATAGGCAGATACAGCATTGTGATTGCACTAATTAAAGTCATTCACACTTATTATTGGATTTAACAGCTTCAAATGGAGCTGAGACAGTTTGGTAGACAGGCAGAATGTTTCCAATCCACAGGTTTTATCAGAACTAATTAGCTCCCAAACTCCGGCGTTTGGAGAAGGATGCCTGTTTTCGCTCCGCTTGGCGTCTCGTATGGGTGACGAAAAAAGGACAAATTCAAGATTCAAGGTAACCTCTTGACTTTCAAAAATGTCACTCTTCCCATGATGGATATTTGTGAAAAAGTTTTGGTCAGAAATGAAAAAGCTTCAATCGTTATGAAAGATGGAAAATATCTTGTGAGTTTGTTGATTAATGCCAAGAAATGGATGTACCACCCACTATGGCAATATCAACTAAAAATAACAGGAAATTATGCAGTTTGCACTAAAAAATGGCTTAAATGGGACAGACTGAAAATCGAGTCTGGGAAAAGTATGAATCAAATTTTGGAAGTACTCTGCAAGATATCAGCAAAACGGATCGTTGGCTTCCTCAAGCCTGGCCTTAAAAATGTGACGATTAAAATCTCTCAATGGAAATCAGACATTAGATGATTTCATGCATGTCTGATGTCGATAGCAATAGTGACAGTGGGGATTCAGGCCACAGCCAGGACTGAAATGTCTCATTATGAGTTCTCTTGTTGCCTCTTTAGCTGCAAAAATGTTCTTCTGTTGGTGACCAAGGGACAGGAATGTCTCAACCTTGAAGATTTTTGTTGGGAAAAAAAAAAGCATAAATTAAACAAACAATCTTCTGCCTGTCCCAATAGTTGTTTGGTCTGGTTACCTCTAAATAATCAGCACAAATCCACAGCAAAGTCTTAGAACTGCATCCAAATTCTACTGTAGCTGCACTTGTGTAAACATGTTGGGTTTAATATTCTTTCACTATATAGAAAAAGTGGCAATTTAGTATCTCAGACAGTTTTTACAACAAAAAGCTGAAAGACAGAAACTTTTTAAAGTAGCAGTGCAATTTCAGCCCCTGCTACTGAAACTAGAAATGCAAACAGAGCTTTCCAGGATTTTAGTTTGCAGCTGTTGGTGCAAGAAGCTGAGCCAACTTCCTTCCCGATCCTGATCGGCATTCCTCATCACCCTCTCAAACTTTCGTTAAGCCGGGTCCGACGAAGCTCAGCTCACGTAAACGTTACAATCTGAATCCATGTGGATTCTCTTCTTGCATGATAGTCATGAGAGGATCATGAGAAAAAGCTCTGCCAGTGGGATGAAGACGTGGTCAGGTGTTGCTGTTGGACCAAAACTTCCAGACCTTTTGGTTCTGGTCTGCTTGGCATCCAGAACCAGAACCAGAAGCAAACATGGAGAAGCAGCAATCAGCTTTTATGCAAATCTGGAAGAAGCTTCCAGGAAACTGCAGCTGCAACATTTTGATGATGGCATTTGACAAAAGTAATATTTACTTCTCGTTTCATCATTAATGACCGCATGATATTTGTTTTTTTTGCACATTGATGATGAAATGTGCTTTACAAATAAACTAGTTTTTAATCCAGTTCATCTGGGGAGGTTTAACCATGAAGAATACATCAGTACATGCAGAAACGTTTTGTATCTTTTAGTCCAGCTGAGTCACAGCGTTCAGGTGAAAGTCATAAGAAGCAGGTGAAGCACCTCCCATCATGGCCGGCTCAGAAAGAGCATCAGTTACACCAATCGCTGTCTGTCGGACTGGAACCCGTATTGATTAACAAGCCTGATAGACTCGGTGGCCCCAGCCACCAACTGTCGACTACGCCTCCTGCCTTCTGTGTGCGACGGGGACGGTGGGTTTAGGGTTACGCGCTGGCCCCCTGCATACCACATTTAAAAGGGTGGAAATGGAATTACTGCATCTGCTCAGAAGTGGATTTCTGCATTCTGCAGGCTGGCCGACCCGCTCTACCATACAGGCTCTGCTCTCGTGCTTTCCCACCCGATCCTTCTCCAGATTCTCCCAGGGCTCTCAGTGTTCCTGATGCCAAAGGGGAAAAAAGTGGGTGTGTGGGGGTGTTTCTTACAGAGTCACTGAGGCATGCCGTGAAACTCTGAAATGTTTTTCTTTGTATCCTTCTCATGGAAAGTTTGGCCGTCTCACCAACTCACAGCCATTGTTTCTCTGATAATGTGCTAATATTTCTAATGATTAATATTTATAAATGCTGCCATTGTGGGTCAAGGCTTTGTGAGTCCCAAGGGAGTCTGAAGTGAGAATGCAACAATAGTTTTAGAAGAACAGATCTGTAGAAATCTATAATAACATTTTAGGTTAAAAATGACCTGAAAAGCTGAAAATCATCCACAATCAACTAAAAGACTCTGATTTGTTTACAGGACACAAATACAAAAATATTGGCCAAAGTCATTTCTTGATAAAAGTCGTGTTTTTTTGGCAAGAGATGATTTAGGCCATTATTTTAGGAAAGTGACAAAGAAAAACATTTCAGAGTGGAGGCATGTACTTTAGAAACCTCATTTGGTAACTTTAATAACCTCCCCAAACCTCTTCTGAAGACTTTGAGGCCTAAATAAGTTTAATACTTTCTTTGGTTTGCAGCTGGAGTTCCTGCTGTGCTGCACCCGGGACGTTTCCAGACACAAGAGGATCTGTGGGCTTCTGCAGGAAAGCCAGAATGTTGCATGTGGTTATAAGTTAAAGAAATGACTTCATTTACTAGCTAGGTGACTTCTGAAGGCAATTTGGGTCTGAATATGAATGCAAAACACCAGTGTTCACATTCTATCCTTAAATTGCACCAGGATGAGGTAATTCTTTCACCGTTAGATACAATTACTAAACAAGTAAGATGGTGAAGATTGTTTTTGCTTTTTTCAGCTCAGTAAAATCAACTATTTCGGTTTTTCCCAAAATGCAGCATGTCGCTGCTCCCAAGGAGGCGCTGCAGGTGTCGTCACTCCAACGCCGAAATAAGACTGATCAGATATCTTACATTAATTGTAACTGTTCACATCCCTTGCTGCCATGATTTTTAGCAACTTATCACATGAATAATCTTATTTATGCATGATTTTTAAGGTTAAGTTGGGAAGTTGTGTTTTTTTAGGCAAAGGTTGTGGAAGCACAAATGTTGTTTTGCGTTCATTCATTTGTGAAAATGTTTTTTAAACATTGATGGATTGTGTTCATCCATCACAACTAATCACATTAAAATACAATGAAGTTTGTTGAGGCAAAGTGACGGTTTGTGTTAAAACCTTTTCGAGGCGCCGTATATGTGAGTTGGCCGTTTAAATTTCTTTGACCTTTCAGAACCAGCTAATGAAAGAGAATCTGTTGATGACACTTCTGTCTCATACAGTTTGTTGTCTTTTTAACTTCTCAGTAAATCACAGAGGAGTGGAAGTCTCTAATTATCCAGCCATGACCGGCGGAAATTTGAGTTCCTGCTCCCTTCTGCTGCTCCTGGCCAGTGATGGATGGAGGATTTCTTCCTTCCTACCACAGGTTAGATTCCTCGGCATGCCTCTCTCTGGCATGTTTACTTAAAAGGCAGGCAACAAATCAGCCTGAGGTGGGTTGTTAGGCTTTAAGCAGTCACCCTTAACACACGCGCACACACACACACACCCACGCTGATCATGTGGGTGCACCGACAGTGTGTGTATTGTGTTGGCTCACCTTCCCTCCGTTCATTAACCAGAGCAAACACTGACACAAATCCCTCCCATCCAATCAGTCTAGCGCTGGGCCGGGCCGCGACAGCTCGGTCTGCGCTGACCAACCCCTGAAACCAAACACACACACTGATAGTAAGTTAATAGATAAACACGAGAAGGTGTAAAACTAAAAATTGGCTTAAAAACACAGAGGATCCCAAACACAAACAGTAAGCTTAGCAAGTTTTTGTTTTGTCCTCTTGCATCATTTTACTGTGTGACTGTTTGAAATCCAGACGAAAATACTGAGAAAAATTCAGTTCATATCAGAGACTTTGTATTTTAACATGAAAAACAATAAAGTCACACAAAAACTAAGATTTGATTTTGCATCCTACTTCCATTAACTGGTTCATTTGACCAGTTTACTGAAGAATTGAGACAAATGTCGACCTCTGATCAAACCACAACGTCTGAGTGACTTTCTGCTGGCCGATATCACCGACCAGCATCACTTCATCTCAGTTCATCACAGTGAACGATGATCAGATTATATGAAATACTTAAAAACAAAGAGTTGCACATTGGGAACAAAACATTCCTAAGTTAGGCATGAGTTGATGCATAATCAAACCCAAATGTCCCTTTGCACACGGCTTCTTTTTGCACATGAAAGTCCAGGTTTGAAAATACAAACTGCAAAAGAATTGAATGTGTTACAAGAATAAAACAGGCAAAAGATTTTGAGCAGAGACGTTTTGTGAGTTTTACTCAATCCAACCCCAGATTATGCATAAATGTAACAAATTTGTTCTCATGCAAAATTTTGCATCTACTTTGCCAGTTTTTTTATTTACTCCTGTTAGCAGTCATCTCAACAAAATAGCAACAATCAGCATTCTTTTCCCACTTTAATTTTGTTGCATGTAGTAAAAACCTGCATGAGGTCATTTCTGCAGGCACAGACATTTGGAAAAGATAGAAAAACTCGATTCAGGCAGAAGAAGATCAGTTACTGCTCAACTTAAAAGAAGAAAATCTCACATGAAATGTTTTTGAGGAACTAATCAGAAAACATATTGAAAAAACAACAACAAAAATCTCAGTTATTTGTGTGAAACCACAACCTTCATCCACTTCTTGTTGTGTTGCAACTAAAGGTAATGAAGCAATAAAGTCAGATGTGGAGGTTACATTGTAGCGTTTACTCCCTGGGATGTTTTCACAAGTTTCACTCTGTCTCTTGTTCTTCTGACTCACTGCTTCAGGAGGTTTGGTGCAGTTTTATAACCTTGGACGGCAATAAACGGCTTTCGGGATCGAGATTTCATGGATGTAACTCGGGAAGCGACAGCGATTGTCTGTGAATTTCAGTGTTTTCATGCAAAGCAGCCACTTTGGCTATTGAACTTATGGCTCTCCTTTGAAAGGCGATCCGAGGGTTGGAAACTTCACCTCCAAACATTCATCTTCACGTTGCGGCCAAACCTAAATCCTCCTCTCATCTGACCTGGAAACATTTCTCCTGAAGGTGTTTGATCGGCTGAAAATCGAACATTTAATCAGAGGTTTGCACGTGTGGCACGGCTTTTAAAACCAAAATCTTTTGGGAAAAGGCAGAAGGTGGCTTCTGAATGTAATTCAACAAGATGGACAAAATAATAACTGATTATTTCTCACAGTTTAGAAGTGAATGAAAGTTACGTCCCACAAATAATTCAAAAATCCAACATAAACAGCTATAAAAACATATAATTGAGTCTATTAGCTAACAGAAAAGTTCACACATTTAAATAAGATGGAGTGTTTCTTTTGTCATTTTAAATAACTGGTTTGTTTGATGGCCTTCTTTTTTGGAAATATTTGCTCAGTATAAAAACAAACATCTGGGATTTTCTTTTCCAGAGACACAAATATATATAAGTTATTATGACAATTTTGGAAACCAAAGCCTCAGTAAAAGGTGAGACAGTAAATAAACAATTTAAAAGTATTTCTGGCCAAATTTAGCTTCTTCCTCTTGCCACCTTGTAATCCCTTCATGGTGGTTTATATGCAGTTTGCATGTTAGCTGGTCTGTCACTTAGAGGCCTTCAGAACTGGGACTTGTTCCTGTGGCGTCATTAGGACTCCTGGGCGACAGCGGCCTGTTCTTAATTAGCGATCACTGGAAACAGGCATTGGCGTGTTTATAATTACGGGCTTTCTGCAGCGACGATGACGTCTTCTGAGAGGTAAACACGGTCACTCGCCTGGCTCTGGCCCTGCACAGAGCTGAGGATTCATCAAGAGGTTCGCGGCTCTGCTCGCTCTGAGGCGCTGGCCGTGTTTTACGAGCGGCTCGCAGCTCAGAGGGAGCCTGTCAGCGAGGCAGAAACGGTGACGGAGTGAGAAATGTAGCCGTGCTGAACTGAAAGCCATTAGTGTTCCATTAGTGCTTGGCCTGTAGGAGAGAGCAGTGGAAACGAGAGGTGACAGCAGCTATTTTAAACAAATCAGCTCTGTGACTGATTGTGCAGTATGTAATTATCCAAATAAAAGCTGTTTTTTGAGTAGTTAAAAGGCTTTAAATTAATAATGTGTCTCTCTTAACACTTAGAGCAGGATGATTTCTGCAAGCCCCAACCTGCCCCGTGTTTCAGCTTTAATAGCTGAAACTATAACCTCATTAGTCTGATTAACAATGATGGACAAATCTGAATGAACCAAGTCATTTGGTAGCTCTCAATCTGATGCAATAAATACAGCAATTCAGCCAACTTAACTCGCCCAAAAACGCCAAAACATATCAGTTTTTGGAAACCATGTTAAACATCTACACCTCATGTGTCTAAAAGTTACAGTTCTTATCAACATATTTCACATTTTACACTCAGAAATGATCCTCTTCTCTGTGCTGCTGATCTATCTGAACATTGATCAAACTTTTGATCAATGAATCATGAATCATGTTTCATCTGAAGACCTGGATATGATCCAATCAGAAGCAGCACAGAGCAGGAGATGCATTAGCAACAACAGCATCATGTGGTTTGGATTCAATCGATTGAGGTGATCAGATATTACTCACGCGTTTTTCATCATGTCAGTTTGACAAAGAAGAAGTGCTAAGTGGGTTTTTAGCAGGATTACCATCCAAACAATTTTCAGTGTGAGATCATAATGATGCACTACGAGTTTTACCAAGTTTCTAATTTTATGAAAGTGATAACTGCTGCGAGAAATTGATCTGAGCTTCTCACGTTTCTCCATTTTCACTTGGTGATTGAGTCTTTTACATTCTGGAGAACCAGTTTCCCCTGAAACGTTAAAGGCAACAGTGTAAACGTTAGAAACAGAGATGAGTCGTGCAGCATCACTGTATTGGCTGGTTTCAAACCCTCTACTTCTCAGGCCGGCTGGAGTTTGGCAGGTTTCCCCTCATCCTTGTAGAGCCCAGATTGTCCTTTCTTCTTCTTCTTCTTCCTTTTCTTTATGCTGCTGCACAGCCTCAGATTGGAAAACCTGAAGCAGTTTGAGATGGCTATCAGAGGAGGTGCAGTTTCTTCTTAAAATAAAATAACATGCATGCAGTTTCTTATTCTGACTGCTTTGCTTTTCCACCTGGAGGGTAAATTAGTCACATTTTTACTCATTTAGTAAAAATGTGACAAACATCCACTTTTCCACAGACAGGTTAATAAACACAGTGGAAAACATCCCACGCATGCAGGGACACATCTGCACATCTGTCCAAACTGTCAGCCAAGCAGACACTCAGTGTTTCTCTTACATTTACACTGTACACAAGTGTTCCTGCATAATATTTACCCCTATGAGCCCGTTAAGCAGAATCTTCCACCGCTTTAAGTCATACCTTGTGTGGGCATAAACAATATATCTGTGTATTTGAATGCGTAAATGACAAAAAATAAAATCTACAATTAGCTACTAAAAATTGGAGTTTTGTGACTCAGTTTTCAGAAAAAAGTGTGTTGGCTGCTGCCGGTGTGTTTTTTCCATGCATGTATTTATACCTGGAGGCTTGACAGATTCCACAGGAAGGTGGAGAGTCAACTTTGACCCAGAGAGAACCTGGCAGAGGCCCCCACCTGGTCTGACAACCCAACTGTTCCCACTGTAAGTCATTTCCACCTCAGAGATGCAACGGCGTTGCTTTATTCCCCCATAACTTTGGATATATTTTTAACTTGCTCCTAACAAAACAGATGTGATTTAGGAACTTTTCATGTGAAGCTTTTTATCTGTTGCTGCTGTTGCACCTGATTTTGTCTTTGCTATTTTCCTCTCATGTGGTTCTCTAGACTCTTGTGGGGCTTTAAAAATGGCCTTCATTAAAACATAAATATATATTCATCAATTAAATCAAATCAGTTTTAATCTGTATGCTGCCAAATTACATCAAAACTGTTTAATTTCAATATGCACTCATCAAGAGCAGAGAAAGATATTTATTAATATTTTAACAGTTTGATGAGTTTTATTAAAACTTTCTGGCACAGCTGGCTCTTTGAGACAAAATGAAAATGAGTTTGATACGCCTGCCATGTTTTATATCACTGCTGATTTAACTCTGCCATGAACAACTGTCAGACTGCAGTCCCCTGTTAACATACTGATTACTCAAAATTACTCCATACAAGCCTAATGGAAATCTTTTTATCCTAAATAATCCTGGAAAGTTTCCAATGGTTTACATTGTGGAGGCTGTATTTTGTCCCCACAAGATAAGTAATACATGCACACGCAAACACACGTGTGCACCCACATAAGGTCACAGTAAACTGAGAGCGACCTCACCCGTTCCAGCCCGACAGAAAGAGTTATTGGGGTAAATGTGGCTCTGCGTGGGAGCAGAGAGGGAGGAGTAAATAGCAAAAGGTGGGCGGGAAAAGGTCAGCATGCAAACAACGAAACACAAAGTTTATGTGATGAAGTGGAAACCTGCTCACACCGTGTGGCACAGCAGCATAAAAAAAAAACTCAAAATCTGTGCAGGTAAGCAATTTGACAAACTCACTAATTTAGAACATAATTTAGCTTAATGTGTGTTTTTAGTAACTCCCTGCAAACATTAATCTGTCACACAGCGGGTGTTTAAACTGGTGCCACCGCCTGACAGTAAAGGACTGTTACACAGGTGAGAATGAACGATGTTTTTGTTACAACTTCATTATCTCTCAAAGAGCACTATATCTTCTGAATGGCATTCCAGAGGCCCCTGGAAGTCCACCCCTTGACAAACTCCAACGATGTCACTCAGCAATGATAAAGCACGCACCGCTGCGTAATTAACCTCGTCTCACCTCAAATAAGTCCAACAACAGGTGCGTTTAGCACGGCGGCGGACATAGACTGCAGCTGGGAGAGACCTCATTTGGGAGATAGCGTTGTCAAAGGCTAACCAACTCAAGGAGAAATGTTGGTGGACGTTCAGACGCCTATTAAAATGTCAATTTGTGTGGCTGTCTAATGACATTTAGTCTGCAAATGAGGGCTGGAGCATTACCCGGCTTGCAGCAAAAATTCACCACAAGCCTTAAACAAAGTCATTTATTTTGCCTTTCAAGATAACGCAATTTATGCAACAGAAATTAATTAAAATATCACATTTGAAAGGAGGACAAATGAGATTTTAAGCCTCTTCTGCAGTTTTACACAAAAACAAGGACTGAGACGTTTTCTGCTCCATGCAAGTCGCACATTTGGCCCCCTGAACTCGACTGCTGAGGTCACAGACGTTGACACAGGGAGACACTCCTCTCTTTTCTGTCAGAGAACCTTGAGCACTCATAGCACAGACGCTCCAGATTTAGAGACACAGCCCTAAATACATAAAGCCTTTTATGCCATACGGCGCACAAACGTCTCATCCTGCCCAGACAACAACCCACTAATCTCTGCAACCTGAAGGTAACTGTTTAGTTACTGTGGTAACGTCTTGTGTTGTGGTGCCTCATGGAAGGAGCAACATAAAGTCCGCAGGATTTAAATTAGTGTTTATGTTGCAGGAAATGGATAAATACTGTTTTACATGCATAGTTAAAGACATGTGGTCGCAAAGTTTTGCTGGCTCCACATGGGATACAGTAGAAAACATATAGAAGACAAACTGCTTTGTGTATTTTCTTTTAGTCTGCTACAAAATAAAAGATGCACATTTTTTCCACTGACCCAGATCATTGTGGTTTACAGTATAAAACTTAAAAATTTAGCTTTTCTGAAGTTTTACGCTTCCTGAAGAGCAGGAAACTGTAAAAAAAAAAAACATCTTAAAGATGAATGTCTTTGTTTGAGTTGCTTCTTATTTCTTTCTGATCCATTTACTTGAAAAGACCAGAGCACCACTTATAGAAACATCCACATAATCATTTGCATTCTGTTCTATAATGTCACACAATCATATTCAGCCTCATACAGGCACCAACATTCACAATCACATTGTTTATGAATGAGTTTAGGGAGCATGAAGCAATACAGAGAATTTATTTATGCTATGATGCAATACTTACATGTCGTCATCTTTTTCTTTTTAAAGACTCAACATTAATTTGTGGAGTTATAATTACCTTCAGTCTGTGATTAAGGTCCTAAAATCCCATAAAAAACAGCCAAATTGAATTTGTGTTCTTCACTAAAATGGCTGTCTCTCCAAAGATGTGGCTGTTGCACCAGTATAATGCAAAAGGCCAAATGAAGTTACAGCTATAACTTAAAATTAAATGTTCATTTTGCTCCAAATTTTAGAGAACTTTTAATACAAGTATTAATAGAATCTACATAAAGTAAATTGATTTATATAACTTGGTATCTCACTTTAAAATATGCAATTGATGTGCCGAGCAATGCTAGTTATATCTTAGTTTGTAATTTAACGTTTTATGAAATTTGTAGGTAATAAAGTGCTTAGAGCAAGTAGAAGTATATTGGAATGAAAATATTTTAGCAAAAATGACCAAATTAGGAAATTGCAATATAAGCACGTTGTGATAAGCAGAAACAATGAGCCAGTTGGAAATAGCAAAGGAAACATAAATGTTTTTAGACTTCAGGTTGGTAAGTTTCCTCAGGGTCACTTGATCAGCAGCTGAACAACCTTCCTCAGCAGTTTATGCAACACGGGGAGGAGAGTGAAGTGCAGATTGAAGAAAATATTGCTACTTCCTTTGGTCTCCCAGCAACCAGCACAGCTGAACATGGGTGCAGTTTGGAGCTGTGCCTTCCTCTCGGCTCAACAGTGCATTCTGTCTCCAGTGTGTAATGGACTTCAGGCAAGTGCAAACCAATGATTTTATTAGATGTAACAAAAAGATCAGCCAAGTGGGAGTTAGCATTAAAACCCAGTAAAACAAGCTGTTCAGAACGAGCCAGACGGGACAGTACTGGAAGAATCCATCAGGAAATGTTGACAATTCTAAATGACCATGAAGCCAAAAGTTTATATAAAAAGTGAAATAAAACAAACATAACTTCTAGTATTGGATCTAAAGCGTAACGTTGCAGGTATGCTAACTGCTAGCTCTCTCAAGTGTTCAGGAATTAAAAGCACAACTACATGCTGCTGTCGTTAGCATCTTCACACTAATCCTCTGGGCTACCTGCCGCGGCTCTGCAGAGGAGCCGGGGGTGTCAGGTTTCACCGGCGGGTCTTTTGACCGGGCTCACAGGGGATGAGGGGAGATTCTGAACGCTGCACAGGCACTTATGAAGGACGCACATTGTTGCTAGCCCTGGGGAGAAAACTGAGCAGGTTGGCAACAGAGGCGGAATTTCCTACTGCGATGTTATCTCACACAAGACATTTAGCTTCAGCCAAATGATGGAGGGGGGAAGAAAGAGAAAAGAGGGAGAAAGTGAAGGGATAACAATAACCGAGGGATGCAGAAGAAAGGTGAAGCGTTTGGGGTGATGGGGAGAAAGAATGAGTAAATCACAGCTGAGGAAAGTTTTCTAACTTTGCTACTTCGGTTTAAGATTCTTCTTCAACACGTTTGCTGCTCTGCAGGATGCAGGAAATGACCAGACTTATTATTTGGATCTGAAAATAACCCGCGCAATGGGACAAGTTGAGTCAGATCTGCAAGATCAGAAATGAGCAGAGAGAATGGATACTACAACTCTGACTGTACAACACTAAATCCTCTAAATCCCACAGTTCCTCAAAGGCTGACAGAAGAGACATTGCAAGTCATGAGGTGGAAAATTATTAGCAACAATATAGTTACCCAATATACCAATATAAGACCAAATAAAAAAATATTTGCAAAGAAAGGTAATAAATGATTAGGTGTTAAACGTTTGGTGCTGTGGCACTTTTTATGCCTGCCAGGTGTGGCTCAGCATGCAGAGCAGGTTGCTTGTTAATTGCAGGCTTGGTGCTTTGAATAACCTGCTGCTTCTATTCAAATGACACCAAATCCCAGGTTTCTCCTAATGGCTTCAACAGCAAACTGCACAATGGTGGTGCCAGTGTGTGTGTGAGACAGAATGAGAGAGAGCGTCTGTGTTTGAGATAGCAGGAGTGAAAACTGCAGACATTACCTGCGTTTCCATTCATCAGGTAATTGTGCAATTTGACATTTCGAAAATCAAAAACACACCATTTCCAAACAAGCACTTGTTTTGGTGACGGATGGTTTATTTTGCAGTGATGGAATCTGATGATGTTGTTTTTAATGACTTATTGTGCAAACAAACTTATTCATGTGATTTTAATCACTAATTGTGAACTAGTTTTTTTTAAATTAGCGGAAGTTTTGCGCAGATTTGTGATGGAGATGTTGCTATAGACACACAAATACAGTTAAAAGCTGATATTTACATATTATGTGTAAATATTCTGTCACTCTCTGAAGCTGAATCAGATCAGAAATCTATTGTTTTAAGTCAATTAGAATTACCAAAATTATTTCTATCTGCTAAATAACAGAAAACGTTTGTTTTTGTAACTTTATATTGTGATTTCTTCAAACATTTCCCATCCAGGGTCAATGATTATCCATCAGGAAAGCAGCATTAGTGCTGTGGCCAGGAAGGAAGGGGAAAAAAAAAAGCTACACTACGATGAAATGAAGATTGTCAAGGAGAAGGAAGAGACGACCTTTGATCCTGCAATTACAGGAAATGGTGCAATATTCCTAAGACCTTTGCTCGAAAGATTCCATCATTTGATCCTCGTAGGTGAACAAACAACTTCAGCGCAGAACAAAACATTTAAACTAAACTTCAGTCATACTTTTTTTATTACTTAAAGCAAAAAAATGTTAATAATTTAGCAAAATTCGCAGAGTTTTTATGTTGTTGGACTGAAGTGAACAGCACAATATTTAAATACTACAATAACAAAACAAAATAGGAGGAAATATAAAAGAAATGAATTTAGAAAAACATATTTTCTGCATTTTAACATATTTTTTAAAGCAACTTCTCTGCAGACAAAATGCAATAAAAATTCCTCAGGATTCAAGTTTTATCTCTTATCTCCCTGATTGGGCAGAATGACAATATCATTAAAATGACTTGTTTTTTATGACAGGGAACACTTGTTGGATTGGTAACTGTTTAACACATTTTGAGAAGACAAGAAGCTAATAACTAACCAGAAGACAAGAGGTTTATGGAGTTTAAATGCTGGGTAATGAGTACAAAACAGTTGATCTCAAGCAACACTTTAACTGTACCTTTAAATTCGGAGAAAAATGGGAAATTGAGACATCAGCTTTTAAGATAAGCTGAGAATCATTTGCAAATTCCTCTGTTAACCACGCAGTTTTTCCACTGTGATTTTTTTTCTTATTTTGCTTTCGGATTACCTGGACTGGTTGAAGTTGTAAAGACACATGAGAGACATGTGACAAGACCCCCTGGTGAGCCTCTTGCTTTTATAAAATAGGTAATAAAGCCTGATTTCCATGCAGGACAATGTTTACTGCTGTCACATGGCAACAATGCCCTCATGAAATTTAACAGGCAGTACTTAAATCTCTCTCTGTTTTACATTTACAGTCAGATTGGATTCATAAGCGAATGAAGAGAGGAACTGTTTCAAATGTTACATTGCAGTTAAAATCTTTGCAGTTTCACAGGGAATTTAATTCAACCGACCTACAGAACCTTGAAGTGGAAGGGAAATTATTTTTTATGCATCCATAAATGAAAAGAATACGGCATATATTGCGTTCTGTCCCCTCCTTACTGCAATTCCAGCTGCAACTCCACAGATGGACATTTTTGCCTCTTCTTCTTAATTGTCTCCTCCACATCATGATGCTGCCACCGCCATGTTTTGCAGAGGAAACAATATGCAGTGATAATCTTTCTCTACAAAACTTTTTGCACGCAGGACAACAGTTCACATCTGAACTTACTGCACTTTCTCTGCATGGCTGGTGGGAAATTTATTATTAGAAATCATAAATTAGACAAAAATTTACTTTCTGAACTGGTTTTTATTTAAGGGTTTTAGAGTAAAGGGGGCTGGATCAAATGCATAAAAAGCAAATAAAACAGGAAAAACCCAAGAATAAAATGCACACAATAAAACAAGATCTGCAGAAGTTAAAATAACACAAATACGTCTCATATTCTGACTATAAAAGGGGGAAAATCTCTAATTATAGTTTATAGCATATGAATCTGATGTCTTTTTTGTTAAAACGTGGCTGATTTAAAGGTAAAGTAAATCATTTACATGTAAGAATACGTTGAAATTTGAATTGAAACATAACAGACAAGGTTAATGAGTCATCGCAGATGATTACTTATTCCACCTGACCTGAAATCCTTTCCAATGACTGTGTCTCCTGCGCAATCAGACTCTTGCTTGTCACAAGTCGTTGTTAATGTTTCCCTGACATCGCAGCAGCAGAGGAATCAAAGGCTGAACAAGATAATGTTCCAGATCACACTGATGTGAAAACTGAGAAACACTTCAGGGTGTGAAGGGAGTCATAAAATACTTGTGTGACTGTCTGATATGACTTTCTTACTCAGTATGTTGTTTTATCACACCTATGCTTTTTGTAGAGGTGAAACAGGTTTCAACAGGAAAGCAAACATTTGACACATGACTGCCCACGCTGCTTGATTGACAAATCTTATGGATGAGTGGAAAGAGTCAATGAGTTATTACAGGATTAAACTGCATTAACTCTTTTATCAGTGATAGACTTCATGAAGCCAAATGTATTTGGAGTTGTTCTACCTTCTCATCCAGGCAGGATTGACAGGGAGTTGATGGCTGTTCTCCAGGCCCATCACAAGGCAAGACAGAGAAATACAAGCCATGCATGCACACTCTCATGCCTAAGGACAATTCAGATTCACCCTGAGAGAACCCATACATGCACAGGAAGAGCATGCAAACTCCTTGCTGGAAGGCTCCTGGTTTGGATTTAAACCCTGAAGCTTTTTCCTGCAGGCAGAAACAGAAATACATTTCAGCAAATACTAAACATGCAAAAAAATGTACCACAAAGGCGAGGTGAAGAAAATGACTGAGCTGTACTGTATGCATTAAACTGATGCATAAAAAAAGTACCTGACTGGAGGTTTACATACATTAGAGCAGGGAAGTCCAACCAGACACCTGAATCAAATACATGAGAAATAAATGCGTCTAAAAGTTGCAGGGCAGCTGTTGAGGTTGGGGATCCAGAGTGTCTCCATGACTATGTGAACAAAAACAAATACATGACTCTAAAAGTGAAACTGGAAACCTAAATTAATGTTTTATTGTTTTTAGTCCTTCAGGACAAAAGACATTTCTGGGGAATTCCTCCTGAAAGAACCAGAGATACCTTAGAAATGCACCAACCAGTATTAGCCAATAAAAGCAGCATTTAAAGACCTCTAATTGTTGGTTGGAAACAATGTCAAAATGCTATCCACAGTTTAGGTTGTTGGGTAGATTCCAGTCAGCCAGTGTTTGCACAACACCTCCTATGACTGACGCATGTTCAAACTTTCTTCTTCTTCTTCTTATACTCCCTTCTCCGTTGAGCTTTTGCACAGTGGAAGTTCAAGGACTTTTCTGAAACAAACAAAATGTTTCATTTGCACTCAGTGGCTGACGGTAACCGACATGAACTTGTGACCAGCAACAGGCCCTGAAGAGAGGAATCCTGAAACCACGAGCAGAAAACCACCAAATAAAGCATTCAGGCTGACAATACAATAACACAGACCGTGCCATGAAGCAATGGCGATGTTGAGACTATAAAACATGTAAGGTCAACAAGACGATAGTTAAAGTCAGTACAAATTATATAATTACTCTGGGTCAAATCATATGTTTACTATGAAGATGTATTACTGCTAGACATTTCTGCAGAAACAACTACTTATCTGCAGCAGACTGAGTGAAATTTGGAGAGATTTTTCTTTTACATTCCTTAAAAAACTAATAGATGGTTCATTTAATTTCAGAAACATTCACTTTTGGTTAGTTAAAATAGTCCTTTGATGCCAGAAGGGGACAAAAGCATGTCTTATAAATCTGTAATGTGCACCAATATTGACAAATTCTGTTATCACAAAAAATCCTGCTGTAAAAATTGTTTTTACAATAGTTTAATAATCAATACATATTGATCTGCAAAGCAGCTACTAGAAATGCACTTTGAATTGCCTCCTTAGTGAAATGTATTATAAAAATAAACTTGCCTTGACTTGATTTGGTAAGAGGTTAAATAAATAAGTTCATGTGACATGCTCAAACAAATATCTCTATTGATTAAATCTATCACTCAAACCAGATGTTTCTCCATGACAGTCGCAGTTTTATTGTCTAAAGCGCGTTGCTTGGTGAGAAAAAATGAGAGCCTGAAAGGAGCGCTGAAGTTAGATAACTAACCAAATAAATAACTAACTAAATAAATAAGGTCAAAGTCTGGAATCACATGCAGTAGGTAAAAAAAAAATTGCATGAAAGTTTTAAAACTCACTGAAACTTGCAGAACCCCTCAATGAAATCAATAAAATACTCTCTAATGAAGAACAACTAGCTGTTGATCTCTAACAACGTGTGCAAATAATAACCCTGTCTGGATGCTCCAACCTCGAAAAAGAGCCGAGAAGACTAAATGCTGTCAAATGGCCAAAAAACAGTTAGTAGACAGTATTAACAGCAAGACTGCATCTCAGGAGATTCTGAGATTATTCTGCATGTTGGGTTATTGTACACTTTCGACATATCTTTACAGTTGGGTGCCATTACCTGTGCAGAGTGCTTTATGTTACCTTCAATAAGTGAGTCGCTGTTTATGGCATCCCTAAGTGATGCGGAGTGGTTTCTCCCATCAGGCTGCATGCTTAGTGATCAAGTTATTTCATCTTAAAACCCTGCTGATGTGAATGGACACTTGTTGCCATGTGTCTGAGTGAAGAGGCCCGGTCCTGGTCGACTTAGCCGTGTGACACGCGATAGGGTCCAAATCCAAAGTGGAATGGCTGCAGGCTTCAACCTGCGCTTAAGAGGGTCACTGCTGAACAAAGAGGGTTCAGTCACTGGCTGAGAGGCTGCACACACCGAAAGAAACGTGGGGCCAACGCAGACGTGTGGGACAAGGAGCAAGCGAGAATGTTGGAGCTTTTATTCAGGAACAATTTCAAGGGAGAGAAATGAGTGTCTCTCTTGTCTTAAGCGCAGAGCTGCAGGCTTTTAACTCTTTCACTTACATTCAGGTCAAACTGAAGGCTCTGGTGAAGGAAATGAAGATTTGGTGAAATGATCAATCAGCTCCGATGAAGTCTCAACAAAGAAAAGCAGCAAATCAGCAATAAATTCCCTTTTGCATCAGTGGAAATGACACGTCTGTTCTTAAAAGATGATGTTGCACTTTGGTAAAAGATAATTTTTTGGTTTCTGTGCAAAAGTAGCTCCACAAACTGTGAGCAAAGGTTGTAAAAGGTTGCAAGGCGAATGATCCGCTGTATCATCACAAGTCCAAGAATCACAGTAACATCTGGAGCTGAAGCTTTAAAGTTTATATCTTCTGTGTATATCTGTGACTTCCTCCTGCAGACGGGCTGAATGAAAATGTTGAGACAACAGGAGCTCTAAAGTGAAAGGAAACCATGTTTAAAGTGAAACGATACAGGAAATACCGGTTCTAATGACAGAAAGACAGCTGTTCCTGGTAGGGTAGTTGACCAGTAGCAAGCAGAAAAATAAAATAAAACCTCTGCAGTGCTTGAACTGGAGGGGATTAAAACAGGCAGCTGTTAAGAGGCCCTGTGGGCCTGCAGTGAAGTTTCAGTTGGTGCATTTCCTCTAAAAGCATTTTCTTTAGAAGTTTTCATTCACAGACTTTCTGTCGTTTTCTGATCTGCCCAGTTGGAAACTATTAATTTTAATTTCTCATTGAAGATCCTTTCAAAGATTTGGATGTTTTGATTCTTTTGGTTTTGCTCTCATATTGTTTGTGTTTTTGCATCACTTGAAGCATCATTTGGTCATTGTGAGCTTTGGTATGCAATAAAAGCCTCCATGCATTTGTTCTGCACAGGCAGAAACAAAAAGACGTTTATTGGAGTGCAAATAATGTCATCATAGGTAACTTTCTGTCCTGTAGAAAGTTCTCCTGGTTCAAAGCTTCTGGGTTTTTCTTCCTGTCCATTCTTTGCTGGAGGTCTCATCCTGTTAAAGGACTGTGATCTCCCCCCCCCACTGTCGCCACATACTTGTTCAGGACAGGTTTCTGCTTAAAAAAGTACATTTATGACCCTTTGCATTTGGTTTAATTGAAAACATGCAGTACTTAAAGCTCTACACTGATTATGGGTTCTCTGTAGAAAGGTTTGGGAAAACTTCTGTCAACTGTTTTTACGACATGAAAAACGTCGTTCATTATTCTGAGGTTATTCACCTTCATTTGGTTAAAGGTGACAAAATGTCCTGGAGGTTTTTTTTTTGGACTCAGAGTGTTATTTAGCATATTTAGTTTATGTTAAGACAAACAACTTAGAGAACTTCAAGAAGACTTTAAAGGATCATTCATAGTTTTCTGGGTGAACAAACACCTGCTGCCTCTCATGCAGGCTCTGTATTATCCTGCAAACCACATTCCTCCAGAACTTCAGCATTTCTACTCAGAACTGATTGACATGAAGTATTTCACTTTGTTATTGATATCAGTTTTCTCACATATTCTGTCTGTGTGAATGTCACACAATGATCACAATAAACTCTCAATCCCGCAGCAACAACTGGGAGTTCCCAGACCTCACAACAATACCTGAACTAAGCGCTCCACGCGGGCCGGCGCTGTCTGCAAATTGTGGCTTTCTCACCTTTTATTAGAACCCCTCCTCAAGCCAAACTTCTTATGTTGCACGCCACATTTTTGGCAGGAAGGCTGCTCTTGTCGGGGAATATTTCACCTCTTAAGCCAAACCTGTAAAACACAAAGACTGTCTCTGCTTCCCCCCCTCCGCAGCCTGGCACACATCATTCAATGTCAGCCCATTTCCCACGCCAAATACACTAAGAAAGCTTAAAAAAACAGTGAGGGAAGAAAAGAAGAAAGTCCTGTCAAGTTTTCCACTTGGTTTTGTTCTCTTTTTCTGCTTCTGTTTTTTCACCTCAGTATCTATTTGTCCCTCTGTTCTTTTCTCCTGCTCTCCCTCCTCCATCTCCTCCTCTGCAAGTCTAACATGTCATTCTTCATCCTTTGTACCTACAGGCCCTTTTCCCTATTGAACTCTCCACCCTTTCCACTCCTTTGGCTCTCCTTTTCCCTCTCAGGGGCCTAATTATCAGCCGGCATTAAATAAAAACATTTATATTTCTCAGAGAAAAAAAGGCCACTCTCTATGCCTTTTCCTGGACAATGAGAGGCTTGTGATTCTCCCGTCCCTCCTGCTCCCACTTTCTGTCTCCCCTCTCTTTGCTGAGTGGCCATTCACTGGGGGTCTCTGTCTGCCTTTGTGATTGGCTTGCTCTAGGACTCCTAGGGGGCAGTAATTGTGTCTCATTAAGTCTTACAGTAGTCGTGAGGGGGGAGCGCTGTGGAGTGGGGAGTTTGCAGCACAAGGCCTGGCAATTAGAAATCCCAGAGAGCTTGAATGGGTGCCCTAATCAGACCACAATAGCTGAGGCTCCCTGCCTATTAGGGCCAAAGAGGAAGTGTTGCCATTGTCCAAACACACACACACACACACACACACACACACACACACACACACACACACACACACACACACACACACACACACACACACACACACACACACACACACACACACACACACACATGAGAAACAGGAATGCATGCTGCACAGTGGGGATGGATGTAGCTGTGTAGTGGCGTCATCCCGCAGGCCAATTTGGAAAGATTGAGGAACTTATGAGAGCTTTTCACTGCCTCAGTCATGGCACCCACACACACACACACACACACACACACACACACACACACACAGGTGTAGGCACGCTTTTCCGTCGACTAAAAGGGACCTCATTATGGATGCTCAGGAGTTTGCTTTCTGTTTGCTCATTTGTCACCCTGTGATCCGCTCGCTGCACGCCGGAGATTTTCGGAGGTTTTTTTTGTGCGAGAAAAACAGTTTTCTGTGAGAAACACAATTCAGTGTCTCTTCGTCGCAGCACCATGGGGTAATATAATCAGTCTGCCGTGTCTGCAGTGGATACATAAATAACCCATGCAGCTCATCTCCGTGGAAGCTCTGTAAGTTTCAGTGTCTGTGAAATTTGAAAAAAAAAAAAAGACAAAAAATCCAGATAATAATATTCCACCACCATCTGTCTGTGAAAGGGAAATGCAGTGGAAAGTGTAAACTTTGCAAAGCCTTCGCTTCCCTTTTTATCTCATAATAGGAGCAGAAAGTGGGTCTCTTTTCCTCCGTTTATCTGTGCAGCATTCCCAGGAGAAACAGTGGCTACCCCTCCTTATCTTTGTTACTGCCGAGTGCTGCAGTGGATTATGAAGTGGATTATGCAAATGCCTCACAATATATTCATATTAACAAAGGTTGAGGTTCATGTGCCGTGCCCAGAATTTATGAACACATAAAAAAAGAATGGGAATCTTTATCTTTTAATGGAAATGAACTCTGTTTGAATTACTGTGCAATATTTGTTTAATAAGTCAAATTAAGTGATATTTAATTTAACACATTGTTTCAATGTTTTCTAGTTCTTTGAAAACAATTTAATTATTTAACTGCTTGTTGTTATAACGACTGGGCCACAGGGATTTGCTTTTCACAATTAATTTGGCTTCTTCTTTTCCGTACTTCACTCTAACTTGTCCTGACCCACTTACTAAAAAATTACCAACCTTTGTTCAAGCTACTCATTTCATCTAAAATCTTAGAAACATTTGTCTGTAAGTAAATGTTGAATGCAAGAAAAGAAAATGATATATGTGACTTTTTTCCCCACAAGGTTGTCAGTGATGCTCCACCATTTTGAAAATGTCTTGTGGAATGGTTGAACCTTTTGCAGAAGCAAATGGCAGTTTTGCTGCCATTTTTTATTATTTATATTTATTATTTTTTGTTTTTTTTCCCCCTCATCTTAGGAAATAACAGAGCAATCTAAGAACTTGATGCAACAATCACACGAGGGCCGCATGGCAAAAGCACAAAATCTTACCAAGTATTTTTGTTTTGCTTCAAATATGTCAGCACACTTGAAATAAGACAAGACGAACTTACAAGTAACTTTTCAGCCACATATCAGACTTGTTTTAAGCCAATAAGTCCTTAACTCGGCTGAAAAAGTGTTTGTTCCTTTGGGAGATTATTTCACTTATGCAAAGATATTTTCCTGCGTTATAAGTGACAATCTGACAATAAACAAGAACTTTTTCAGCAAAGTTTGTGTTTTTGCAGTGCAGATAATGTCACTAGGCGGCTTCTCTGGGCTGAGCTCTCAATTCTAACTCAGACAGAACCTGAATCAGAACCAGATCCAAACCCAGAACTCAATGAGAATCAAAGACAAGCCCGTCTCCTTTTTTTCAGTGAAAGTAATTGTTTTTATTGCCGATTCTGTTTGGTGCTTTACTGCTGTCTGGAGCCCAGAAGGTCCAGGAGGATTATGTTTAGTTTTGGTTGCGGTTCGGTTCCCGGGTTAAAAAAGAGGCAGACCTGGACTGCAGGACCAGCAGCCTCAGAGTGACCTCCGCTTCCTCCTCCTCTGACAGAACAGCTATCAGAGCCAAAGACGACAAGCCCTCCAGCTGAGAGCGAACTGACGGCACCAGAACATTAACACGCAGCCTTCTGACCCGAACAGGGCCCTCTCGTCCCGTTCTGACCCGAACGCGGCCCTCTCTCCCGTTCTGACCCGAACGCGGCCCTCTCGTCCCGTTCTGACCCGAACGCGGCCCTCTCGTCCCGTTCTGACCCGAACGCGGCCCTCTCGTCCCGTTCTGACCCGAACGCGGCCCTCTCGTCCCATTCTGACCCGAACGCGGCCCTCTCGTCCCATTCTGACCCGAACGCGGCCCTCTCGTCCCGTTCTGACCCGAACGCGGCCCTCTCGTCCCCGTTCTGACTGCTGCTGCTGCTTCAGTTAGAAAGCGACTGACTTAAAGCTCCTCTGTTTGCATTTCACCTTTTTTCTCGTCTAAGATATTTATAACTCCAAACTATCACAAAAGTCAAAGTGACAAAACGTTTGATAAAATTAGACCTGGAATCATTTCTTGCTTTTGTTAGGTTTTATTTCTCCACAATACTTAATCTGTTTACATTAAACTCATGATTAATGTGTTCAATATATAATAAAACCGATGCTCTCACTTCCCCTCCGTAGAATCCTGCCAATAATCCAGTTCATTGGATTTTCAGGTGTGAATATAAAATATAGGGATTATCTTTAATGATGAAAGAATTAAGAAACAAGTAAAATTTAAAACCAACTTGATCAATTTTAAAAGTATAAAAAAGTAAAATTCTTCCAAAAGACGTTTCACCAATAAGAATATTTTCTATTCAGTTGGAATAAGTCCTCTGATGAGGCTTGTTTGTCATTTGAAAATAACCTTTAATTAAATATCAAACATACTTTTCATCAAGCTCACATTTCTCTATTAACAATTTACCTTTTTACTTTATTCTAACATAATATTTCAATCTCAATGTTTTCATTAACTGCAAACATGCAAACTAACAGAAATCTAATTTTATCTCCAGTCTCTCATTTAGTAGTTTGGAAAATAGGATATAAACTCCAAGAAGGGTTTGCAATTATATCTCCGGCTGTGAAGAGTCTTTTTACTTCTTTAATTGTTTCTAGTGATTCTGGTAATTCATTTATCAAATATCAAAATCATAAACATAAAAATGAGCAACACATGAGCACCCAGCCAGGAGAAATGTGGGGAAAAGCCTGCTGTGTCCTGCAAACAGGAAATTCACGCAACACCTTTAATGTCTATTTCATCAACCGTCACGTAAGGCTCACGTTCCTCGTCTCACCAGCTCGTCTTCTGATGCAACTCTGAACCAATGAAACTAACTTTAATTACCTACTGTAAGCATGTCACTCAACAGGAATAAGTTCATCTGCAATGATGCAACTAGAACAACTGTCAATAAGAAGGTACATGTGCAGTAAAGTTGTGACTGTTGGTTAATACACACACATATATAAATATATATAAAACATTGTTTTTAAAATGCACTATTTTCTCAGCTTTTAGTTAAATAACTTTTCGATAGCCAGTCTAAAAGTTGCTTGTGAGCCAGATTGCTTCCCTAACAGCTGCTATAAACTTTATAAGTAGTAGTTACAAGTTTAAACCTGTAAAGTGGTTGGGAAAGTCTGGGTGTGAAAAGTCAATAGGAAAAGTCTACTTTTAGAGGTGTTGTGTCATTTACTAAAGATTTCAACAGTCAGACAAAACCCATGGAAAAATACTGGCAATGCACAGCAGCAGCTGAAGACTTTAAAACAAAATCTTGTCACTTGTTCTCTAAGCAAAAGGAAGACATATATTCATTTTGTAGAGGTTTTGTGTGCCTATGTGTTGGTTAATGCAGTCTACATCCTGTTGTGAAGGTGTCACAATCACATTTTTAGAGGCTCTCTCATTGCTCTTGTTTTGGTGTAAGTTGGTTGTTTTGAGGTTTTTATCATTATATTCATCATTCCACTCCATCATGCATCTATTCCTCATGTCATCAACAAACCACAATCAGGACAACATCACACTGTCGCCTGCAGAGGAGCCTGATGAAAACCAGGAGCTGATATGAACGTATCTTTCCGATACGTTCATATCAATACAGAGCGAGTTTTAATTGTGGGTTTAAACGTATCATTTTAGTGCAGGAAATACTGGATGCTTTCTTTCACTTGACATTTTTCCACCTCCATATTTACATGAATAATTTATTCTACCTACTTACTTTAAAGTTCTGCATCTTGTTAATCTCTAGATATTCAGCAAAAACTCTGAAATCGCACTCTGGCTCAGGATGCGAGAGATTTCAGCTTATGAAGGAAAATGAAAGACTTGAAGCAAAACAGGACAGAAATGGAAAAACCCCCCCCAAATTAATGCTGGACTTTTTAGTGAAGAAAGAGATGATGGGAGAATAAACAGTGCAGTAAGTAAAGGAGCGTTATCAGCAGACTTGATGGAAAATATTTGATGAGAGAATGTTTACGTCAGTCAGTGGGGACTTGAGGTTTGACTTGGACATTGTGAAATCTGACCGGAGACTTGGAGCAGGGAAAAAACGAGAAACAACCAAAACGCTGCTTTAAAATAAAGGACAAGAAAACCTTCTTAAATCTGCACTGTTAGCTGCATTTCCACACAAATTGAAATTCTGAAAATAAATTTGCTCAATGGAAATTTGGAAAGCTCAACATAAAAAAAATAAATTTTTTGACAGGATGTTTCAGTGCAAGGATGACGTGGTTTTTCCAGCCTCATTAAAATGGATGGGTTTTGCAGGCTGCAATGGAAACTGTTTTCAAATCACGAGTCAACTGGTGGCAATGATAAGAAATAGCAGGAGGCCGATGGTGTGTTTTTGCTCTCACAGCTTCACAGAGTTCATAAAAAGTTGTATCCATTGAACATGATGAACCCACAACTCTTCTGTTAAATCGCAGACAAGGATTTGCACACATTTGTAACAGAAACGTAGCCATCGTTGTCATTTCGTGTGAGTTTTTCTTTCTTACAATTATGTGCAACAAATTACTCAGATTCCAGATTCTGGAGACATCAGTCCAACATTTAGCTGACCTTCCTGTTACTTTTTGCGCTCCATCGCCACTCATCTTCTCACTTTCTCACCATCAGAGTCTAACTCTCCACACCATTTTCTGGTCTCATAGAAGGTTATGTACCGCCTCTGTTTGTCTCCATGCGCTTAAATTCCCAGTCTGACCAGTGGAACCAGTGTTGCTGGCCGGTCTGTGTGTTGGAGAGAGCATAATGAGTTTTATCCCCAACAAAAGGGGAAGGCAGACTTCGGGTGGTACCAGCAGGAACGAGCACAGTGCTAATTGGTGTTGTCAGCATTTTAAACACAATTAATCACAGTTCCTTCTTCCCCCCTCTTTTCTCCGGCCTAATTGTAGGTGATAATTATTCTTTGGACCTAATTTAAACAAATAATTAACAGATGTATGTTGACAAATAGGCCGAATTGATTCTCAACAAAATCCTGCACCATTGTGCTGCTAATGGGGCCCAATGTAAGGAGATACTCTGACATGATTTTCTCCCTAACTGAATACAAACTAAAGCTCCAGAACAAACAGCCACAACTTCAGGATGTTGCTTCCAGAGAGCAGATTGAGATTTGAATTGTTGGCGAGGTTAAGTGAGGTTAAGATGGGCGACTCATTTGTTTATTTAGGCTTTTACAATCAGTCATTTGCTAAGATTTTAACAGAAGTAGAAAGATATTAAAGGAAATGAAGAAAATCAGAATATTTTAACAACTTACATTTTACAGAAAATGATAAAAAATTGTTTTGTTTTTGTTAATCGTACATTTTTTGAAATTAAGTTACATTTCAACAGTTACATTCAATTAAATATGTGCTGGGAACTGTTTAATTTTACAGTAATAGCCAAAAAAACTCACATTATTTTGAGATGCCGGTTAAATTTTAAACTCTGTTAATGAAATACAAGATTTCTTTGAGTTGCAGTGCAGGGATTGTCACTATTCTGTGGCGTTTGGGTTTTAAGATGCATCAATAGCTGCATTTCCAGGACAAACTTAGTTAATATGCAGCTAATGTTGAAAAAACACAATTTAATGTGTCCATTAAATGAGAAACAGAAATAAAATCCCATAAACGTAATGCAAATGTGTTTTTTTCACAGTTATTGACATGTTGCCATCATCCTCTCATCTTCTGGCTAATTTAAAAAAAAATAGGTTTTATGTTTTTGGGCAGGAGTTTTTCACACTGCACTGAAATGAGTGTATTTTACAAAACTGCAATGGAAACCCTTTTCTCACATCACACAAGTCATGTGATCAACTACTGGAGGGAAAGATCTGAAGGTCTTTAGGGATATTTTATTTTGGATTCATCCTTAGACTTCATGTTTTCTTGTTTTTTTAGGTAAAACTACTGACTCTCACCTGCCTGCCTCATGACACGCTCATGTTCAGTGTTTAGGAGATAGATTTGCAATGTGCAAAGTTTTACATGAAGCAAACTAACCTTTCTGCCTGATTTCCCCAAAGCGTCTTTAGCAACAATCTGACCATGTTGGAGTTGATTCTAAAGGCATGAATTGTTTGTGATGGCGATTTGTAAGGGTTTCTCTCCCTGCCACAGTAAGGGGGCTTAGCAGAGGGGCAGCATGTTCCCAGGCATTGTCTCAGGTCCAGGACCACCCGTTCCCCCTCGCTGTCCCACTGTCACTCAAACAATACAATGCTACAACCCCGGCTCGGACCCCCAACCCCCATCCTATTTACTCAGACAGCCCCTCCCAGCCTCCCACCACCCACACTCTGGACACAAGGAGTGGTGACATGATGTTTTTTTAGTGGTGAATGTGGCCTATTAGTCAACAGCTGGGCTGGGATTCATTCAGAGGGGAAGTCAAGTCGGGACACGGTGGCTTTGCACAAGCAGGTTGGGACAGAGGACAGAGGACATGAATATTGAACGAGGGAGAAAACATGCAGATTAATTATTAGCCTTTTGACTGAAAAATGCAACAATGAATTCAGATTCAGTTAAAGCAACCTTTTCAGTTAAAGCAACCTTTTGCAACAAATGTCTTCTCATATACGTTGAGCAGTTTATTTTCAGAGGTTTGGAACAAAGTAATTTACATGGAGTCACTAATATTTTTCGAATTGTTGTGCTTTTTATGGTGGGTCACAATTTTTAGTGCAAGACGATGCAGGAGTTGTTTTTTAGAGAAACCTAACAGAATCCAAAGCCTTCTTCAAGATTCTCCATCGGATTTAGCTCTGGACTTTGATTGGTCCATTCTAATTCAGGAAACAGTGTTGACTGAAATCATTTTGTTTGGTCTGGTTCTATTGAAAGAGTTATTGTTCTGCTGAAAGTCGAATCTCTGCCTGAGTTTTAAGGATCCCCCCAGCATCATCCTGCCACCACCGTCTTTCAAAGTGGGTACATCATATTTGCTGGGATATCAGTTTTAATCTGCAACAAACTGCTTTTTTTGCATTTCCATTTTAGTCTCACTGAAACCAGACTACCTTCTTCCACATGTTTGTGTCCTTAACGTTGCAATTAGGAACGGTAAGACGACAAAATAGCTGCTAGGAAGCACCGATGACAACTGCTCTGCAATTTCTTTTCTATTTTTGAGACCACAATCCCAAGATTTTATTGCTGTTTTTCAGGATTTTAATGAGCTTTTTGTATTTTGGACCGATTTGAACCAGAATTTAACCAGTGGGATGTTACTTCTCATGAGGTTTGAAACCACGAGCAAAAATACACGACATGGGAGACTGGCTGCCTGAACTCCTGTTTCAGTAAAAGTAGCGGAAGAAAAATTAGGTTTGTTTTAATTTACCGTCTACCTTTATACAGCCAGAAAACTAACTGCTGTCAGATCATATTACATTGTTTTTGTTGCAAAATAAACAGCTAACCATCACAGCCATTCCGTGCTGCAGCTGTGGATTTGAATCAATCAATATAAAATCAGTATTCAGAAGCAGAAGGAGCATATAAGGTTACAGGGAGCTTGAACACGGTACCATAACATGGCCTTGTGGGTCCCTGGGGGGCTCATCTGAGTTTTTAGCCCTGGTCTGAGCCAATCAGACGTAAGCCCGACTTTCAAGCCTGATCTCTCTGTGCAGGCTGAGGCACGAGCTGGTGCAAATAGCGCCTCTGGCCATGCTGACCGCTAGTCAGGCAGGAGTCAATATGGCTCCAGGCAAAAGCATCTGGGCTGCTTGCGGTAACCACGGCTACATTTTGCATTACGATGGGAGAAATTAAACAATTGCTCTTTCCCAACAACATAACGAGTGGCACAAAATTTGAAACCCCTGATCATTCAGCTGATAGGACAAGCACACGCGGCACGTAACGAGTCATTTATGATTTCAAATTAGAATCATAAGAGGCTTGAATGAAGCTGGCATGGTTTTCACATGGTTAGTTTTATTTCTTTAACAAACAGGAACAAAGTGTCTGGCAGAAGCCTGGCAGACATGCTCAGGCGTGCTACAAAGAAATAATGAAATATTTTGACAAGACTTTAAATGTTTTGGCATTTGATCATTAAATCATGAGCATTAGCAGCATGAGGAGGTCAAAGAGCGATGGGAAAGTCTCTGGGCCTTCGAAGTGTCAAAATATTGTCTGGACAGAAAACAGAAAATTTCATTTCCGTGACCTGAACTGTGCATCTCTGCACCTCGCTTCACTCTGACACCCAAAATGAAATAAAATCCAACTTAGGAAAGAGAATTCATCTGCATGTAACGCACCTCACTACAAATTGACTCTCTCTGAGAAAGACTCAGACATTTGTGAGTGAACAAACCAAGGAACCAGCAGCAGAAAAGCTTAAAGCAGAAACTGTTAAAAAATAAAGTTCCAAGTTTAAAAAAAATGGAATAATGTTAAAAGTAGAGGTAAAGCTGACTTTTAGAGATAAAACACGTTCGATAAAGCTTTGTTGACATCACAATGCAGGTATAAAAGTGCTATTCTGGAGATGTGATCTTTACTTTGTAGATTGAACAGAAAAAGTAAGAAATTATGTTTTTGTTTTTTATTTATTGCAAAAATGTCAGAGTTGCAAAGAGTCAAAAGACCCCAATGGTCTCGTACAAGCAGGCAAAGTCTGGCCTTCCTGAATAAACTGAAAACAAATGTTTCACTATTATAATTAAATAAGGCAAAAATTAAACAACAGTTGCATTGAATCAGACCTAAACATATTGTAAAATTGTAACTTTAAATCACAGGAAAGCACTGGCTGATGGGGAGAGTTACGAAAGTGTACAAGGGATGAGGGAGTGCAAATTAAGCAAAAGCAAAAATAAAACAAAAATTGTCTTGGTATTAGTAGAAAATGAACCCAATTGCAGAATATCTCAGTCCTGGAGTCTGAGCAAAGTCTGAGAAAGAAATAAGACTCAAATATGAGAATGGATCAGATGCCAATCTCTACTTTAACACTGCAATGCAAAGTAGTTTCTCAGCTAGTTATAATGTTAAAAGTAGAGGTAAAGCTGACTTTTTTCTTCAGTTTGCTCCCGAACCCCCAAATTAGATAGAAAAAATGTCATTTAAAAAATGCTGACAAGTTTGAAGAATTTCCCCAACTTCACTTTCATGAAGTCAGAAGGAAACTGTTCTCTTGAAAACAATAAAATAAAGGTTTTCTGAAGATGTTTGCACAGGAGGGGATGTGACCACTAAATGTAATAAACCATGAAGCGTTTATTATTAACGGTTCATGTTATTATTATTATATGAACCATGTACCAGTGACAGTGAGATGAGACAACTGAAGAAATCCATCTTTTAAACAACTAAAATCCTAAAACCTGAATGAAACGTTAACAAAAGAAACAATAAAAATCTTGGGAGTTAGACAATGTGGCTGCTCCTCTTTCACCTCATAATAAACTTGATGAGGTGGACTGCTAATGGAAATGAATCACACGTCTCTGGCTGATGCACTGGAGGCAATAAGGAAGTTAAGAGACCACCCAGATTTCCTCCCTTCTCTCCCCCAGAAACACTGAACTGGGCGGAAAAACATTTTTTGTGCAACTTTGGATCAAGTGCTAGCAGAAGCACATTCTTTCTTTTTCTTCATTGTCATTAAAAAAAAATGTAATCGAAAATTAGACATTCTGTCCATTGACTTTAACGACCTTGTAGCTGCATTTCCATTTAGTCGCTACGAAAATAAATTAGAAGAAACCTTTGGCACTAGGATGAGATCGTTTTTTTTTTGGTCGTTTCAAAAATGGTTTTAAGCCAAAATGCAATCGAGACATTTTTGCGTAACACAAGTCACATGATTAACAACCAAATGTTGCTACTGCTGCAAACCATGAAGAAGACGATGGCAGGAAGTAGTAGTAGGATCGTGGCGCGTCTTAAATGTTTTAATTGCATTTTTTTATTTGATTGAAACACCACAAATGTGAGTTTTTTCCAACACTAGCAGAATATTGCCAAAGTTTTGTGCGAATTTGTAATAGGAACACAGTTAGTGCTTCACTAATTCAGTAACTCTTTACTAAACACCAAGTCTTTGGTGTTTCCATCACACTTCACTATGCAAAACCGAGTGTGCAGTAAATGATCACTGAATAGCTTTTTGACAAATTGTGCCACACCTGTACAGCAGCGAATTTGTTGATTAGTCCTATCGCCTTGTGCAGCATTTCCTGGTCTTCTGCCTTGTAATGAAATTCACTTTCAGAAGGAATTCTTCTGCAGCTGTTTTTTTTTTAATCTCTTTTTAAGTAATCAATCTTTTCCCAACTATTAGTAAAATGCCAACAATATTTATTACTGAAGTGATCCCAGGAGGATGCTTTGCCACTTTGATTACTGGCCATCTTCGTATCTGTCAATAGAAATCATAGTTTTTTTTTAGGCTGTTCTGGTTCTTGAAACAACTTTCTTGTTTAAAAAACATGACTGGTTGCTCCATATTCCTAAATTTTTAACTTATGACTTGACAAACTCTGGATAGAAATTGACAGAGCCTTAACTCAATCCAGCTTTTCTATGATGAAACTGACAACAAGCAATGACACAAGGATCAATAGAGAGTTTTAAACATATGCTGATGATCCTCTCTCTTATATATATCCATTAATCTTTGGGTTTCTAAATAGTATTTTCCCTTCTGCTCATGAACTGAGAGTCTATGTCATCTATTGTAGCTACAACACAGATTTTCTTTGACTTGCCCTTCATTTAGCTCCATCTTTTCTCTCAACTGTAACTAGCTTCTTTCTTCTTGCTAATCACCCATAAAGCTTGATTTGCTGAGTGAATGAATTACAGATTCTCTTAACTGAGCTGAGAGGCATCCAGTTGTTTTCCAGGTGTTTCCAGTCAGATCGGACTGGAAATGTCGCATTTCATCCGACTTCTATAGTGTTGGCATTCGACATGCATCATCATCATCATCATCATCTGAACCAGACAGTCACTAGAGGTAAAGCCAGATGTGAAAAATAACTTTAAACTCCATCCATAAATGGTGGCATCCATTATTACTAATGTAAACAGTGCAAGTGAGACGTCAATGTTCTTCTTTGGCCAGGAAAAAAAATCTGATGATTGGATTGCCAGGTCTGTTAGCTGAGTTGGGACTGCCGTACCTTTGCAGGTTTGCATCTTTGCAATAGTCTGCCTATTTTGACTGATAGGAGGAGCAACCACAGTTATGCTTTAACGTTGTGATATTGTTTCCCATATTTAAACTTCTCCTTTCTGCTGTGCTGCTTGGTCTTTAAGATGTTTGTTCACAAATGTTCTCAAACAAACGCTTAAAACCTCCACAGATGGATTTATACTGGGATTAAATTATACACAGCTGGACTCTGTTTACTAACTTTGTTATTCTGTTGGTAATTGTTTGCGGCAGATTTTTATACAACCCAAAGGGGGCTGAATATAAATAGACTCATCTTTTTTAAATATATATAAATGATTCATTTCACCTCTCAGTTATGCACTACTTTATGTGATACAATCACAAAATTCAAATAATATGCTATATAGATTGATGAAGCATAACAACATTATTTCAGGCTCATAACTGCAACATAATTGCTGTTAAGAGGATTGTATAATTTGAACAGAAAAAAGGGAAAAACATGCAAACAAAACAATCAAACATTTCAGTAAAGTAAAGTAAGTAAAGTAAAGTAAATTGCATTATGGCAGATTTGCAGGAAGGGAAAGTTTATCTTTTCAGTTTAACTTCCAGGACATTTATTTGTCTGAAATGTAAAAGTTGTTTCTAAAAAATACATGACCGAAAAACATTTATATCTTTTTTTCTGTTTGTGTGGGACGAACCTTCACATTACAGATAGTCTCTCTGCTGGTGACATGCTTTCCTCCACGAAACTGCATATGTGTGTTTAGCGGATAAACATCTGCGTCTGCAGCAGCAGGAATCCCAAGGCCTGCTCTGACCAGTCCTTGTCCTTTTCCCAGAGAAGCACCAATGGGTTCAGTTTACAGGAAACAATCAAAAACAAACAAGGCATTCAGAAGTTTAGACAATGTGGTGGTGGCCAGACTGAGAGTCCAGCGCATTCCTCTCCATTTCAGCTAATATCATGGGAGACTCTGAGCTTAATGTGATTACAGATAGGAAATAGTGGTCTCTTAACCTCAGGAGAGTCACTGAGTCACTGCAGGGAAGGATTCCAACAATCTGAAACCTGCTCTGACACATGCAGTGGTGCAACAGGTTTTTCCCAGAAATACAATGCTAATATAGACAGTGATTACAAAGAGGCTTGATTAAACATGGAGCGATATAAATTATATTTTGTCTAGAAACTAGAGGTTGATTGAAATGAAGCTAAACTGTAAAAAGATCTGAAGAATCTTGGTGAAAAAGTAGATTTGTTTGAATTGGCTTCAGAGAATGTTTTGCACAGGGAAGTCATGTGCGGTAAGTACAATTATGAAATGTCATTAAATTGTTGAGTTATTTTGAGTGGAGTTGGTATCTTATCTCAGATTGATCTGACTGAGAGAATAAAGGAGATATTCTCATTAGGGAGTAAAGCTAGCAGCACACAGCAAAAAGTTTAGCTGTTTAAAATTCTCCAAGCAACATGAGTGCATTATATCAAAAACTGCTGACTTTATCCTATTGATTGTGCAACACACAAGGTCCAGATAATCTTGACCCACTTTGCAACGTTGCACTGCTTCTTGCTTACTTTGTGTTTGTTTACCTTCTAACCATTTAGAGCGCTTTGAATTGGCTTGTTGCTGAAAATGTGATATAAAAATAAAATAACCTCGTTAAATTAAATTGGACAAATTAGTCAAGAGTCCAAAATCAAACCTGCGTCATAAAATTTAATTAGTGTTGTGCACGCACACGTTGAAATGAGTGAGGTTTCGACGTTCTACGAGCCTTTATGCTTTTTGGCTTCTGCCAACACGTGAGATTCAGTTTGAAATGAATCGGTCATTTAATCACAAACACTTTGAAGGCTGAGGAATAGCAAACTGCCATCTAAGAACAGGATTTTATGTATATGTGGAGAAGGAAATCTTGGTTTTAACGTATTTGTTCAATTTACAGGCTTCTAAAGAAGCCTTTTTAACATCTTTGAATTGTTAAGCCTCATCTCAGGTGGTTCTGAAAACACATCTGGGTGGGTCTTCTCCGGTTTTAGTTGGGATATGTTTACTGTATGCCATGGCTAAATAAATATCACTTTTCTAAATCTTGCTTTAGAAAATGATCAAACATACTATTCAATAACAGATAGCTCACCAGGATGGATCTATCAATCCATCAGCTGATATTTCTTGCAGTCCAGGAAAGAAATCCAGAAAGACTTTGCTTCACATTTTGGTCCATTTCAAGGCTTAGTCAAGTCAAAGTCTTGTATTGTTTATATGTTTGGAAACCTAATACATAATTCTCAAACATGAATTTAAAAAATATTGTTGTATGTTTGTACATTTCAAGCAATGTGAGTATGTCCAACAAGAAAAATAATCTGTTAAATAAGAATTCGGTGCTGTCTTCATGCTGCTATCCAGCCTGAAAAGCTGAATCATTTAATAAAAATGTCAGTCTTGCAGTAACATGTAACATTTCATCACTGGAAGATATTTGAGCTGAGCCCAATATTACATTAGGGGAAGAAAAGTCAACAGCTGTTTCTATTATCTTTGGAAAATTCCTTGATTAAGTCAAATATTTTACAAAATAGGAGAGTTGAAAATGTTGGAAGAAATAAGGGAAAAAAGTCTTTATGTTAAAACAACCTAAAGTTAAATTAATAAGTAACTTAAATTGAACACAAGTTAATTTGTACTCCGGGTCACGGACATAGAAACAAAGATATAAAAAAACTGTTACATCAAAAAGACATAAAAAGCATAAAAGATGCAACATAATAATTTAAAAGAATAAAGCTGAGACACCATAAAAAGGGTGAAGCCATTTTTGGCCATAACAAATGCTAAGTTACCAGTAGTAGCTCATTTCCAGGATCTCCATGAACTGCCAGAGGTCTCCTAAAATTATGTCAGTACCTCAGGAACTTTCTTTGAAGCTATTTATTTTTCTGAATTTTCACAAAACGTGATGAAAGCTTCCCTTTATCTTCTTATAAGGTCAAAAGGCCAATTTTGCAGCTGAATTGCAGCCTGAAAAGGCGTACATCTTTATTTAGTCATCATCAAGCTTCTGTGCGCAATCTGGAGGTGTGCATTTGTTGGGAAAAGACAAGATTACCAAGTTACATGGAGTGCTGCCAAACACAATGATGGAGTGGTTGGGTTGGCGTGTATCCTTTCGGATTCTTGGATGACAAAGCCATAAAAGAGAACATAAACCACCAGGCGAAGCAGCCACTGTTCTCTGCCCCCACAGCCTAGAGTTGCTGACAATGCCATAATGAACCACCACAATCATGCTGAAAAAGTTTCTACATGCTCAAGAGTCAGGAGGCTCTGAGGCTTCTTCAGGTGTAATGGCTGGTGCACTGGGTTCTTTCAGAGGATTTCTCCAAGATCCTGCAGAGAGCATCCTGGATTTGTTTTACTTTTTCAGTGTGTGGAGGACTTGCCAGTGTAGTTGAAAAAACGTACTAATAAATCTTTAACAATTATTTCCAGAGTAGTTACCTTTAAACCAAAGGGTGTCGGATGTCTAAAATTACTAAAATGACTCAAATTTAAGAGGAAAAACACTTTTATTCCCTTTTAGAAATGGCATTTGCCAGCGGAAAAGAAAACGAACATTATCTGTTCCTGCTTGTCTGGCTGGATTCCTGCCTGCTCGTATCTGTTAACCGTCTGTCAGTGTGTAACACGTCGACTCTAATTAATATAAATAATATGTTTGGGAGCCAGGAGTTGAAACCTTACAAGCCTTCTCAATAGAAACCTGTCAGATGGGGAAATGTTTTACATTATGTCTGCGGTGGTTAGCTGACACTGATCCTGAGTGATGAGCAATGAGAGAACGTGGAAAATAACAAAGACCTGCAACAAAATACCAAGTACTGTGCATAAAATATGTTGCAGAAATATTAATGCATTTCTCCAAAGGATTGTACAGGGTGAAACAAATATAAGATGATGTATTAATAATCTACATGTTGTTTAGGGACAGATGGATCATGGTGAATTATGGAACTAGGTAGAATTTATGCTATTATGATGGCGTCATTATTCAACACAAAACTACAACTCAATGACTCACAAATCGTAACTGTATTAGTTCATATTGAGAAAATGCAGAACTGCATTGCCTGTATATTCCTACAGATGCATGCACCATGTTTATGAAGAGAAAATATTGAAAGTTTTAGATTTAATTTCAGGAATATGTGTGCACCTCTGCCTGCAGCGGAGCTTAGTTAAAGCCCCAGGTGAGGAGAACTGTCGGGGCAAGTTAACATCTCAGAGTGCTGCTGTCAGCCAGCTGTCTGCTGCTGTGCTGCTGCCAAAAATATGACGCGCCAACCCTGGCATCTGGATACCTGGCAAGGGATTCGGAGCCAAAGCACTTCAACTGCAACCTTTCATACGACACTGAATATACAAGATCTGCAGACCTGTGATTTGGGTTTGGAGACGCCAGTGGTGGCTAACAGAATCTGAACGGTTCTGGTAAAGTTTCAGCTTCATTATTTGTAAATTTGTAAAGATTCTGGAGACATTCTGTAGTTTGTTGAACTCTTTGACATCAGCCTCACCTGGGCAATGCAAACATAGGTTTTGTGCTTTAGTGCAGTGTTAATGTTTTTTGACAGATTTGTTTTGTGTGGTCAAATGTAAGTGGAAGCATTTTTAATTTCAAATTTTTGTCCTTTTATTGTTTTTTTATTAGGTAAATTATAGAAGAAAGTAAGTATTCAATGTAATATTTACACTGAATACTTGTCAGCAGGGACTTGGTGATGAAATTGTTCATACTCTGCAAAAGAAGAAAAAAAGAACTGATTAAAATCCAATAAATATTCTGGTTAAGTAAAACGAAAACCTCTTGGAATCCAAAATATAAAAACACTTTAATTATTCCTGTAAAGATGCTACATAACAATGAGGTCATATGCAGAAAACCTAAACTTTCTAATGTAAATGCAGATATTTGCTGCCTTGTTTAAAATTTCCACATGCTTCCAAAACCACATTGATTTATGTCAGCATTGACATTTCAAAAGATAAATTTATAATAAAAAAAAAAAAACTGTTGCAATTATTTGTCACACAGACGTGTTTAAAGGATTTTTCCCATCCTTTCATCTAAAAGTTAGACTTCATAAAATCAAGTTTTAAATCATTTTAAGTTGCTTGACTCAGCTGGCACTTATCTGCTGCATATTTCATTTATCTGACACCGAACACTACGTTCTCTGAACATGCTGGATATTCCATTAGTTCAAGGTTTTCAGCAGCTGAAAGTTTCAGAGTGCTGGACAGTTTACTCTGGATACCTGCTCCAGCTCTGTTTACCGAGGAGGAAGGAAAACGACACATCTAGCAGCCACAGTTCTGGCCCTCTTTAGCTGTGATGTTTCTCTGTGGGTCATCGGGTCGGTTAAAGCACCTCAGGCAGAACTCCACTGATTTGTGGATCTCATAAACTTACAAAAACATCATTTGGACTTTTCTCGGATTGTAATACGTTTCTTGAATTAATTTCCTTAGGGAAATGTTCAATGCCAGGCTTATTGGTAACAACAGAAACCATTTAATTTATAATTCTGAGGATTAAAAATCCCCAAAGTGTGTCCGGTTCCCCATCCTCACTGTAAATCTCACCTATGCATATATTACACAGGGAAACACTGATCCTTTAAGCCATTTTCCTTGCAGATTATTCATAAATATTGTTGATGCAGAAATGTTTTCAGATACCATATTTGTCCATAAATTATATGCATAAGACAAGTCACTTTCCTGTTTTGCTTTGACAGGCAGTCTGTGTGCTTTACATCAGATTGCACTAGAGCTGAAACCCACATTTCCAAATCAGAGCATCTTCACTTGCAAAATATGTTTCCATTTTCACAACTGAGAAAATGTTAGAATGGAAAGCTAAAGAGGTTTGTAGATTTTGTTTAAATTGAGAGAAAATAATAAAGAAAAAGTGGAAATGATATGGTGAAGGCAGAGAAGCAGTGCAGGAGGAAAGTGTCAGAAGGGAGTCGGCAGAAATGGACTGCTGGGAGGTTCATACCAAAGGTCAGCAGCAGCCAATCAGGGCAGGCAGGGCTTTGCTTCCAGCGTCGCTCCACGGGCCTGATGGAAAATCCCACTGAGCTGCCGCTGACCTCAGATAAAGAGGACTGGGAGTAATATGAGATCGAAGGCATAAGAAAGAGAAGGAAAATGAAACAGGTGAGGGATAAAAAAAGAAAGAGAAAAATAGAAAAGACTTTACAAATAAAAAGTGATCATTTCAGATTCGGTTGACAGGAGCCAAAGCTGTTGCTTAGAAATGGAAGTGAAACAAATGATGGGAGTAGAAAGTAGTTTTTTGGTGAAAAACATCTGACTCAGTAGAAAAAACTGTAAACTTATCGGATGCAGACTGACTGTTTCATGTAATGACCTCACTGCACAGATAATGTTGCAGAGTGCAGAAAAAATGTCTTTTCCCAGGTCAGAGTGACCTTAAACAATAATTACAAGTCAAAATTTGAACTTGAACATAACTCAGCATGAACATAACTTGTTTTTCAGCCAGTGGAAGCATTTTGCCAGGTGTTTTTGTAAAGTCATGGCGAAAAGCTTTTGCAGCGACATTAATGTTTATGTTTTCTTGGAAAAACATTTCAATTTATTGCAGGAGTTTTTTTGCATTTTGCATTTTTACACCAAATGATTGATTCTATGATTTTACAATCGACACTGAAGGGCCAGTTGTCATATTTCCACTACTATCTAAGTGTTTGGGACTCTTACTTGTTGCATGTAATGCTTCTTTTAGAGCCTCCTTCGTTATCTGTGAAGACATTTAATTTCCTTTTTCTGCCACTGTTCCATATTTTAATGGACAAACTGCAGCTTTTGTTTCAGCTTGTTTTTCCCTTTCAGGTCACTTTGTCACAGAAAATGATAAATTGGTGCAAAAAAATACTAAAAACAAATTTACTTAACTTTTCCATTCCTGGTATGAATAGCAAGTCAAGAAAACTCGGTATGTACAGCTGTGATACGTTTTGTTCTTTGAAATATGACACGTTGTGGAAGCATTTATTATACAATGGGGAGAAAAAACAGCTTTAGAAAATCTAAGTAAGATGTTTAAGTCGCTGTTACTTAAGGACTTTAAGTTCTCAGTAGTTTGAGTCTCCCATGCAGCCTCTAGTACCGACATGATGTAATAAACATGGATGGACAGAGGTTTTCTATGAGAGCGTCATCTAAATACAGCTATGAGCAGTCATGGGAGTCTTGGACTCAAAATCCAGAATTTGTGTAATTTTCAGTGATAGGGAAATTACATCAATGTTTGACAGTCGGAAAGGTGGAGCACATTTCCTCATTTAAACCACAGTCTGAGCACTCACAACTTTCTTTTATTCTCCCAGCAACCAGCACAGCTCAGCCATGCTGCAGCTTTGGAAGAAGGGGGACTTTCCCCAGACGGGACAACTAATCCATACAGATTTCTATGTACACAGGGCCTTAGTTTGATGTTTACTGAAGTGGAGAATGAGGATTCTGTGATGCAGCAGCAGCAGGTGTGTGCAGGTCCTGTGGAATGGATATGCTGCAACTGCAGCAACCACACTCCTCCACGGATCCCAGGACTCACTACGGTAAATCACAACCTCTCCATGGAAAATATGGACACTCAAAGCAGCCGAGTCGCTGCTCAGCACTATGACAACTGTGATCTAATGCATAGTTTAAATAAAGCGTGAGCTTAAGGCTGGTAAAATTAAAAATCATTGCTGCACACAGTATTGATCTTGAAAGAATTTCAGGAATATTAACAGTAATATATCAAAACTGACAGATTAGTAGATATATGTCACAACAAAGAAACCACTATGTAATGTTTTTTTCACATTTGGAAAAAAGCATATATAAAACAAGTAGATAAAATTTGTGGAGGAATTTGAGTGGAGGTCAAGTATGCAGGAAGGCTTTAGTTCTTTTGATAAAAGATAAATATGAGTCTAGAAATGCATTTTTATATCTAAAAGAAAAGCAATGTGACAAAAATAAGACTTGCATTTTCTATACGTAACCTGAGAGAGCAACTTAGAGATGGCTGCTGAAGGAAAAACACACTGACCTCCGCAAGAAAGGAATAAATTCAATTTTCTAACTTTCTATTATAAATACCTACATTGACTGGGAGCTCATGATGTATTCACATCAAACAGCTCAGTGTTTTTGCTATAGTTGCCCCCAAACATGAGTTTAAAATGTGTCAGCAAAATAGGTTTTTCCTTTGTTTCATTTGTAAACTGGTGAATTTATTTCGCTGAAGGCTGGATGCAAAATACTGCAGAGAATTGTTTTCTTATTAAGAGTACATTGACTTTAGGGTGGAGGTTTTGTATTTTGGATATAAACTTCAGAATGCTTGTTTACGTGTTTAAAAATGCACATTTTTATGCTTACGTTATGTGAAAGAAATACACCAAGGCTATATGAGTTTTTTGTTCATGTATTTGTGTGTTTATATCTTCTGAGCCTCTGCAAACCTAACAGCAAAAGCAATATAATACAGTCTCTGCTTACCAGGCTTTCCCACAGAAATAAATAGTTTATTGGTAATTCTTTTATTACTGCTGCAATGTAGAGTCAATAAGACAGAAGAGACAGCAGCGGTAACTTACTGACCGATGCAGAAACCAAACAGCGCTAACAGTTTTAGGACAATTACAGCTGATCCTGGATCCTCAAGCCACAACTGACTGACCGTCAGCTCTGATTAAAAGGAAATCTTTTCAATATTTTAAAAAATGTTTTGTTTTAAATCCACTTAGCTGTATCCTGGTTGAATGTATTAAGAAAAGTCTGGATCATAAATGTATCTCCAAATCCTTTTGGGAGATGAATTTTGATTTAATACTCCCTTTATATTTAGTGATTTAATGCTCTTTTTGTTGGAAATGAGCAGGAGAAATAAAAGAGTAAAAAATCTTTCTTTTAGGATTAATTATGTAGAATAGCAACTGATACTACACAATAAAGTTTAAAGCCTTTAAAGCAGCCATATTCATATTCTGAATTGATATTATAGGGATTTGTTATTTTATTATAAATACACAGTAAGATTTTTTTTCTTAATGTGAGAGTCCACATTAAAAGTCAGAATCTGTTCTTCCATGTTCTGGATAATAAATATGTGTCTCTTCTGTCCAGGTTTCTGGATAAAACACGTCTCTATTCTCTGTCAGTAGTTCCTTACTGCTTGCCTCCCAAACACAGTCCGACCTCAGGGATCCCGTCCACATGTGGCGAAGTGCGTTTCCGCTGCCTCCTCGTTTTAGAGGAAGGGAGAATCTGGGCCCTGGGGGCATCGCTGTCTAATGAGACACTGGCTGCTGTGCGTTTGTCCTGTCACAACAGAGAAACTGTACCTTTCTGCTGCCGCCGAAGCTGAGTTACCTCAGCGTGGAAACCGGCCAGGCTGCAGCATCTTTGAAAGGATTTAGTGCAGCTGAGCGTGAAATCCCAGTGTCTCATGGTGGATGTCCTTATTTTAACAGATGTTGAACTCACAACCACCTGGAAAACGGCATGTATGATCATCTAAGGCCTTTCCATCTGTTGGTTCTTTGTTTGTGCATTGTTGACTATAAAACCCACATTTCCTGCAAGCCAGACAACGTCTGACATATTGAAAATATCAATGAATCATGTTGCTTGCTTTAGATGCATCATTCAGAAGTATGCAACATTACCATTTTGAAAAAAAATAAAATAAAATAAAAAAGATATTTCTGCTAAATGTCTCAGCAAAACTAAAGTCCTGAAACTGAAGTAAAACTGCAGAAAATAAATAAGACCTTCTCAGTATCACATCACCTTCATCCTGCACTGGTGCAAGTACTGCCAGTGTATCTTACCTTTGATTTAGCAGCAGAGTCTTTCCACCAATACTGGAGTGGAGCAAAGTTTTCAGTTTGGAGATAACCTACAGAAAAAACAGGTGCATTTATTTTAATTAGCATGCTTGATCTCCAACAGTCAAACTGGTTCAGTTTACACTCAACTATTCCAGATGTTATTTTTCTATTACAACAGAAAAATGTTGTATTAATGCAACACGTCTGATTTCTTTCTTTAATTAAGGATTTTACCATCATGTTTATCACAAGTTTATCTTATTCACTGAATAAGATAAACTTGTGATCAATCCTAACTATATTCTAGGACTTAACTCTGCATTCTTAATGTCAGAATGTAAACAAATGATTCATTTGAAATCAATCTCTCAGTGGATCCTCAGAAAAGACATAATGTGAACCTAAAATATGAAAAACACTAGAAATATTTGCAAACTATTTTTTTCCACCTTCTTATTTTCTTTTCCTATATATTCCCAGAACAGTAAAATACTAAATCCAGTGGGAAACATTTCCAGACTTTCCTAGTTAAAAACTGTGAGCACTTTGTTATGGGTTTGATATACTAAAAGTTCAGTAATACAACGGTAAAAAACATAGAAATAACCACAAGAGACCAAAATAAATCTTCTTTTTAGTTTGGAAGGCTAATAAAATGTGTGAACACAAAGTATTTTACTTACAGCCACTTGGGCAACACACTAGATCTAAGAATAAGACACAACTGAACTGAAATAAATACAGCATGAATTGTCTTGCATGCTGAGTAGCAAGCAGTTTTCTCCATTGTTTTGGCTGCAGCATCATCCATTAAGACATTCAGTTTGTGAAAGACCTAAAAGAAAGACATAATCACAGCATCACAAACTGATAAAGACCTGAGTCTGCAGAGGGAGAGAGGTGCTGGATGTTGGAGGGAAGCTGTGGCACAGACGTCAGTGTGTAGCTGTCAACGCTCTCAGGCATGTGTCGGCTCAGAGCCGAGGAAGGAGGGAACCCCCCACCGAGAGGAAAGTCCAACGAATAACTCATCACAAAGAAGCATGAAGCATGTGTGTGTGTGTGTGTGTGTGTGAGTGAGGGGGAGAGAGGGAATTACAGCACAGCTCCACATCCAGAACTGCATATTTTATATCTTCATTAGCAATTATTTCAGAGGCTTAAGCTAATTTGTTTTCCTTCAGGTTCTTGGAATATTTTTGGGAACTTTTACCTGCACATGACAAGACTTCAGAGCTGCATTACTTTGACTGTTATTGATTAAAGCTGGTTTTATGTGACCACTTTGCCATAAAAGAAAAGACTTTGTACGAAAAAAAAAGCTGATGCTGAAATGGAAGCCTGTTAGGGCCTCTCCAGCCCCTTTCTGTCTCCGTCTTCCTCCTGGCTTTGCTTTTCTGCTCCGTGCTCTGTTCAAGGTCAGCGGCTTCCCAGCAGGACGTCTGATCAGAGGGATGAGCCGTGGCTGCAGGCGGGAGGTTTCCTGCACCTTGCAAGACGTCGCTGCAGGCGGCCGGCCATGCGCCCTCTTATCCTCGCCTCTCCCTCTTTACTCATGAATGAGGGTCGAATCATAGCTAAGACGCCGTCTGTGGAGTCTTTCTTCCCTTTAATGGTGGTGTTGGAATAAATGAGGACAAAGTTGTGGTAAAACGTGGGTGGCACCAAATAGCTCTCATACCTTGCGAAAACTTGAGCGTAACCCTGAACTGAGGTCTAACGCATTCAGACGCACCAGACCTGCACACACTTTTCTGTTTGTTCCTTTCCACTTCCGCGTTGCTATGGTTACATCACAATACATGAGGTATTCATATTAAGAGGGAAAAAAATGATCAAGGAGGCTTAGCTGCTTTTCTATATGTAACTATAACAGTGAAATTTCCATGGCATCCTAATATTTCCAGCTGGTTGATGGCGTCTCCAGTCAGGATCTCCAAACTATGAGCAGGAGATAATAAAACCGCCTTGAAATTGTGACGAAAATATCAATGATTTATGGCTGAAATTATTTATCCATTGCTTCTTTGCAATGGATAAATAATTATATTTAAATGCAGCTAATCTAGTTATTCAACCTCTTTGAATAGACCAACACTTTTTTCACTTTCTTATTCAACTAGAATAAACTTTTCCTGTGGACAACTTTAGTCACCAAAATCCTTCCTATTTTTCTAAATGCCAGAATTTTGCAGATATAATTTTAGATATTTAATTTTATGTTACTTCTCAAAATACTTTTCTAGAATTTCGTCTCAAATTGATGTGACTGACTTGTTTTGCGCTCACACCTTCTCAGATTTTCTGAAGAACTGAGTTCAGGACTTTAAACCGTTAATGCCTTTACTTTGTAACCACTTTTTCTGGATGTTTTAGGTCATTATCCACCACTAAGACCTCTGTGTATTTGGCTTTAACTTTCATGCAAACATCTTGAGGTGTAACTTGAATTTTTGAATGTAATAAGTTTTCTTGGTGGCATCTTCTGTTTTGTAAATGCATCATTGACTCCTGCAAATCAACATCCCTGCAACATGATGCTTTCAAACCCTTTGCTTCACCGTCGGCTAAATGTTCTTAGGTTTAAAAGCCTCTCTGTTTTTCCTAACAGGAAAGCTATGGTCATTATAGCCATTGAGTTCAGTATGATCACATCCAAATATGAGGTTTATTTGCCTGTGCAAAGAGTAATTTGATGTTTTATGTTGCTTTTGGGGTATTTGCTTTTTCCTGACATTCAGTCCCATTGGTATCTGGCAAATGCAGACGAAAGCGGGAGGAAAAAAAAGTCTTTACAACAGCATCTTGTTATTGTGAGATTTAGAAAATAGAAATAATTCTAGACACTAACTGACCTAAAACAGAAAGTATTTTGTTTAGCTTCGAGTAAATGAGTGAGAAAAAAATGTTTGTTACTTTTCATACAGAGTGTGTAGAGAACGATGAGAAAAATATGGCGGAATAGTGAAATTACAAAACCTGGAAGTTGGTCTCAAAACGACAAGAAGAGAAAAAGGCGATCCAGAAAGTGGTCCAATCGGCTGCCAAGTACCTGGCAGTAGCACTTGTGTTATATAAAAGACAACAGTATGCTCTGTTCTCCGCAGATCTGGACTGAGGAGGAGAGACAGGAACTTTTTCTTTTCTTCAGAGGCACAAAAGAGGACAAAATTGTAAACAGTTACAAATCCAAGTCAAATTTGATTAATGTATCTGATAAGAAGAACAGAGATTTTATTTTTCAGAAGACATCCGAGACAAAAAAAATACGTACAAATCAACAAAGGAATGTCCTCTGTAGGAGGGAATTAGTTTTACAACGAAGCAGCCAAATTCAAGAATTAAACCTGACAGGAAATCAGCGAGGTCACCTGAGGAGGCCGGATGAGGAACGCGCCTAACATTGTTAACCGTGTGTTAGAAAACATTGCCAAGTCAAAATGCATCATGCAGATAAATCTTCAGCAAAATAACCTGTAAGAAAGTCAAAAAATGCTTCAACTGCCATGTTTTGAGAGGTTTGAGTCGGTTTAAAATGCAGAAAACATAATGATTAGTAATACCAACAAAGAAGAAAACACTGACATAAGAAGCAGGTGAGTGTAATCAGCAGCTGGGAGACACGGACCAGGAAGACTGAGAACAGGAGGTGAAATTAAAGACCAATTCTAACATAAGACAATGACCTAAGACACAAACAGAAGATCTGAAAAGAGTGAAAAGCTAAACAGAAAGAAATGAACTAAAATAAGACAGAAACATGAATAATAAACAGAAACTTCAACAATAACTATGCTTATGTTTATTTAGATAACAATGGTTATATATTAGATCCAGATTTAAATAGATATGTGGTTTCTGCAAACATATTTTTCTTTCTAAACTTACACAAAGGAAGATCTTTTTTTCCTGAATTATTTTCCCTTTTTTGAACTTGCAAAAGCTCCTTAAACATGAACTTTACCTGGAGGTTGTAGAACAAGTTTAGAACAGAAAACTTATCTACAAGATGAACTTCTCAACAAACACAGTGAAATTACAACAAAAAATCTTTTTGCCGAAATTTTTTCCCTTTTTCTCCTCCCTTGACTTACAAACGCTTCTCTCTCTAAAAGTGAATGAAGGTTAGAATCTCGACTTATCTGAGCATTAAATCATCGTCTTCACCATATTCATCTTTCCCATTAGTCCTATCTCGCAGGTTAATCACAGTTTCAACTGCGATGGTGCTTCCGCCTCGCTGATGTAATTTAGATTGCTTCCCAGGTTGAGGAATGGTGTCTCAGCAGGTTAAAGCACAAACTGTACACCAGCACACCTGCAGCCCAGTTCATTTCTATCATGTTTTGCCTCATCTACTTCCTCTCCCACTCATTTATCCTGGTTTCTTTGTTATTTAATCAATTCTCTAAAGTTCCTGACCTTCCAACTTATGTGTGTCCCATTTTTAGAGTGTGAATTTTGATATTTTGCAAAAAAGCCCTCAAAGAAACCATGCAAAGTGTCGATACAAATGAGCTCTGCAAACATCAAAATTCTGTGTAATAGGGTAATAATTTTTTACCTGTTATCAGCTCAGTTTGTTTCACTTTAAAACGTGGTTTTCTCCCCGCAGTATCGATATTCAGCACTACGTTCTCCCCATCAGCTTTAAAAGGACCTTAAGGAACCAACACTCATTTCTTTATCCTGAGTTGTTTTCCATACATATGAATAAGAAAATGACAAAGCATTTTGGGTTAATTAGGGACTTGACCCCCATGGAGAACCCGCTGCCCAGTTTATCTCCTGCACTAACAAGTGTGCAGCTAACAGTCTTTTAAACCACCACTTATTTACATTTAGAGTGAATCACATGACCCCTGACACCCTGAACAGGAACATTACGAGATGCAGTCAAAAGGAAACAAATATGTTTAAGTGCTGACTTTATAAAAAGCAATTAACCCGTTTGTTTAAATGTCATGTCCCCGAGTTCCCATCCCCCCCTTTTTACACTAAGTGAAGACTTGATTAGACACGGCATCGCTTTGTTATCCACTTAGCAATATCTAACCATTTCATCTCGCCACTGCTTCTGGAGGCAAATACCCATTTCTTCAGCCTGATTGGTGGGTGTGAAATTGGAAAGTTAACGCCATATTGCCATGAGGGGGAAAAGAAATGTGTTTTATTTGGCTGTTCCCGTTTAGAAAGCACTTAAATCAGCCTCTGGTATATCTCCAGCTTGCTAATCAAATTGTCCCTGCTTGACACGTAGTTCTCATGTCGGCAGTTGTGCTCTGAGCGAGTATTTTTCTTCATGTAGTATGCGCTCTTCCTACTGATAAGACGCAAAGAATAACAAACTGTTAATGTGTTTGAAAAAGGAAATACACTGAACCTGCAGCGGTCTCAATAGACTGAAGTTATTAAGCATATTTATTTTAAATGAGTTTTATTTACTCATAAAATACCATAAGGAGGGAAGAGTTTCCACCTTTAGTTATTTTCACACCTGAATGTTTGACGTCGTCCAAAAAAAAAAAAAAACGCTATAAAAGGACAAGTTGAGTAAATGCAAAATGCTTTTCTAAAAAAACATCAGTGCTTTTTAGAAACCATTTTTTCCTCCGGTGAGACAAAGCTGGGTGTTTTGTGTCCTGTTACTTTTGGTTCAGAGCTGCCAGAACAATGGAAAAATGCTGGATTGATTCTGGCTGGCGCTTCAGGACCGGTACGGCTTGTTATTGGTAACATGACCATTTATTCCAGCTTTCACCTGGAAATTTTGAAGAAAAATGTCCAATTATAAATTTGTGACCTGGAGTTCAAGCACATGTTTGTCATAAAGCAAGTCAATCTCTAAATCGTTCCTGATTAGAATCAGGACTTAAGATGGATGAAAACTTTCAAATTCTCTGCAGAATTAAAACAATTCTGCAAAGAAGAGATTGAAACTCTCACGCAAGAGAGGGAACCTGAGTTCTAGGTAGTTTCTCAGATATTTTATATGTAAACAGACCATCACAAATAAAATGTGTAACTTGTGCAAGCATTTTTTTTATTAATGCAGATCTTTTTACACACAATGTCTTACCCGAGAACGCACAAAGTTAAAATTTACAAGGTTACAAAACTCAATTTACAACTTACAAATTGTGATTTACAAGTACAAAATATTTATGACTGGAATTTGAGCCCACAGATCCAGAACAATTTGAGATGTTTTCCACCTGCAGTATCAGGCTGTAACTTTACCGTCAGCTTGTCCATTTGGTGATGTAGAGCAGCAGTAAATCAATTCTGTCAACTTTCTCCTCTAAAGAAATAGTTTCCATCTGCAGGAGAATGACTGGTGATTTGTGTTGGTCACATTTCAGTTGCTACTGTGTGAAGTCTCTTTATTGTGTTGCCAGTATGAAAAGAGCAATACTACCCCTAAAACATATCTGGGAATTTCACAAAAGAACCAAAGGAGGGCCAGAGATGATTAATGATGCTATGATTTCACTCAAAGGAAAAAGCAGTGTCCAGTTCAGACTTCTGTGCTGCAGCACACCGAGTCCATCAGCTCTCCACCAAACAGCTGTGCAGCACTGACGCAACCAGAGCGCCAGAGGAAGGGCTTAAATGCTGCAAGTCTCCAATTCCGCTCCCAGCACAGGCGAACCATTGTGGCCACGCTGAGCACTTGTAACAGCTGGACCACACCGTGTTTATTTTGGACTCCGACCCTGTGGCGATGACAGACTAAGCTTCGCCCAAGAAGTTGCCTTATCCGCAGACGGCACATGATAACATGATGGATGAGTGTGCAGACAGGCCGGAGGGCTGAACTGGCACAGAGCAACAACCTCTAAACTCCGACTGGGTGGCACACTGCAGCGCTCTTCTACTGAAGTTCAACCTATGTGTTAATTAACACGTATAAAAAATGTCCCAGGCTCCTACTGAAGATTTAATTCAGACGAAGAGTAGCATTTTTTTCAAAACCACCAGGACGTTTTTCCTTAAGTGTTTAATAAAGACATTGGAGTGTTGATAAAACTATTTGGTTCTTGGTATTTTTATATGTGAAACACATAAAAATACTTTCACGGTAAGTGAAGCATGCTGTTAATACGATTTACTGCAAAGACAGATAAATCAAGTATTACTGCTAAATGATGAATCAATCAGTTTAAATGGTGAAAAGCATTTTTTCTCATATCTGTGACTCAGTTGTCAGGATGTCAGTCATCAGCTGTGTATATTTATGTGAGGATTATGATTGGACTCCTGCTTCCTGCAACCTTTGACCTTTGCTTATCCCCACATGTTTAAGGCCAATGAGTGATGCTCAGACCTGCCTTTGATACTCAGAAAGGGCTGCACTATATTTTGTGGCAGGAACTTATAGGTCATTTGTCTTCAGCTATGAGTCTATATTGCTTTGTATGTTTTTCTTTAATGTGTGTTTGGAACGAACTTCCTCTTTAACCACAGAGAATGAAAGTCTTTGTTTGACAAAAAAAAAGTCTTAAATATGTTGAGCTATACTGATGCTGTTTTGTATTGCATATAGAGTTTAGGATAAAAACACAACTTTTAACGCTAATATTATTTTGTTTTGTATCAGATAAATTTTTTTAAGTCCAAACAGAAACATGGCCATTCCAACTGCAATCAAAGACACATTTCCAGCAATTATTTTGGAGTCACATATAAATTGTGAATCCATGAACACTGAACCTCCAATAGGCAGGGATCCACTGTAAATATACATTAATTAAAATACAAGTTTGTTTGTTTTGTTCTTAAGGTGAGATTATGGTTTTTTTATGAAGAAAAATCTATTGATTTTAAGGCTAAATTGGCCATATTTACATGCAAATGGCGCTGTGTATTATCATAAAGTCCTGGTTAAACAGTTCAGCGAAAACAGTTTTTCTGAGCTAATGACTGCCTGGGCAGCAGTGTGTGAGATAAAGAGTAAGTATGGAGAGACACAGTGATAAGCACAAAGTGGAGGTGCATGGAGCAGCCATGTATTATGAATGAACAGCTGAGCCACAGGAGGATTATGCCTGGTGAATTTATTTATTTATTTTTTACACATGTTAGAGTGCCATGCATATTTCATTGAGCATGTCTGGTTGGGCTGTTGCTTTCCTGGGGAGCCTGACAGATGTTGCATGAGTGTGTGTGTGTGTGTGGATACAAATAAGGCATCAAAACCGAGACGCCGTGTGCAACTGTGATCGAAAAAGACCCGTCTGCATGTGTGTAAAAACAGCAGGATGCTAAACGAGATGAAAGTCAGACCAACGTGAGAATTTTAGTTCTATTTTGATATAATCTGATAATGAACTAAGTATTTAGAAACATTCTTCTTCAAATAAACAAAAATAAAAAATATGAAGTGCCAGACTTTGCGTTACATCTGGATTTACTTTTTTATTCAATTATTTAATATATTTCAAAAGACTTAAACAAAACCAAACATTTCTTTAGAAAAGCAGGATTCAGCAGAATTCAGGAAAACCTGCGACATGTTAAAGGAAAAGTTTTTTTTCTTTAAAGTGCTGGTTTGCTTTGGCATTTAGAGTCACTTTTGCACAAACTGATTGACAACACTTTTGTTGTCTCCGAGGCAACTTTTCTAACAGGCTGTCACCAGACAGTTTCTCATAGACAGGATAATGTCAGTGTGACTAGAGGCTCATTCATCTGCGATCCTCAGTGTGAGGGCTCCCACACTGTGATTCTGACAGGGAAACTTATGGCTTGAATTCCACCAACATCACAATAAATCCATGCTTAAAAGTTCAAGGACAGAAACTGATGTGCAAAGAAGGCGTTTTAACAAAATTGTTTTCTCTTAAGATGATGATTTAAATAAATTATTTCATCTGTGTTGGTCAGAAAATCCAAAAATTGTTTTTAAAAATTATGGCTGCACAAAATCACAAATCCCTGCATTTGTTTGAGCCAATGCATAATTATGAATTTATTAGAAATTTTCTGCAAAGATGATCAGCAACATTGGGTTAAAGTCACAAATGCTCACCTGGAGGTGGCAGTAATTCTTACTTCTGCTGCACCTCCGTCTTACTTGAAGTCAAGATATGGTGCATAATCGATAAGGCGATTATCAAAAATCAAGCATTCTAAGGTCTATGAAGAATAAAAACATTTGTTTTGCAAAATTCATTGTGAGTATTTCTGAAAGTAGCACCAAAAAATTAGTCATTCTAGTTGAAAAAATAATTTAAAAAATCACCCTGCAGTTCCTGCAGCAGGTCTTCTGCCAATCATGTCACTTTTCTGTAAATTCTGTTTACAGTAAAGCAACGTGAAGCTTAAACTAACAGCTCTGCTCCTGCTGCATGTTAACGAATACAGTTTCCAGTAGCTTCATTGACACGATCAGAAATTCTCTGGTCTTTGACCCATTTCATTATTAAACTCACTGTTTCACTTACATGTTGGCTTTGGAGAGTGACCACAGTTTCTGTGTGGATGTGTTGCTCATGGCTGTTTACAGCTCACTGAGAATTGTTTTCCCAAATTTTCAGTCTCAAACTTTATGCCCAAGTCTGAGCGAAGCCAACAAAAAAGTCCTGGGGTTCTACTTCTAACGCATAAAACTGACACGGTCACAAACTGCCACACACCCTTCCAGTGAGACACATACAGAAGTTTGTTCATGGAACGGACTCTGGGCCAATCTCATCTCTTCTGAGACGCATTCACTTGCTTTTAGCAAGAACTCACCCGCCTGAGATCTTTGGGCAGCACAAACATGAGGAATAAAGTGAAACAAACAGAAGGAAAGATGATATTTTCAACACAGCAAGACAAAGCAACAACAGCTCAAGTTGACACAGAGATCAGCTTGAAAATAAATATTAGAAAGGACATGGCTGACTGGGAAGCTGCCTTAAAATCTCTTGACTGTCAGTCGTTACATGCTTCAGAATTGCATCTCAGATTTAGTTTATTGTTTAGGCTTTTAGAGCCAAAGCATTCAGTTTGGGACTGTTTTATAAATAGACTCCATGGAGAACACATGAGGAAACAAGGCCAATTACTAAAAAATGTCCCAAAAGTCCCCAAAAACCTTGCAGTTGAACTTTTCACATGCATGCTAACAATGATAGAGCACCAGGAACTTTTCTGTAATGCCGAGAGCAGATCAGATGTGATTTTTGGTTTCAAAATAAAGAATCACTCCCTTTTCTGATGAGTAATAGTTTTTCTAGAGCATGATATTCCACTGTCAAGTTTGTTATCTATGTTTGCTCTTTTGAAGGCCATTTGTTCACATGTAAAACTTGTAAATCCCCCAGAAGTTGCCAAGGGAATTTATTCAAGAAATAAGATGGATACAACTGCTGTAAAAAAATGCATGTCCAATTTGTAATTTATGTTTTCAGCATTTCAAATTATGCATACTCGCTGTTAAAATAGTACAACTCTTCCTTTCTTTAGTGCAGTTCTTCTGTTGTGGTAAAAACTCCACCATCCTGCTGCAGCTCCCTCCCTTCGGTCCTGACCTCCTACTTCTGACTGATGTTTTTATTGGAGTCCTACTGACTCTGGAGTGATGCGCCTATTACGGAGGTCACAGAGGTCCGTTATTTTACTCCTCCCTCATCTGCAGCGACTTGACAGCAAGGGCTCAGACAACTATTCCCCAAAGTAGCATGAAACCAAGTCCGTCTTATTGCATTCCCATGCTTTTGAAACCAAGATTAACTTATTCTTTCCAGGAGAAAGAAAGTCACCCACCCCTTCCTGCTTCGTCCCATCTAACCACAATTTAAATTTGTTTCACCTCGTATTGAAACATGATCCTTTTGCAGCAAGTTCCAGATTACATGGATGCCACCGATTGTCCGGTTTAGGACACACTGGGGAAGGTGTGTGTGTGTGTGTGTGTGTGTGTGTGTGTGTGTGTGTGTGTGTTGGAGAGTTGGGGGATCATGGGGGTCATTTATAAAAATATGCTGCAGTAATTGAGCGAGGCTTCCCAGACAGTGGCTTCACTGTAACACGGGAACTTAGGATGCATTATCTGCTGCTGAGAGTTATTTACTGCTAAAGCAGTTTTGACAAGGCTGTTCATCACAAATTAGTGTCGGTCAGTAATTCAGCTTGTTTACCATGTTTATCTAATAGCACATCTGTATACCCAGAAACATAAAGCCAAAGCTAATTTTTTCGACAAGCAAAACTTCAGCAGGAGATGAGAATTAAGTTGTGATTTGAGAGCAAATACAGAGCAGTTGAAATTAGAACGAAGACAGGTCTGGATGACAGCTCTGCGCTAAAGCTCTTAGCGAGCAGTCTGCTAAATTTTTGACATCATGAATTCCACATTTTCGTTCCTGCCAAAGATGCCAAAATATGAGGGGTAAAAAAAACATATTTATCTATTTCCTAAGTGCTTCAAAGCACCCAAAGTGTAACATAGGCCAACCGAGCCAAATACAAACACTTGAAAGGAATACGATGATCCATAAGCAGCCAAATGGTGCCGAGCAGCGCCTGTAACAGGCGGCAGTGAGGGGGTTTGAAGTGCCACGCTGGGCTGTTGGCGGTGCTGACATTCAAGCCGCGACACAGCTCACCGGGACGCGATTTAGAGCGTGTACTTCCACCTTCCAAATGATGGCACTTCTAAGAGGTGAAAATAGATCCTCCTGCCTCCTCACAGAGTTCAGAGGCACTTTATTTCAGCTACTGAATCATGAAAAAGGTCTTTTGGAACTATGAGGCACATTAGGGTTAGTTTCAGCTTGGTAACAGACCTTCCTCCGCTCATTAAAACTAAGTGAAAAGTGACTTTAAAAAAATAATTGGATATTTCTGGATGTTTGTTTGGCCTGAAAAGGTGTTTTTCATGGTCAAAGCCAGTAAAACTTTAATTTATGTTTTTCAGTTACAACCACAAACTTCAACATACTTTATTAGGATTTAATGTGACCAACACAAACTGGTGCATAATTGGTAAACAGAAGAAAAATTACTTTTTTTGCAAATACAAATATAAACTAATTATACTCATAATATGCTCACTCCTCTTGATTCTGATGTGGGATTTAATGTGAGTATAAATGAAGTCATTCTGTTTGGGGTGTCAGAGTTTTGATAAGGAACATGACTGAGAAAACCTTGTGGAAACAAAGAGACATGAAGCTCTCTGTGAAAAAACATGCTAGAAACAGAACAGTTACCTTTCAGTAAGAAGGTCTATGGTCCAAAATCTCAGCCTGGGATCTTTCTGAATGTTTGCATGTTCTCGTTGTGTCACACTGCAACCTGAAAAAAGCCAGGTTTGATTTTTTTGCCCTTATGCAACATGTATCTGATCTTTTCAAGACAGTCTAAATAACACAGATCTGATTTTTTTTGTCTACGTGTTCTAAATACCTTCTGGTCTTTGCACATGTGACTTGTGTTCAGTCAGGTTGAATTCATCTGACTCGTTCCTTATTGATGCTCAGCAAACATCACTATTCTGCAAGACAACCATGATATGCATAACATATTGGGGTTAATGTGTTGGTTTGCAAAATATGCTCCACCAATATCATTCATGTTTATTTCCACAAAGACTGAGCACGCTCTGTACATGTGATGCAAAAAACTTGCAAGTCTTTTGTGATTTTGACTTAGACAACTTTGTGTTGGTGTCTCACATAAAATCCCAATAAATTACTGTAAAGTTTGTGGTTGTATCATGATGAATGTGAAAAAGCTCAAAGGTTTTAACACTTTTGGAAGCCAAACACGCATCAAGTTTCATTTTTATCATTTTAATAACTTCTTAGTGAGTTACGGTAACTGGGGTAATTCCAAGGTTTGAGGTTTGTCTCTGAGGGATTCACCTCTCTGGTAAAAAATACTCGAATAACTCAGAAGACTAAACAAACACACTAATTCTTAATTACATTGCATGCACTAAGATCCACTGGGTGCCTCAGAAATAAATTGTTTGCCTTTCTCTTTGTGGGTTGATCAAATATTGGGAACTACGTGAGGAATTCTGACATACTTTAAAAAACAAACAAACTGGGATCCGGTCATGTACTGTAATGGATCCCTGAGAAAACTCTGGTTTCCAGAGCCACTTGGAAACTTCAATCTGAACTCCTGTGTGGAAATAATAACATAATGACATAAAGTGTTGACACAGACCTCAAATACAGCTCTGGAAATAAAGCTTTTGGAGTTCAGGTCAAGTTTTGATGTAAAATACATAATATAGGATATATATATACAAAACAAATACACAAAGCTTAAATAATCATATTTGGTATTAAATATTTAGAATATCGACGCAAAGTAGAGAAAATTAAAAAATACCAGAAAAAAACTTTATTTTCTGGCAAGTTTATGACTGAGAACAACATCTTCGTTGAGAAGTTTTATGGCGATAAACTGGCTGAATATATGAACAACAGCTCTTTAAAAAGCTTTACACAAGTCACCCTAACACACACATTCATATCCTGGTCTGCAAGCCAGAAGGCGACGAGGGATTAAGTGCATTGCCTACATAAACATGTGGCAGGACGAAGCTGGAATCAAACCCACAGCATCCTGACTGGTAGACAACCACTGAACCACAGTCACCACAAAATACACAAATTATATTTTACATTTATTTTTTATTTCTTTAAGTGTTAACATTAGTAAAGGAGTGCATGGTGGCACAGTTGGTAGTGTTGTTGGGCTTGGGTTCAATTCCCAGCCTGAGATTTATCTGTATGGACATGTTTCTTCCTGTTTTCTCAGGGTACTCCAGCTGCCTGGAGTAAAAACACGACTATTAGTTTTAGTGTAAAAACAGTTTGGTGTATGTGTGTCCATGTTATTTATTTTTTTTACACGTATTTAATCAACACCTGCATATCTACCTAAATCTAGAATAGTAAGATGCTAAATTGATCACAATCACAATATGGACTCAGCGGCAGATTATGTATAAAAATACTAATTTAGAAATGTTATGTATTATTGATTACTTTCTAGGCAAATCATTAAATGTGAATCCTGTTGATTTTCATAAATATGATTGTAAAGATAAATTAAACGAATCTTTAGTACAATTTCAAACATGCAAAGTGAAAAACTAAATTCTCATTTCCAACTGCAGACATTTTTGACTGCCTGAGAATCGGAACCGATTTTAGATCCGTTGTTGATTTTGTCTCAGAAGTTCTGCTGTGATGGACTTTTCTTTTCTCCATCCTGAGCGCCGCAGCCTACCAGCAGCAAAGGTGGCAGCGCTGGCTTTGTTATTTATCTATTTATTTAGCTGCCGGAGTTAAATGGCTTAGTGACAAATTAGAGTGTAACAATAATGACCGCGATAGTTAACATCGCTCGCTTCTCATGGAACAGAGGAGTGAATTTCCAATGCTTCTTTTCTCCCATTCTTATTCTGACATATTTCACACCGCCTCAGAGTGAATGACAATTACTGCCTCAAACGTGAATGGGAACCCCGAACTTTGTTTTCTTTTTTCCTGGAGTCTAATGTGGCAATTCAGAAATACAGAACTGATTGGAATCGAAGGACACAATAAGGCAGGGAGGCGTCTTTCGTTTTCACCCCTCTTCTTAGAGTAGGCTGACTTTAGGGGAAAAAAAAGGGGGTCAAGAATCAAAATGGGAATGACATTTGCCATCACCAGAGGCCTGCATTGTGCCAGCTATTGATGCGCTTTTCCCGAACAGAGCCTGCAAGGGGGCCGATTTGCATTGCAAATTGGCTGTGCACTGGCCCTTATCACAAGTGGACAGGCGGGTCAGGGCACGGTTCCCACACACACCCCATCCGTCATCCCAGTCCCTTGTCAATGCCCAGCTCCCCGCACACCCCCCACCACATGCTCCATCCTCCCTCCTAACCTCAGCTTGCCCGAACGGCATCAATCGTAGCCAGGATTGAAGCGGCTCAATGTTCTCCCAGGCTGACTCCCAGAAGCAGGCACACACAGCAGGGGCTTTGTTCCAGCAGCGCGGGGAGAGGAGGGCCTGGGTCAAGGGGGAGGAGGAGACCTGCAGCTTTGACAGGCTGTAAGTAAAGGTTTAGTCTGAACTGTGTAAGTTCCTCGTCACTGTTTGTTTGTTTGTTTTATCCCCCAGCTGAACCATCTGCCACGCTTTTCTACATAGGTATACAATTCTAGTATTTAACTTGTAAATGTAAACAAACGTCACATTGTAAAGGTAAAAATGTTTAGTAAATGATATTCTGAACGCATCAAAAAGTCTTTGTTTTTACACCATCATAATAAAAGTTGGGTTTCCTTTTTTAGGGAAACTGAAATGAAAAATATTTTCCTCATGCAGGACAAATTGACATCCTATAAAGTCTCAGACTTCCTTTCTCTTTAAATCAAGACGTTATGAAAAAATGTGTTTAAGATTTATGATAAACAATTTGAATGCTTAACTCTCAGACATTGAACAGATTTTTGGGTCATGTTTCATATAGATGTGGGACGGTAAATATTGCATTTAAAACTATTCTAGTGGCTCTTCCAAGCAGATTTTTTTTCTCTCAAAATATAAATAAACCTAATTGTTTTCATTATTTTTGCTTCTTGCATTGAGAAATTTTTTTCTCTGAGCAGTTTTGTAATTTCCTTAATAAGGTTTTATATTAAACTGATTTCTGCAAAACATCTGACATGAAATATTGCTACATAGATGTTTTCAGAGAATGCTGTAATAATTTAAGAAATGTCTCCTTATTGATCGTAATATCACAGAACAGACCAACAGAGAGCAGGAGTCTAAACTTTACATCCTTAAAAACTGATTGTTCAATTATTTTTTGCATACTTTACCTTGTTGAAGTTACAAATAAAGTGGCAAAGAGCTAATTTATAGGAACAATTTTACATTTTTTAATCTTTGCATAAATGTAGTAATGAATGAAAAAGGAACTCGACTCAAGAGCCAGATAAAAATATCTAACTTCTCTGTCAACTGCATCTTTGAAAAGTTTTCTACGCCTTTCATTTTCCAAGTTTTGGGCGGGACAGCAACACATTTTGCAGAATTTTGATGATTTCTTCCACTTTGATTGGTTTTGGGGGCAGCAGAAGGAAATTATTACCCAGGGTGCCGTTCCTGCAAGCCACTGAGCCGAACTAAAACACAGCTCTGTTAATAGGCTTCCCTTTAAATTTGAGCAGTTATGACTAATTAAAACTGTGTAAGGAACAATCTAAATTACATTATTCCAACAATTATAGTTGGAAATGAATTTGACCTTCTGGTACTGTAATCTGGATTCAAATTAATTTGATTACTTTTGTTGTGAATTGGAAAGGAAATGAATTTTATTGGTTGAAATGACCTCAAAAAAGTCAAATTTTAGCTAAGTTTGAAAATATTAAATTAATAGACATATCAGTTTAAGTGAAAGCGTAATCCATTTTTATTTTTTACACATCTTTAGTCCTTCCTCACTTTAAATCATGCTGCATTCATCGCTACTTTTACTTTCTTGTGGCTTTCCCTCTAATTTGAAAATTGCAAATATTATATTTCCTAATTAAAGAAGACAAAACAATTTCTTTATAATCTGTGATTTTTAACCAGAAAATGTTCAGTTTTCATAAGCAGTCCAGTCAGGATCTGGTATTTTCAAAAGGAGGGGGAAGACATTATGTGCTTCAGCTACTCCAAATCTGAGCAGAGGTCTAATCAGTCAAACTGACAGAAGACGTCTGTGGGAAGACAGGCCAAGAAATCCCAAAGACAAAACGGCGGGTCGATCCAGGCTGGTTCTGAAGGCTCAGCGCCAGGCCGCTCTTTAATCGTCAAGTTTCTACGAATCAAGTATTAATTAACAGAGATGTTTTGTTTTGCCCATTTTTTTCTGTTAGAGTTTATTAATTAATTCTTTCACCTTGAACAAGTTTCCAACTCAAAGTAAATAAATCCTCACTATCCTCTGCAAAAACCAAGAGGATGACTTGAATTTGAAAAACAAAAACCTTTTCTTTGTATTACAGGAGGCAAAAGCTGGAGGCAAAAATATAAAGCAGCATCTCAGTGTGGATTATAACTACATTTTCCAACCTGTGAGATTAAATATCCATGTAAAGAGGCACAACCAAAAGCAGACTAAAAATGCATCCTAAATATTTTTGATTGGTGAGGATTCAGTCGAATGCATCATATTTTACTCTTTATATGTTAAAATTCATTTTCTACAGTTTCCTGGAAACCAATTACTGTCATCTGAAAGTAATACAGATGACAGGCTCAATATGCATTTATAGTAAATGATTTAAAAACAACCAGATATGGCAGCCTTGTAAAGTACTTTTTGTCCATTGATAATTTTTGTTTTCATAATCTGAGTTATTCGCTGGTAATGGGTTGTTGAGGTTATGCATTTGCCTGTCTTTCCACATGACTTAAAAAAGTGAAAAACAACAGAAAATCAATTTAGATTCAATATCACAAGGCAGTGAAAATATACTCTTCCATCAAGGCTTTTCACAAGATTGTAAAGAGAAAGTAAGTAAGAAAGTTTTATTCCTTGAAGGTTAAAAATCCATCAGAACATTTATTTGATTTTGTTGATCCAGAGTTTGATGTTGATTCCACTTTTTACTGATGTTCAACACAGCTGAACCAGAAGCAACTTTAGCTTGAAAACATTTCCCCATGTTAAACACACACACACACACTGATTTAAAGTCCGACGATATCCTGACAAAACTAGTGTCATATGAATGTCTTTCAAGAAAAAAGGATGAAGAAAAGATGCGATTGCTTTAGCCAATCTTTTCAGGGAAAGAGCAGCTCAAGATTTCAGAGCGAGTTACTCATTAACGATGCATGACCTGTTTGCCTGATGTCACATGATGAAATGACAAACTGCTGCAAAAGGTTTCATACATATAATGTAACATGTTCTGTGCAATTCAACTGAAATACAATGAGAGGAGATGAGAGAAGGACAAAGTAGAAAATGAAAGTGTGAATGCCATCAATGTGAGATTTTGCCAATTCAATCCCCAAAGTTTCTCTGAATCTCTGAGATCTCATCTCTTAGGTGATGTCCTGTCAAATTTACTTTTATATTCTGGTTTGAAAACTTTTTACTTTTTTCCATCCTTTTGCTCATTTGGATTTTTACTTGGACTCCATCCAGGTGATGGTGAAAAATGCAACACTCAAAATTTTATTGAGTGATAACTCGGTTAAAACAATGTTAGGTAAAAAAGAAAATTGGTTTATGATGTTTACAAATGTTTTTTCAGAAATTGTCTTAATCTTTTAAGTGAAGGATAAAGATTTCCTATTGCTTTAACTTGAAGGTGAAGAGATGCCAAATACTGCAGTCACCTTCAAATTATAAAGTTAGCAATGTGACAAAATATGACCTAAGTGAAGGAGGTGGATATGTATTTTCTTGCTGTATGGACTGGGAAACTGGTGGTTTTTATATTAGCCTTAAAAAATGTCTACTCTGGGACTTTTTGTTGCATCTTTATTTTTTAGATGGTTTTGAGATGGGATGTAGAGGAATGCAGCTGGAAGAGGACACGCTCAGGGTGAATAGCTCTCAGATTTTTAGTTGTGTTTTTTAAAAGCACAGGGTTGTTTTCACCCTGCGTCCTCCCCTCAGGATGCCCCAAAGCACAGCAGCAGAGCCACTGTGGCTGTTGGAATAATCATCAAGGCTTCCTGCTGGTCAGCGCAGTTGGTGCAGAAACTCAGGCACATTCTGGAGTGGAATATTGAGTGCTTACATAAATGGTGAATGGAAAAAGTTATATTATGACTGAAAAAAAGGATTTTGTCCTTGATTACTTTTAAACTACTTTTAATACAAATATTTGCATTGGATTAAATGCTTTACAGCTTAATGACCTCCGTGTGAATATTATATGAACTACATAATATTTCCTGAGTGCTATGTAGTTTAAGTACGATAGCACTGTATAATGTCTCACTGTTCTGTCCATCAGAACAGCATGGCAGCCTTTAAAAATCTCTGAGCAAAGTTCAGTTCATTGTCTGAAAATGGACAAACATATTGCAACACTGCAAATCTACCAAGGCAATGACCTTAAAAATGCACAAATTGGAATTGCAAAGATAAATTTGCTGAACGGAAACGAGCTAATTTAGCAAAAAAAGGTTTTTTGGTAAAAGATTTTTGCACTAGGATGAGGTGGTTTTCCAGCTGTATTAAAATTAATGTATTTTGTAAAAAGCGGAAGCATTTTTTTCAAATCACACAAGTCATGTGATCAACATTCGGATGTTACTGATGGCGGAAAAGACAGAGAAGATGACAAGAAATGGTAGGAGGATGAAGGTGTAGCATGTTTTTTGACGACTTATCGCATGAACAAACTTATTCGTGTGTCACTTTAATAAAGACTGGTCTGCTCAGACGAGACCAAAATGACGAGCAAAACACATCATCCTGAACACACAGTGAAACATGGTGGTGGCAGCATCATGCTGCTGCTGGTCAGAGTTGATGAGAAGTAGATGGAAGGCAAACCTGCGGAGAAAGACTTGAAACTGCAGTGACACAGCAGGTCTACATAAAAACGGTCTACTTCACATATTAGAATGGCCCTGTCAAAGTCCGGATATAAATCTAAATCTATTGTTCAGTCTCTCTGCAAATCTGTCTCAATTTGAAACTATTTTGCAAAGAAGCCAGAAAGATTTCAGTGTCTAAATGTGCAAATTTGATAGAGAAAAAAACAACTGAAGGTTTGCAGATGTAGCTGCAGCACAAGACAGTTCTACCAAGGAATGATGGAGGAGAATAGAATACAAATGCTGGTCACATTTTTAACATTTTTTATTTGAAAAGGTTTGAAAACCTGTTTTTCCTCCACCCTCTTTTATATTTTTGAACTGCTGTCTGTCAGTCTATAAAGTAAGACACAACTGAATTGACTTTTGTGGATGCAACGATGCACAAACGTGGAAAGCTCCAAGGTAAATAATTACTTTTGCAAGATACTATGGAATCCTACTTCCAAAAATCTAAATTCCCACTTTGACTAAGAAAGCTGATCCTCTTTTCAGATTAAATTTACAATAACTAAACAAAACCTAAGACATGGCAACATTATTCAAGTTTATATGTTTGGATCAGAAGAATAAAATAAAATCTCTGCTTTGTTCTGCACCGTAAGTCAAACATGGAACATTTAATTTCCAGTGGAACACACTGTAGTTCTCATCAGCCGCTGGGAGGATACTCTAACTTGGTCATGATTCAACTTGAATTTGCAACAGAAACATTAACAGGGTTATAATCACTGGCATGAAATTGCTGGGGAAAAAGTATCCCTATGCTACAGTCAGGAGGTGAAACTAAGGATTTCACTTTTGGACAAAAGTGAGGATTGGTGTTTCTATTCAGACTCTGTCAAGCGTTTCTCTCCCCAAGCTTCCATGAGACAACTATTAACGAGCGAACTGATTTCAAAGGCCCTCTGGGTCGCAGAGACTGCATGTCCAGGCATCTGTGGAAAGAAAAAAAGAAGTCCCACATTGCTCTCTCATGCTTTCTTTCTCTGTCTGTGTCTCCACTCTCTTCCCTTTGAGAACTGACAGAAGTTTTGACAGTGGCAGTAAATTCACTTCGCAGACCTGCTGGGAGGCAGGGGAGCGCGGCAACGGGAAGACCTTTCTGCACTTCAAGGACCGCGAGCGTCTGCCGGATAGCCTGTCAGAAATACTAAGGCTGATAATAAATTTGCTTTTGCACAGCTGTGGCTGTGAAATGAGCGCAGAGGCACTGGGGTGAAGGCGAGAGCTAAAGTAGACAGATCTATGGGAAGCAATTGGTTGGTCTAACTTTTATAGAAAGAGGAATTGTTCAAACGACTAAGGCCAAGGCAAAGAGTGGAATTTATTGCTAATGCAGTCTGTTAAACAACGTTGTTGGAATTATATTAACACTGAAAGGCATGTCAGAAAATGGTTATTCAATAGCAGCTCAAATAAACCATCACCAGATGTCAGACAGACAGTGGATTTTTAAAGACTTCTACATTAAGTTGGGCTTGACAAGTTTTTGATTTGTTTTTTTCTCTTAACTTTCCCAAAAGAACGTTCAAGATTAGATGATTACAATTCTGACCCTTTAGCTGTTTGTTGTGTTGGCATTCAAGAAATCAGTTTTAGATGACTTGAGCTTTTGGAAGTGGCTCCTCATGCTGTTTGAAGACGCCACCAGATGATGGATAGACTGAGGAATGGAGATGGATATCAGTCATACTGTAGTAGGCAGTGAGGTTTAAGTGATTATCAATTGAGCATTAGTAAGCCTGTGTGAATTGTAGCTTCAGTTCTCTGGTTTTAGCTCATGGGAGTGGGCCCTTTTGAGCCTGTCTGGTTCAGGACGAACCATGGTACATGGTAGGGTATTCCACATACTGTGGTTGGAATAAGTATTGTTGTTTGAGACACTATAGATGATAGAAAGTTGCCTTTCTATCATTTCAAGCCTCTAAAATGGAAATAATAGTAGATCATCAATTTCTAAATGTCTGGAACTAACAACGATGCTCCTTTACAAATAATTTAAATTTCTTTTCTTCACTATTCTGTTGCAGAACGTCAATTAATTGTCTTCACTATCTCAAGATGTTTAAGGGCATTGAAATGGTAGAAGTTGCTGACAGAACACAGAAAACCAGGGAGTAGGATAAAAAAATAGGACAAACTACAGAACAAAAGCACAAGCAACCCAAAACCAAGCATGTGGAAGCTACCGTCTAGTTTTAGGATTTTCCAGATATCTGGACAGTTTTATATTTAATCTAAAGCCGTAGTTTGGAGAAAGACTCTTCCTCTCGTTCCTCCCTACTTTGTGCTGTTTTAACTGTTTGGAGCCACTCTGTGTATTAGTCCTGGAATGTGAGCAATGCATTAGTATATTTGGATTTGCTACTTTCCACACCTTTCTGTTCAGGCAGGCCTGGAGTGTCCAGGACCTCCTCGTGAGACTCCCATGGGGGATACCTGGTGTTTGAAGCCATCTGCCTGGCTGTTTTAAAAAAAATAAATTAATATTCAGTTTGGTTGGGTAAGGAGGCTGGTAGGTGCCTGGGAAGTGAGGAAAAGAAATACCTTTTCAATTTTGTTCCACGGATTAAAAAACAAACAAAATACTTTTCTTGTTTTGATAAGTTCTGTATTTGTATCTAACAGATAGGTTTGATAAAAAAAAAAAAAACATCAACAGGCACCATTTTAGAGTGAAAACAACATTTGTAAGATTTAATGTTAATTTACAGCCAATTTAAATTGGTTTCCTTTTATACTGAATGCAATTCAAGCTTAAATGTACAAGTTAAAGAAAATAAATTCTAATTTGCAGATAAATTTTATGTTCTATATGTAACTCACTACTAACAACTGTAGGTTATGCTTTAGATTTCAATCATTATTCCTAAAACTGCACCACCCCAACTAGTGAAAGAAAATTTAAACTGTGGTAAACAGAGTTAACTTCATTTGACAAAGCACACATTAAAGAATTTATATTGCAGTATGTACAGTATTTAAATAATATGCATTTCTTTTTATTTCAGGCTTGGAAACCTACATTTTCATTATGTCCACCAATAATAATATAAATGTAAAATAATGATTAAGGTGTCACTAGTTCCATACTATTGAGGACAGAAGTAGAACAGAATAAAATAAAAATGTCTTTCATTGCCCCACAGTGAGAAAATTCAGATCTAACAGCAACAAGCTGACAGGACATCGAGGCAGGGATGATTAAGTACTTTTGCTTTGATATATTGTTGTAATTAAATTTAAATCAGTTAGAATTTTCAGTTAAGAAATCAACTTTTAGTTTATTAAAACGCTGTATTTACAACTTTTTTTTAACTGTTCAAGACAAGTAACACACATTTGTTATTCAATTCACAGCTAAACTCACCAGTATGCCCCACCATCTGTGCTCCATATACCTGTTCTGTTTTCTGTTGGAGCGCCACCCAACCTGGCAACCTTACAGCTCAAAACCCAAATAATGAAAAGTGTGTTTGTTCAGGAAATCAACCCTTTTCAGGTTCACATGTGTTTTTCTCTGCACCACTATTAGACCTAAATCGTGATAGTTTCTTTTGGCTGAACACGCTCCTAACCGTGCTAGCAGCGGGGATAGAAGGAGCCAGAGCATTTACTGCCTTATGCTGAGGACCCTTTTGCTTAAGAAGGTCCTGGAGGAGAGCGCCTGTGCTTTTGTTGGCTCAATCTTCGTCTCTACTTCTACAGATTTGACCTTTTCCAAGTCATTCAATCAACAAACTCTGTGGACACCCAGGGAGAAGGCAAACAAGGAAAAAGCTTCATTACAGAGAAACTAGAGATGTTTTATCTAGAAGTAAATCATTTACTATGTTTTACACTGTGGAAAGTTGGACTAAATATATATTTCCAACATAATACACTACAAATATTACACAATTTTTAAAACTTGTTGCAAGTTTTGCACTGTGGGGGGATCTTGAATGTCTTCATTTTATTCAGAATTGTATTATTTAGACTGGCACTATATAAAACTTAAAAGTTGTTTGCAAATATAACAAGATTAAAGACTGCAACCTAAATTTGCCTCAAGAAAAAACAAGCAAAGAAGTGTAACACTAATCAAGTGTTACACTGTTTGTGTCGTGTTAAATTGCAATAAGTTAATTGCATAAATTTATTGTGCGTGTTTATGCATTTTATTTTTTATTCTGCCCAAAAACTATAAAACATTATTATTTCATATATTTACAAATAGGAATTGGATTTTCTCTGATATTTTTCTGGAAATTAAGAGCTTTTCAACATCAGAGAAAAGGACAGGTGCGTTCATTTGGGAAGCAAATTTCAGCAACAAGGCTGAGATTTTGATGAAAGCATAAAATGAACAAAAATCATTCAACTGCAGAAGCATAATAGAAACAAAAGTTAGAACACAGATTAAGATTAATGATGGCCAAGTTTTTGCTTCAAATATGTGAAATCAATGTTAAAATTAATTGTTTTGGCAGAAATGTGCTCCTCCATGGAGCACATTTGTCTGCAATGGTTGTACATTATACAACATTTCATCTGAGATGTAAAACAGTTTTTATCAACATTCATTGTGTAAAAAACAAATTGCATCCAGCCTTTAAAGAAAATCTTATTTTTGACTTTTAGAGGATATTTTCAGTTAAATATTGAAAATTAATTTTAATGTGGGAAAATATTTTGAATGCATGATGAATCTTGTCTTTACCTGAGTTGTGCAGCTCTTGAAAAAGTGCTGATAGTTTCATCTTTGGTGGTCTGAGTTGTTGTAATCTGATGTTTTCTCAAGCGTGCAGCAGTACAATCAAAACTTCCTGCATGCTCTTGCAATGCGTTCATACACAAACAAGGTCTAACAGAAACTCTAAAGTCAAGGTCCTCTCCTGCCTGTCAGAAAATCCTAAATCTGATAATTAACCAGGCAATTTTCATCTTCCACAATCAGCATTTTTTTGTTTATTGTGGCACGTATCATGCATTCTTTCTAGATGACTGAATCACTTAAGGTATTCAGTGACATGTATTTTAGGTGCATTTAGTTTTCTTCCACACTGATTGCTGTTTCAATAATTCACTTCTAGGCATCACTATTTGGAAACTCCTATCATGAGTTTTGCAGAGTTTTTTATTTGTCACTTCTCATATTTGTTAGGGCCACATTTCAAACGACTGTATTAAGAGTAGAACTACCAAAGAAACTGTGAAAAGTAAGTTGCAATGTATTTGATAATCAATGCAATGTCAACTTCTTTTATTATATCATTATTTGACGTATTGTGATGTTTTACAATTCATATCAACATTCTTACATAGCATTAAACATTGAGATATTATAGACTCAACATACTGTACTGAACTCCTTTTAGTTTGAAACAAAAATTCAAAGCCTGCTTTGAAACTGAGTAAAGTCAAACCATTACACTAAAATTGAAAAAAAAAAAATGCTGCTTCCAAGCTTAAAACAAAACAATTTACAACTATGTGTTAAACTACAGAAAACACATAAACCTTATTTCTGTGTAAAAATTCAACAAATGGAGTTTTTTTTATGAGATTCATTTAATTTAAGGAGAGTCTCAGTCTTTGCAGTGCATTCTGGGAATAAATGGAACTCCTATCTGATCTATTTGGCTGTAATTATGCTGTCATCATTTCCCCCCTTCTACTAACGTTTTACTTTAATATGAAAAATAATCCCACATAAACTCAATGGTTTCTTTTTCCTTTCCACTGTTGTTGCATGCATGCTTGGTATGAGGGATTGCAGTAAAGTCAACAACACAATGCAAGCTCCTGTCTGCTGTTGCTACATGCTACCGGTGAAGTGAAGTCTGCAAGTCATTGACTTCAGGTTAAAATAATTTTAATGATTAACTGAGTTAATAAACTCAATTACCTAATGATTATTCATTCATTAAGCAATGCTTAATGCATTGTTTAATGATTAGGATTAATTAGAATGTATGTGTGAATGAACTGAAATGACTTTTCAAAAACTATATTGAAAAAAACAAATACAGATGATGCTAGCATCTGCTGATTTCCATTTGGAAGAAAACAAAGAAACACTAATTACTCAATGCTGCAGTCCAGTCTGTGAAACTATGAGCCTACAGATGTAAACCAGGATCTGGTAACGGTTGCTTATCTCTTCTAGAATAAACTGAAATTGGATAGTGACACTACAGGTTGTAAATTGATTTTATTTGAATGAAAAACGTCATTAGAATTATTACTGTCCCAGTTTCATGAAACATGTGCAAAGAAATCACCTGTGTTCCCTACTGGAAGGAAAAGTCATGGTTGGAAACTCATGGCTGATGCACATGTGTTTCAGTGTGTTGAAAGTACCTGTGCGTGTGTGTGTGTAGGTGCGTGGGTGTGTGTGTGTGTGTGTGTAGGTGCGTGGGTGTGTGTGTGTGTGTGTGTGTGTGTGTGTGTGCGTGTGTGTGTGTGTGTGTTTGTGTGTGCGTGCAAGAGAGAAAGAGCTTGAGGCTGTTTTTAAGTATGATCTGCCACACAGCAGAATACTCCTTTCCTTTGGATGTATTCATTATCACCACTGGGTTCTGGAACAGTGGCACTATTTTATTAAATTAGTTCCACACCACAATCACATACAAGGTGATTAAGGTTGTATCTAAATCACTGACTATTTTTGAGCTTGACAAACGGAAACAGATTAATTAATTTCAATCCGAAATAATTTTTGAAAAGTGTTTTATAGTCTTATTTTATATTAGTTTAAGGATTAAGTCAGAATTGCAGCACAAACATGTTATCATTTTTAAAAACAAACTTTGGACTTTGCACTTCTGCTTTTAAATCTATGTATTTAAGGAAGGATAATATGATCTATATTTAATAAGTCAGAGTACAGGAGAATTTGAAATGGAGCTGCCAAGCAGTGAAATAGTCCTTTACAATCTGGTTGACTCAGACACTAATTTCATCATTGTGTTGTTTTTAAGGTTAGTATATGAATGCTTTCGTTTTGCAGACAAAATATGTTTAAACCTGAGCAAAAATTACAAACCTAAGGATAGATTACAAAGAGATTTATTATTTATTTCAATTTTATCTGAGCTTTTTTAATCATAATTCAATTAATTGCTTGTTATATTACTGAATAGAGAACAGTCTAAGTTTGAGACTCTTTTCTTTAAATGAAATAGATTTATTTTCATGATGATACGCAGAATGAAAACTGCATACCAAAAAACCTCCAGACAGACCAGTGACAGGTATGTAAATTATTCAGTCTGCATGTGATGGCATGTCCAACTCACAATTTTACAAGGTCAGAGTGGCGGCAGGCCAGTGGAGAAGTAATAATACATGTATTTTCAGTCATAACAGTGAGAGAAGGCCATCAGAGCGAAAACATGTCTTATAGACGCATTAGCACAACATGACAGTTATTGCCCAGCAGCAGCTATCAGTGGAATAGACATCATAACACTCCATGTGACTCATGAAGCTATCGATTAAGATCTGGTGTCTTTTCTAGTTGTGCCAGCTTTCTGCAAATTTAATCTTTTTTTAAAAAAATCACAATCATGTGTACCAGATTATGTGCTCAGACTGGCGTTGTTACCAATGACAGTATGTTGGCCATGCATGATGTACTGTGAGTTTACAAATGTGGAAGTAGTTGAAAAAGTTTTTGGTTCAGTCTGTATAATAATGTAGCTGGAGAGCTGGAAACGTTTGGGGTGAAAAGTTGTGATGAAAGGACAAAGTGCTGAGGGGGATGAGAGAGAAGATCTGGAGTTGGTGGGATGTTAAGATAGCAGGGGGGTGGGGCACGATATCGGGGAGGTCTACTTGGCCATGAAATTAAAAAGCAAATGCAACTTGATGCAAGGAAAATAAATAGTCAGGAGGGCCTCCCTGGTTTGGTTTAAACAACCGCAGTGATTATTGAACTGTGTTGATTGCTTCCTGACTCACTAGCTTAGAAAAAAAAACGAGGTCTACCACAAGACTCAAAGACTTAACATAGAAACATTACCTCATTTTTCAATATTTATTAACTATTTATGTATGTTATATTTGTGAATGGAAGCAGCTATTAAAAACTGAAAACTATTAAAAGATAGCGACACATAACCACTGTTTGACCTTTGTGAGGGACCAAACTCAAAAGAGGACAAAAAAGTGTTCAAAATTGAAAAATTGCATTTAATTCTTCAACAAAAAATAGTGAACAAAATTAAAGATTCCGTACAAAAGTAAGAAAAATAAATTTGAAACTAATTTAACTGAGGTCAACTGAACTCTAACCAAACACAAAACAAACTGACCTCCAAACAAAGAACAAAAGGCTGCTTAAATAGGGGTGGAGTTTCCTAAATCTACCACATGAGGGAGGCACTACATAATAAAAGAACAAACAAATACAAAATTAACCAAAGTATTTTATAAAACAAATAAAACAAAACAAACTAACTTAGCACAAATAAGTAAATATTTAAGTGAAAAGATTAACTAATTCAAATCAACTTGAAACAAGTCTCCCCTCCAGTCTTAGAAAAGTGGTTGGTTCCAGTTTCTCCTCCAGCTGGTTTATCAGCAGCACCTCAAACAAAGAACAAGTGTAAATAAACCATTCAGACAGACATTAACTAAAGTGTGCACCCATTAGAAAATATATGTCTAAATGAAATAACCAACATAAACTATAAACTGTAACTAATATAAAGAAAAATACTAACACTGTGCGTTGGTGGTAGGAGCATCCACCACACACTCCCCCTCCTCTGAAGGCTCGCTGGCACAGCGGGACAAGTAGTCAGCAGTAATGTTTTGTCTGCCAGGGATGTGACGCACCTCGAATTTGTAGGGCTGCATGGCAAGGTACCAGCGGGTTATTCGACTGTTGGTGTCCTTCATCTTCACTCCTGATGGAGGCGTGGGTTCGAATCCCACTTCTGACACCAACTGTGAGGGACCAAACTCAAAAGAGGACAAAAAAGTGTTCAAAATTGAAAAATTGCATTTAATTCTTCAACAAAAATAGTGAACAAAATTAAAGATTCCGTACAAAAGTAAGAAAAATAAATTTGAAACTAATTTAACTGAGGTCAACTGAACTCTAACCAAACACAAAACAAACTGACCTCCAAACAAAGAACAAAAGGCTGCTTAAATAGGGGTGGAGTTTCCTAAATCTACCACATGAGGGAGGCACTACATAATAAAAGAACAAACAAATACAAAATTAACCAAAGTATTTTATAAAACAAATAAAACAAAACAAACTAACTTAGCACAAATAAGTAAATATTTAAGTGAAAAGATTAACTAATTCAAATCAACTTGAAACAAGTCTCCCCCTCCAGTCTTAGAAAAGTGGTTGGTTCCAGTTTCTCCTCCAGCTGGTTTATCAGCAGCACCTCAAACAAAGAACAAGTGTAAATAAACCATTCAGACAGACATTAACTAAAGTGTGCACCCATTAGAAAATATATGTCTAAATGAAATAACCAACATAAACTATAAACTGTAACTAATATAAAGAAAAATACTAACACTGTGCGTTGGTGGTAGGAGCATCCACCACAACCTTTAAAATACCCGGGCATCGGTTGTCTTTGAAAACATGAGGGACGTAGCAAGTAACAACAATAAACTTTGTAATTGGACGAAAAGGATAATGACATTCACCGTATTGAGTATTTCCTGCACAACTCATTCAGTGACCTCTGACCTCCACCAATCATTTCCCATGCTACATGCCCGGTGCTGCTCAGGGTATAGAAAATATAGAAAATACGCTTAGAAAACCATCAGAACCCTAAAGACGGCAACAAATCATGCAGAAATGAGCTTATCGATTTAGAAAAATGGAAAAACAGATTGAAGTGAAAAGGTGTGCAAAAGGAGTCACATGGATAATGCTACCATGGAACGTGACATAGTTCAAGTTGTAAACAACACTGATGTGTAAAACTTGCAGCCCATGCACAGTATATGTGTAAAGCACGTTTAACACAGTGAGGAGCCTATGCAGCTCACTATATGCTGCATCAAAATGAAACAGGATACAATCCTTCTGTGCCTCGACTCCCCATTAATGGTTAAACGACATCTGTAGCATTGCAGGCTTATTAATGCATTGGCCAGCTGGACTTTAAGTAACTGACAGATGGTTTATGTTAAAATCACGACTATATAAAAGCATTTTTTAATCTATGACATTGTTCTTCATGAGTTCAGCAAGTTTCAATGTTCTTTTTGTTTTTAATAACTGCATTGAGTTTTATATGTAGCTGGAATTGCAATTAAATCTGCTCAGAAATGTTGAATTTCCATTACTTAGAGGAAAATTTCAGGATTTCTGAGGTGAAGTTCTATTAAAATGTTATAAGGAACAAACTGTCTAAGCGTTTTCATTTAGTATATTTACTTCGTTTTTCATGCTGAAGCTAACGGCTAACGTGAAAAGGACCAAAGACAAAGCAGACTTCTGCCATCTTAGAACATTAATGCACGTTAAGATACATATTGAAATGGGCAGTTATTAGAATTGCTTTGTTGCTAAAATGTGGTACACAAATAAACCTGATGGTGAAACTTGACTATTTGAGCGAGGCAGTTTTTGAATTAGAAATTTGAATATCTACAATATTTCTAGTCAAAGTTACTATCGTAAGTAGAAAACGTTTAAAAAACTACAATATATTGTTTGAAATGAAGGTGAATTCACAGAATGTCCCACTGTTTAAATTTTACATCAGAAAGTTATTCTCTCATAATTATTAAAATAACCAGTTTCTCTGTAAATATCCAATCAATGCGGAAACATTGACGTTTAAAGAGCATATAAATAACTCCCTGGGCTCAGCAGGGTTTATTCCTCACTTTTTGGGGAAATGCAGCTTTGATGAGCTGCATCCAGAGTTTGAGTCATTCAAATCAGTGCTTCTAGGCTTTAATTTTATCTTAAATTAGAATAAATGTGACTAAAGAAAACATGTAGCTTCATGAAGTTACGTTTACTTTCCATTGGTGAAAGGGTGAAATATTTCACACAATGCCTTTGTGTCATACAGCGCTCACATTTGTTCACACATGTGCGTGACAAGGCTCCTTGGAGCTTTTTCTGTACACTCTTTAGTCAAACACGCTGTACAGTCCGGCGCTGATGGCTGGCATATGTGGCTGCACTTCCCCGCTTGCACCATGACACAAGAATTCACACTTCCCTTCCACCGAGCTTTGCCACCGACAGCTGCACTTTTAACAAGAGCTCAGAGATTCAATTACTGGCCCTTCTCTGCACTGAAGCCTTGTCAGAGGAACCACACAGGAAATTGCCTCTCACAGTGTAAAGGTGGTAACTGGATTGCTGGCCTCTCAGGGAAATTGTACACACATTGTTCCTGTATGCATTTGATTAATTTGTGAATTGTTGGCAGATTGCATAATGGCAAAGCTGGACGCAGATCTAAGCTTCAATAGGTGCCATTTCTATAACTCTGTTGGGAGCAAAACAAGTTTTTAATCAGGAGGCATGGAAAGGATTTCAGTAAAGAGAATATGAAAAAGACATTTCTTGTACTTTTAACTGAATAAGTGAGTACAGGGAAAAATAAATCAAATTCCCCCCAGTTCCCCGTCCATTTTCTTCCTCCTATTAATATCTCCATGAAAGACTGAGTCTGGCTGAATTCACCTGGTGGTTAAAAAAATAATGTCAAACTCTTTTCATTTTGGGTTGGATCAAGATCATGAATGTTCTCAAAGGCCTGGTGGCAAAATGTATTAATATGTTAAATCTTTAAAAATACTGTTTTCTCTGCGATTCCACGTTGATGTCATTTGGTCTTATACAAATGAAAACACATTTTATTTGATAAATAAAACTTTAAAATAACACAATCGTTATTGTTATGGTGGGCAGGATTTGGCCCACAAGCCTCGAGTGATCTATACTACCACAATGTCCTTTTTGTACTTCCTTCCTCTGAAATATTGAATAACACATTAAAAATCACACTCATTCTTCCAAAATACTTAATTATACAGCATGGTCATGGATAAGCATCATCTTATCTAGATGTAAAATAGCTCCATATTATTTTATTCTGGAGTTAAAAATGTGAATAATAGAATGATTAGTTGCACTTATAAAGCTTGATTATTATTTAAAAACATTTAAACATTTACAAATTGTTTATTATTAACATTTGATCACATACTTTTCCAAACCCAATGTTTGGTAGTGACTGCATCACAGAAAAGTATTTTCTAACATCTATGTTACAATTACATTGCAGTTCTGTCTCTTTTAGTCCAGATACATAATTTATGAGCTTCTGAGTTTGGAGATAGATAAATTACCTTGTTCTGTTTTAACAGAACCGTTTCTTAAACTGTTGGATTTAAGTCAAACAGAAGTAATAAATACTCCAAACAGATGTAACAAATCAGTCCAACCTTAACATATGTCTTGTCAGCTTTACATGTTAAACAACCACATTACAGTGATTTCAGGTTTTTCTTCAGGTTCTTTTCTTTTGGCTTTGCATAGCAGCACTGATTATAATTCACACCAGGCGAGTATGTCATTTTTAAGTGTAAATGTAAAATCGGCTGCTAATTTATAGCTACATCATTTTGCTTTGGAAATTGGAGCAAGCTGAGTGCTCCTTACATAAATGTCTGCATGTCGACTTATTTTGACATTTTGTTGGAAGTCACCAACTGCGTAAGTGAATAAAACTCTTTAGGCACATTGGAGTTTTCCGTGAGAGAGAAGTGCATCAAGTTATTGGTTTTCTTTTCCCCTCTCATTCTTACACACTTTTTGGCAGTAATACTTCCAGGGTAAGTGGAGAAGTGGATGTTTTATTCATTGTAAATTGCTTGTACAATACATATTTTGTTCAGTCAGTCAGGGAGAGAGAGCCTGATGTTTTACAGGACTTGGAACATGAAGAAAATGGTTGAGAACAAATAATGAATAGTTTTAAAACACATACTAAGACTGAACCACAATTGACTGTGTGACGGCAAAGGTTTCAATCCCTTCAGCTCTCTAAATATGACACTATTATTTACAAATGCAAAATATTTCACATCGAAGAAGAACTTTGTGCAGATGTGTCTGCAAAATTCATCAGTGGCCACTGCTGGGTTGAGTGCTGACAGTGGCTTCGAAGCTTTGCTTCCAGCAAACTTATCATGGTGTCAGCACACAAAGTCAAATTCCCCCCAGAACTATCCTTAAAAAACAGAAATGCCTCCACTCTCTGGACCAAAATAAATAACCAAAAGAACCTATGGAAGCACATTCCTCCTCTGGAATGAAGCCATACTTTCCCCCGTGAATAAAAGCCTGCTTTTTCTGTTGCAGATAATTTTTTGGCCATTTGAAAGTCAGTGAGTGTTGTGATTGACTGGTAGATGGGTTAATCGTGGATACTGAGGTCAGACCATCCTCTGGGAACTGTGAGCATCAATCACCAACCAACATCACTCATCACATTGACGGCTTCCTATTTCTAATTGCCCTCTCTTTTCAGCTGCAGTGCAAAAAGGAAAATATTTTTATTAAATCTGATTCTTCCTTTTTTCATATAAGTATACACAGAAGGGTTAAGATGCTCCATCTGATCTATACAAATAACTTTTTTCCCTTTATGTTTGTATCGTTTATCTTAGACCTAAATGGACGGATTAAACTTGAGTTGAAATTATTTTTCTCAAATATGTTGAAAAACAACAAACCAGATATAATCTTTTGTCTTATTTGCTGAAACCATCAGTTTGTCCAAATGGGGAAAGATGAGCTAGAAGCACTGGCTCCTCCTAGTGATTCCAGTGAGAATCCACAACACTCCACTGTGTAAATTACCAATAAAAAGAGGAGAAATCTGCTAGTCTAACACCTTTCTGCTTTTGGGTGTTTATCTTTGTCTAACTTTAGTTTATTGCCTCTTCATTTACCACTGGCTGCACATAATCTTTAAACTTGCATGCATAGAGTTCCCTGTGTGGGATAAATTGTAGGGCTTGAGGAACGGGTGATTATTGTTTAGGGAGCTGGTCTGTGCGTGTCTGGTGCTGACTGCGAACACTGTGTTTTTGTGTCTGTCCTTGATGGGTTTAAGATGGCCTGCAGTCTTAGAAACAGGGAATGCTGACAATTGTTGTAGTGGTTTTGCAAGCACAGAATTAAAAAAGTAAAAGTGTTAGAAGCCATTTCATTTGTTTTTTGTGGCTGTTTGTGGCTTTCTGTTTTATTTTACTGTTGTTTTTTTAAGCTTCTGTAAGGAAGAGAAAAATGCTTTTTCTGTTCCGTGTTCTGTTGAAAAATTACTTTTTTTTCTAATTTAAACAAATTCTATAAAATAAACTTAAAAATATTTAAGAAAGAAACATCTTGGATGCAACAAACAAATCTTCAAAGTTTATTTCATTGAATTCATTTCAATAAGAAAACAAAAAAGGAATTTCTTGGCAATTTAAAAGTCGAATCAATCAAATTCATATCCAGTTGTGGAAATTAAGTTCTTAACAACAATAACGAAATAAAAATCAGACGGTTTCATTTAAGTTTCACTACATGTAGCCCAATTAGATCAGCATTAACATACAACACAATCAAATTCATGTTATAGAGTAAAAGTTGCCTATAAAGCCCAGTTGTTTGTATTGTGTCACTGACTTTCCATTGATTCTTGAGAAAGAAGCAACTCTCTCAACGGGTGATGCCTGTGGTTACTTGAGTTGTTTGCTCCTTTCGATTTACTCAAGTCTACACTCATTCACAACTTTATTATTTACACCTTTTCAATACTTGATTGGACAGACTTTGACTTCCAAACTGCCAAACATGCCTTACCAGTTTTCATTCATACTGACATAAAACAATCACTCAGCTGACGATCCGCGATGGCAGCAAAAAATCTTTCACACTTTTGGACACCAAGCACAAGTCTGACATGATGGATGCATCCCCTAATGTTTTCTAGGCAAATCTCTGACCTGAACATGTGGGTGTGAGGCTTAAAATTGAGATTCAACAAAGGAAGCAACATTTTTCCAATCTGGAATTGCCAAGTTCTGTTGACCCAGTGTTATCCTCTGCTCCTCTGCCCTTCATCTACTTCAAGTTTCTACATGCTGTGTGTTCACAGATATGTTGCGTACCTTTGTTATAATCAGTAGTTTTTCACGTTAATGTTGCATATCTACTAGTTTGCCCATTCTCCTCTGACTTTAGACATCAACTTTTGCATCCACATGAGTTCTGCTCACTGGATAGTTTGCATTTTCTTGGAACATTGAAACCTGTGAGATTATTTTGTGTAGAAATTCCAGTAGATAAGCATTTTTATTAAAAATTCAAACCAGCTGACAGAGCAGACAACCATGCCAGATTCAAAGCGATTTAAATTCCCTTTCTTCTTCATTTCGATGCACTGTTTGAAGCTCAACAACTTGTTTTCACCTGATGTGCATTACTGAAAATTTGTCTAAAAAACAAATGTACATAATAAAGTGCTGATAAAGTGTATCCTTATTTCACTGTGATATTTTTTACTTATGAGAATCCAAGCACGTTGATCACAACTGTTTTCTGTTAGTGCATTTCAATTCTGAAACGTTTTGGTGTTTCAAACAGTTTTTGTCAGTGTTAGAATCCACCTAGTGCTAGCATTAGCATGGATTCTCCATCTCATTTAGTTAAACCCAGATTAAGTAAAGAGTAAATAAAGAAATTCTCAAAATAAATACAACTCTTAATAAGATTTTAGCTTAACCTTTAAATTCTTTAACTTTTAATGTTACAATGACCTACTCTTGAAAATCTTGCACAATTTGACACCAATAAAGTTATTTCTGTAATTGGACTTAAGGAGTGAAAAGCTCTAATTTAAGGTTAGAACCATCAAATGTTTGGGCAACCCTGAAGCCGCTGCTTGGAAAAGTCGTGAAATTCCCTGAATAAAATATATTTTGAAAGTTTGAGTGAAATACTGTTTTCACTCAGCTAGCTTTTTGCAGGTTGGCTTGTGCTCTTGCATTGATTGCATGTTGCCTCCATTTAAGCCTTCAGAGAGTGGTGGTCTTATTTCAGATCAATGATGTTAAAGAGTCAAGGTTGGCATGTCTTCAGGGTGTGTTTGCATTTATGCCAGAGAAAGAATTGACTCCACGCTACCAGCTAGGTTTAACTTTTGTCCCAGAGAGGAAAAGGCTGTCATCCCACAGAGGCCCGCTGAAGACCGAGGTTGTTTTTTTACCTCCTCACTGCCTGAGAGCACAGAAAGCAGTTGTAATAAATGAATGAATGGATGGAAATTGTGTGTATGGAGCAGAGAGTCTGAAAACATCAATATCAAGTCTTAAAACTGAAAACGGTTTTAAATGTGTTTCAGACAATGATTCCTGTGTTAAATTAAAAATTAAGCAGTACGTTAAATTGTGGATTTTGGCACCGTCCCCAGTAATCTTTCTTCTGGTTTTACTCAGAAACATGCATCGTTCCCCTGGGTTGGCTGAAAGGCAGGCAGACTGAGTTTTTGCTTCCACCTCCAGGAGTAACTCAGGCTAAATATTTCACATGACAGAAAGTTTTAAATTTAATTAATGCATAGGGTTTACCCGAACTCAGCAAGAGTATTAAACTTAATGAAATCATTTAAAAACTTAAAATCAAAGTTAATATTTTCCAAGCAGAAAAACTTTAATGTATTCATTTAAAGTATTCATCCCCCACCAACCTCTTTCTTTTGCCATGTTTCACCCACAAGCATCTATGCAAGAATTTGAAATGGTAGACCGACACGTGTCTTTTTATGGTTTGACCCCCTCCATGCTTCAGATTCTAATAGGATCATTGAAAATAAAAACATTAATTGAAAGTATAATTGTAATTAAAACATAACATAATAACATTACATAATAGAAAGTACATCAGCCCAAAGAATACACCACCAGATTAAACAAAAAATGTAAAAATTGAAGAGCAAATGAAAAAACTGCTATAAAGCTAACACTATATAAAGTAATTGAAGAAATTAAATCTCTGTGGTGGTTTAATTGACATACAGTACATAACTGAACAAATTACATGGATTTTGAATAACAGCCTTTAACTCAACTTGCAGCACACACAAAACATAAAGGTTTTTCTAAAGTTGAAAAAAGAGAGAAAAGCTTTTTTCTTTCGTTTCTTCCAATTAAAGTTGTTGCAATGCAGGGGCCCAAGTGTGAAAAAAATAGTCACACCTTGTAAAAGCAGCATTGTTAATTCAGAGAGTGTAAAACTTGTATTCTTTACACTTCTAAAGTCAACAAACTGATATTTTTAATTGGCACTTGACATCAGGTTTCAATGCAAAGATTTGGGCTACATGATGAAAACTAAAAACTTTTCCACTGAAAAGTATGACAAACATTCTGTTGTTGGGAGTAAAAGAAGTTCCTATTGTGAGCTGGTGTAATGTAGTCTAGTTCAGTGAAACTAAACTTTTAGTTTAACTGAACAAATGCGGTAATGGTGAAGTGAAAAATATGTTCTTTTGAGTATAATTAACAACAAAGTTATGAAGAATAAATTCAGCATGACAATTATTTGCTGCTATGTACAGCCTTGCCTGACATTTACTCTACACCACTTTAAAATTCCTTGACAGTTTAAATAGAAATGCATAATATGCACAGATATATGGGCTGGAGAGATGTTGGATCTGAATGACAACTGGAACAATGTCATTTGGACAGATGAGTCACTTTCCAAAACAAAGCTTTCGTGCTTTACAGGTTGGTTGGATCTATGTCTCTATTGATGGATTATCGTTAATAACCTGTCTCCTTGCTGTCTCAGAGTCTAACCCTATTCATTAGACAAACCCTGGTGGTTCTGCTTAATGTTTTAATGTCACAATGGTAATCCAATGATCTCCGATGTACCATCTGTTGGTCACCATGCGTTAGGTTTAACCTGACATGTTTTGAGTATGAATACACTCTTATTCTCTTTAAATGCTTTCGGTAATACATTCTAACCTCAGTCACATTCTGTCCTTGTCCATTTCCACTCTGCCTCAAGTATGTCCAGGTCGGTTCTGGTCTCTTGACACCCATTTAGAGCTGCCTGTGCAAACAGACGCTATCAGCATATGAAATGTTTTGTCTCGGTTCCATTAGCTGAAACACATTGCTTCCTTGAGATGCAACATGCCTTAGGTTAACAAAACACCAAAGCATGCTGGTGAAGTTGACATGTGTGCAGTCGTTCTGATTGACCACAGACGTTCCTTCTGCTGCCCACAGACCACACATCCAGTGAATCCCAGGAAGGTTTTCATACCAAGGATATTCCAAGCATACAAATATAAATAGTATTGCCTGGTAGACTATTTTATCCACAGGTGGGCTGGACTATTAGGTCATGTTGTTTTTCATTTGCATTAGAATCATTTGCCCTCATTTAACAAACCTGCATTTGGCAAAAATGTGTTGTGCAGTTATTTTGACACTGATTTTAAGATGAATCAACGTGGATTTGAATGCAGGACACACATTAAACTTGTGTCAGTGTGAAGTTGCTCTATACACTGCAGTACAAAATCTTACCATTTTTTATACAGTTTCCTATTGCAAGTACCTTAACACACTTAAAATACAACAAAACTAACTTAAAAGTAATGTTCAACAAGACGTAGGAGTTTGTTTTGAGTTAATAATTCTTGAATATTGAAAAAAAGTACATATATATTTTTAAGCAAATGACAGACTCATCACAGAGTGATTTTAAATCAATGGTTCCTAAGGTCTTAGAATTCATTCTTTCACACAACATAAATAACTTGTCAGCCTTATATTTCAGCTGGAGACTTTACTGCATTGTTACACATCTATACCTAATACAGAGTTTTAATAACATTGTCTCAAAATTAAAAATGTTGATGTAATTAAAGCAGCATTGGGCATTTTATCACGTTTCTTCTTATTTTTAAGACTTCTAAACTGAAAGAGGATTTACTTTCATTTTACCTTGTGCGATTCTGTTACATCTACAGTCCTCAAAAAGCTGAATATTTTCTGTTTTTTGAGAACTACGCACACTAGAGAAGTAAATCATTTTTGTATACTACTGTGAAATATGACACCAAAAAAAACTAATAATAAACAGCAAATTCTGGATTATTGTACTGATGCATGAGTAAGCCAGTTAAAATTTTATGCTAAAAATATATCTGATGAATAAATACTGCTTGTCATGTTGTGCACTGTGTAGATTTTCAGTAAAAAAAAAAAAAGAAAAAAAAGAAAAGATGATGACTAATTGTGCACTTTGTTCCATCACTCTTCATGAAATGGGTTGATCATTCAAAACCTTCTGGCACCAGCAGTGCTGGATAAAATATTTGTTCAGCTGTTGTGCTGCGCTTTCCCTCAATTTCTCATAGCTGCACATGCACAAGATTAATCTAATAAAGAAACAATTAACAATATTCTCTTTGTCAGCAGAGCAACAGCTGGGCTGATCCAGTCAGTAGCTGCTGCTGTGGTATTTGTTAGTCATTTGTTGAGGACAGATTGACTTGGAAACGGCATTTCCCTCATACTGTAAACTCAGGGCCCCCTCATTAGGTCAGAATGTTTTCCACTGCGTAGACGGATGAGGTCAAACTTGTAGTGGATGTTTGGCAGAAAGGAAGGAAAAAAGAGTGGGAGGGTTAAGTGCACCAAAACAGGTGGTCACCAACGTTCTTAATCAACCGTGATGGATTGTACTGGTGCTACTGGTAGTTTATTGTTTACTGTAAGTGTTTAGAATAAATAGTTTACTGTTTCACAATTTCTGTTCCGACTATATTGCTCAACATCGCTTTGAGAACCAACAAGAAAACATGTTTTTACTAATTTGGAATGGACAAAGTTACATTAAAATAGAAAATGTTTTTAACAGTTTTGTTTTATAGCATCTTTGTGCAATTTGACCTCCCATAGTTCTGCTTGTGCAAATATGAATCAGTGATTCAATGTCAGATTGAAGAAAGGAAGGAAGATGGAAGAAATGTAGAAAGCATAAAATAATAAAGCAGTTATAACTATTCTGATAAAGTAGAGACAAAGTGCTTGAGGTCTGACAAAGGTGGAAAATCTTCATGTTGCAGTTTGGCCGCCCATAGACAGATTACTGTTTGCAAATGCACACAATGACAAATAACATGTAAATATGCTGACTTAAACTTTTAAGAGAGTATCATTATCCATAATGAAATGTTAATTGAAGTGTTCGGCTATAATGACCATCATTACTTACAAAGTGAAATAGAGGAAGCTTGCAAGCCAGAGAAGAGCAGCATCATGTTGCACTGCTCTCTTATAGCTGGTGTGCTTCAATAAATGGATGGCGTCATAAGAAAATCACATTATCTAAAGATGTCAAAGTGACATCTCAAGATATCAGCAGGGAAGCTAAAGCTTGGCTGCAGTTGAATCTTCCAAACAATTACCAAAACTGCACTGCCATATTAGTTATAAAGCTATTAAGGCCAAAAAATTATGTTTTGGTGTGTGGTCTTTTCAAAGTCCTGATCTTAATCCTATAGAAAAGCCGTATGCAAATCTGAAAAGATGCGTCAGCAAGGTATCCGACGAATAATACTGAGAAGCCTGTGGTAGGAAACCACAGGCTTCTGTTAAGTTATAAAACTTAACAGGTGATTTTACAATTAAATTAGCAGAAGTATTTGGATTCACTGACATGTTCATGTATAATGACATCACCAGCACATAATGAATTGATGATACTGTCATCAAGGATTAGTAGCAGAATGTGAAATTCTTATATATATTTTTTTATCTCTTTCAACCACATTTATATACTGTAGCATGTTTAGCATAAAACAATGCTAACAGAAACACCATTTGTTGTATTTTATGAGCTTTTTGCTGTCATTTTTGAGCTAATCTTTAAAAGTCTTTTTAGTGAAATCTTATAAATATTCCAACATTGTCACATTTTTCTTAACTGCATAACCTGAAGAAGCTTTTGCTCCACATTCTGATTTCATTTACTTCTTCCTGTAAGCCAGCCTCAACTTTTGTGTCCAAGTAAGCTGCCACACAGTCATTACGAGTGGCTTTTCCAGGTGTTACTGGAATAAATTGTGTTTTCGTTGGACACCACACTGGAACACAAGAGTTCTTTCTGTTACGAATCTTCCAAACATACAACGCGAGTAATGAGCAAAACTGACAAAACACATTCAACATAGCTGTGAGCCGTGCTCCTACACAGTCTCACACAGACAAGCCAAGCATGTCAGATTTATGTGTCTCACACTGGCCACAATCTGTGTTTCCTTCCAACAGCAGAAGCAATTAGTGTTGACATTTGTTTTTGCATCAACATTCCAAAGTTGACAAGTAGTTTCCCCCAAACTGAAAATGCAATAGCCATGTGTGCGCCCGGCCATTTCCCACGCTACCTTTGCTTTCTCGGTTGCCTGCAACATTTAAAATCGATGCACACACCTTTCACACGTTTCTTCAGCCATTTGTGTCATCTCCAAAAAAATAGACTAGAAAACACGGGGTTGCTATGGACCAGGCTGCTGAGGTTGTAGCTTCATGCCCTCTATCCTGCAACATGTATTGAAAAGTGTCAGGCGACTTTAAAAAGTGAGTGCAAAGCCGGCCCTCATACATACTATCATAGAGAGATGATAGTAAGATTTAATTTACTATCATCTATAAATTTTAGAGTATAAATGAACTATACTGTGTCATTTGGTACTTTATTTCTTCTTTTTATGACAACTTATTCAGAATAATGCAAAATGTGACAGCAGAGTTTGCAAACTCTGTGAAAACTCTTACTTATTACAACAAATCCAACCAATGCAATGCCAGAAAAATATCCAAGGGTCTACTAAGGTATTTATCTGCCAAATATACTCCCACATCTATATTTTTGCATGCAATTGGATATTCTGCAGAACCATCTCAAGACATTACTATAAATCTTGCTGAATAAAACACAATTGAGTCCTTGTGCTCGTTGGAAAAGGAGGAAATTTCCCAACAATATATTTTTAAATATATGGCCATTGATTGTTCCCATTTTTTAAATCCAGTATTTGGTTTTACTATAAACAAAAGAAAAAGAAAGTTCTAATTTCAAGTCTTTATACAAGGTTATATACACAGTAGTTGGTAAGTTATTATTATGTATAGCATTCTACACTGCCAGAGTAAACCAATCAGTCTGCAATTATCGGAAGAACTTGTGAGAAATATCTACTTTTAGCAGTTCCCAAGAAAAAGACAAGCAAGACAAAATCCAGATGATACTGTCAAACCCAGAATGTCAAAAAATTTTAATTCTCTTCAAACAATGTTTTCCCCTCCTGCAATCAGGCGCTTGTGGTGACTGGATATATTCTGGGCCCCATTGTGCCTGTGTTATACAGTAGCTGGTGTTTCTTTACTCCCACACGGGACATTGGCAAACATGGGCTGAGAGACACACAGATCGACTCACAGTGGGGGTAAACTGAGCAGATCATCTCTGCTGTCTCTGTGGCACATGAAGAACCCAATGATCTCCTGTGAAATATCATTGATTCAGACTTCATCCCGAGATTGTGTAGGTGTCTGTACGGTGCATGCTCCTGATGCCTTCATGTGGTTTACAGAGGCAAAAATGTCTCTCCGTCAATCATGCAGGTGCGTGTTGTGTTTTTGCAAGTCCCAAATCAAGAGTTGTCGGTCTTCGTGTACAATCTAGATCTGTGGCAGCTTTGTCTGCTGACAGGAGGAACAGTGTGACAAAACAGCAGGGAGATTGGCATCCATCTCACCCCTCCAGGCGCTCCGCTTGACGCTGTACACAGTGCTGGATGCTTTAAATTCCTCACCCAAGAACTGTCTTGCGTGATCTTCCACCAAAGCTTGTTTTGCATTCTGACTGGAAAATTGTCTGAAAGCTGAGCATTTTTATTTTTTATTTTTTTTTTTCAAATTTTTGTTGTTTTCAACTAAGTGAAAGGAACGGTGTGTGAGGATCTGGTTTAGAGAAATGTGAATCTGAATTGCTCTCACTTTGTTTGCACAGACCATTTTTGGGATAAAGTAGTTGAACAAAGCTGAGCAACTACAGGAATTGTGAAAGTCTGTTCTCTGTTACTGATTAGTCCTGTGCCTACTGCGTTACGCACACCCTACCTGTTGGGGAAAAAAATAAAAATAAAACTCAAACAAATCTGAAAGTTGAGCTTCAGATTCTTTTCACATCCAGAAGATCAAGCAGATGGCAAGTGCTTCGCATAAAAAGGCATGAAACTAAATCTGAGCGGCACCTGCATTGCAGGCAACAGGCTTCCAGTGAAAACCAATACGCCTCTTCAAATGTGGCCACAAAACCAGAGTACCAAGAGCCCCCTGACAATGGACAAAAAGGGAGCGATCGAGCCTGGCCTCTCTTTGTTTTGGAGTCGGCATCAATGAGGTCATTGTGGATTTTGTTTTGCAGGAGGGAAAACATCTGTACAGCAATAAGACTGAATGAATGATGTGAACATTCAAAGGTGGATTGTGCTTTCCCCCAACTAGGTGATGGATCTGACAAGCAGTGGAGAAAGTTTATCTGGGATGGAAAGTGCACCAAAATAAAATGAGGGAGTGTCTAAGCAGGAGTAAACTCCAGAAACTAAAGGGTTCAGTGTTTCTGGGAAAGTCATTTTAAGGCTTTGTCATCTCCCCCAAAAAGTCACACTAAGTTCAATTTTCAGTGAGATCACTGCTTTGGCACTGTTGTATAAACACATGATGGTATTCCCAAAACGCTACAAACGCAACAGCCCTGCTACATGGAGCATGGGTGTAAATGCTGTCCAAAATACTGATCCTACTGCACTGTTGATTGGTGTGCCAACTATAATGTAGATACGTCATAAAAATTACATCTGCTGCTTTCCAAGAATTAGTCAGCACTACCCATTGATTTTCTTTCTTGTTAAATGAAACCCCAACTAATAAAATTATTTATTTGAATGTTCAGTGATGTGCAGCTCACAGAAGCAAAGAGCCAACTACTTAAATTGTTGAATAATATTTGGTACCCTTTGTCAGATCTTGTTGCTTTATTGTCGATTTTACTATAGAGCCATTTATGTTGCAGCACTTTGTTAGATTTTAATTTGCAATAAAATACTCTTTTTGAATTCATTGACTTGACTGCTTGCTTCACTTCTATGTCATTACCATATTCTTGCATTTCAGGTATATTTATTTAAATGTATGTAAGATGCAGAAACAAACACAGCAATTGCTTCCCTTTGTGATGATTTACATCAATAACTTTGATAATTGCTTAACATCCATTAGGTCCAGTCAAGCTGTGAAATGTTTTCAGGATCTCAGTAATTTGAATTATATAAGCAAAACTCTGCGACAGACTGGCGACCTGTCCAGGGTGAACCGAAACGCAGCTGGAGATAGGCACCAGCACCTCCCGACCCCGTTAGGGAGAAGGGTGACGGAAAATGGATGGATGGATGGATAAGCAAAACTATAAGTTGTTTCATTTATGAAGAACTATGAACTTGATCTCAAATAATCATTTCAACATATTTTGAATTTAAACCCGAGCCAGGTTTAACCTATAACATGTATTTATCTGTGCCAAAATGCTCACATCTGTGGCATTTTTTTTCACTACCTCATAATTAATTTATTTGTGTTTTGCTTGCAGCCAGGAAGGTTGCATGTCAATTTTGAATCCGTCCTCCTTGGCCACTCCCTGACACCCAGTCTAAGTCCTCTTTAGAGCAGAGTACCTTCAGGCCTTAGTCCTTATTGTGTCGACAGATTTGCAAAAGACACAGTCCCATATGCCTCATTGTGTGCAGGATAAGACCTGCCTCCATTCAGACAGAAGTCTGAAAGTAACCCCTTGGCTGCCTCTCCACCATTGAAGGCAAACTGATTAGAGTCAGTTGGCTGTATTCTCAGGGGTGATTAGCATTCGTGCTCCACTCGTGCGGCTTTGACAGTTATTGAGGCTGTCCGGTTTGAGTGCCGTCTGCACGGCTGCTTCGTCACCTCTCTGACCATGAATGAAAATAATGAAGACTAATGAGCCTGTATGAACATAAAGAATGCCATGAATTTTTGTGTCATAAATGGGCTTTTGACTTCACATTTCAGTGCAATTGGTTCGATACGAATGTGGCAGAGAGACTGTATTTATATGCATTTCCATGTATATTTGCCTAGCATTTGAAGAAAAATGCTCTATAGAATTGTTCTTAACGTTGCCAGTACTTCATTTATGAAGCCAAATTCAACTCAGTGAAAGTCAAATTAGTTAGTATGACTTTTGGAGTAAAACAATGTTTACAAATTATCATTATTTCTTTAAATCCATGTCATTAATAGGTACATCAGGATTTATATATTGGTACAAATGCATCTGACACACAATACATGGTATGTATAAAAGTCAATTAAGAGACCTAATTTTACTAATTGTTACAGATTATTTAGACACAGAAAAATATGCTCAACCCATCAATATGCAAAAAATAAAATGGTTTATTTTTAATTAGATATGCTAAACTTAGAAAAAGAAAACATGGTTGAATGCATTAATATAGTTTCATAAGCCAATGTTTCATAAACCAGTTTGGAAATGAATCCATTTATTTCTGTAGCTGTGGATGAATGTCATTAAATGATAAACTGACAAAGGCTATTAACTAAAAACCCATTAACAACAATAAGCAACTAATTAAAAGACAATATTGCTTTCACTGAATGCAAAAGTTTCAATAACACACTAATTATCTAAATGAGGATCCCACAGCTCATTGTACTGCTATGACTTCCATTTTCCCTGGATCTGTGTTGGCTGATAATGCGGATCCAGTGGCCTCTGGCAGGACTGAAGGCATAATGAATCATGGTCCTCCAGAGGATAGGCCAATGGATGTTACACTGCCGATCTTCATTAGGACCCATCCAGCTCAAACATCTGTCACTGGAGTGCTTGGCACTGTCCCCTGGCAATTAGTGAGCTCCCTGCAACAGGTTGTGCTGGAAGATAAACAGAACCCGAGCAGAGCTGAAGGCATGCAAGGAGCAGTTCTCACTGAGCACAGAGATGACAGGAGTTGGAGCAAACAGAGCAGTTAGGAATACACAGACAAGCCCACAGCCTCAAACAGATATTATTCAATTTGCCATTAAAATATACATATGAATTAGGAGGAAGACTCATACGGAAGAGATGCTTTGATTTAATTCAGTTCTGTTCCGATTATGCATATAAATTGATGTTAATTCACAGCAACTGTTTTCCATCAAGGTTCTTTATAAATTGACACCCAGTTAAAATTTGGTCCAAATTGCTTGCAACATTTGTTACATTTTCAGCTGCAGCAATTCACTTTCATACCAAACTGTCAAAACGATCCAAACTAATTGAAAAACCTGTTCCCCTCCTCGCCTGTGGTGGCGCTGCACCAAGAACCACTGCAGGAAATGACATATTGTAAGATTTCTCTTTTTGTCCCTGGTAAACGACCACAAGCCATTTCTCCTGCTCGCGCTAGACTCACGTTGGTTTTGGTTGTATTGTCCCCGTATGCTTTGTGATATTGTCCGTTTCCTGCTTTTGAACCGGTCTACGGTCCGCTTACATATACATGTGCATTCGAACTGCACCACAGTTCACTTTAATAGAACTGCGGCGCAGGCGCTTGCCACGGCAACGGGTGTGCTTAGCGATAAAGAAAGAGTAAAAAGGTGCGAGTGGTTTTGAGTTGATAACCTGTTTGGGTTATTTTATCTTTGTTTACCTTCGCTGTGGCTCATCACAGCCACTGGAGTTTCTGAACGTTCAATAAACTACAAACTTGGACTAATTACCTCGTTCGTTTGAAGTAAACGTCACAACAAACATCAAATAGGACAAATATATATGATTAAGTTTTAACAAACAAACGGCTTCTACCACGCTAATTATGCGAAATTAAATTAATTATATCCCAAATTCAGAAGATTTGGGATACACCTCTGCAGAGCTCTTTGGTTCCTCCTGTCAGTCTGTAGTTTCTCATCAAACCAAATTTTAGATCTACCAGAACTGACTGACACCTGCTGACTTCAGGTTTGCAACCAGCTTCTGACTGAGAAACCAGTAACATCCTCCCAGTGTCAGAATCTCACTGAGGAAGAAACTGCATTAGGTTTTCTATCACTTTATCATTTCTACACAAATATACAAACTGATGTATATTTGTGTAGAAAATGAGCCAACAGGGTTTAATTTACAATTTTTATGTCTTTGTGTCATGAGGTAGATCTCAGCCGGCTGGTGAGAGAAAAAGTTGATCTTGGTCTCAAAAGCATGAGCATGGGTGCTCAAAAGTTTGTTAAAAGTTTGAGCTTTTAACCCAAACTTTAAAGCATGGAAAGGAACAGCTCCCTTTGAAAAACCTCCAGCAGAACCAGGCTCCATTTAAGAGACCAACTGTGCACCATGTTAAACATGTGTGTTGTACAGTCTACTAACGCAGAAAGAGTCGTGACGTTATAATAAAGAACACTTTGAACTTACATTGATATTTTTCAAATAAAACTAAATGAATAAGAAAATAAGCACATAGCACAACTTCTAAGTCCTTGATTAAACTATAAGTATAAGTGAAGCAAAGAAGCAAGTAATAGATTCTATGTTCTCACCTGTATTCTCTATAAAGTATTGACAAGTTTTTGCAGTCAGAGTCTCTGAGTTTCAGTGTATGGTGTTATTCAAAGCTGAAAGTGAGGGTGCAGAGAACAGGATGTTTAGAGCTGTTGCTGCAGCTAACTCTTGAACTGAATAAATAGTTTTGCAGGTGCTGACTGACCGATCAGACGGACTGTCAGGCAAAATCTATTTGCTTTTATTTATCAGAACCGGTTTAGGTTCAGGACTACTTCATCATGGAATACCATTCTAAAAGTTAATTTTGTAATGTCATCATATTTAGCTAAATTAGAAATATTGGTAGGTTAGCATTCACTCAAAAATGTTGCAGGTAAGAACTGAGTTAATTCATTTATCACTTAAATATGTGTTCTGTTTTAGGTTCGGGGTCTTTTGAATGCTTTCTGAGAGCAGTGAGGATTTAACCATTTAGTGCAACCTTTCACCCCCATACTCTGTTCAGGATCCCTTCCACGTCTCCTCCTCCCCCCGTCTTTCAGACTGCAGTGCACAAAGAGGCTCTGGAGCGAGACCAGAGGGCAGCTAAAGACCAGAAATCTTCACCAAATACCCCCACCAGCCCACTCCTGAAACATACAATGAAGCACACATAGAGACACTTAAAGGGGAAAAAAAACTTTTAACAAGCCTACATAGATTTCCACATACCTGAGCTGAGAGTAAAACAGACGTCAGAATCAACCTGGGAGGCTGCAGCTCCGCCAGCTCCCCTAATGGGTGTCATCTCCAGGTCGCAAATATGTTGAGTGTGTGTGTGTGTGTTTTCAATGAGTGCAGACTAGAAAACCAATCTATGCATCACCAAATGCCTCTGTAACAATAATTCAACAATCCCGTTGAAGGTCAAATTAATGTTTTATTTGAAAAAACTAAGGGGTTCTATTGCTTCATGTCACACTAACAAATAAATGTGATAAATGTTTTAACTAGAGAGAGAGAAATATTATGAATAATTCCTTCATTCAGATGAGAGGTAGAGTCAGAAGTCTTCATAAATATGTTACTTTAATTTGAAAGGTGATTGTCAAGCCTTAAACAAAGGAGGCAGAGGGAAATTACTCTTCTTTTGCAGTAAATATAAGATTTAATGTAATAATCACATGATAATTGGTTTTCTTAGATAAGACATTAAGACTATTATTTTCTAGCTAGAAAATAATAACATAAAAACCAGCAATGCAGGATGAAAAGTGTTGATGTTCATACAGAACTACTTGCATAAACTTTCTAGTATCTGATTGCAGATATGAGAAATATTTGAAAGGTTGGAATCAAGCAGGAAAGCAAAAAAGGGAGGAAAAATATATTTATTTTCATGCATCACTTTTTCATAGTATTTTGCATACTTTAATAATGTTGAAAAAATGTTTGATAACTAATAAAAAAAAAAATTTTGGAACACAATTTTTAAAATTAGTAATCCATCTTCATGTTTCGGTTTGCTTATTCTTTGACATTGGAATCCTGAACACAGCTGCCAATTGTCCCACATTTAATCGGTGATGAGCTCAGCAAGTCATAAACAGCTTGCACATCTGTCTCCCTCAGTTTGACATCTCTGTATAAAAACTAACGCTGCGCACACAGGAAGCCTTGGTCTCAAATAAACAAAGCAGAGAATGATGGGAGATCCTTATCGAGATGTGCAGAGTTTTACACAAGGAAGAGACAAATGCAAACAACAAAATGCCACACGGTTTAGCAGAGGCAGACAAGCAGACACATGCCTTGACCTCCTCGTCCCCGCTTAAAAAATAATCAGCTGTGGAATCTGCAAGACAAATCTTGGCGTTCCCCCGAGCTTTTATTTTCCAATCTGCTTGATAAATCGGTCAACGAAGGAAACCATTTGACACTGGTGAAAACTAAATTAAGATAGGCAGCAGACGCTGAGATTCAAGAGATTATCTCTAAAAAAATATTTGGCATTCAGGGGTGCTGAAGTGGGAAGAGGAGCCACATCACCTGTGCAGCTTAAGACGTACAAAAGTCATATTAAGAAGGAAATAAAACTTTCCGAATCAAACAAAAATGAATAAAGATTGAAGAATGCACATATTTATATGCATGCAGTAATGTGGCCTCTTGCTGCCTGCAAGATAATGAGCAGTTACTCTAGCCCTTTGTATAATTTAGGCTGGTAGTTTGTTATTGTATGACTGTGATTATGAATAACACAAAGGGTCGCTCCTGGAGGAGTTTAGTCTATGCCTTTCTTTCCAGCACAGTGCCAGGCAGACACCCAGATCCCACTGATTGAGTGGGACACAGGAAGCCAGCATGTAAACAGAGATGAAGGCAAGCAGCATACTGTTGGGGCTCAGGCTCGTTTCATATGCCATGCTGTCCTTTGTGTGCTTTCTTATAATTTTTATAATGTCACATGTTGCACTGAGAAAAGAGAAAAGCGATGAATTGATAGTGGTGGTGAAATAGTTTGGGCCTGTCGTATTTTAAGATTCACTGAGATTGATAAAAAGTTCAAATTTGGTCATGTTTGGAGAGGATCATTTGTGCAGTTCAAAAGTTTAAACCATCTATATTTTCCTAAACAGCTTCACATTTCAATTTGACCTCTTATCAGTAGTTCTTTAGGTGGTAATTCAATGTTGTTCTTTGGATTTTGTCCGTTTTTTTCTCCTCAAGTCATTCCTAGTCCTTGCAGATGACTATAACAGCACAATCTGCAGAGCTTACTTTAAAATGAAAAAAAAACAAACAAAACAACTACAAATAGGGTACCTATGTATTTCTATCAAACCAATACAATTTGCATAAGCATGACACTTGACTTTAAGGAAAAAATAGGGAAAAGTACAAATCTGCCCAAAAAAAGTTCCCAAATAAATAAATTAAAATAAAATTATCTTCAGAAAATCTGAAGAGTTATTGATAAATGTGAATTGTGTGTCTAAGTTTTTGGATATCAAAAATCTAACATAGACTGAAAATACTGCTAACAAACTACTGATTACTGAGATAGACCTTGCAGCCCCAATGTTGCAGAAATTCCCTCTGCTAAACTGTTTTCAGAAGCCAAGGAGCAAATGAATGAATTCCTATATGTCAAACCCTCCGTTTCCTGTGTGTTCCTCCTCCAGTCAGTTTGAGACCCCTGCGTTTCTTAACGCCAAACCATCTCCTCTCCCAGCCCAAAAATATTTTATTTAGGTTCACTCAAGCGCACCCGACTGACTTATGTGAGGAATCCGGTGGGCTGTTTGATTCAGGAAGCTAAGGAGATCAGCAGGGAGAATTAGGGGGTAACATATACAAACTCGTATCCCTAGCAGGGTATGCACTTAACAGACAACACCTATATCCACACATATAGGCCAAACCACAACTACCTACACAATAATGGACTTATATTTACACAAATGCAAACATGGAGTGGAAAACATTCCTCACAAAACAGTCTTTCACACTTACGGAAGAAAGTCAATCGCAAATGGCGGAGCACTCTCACAAAGTACGAGCTTATGAGACTTGACGAAGACACGTGTTCTGTCAGAAGTTCAGCTCCGGTATCATTTCCTTCCTGAGGCCCAGTGCAAACATTACAGAACTGCTGGCTCATTTACTGCATGGCAGGAGTGCTAACAAGGTGGCCAGGTCGATGGTAGAAAACCTATAGATGCAGGAAATGAATAAGATAACTGCAACGCAGGCAGAGAGACCGGACATGCTCCCAGAAACCCACGAAGACACAACATGGTGTCATAAGATCCTAAAACATGCAAAGACATCCACGCACATGGGTGCAGCGAAAAAGCCCCAAGAGGAAGATGGAGAGATTAGTTTATCATCGGTGCTGATGACAGATCCTGCTGATGTGTAACCACAAACCAAACAACCATCAATCTCTTCACTGCAGGAAAAGCGTGACGGAGGAGGGGACGCTGAAGACTTTTACATGTGACGTTCCAAACACTCTGGATTATTTAGTTTGAGTAAGACAGAGCGAGAGAATGCAGTCTTGGCTAGAAACATATTAGTAATTTAATTCATCAGGACAAAGGGCAGCTGTGGTCCCTCTGCAGTGCAAAATAGAGGAAATTATGCTGGTTTCTTCATAATCAAGTTTATTTTTTGTATTTTGCAAAGGAGTACAGTTGGAGTCAATAGTATCTGATCAGACTGGTTTTGTGGTTGTGAATCTTTCAGAAAACATGTCTACCTGAATTTGACTGTTTTTAACTATCCACAGATTTGGTAGCTGGTATGAAGTGCTTAGAAATCTTCATTTCCATTTGAACATCCCATAAGTAAACTGTGTTCACAGGGGATGCAAGCAGAATCTCCCTGCTTGAATTATTCCATAGCCACTTGACATCCAATGATTTAGTCATTTTCTCAAACCCTTTTAAATCACATTGAAGAAATTTGTTTACAGCATCTAACAGGAGGTTATTAATATTTCAAACTCAATACCAAGAAAACAACATAATATTCTGTAATATAGTGTCCTAATGGCTTGTTCTAGTACAAAACTAATAAACAGTAGAGAAGTCAGTAGCCACACAGATAAAAAAAAGAAATACAAACCTAAAAGTAATGTTCTGGAGTCGTCAGAGGAAGCTGGAGTACCAGGAGAGAATCCACACGGTTGGGGAGGATATGCAATCTTCATGCAGGAAGATCCAGGATTAGAACTCAAGATATTCATGCTGCAAGGCAACAGTTCAACCAATGTCACCATTATTCACTTTGAAGGATTCATTTTCGTAGCAAAACAGCAGAGAAGTGTTATTATATTGGATGAAGATTTTACCTCAGATTGTGTTGCTTAGCAGATTAGAGACTGCTTTCAAATTTCTTCATTATTGCACTGTGAAATTAGATTTGTGCAGGGAATGCTTGCATCACCTGCAAAGAAGAAAAGACATTAGTATCTATTCAAAATGTCCGGTCGAACGAGAACAGCATATTTTTCCTAGCAGATAGCGAACAAAATAAGAAACCCACTAGCAAAACTGCAACACAAATGGGAAATACAACATATTACATTTCAGATACAGACGTTATATATAGCAGTCGCCATCTTCCGGTAAAAAACTCACAAGGAATTCACTCACAAGCAGCAGTCATAACATAAAACGAACATTTAAAAACCAACAAAAACGAAGTTCATGCTAACCACCGCTAGCCTCGTGCTAGCGATTAGCATTGTTAGCACAATTTTAAAACTCAAAATAAGTTCCTTCAGACACTATAACATAACACAGACTCGTACAAAGCAACTAAAACTAACTGACTATGTTGATACTCACTGTTAGTTCAGCTTTAAGACTCAGACAACTGATTTTTATAGCATGAGCTGCACATTGAACAGGTCTGGCTGCTAAACCTACAGTAACTGAAAACCACCACAAGGGGGCAACAGTACTCACAAACTGACAAGCGTCATGAGAAAAGTAATTTAAGATGTAAGGGATTTAAAAGGCACTTAGCATACAAGTAGCACATGTGACAACTCAATCAACTGGTCAGTAATATCACTCAATTACAGCTTTGGAGTTTTACTAAGAAATTTTCCACAACATCAGAATATTTCACACCCATTGCTCTCACATGTACATGTATGTGGACTTGGAACTGTAATGAATCCATTGTGTTATTCAGAGGATGAACATTGGTGGGGAGAAGGAGTGTAGATAGTTCCTGCAGTGCAGAAGTAACTTGTGGCTGGCTAATGGCTCTGCAGCACATTGTCTTATGTGTGTCCTCACTGAGTCGACACCATTAGCTTGGTATGTTTCTTTAATATGTCATGCAACTATGTTCCACACATCATTCAAGTTTCTCTTCATCTCAATAGAAAACTCCAAAAATAAGCCTCCCTGTAGTCTATGGAGCCAACAATCAAAAACTTCAGGAAGACTGAAGTCCAAAAACTATAGATTCATATTAGATCATTGTGAAAATATGCGGAGAATTTGATCCAGTAGATGCATGCCTTCCATATGTCACCCTGTACATGTTTCGTGTATGCAGTCCACTGTGTGTGTCCGGCCGCAGCAACAGACGGCCTAATATTACGAGAACAGGCTGTGAGGAAGGAGAAACCTCCCAACACGTCGCTGTGCTGAAAGCAACTCCTCAGCAAACGGCAGCTGTTTGCATTTTCTGCGTATTGGATGTCGAGCGGTGGCTACTCCTCATTTGCCCTGTGCATTATTAACAGATGGATTTCCCACTCAGCTCTGATATTGGGAAATGGGAGAAATGTGACATGCACTGTGAGCACAAACATGCACATATGCAAACACTCTTACACTTTATCTTCTGCACAGCTGCCTTTGAGGCTCAATAATTGAGCGTGTGCAGATATTTATTGTTTGCGTCTCTGTCAAGACAGATGACAGTATGTCAGTCTTTTCTACATGAGGGTGTATAATAGGAGTGAATGAGGCTGTGTCTCCCAGCAACTCTTCATGTGTGGGCCGGCTATGTGGTAGGAATTCCCCTTTGACCCCACACTGCTGCTCTGGAACCTTTATTCACATGGGATGATTTGATTACCAGTTAATGCATGACCATCAGCAATGGATATTTAGTAAGTAAAAAAAATATTTTTATTTTGTTTCAGTGGAAATTCTCTGAGGAAAATGGTTATTTTAAAATGTTTTATTCCCTCCTTGATGCAAAACAGGGCATGCTTTAATTTAGGACCATTCTATTAAAGTATTTGACATCAAAATAAAGCAAATGCAGAATCTGGCCAACAATTTCAATAAAGAGTAGTTCTGTTCAGTCATATATATATTTCCTTTTTTAATTGTCCATTATTGAAGTGAACAGGTCCAATTCTCACTCCACTCTTTGCTTTTCAAAAGTTTAACATGGCACATAGTTCATGCCAGGATGTTACTCATCACGCACTTTGCTTCACCCTTCGTTTGTACCCTCTCACGCTCTTTTATACCTGGGTATGTAAACATAACTAAGCACTTCCTTCATGTTGCCATTCCTGAATTGGATACTCATTGAAAAGGACATAAACCAGGTTATTTCCTGTGCACCTCAAGTAGCTCAAGATGGAACAGGAACTATACAAAGGCAAAGGTTTATCCTAAGTGTCTCCTGCCATCCAATGATGCATTCGTTAACTCAGCCAACCATCAAAAGTCTCAGACATTGGAACAGAGCACTTAGTGCAACACTTTCCGCTTCTTCTCCTAAAACAAACAGCTCTGGCAGAAGAAGAGGATCATGATGGAAATGAGTGTCTCATTGTCCTGATGCCAACATTTGGGGCCTTTTAAAGTTGAGAGACAATGTTCGGTTAGTTTTGTCTTGTCTCAGCAAACTCTTCTTACCATCAGTTGAAATATGATGCCACTGGTACAACAAAACAGGTGCAGCAGAGGATACCTTTCATAAAGAGATTGAAAGATTTGATTTTGAAAAAATACACTTGAAAAATGTTGCAGAGGATCTATGTAGTGTTAATATTATCTCTTCTGACCATTCTAATGTCAAGCATATTCTTGCACTTGTTTGTTACTGAGTTACAATGGGCCTCCTGACCTTTTTTTGTTAGGTTAGTGGCTTTTTTGTTATGATCATCCCTTGTTTTGTAAACATACATATATATATATAGGTTCTATATAAAATGCATTTCATATAGAGCCAATCTCAATAAAAACATGTGTTGTGTTGCTTGCTGCTGTCTTCTTGATATGCATTTTTTCTACTTCTCCGTACAAAGAAGCCAGACTGCTTCATTGAAAGATACCTCAGAAAGGAGACTCTCATCTATTTTGCTGTTCAGTATGAGGTCTGAGAGGTCACTGCTGGATTCTCTACAATCACACTCCTTATGAATCCTCCAAGAGATTCAAACTAATCAGTCTGGAGCTACAGGACCTGATGGAAAACCCACCAGATCAGCAAGAAAATCATTTTTCAGCTCTGGGGGGGTAATGATAGCTTCATGGTAAGATGATGGAGTCTATTTTAGATGGATTTAGTCCTGCTGGTTAAATCATGTTGAGCCTTCTGTTAGGTCTACATGGAATATGCTGCTGGGTATATAGCAAGCACACAGAAATTGGAAATCCAGCTTTAAATATATACTAAATGCATATTTGCTTTATCTAGTGTCATGTTTCCCAAGGGGGAGGCAGCCCAATTTAAATTTAGCCACAAATACTATGAACATCAGTGTGAAGCATGGAGGCATAACAAAATGGTTTGAGGAAATGAGAACTGAAGATGATATGCCAACAGTTTGAAGCTAATCAATTGGTATGTGGAATTACAAATGCTTACTAATACAGTGCAACAACTATGAGATAATTTAGACAATTTAGAGACTCTATGCCACAAATTTTCAATTTTGCTAACTCTCCTACCTTTATCTTATTTGGTTTGTTATATTTTAATTTAAAACCTTTCAAGATAATGGAAAAAACTAATAAAGAAACCTCACTGTACTAATCAAAATGACAAGCTACTTTTACCAAGCAGGAATTGACACTAGCCTCTGAGAGTTCACACATAATAAATACAGATATAGTTTCTGACATCTGTTGTGGAGTTTGGCTCTGAAATCCTGCGTGTTAAGTGTCCAGCTGACAATAATGCCTGAGCCTCGGACGTGCTCTGTGGTGGTGACAGAGATGTGCCCGGCATGGTGCAGTCGGCCCCTGCCCTGGCGCCACCGCTCACATAGACACTCGTCTTCATGCCACAGACCATTTGTCGAAAGGAGGGTATGATTTGGCTGCTTCTCAGGACAGCTCGAGGTCTGCTGGCACCAGACCCCAAAATGCCAAACCACAATGATGCTGGTGCCAGGCCCAGGCTGATATTTAGTTACTTATTATGCTGGCATTGTTGGTGTTTCGCCAACAAGCCGCAAGAGATCAGATCTTCTCAAAACTTTAGTTACATCGTCTCTGGGTTTCAGTTTTAGGATTTGAACCATTTTTAGCTTTAAATACTCTAATTAAGTTTGATTACTATGTTCCCCAGTTTTGTTTCTGTAATTTGTTCCCTTGTTTTCTTTTTTATGTCATCTTCTCAGTGTTGACCCTTGAAACTGACTGTGCTGCATGCTTTGGATGTTTTCCTACTCTAACACACTGATTCAGAAGACTGAATTACCTCATCAACATGCCACAAAGTTGAAGGGAACCTGTTATTGATCACAGAATTTAGTGAAGCATAACTTCACCAAATTCACACAGCACAGCAGAGAAAGACATACAAATAGATTGCTTTATACAAAGGGAGACGAGGTATGTACTGAAAATGTATTGGTGTTTAGATTATGGACTGTTTGTTGCAGCTGCAAATTGTGTTCTTGTTGGCTGAAACCATAGAAACCTGTTACAATAACTTACTTGAAGCTTTACAAGGCAGTCCAGTGTGGATGTAATTAAATTGTAATCATAGAATGAGGAAAGTGTGTTAAGCCCAGACGTTTCTGTATTGACCAAACCACAAAGGTGTGAGTCAGCATCACAAAATGGATTCTCAGTCTTTATTGTCGTCTTCTTCCCAAATGGTCACATCCAGGACATCTAACATAGTGACCTCAGTTTTTCAAAATAATTAGGATCCCATCTCATTGAAACCCAAGGATCATACAAAACATACCAGATTTTTATGTTTGAAAACAGCCTCATAAATGATCTCACCTTAAGAATTATCTCACCTGAAGAATCATTTGTTCTTCAGGTTTGAGATTTTGAGGCGTTAACCAGCACAGTTTTATTTTGGAGTTTTTCTTTTAATGCAGCTTCGATTCACCTTTTCATTCATGACATGAATTGTTTTGTACCACATTTTTAAGTGCTACATTTTACAGATTTGATGCCTTCAGTGCCAATGTGGCATTATATACAGAGGTTTCCTTTACATTCTCTGTCAGACCAAAGGTTTGAGATTGTGTGCTAGTAAAACATTGTTCTTCTTAATTTTACACTTAACAAGTTCCCATTAAGACTATGAACATCTAAGGCAATAACATTCAAGAAAAAAACTAAAATATTGATGCTTTATGTGATGTAAAGTTGAGATAAATACCTTTTCTTTTCTGTGCAACAGCATTGTCACGGTCCTAAAACACACATTCGTTCTCCCTTCCTTGTGTTTCTCAGCAGTAAGCTTAGAAGCTGCTGGCTGTGCCTGGCATTGAAAATCAGACTCATGTTGGAAGCTGGACCTGTGTGGAGATTAAGAGGAGACAAGAGGAGGTGAAGATGACATGTGTGGGTGCATGAGATCCAGCAGAGCCCTGAGGCAGGCTACATTATCTATTTCCATGCTAATACCCTTTTACATATGGTATTACTCCATAGTAAGCCAGTAAAAGGATTACCAACTGATCTCTGCACTGTTGCTTCCACCACACAGTGTATCAGAGCAGAAAACCTGAGGAAATATCCTCTCAGCACAATTCAGGTAAAGAATATTACGAATGATCCAATATTAGTGTTGCAATTTCAGATTTTTGAAGTAAAAATGCTACGTTAGCAATCTAAAGCTCATTTCCCAACATGCTTGTGTAAAGAGTGGATGAGCTGATTTATTTTCAGTTCATATTGCTTGTTTGTTATTTCCTACACCGTTGTGAGCTGACGTTAAGATGCAGCTTAACGTCAGCTTACATATAATGCAAATGCACAATTTGCATATAATTCTGCAAATTGTGCAGAATTATATGTAAGCAAGTTAATCAAATAAAATAAATGTGCTGGGATCAATTTTCTTAACTACCTAATGTTTAGACACAGTGTTTATACTAGAAAAAAGGGCTATTAATATTGTGGTATTCAGTTTTAAAACAACAAATTAGTTTGAATAATCTTATTTATTCAATCTCTGAGGCTTTTGTGAGTGGATTTGCAGTGATGGTTCAGGATATGATGCAAGTGTAATGCATATGCTACTAAATAACATTATAAAGACGGAAGAAAATGTTGCATGATCAATGAACCCATTGCCATCGCTGCTTGGCGGAAGAAGGGGCGTCGCTGTTGGTTTGGTGTCTTTTTTGTTGCTTCCAGATGAAGACTCAGAAACTCAGAAACAGAAATTACCTTCTATTGTTCTACTGCCACACAACATCCAGCTACACATTCAACTCAAGCAATAAGCTTTGTATTTTTTCCGTTCATAACCAATGATGGCATAGTTACTTTGATCGGATTACTGATTACTCCTTGAAAAAGTAACTCAGTTACATCACTGACTACTTGATTTGGAAAGTAACTAAGTTACATTAAAAGTAACTTTCTTAGTTACTTTCAGCAGCTGCTAACAACACTGCAACTGTGACCAAATCACATTGGTCTTTGCCAAGACTTAATTGTATTGATTGTAAGCTATTTTATAATGGAAACATCAACAATGTATCGCCACTCATAAGGCTGAACTGAAGAGGAAATTTTTAATGGTTAAAACAGTACAAAAAAAGTCATGTGTGTTTATTTAGCATTGATTGCTTTTATAATTTTATTGTATTGTTTGTTTTTGTTTTTTATATATTTGACATCACAATGTATATTCCGGTGGTAAATCATTTAACCTAAAGTGGTTTTACATCTTTCTTGTACATTTTTATTGTTATGCATACTATGCATATTTCACAATGTTTTTATTACTTTTAAATAAAGTGTGATGACCAGAGAGTGTGTGATTTTCTGTGTGGTATTATTGGCTAAAAAACAAGTAAATTTGCAAGGGAAACAAAATGTTCATGTTCATATTGCTTAGTATGAAACTTTTCTCTCAGAAACCCAAGGAAGCAGAACAGGACAGCAGAAAGGACAGATTTGGTCTGTATGAAAGCCAAAGTCTTGTCACAATGCGCCCTCTGGTGGTTGAAAGCAAGTTTCATTGACAAATTCTGCACACCCACATATCATCTGCACACACATTAAATTTGAAGAATACCATTCCTACATTACAAAAAAACTGTCAAGCAGATGACAAACTCTGCAGTAAAGTGTGTAAATAGTTGATTTGTTTCCTAAAAAAACAAGAAAGTTAATGAAAGACAGATCTGTTCTGCTGAAGACATTAAACAGAAAGGGAAATGGTGAGATCTGAATCTATGAGTTTTGTAGCCCTGAAGGGAAAACTTTTATGGTGATTAATTTTACAGGGCAAGAGCTGGAGGCTCAATTATCACCCTCCCAGAGGAAGATGTGACTGCTGACAGGCTCAAGGGGTGAATAAATGTCAGGGTAGCCTGCTGCTCTGAGGGGTCAGTTAAGGGCGAGACTCTGAAAACTAGCTAAAAACTAAAAAGTGACAGGCTTATGAGCATGGCTGTCAAATGTAACCCATACATTGAGGATTAGGTTGCTATCCAGCTGCTTTGTTTTAGTATGAGCGGAAACCACCAACGCCAACGTTCACGTATCTGTTGTCTTCCTAATGATCCTCATAAAATACGAAAAACCACTTTAAAATGAAAACTAAAATTACATTCTTTGACATGCTTTAGCACTCCAACAGATTCATTTCAGCCTTTTCACACAAACAGTCTGGATGATTGCTGCAACATAGTATGTTTACTCAGCTTCCTGTTCATGATGGAGCAATCCACAAAGGCGGAGTCGTCCCAGCATCTCTTCAGATGGGAGGATTCCAACATACTGGGAAATACACAGACTGAAGAGATGCATCCTGCAGGACTCCCATAGAGCTGTCCACATTCTCAGATATTTTTTTCAGTCTGTGTATCAGGTAGTCAATAATCCATGTGGCTAAGAGGATATTCATCTTTTTTTCTGAGGGCTTTCCACATAGTGTTGAAGGCTGAAAAGCTTTACAACCTCAGGAGGAAACTGAGGAACATGATCCTCACAGTTGCTGACTTCGTAGTGAGACAGGAAAGTGTTTTTTATTTTTATTTTTAGTGTAACTTGCCAGGATATGATCTGATGAGGTCACAAATACTGAAACTAAAGCGTCTATCTGAACTCACTAAATACTGTAAATGTTCTTATAAAGAAGTGTTTCTGCCACACAGTTTTTTCTTACTTTTGCAGACATCTGTTATGACGAAACATCTTCATTAGAGTTTGCTAGATCACATTGTTGTATTAAATAATAAGCATTTACAAATATACTATTGCTAGAGATTTTTATATCAGGATGCATACTGTATATAATTAGACATTATTTATTGAATTCCTTGCAACTCTTATATTAAAAATATTTTGGACACTTCTCACTTTGACATAATATCAGCTATCATAATAGTATCAGCAGATTATCAGATAGATCAAACTGTACTGGATAGGATTCACTATTAGAAAGGGGAAAAATACAAATAAATGTATTTGCTCATATTTAAGCAGTTAAAAAGATATAAAAGAACATATTTACTGTAAATGGCACTAAGAACCTGCAGGGGAAAGACATTCTTTTAAACTTTACAGCAGGGCAAGAGCCCAGGCAGGCATTTTTTCTCCAAATTTCCGTGCTTACATCCTGTAATTATTGTAAGCATGATTACTGTATATGGATTATTTTAGCCTGCTAAAATGATGGTCTTATATGGCCTTTCAAACTTACTGTTTGCTTACTTACGCATAGATTTGATTTGTTTCAACAAAGCATCAAAAAAGTGTTTACCAACGTTTTTTTAACCCAAGACAATTTTTTTTATCTTGCTCTTTTACAGCAAAATAAATATCCTCTTTAACTGTAAAATATTTAGTTAAAATGAATATTGTACAGTTTGTATGCTGACACGTCAATGAATGTGACAGTGAGGACCAATTTTTAATAAAAGTTTTATTATGCTCAGAAGCTTGCATGCAATGTTACCTACTTTTTATCTGTAGCTGTCAGCTTATCCATAAATTCACTCTTCAATCTTTGTCAAATTTTCTTTTTCTTTCTATCCACTTTTAGCTTGTGTATTTATCCATATTTTAACAATTAAGCGTACTTATTGAATTCAATGAATTTATTTGAAATCACAAATTATTTTCATGGTCAATTTAGCAGTTTTTATTTGCAGACATGAGTTGTATTCAAAAATGAGATTTCACTGACCCTATTGGAAGACAAACTCTGAGATGATGATGTGCTAAATATGATTGCAGGAAGAGGCAGATACATGAACATTTTCTATGAATAAAAGAATTAGAATAATTTCCAGAAATGGAAACAATAACATACCATTTAGTGAGTCAATTTGTTTAGTAAAATATCCTTAATTCAACTTCAAGACATAAAGAACAGGGTAGAGCTTGCTAAGAGTAAGTATATATTATGCATAAACAAGGAAATGTAGTAATTGCTGAAATTCTATAGATGATAGTAATTTTAATGCAATTGGAAAACCTTCTAGTAGTAAACACAAGGACCACATTCATTCTTTCCAACTTTTGCATCCTTGAAGTTATAAAAAATAACAAGCAGAGTCAAAATACTAACAAGGCATGTTAGCCAGAAGCTAACTGTGCAACTGAAACCACATAAGATGAGTGAAATTGTAGACTTACAGAAATCGTTCTTCCCCAGATGGTTTTTAGTTGGGATTGGTTAGCAAAATAAACACTCTGTGAAGCAGAGCAGGACATTTGTGCAGGAAGACAAAAAACAAAATCAAGGAAAGTACATGTTTTCTTGCATTTGGCACAATTTGTAACTTTTGATGAGTAGCTTCTGGTTTGTAATTAGAGCAACTGACTGACGGTGTAATTATAACATCCTAATTGTGGCGAGGATCACGCATACAAAAAAATTCTAGCAGAAATTCCAGCTTTATGTTGGTTTTTAAGTTGTTCTGCTAAAAGTATCTACAGTTCAGGGTTAGGAGTTTATACATACATTTTATGGGAATCAATTAGCCTTTTTATGTTTTCAAATTAAATTGGTGCAAAAGTTTGAATTTAATGTGGATTTTTTCTCATATAAAGTTATACCTAGAGGCTCAATAAAGATTGAGCAATTTAGCAACATTGACTCAGAATATGCTTTGTGGTTAGCTGAGCATTTCTAACCTACAAACACTAACAACTGTCAAGCATGGTGGCAGTAATGTCATGTTACTGGGTGAGTCTGCGTTGAACAAGGTGGATGAAATGTTAACCAACAGCATATGGGTCCAAACAAATACATTTGACCAATTCTGCCAGGATGAGTTGTCAACTAATCAGCCAGAATGAAACCATAACCTTGTTGAAGGCTTCAGAAAGTATGGATGTCCACTTCTCTAAGAGATTGTAATGATTTATTTCAGCATGTGTCCATTTAATTATTTAATTTTAACTTGGTTCTATGCACTGTTTGTACATGGAGCAAAGTCTCTGCCACTTTAAGGTTTGTCTAGGTAAACAGTGTGAGTATTTTATTTGCTCCAGTTGAAGCTGTTCAGTGAGCACAGTGCCCCTTCACTGACCTCAGATTCAGCCACCATTACTGGCAGTTCTGCTGACCCGGCCACAGAAAATAGTAGTCTTCTTTTTTCAGTGGAAACCTCTGGCTGAACTGCTCTGGCTGCTTTTCATCACAGTAACACTGTAATTAATGGCCAAACTTGGAATAAATTGAAGGACACCTACGTATTAAGCAATCAAGCAACTTTGCGTCTGAGCTGCCAATAAATCAGTCCCTCTGGGCTTCCTTTCATTTACATACATTTGGAAAATCTCTGTCTTTAAATCTTAGAATCTAAAATTGAAGCAGCGACCGCGGTCAGAGGATAACATTTTTTTAATTTTGTAGGAACTGTACAGCATCTTTTTTTGTTTTGTAGATCACATTCATTTGCAGTTTTTAAGAAAATAATCCAAAAGATGTCTGATGGTTAAGTCTTAAGGAGAGATTAAATTAAAACCAGAAGACTTGGCTTATAGTTTGTGCTTCATAAAACTGCAATGCAAATTTGAGGAGGCAGTAAAACAGCCTCACACTCTAAACGTCAGCAATTCAACATGTCTGCAAAAAGCTGGCTTGTCGCCATGGCGATATGCTGCCATATAGCAAAAAGGCAGAAGTCCGAGGCAAAAACTCATTAATAAAATCTATCTTATTTTTACTGACAAACTAAAAAATAAACTTAAAATTTATTTTGTAATTTACTGACAAGTTATTCCTGTGAATTAGTTGTCAGTAAGTAAGTTCATCTTTTTAAATCTCCTCCAAACTCCACAAAAATGTTATATGTACAATAAATATGACATTATTTGTTTTACTCTAAAATCTTTCAGATCAAAATAATTTTAACATCAGATCAAAGCAACCTGAGTAAATACAAAATAAAGATTTTAAATCCTGATCTTATTTATGAAAGAAGCAAAAAACTAAGTCGGCCCCATAGAAGTAATTTCCCCTCTTGTTAAATCATAAATTAACTGTGATTAAATACATTATGTTTAGTTTCACCAACATCAGTGAGACCTGCTTACTGCCAGAACCTTTCAAAATAACATATGATGATCTGAAAAATGTAATGAGAAACAAAGTCAGACATTTGTCAGTCTGGAAATGGCTGTAAAGGCTTTTCTTAGATTTTGAACGATAATGAGAACCACTATCCACAAACAAAGAACACATGGATCAGCGGTGAACCTTCCTATACTAAACTTACTCCAAGAGCACATAAACCAAGGAACAGTGTCTTCAGAAAGCTCTTGAGGAGAATGGTCAGCTGTCAGTTCATGAGCTGAAATATGCTTGAGTTATGCTCCAGCATTTTTGTACGATCAAAAATACACCAAAAAGAGGAACCTGCAGTCTGAGCCTAAATAGTTTATGTTCAAAAACTCTCCAGTGTGTCTGAATTAAAACAATTCATTGAAGACGAGTGGAGTTTATGTTCCAACCAGCTAATTGGTCTGAGGGGCATAAACTTTTTTTTAAAAAATTATGATTTTTTTTTTGGTATAATATCAGGTTGGTGTGAATTTCTTTTTCCCCTTTCATGTGGGTGTGACAAATTAAAAGGCATCTCTAACTTTTTCTGCTCTGTCTAGTCAAAAAATTGGCTGCTGCTTCAGGAAAACATGCTCCTCACCTTTCCTGCAGAGCAGCCTCTGGATGTGTTCTACATCTGTTAGGTCCAGTGAGTTAGTCAAGAGGTTGGGCGGAGCGCAGTGTGTCTGTTTCTATGGGAGTGAGTGATAAATAGCATCTGGCTGGTACGCAGGTCAGACAGCCAACGTACTCTCTGCTGCTTTCCAGACAGTTGCTGAGGCTCGGCTCGGCCAGCCAGGATCATAACTTAGGGCCATTTAACGCAGCCAACCTGATTTCAAAATAGACGCCTTTTATTTCATTCTTTTTTTCTTTCTTTCTGACTTTGTGCTTTTCTTGAATAGCATCAGAGGATTTGTCTCATTTCACTTTGTTTTTTTAGGGGGGTGTTAATGCACCTTTGTTGTGGTCCCAGACTGGCTTTGTCAGAAAAAGATCGAATGAGAAATTCAATTCAAAAGATGTTGTGTTTTCTTTCGTTTCCAGAGGCAACTGAGCCATTGAACTTTTCTTTGCCTTTTCTTTAGCTCAGTCTTGTTGACAGCAGAGGTCATGTGACCTGAATTCTTAATGCACACTGTAGAATATAAGGACGGCTAATCCAGTGTCTGTGCTTCAACTCACCTGAGTCAAATAATCAGGTAATGATCAGGATTCTTGAGAACTTTACTGCTCACTGGGGAGGAAGCCATTTTAAAAAAAATACCTGATACCGGCATCTTTGTGTATCTGTATCTGTGTTTTTATAAATGTATTCAAATAGATTTAGATATTATTAAAAGTTGCTTTTGAGTTGATTTGATTCTAAGTAGTGTTTTCTTTGAAAATGTGAAGGTTTCTTTTTGCGATGATCTCAGAGTAATGCACAAGTTGAATGAAGTCCATGTGACTTTTATGAAAAGTACATAAAATTGAGATTATCTATAGAAAAAACATGAATAATCAGTTATTAATGTATTTGTTTTAGTTTTTTAAGGGATCGGTCCCCTAGAATATCTATTTTTTGTGACGTTATTCATTTGCACAACAAGAATTGCCTTCTTATTTTGCTTCTGTAACTTAACTTTACATGCAATCATGATCATATTTCAGACAAAAACATTTAACATTTCCAAAACAATACTTTCTTCTGTCCCACTAAAATGCAATATACACTTAACCAGCAGAGGGCGCAACAACACAAAGTATTTATCGGCTTTATGAGGTTTGTTCCTGTTTGGAGCACTGATGGCTCCAACAGATCCACGGTTCTTATTGTGGACACCATGTCTGACGTGGTGTCCCATAAAAGCTAAACCCCAAATTACAGCTGTGTCAATGTTCCAGGGAAACTTTCTGCCACATACATTTCATTTTAACTGCATAACAACATTTTTATTGCATAGCTCATAAGCGCTGCTGGATCCCCATCATCGCTCCAAAGCAGCAGTGAAATTGTATCTCTGCTGCTGACAACAAACACACAGAGAAAAGACTGGAGGGTTTTATTGTCTGTGGTGGGATTTTAACAATCTGGACGTCATTTTTCAAATACATCCAGTGAGTTTGTGAGATTGACTTTAAGATATCAGTATGTGGCTCTACTGATAGATACAAACACATACTGTGAGTTGGTTCTGATGCTCAGATGGAAAAACAGAGTTTAATCATAAAATACCTTTATATGAGTTCGTCTTTCTGAAATGTTGCCTATTAATAATGTCTTTTATAGCTGAATTTGAAAGTACTCTCGTGAAAAAATGTGCTACCTTGCAAAAGTTTTTATACACTTTGAATTATCTGTTCATCACATAACAGCCACAAACTGTTTGTTTATGATAGACTATTGTGCATAATTGTGGTGAGAAATAAAACTGGTACCTGCTTTTTACAAATGTGAAACTATTTGATCTATCATTCTTAAAACACTGAAGCACAAACAGTTTCCGTCAAATATCACCAAATTGGTAAATATTGAAGCTGTTTTGTCTAGAAACAAAATGTTTGCAAGAGAATAATAATGAACAAATATCACCACAAAGACTAAGGAACACAGCAGATGAGGTGAAGTTTAACACAGGCTTGTGTTATACACCATGTTCAGCTTTAAACATCTTGCACTGCTCTGTTCAATTCATCAAATTCAAAAAGGGAGTTTCAAAACCACCACCAAACTCAAACCGATTAGGCAGACAGAAGATGTGTAAATAATAAGAAAGGAAGATTCCTATGAAACTTGGGAGACGTTTCATTGAGCCACAACTACAGGTCATGCACTCCTCAAACCTGGGCTTTATTATGTGTCTCCAGACTAATAAGTTGTTGAAAGAAAGCCAAAGAATGTCTCCTTGCAGTTTGCCCTAACTCTTAGAGAAGACACAACAAACCATTGCTAGACTGTGCTCTGATCAGATGAGACCAAATTTAATGTCTTGTCCTACGTACAAAACCAACACTGCATATCACCCTGAATCCAGTGCTACAGCCATGGAGTATAGTGGTGGCAGCATCATATTGTGATGATGATTTTTTTTATTATTTAACATTAGCTTGTCAGTTAAAGGGCAGCCAGTGCAGAAAACTTGTTAGAATCAGCCAAAACCGGATAATTTATTACAACCAGCCCTGCAATTAAATGGGAATTTATAATATGACTAAACCTCCCGACAAAAGTCAAGATTTAAATCCAATCCAAATATGTGCCAAGACTTAGGGTGATGTTCCCAGATGCTTTCTATCCAACCAGACTGAGTTTGTGCTGTTTGGGAAAGATGAAAAGAGAAAACGTTTAGTCATCTAATGTGCAAAGCTGGTTGAGACACATCACCAAACACCTGGAGCTGTGATCACAGTGAAAGGGGATTTAGAGAAAACATGAATTTACAATCTATTGGTACAAATTCATGCCACACTATTCAGATTTTTTTAATGTAAAAAGTTAAAAATCTATCTTTTCTTTTCTGTCTCTGCATTACATTAAGATGGTCTGACACACAACAAGCCACATTGTCTCTTATGGTTGTGTCTTGAAAAAATGTGAAAAGTTTAGTATCACCATTTCTCCAGGACACTGCATGAGTCTTTCCTTCGTGTCAGCTTTTTATAAGTTCATAAAGCTACTAAGAGCTGGAAATATGTGCATGGCAGTTTCCATAGCGAACAGAACAGTTTCCACAGGCTTATGCTCCAATATAATTTAATAGCCGTTGTGGTAATTGAGCAAGTCTGTTAGGTCTTATGTGTTGATCTATCTTAATTACAGAATTGACTCACAGGGCCTCCGTTGAAAAGCTACTTTTTATATAAAATCAGAGAAAGCCCCTAAACATTACAAAGATAATTCAACACATTCTTTTAAATTTATATTAATGATTTCATTATTTAACACAGATTAAACTAATATTCTGCTCTGGAACCATTTTGGCACAGAAAACAAGTGGATTTGCAGTTAGTGTTTACATAATGAACAAGATTTTTTCTTTCCCTCTGTATTTCATACAAGCTCAATCTAGTATGTAATATCATTCAGACAGGCTAAAGTGTTGAATAGATTTATGTCCACAAAAGGCTGATAAAATCCTTATCTGTGATTAAATTTCACTCTTCGCTCATCGTTAATGTGCTTATTAGATTTTTTTCCTCTCCTTTTTATTTGATAGAGAGATTGCTCCGCTGAAGCGTCGCTCGGATCCCTGCACCATCGGCTCTGAAAGCCCTCAGCCAGTCGGCGCGAAGTTGAAACTGGTTTATGAAGCTGAAACTTTTATTGCGGCGTTATGTGGCACAAAGACTGGGGCAGTGAGCCAGTCTGGAGGAAAAGAAGGGAGTAAAGAGATACATTTCTAACCTTTAAAGGAAACATCTCATTGACCTATTAAGAAGTGAAAGATTTCTCCCGGTACACCCATGACAATCACTTTGGCCGGGCCTTTCAGGTCTGACCTTTTTCAACCTTTCTCGCTGAAGTTTTGATTGGAAGTTGAAGACTGGTTGGCCTTGTGGTTAGACTGCTGTGTAATTTAAAGGTTACACATTCAGGTCATGGAAACCGCCATTCACACTGATCCTAGAAATATTTAGGTGTAGCTTTTGACATCACTGACAAGTCTGTGAAGGCTCATGCCGAACACCTGGAGTTGGTGTTTCGTACAGTGACTGGAAAATATATTGATTCCTGGCAAGTTTTTTACTTCCATGTTTCATGTTAATAAATTCTAATTTTACACAAAGATAATCGAAGTAAACAGGAACAATGTTCTGTCAAGAAAAAAAAGAATATTCAAACCAACTGGACCAGTTCAAAAGGCTAATGGTTTAGCTGAGTTCAATTTCAGTTCACTTCAAAATACTGTTTTTTTTAAATAGATTTTTTTCCTTAAAAAAATGAAAAAATAATTCACCTGACCTTAACAAAGTGACAGTAACTTTTTCATTGGAGTTTATGTCATTGAGTGAAGAAGGTAACAGTCAGTAGTATCAGAGTTCAAAGGTTATTCTAGGGCAGAAGAGACATAACTAGGTTTTCAAGCAACATCAGTCAGAGTCAGAGTTTATTTGGATGATAAAAGATCAGGTTATTAAATATTTTTTTTATACTCGCTTATCTTTCTTTATTGGTTGAATTTAAGGCACTTTGCATGTTGCTGACAGAACGGCTGTAGGAAACAGACAGTAAACCAGCAGGAGACAAATGAACATGTCATGCCATGAAGAAAAAGAACAAAAATGTAAATAAAAAAAACAACAGTAAAATGAAGGGGGGCAATAAAACATTTTAAAGCGAAGCAAAGGATGCAAAAAACATCCATGAACCAGAGAGAGAAGATAAACACACATTATGTGATGTGAGGAGGGCTGCTGTGTTACTTTATTTCATTGCTGTTTGCATAATTCCAGCAAATAATGGTTCCAAAAATATGCAGCTCTTTTCATGGCTTATGGGGTTTCTCACTTTGTCGAAGGACATTACAGAATTTTACAGACTCTCTGGTTAATGTGGCTCGCTGCTCTCAGGAAACAATAACAGCAAAAGTCATTAGAAAGTCTGCGTTCTTTCAGCAACCCAGAGTATTCCTCTTCTTATGGGTCGGCTTGTCATTTAGCAACTCATGCTAACACTGGTTCTAACCCTAAGATAACTATATTACAATAGCGAGCAAGTCAGATTTATTACAAGTAATCTGACGATGTATGATACTTTATTCTCACTAAGCGATGGAAGATGGTAAATTTGGTGCTTTTATCTGATTCTTACACAGAATATTGCATCCACTGCTCTGCTGTCAGTCAACTAAATACAGGCTCCATTTCCAATCCTTTCTCTCCTTTTAGTGAACACTGATTTTCATTTGAGAGTCCGCAGCAGGTACCAATGAAGCAACTCATGAGTTAACGCTGTTCTCATTCCCCAGGTCAAGACGTTATTGATTGATACAGAGTACAATTACATGACCTGCTATGCATATCGTCCCACCAGTTATTAGTATAATTGCCCTTATTGTGACCTCTGTGAACCCTGAGGGAACACAGTGAGCTGAAACTGAAACTGTCTTCATCTTGTGACTGCTGCGTTTGGAAGTCCTGACCTATGATTTCAGTGTAAAACAGCTGCCATAGTCATTTAACTCTGACAATTGCATGATTTGAAATAGTAGCATGATTCTGTATTTTCTGTTTCTCATGTCTTTCTGGTGATCCTGGCTTAACATTTAAAATTATTCCTCAGATGGAATCATATCCTATCAGTTTGCTCTCTAGTAATCTTCCTCCTCTACTGAAGGAAGGAAAAAAAACCTGACATAGCTGCAGTTACAGTTTCTCTAAATCTAACAAGTTGTTCTCCATAATGAAATTTTTAAAATAACAGTAACTTAAATTTTACTGTAGTTTTAAAGCTTAATCCCTGACAATTGCCTAATATTTCACAGGTTCAGTGCTGGACTGGGGTTTGTGCAAAATCTGGAAAAGACAATTAAGAGAATTTTGCAAACAGTCAAACCACATGGACCTACCAGTGTTATCACTTCAGTATTAAGGTTGTTTTATCTATCTGCACGGTTTACCTTTGTGGTTTGGGTGGTTTCTGTGCTTTCACCATCAGTTTCAGCCTTGCCTTAGAAGAGCAAACACTCAAAACTTCAATGATTGGATGCAGTAGAGAAATTTGTGAATGGAGTGCAGAAAACGGCTAAGTATTGGCGTCCTATGGAATATTTTAATGTTATTTATTGTGGATCCAATATAAAGAATTATAAACAAAAACATCCAAAATTGGAGAACCGTCACAAGCTCTGACGGTTAAAGTTGCTTTTGTGAATATTGTTTTTCAAAACCTTTCTGCTCTGTGCCTCTTCCTCATTCGTTTTCTCTTGGTCCTGATAAATGAAGGTCAGAACTTGTATATTTTGGTTTTTCTGTGTAAAAAAACAACAACAACAAAAATCCTGTGTCAACCATACTATGTCCAAAGTGGAGTTCATGTTTCCCTGAGCTGAGCTCAGTCCACAGCAGTTCCTATGTGCAAGGGCCCAGATCATAAAACTGTATTTTGTTGGCAGAAAAATCATGGATTGATTTAATCTACCATTGGAGAACCCGCCAATCCAAATAACAGCACAGCTTGTTTTTAGCCTTGGGGTGAAGATTTACGCTTCTTGATCGATCACTTTTAGTGTCCTGGTTCTTTACCCACATGCATCAAGCAACGTGAAGGATAACAAATCTCCTTTCTTTATTGGAGATGCTCATTTTTGCTTCTTAGTTACCAGATAACTGCATGGATTAGTTGTCAGATAACTCCCTGGCTCCTTGGGCTGCTTACACTAGTCTGGCCCTTTTTTGTTTCTATAAAAACTCATACATATGAACCTCAAGAAAAACCTTATTTTAAAAAAAAATGTTTAAGGTATCTTTATTCTATACACACTTTAACTCAGAATAATATCCATTAGTTAAGCACTGAAGCCAAAAAATGTGTTATTGACACGTGTTCATTTATTTTGCATATTTTCCAGAATGCTTCCTGACAGATTAAGATATTTACTTTATCTGACTGGTTATCAGCTCTTGTACACTGAATTAAATTTCTTTTCAAAACATGAGCTTGAAACTGGAACGTGAATTTGTCTGTCAACAAGTAACCATTTCTGTGTAAACACAGCACGTAATCAGATCGGATGGGTCTGGGCACGAGGCCACGGGCCTGTGAGGTCTGTGTTATTGTGGCGAACGAGTGGGAACACTCGGAAACGCAGCCACACCCTCGTGACTCACAGCGTCTGAGTTTAGCTGCTTGGTTTTGCACTTGGAATGTTCTGACAGTCAGACTGACACACCCCGAAAGCATGAGGATTAGTGGATGGGTTTGCGCCAGGATTCATCCAGTTTAAACAGTTATAATTTTAGATCCACAGGTGTGAGAACAACAAGTTTGAACGGTGGTACATGTACTGTTTGAATTTGAAAAAAACGAGTTGATTTCAGGTCAGACGTGAAGTGATTAGATCGTTTTGTTCTGATGGCTCTGGCATATTGAATTCATTTTGTCAGGAAGAAAACAGCAAATGAGATACTCAGGTACAACACTGAGACTAGTTATTTACCTACTAAATTGTCAGAAAGTAAATTTATACATTTTGTACGCATTTTTCAGTTTCTAAATTTGTTTTATTGAAAGTCAAACTGTTCGTTTTCCGTAAAATCATTTGGTGAATGATGTAATGCAGGGGATTTTACGATATGGCTGATAAACGTATCACAATATGAGTTTCAAATTAATCAACATTGATCATTATATTGACCAATATAAAATAATGCTGAATTGGTGGCGAACCTTTTTTTGTTTTGTTGTTTTGTTTTGTTCATTTCTTTAAAATAACTTTTAAAATCTGGTAGAAAATCTAAATGTTGAAAGGATGACAAGACACAAACGACTTTTAAAGAAGAAATATAGCTGGTCAGTGACTGACTACTCTGGTTGATTTGCTTTTGGCTCGGTAGTAAAGGGCTATTTCAGTGTTTTTAAGGATTCTAGACTTTATTAAACTGTCCCTTGTTTGAAATATAGAAGTTAGTCCAGGTCAAACCTGGACTGAATAATTCATTTTTCCAAAAATATTCTCTAAGGTCATGTTTTGCCTTATGAGAAGAGCTTCATTTATAATCTGATATTGTAAGCATGTTGCTACATTGACTTTGGAGAGGGTAGTATTTTGGCTTCTACTAAAACCAGATCACGTTTGTTTAAATTTGTGGACCTTCCCAGTGATAACAGAAATCATTTAAATAACTTAACTTTTTGAATTTTGAGAAAGTCAACAGTTTTATTTTTGCCGTCTTTTTATTTTTCAAGGTGAGCCGTTTTAAACTGAAATATTGCAACTAGTTGACTTTTCAGCAGCTCAGACGTGCTAATCCTGCAGATGAACTTGTGTGGTTTGTTAAATCTAACTTGAACTTGATGGGTTGTGTCTGAACTTTTTCCTGCTGTCGATGAATCCATAGCTGCACAAACACAAAAGTATCCCCAGCTTTCACTTTTTCTCTGTCTTCATCTTATCTCCGGTTTTTCTCTCCACAAAAAGAAACGCTCTTAAAGACATGCCTATTCATCGCCATTAACAGAGCACATTAATAACAATACTGCAGGGCTCACATTGTCTCCCAAACATAATTGTATTATCCATCATGCCTCTGTTTAGCTCTGACACACATCGAAACATGGCCGGGTAGTTTCACTGCGGCTGCTCGGCCAGCAGCATTACCACAGATAATGTTTAATTATGCTAATTTGATTGAAATCGTTTTGAACAAAATGATAATATGCTAGTGCTAATGAATATTTATAAGAAGGCAAAGAAGTTAATTGTGCTTCATGAGTGTGTCGGGGAAGTTGTCGAGACCTGGATGAATGTGGAATGGATGACCAGACTGCGGTGGGCAAGGGAGGGACAGCAGGACTAATGGAAAACCATTGCAAGCCATGATCAGTCTCTGAGTCATCTGATGGTGTTCACAGACCTGACATTCGCTTGATTTTCACTCCATCAGAGCACTAAATGAGGCAATGAGATCCAAATATGTAAATTCATTTCAAACTGAGCATTTCTTCTTCTGAAAGGAAAGATCTTCCCTTCAAGTCATTTCTCAGTCTAACATCTTACGTCTGTGAATAAAGATAGTCTGGGTAGACGCGCCATTATCCATTTCTCATCATAGGATAAAATTTGGTGTTTGAATCACTCAGATGCCTGAAAACTTCGGAATAAAAACAGATCAATTGTAAATGGAACACACTGTTTGCTTCAGAGATGAATACGTAAATGACAAAATATGCAAAAATGTTATGCTTTGCTGGTTCAAATTGTACTTGAAGTAATATTTTCCATCTGCATAATGAAGTAAATAAAATAGTTGGAAGTGCAAAGACTTTTGGTGTATTTCAATCACAGGATCAGCCTCACAGTTTTTCAGTATTAAGTATCTTAAGTCATTTTCTCACATTCTTTGCACAACGTCAGGCTCCTGGTGAAGCAATACAGACTATAAACATTTGTTATGAACTATTTGAAAGTAGAGCTCATTCTGAAAGCATGTTAACTGTTGAAAATATGATACATTTTCCATTACAGCATTATGTGCAATTACTGCTGCTCCCTGCTAGAGGCTTGTAAAAAGCCTGATAATATTTTTTAGGGCCATAATGTCAAATTGGAAAAAAAAAAAAGGCAGTGGCTTCATTTTAAAACTTGCAATCCTTTTCCTCATTTCCATCTGGACAGAAAGAACAAAAGTCTGCAACCTCTAGATCAACCTCAGCTGGCTCTTTATCACTTCTTCCAAACTTTTTAGCACCATCTACACATTGGGGTCATGTTTTTTTTTTTCTCGCTTTATGTCTCTTTGATCATCTGCACTTCATCTTGTTATGCCCTAATCTGTGGTGTGTTAAACTTATTCACTGAAGCGCCAGAAAGGCACCAGTCCAAAGCCACAGGGGCAAACATTAACTGGGGTGGGTGAAACTATTAGTTACTCCATAACCAATCAATTAAAACACCCCCTCCACCCTCTGGTGGTGAGTATTCGACTTGCGGATGCCAGTGTGTGTTCTATCATACAGATAATATCAGCTAAAACCTCTTATGAACAAGGTTTCAGCTGTTATCTGCAGCTTTTTAGGTGCATATAACAGCTCAACTTCTTCTGTAAGGATCGCCTGCTACTTTCCTCCTCACACACACAGGCATTTGCACGCACTAACATTTGAACACACACAGTGCGCAGTACATCTCTCTTTGGAGTAAGTGCTGGGTTAAATTTCAGGCAGACCATTTCTCACTGTCAGTAATGCACATAACTCGAGCAGAGAATCTGGGCTGATGGGTAACATGATTACTCATTATGCCTTTCCATGAAGGAGGAAATGAGATTAAAAGTTGCCCTTTTACATCTTAGGGAAACAGCAGCCCAGCACATGGTGGGCTGTGTCAGAAGCTGGCAGCTCACGGCAGAGTGCAACTTCTAATCCATCTTGATCTCATTAGGATGGCACTGTTGATTTTTTTGTAACTGAAATGTTCCTTTAGATGCTGCCACAGGAATGCAGGGAGGCTTTTTTGGTTCAGACGGTGCATCTGCAATTTCAGCTGACTAAGCGCGAATGGATGGAGTGCTGCACATGCCAGCGCTGGCAGGAGTTGGCAAGACACGGGAAGGAAAAAACAGTGTGTGTGTGTGTGTGTGTGTGTGTGTGTGTGTGTGTGTGTGTGTGCGTGCTTTAATACTAAGAAACCCATGTTTCCAATAACATGAAAGGAATGAGACTTAGTCATTTAACAGCCAGGTTTCTATTTCTTTAAGATTGCTTGCAGAGATAGTTGTAGATATGGTGAAACAAAAGCAAAGAACAGAACAGTAAGAAAGGATTAAAAGAAGTGAGATCAGGAGTGATGTAGCGGTCACAGGGGTGGCTGGTCTTAAAGGGAGACATAAAGAGATTGTCATGCAGAGATAAAACATCCTCATAAACAGCGATTTAGCATAAATCAACATGATTAAATCTGACATGAAACTGTGCAGCTCACCATGTTTTTCATCCACTAAATCCAGTTTCACTTCAACTCACTAAGTTTCTGCTCAGATACCATTTTCTCTGTGGTTGTTGCATAACATCTGCCCCGCATGACCAGCGCCTGCTTCTGTGTGCATGTTTGCACACTGGGGGGCACCGTTCCACAGTCCTTAAGAAGCCTGTTAGGATTTCTGAAAGCATGGAAACACTGGGATCAAATCTGTTGCATTTTAAATGACGGTGGCTTGCTGTGAGGAAGGCGTGAAGCTCTTTGTATTCATCAGCAAAACAACCAAGGCTGTCTGTGTTTGCATCCTTTTCATTTAACGTCTTTAAAATAGTGTGCAGTCAGGTCCAACAGGGCGGTAATGTGCAAGTGATTAAACTTTGCATCCAGACATATTGAGCTAATGCCAGTTAATTTTAGATAAATGCTCTGGTCATTTGTCTCTCTAAAGAGCATATCATTTTATTTATAGGAATATTCTTGCCAAGCATAGTTTATTTTTGTCTTTATCGGGTAGGTAATTTATATACATTGACATAAAATGGTATTCAGTGAGATGTCTGACATATATAGTGTCAAAGCTAAAAAGATTTAATGTGTGTAGTGTTTGCGGTGCCTCATAGCAGAAAGATTTATTAGGCAGTTTTTTTCTAAGCTTAAGTTTACTCATGAATCTGTCAGAGTCGCTCTGACTCCCCCCGCATCGGATGTCGCTTTTATATTGTGCAGAGGGCAAGGAGAATATTTCATTTCCCTTAAAAAAGCAGGAGATTTATGAAGTGGAAATTTAAACATTGGGTTTAACGTAAAAGGAACAAAAATATTATGGCTTCTCTGACAAAAAAAGTGTGAAAGTATATCATGGATTCCAGCCTCAATTTGTGCAACATGATTACGTTTGAATGTAATTTTTTAAAATTATGTGTTGCAGTGTTGAATTGGGGCATTCTCTGGTTTTTGCATAGGAAGACAAAAAGCGCAGTGCAATTATAGAAAGCATAGGGATATTAGGGATTATCCCTGTCCTAGACAATAAATCATGGCTTCCTAATCCAAACAATGTCACCAACACTTGACAGATTTTAATAAGGACTGTATTTTAGGTTTGCTAGATGAATGGTTTTATCGTCACATTATCAGTGCCCAGTTCATAGTGAAATATTGTTTGGGATTATGGGGTATTTAACTTGAACTGTGACTGACCAGTCGGAAACTCAACGCTCCGATCTGTTTCCGATCTGTTAATGCTCCATAACTAAGTGCTACAGAGTTGTGGCATTTTCAGTATCAATGAGGTGTTTAAAAAGGAAATGAGAGCAAACAGAGACGAAAACAACAATTTAATGGAAAACAGTTCGTACTTTTAGAGTAAAGGTTTATTTGGACTCTACAGGATGGGGAATGTGGTGCTGTTTAAAAAATTTAAATGCTAATGAGGGTAATCAGCTTGTTTTAAAATGCTAAAATGTTTTTTTTTAATTTAAAGTGACTGATCTTTTACAGAGACATGATTTCATTTTTAGGATCCTGAGTTTTTTAGGTTTGTTTATTTTGTGTTTCTTAGTTTCTTTTTATTGGATCAGCCTTGTTTCTGTTTTACTCTAGTTCAGATTTTTTCCCAGTAATTCTGGTTAAGTTTATTTCTGGTGTCTAGTCCTTTTATAGTTGCTCTAGTTTCATTGAGTTTCTTTGTCTTGTTATTTGTGTCAGAGTGCCTTCTCTCACCCCTGTGTCACTTTCTCACACCTGCAACCTGTCAGCTCATCAGTCCAGGTCTATTGCTGCCAGTTTTTCCCTTGGATTTCTGATTTGAGTTCTCCTCTGGCTCCCGTGGTTTTTCTAAGTTTTACTTTGTCATTAAACATCTTCATCGACGCCATGCCTCTGCTGTTCTGCATGTGGATCCACCACCGGCCACCATTTACCAAACATGACAATCACATGATGTATACTCAGTTTATGCCTCACTGAGCCAAAATTGTTTGAAAGAAGTCAAACTTAGCCGATCAGAACAAACACTTCATGCCAGTGAAGTGTTTGTCCAAGCGTCGCCATAGAGGGTTGATAATTTGGGCTTGTTTTGCAGGCAGGACCTGAGCAGCTTGCAGTTCATGACTTGACAATGAATTCCTGCTCTAGACTGAAAACTGAAGCAATTTGTCCAACAGCGAAACCTCAGTTCAGCTCAAAATGATCAGAACGAAGACTGAAAATACACCTGAAAATGTGCAATGTTACGGCCAGAAAGGGGGAGAGGAACGGCCTATTCAAAGGTTATTTTTGTGAAATCAAGATTAAATTTAAAGAACTTTTGAAGGTTTTTTTTTCTTTTTTCATTTCTATGTACTGATACATGAAACTAAAACATTTTATTATTTGTCATGACTAATTCTCCTTTTGAGTCATTTTAACATCATGAAGTTAGTGGCTCAGTAATTGGAAGTTGTTAAAAAAGTGCATTAAATAAGACAATTATGCTTTATTTTCAGCATTTTATTCCTGCAAACTTTGTAATATACACATACATAACACAATTTAATCCTTTATGTAGTATGAACAAGGTTTCCCACAGCGAGCTGAAGTGTCTAAATGATTCATTCAAATCTCTTTTCCCTCTGCAGTTAACAAGAAATGATGTGTTTTCACCTGCAGGGGTTTGCTTAGTACACTTTCATCAAAACATAATGTTTTTTTTTTTCTAATCTGAAAAATCTGCAGCTGAGAAAAGTTCAGTTGCATGTGAATTTATCAGCGTTAACTGTTAATCGACTTATCCTGTGATTTTACATTTCTGTGGTAATTACATTCTTCAGCTGTGCTTTGAGTCGATGATAGGTTTTCCCCACAGAGACTGTAGAGCATGTCACATCACACTGTATCACATGAAGCGCTCGACATTAAGAAGGTGCGCCGCCTCCAGCCACAGCGTCCTGCTAATTTCCATGGACATTATTAAAATCTCCTCTGATTCTGGCCGGTGTTTAACACCGAGGAGCAATGCTCTGTCTACTCAGGTTCATTAAGTGCAGTTCCGTGTGTGCTGCAGAAATACCCCTTGGTTTCTATGGCAACATCATCTCTCTTAGATATTTTACTGCAGAGCGTCCGATATATCTGTATTCAAGACGCTCAAGGACTGACAGTCATCACAAAAGTCTGGATATATTAGAGATTGAAAGACCAAGAGGTTTAAAACTTCCCTTTTTGATTTGTTACAGTATTAATGTTTTTGTCACATACAATCCTTTCAGACTTACAGTTGAAACCAGGCCTCCGTCTGCTTTGCTGTCTCAGAGCTGTGTGTGCATTTTGTACGTTTTATCTTGCTTTCAAAGCAACGACTTCTTCGTCTCTGAGTGGCTTTTCAGCTCGTTCAGGAAACCTTTCACTCTGATCAAACCTGCCCGCAAACATTTTGAAGAACTTGTTTTTAAAAGTATTTTGAATCATTTTTTTATTTGTAAGTATAAGTAAATAGATGCATTAGGACAGATAACGGAGGGATGTGTATTTCTGAATATATAAATATATATAAAGTGTTAAGATGTCAACAGATTTTAAGACTGTTGAACGATTAATGTTCTATTAATTGACTCATAAAAAATCAGATTGTATCTTTATTATATGCATTCTAAAGAAATTATACACCATATCTTGCTACTATGTTAGAAATGATTTGAGTTGTCTATTAACCTCTGCATAATAACCTTTATTTATTGGATATTCTATAATTTTAAGGTTTGCATTTGACATAATGAAACAGCAGCAAGAGTTTATGCAGTTTTAACAATTTATTAGTTGCAAAACGTAAACAACAAACTCTTCCTGCTGCCTTCATTTTGTAAAGACAGCAGATCCTGATGTTTGCTGTTTCTTCTCCTGTCAAAAGTATCACCATAGTGATGTAATTCACATTATGTGCTTCTGCACAATCAGAGAAGTTCTTTGACAGTAGAGTTATGGGAGCTTTTCTACATAAAACCATTGCACATTTCAAAAATGCATCAAATTCTGATATCAGAATCTTTTGAAAGAATTGTCAAGTATAATTTTTTTAGACATCCAGGGACAGACAGACTTTGCAGAACATCACATTGATTTGTCAACGTACCCAGGAGCTATATGCAATTATCCTTGGCAAGTTTCTCACTTTGGTTAATGAGACATTGAGAACTTTTTGGCACCATTACCATTTCTTTTCTTTACCTGCACAGGGGTAAGTCTGCACTTGTGCTAGTTGTGCAAGCAGAAAAGTTGGCTGCAGCATTTGTTCACTTGTACTTACAAAAGTTCCACCAACCAGTGATCTTCCACCCAGTTTTTCCCCGGGTGATGTTTCCTGGTGTCTGAGTGTTTCGAGTTTGTACTTTCTTCCTTAATGCAGGGAAAAATAGAGAAGCATAAGCGCTGGCTCAGCATCGCAGGCCTTTATTATTGGCAGCAGTAACATTATGGAACACGCCATGTAGCAGACACATTTAAACTGTGTGTAACTCAGATCCTCTCCTTTCCCTGAGGACATCAAACTGCCTTCATTTCACAAGAGCTGAAATTCAGAAAATTTCCACTCGCCTCACCTGCATGAACTAAATTTCAGAATTTGGATTACTTATCAAAGATGGTGCTCTGCAGTTTTCACTTGACTCTGAATTAACTTTATATAATACAGTAGATTTGCAATCTCTAACACAAGAAGATGTAAAAAAAAAACCCCCCAAGACTTCAACTTGGGACAGACCTTAAAGCAAACAGATAACTTTTATTTTCCAGAAAATCTAGAAAATGACCACAGTCTTGACCTTTTTGGGCAGTAGGTTACTTTTTATAAGCTCATAAACGTCTTGTGCCACAGCGCAGTTAAGTCACAAACATCCAACAGAGAACATGCCAGCTTTGGACTTTAGGAAGAAGGGAGGAAAGGTGAGGATTTGGTAACAGCTGTGGAGGCGTTCAAGGCTGGAAACGGCAGTAAGACGGCATTAATAGCAGAAAGAAAGGGGAGCAGAGAGTGTGTTCCACTTCTCAACCCCCACAGAGAAACTTAATCTACGTTGCTGTAGACGAGGCATCAACTGATTATCAAAATCGTGTATTTAGATTAAGCAATGGATTTTAACAGCTGATCTTGGAGAGGAAGGCGTCCAGTTTGGTGCTCATAATCTCGTCTTTACTTTTCACAGACAATGTAATTCTGTTGTCCTCTTTTGGCCACAACCTTTAGTCGTACTGGGACGGTTTTCAGCTGAGAGAGAAGCAGCAGCGTTGAACGTAAACTTCCTTAAATTCCTCTGAGTTGAGGGTCAGTCTCTGCATCAAGCAGAAGTATTGTGGTATTGTGGTATTGTGGTATCAGGCAGATTGAGGCTTTGTCTGCTCCGGTCTGTTGTGGTGAAGAAACACCTGAAAAAGAAATCTGGTATAGATTGCAACCCTCATCTGTAATTTTGAGATATCTGTCCTGATTAATGGAAGGAGGTCTTGGATGCAAGCAGTTGAAATAAAGTTCTGCCACTTGCAAGTGAACTCAGTCTACAACTTCCTCGCATCTAAAGGCTTTTGAGTCCTGGCATCTGATCCTTTTGGAGGTTTTCTGACCACCTCCCTCAAGAAGGAAGAACCAAAACATGCAGGAGAGACTAAATACCCTGGAAATGCTTGGGGATCATCAGAACAAACTGTCCAGTGTCTTTTGGAGATGGATGTCTGAGTTCCCATGCTGGACCTCTTATCCCTGCCACCGGATCTTCGATCTGGGTAAGAGGAGGACAGAGGATCGATGGCTCAATGGATAGATGAGTGATGCTGCAGAATCAACACAATATTTGTTGGTCTGCTTTGTTTTAGGAGCCAAATGGGCTTCCAATGAACCTACTGCACTGAACAAGCAAAACGCAGCTATTCTCTCTCACAAAGATTTTGGGAAAACTTAAAATTTAATTCTGAATTTTTCCATATTTCTGTATTTCAGAAAAGTGAAAACAGGAAAAAAAAAGCATTTTTACCAGCCTCCATTTGTGAATTTAACTTACTGCTCCAGAAACATATCTTTCCATATTACTTTTTAAAGGCAGCGCTCATCCCAAGACGAAATCAATAAATAAGAGTATTAGTTTTGCTCTAACAGAAGCCTGTGCTGCTTCATGGCTGTAAGCTGTTGTCTTTATTGAAACGACTCCCTTGTGCTTCGAATGAGATTAGGTTATTTATGGTTATTTAGCATGCACAGACAAGAGCCACAATCTTAATCCTCTATGTAAGATGAAAATCTGTCTGAGGGTGTGAGAATCTGGTGGGAATCTGCCCTTCCATGGCCGTGAATGTGAAATGAAGAGCGCGTCCTGAATGTAAATTCACAGTTGAGGGGGTTAGATTTCTATTTATCCATATTTGTTTCCTTTTCAGCAGAAAGGCTTAGTGTTTGCTTAACACTTTGAAAGGTGATTAAGCTTATTAAATATTGAAAACCTTTCTACATAACTCTTCTGTAATATATAAACTAATTCATGTAAAATTAATTCTCTGTTCATTTTAGGACAGTGAGACTAAAAGATAAGAAAATAAAAACTTGATTGTTTTGATTATTATTTAAGTTGGCATGTTTATCCATCATGGGCATAATTGTCATTTAATTTTGGACCTTTGTATTGAATACAGTGAATCCACACAGGATCAAAATTACACATACAGGCTCAAACATCTGTATAATTATTGTTTCTGCCCCAGATTTTATGAAAATATTATGAATTTCCTAAATTTTTGAGGTCAAAGCCTTTGGACTTCCCACAAGCTTTGTGCCATGCAGTTTTGTCCAAATTTCAACCATCTAATCTAAACTGTCAGATCAGTTTAAAGTACCTCATCTCTCAGTAGTTCATTATAATGTGTGGGAACATTAGCTTCACTGATCACAGTGAAGAACGTTTGCTTTAGTAATGGACTGAGCAGACACTGATGCACAAATAATCCTCTGCTCTGAAATTGACACAGTCAGGCTTGACTGAGGTTTGCAGCTGCCCAGCTGGAAAAGCTGCTTGGTCTCTTAAGGTGAAAGTCAGACCAGAAGAAGACGAAGTTATTGGGCCTCAGTGACGACAAGGAGAGGTTTTCATTCATATAAGACTTCACTAACCAGCAGCTAACTGGTGGCGTTCTGCTGGGAGCTTATGTTGCTGCTAGTTGCACTGAAGTGGATAGAATAATAAAGAATAGAGAAACCTTCAAGTTCTCCAAATTTGTCTCAACTCAACAGTCAGACAGTTAAAATCTGGATGCTCTCACGTTGAAAGTCTATAATGTTACTAATTTTCTTTGAGTGAATCCGAAAATATCTTCAGACTTTTGCAAGTTTCCCTCTAGCTGCAGCCATTTATTAGAAAAAAGCTCTATTACCTAGAGATGAATTTATAAAAAAGACAAGAGACAAGCTTGGTATTGTACTCTCCAGAGCAATGGGGTTCAAAGGCACTGATGAATGTTTTGAACATCCCAGGCTTCTAAATATAGTTTCAGATCAATGCAGTCGGGAACGATCTCCATTATAACAAGCGGGACAGCCACTGAAGACGGATATCTGAGGATGTCAAGTATTCCTGTTGCACAGTCAGGTAAATATAGTCTGTAACAGGAACTAATCCGTATCTGGGGACGTGCAGACAGGCAGCGAGGCAGAAATGCTTGTACAGTATCCCTCATGCCAATGAAAGCTGTTAAAGTGGCTAAAAGAGAGAAATAGGGGAAAATTGATAGAAAACAAATAAAAAAAAAAACAAGTAGAAAAGATCTGAGTTGTAGTCAGGAAGCTGTGACACTCCCTGAAGAAATTTACACAGAGTGGAGCAAAGATGAAGAAAAACTGGAGCGGAATGAAAGCAAATGGATCCCAGTGGAAACAAAAACATTTAGTGCCACAATCCCCAAACTGCAAAGGTCCCAAACAGATTGTAAGCTTCTTTGTCCAAAAATATTGTATCCACAAATGTTCCCCTTAAATATAGACACACCAATCAAAGATTCAGTCTCTTCCAGCTTCCAGTCTCTTATTTTGTAAAGCTGTCAACAGTTTGGTTCAAGAGCCTTTGGCAACAATTAAATTAAAACCTGTACATTTTGAAAAGGGAGTTTTCTACACAATGAAGGATTCGCAGTAGAAAAATGCAGAATTATTCCGACAAACAACAAAACTGTGTCCACGGATCACTGGACATTTACAAATACAGTAAAAGTCTTAAGATTCACAGGACAGAAAAACCTGTAGAAAGAAAAAACAACCAAGAAAAAAAAGCCACCAAAAATAAGAATTAGAGAATATCTCCTACATGTAGGAGCTTTAGGGAAGCTTTACATTTGAGGGTCAGCTCACTTGTTTTGCATGTGTCACATTGAAAGTTTTTAAATTCTTTATTTTGGTCTAACTTGTTTAAATCTGTTATTTTAGGAGGGACCCATGCACTTCCTGCAGCCACATCCTTAGAAAACAGTTTCCTGTACAGAATTTATTGTCATTTTTAAAACATCTGGTTTATATAGAAAGATAGCTGGGTATTCTTCCCTTATTAACAATCTCCACACCAAGAACTGTGCGACTCAGATAAAAGTCAGGCTTGTAGTTTACCGTTTGCTTGATTGCTCTGTTTCATCACAGCGTTTCAGTGTCCTGAACAAATCAGATGATTAAATCTCTCAGGTTAAAGCAGTGACACTCTCCGGATTATTGTTGTACAGAGCTGTCGGTTTGTGTCTGCTTCACCAGCTCAACTAAAGGAGAGGAGAAAAGTGAGGAAGAGGATGAAAGGGCAGTGGCATAATGAAAACATCATTGTATGGGAGGAGATGCTGATCTAATCAGGGAGGAAATGAGGCCTGAGAATGCCCAGTCATTTTGGACTCGTTTGTACGTCTCCTTTTAAAGCCGCTCGGTCATCGATTAGCCCCAGAGGAGCTCCGGACAGGAAACGAGACATTATTAGGTGGTTCCCCAATTTGAACACTTTCCTTCTGCTGCATGTTCAAAAAATAATAAATTAAAATAAAAACAAAGTCTTCTGCTGAGCTGTGTTTGCACACCAGGGTCTGCATGCACCCAGCAGCAACATGCTCCTGCCGTCCTGCATGCTGGTCAGACAGAGATGAAGAGTTGGGACCGAAACAGAGAAGAGAAAAAGCTGGGAGACTTTCTCTCTGACTGACAGTTCACAGCTGAAATCAACCTTTCATTTCACTACATTCCTTTTGTTGAGAAAAAACAACAAACTAAGAATTTGTTGTTGTTCAGCAAAATTCCATCCCTTATTCAACAATTAGTCGCCCCCTGCTGCTAATCCTCTTGCCAATTAAATGAAATGTGTAGTGAGGGAACTTTGACTGTTCCTGCAGATCTTGAGAGCTGCTTTACTGCAACTTTTAGATGCATCCAACACACCTGGACCAAATTCAATTTTAGTTCGGCAGAGGGAAGGTGACGAACCATTCAGATGATTAAATTAAAACATGGATTTAAATTCAATCAATTCAATCCTTATCTGCACATCTTCATCCAGGGCACAAATAATTATGGATGCACTGAATATATAACAGTAATTTCACCACAACTAGTGAACACTTGAAACTAAACTAAGAAACGTTTCAGTCAAGTAGAGGAGCTTGTTTTAAGTAAGAAATTCCTTTTTATTGATGAAAAAATGATTCCACTAGTAAATAATTTCATTTATAACATTTTTTCTATGAGTGAAATCATCTGTTAATGGAATATCTATTTGTTCCTCAGTGTTGAGGAAAAGTTACTTGTAAGTCAGTTTTCTTATTTCCACTGGAATCCAGACCAAAATCACTTGGTAATATTTAATTTTTAACGTTTTAACTGTTGGCTTTCTGAGTGTTTGGAAATGCATGCCGACACATGTCCGCGGCGTAAATGTAATTCCCTTAACAGATTTCCCTTTTGGGTAATCTGTTTTGTTTTCACTCGTAACGAACCACACCTTCGCTCTTGTGAAAAAGAATCATACTGACATTCTCAGAGGAACTACAGTGATTTAGAAGCAGGGAGTTGTTTTTACTTTAACATATAGACAACAAAATGAGTTCCATATGGTTCGGGTTGAGCTAGCCTCCAAACGGAGCCTGCACCACACCCCTGCTTATCACCCACTCTTAAATATGTGATCCCAACCAATTCTGTCAGGACCGAATCTTGCACGGCACAGCAAGAATTATCTCTGAAACGAGTCTTGGCTCCCACATGTGAGACCTTTAAGATAGCTCTATCCTCTTATACTTATCCTTTACAAGCACACACACACGTACGCGCACACACAGCCCTTTTCCACAACGTGAGCTCACAAGGAGGAGAATTCTGATTAGGCTGCATCCAAAGCTGCCACCCACGGGACCCGAGGGAGATATGAATTTGAAAAGACACTACATTGCCAATATGAAGCGCCTGCATCACCGGGCAACAGGGACTCATGTTGAGACGTGCTTTCCAGAGACCTGACAGGATAGACAGGCAGGAGGGGAGGGTGAGCAGGGCTGCTGCTGCTGCTGCTGGGGGTGGGGGCGGGGGGCATCATGGAAGCTGAATGTGCAGCAAAAAGGGTCTCTCATTAAAGAGCTACGGCAGCAAGCACACGCACACACTCCCGCACTCACACACCCCTGGCCAAGATGGTAATCACACAACCAGCAGAATATGCAGAATAAATGTGTTTCTTTATCTGCAACCAAGAGTGCCACCAATTAGCTTAATCCCTAATTAATTATCTAATTACAGCTGTTTGTTTTGCATGATCTTAATGACCAGGACTCTTGGTGTTAATGATAAGCAAAACTGTAAGAGTGTCAAAAGCTGCTCTTGTTTTATTAAAAGATCCCTTTAGAAAAGAGTCATTTTATGCTCAGAGGCTCAGCTAAATTAAAAAAGGTTAAACATTTTAAACAGTCATATTCTTGTCTTTCTCTTCCATCCATTGTCTAACACCCTTGTCCCCAGTGGAGTCGCGGTGCTGGTGCCTTTCTCCAGCAAACACCCTGGACAAGCGGCCAGTCTGTCTCCCTTTGTCTTTAATAAACTTTATAAAATGCTACCAGCTCATGGGATGATGTGGCTCACTTGTTAGAGGAGAAACTCAACCTAATAAAGGATGCAGAATAAAGAGAAGAGCTGATACCAATGGCTTTAAGGCTTTTTAGAGATTGCATTGTTTTGTTTCAGTTATGATCATCTATTAAATCCAAGTGTTTTTGCTATTTCATTTTTAATAATAAAAATGAAATAGCATTTCAACAACAACCCTTTTTCATTTATCAATAACAATGTGAGAAGTCCAGGAAACATCATGTTAAAGATTTGTTCTGTCATCAGTGGATTCAGATCGATGATGTATGAACCAGATTAACGCGCACTGGCAGAATGATTCCCAGGAACGAATCCTCTCGTCCAAAACTGACGCTTTCAAGGTTGACTGAAATTTTCTGTGCTTTATATGCAGAGGCCAAAAGACTTCAGACAAAACGATGGGATTCAGGGGAGCCGGTGAAACTGTCTGGCGAGCAGAGGTCTGTTGGAGGAGTCAAAATGAGGCTTTCCAACTTTCTGAATGCAGCACTAAACTTGGTCCCAGTTGGGGGTTTTACTCTGATCCCCAAAAATGTATGATGTATATAAAGACTATGCTGGAAAGCTGAGAAACCAATGAGATGTTCACATTTTGAGTAAGAGTCAAATAGTCAGGCAGAATTATTGGGGTAAAATATTGATGGCTATAAAACACGTAATTTCACTTTAACTTGTCATGTAAGAAAATATTAGCATTGTGTATTGATTTATTTAGTTTATATCTGTTTTATGACACTGTTGACAATGAATTCAAACTTGTGCATCTTATTTTTCTCCTTTATTAACAATTCTACCCTTGATCAGAATATTAATAAACCACTATAAGCATGAAATCTTTGACACGCATGTTAAACATGTATGTATGGAAATTCCTGAGATAACTTGATGCTCCATTTGCAATAAATCATAAACAGGGTTCTGAAACCAGAGCAAGCCCCTAAAAACTTAAAGCATTTTCAAAAAAGAAACTTTATTGAAACTAAACAAACCAAAAATAACTTTAGTAGTGAAACTCTGACACGTTTCTTTTTTTAGTCACACAGAAATGTTGATGTCTCTATCTCCACATAAACAGATACGCTAATGTTTTCCGCTGCAGTGACAGCTGTTGTGGTTTGCTTAGATGCAGATGATTTTTGTCGACAAATATATAAATAAGTAAGAATAGTCTTTTCACTGCGTGTTGTTTTGGAATACCCAGGAGAATGTGTGTGTTGTTGAAAATGCGAGCCTGCAGGATCGGATCTGCATGCATGCCACTTTAAACTCGGCGTGCAGTTCATCATTTTACCTCTGTGTCAATAGGAAAGGATACTTACACAAAGTAAAGCTGATTTTCATTATATCTATCTTTGAATTTTTTTCCAAAGTAATTCAACATAATTCAGGAAAATTGTGACATTCATCAGCTGTAATTAAATAACTCTCTAAAACTCAATTTTAAGACTCACTTCTCAGTGATTTCGAAAGACGAATTATTTATTTGAATCCAATTTTTGCCCACTGGAGGGCTTCATCTCTCTGCCTTTCTTTATTACCTGTACTTACTGTATTACAGGAATGATAATAAATGGAGCAATCATGCATCAAATGATGCTCATAACAAAACCGAAATCACACAGACAAACAGAAACTTAAAAAAAAAAAAACGTCCTGGGGCATGAAATACAAAAACTATTTCAGAGCCACTCCCAGAGATGATTGGCTTCATATGTTATCCTGTCATTCCACAGGCTGTTACACCACGATGGAGTTGGTGCAGAATGGGAGCAGGAAGATCAGGAGAGGAGGAAAGAGCGAGGAAATTTAAGGGAAGGTTTGGAGAGAAATGACAGGATGAGATCGCGGAAAACGAGAGCGGAGCGATAAAAAGGGAAGAAGGGATGGAGAAGGAAACTTGAGTTAAAAGCAGGAAAACAGATGAGGTGAGAAGAAAATACAAACTAAGACATACAGGGAAGAAAGCGAGGGAAAGAAAGAGAGAGAGAGGGGATTTCTGTTGAGGGAAGAGCTAAAAAAGAAAGTAAATCCAATCGACTCTTATTGAGGAGACAGCCAGACTTGGAAAACAAAACCTATTTGACAAGAGAGAAGTAAAAGCCCAATGAATCCCAGCAGACTGAATTCTGGCTCTTTATTCCATCTGTTTCTGTTCGCTGCTGCTGGAAGGAAAGCTGCAGGCCCGGCCCACCACCATGACTGGGTCATACAAGACTTGGAAAGTGCATCTCCTTCAAGATTTACACCCACGCACACAATCCTGGGAGAGTAGGCCTGACGCCAGAGCACAACATGAACCAGCTGTTCTCCTGCTCTTGCACATTCGACCAACCAACAGCTCCAACCATGACTGACAGGCAGGGGGGAAAAATCTGGTGCTAACTGTAATTCTGATCTTGCATAACAGACTTGAGGCAAAAGATAAGTGCGGGGATTTCTTGCCTCCAGATGTCCTGAATTTGCCAGCATTTGACCCAGTGACCTTACTGTTAGTCCCAAGACCTGCTATCCATGGATGTCAGACATCAGCTGAACTGCAGCAACTAAATCACCAAACACAAAACTCCCTTAGTCTTAACATTAAATCCATACCTTCTGTTCCAGGGCTGGATCTGGAGGTGAATCTACTGTTTCCTCCTCGGAACAAATAAAGAGGCCACTCATTCTCAAATGTCCACAGCTACATGACTTCAGAAAAAGATAAGGCGTATTTTGCCATCTTAAAATCCAGAAATAAAAAAAGAGGCATTTGGAGTTTAACAACCCTCATTTTTGCCCAGTGCTCATTTTGACTGGTGATAATTAAAGCCTGCACATGTAGCATGCATGAACAACATATTGTTTTTAATGAATCTCCATTGGCACCATTATGGGCTCTCCTGCTGTTTACAGCTTTTATGACCCCCTATTGCCAATAGGAAGGCACTTTGAGCGTAAAGAAGGGGGAATCTTCAACCATCCTCGTTGCACAGTCCTAAATTCTCTCTTCTTTTGAGCAAACCCCAAAGATATTCTGTTGGATTTAGGTCTGACAGTCGTTGGGCCTTGAAAAAGAATAATTTTATGTCATATTTTGAATCAGTATACTGCTGTAAACCAAGCAAAAACACATTTTATTTAAGCTTCTTAGTGTGTTTACAAAAGAAATAGTCCCACAGCATAACCGGTACTCTACCGTACCTAAAAGTAGCTGCGTTTTCATTTCAAATGTGCTCAAAACTTTGTCAAAAAAGCTACATTTTGTAATTTCAGTGTTTACCTTAAATAAGAAAAGCAGTTAAAATCAAACGTGAATAAGTTTGTTTATGCAACAATCATTTAAAAAAAACATCCTCCAACTTCCTGTTATCTGTTTCCTCTTGGTTTGTGCCAGTGGTGACATGCAGTTGTTGATCATGTGACTCATGTGATGCAACAAAAACTTTCCACTGCAGTTTTTGCAAAATACAATTTAATTTTTATACGGACAGAAAACCACATCGTCCTGGAGCCAAACTTATCAAAAAAAAAAATAACAAAGTTTTTTCAAATTCGACATGTTTCATTTACAAAATAATAAACTGTGCAATTATATTGTCAATGGAAACTCAACAAGGGATTAATAATTTTTCTGTTACAGCTCAAGCATCAGGTAAAACAAGCAGAGAAGTTGAGTGAGATAAAGTCGTCCAATTTGATGTTAACTAAATTATGTACAAGAAAAAAGTGTTTCCTTGCCATCGCTGCATTTCCTAAAAATAAACCCAGAAAAAGGATTTGCCTTCTTAGGATTAGATTCTGCTCCAGCCTCTTTTCTTTACACCTTCCAGAGACAGAGGAACAAAATGGAGAAAAAAACAAACACAATTTTAAAAATCTGGCAGCGACCTTGGAAAAATTGCATTCCACGCCAGATACCAGGAGGAACAGTTGCAATGCATAACATAATCCAAGAAAGATGAATGTAACTGCACCATTTCCAATTTAAATGTCTCTGCAATAAGTAAAAAAAAAACCCTTAAATGTGAGTAACCACAAATAAAGTTTTTGCTGAAATTTTAGACGTCCAAATACTTCCGTATTCTTTGAGTGGAAATAATATAATAGAGAAGAAAATGAAAGCAATGCTGTGTCAAGAAAACAAAAGCAGTATAGCATAAAAACCAAAGTCATTGAAGATGCTAACTGTGTTCTTAGCGTACTGGTTTGTCCTTCTTTTAAGGATCACAGCTGTGCCGGCAAGATTCAGAGCGAGGTTTTACCTGATGGGGGACAACGTTCCACAACCAGCCGAACCAGCTGTCAGTCGGGGGTCAGCGCTCACATCTGACACCTGCACAGTTTCCACTGCTGTTCCTGCAAACTTATAACGCACGTTTAAATGTCAGTCTGCCCGTACAATAAACAAAACACTTGGCTTGCACCCAGAGTCGTGTTGAAGAAAATGTTAGAGGGCAAACATGGTCGTTTTTATTTTTCTAAAGGTATTCACTTTGCTAGAAAATGAGAAAACGCTGCTGTTATTTTCCTTCTACAAAAGAAGATGGAAAATTACTCAGAGACTAATAGGAGGTCTTACCTCCAAGAGTTAAAGGACATTTTGCCAGGAGTCCATTTCTTCTCTAATCTAAAAATGACTGACTCATTCCAATTACACAGCAACTTAGGAGTCTCTTGATTAGTTTGTTGGTGATTTGACTGATAAATTATGTTGAATTTATCTTTTATTTGCTGTATTGTTTCTCCTGTTTTAAATTTTTTTGACAATCCACCTACAGTACCAATTATTCTGCACTGTTGTTATGAAACTCATTAAATATTCACAAAAGATGTTTTTAAATCTATACCTCCATCTGTCTTTTACATATTTTAACATAAGAATCCACAGGAAAGTAGAAAAGTAAAGCAACCTGCATTGCAAACACCTGGAAAGTGAAGCTGATCTGCATCACAGGTTTAGATACGCAGCCAAATTGAACTCATTTACAAGTATTTTCATGGTTTGAAATCTTTTCAACAAGTAATTTAATCTGATCTTGACATGTTCTCCAGCAACGCACAATAAAAACAGTGTGCAGAGATGGAGAGGCGAAATCCTGTTTTGTTCTGGAAGCATTGTGACATGCTCACACCTGAAAACACAGGCACAAATCACAATGTGCTGCACTTGTCAATTACCTCACATCCATGTAATTCTTTCTAAATGCGGCGCTGACAGCTGTTTTAACACACTGAAGACTGTAGAATTAGCCGCACGAGCTCGGCTGCAGCTCAGAGTGTCTGTGAAAGACAGTTATTACGGAGCGGAAGCAGAGATACGGCTCTGGATGTACTGTCATCGATAATGCTGGGGGAGCTCACCTCTTGCGGCGCAGTTGCTACATCGGGTTGGGAATTCACAGTGGAATGACAGGCATGTCACAAAGATAAACTGCTGTCAGCCCGGCTTTGTGGGCTACTTGAGATGACTGCAACAATGGAGGGATTGAATCACCTTGTCATTCTCTGAGCATTTCCTCCTTTTTTCCTGCTTTCACTGACTTGGCTTTGCCTGCAGGGCTGTCAGGGTCGTCCCAAAGCCCACAGGCCAGTGGCAGCCTTTGCTTTTTATGACCCCAACTGAAGATTGACCCCAAGCTGCCGGAGGCGGGGTCACTATAGACAGAAGAATGACCTTAAATGAAGAGTAAATGTAGCCTTTCTGTATTCCAACCTCCTCAACTCCATGTTTTAGATTACGCCGATGGATATTATAGCGTTGTGGTGTAAATTATCTACATTTTAGGTCCTTTTTGTTGCTCAGAAAAGGTTGAATATCACTGCAATAATTCTTCCATTTCTCATTTATATTGCAGATAGAATTTGCAAGGTGAGATTAATGTTTTAGAAAAACATGTAAACTGCATCATAATAAATAAAAACAATGACAATAATGCACATTTTTGTAAATTCGACCAGTAATAAAATGTTCTTGTTGCTTTTTTTATTTGTTCTCCTTTGTGGAAAGCTGATGGCTAATTGCATTTTTTCTCTTTTTGGAAAGCAGGCTCTCCTTTTTATATGGAGATAAAGATGTTTTATCTCAGTCATTCAAAAAGAATCACACAATGTAAAAATTATGAAGTTATAACCTCTTAGCTTTGCTTGTAATTTTACAGCTCAGTGACATAAAGCTCTATTTGTCATTAAACGTTATTAATTTCTTCTATTTATCAACTGCGATTGTTTCTAAACTGTGCTAGTATGACTGGCATCTGATTTTTTGCAAAGCAAATAACAACAACAAAAAAAACAACAAATCAACTTAGTTGCAGTGAATGAAAGTGAGCCAGAAACTGGTGGATATTTATGGACCTGATGTCTATATTTATTTATTTAAAACCATATTTCTAAGGTAACTAGAATGTAGCGATTCTAGCGATTGAAATGTTCAAAGGGAGATGAGAGAACAAGAGTTAATCAGATTATGTAGAAGCCAAGCAGACACCAAACCTCAGCAAAATCCAAAGATCTTAAAGTAACCTTACAAAGCTAAGAAAAAAATAAAATAAACTCTTATTTATACCCTTGAACATCCAGGACGGAGGATCTCCTAAAATAAACATTTACCCTTTGTACATGTTAAGCAATGCTCAATGCACCAATTAGAAAAATAAATGCTGTTTATCTTGTGCTTTTCACTGATGGATTGTTTCAGGATGCATAAGTGAGAAAGAATCCTCAAATTCTAGGAATCAAACAAACTACCCACTTAGTAATTATATGCTGCACAACGGGATCCAAGAGTGGTGTGAAAAATATAGACAACCACTGCGCAGTGCCGGCGCTGACTCCAAACAGCTACTTCAAAGAGTCACTGATTGCTCATAGAGTAGGAACGCTGCCTGACTCATGCTGCTTACCTCAAAAAATGCATTAGAAAGACATCTTTGTGTTGTGTGTTATTCCAGGAGATTTGCCTTTGCTGTTTTTTAATGAGCATATTAAGTAGCTAATTGGGAGATTAGACTCCTTGCTTGCAGGCTGGAAACTGAGTCCCCTACTGTGCAGTTTACCATTCAAACACAAAGCTCCGACCGTCATGCCCCTCAGCTGAATTTCTAAAACTCATTCTTCCTCATATCAGTCTGCAGAAAAATGAATCCTCATCCAACGTAACAGAAATTAACTGCATAATCCATCATTGTGCACAAATAGGCCGGCTTTGTCGGGAACATTTGAGGACGGAGAAAAAGAATTTGGTCTGGGTTCTGTGGTCAGCCATAACTATCTCTGAGAGCCACTGCGTCACAGACGGTTTCAGCTTTCACAGTTAAAGTTGATTGATCTGAAATATCAAGAGATAATGGATGATTTGTTTTAATGTATACTGACACAAGCAAAGTTACATGGAAGTCATAAAACTTTGAGGCATAAACATGTATACAAGAGCAAATGAACTCTATAGTTTCTGTTTATTTTTACTGAGAAGTTTCACGTAAAGGATAATTTCAGTGTAAAAGAAAAAAATCTTTTAATGAATAAAAATGTGATAATATCACTAAATGTAAAAAAATAAATTGAAGTTGTATATGTTTTTTAATTGATAATAAATTCAATGTCAGGATAAAAAAGATCAGAACTTAATACACCATCTACAAGGCTGTGAGTGGTCAAATAATTATTTATTGAATCATTAAAAAAAATAGACACAACTTTGAAGCCAATGCGTGCATTCAGCATGCTGAGGTGAGGTAATAGTTGCAGAAAAGGTGTGTGCATACCTCCTCTGCACACATTTTCTGCAAGGGGTGTGCACCTGGCACCCTTGCTTTTTTACCTTTTTGATCATCTATACCATAAATGAACTCTAGACAAAAAGATAAATACATTTATTTATCTGATGTAAATAGATAGTTATTTACATCAACCATTTTCTTGAGAAAAATTAGGGAATATAGCAGACATCTGGTATGAGCCCTTTCCTAAAAATGCTCTTAACCACCTTTTTAATAGCTTCAGCTAGAATCCATGGCCTTCTGTATCTCCGTTGTTGTGAGTCTAGTGAATCACCTGCTAGGAAAGAGAATGGCTCTCCTGAATTTCCTGTTGTGCAAAATAAGATGTCAATGAGCATTATAGCTTAGTGCATCAGCTTCCAATGCAGCATTTTCCTTTTGCAAAAAAAATCTGAGAAAAGGCAAATTCTTGGCAAAGTTGTGATCGACAAACATCTGCAAATAAGTGACTCTGAAATTACTGAAGCGTGAACAGGTAGAGCTAAACGGTGCTGTTCCAAATGTCTTAAGTGTTTCTAAAGCTATGAAGAATTTCTCTTTTAGTAATTTTAATTGATTAAAGATTTTAAAAAAGAGATGCCAAAGCAACATAATTCTTGACTGAATCACAAACTGCTTGTGGGCTCAAAGGCAGACCTGCTCTCATGTGTCCAGAGCAGATAAAAAAGTGCAGCAGCCTTGAAAAAAAACTGCATGAGATGAAGTGTATTGCATTGAGTTACCTCAGCAATGTAAAATTTGACACATTTTCATATTTCTGAGTTAAATCTCATTGCATGCAGTTGCATCTGTCCACTGCTCCAAGCTTGTTCAAAACAAGACAATATAGTAATCTTCTCACGTCAGCTCGGCCGACCCTCGTCTCCCTTCTTGCCGCTCTCGCCACATCTCCAATCAAAGCGTCCCGCTGTGCCAGCCCGACTTGAGACTGGTGGCTTATGTGATCTGTCTTTCATCACAGCTGGACTCTCCTCCTGAGCTCCACTTAACCTCTGTGGTCTGTGTGTCTGCCAGACTCATTGAGGGAACCCTGACGCTGACGCTGGGGAGGCAGAGACAGAAGAGTGTGTTTGTGTGTGTCCACCTGTAAAAGATGGGCGCTGTGCGGCTTTCATCTATTTTTCAAGGATGTATAATGGAGTTCCAAGAGCCGTGTAAATCCATTTGGCATATAAAATCAGTGTGGATTATACAAAAAACAACAACAAAAAAAACAACAACAAAGAAATCTTTCTTCACTCCATCCCTTTGTTTGCATTTTGTTCACTCCATTGTGTTGTATGTAATTTGAAAATTTTTACAAATCTTGTCTTATATTGTTGCAGTGGCACAATCAAAAAAATGTATAGAGAGAGAATTAGACAAACACGCGAAATAAAGGAGCTTCTTTTCTAGTAACTTTGTCAGTTTCATTTGTCTAAACGGATGATTCAGACTGAAATATATCTGTTTCAGAATGGAAGCACACCTGTTGATGTTTATCAACTGAAACGCAGTATTCACTAATTGTTTCTAGTTTTGGTTTATTGCTGAGATCTGAGGTTGTTAAGGAGGCATGATTATATAGAAAGCTAGTAGATAACAATCTGTGATTGCTTTATTAGCTTATAATGACATGAAATTGATTTGAATTAATAGAATTAGTCGTAATCTGTCTCTCTTACACACACTTAATTCAGTCTAAGTCCTGATGTCTAAAAGCTTTAAAACTTAAACTTTTGTGTCTTTGTATAAGAAATGAAATTAAAGCTTAAGTCTCAAACTGTGTTTCATAGAAACCTTTAGTATTGTAAGCACTAAAAACAATGTTTCAGCTAAAACAGGAAAAATGTCTCTTCAAATGAAAAAACCGCCAAAGAAACTGCATGATTTTCATCTCTGTTCAAGAATTGTTGACTTAAAATGAGATTAGACATCTTGAACATTTATTTTTATGTTAGTTTTGTATCATTTTAAGAGTACTAAAATGTTTGCACTAAAAACTAGCAGACACACTTGGTAAGATTTTGTGTTTTTGCAGTTAAAGAAAGACTTTATTAAACTATTGTGTTTGTAATTTCATCATTCTCCACATTTCAGACATGGAGACCGTGGCATATTAACAATAACAACCTAATATAAAATGCTAAAAGCAGTTTGAAATATGTAGTCTGTAATCATTTTATCTGTTTAAAAATTATTAACCTTGTTTTACAGAGCTGCATTTCTTTCGCATACAAGGAATAATGTTGCATTTAATCCTAATATGAATAATTTTTCATGCTTGTAGCACCACTAATTTGGCTGATTCAACCAGAATTAGTATCAGCAGGTCAAAGTTTAAAGAAAAAAACAGTGGCCACTAAATTCTGATTGGTGCATAAAAGGTGCAAAATTAAAAAGAGCTGCAAGAGGATTTGAATAAGTAGTTTCTTGATTTTCTTTTCTCTAAGAAAGATGCGGCTTCATTTGAGGAGAAATGCCAACACACCAGCTGACATTACAGGGTCTCATTTTTAAATAACTGCTGCTTCTTGCTCCCACAAAGGCAGCAGCTTAGAGAGCCAGGGAGTGCATTAAGGGCACAATGCCAGCTGATTGGTGGAAAGCACTGACACAGTGCTTCGGGTGGATTAAGGAGAGCACATGAAAAGTGTCTCTGAAGTTAAAATGAAAATCAGACGCCCACTCTGCCAGCTGCACAAGTTGACAAAAACCCAATTCAAGATTAGATATTGTGGCTCTGACAGTGACTGTCAAACCAGATGCCTAGAATTTGTCAACAACAAGAATGCACAAGCTTTAAAAAATGTCTGTTTCTCACAAAATTGAATTTTTACCCAGTTATTGTTAATATATTGTTTGGGACTTTTTGTTTTGTTCTTTAGTTTTTTATTTTCTTCAGATTTATGTTTATAGAAATTCTCCCTATGACTATATCAAGCGCTGTTTATAATATTCAGACTCAGTGTCTGAATGTATGCATGCATGCAACCCTCATTATAGCATTGCATCTATACTTATTAATACTCTTCTGGTCACAAATGAGTGAAATTGCTAAATTTTCCCTAACACAGATGCTTCTCCCGGCTTTTAGCAACACATGGCAGACAAGTTTGCCAAAGTTTTCTGTATCTGGCTCGAATACTTTATATTCCTTTCTCCATGTTTGTATGTGGGCGTGGAACAGCTGTGATGAGACAAGCCTGGGCCCCAAGTGACAGAGTCTGCAGAATGTGTGCGCAGTTTTCACCCACACCCCCTCATGGCTTTTCATTTCCTGCAAAATACTGAGGGGGGGGGGGAATGTCCGAGGAAGTCTCTCAGCGTGCCAAACAGATTTCAAAACTTTTATTAAAAACATTCTCTTTACAAGGTTGCCACACAGAGATGCAGGCTGCCAGAGTTTGGTGAAGACAAGCTGCAACTTTTTTCGTCTTGACTGTGAAGACGTTGAAATCTGGTATTGAATGAAAGCAGGAGATCTTTCTTCACCGGAGCGACAAAAAGCAAATCCAGATTATAGAGAATACTAGACGAAAGAATGGATCCAAATCTTTACTTATTCACCTTAGACTAATGATCAAACTCATTTGTGTTCATTTGATCTGAAGATGTTCTCAAAATTCAAAACCAAATACGTTATAAACATCATAAATAATGTCAGCAGTGATCCAAAAGCACTGCTGACATTATTTTTCATCCACATAAATCATCTTACTCTGTTCATATTACTGACTTTAGGGGTTGTATCGTTATAACAGCTAATCAACCAAATGCAGAACCAGTTTATGGCCAAGGCCATAAACTCTACCTATGTTTTAGTTTCTACTAAACGTATTACAACAGCAATTTTCTCAAATTAAGATTTAATGAGTGAAACCATGGATATTAATCTGTATTAATATCCTTTTGTAATTAAACCTAAACAGTAACCATGCTTCAAGGTACATCATGAATTAAAGTGAGAGGTGCAATGAAGTGAGTGAACGTGTGAGAATTATTCATATTGAACCGAATAGAAAATAATGTTTTCACTTTAAAGAGGCAGACATTTTGTTTTGTAATGATAGTTAACAGAATACAATGTAAGAAGGTTTATTATTATGTATTAGTTTAACACAAAGTGCAGTCTGAGAAATCTTAGTGCGGTCACTGTATTCATCCCAGATATTACGTTATTTTTAACCATTTATTGGCCGCAGTCTGCAAATAACTTTAGCGCTCCTTGCAAGACCTGTCATCATTTCTTCTGTCAGAAAAATCTGTGCTGTAAAATTCTAGCTATTCTGAAAATATTTCCTCCAACCGCTGTTTGTGTTGATGCAGAGATGTGAAACCGTTCTGATCCGTCAGGTTTTATGTTTTGACCATTTCTTGTTTATTTGTTTAAATCTTGCCAATTCCCTTGCAGTATTGTTCAATTGTTGTTGCCATGGAGGTTCATTCTTTAGTATTTAGTTTATTTTATGTATTCTTGAATTATGCTTTTGTGGAATAAGGTTTTTTTTATTTCCCTTTGTTTTGTATTTTCCTTAAGTTGTAGTTCATTTTCTTTGTTTTTATTTGCCTTCCCTCGGCCTCAGTGTTTGCTCCTTTCCACAATCACCTGATTTCCTCACCTGCATCTAGTGCTAAATGCTCCTTCCTCAGTATTTAACCCCACAAGTTCTCATTGGTCATTACTGGACTCTTCCCCTCCTCTCTGTGTTTCTCGTGTCCTGAGATTCCCCGGTAAGTCGTCCTTTTATCTTTATTATTAAAGTCTCTCAGTTCTGCCAGAATCTCTGCACTTGGGCCCATTATTAAATCTCGGCATGACTGAACCAGGAGCTCTGGATTGTAGGTAGTTGTAAGATTATGAAGCACCATACCTCCTGTAGATTGATTTGTAATAAAGCTATTTACTGTTGAATTCAATGGCCAGATTCTTACCTGGCTCTCAGGATTTCCGTTTCTGACAAACAGAGTGCTTATTTTTCCCCATCCTTTTACCTCTATGCCTCATTGCCTGAGTGTGGAACCACTGAGCAGGATCCCTCCACCTTTAACACGCCCCCATCACTAAGGAAATAGGACATTCCTTCTTTTGGCTCCAAGCATAAAGGAAATGGAACCAAATATTTCAAAAGGAAAAGGGAGGTCATCGCAGAGGCATCTTTCATTAGTCCTGGCATTGTAGAAGTTAGAATAAAAGAGGATAGAAATGCCTTTTTTTTTTATTATATCTTTGTTGTGATGGCAATTAAACCAGTCCTGGCCACAGGCTTTGTCCCTTTTGACTACAAAGAAATCTGGTTTCTGTGTGAGAATATAAAAATTCCAGTTTGAATTGCATTCAATATTGATTCGTGAATTTAATACTGTTGATTTATTACTATATTTAGAAGAGTGTGTTTAACATTTCAAACGGAAAAAAGTACATTTTATCTAAGTAGAGCTTATGTAAAAGTGTGGGCTCGTCCTGGAGCAATATTTCAAACCAGAGTTTCAAATGTTTATGGAGTGACACAGTTGCATTATGCTTTCCATAAAATAAATTATCTTTAAAATCTGCCAGAGTCCAAAGTGTGAATCCACATGATGTCTTGAGGAGATTGTGCCAAGCATGAAGGTGAATTTAGAAGATGACAGATAACAGCTTTCAGCATTGTGTGCTGTTTATCCACCTGGGCTTTAAAACATTAGCTGGATGCTTAAATAAGATAAACTTTGTGAATATTTTGGATTGAATCTGCAAAGTATTGCAGTAGTTAATGTAAGATGAAAAGCAAATCATAATTAAATGTGTAACAGGAAATAAACATTGTCTGGTGGCATCATTCCCACATGCTTTGAATCAAATCTGTGAAGGGTTTGGCTGAGATCAGCTAATTTGTAAAGGTATATTCTAAGACAAACTAAAAATATGCAAACAGTTTCCAATTTTATTACAGACAAAGTGATGCAGTATAGTTGTTCTCAGTTTTTCTTTGGTATATCGAGTACCTATAGCTCTAAAGACCAGAGCAGAAGAATCAATCCATTTGATTAAATTTGTGTGTAGAAGGTAAGATGGAGATGCTCTTGGGAGAGTAGATGAGTCTTAATCTGATGAGTAACTAAAAAGCATCAGATTTTGGAGACGGTTCCAGTTTAAATCATAAACAAGAACCCAAGAATTAGGAAAAGCAAAAAAACTATACAGACAATCTGATGAAAAAGAGACATAAACTTCCTTTTTAGCGTGGCTCAGAACAGAACCGGGGAGTTGTCTTGCTTTCATATCATTTATTTAGTGAATAGATTATAAGTAGAAGTTCAAAATTGCAGTGATCACCTCTCTGATTGTTACACAGGGTGGGATTTTTGTTGTAGACTTACATTTTAAATAACTTGGACATTATTCTTAGTTGAACCATAAATGAGTTTTGGTGTTTGGCCACACCAGGAAATAAATACATTCATCATTTAAAGCTTATTTTGGTGATTAAGATTCTCCAAAACTTGCATTTGTAATATTTTAGTTTTCTTGAAAAGCAGGAGTGTTTTCACTGTGACACCAAGCATTATGCCTAACCTTTCATCACAAGAGAGTGAAAATGAAGCTATCAGATTTGAAAAGGCTCAGGGTAAGAATATGAGTAACTTCACCCTGTGTTTTACAGATGTTTTGTTTTTATGAAATGAAGCCTAAAAGCTTTTCATTTTTCACAAATTTCCTATATCTCCCTTTCCTTATTCTTTTCATTTCTTCTGCTTCTTTTCTCTGTGGGCTACGTAATGAAGCACAAAAGACATAAGCACACTCTATCAAACTGAACAGGGGCTCTAGTAATAATAATTTCCTGTACCATAAAACCCATTATTCATGCAGGCTACAGGCACTGCTAAAGTGCTGGATAAACCACTGACTTCACATCAATATTCTCAGTGGGTATGCACCTTCAGAACATCACATTGTTGAAAATTACATAAACAAATTGTGATTGACCACGGTGGGGGCATCGGTGTAGACAGCCAATCAAAACAACTCTACATGGAGCCGAACCCGCCAGACTGAATTTACCCTCACACACAAAGCCGTGATGCTTGAACAGACACTTAAATCGCACATCTACCACTGAGCCCCATCTCTGCTGTATTGGCATGGTAAAAAGACCTTGTAATACTCTTCTTTTTTTCCTCTTTCACTGGTCCGACCACTGAACTGCCCTGATGCACTATGGCTCGGTGACTTCCATCTCAGTCCCCACCTCAGAAGCTTGTAGTCTTTTATATCAATATTGTCTCAAAGCCACAGAAAATTGCTGCAAATGAAAATTGAAAAGGGTGGTTTTGTGTGTATGGGGAGCGTTTAAAGAGTGGGTGAGGAGCCTCATGGGAACTGTGTAGGTGAGGAAAATCAAGCCTTCAGGAAGCAGCAGGCCATGCGACCTCCTCCTTCTGTTTGCTGTGTGACGGATTCGCTCTCTCAATGCCTCAGTGCTTTCAAATGAAGTAGCCAGAATTTGGGATAAAAGCCCAACTTTCCTCATGGGCTATGATTTACTGCATTCATTAAGCAAGCAAGAAGTACTATTTACACTGAAGCTATGGGCTTCCATGAGTCCAAACTGGGAGTAACAAAGTGTGTAAGAGTGACTGAGTCTGATTTTTTTTTTTATATAAACACTTTGCAAAAGTATTTATGGAGCTTGAACTCATTTACATGTCTTTACAGTCAGGATTTCATGTGAGCATAAATGTGAAGCCCAGTTTTAAAATTTGAGTTCTCAGTTCATTGTAATTCTACCTTTGGCTGCAGTTTTCCCACCAGCTTTTCCAAAGACTGATTTTATTTTCCCAGTCTTCAACATAAACTTTCATGCTTTCCCACAGTGTTTCAACTGGATTTATGTCATGACTTGGTGCCAAACCAAGAAAAACATTGTATGATCTGAGATCTGAAGCTCTTCTGGTCTTTGATTTTTCCTGAAGTTGCAGAAGCGTTGCTGCTCCAACACCCAATTCAAACCAAAATGTAATTATTATTATTGTTATTTTTTGAATGGGACACAATATTGACAGATTATTCAGACTGGACTTTTAAAAAAATGCTAATTTCCATCTGAATAGAACAAATAAAACATTCAGAAATAATATTACAATACAATTAGAAAAAAGACAAGAGATGCAGTAAAAAATAAAAGCTATATAGTATCAGGCAAACCGATACTATGGATTTTTTGTAAGAAACTTGCATCAATATTCTATAATTGAAATATCTCCTTCACCTTTATTCAAGCAGGGACTTATCTAATACTCTGAATATAACTAATCTTCGTTAAAGGACAGATTTATGGAGTGCAAGAAATTAGGCCAGTTGTTTCATTTCAGTTACAGCTTCTTGCTAAGGTAAAGCCATATCCATTATTAGACTAATCCATATTTTTACGTCAACAGACTTGGATGATTGTAATTAGCTGAATCTAGAATCAGACGTCCCTTCGTTGCTTACAGGTCATAGAAAATGCAGGTGATCCTCTTTTAACAGGCGCTACAGAGCAGGGACATGATTCTGGTTCTGTCTTACAGGATTGATTATAAAATGATGTTGGTAGTTTTTAACTGAACAGTTTTGTCTCATTATTAAATAATCTTTATGCAACTATTGAAACATTGAATTTATTTATTGAATTCTTGGGTGTTTCAAAGTCCAAATAGTTAAATCGAAGTGATTGTGCCAAAACTAATACTGATTAAAAAGTATATTATTTTGCACAACATTATTATTCCTCAAGGATTAGCAAAATTACCCTGCTTGGTTTATATCTAACTGAACATCAATGATTTCATTGTAGCCCAAAACATCTCTAGTGTGTGAGGAAGATCATTTGTTGTTCACTAGATGTCACAACTCTGGACTCCAATTATTTTAGGTTAATGTACCTAAAACATGTAATTTAAAACGCTAACACAAATATAACATGATTTAATCTGACCATTAAACTTTTATTTCAGAGGTTAATTTATTTACAAATTCCAGCTCTTATTACAACTTTATTAGTTTGTCATGAGTGATCGGTTCCAGTAACATTTAGGGACTTTTAAAGTCAGACTGGATTAGATCTCATGTGTGCTTCAGTCATATTTATTTTATGCATCTTAGCTTATTTTTACAGTTTAAATTTCCTTTCATTGCCAGAGATGGAAGTTGTATTGTGAGCCTTTTTGGCAGCTGATGAACAGAGTCGGGTCGCAGAGGAATCTCTTGGCTCTCTGACAAACCTGACAATCACTCAGAAAACACAGCCCCCTGCCAACAGGGTGTCCAATTACCTGGTAATATCCACGGTACCTGCTTGTGTTTCTATGTCTGAAAGTGAGGAGCATGAGTGATGGATAAAGCTGTTGGAACGACATGCATGTTGGCAGAGATGTACGTACACATGTGTACTTGGTATGTGCACTAAGTGTGAGCGTCTTTGTCTCTGCGTGTCCGTATGTGTAGCTGCATCTGTGATGGATCAAGCTATCCCTGGAATGACATTCTTGTGGGCGAGACGGCCCGGCTGTGTGAGTGTTTATATCTGTCAGTTAATGTGTGTGCATGATGGATCAACCTTTCCACACTGAGGCAGAATGACAGAAAGGAGCAGGAAACGGTGAAATGGGAAAGTGTTTTCATGTTGTGACCAGGCTTTGGATAGATTAGAGCCAGTGGAACAGGTGTTACAGCCAAAACTAACAGAAGCTCTTAAAAATCAGCACGGTCAGGGGTTTGTGTACCTGATTAGCACCCATAATTTGGAAGTAAATTTTAATCACTCCAGAAATAATTGATTTTAAAGAGAGAACTAAAAATTTGTATGGAAATGCATTTACACACTGAAAGATTCAATCCAAATCTGGGAATGGGCCCAGATTCCCTCTCCACAGCCACTTTGGCCAGCTCTTTGAGGGGAACCTAGTGGATCCGGTGATCTGGAAAGGATTCAGAACCCGAGTAGACCTCACCAAAGAGGCTTTGGAGTGGATTCTTTGTCACTGGATCACACCCTTCGTCAATGGGCCAGACCATTTGTCTACTTCAGTGTGGCAAAGTCTATCGATACGTTTTGAAAAAATGTATGTCTCTAGTTAATATATTGGTATGATGGCCCTTCCAAAATGGTAGCTGAGTCATAGTTATCAACTCATGAAGTAAACGATCCTTTGGACAAAAGCTGTTTTTTGAGACTGGTGTATGTCTGGTTTAGGCTCCTGGTTTGGACATTTGTCAAGTGTATAATAAACTGATTGCTATCGTCTTAAAGGAAACATTCATGGCTTTAATTTAAACCAGGTTTTGAATCTCTCTGACAAACACAGAGGTCATTAGAGCTCGATAAACCAAAAATAATACACATTTTCTCGTGTCTAGTTTAATTATAAAAAAATTAATTAGTAACAGTAGAAGTGGACACTTACATAGACTTTAGGATGCAGTACATAGGCCTATTTATCAGATTTTTGTGAGCTTTTCCATCATGGGTTACATAATAGTAGCCAAAGATGACCATATAGAGACATAGCAGCATGGCAGACACTGTGGGAGGACGTCACCCTCATTAATTAGCTATTTGGAAGTAGAAAAAAGCTACTACCGTCAATAGAGCTTAGGATACTATTGACAGTATAATTCAGATTATTATATCACATTTCTGCCAACAGATGATAATAATGATAATAGATGGTACTGATAGGCGTATTGGTACCATCTCCATTATTCTTGCTGAGGATGTTGATTTCAGTCCAAACAACCAATGAGTTTATTAAAAGAATAAATAAAATCGTTGATGTTTTACTATTAAAGCTTCAGGGGTCCAGCAGCATTGAACAGCTGTTTGTCTGTTATTCATTTACTGCCACATTTCTTTGAATCCATTGCGGTAACACGCAATATGAGTTAACAGCTGCAATACACAACAGACTAAGGCACAGGCCTCATTCTTCAAGCGCCAGTCCTGCAACTTTTATATGTGTAACTTTTTCAACACAACTAAAGTCATTGGCTAAAATGCCTTCCCAGCATGCAGTCTCATTAGCAGAGCCGCCTTGGTGCAGCATTAGAGCAGTGGGGTATCTTGCATGTCAGTGGTGCTGAGGTCCTTGTATACAGTCTGATAGCTGGAGAAATTCATAGCAAGACAGTGAGCTATTTGACTATTAGATGCTGTGGCTTAAACCAGATAGGCAGATCTTCGTCAGACAAAAAAGCTGAGAGCTTTATCGTAATCATATGCTGAAATTAAATTTTATTGCCTTGTGTAATAAAATTACCAACAAAAAAGTGAAAAATTGCTCAAAGTATGAAAGTTTAAAGTTAAATAAAAAAATTGAGCTGCTTTGAGTGTGACTCTGAGACTCCCAGAGGTGGACCAGGATCTCCTCAAAGCCACAACAGAAGTTGTTTTAAATGGCGTCCCCAAACTCCTCCCAGTCCTTCTGAGCAGCAACTCAGGAAAGACCTGCTTTCATCGATAGCCAAGGGCAGGTTAATGACAACTGGCAACCAATGAAACATTGCAATGGGTGGATGAACATTACAACACCCACAAGAAAACCTGGATTCCAAGTATCTTAAAGGATGGTACTGTGCACTGCAGGAGGAACAGATTTTGAAATTGATGTTGATGCTCACGGAAAACCAGTGAAAGAAAACACAGATAGAATAGATCTCTTTCCAGAAGTATGGTTGTGTGTATTGAGCCAGTGGTGTTCCTCAGGGTGGTCCTTCTTGGTTTGAGGGTGAGGGAATAGTGATTGAGGTTTGTAGGAGAGTAATTATTATTATTTTTTCTCAGACAGTATTACAGTTTTTGGAAGGCCCGTTTGAGTCTCTTGGCTATTGTGATAATCACCCTGTAGTGAGTGTGCTCCAATGACAGTTTGGGAGAGTTGTCTTGGCTGTAGCGCGGCTGTGGGTGTGCAGCTCCAATAACTTGGGTCTGCGTCTTAACAATTCAATAGGCAGGCTGTGGCAAAGTATTATAAATGACTGTGATGTAAACCAGATGCTAGTAAAGTAAAGGTACACTTGTGGATGAAGAGATGGATTCTCGCACTCCTCTGTGGAGCTAAAAACAAGGAATCTCCCCTTTGCTTTACTTTGGGTGCTGTAAAACATATTAAAGTGGTCCTACTGACCACAGCTGCTGTCATTACAGAACATGATGTATTCAGCTGGTGGGTGTGCCTCCTGGCCAGGGACAAAGATTTAACTTTTTGGGAAAAGGGGATAAAATAAACTAGAGGGGCAAAGGAGGACTGAAAACATAAAAAAGGAAACAAACATACATTAATATATGTGTTCTTTCTGTGGGTGTGAGGCCCAAGAACGCTGCTCATTAGCCCTCAGTGAAGTCATGGAGTGATCACATACTGCTGCATTAGTCCTTTCAGTCTCTGGGCGTAGGTGTATAATTCAGAAACTCATGATTAGTCATGGATTGATGTGTCCTCCGAAGGATGCAAATCGCTATTTGTTGCCAAATGCCAATTGCAGACCTCTTTAAAATAAGCGAAAAATGTTTGTCTTTGCAGGTGGGAGGACAGGCCAAAGACATCAAGATGGATCAAAAATTCATCAGAGGCATAAAGGGGATTGGAAAGAAAGAAGACAAAGCTGATGTGGAGGCATGTGCAAATTAAGGTGTTAAATTGAAAGGTCTTTGTTTTGTTGTTTTCCTTTTCTCACTGTTCGATGCCCAATTGGTTTTAGCAGAAATTGTCATTTCCATTTACTCAACTCAACAGTCCAAAAATAAAAGGCAAGGGAAGTCCTAAATTACACCTGATTAATTGTCCAGACATTTTTTTCTGTTTCATTTTGAAAAACAGTATTTGACAAACCTCAGTGAAGATGCATTTTAAGGAAATGTCAACATTATTACTTAATGTAAAGCTTGTTTTTGCCTCTTCCACACTTGTATAAAGGTCTAAATGATCTGGGAGAGGGAACCAGAGTTTTCTTTCCTCTAAGAGGTGCCTCTGTTTCTCTGAAAAAATGACAGCTTTTCATCTACAAGTGGCTGTATAATTATGGGCAAGTAAATGACAACGTTGCTGCTGGTATGCACATGAAAATCTCAGCAATGCAGGTGTCATAAAAGCAGGCTGTTTGTTTACCAAGGTTGCTTCATTTATGTGCAATAAAAACAAAACTATTGTGTTTTGTGCTGAACCACATTTATGCAACGTTTTATTTTTGTGTGTGTGTGCGCGTGTCAGTGTCCATGCGTGTACAGTAAGCATGTCTGCACAGGAATGAATTCTTTTAAAAATGAAGCTTACTACAGTGCATACCTTCTCATGCAGATCCAAATGGATCTGCATGTGTCTGCTTGTTTTTTTTTGTTTTGTTTTGGGTTTTTTTTTCCTCTTGCTCAATGCGGCCAACCTCTGGCTCACTGTGTCCTTTAAGCTGCTGCCAGGGGCTTTGAAACAAAAAACACCCGTATTTCAAACCAAACACAAATATTTTAATCTTTGTGTGGATTCAATTCAGCATGTAAAAAAAACCTCTTGCAAATCAATTCTTATATGTATGTACAGCAGAGGGGGAAATGAATTATTTACCAAAATAAACTACAGTTGCTTTTTCCCCTGATTACATGTAAAAAAGATGTGAGAAGATTCATGAGACCTTGAGACAGAGTTGGGTCATGAGTCTCTAAAGAGTTAGTTTTGATTTTTTTAATATATTTAAGTTTCTGGGAAGTTGCTATCAACAACATTTCTCTTACCTTTAGAGAAATGTCACATCACTGTGAGCTTTTTATCTTCCTTCAGTCCCAGCTGGACATTCGGGAAGAATGTGTTGCCTGTCACAGTCGGACAATGAGGATGCAGGGTGTCCTGTCAGCTGGTCAGTTCCCAAAACCACACACACACACACACACACACACACACACACACACACACACACACACACACACCCCCACACCCCCACACACACACACACACACCCCCCCACACACACACACACACACACACACACACTCATGCATACACACACACACACACAGTCAGCCCAGCTCTGCTTTGGCACCCAAAGGTGGACCCCGACGACAGGAGAGTTAAATAATTATTAGTAATTTATTTTAGGTCATATCTGCAACTTCAAACAACTCAAATTGGAAATGTTCAAATTGGTGGAGTTCATGTTATTTCAGCAGATGTTCAGCAGAGACCTCTGGTACATTTAGGGCTGTTTTTTTCAGGCTTCTGTTCCTATGTGAAATCATGATGGCTGAATTTGTCGACTGTATCAGTCGGCCAGATAGGCTGCGACTTGTCAGCTCACTCTAGCTTTGCCAAGAATGGAGTCGAGCTTCAGATTTTGTAAATGTGCAACAGTAATGAAGATGATATTTCATATTCTTTCCAGGTTTCACAGTTGTTTGAATATTATCTGGTGGACTCAGGGGATCATCTGCCTCCAAATCAACTGACTGGGCAGATTGTTGCAGCATATGTTTGAGTTGGCTGTTTGTTTTCTGCCAATCTGAGAATGTATTTACATTTCCTACAACTTAATACCAATTGTTATTGAACTTTTATCAATGGGAATCTCACAGAACCAAACTTTGCAAAACATAAATTGGACCTTCGGGTTGCAAAAACAGGATTAGTGCAGACAATAAATTAGAAAATGTGAAAAAACATAAAACTTTTCTTTTGCTCATTTCTCATGTAACTAATCTTCGACAAGACATTTTAGTTAGACATTATTTAGGTAAAGTGATTCCGATTTTCATTTCTATTACTATGTATTGCTATTAATAACACGACTACGTAAAAAAGTCTGACTGTATAACAAATCCCATTTTTCTCAACAGATGGCTGTCCATCTATTTGCCACAACGTAGCGGTGGGGGGAGAATCTGAGTCCATAAGAATAGCAGAAAATCACAGGACAGCTTGGACAGCTTCCTGCAATGGCAGAAATATGACACACAATCATTATCACTGACAGCTGCTGACAATTTAGAGTCAGCATTTTTTACTAACAAGTAATTGGGCCGTTGGAGGACACCTGGAAGGCCCGCTATGTATATCAAGGTACAACTTTGAGATTCATTCTTTTACCTGAAGATTTTTCAATCTGTTTTAGCCTCATGTTGACTCCAGACTCTATTGTTCGGTTTAACCCTGAGGGAGAAGCTGCTGGGCAGAACAGTTTCTGAAACATCTGTGCTCTGAGATGAATAATCATAAATTATTGCGTTGCAGAAGTACTCATGCCATTTGAACGTTTTCACACTTTGTGTCTTTAAGATCAAAACTTCAGCAAATTTAGATCAACAATGGTTAATTGTAAAGCTTTAGGAAAACCCATTTTTTGTAGCTGATTTGAAGGCACTAAATTGTTTCCAAGAGGATTCATAATAAAAATTCTGGATAATTTAAAGGAACTGACTGAAATGTGAGGCTTTAGCTGTGTCACAAACACAAAGACTGCATATCCTTGAAACAGAGGATGTAGGTTTCGTGTTGATACTAGTTTTTATGACAGTAGATGTTTCATAAACACTTTAGCTAGAGTACATTTTCCAACATAAAACGGAAACACCAGTGGGATTGATGGCTATCATCATTTACTGCAACTGTAAACAGAACAAAAGCTAAACATGTGCACAAAAAGTATCTGTCTACCCAAACAACAAATCTAAGTTGCATCCTGTCAGCTACAGCCCTTTGTTTCCTCCTATTTCTCCACATCACGTTACGCTCCCACCCTTTAAGTGGTTAACAGCCATCTAGCTGACTCTTAAATGGCCCGGATTGCCATTACTAAGGTTTTCTAGAGCCATCCCTTACCCTCTTAATGACAGCTGCTTCCTCCATTAATTCTCAATCAATAATGCAAGAAAAAAAAAAAACACTCAGAGCGAAGTCCATCCTGCCACAGCTTTATTTTCTAATGCTTTTCGAAAGCTAATGAGTCAGGCTAATTGGTCTGTCATCTTTGCCACTGAGGAGTTTACCAGAGGAAGTGGCTCCTTTTCTTACTGCTTTAAAGAGCATTAGAGAGCAACTGGTTTCCTCAAAATGACCTGCAAAACTTCCAGCATGAAAAGTCGTACAAAGTATTGTTTTGTCACAATGTTTTCTCAGATATCTTTGACGATTTCTGGGTATATTTTGGTTAAAGTTAACACAATGTACTGATTTCATTCCATCTTAGAGTAAGGGTAACTATTTTTATGATGAAAGATAATTTATAAATATTCATGTTTCTTTGGACTTGCATCCAAATAAAAATAATGGTTTCAGTTCAATTCAGACACTTTAACAGGGTTGTTCTCTTAAGGTTTTCAGCTCTTATACTCCCTGCAGTATCTTTGTAGCTGTGGGGGAAAAAGGAGAGAAAGACCAGTAACACAAATAAAAATCTGATATTATTTATTTATTGTTTTCTGAAGGTGTTTAACATCAAAAAAATAGTAATAAAAATTGAAAGCTGTTTATTTTTTTTCTGCAGAATTGAAAGTTTTGGTCAACATCTCATAGAGAAACAAGCATTTACTTCAGAATTGGTACAGGGAGACATTAACAGTATCATCTTCATGATCTATTATCATGCTTATACAATAATACCACTCAATACCGGTGACTTGGAGCCTATTTCATTATATTATTTCACCTCATTTAGCAAAGCAAACCATCGGGCGATTAGTTTATGGTCATTATAAATATATTTGGGAGCATTGCATTTATGAGAAATAAACTGTTCCTGCTGGTCGAAAATGCAATCACAGCATAATACATAAATTTCCTCAGTGGTTGCGTTGTCTCTGCCTCCCCAGCCCTCAGTGGGCAGCATGAAGAAGGGCCTTCCCCTAATCCAATATGTTGTAAAAACATGCAGGCCGATGGATTATCTATATATCACACCACATGCATTACAGCTGCATGATTGGTGGCATGTAATAATCTCTATCATTTCAAACAAATAGCCTCCTGTTGGATCAATACATGGACAGACACAAGCAAGAGTAATGTTCTCCTGCATGGATTTTGTAATCAGGAAAAGGCCTGTGATTACCTGCTGCCTGCTATGTATTTTCCAGTGAAGACTAAGAACATAAGGTAACTAAATGGCTGCTGTATTGAATATGCTTTAAATAAATGCCCAGACAATGTGATTTGATGGAAGCAAAGTTTTCTAGAATTGGCAGAAGATTAATAAAAACCAGGAATGGAAAGATTATGTGACTTGCATCGACAACACATGTGGAGGATTTTACTCAGCAAAATACTGTATGTATATGAATCAGTATTTTTTTTAATTAATAGCATGCTAAGATTTAACTGCAAGAATGGAAATGTATTTTAGAAAAACCTTTTCAAAAACCAGAAAGGAAAACCTTGATAAAAGCCAGAATTTAAATGTTTTTTATGAAAATGTATTAAAACAGTAAAACAAGAAAATGTGTGATTTATTAAACTAAAATGTTATAAATTATCAATTTAAAATCACACATTTAAGTTCTTGTTTTTCTTTAAATTTAATTAATAAAACAACTTTTATATTCAATCAGATCTGAGTGAAATTGAATTTAACATTGCAATGAAAACCATTTTTTCGTCAGGTTATCTTTGTGGGAGATAACTTAGTTATATTGTCGTTCATTTCTATATTATCTATATCGACACTTTTACATAATAGTAAGAAGATGTGAAATGGTTTTGTTTTAAAATTTGTGTTCAGTGTATTTTCACTAAGGGTAACTTGTCAAAAGCTCATATCTAGTGTATATTTACCATACCCAAAGTCTAGCCTGAGCTGTTGATGATTAAATTAATGAAGTTTCAGGGTTATTCATTGCATTCTTTCCCTGGTGTTTCTGCTGTGGAAATGTTTGGCACTTAAGTCTCATTACTCATATGAGACTTCACCACTAAACAAACCACTGCTGAGTCGGTAAAAACAAGCTTGGACAAACATTGCAAGGACTTGAGAAAAGGAAAAATAAACTTTATTTTAAAGGTTTTTACCTGTGTGTTAAAGATAGAAGTATATTTATTTATAATTTATAAATATTACACTCTTTTATCATGCTACAACAGGGTTTAAAATCGAATAAACTCATGCCAGCCATCCCTAATGACATTTTACAGCTGTATTTTGTTATGTTTTAAAGTTAAATTCCTGCAGGACTAAAATGATGCACATTTTGTTTATGCATCTGTTCTTCTCATTAGTATGATCACTTTAGATGTCATATAACATTTGTAGGGAACTACGTGGGATGGTTGCAGAATTAGAAGTCGTGCCATTCCTAATTAGATCTGACTTCAGGGGTAGATTGCTTAAAAACGTTTAGAAATTACTCATTTCATCATGCCATGACTGATTACTCTGGAGATATTTTCAGCTGTTTGGTTGAGCGCAAATTGATGACCGTCTGTATTTACTTTAACCAAGATACAGGAGAGCCCTTACTAAACTTTATTAACTCCAGTTAATAATGCATCTCCTCTTTATGTATTTGCAGCAGGTTTTGCCCAAGCATCCAGCAGTTGCACTAATAAAGAACACTGCTATTTAACTGATGGTTATTGGTGACAGTAAGTAAAAACAATGAAGACAGAGACAGCTTCTCTTTTCACTCCTTCGTCATTTTGATAGTCTATTAATTCACCAGTTATATATTTATGTGATATATATAGTAACTTAAATTTAGTTGCAAATACTACCTCACAATAACATGCATTAATCCTAAAACCAACATTTTTATATTCTTATTTTTGTGTTGACTTTTAGACTCATTTGTTCTTTCAGCAGTGTGCGTTTGCAGCGATAGTCAAAAATCAGTGAAAAGTGTATACTTTCACACAAAAGAGAAAAACTGTTTTGTGGGTGAGAGGGTTTGATTAAGAGCTGTGAAGAAAAAATTGATTTGAAATGCTGATCTCAACAAGAGTCAAATGTCTTCAACGTAAAGGTATGCGGTTTATTGCTCCAGTGCTTTTTATATCTGACTCTTTGTTTTTCCAATCGGGTTCTGGATTTTTCTAAATATCTGAAAAGAAAAATCTTGAAAAACACAGATGAAAATGACTGGAATAAAAATAATGAAAGTTTAGTGTTATGCAGATGAATGACAGATGAAGAGGAAAAGTGATGGGAGTCTAAAGAAAGGCACCTTCTGTTATTGTGACGGTGCGAAAACATCAGAAAGCTCTTTTGAAACTTTTACATTAAAATGATCTGTGAATTACAATGTAATAAACAAGGTTACCGTCTTTGTGATTGGGAGTCGGCAGCAGCATCTCAAGTCAAACTCCCTCCTCCTCGACAGATGTGCTTCATTTCTGTTTAATTGAACTCTGCCTCGCTGTGATTGGTCCCCCGCTGTTTGTGAATGGGTACATAGAGGAAGAAATGCCATTCAAGAGTCTGGCTCAGACTCAGATTAAAGGTCCCATTATTGGCCTGCTGGTAATATCCCCAGGCGCATTGCTCTGCGGAGGTCACCATGTTAATAGATACAAAACCAGACCATGTCTGTTAGCCTGGATGCTACGTTACTGCAGGACGTTTAACAGGAAGATGATGCACTAACAGATACATTTACTCTCAAAATGATATGCAAAATTGTCATCCAGGCTAAAATACCAAACAGGTGAAAATATCAAAATAAATAAAATTTTAAACATTACATTTTAACTATCTATTTAAAAACAGAACAAGTATTTAAAAATAAATAATCACTTTACTGACTATTAAGTGGAAGTTTACACTTTGTACAATATACAAATAAAGAAGAGATGCTTAATGTAAAAGCAATCATTTATTTAAATGCAATGTGGCATCCATAAATGTTAACTCAATAACAGACAGGCATATTGGTCTAATTTTGGACATATTGGATTGAAAACAGGGCTGGACACAGAAAGGTAAACAATGAAATTGATGGCATTGATTGAGTTACTGGAATTTGCCTCAGGTGATGGAGGGGAAAAAGTCAAGATGAATTCCTTTGGGAAGGCTTGACCTGAATTAGAAAGAAAAAAAAAAGAGGTTCAACACTGACAAGATCACAAACATCTGAAAATATGAAATCACTTAAATTATTTACTCATTTTTCTATTGACTAAATCCTGAATCCGCACGTATGTGAAAGTGTTTATGGGTTCTTTTAATCTGGTGTTGTTATTGTGTCTCTATGTGAAACGTTATTACATTTAATTCAGCTTCTTTTCAAAAATGACGGTAATTATTTACCTCTGATGGACTTTGATGCATGTTCTGTTCATCAAGGTCAAATAAAATGGTTGGTATTACAGGAATAAATGAATGGTGATGATAATCAAAGACTACTTTGCTTTCAATTTTATTTACAAAGCTCCTGTTCATTAAAATTAATGTAACCTTAGAAAAAAACACTTGATTTTCCTGTGCAACTGTATTTAGAAATGCTTGCATCAGCACAATACAATGAAATCTGGGACTCAGATTTCAATTCACATGCAGTTTTCTTTCCTTAGTTACAATAAAATTCTGTCAAATCCAGTTTTAATTGGTAAAAATGTTTCTGCTGAAGGAGGCCCAGGACTGCCCATCCTGGTTTGGCCCTCATGTTTTCAACACGCAATGATTTAACATTTCAGAGAAACTGTGAACGTTTTAGTTTTACAAGGAGACGTTTATTCAGGTCCAGATGGTTTTGATGACACTAATTAATTTGAAAGAAAGCAGTAGCAACTAAAGCAGAACATGCTTAACTGTTTCCAAAGAAAAGCAGTAAAACCTAAAAGCTTTGAGTCTGAAATAGGAATGTAACCACATTTGTGAAACCAAACTGTTGGAATGGAGACCGAGTCAATCGTTTAGAATGAAATGAATGTCGAAAAAAAGCTTCACTGCATCTTCAAATGTAGATAAAAGTTTCCAAAGTGGAGAAGGGCTTTTTTGTCCCTATGCAGACAATTTACATTGAGATCTGGCCTGAACTTCTCAATATGTGAAACGTAATGAGCTTCACAGAATGGGGGATGTCATAAGGACTTAGCATCGACTTCTATTCATTTGAATGTATTTCCGCAGTCCTGACCCATACTAGTATAAGCTTAAACTCAATTCAAACCTTACTAGTTAACTTAACCTCAAACCCAAAAACAGCACTTTTGTAATGGAGCCCAAAGGAGCAGCTATGGCTTGTACCTTTTACTGTTGTGATGTCAGTTTAACCCAAAGCATTCCTCTGCACTGATGTGAAGCTTGTTGACCTGAAGTAACCTCACTGCACAAGTACAGCAAACACGTCACTTGCATGGTTTGGCATGCATGCCTGACTGCCAAGCACAAGTTGAATCACCCTCCACAGGGTGGCCAGACAATAATAAACATTCTGTGATAAAAGTTAATCACCAGGCCTGCCTACCCCAATGTGGTTTTTCCATTTTTTTCAGGTAAGTTGAAAACTGACTGGTATGAGTGATCAAGCCAAAGTGCCAAAGAGGCCATTAATAGTTTATAAGGCCAAAGCTGATGAAAGACACGCAGGAGGAGACGACCAGGGAAGCTAATTAAATCAGTGTCAGGGGATTGCTGGTGTCTTCAGCTGGCATGGTGGGCTGTAAAGATTACCATTATCACTTTCATTACCTGGGGTGATTGTTTGGAGGTGCAGGGTGGGAGGGGATTGGGTTGTTGCCCCATAATGCAAGCCTGTGACAATTCCCATTATCAAAATGCTACAGAGCAGGAAGTTATTTTATTTCACAATAATGCTCATCCACACTTTATTATGTACGTTTTATAGTGCATTGTTTATAAATTGATTGATTCATTAAATTGACAGTTTAGCTAGAAAAGCAAAGAAGTTGAATAAGCTTTAAATAGTTGGAACTTCAGAGCAAATATGTTGCAGTAACAAGACAACACATATTCTACAGAAATCTCATCTTCTTTTGTTTTTTCATATACATCATAGTTATTGGAAAAGAAATACTTCTGTCTTTGGAGAGTGAAACAGAAATAAGATGAATAACTTCTTCAGATGTCACACAAACCTATAACAATGCCATGTGTATGGTAAAAAAAAATGTTATTAAGTTTGAAAATAAATGTGCAAGTCGCATAGCATCAGACCACAAATGTGCTTCGCTCCTTTGGAATCTCACTGCTCACCTCCTGTTTGTCCAGCAAGATAATAACAGCAATGACCTTGTTCCCATCGCAATCTGCTGTTCATTATTGGATACTGGTTCGGATTGGGTCTATAACCCCCTCAAACCCTCCATCCAAACTTCCTTTCAGCTCCTGCCATGGACCTGGGTTCTGGCAGCCTGGGTGGTTTGACACAGCCAGCCGCGACTGGGTCGGGTTTATAAATATGCGCTAATGAGCGAGCGGCTGATTGTGCTGTGGCACGCTTACCCATTTCCTGTAATCACCATGGCGACGCCGTGTGTGGAGGCGGCTCTGGTTAATGCAGCAGTTGCATATGGAAGAGCGTATATCTAGTCAAAGTATAAAATATGCTGCATGTTTGAAATTAGTACCTTGCAATGAGGAGAGATGAGCTCATTTATTACTTTTTTTTGTCAAAACAAAAAATAATAATAATAACAATGAATGGAAGTCAAAGCTGAGGGTCTATGTCAATTTTGTGCCTGAATGTAAATTTATATTTTGGATGAAAAACAATTAATTATGCCAAAGCTTCTAATATGTAATTTGAAAATTTTAAGTTGTATGTTTAATCTGTTCACACTGAAACAAAACAACATAAATCCATCATTACAATCTCAAATTAATGCAAAATTCATATTAATTATTAGTGGATGTAAACATACTCTCTCTGCCGCACTAAACAAACAAATACATTTGGTATAAATGAAATGAAAACATCTCTGTAATCTCCAAAGTCTTAATGAATAATTTTAATGTTTGTGGTATAACAATCAGTAAACACTGGCTGGAGAAAAAACAAGCAACAAAGACTGAAAATCCCATTTAATCTCATTTGCTATTGCCCAAATCCTGCTGTGAGAATGTGTAGTAAGTAAGCTCTGATAAATAAATGGATTTAATGATTCACCAGCTTCAGTAGTTGAGCTTTATCTCACTTAATGACCAATTCTAAAATGTGTCTAAAACTAGGCTTCTTGACTTGTGGTTCCTGCTGTGTGTAAATGAAGTCTGATGCTGATCTTTGCTGCATCTCTGCAGCAGCGTGTAGCTTTTCTCTTTTGGTCCAGCAGCTCTGCTTCTATAAGGCCTGTTTTTTTGTTCTCAAGCTTTATGGATAATTTCATTCCAACATGTCCAGACAGCTTATCTAACACAATAAATATATTTCGAAAACATGTTTTTGTTTTGTTGTGTTTGTCTGAAATGTGTTTTGAATTTGAATGAATTCATCACGAGAAGAAGAAATGTGTGTCCATGTTATTAACGCTAATTCAGTCTTGATTTCTTGTTCATGGACGTTTGAGGGTCGGAACATGAAGCTGAGCTAAAAAGTCAGACTTTAAAATTCCTTTTGTTCTGGCCTCGTTCGCTCAGAGGTGACATCGGGTCACGTCCAGAGGGGTCAACAGAGGTCATGTTGTGATGACTTCCTGAAAGCAGAGTTTCATAAACAGTTGAACTTTTTAGAGACAAAGGCCCAATTTTAAGGCATGAAATTACAAAGTCAAATTTCTTTTAACTTGTATTTCATGTTTATAGCGTTTTTAACAACTCAAGTTAAAATAGTTGCTTCTATGCAGTTTACACATTTTACCACTGACTGGAGACATTATTTTGATTTCTTCAGCCATTCATAATTCCATATCAAAATGCAGTGGAATATCGGCTGAGACAAAAATCCACCAGTTTTCAGCTACACCAATCTGCTTGATTAGCTGGTAAGACATTTGAAAAACTGTTGCATTTTGAATTAATACACTGTGCCTGAAATGCAGTAGGTTATGCTCAGATTCATGCTGTTTGGGGTGAAAGTCGTTGCCCTGGGAAGAAAGTTCAGTGACTTTCAGGATCATTGAGCTAAAAGGAAGATGGGATTGAGATTATTTAATATAGTCAAAGCTTCTCAAAACCAGAGACAGAAGATCTAGTTTTATTAGACCAGCATCATTTCCCTTCCTACTGTATGTTTTTGTTTTTAAGATGAAATATGATTATCATCTAAGCATCCACAGACCATGACTGCTTCTGAACAGTCAACTTTAGCATCTTTTTTTCTTTTCTGATTGCCTTGTGTGTCTTTAGTTCATGTAAATCCAATTTCTTTCACCAAATTTCTCAGAGATTGATTATAGACATCTTGTCCATTTCTTTTGTTGCGTATTTCATAATTCCACCTCCTGTTGTTTTGTTTTCTGTCTCCTGATCACCCTCGTGTTTTATTTGTTTGTGCTTGCTCTAAAATGTAGCTGAAGCAGCCGGACACAACCCACATCATTTGTCACCCTCCTTCACAAAGGAGTTATATAATCATTTCCATTGTCTCCAATGACAGTGCTCTTTTAGGGGGCCGTAATTTCTGCCAATCAGACAGTTGCAACATCTTATTAAGGTCTGGGAGCACTCTCTTTTAATTCAATTCAGATCCATTAAGTTTTGATTATATCACCAAATTGAACAAAACGGCCATCAGGGAACTAAACAAAGCAAAGTATAATTTCAAATAGTGCCAAATTTGCCTGTGTCATTACTAAATGTCTAGCATTACGTTAGCCCTGTGTGAGAGTCTAATTACAGATACGCAGACCAGTTCATGAAAGGGTTAGGCAGGCTCTACCGGACTTTTCTGTTCTGGAAAACTCTGCATCATCCTGGTTTCTCTGCCAGATTCAGACTTCTTAAACTTCTCTGAACTTTGAGAACTCAGAAAATTCATCTAATTCTGATCGTCATCTCTTTCTGTTCCAGTGTTGTGGCCTGCTTTCCTCTCCTGACCAAAACACACTGCAAACTCCATGTGAGAATGCAGTTTATGAGACTGCAGTCTGATTTTTACTCTCTGCTGTAGAAAAAAATGATTCCTTCAAGACACAATACTTTATGTTTGAATTTAAGTTTTTAGCGGGTCAGATCTAAGAACAATGTTCTATCTTTTTTTAACAGTTAGCAATCACTGATAAAATTTCTTTTTTTGTCACTGAGCAGCTGCACACAAAGGTCACTTAATTAGCCAGCGACTATGACCTGCAGCACCCGTTTGGAACAGAAGACGCTTTTTAAACTTTAATTATCCTCAGCAGCTTGATTAAAGCAGACAGTTACAAAATGAGGTTCTTTTTTTGTCCATTGCAATACGTTTGGAAAATTCTTGCACAATAAAAGCATATTATCCATTGATTCCACTTTGTTTTACTACACCAAATCTTGTGAAAATTGCATAATACTTATGCAACATGTACACTAGTTGTGTATTTGCGATCTCAGACAGTTAGTTTCTGGATTTGTTTTTTTATGAGCTTGGCCATCAGGCTTTGCTCTCATTGCTGCTAATGTTTCTGCTTGTGCTGAACTGTTCTCCTGCCAGGGCATTGTAATGGAAAAACAGACCGCCCAGACCCTGGGATGTCCAAGTATTTTATGTGTGTGAGTGTGTGTGTGTCAACACATGTGTCAGCAAGTGTGAGATGCGAGGGAGTTTATTCCAGTGTATTCTTGTGTCAGCATATATGGGGGTGTATGCACTTATTAAAGTGTCTGTTTGTATGTGGACCAGAGAGGCAATTGAAATTTAAGAAGACAACTATATTCACATTTATAGCTTGTAGGTGCATCTCTGAGAGCACATGGATTAAACTTTGCACTGAATGAACTCACACTGCCTTGAGAAAATATTTATACCTATTAAAAATTTGAGTTGATTATTTTTTAAACATTTTGTAATGTTGAATCTATAAACATCACGATATTAAAACATTTGTGGGGGCAGAAAACCAAAGTGAAATTCTTCTTGTTTTTCTTCAACATTGTTCTGCATCCCTGGTAAAAATATCAAGTTTGTGGAGTTGATGACTTACAGCTTCCTGGTCTAATGATTGTCCTACCTGATTTTTGAATTTTGCATCTTCTCCAACCTGTCATTGCTTCCCTGATTAATGCTCCCCTTACTGAGCCTGAGATGTTTAAAGTTTGAGATGTGGAAATATAATCTAACCCTGCGTCAGTGGAAAACACTTTGTCTATATTTCATAATTATAATCTTTTTCAGACATTGTTTACGTCTGGTCTGGCTTCTTTTGGTGCAAAATTATGACGACATGAAGATCGGATTAAATTAAATCACGCCGCTTATGCTTTGAAAACAATTGGTCACGTATCTGATGTCTGAAAGAAGCTCAGATCTGATTTGTTTGGAGCTGGCAAGATTGTAATTAGGCTGTTCAGACTGCTGTGAAAAAGTCGGACGCGGGTCGAAATGCGTAAAAAATAAAAATCTGACTTGGGTTGTGTTCGCCTCCTAGGTGAACGCAGCCTTGGAATAAATTGACTCAATAAAAATGCATGCTACACTTCTCAGATTTTTATTTATGTAAAATGTTTTCTTTCCTCTTCACATTTATGTGCTACTTTGTATCGATCTGAACAGAAAACCCTAATAAGAAACATGGATATTTGTGGTTATTGCATTACAGAATGTGAAAAATCTACGAGGAGTTTGCATATCTTTGCCATGTACTGTATGAGCACTTATGCAGCTGTCTGATAGCATGCATACGCATACACTTTCCTCCATCTGTTTGTGCACACATTTCAGTAATGTATGTGAAACGTCGGATGGGTGGAGTGGGCGTTTGGGAGTGGGCTGAAGGTTTTAAAGCATGACACTTCTCCCACATCTGCAGATCCACTCCCACATTCAGGGAATTCTTTAAGAAACGGACACTATTTGTCTGGTCTGACTGGAGGTGGGTGGTTCAGGAGAACTTTGTCTTCAAGATTGTGTGTATTTTTTGCCAGCGATACACAGAACAGAGGAAATGAGTTTCATTGCAGAGAGACAAGAGCAACAGCGATACGGGTGGAGGTAGGAGGGGGTCAGGCTGGTTTTCATTTAGCCCTCTTTATGAGTCAGGACAAAGCTAGCCGGGTCAGAGCGGAGCTGCAAGCAAAGAGAAGAGGGAGTTCACTTGTCTGGTTGATGTATGACAAATGCACATAGGAGATACACACAGTCAGGGAATTGGATTCTTCCCTCCTCAGCAATGGCTTTTTTTTTTTCTGCCTTTTCGGTCCTCCCTCCAGGCAATGAGGTTATAGATTTGGACAGGTGTGAATACTGATGATGAATAGAAATGTTTGTTAGCTAGAACAGGGGGCTAAGATGGATGGAGAGAGCACTGACTCTCAGGTTATAAAGGTTTGGACGCCGCTCGGCGAGTTTATGAGGCATCATCTGGTGTAAACGGAAAAAAGCAAAACATACTGTGAGTGTTACAGTGAGGAGATACAACGTATCGCTCAAGTTATGGAAAAATGTAAACACAGATACTGTACATTGGATTGATTTTCAAACATGTCAAAAACCATCAAAAGACAACATTTTGATCGGAAACAGAGCAAACGGACAGATATGGACATATGAAATACATTAAAAATACATTAGACGTATACTCTTTAGTTTTTAGAGCAATATTTTACGCTTTAACTCTCTTATTGGGCCAATTTTGGAAACAAATCTTTAGAAAAGTAACTAAACCCTCATAGTTTCAGAATGCTTGCCCCAACGCAGACTGCCCTGACATTTTTATTGGATTCTATCATTAAAACACATTCATCTTCATCACATGCAATGTGCACATACTGGTGTAGACTGACAGTGCAAATTAGAAATAACATAAAGTAAGCTCATACTTAATGATTTTTAATAATCTGTCTCTGCTCTAGTAGAGATAATATTTCCTCAAATATCATCTTAAGATGTATATTCATTGTAAAGACACAGAGTAGTAAAAAGTAACTCAATCCCATCTTGTGATGGTCTTGAAGTAAAAGATTGATATCAAACTACTTTCCAGGAAGCTAAAACCCGCCACATTCGTGTGTGGCTAAAAACTACAGTGCCAATAACAAAATCCCCAGTATCTTTCCACTACTTTAAGCTGTTTTCATCCAACTTCCAGTATGGAAGAACAAACTGTATAGAATCTCTTATCAGAAATCACAGAACTAACCCCTCAGTACGTCTGCGGATGATGCATAATCTCTTCCATGCTTTCTGCTTTGCAAAGCCACGTCTCTACAACAGCTTAAGACAGAAAAACAAACACTGAGTCAAAGGGAGGCTTGAAAGGTGAGATTTAGAGCACAGGGTTTCGCTTGGTTGCACCTTACAGTTTTTTCATTCCCTGACAAAAAATATGGAATTGCTACTTTTGGAAGATGTTCAGTTGTCGCACACAAAAAGAAAAAAAAAAAAGCATCAAACAGCATTGATGTAGTTGAACATTAGGAAGAGGCACAGGCACCAGAGATGAGGCTGACTGTGCAGATGCCTCTCTGGATGCCATCAATGGCGCCCTAAGGACGGAAAAATGGGGACCTGTTCCTCCATGAGTCTGTGAATATTGGAAATGCTTGCAGCGCCCGGTGATGCCTCTGCATCCCCACATCAGTGTTGGAGAGGGTTCGGGATGGTTTACCACATTTTCTGGACGTGGTACCATTTAGATTTCCCTTTTACAAGCTAGCTGGTTTCCTTACTGAGAGGGCATTTTGACTATTTTCTACATTCACTTTTGTAGAAGAGATTTAATCTTTTGCAGTCTTGCAGCTGACCGCTCTCGTGTTGTAACCTTCTTTCTCGTAAATCGCCAAAGAGAAACAATTATTTAACATCTGCAAGGTCTTTTTGTTAACTTAATACTCACTTGCATGACTGAGCATGTACAAGTATTTCTTCCAAATGCAATTTCAGGCAGATTTGATCATTTTCCCCTCAGCATTGAATAGTTTCATAATTTCATTCCCTCTACTCACCTCACACAGAGGCAAAGAGGCATGACAATGGCTACAGCTGTATTATTATATATTAAAAATTCAGTAAGTTCAGCTGCTTAATGAAACAGCGTGGCGTTATATTGTCATTTATTGTTTTTGTGATGAAGTAACAACTGACTGAAAATCCTCCAGGAGTGGGGGAAGATGCCGGTGGTTGGATATGTTTCTAAACTTGTTAGTTAATTTGAAGTGTTTGACATATTGAAATGTACTGCCTGTGAAAACCCAGTGCACATTAGAACATATATTATTCAACTGTCAAAACTTCACAACACCAGGTTTTGCATTGTCAGTCATCTGCTTCATTTACGCAGCAGCTCCAATTATTTCTGATCTCACATATTGGAATAAATCTACATGTTATTATTCTCATTAAATCTGGTCATTGTGACTTGGGCTTTTATTCTGAAGATCTTGTATCAGATATCATGGCTGGTCTAAATGAGTGGTAGAAATAAAGTGTTTGCATTTGTTTAATTTTCTTTTGTTTTTAAAACTCTAACATTCAATTTGTTGATTTTTGTTTGTTTTTTATTCTAAGAAACAAGAGAAAATAAAAGGTGTAACAGAAATGTGTTTTCATAATCCACTGCTGATGACTTCATAGTAAATTGATGAAAAAAATTCAATATATCTATTGATATGTTGTAATTTTAATCGGTTTGAATCAATTCCTTTATGCGGAGCATAAATGCTATATGATGATGCTAACCACAATGAGATTTAGTATCTGGGAAAACAGGAAACGATGCTATAAAAACAGCAAAATGGATAACATAAACATAACTGGTATAATGTTACAAATGACCTTATGCGAAATAAATGTCAGCTGTAGTTTATTAGTGCTGGCAGAATTCAATTAGCAGACCTCCATCTTGGCCCCCCTAATTTAAACCACACAGGGTCAGACTGGGGCGCGCTCTGTTTATCTCCTGCTGAACTGCGTCTTCTGTCTGCACTGCCATCATGTTTCTTGCCACCAAGGCCTCCCAAACCCCCACTACCAGTTTGTAACCTTTGTCCTCCAACACTGGAGCTCGCCAACATCTGGCTGGAGGCATCCCAGTTCTACCGCTGACTGTGAACTGAGGGAAAGCAGCGGAGCTGGTGGGTGGTGGTGTTGGTCCATATAATTCATACCTCAGCAGAAAAAACATCAGCTTTGAAGCTGGCATTCAAAGAGCTGGCGCTGTTTGTCCGTGACGGGTGGTGGCTACTCAGAGAGGGTCAGAAACTATTGACATATCCCAAAAATGTATGGGAAGAAGATAAACTTTCACACCATATTTATTGTTGTACAAGCTCTGTCTTTCCCTTTCTGCTCTTGTTCTTTTTGACTCACTAAAATCTCATGAAGGGTGTTATGGTTTGATGCAAAAGCTACATCCTCCACATTTAAGTCATCGTCACGTTTGCATTGAAGAAATATTTGCATTGATTCCGATGCTTTATTTACACACGAAATGAAAAAAGGATGAAGTGCAACACCAAGGATTTTTTGTGCAAAACACAGTGATATATATCATGCATTTCTAGTAATAGTTAGTCTGTTTTAAAAGTAAGTCCAGCATTGCTTTACCTGCTTGGCCAAATTGGCCTGGATTTATATTTAATCAAGATGCTAAATGAGTCATCAAGTGACCATAACTTCAACCTTTATTAACCTTAAAGAACTGTTTCACCTCTTTTTATCTGTTATGTTGATCCATTGGTAAACTGCTATGCAAGACCAGCTCTGCTGTGAAGCATGAACAAACTAAATCTGATTAAAAAAGAGAATTTGCAGTCATTTTGGGTATTTTATAGCTTGAATAAATCTATTCAGTCTGAATTCAGTAGTGACAAATTGTTTATCTCCTGATGTTAAAAGTAAGGTTTAGCTATAAAGGCCCTTTCTTCCATAATTATCAAAGCGTGCCACAATGAAAAGAAAATGACAGCATAAAGACATGAAGTAATAAACATTGAAAACAAATAAAGAAACAGCAGAAAATCCTTCTTTCACTAATGGCTTTTCTGGAGAAAAGAGAGATGCTTAAAGAAACACTCACAAACTGACAGAGCTTCTGTCTGCTGAAACAAAGAGTCCTGCTGCCGAATCAGTTCAAAAACTCAAGCTGCATGATTTAAAACAAAAATATATTGATAGCTTCTTCATGACATGAGGCATTTCTTGATGGATGAGTATTTGGTCCATTAACTGCCTCTGGAGTTGTAGTGCAGGTAAGCTGTTGTCCAGCGTTGTTAGACTGAGCACAGCAACCAAACTATTTTGATAGGGCAGCACTTGCTTTTGTCAGCACTGTGGAGACTGTGGCTACTGAATGACAAACAGGAACACGGTCAGCTGTTTTCCCCTTTGTACCTCGATTTCTAAAACACTCGCGAAACTGGGGCATTTGTAGGGCATTTGGATCGACTTAAGGAGATGCCCATCCATCCGTAAAAATATCAGAATGTTTAAAAATAGAACCAAAGAAAAGGAGCAGCAGAAATGTTTTAAAATGTTTTGTAGTATTTATTTTTAAAATAGCAAATTCTGCACATTTGTCTCCTTTTGTAAGGCGATTCTAAGACAAACAATCAGGATTATTCAGCTTTCTGAAGTGGATTTGGCCTTTTAAACTTTAGAAATGGAGCTTGGATGGATGGAAATCATTTGGAGAAATAAAACATGAGATTAGACATAGATATTTTGGAATTACTTAATGAAGAATATTTGAATATTTGATGAAGTTTCCTATTTTTTTCACTCTTGATTGATTACTTCATAAACATATCGTTCAAAAATATGCTTTGTCTGACTACAGGAGCAATCTATGGCAGTTCTTCAGAGCATTATTGTTTAGATTATACGCCTGATGTCTCATGGATAGATGGACAGAGACCTTTTCTGCAGTAACGGCTTGGTCCTGTCTGATGTGGCGATGAAAACATTGATCCAGTAATCAGACTTCCTGATTAACCAAAGGGTCCTTTCTGATCCTCACCTGTGTTATAAGAAGTAGATTACAAACTCGGGAGCAAACAGCTGAAATGAGCTTCCTCTGCAGGGTGGATAAGCTCTGGCCTTGAGATAAGGGAGGATTGTCGTCATCAGAGTGGAGCCGCTCCCCCTCTGCATCATCTGGGTTTTCTTTCTGGACCTGTTATCCCCTCACCCTGACCTCTGATACGCAGAAGACAATGCATGAACGGATGAAGGAATAGATGGCTGAATAGAAATACATACCTATATACACACAAAGAAAAACTGGAGGTTATTCCTATATATTACATATTATTAATATATTAATATTACATAATATTTATTGATAGAATAAAAATGTATTGTAACAGAGGAAGAGTTGTATGATTTAGTGCTGAACATAAATCTTCTAATCTGTATTGATATTGAATCAGCCAGCTTTGCCTTCATCAAATCTTAATTTCTTAAAATTTGAAGACTCCCACCAGCTTGGCATAAAAAAACACAACAGTGCATGCTTTCATGCAGTTTTTTTTAATTTTTATTATTAAATCAAAATCAAAAGCAGAGGTTGTAGTTTTATCTACAGTCCTCTGAAATGAAATCCAAATTGGTTGAGTGGTTGTGGGTAGAAATTCTTATTTTGCATGTTTTCCGCACTTTGATGCAGCGGAAACTGCTTTGCCAAGAGCAAGTGGAAATCCTTATTCCATAGAGAAGAAGCAGATAGATGAGGGAGTTTTAACAACATGTCTGAGGTCACAAGTTCAAATTCTTACAACAGCCAATCCGTCCATAAACAGTCATGAAGTATCTCAGAGCCAGGCTTAAAGTCCTCCCCGGGAGTCCCTCTGGATAAGACCGTCAGCCAAACACCTCAGATGTAAAATTCTGTGTCTTGTTAGCCGACAGCTTAACGATGGCATTTGTCTCCACCAGCTCCTCAGCTGTGCATCCCATATTTACAGTCTCTCTCTGCTCCTTTTTCCCTTCTCCTGCACGTAAACACTCTGCTGCAGCAGCTGCAGAAGCGGGTTGCTATGAATGGTGGTTTCCATCTGTGTCTCCCTTGATGAGGAAGGGACCGAGTAAGCAGGAGTGAAAGCATAATGGCTTTCAGTGGTGCCATATGCTTTCCATATTCACATGTAGTATCAACAACATGCTGTTTTAATTTCAAACAGCCTATTATGTAACAACAGCATGAAAAAGATGATCTGTGAAGCAACCCCTGACTCCTCTCATGTCTTAAACAAAGAATACTGTTTTCACATGTTTCACATTCCACTTACTGTAGGAGCGCTGAGCAGCCGGAGCCGCGAGAAAAATGGTTTAAGGACCACGTTTACATGGTTTGTCTTGAAGAGAACTGCCAACTCTTAAATGTGTACCTTATAAGTGCTCATGTGGTGTTTGTTCTAACTTATGTCGTTTGTCAAGTGCTGTGACATTACTTTAATTTTCAAAATGAAGATGGAATCCATTGCCAAATGCATGCAGCACATCATTTAGAAAAGCTTGAAGATTACACCCACATGTCATTGTGGAACATTTCATTCTGCTTCAGCCATGATCATATGACAGAGAGACTGAAATTACCTACTAAGCACAAGAATATGAAGAGAAATTCCAGCTTTGGATGCTGGTTTGGAAAGGTAAATGCATTAAAGCGGTTCTGAACTTTAGCATCAGGACAGTAGCCTTGTTATATAAACATAGTCTAAATAATAGCTTCCCCGCAGCTCGACATGCGTCTTAGAGAAATGCTACCATATGTCAAAGTGGTGCCTGTAATTAAAAGTGATTTCATGAATTACTGGTTTGTTGTTTTTTACAAAAAGACACCTGTGCAGTTATGACATCATAAACTCGCTGTGTCCAGTTCCAGTCCTCAGAGTCTCGTGTTTTGTATTTTATAGATGTGTCTCTGCTCCAACACACCTGATGAAAATAGCAGATCATATCAGCTCAGCATGTCATCAGGTTCTGCAGAGGCCTTGTAATGAACCAGGTGTTATTTGATTTAGGTGTGTAGAACCAGCGAAACGTCTAACACATGTTGAGAAAAGGCCCTTAGAAACTAGAATCAGACACCACTTATATAAACTCATTTATCTATCCACAATGCTCAGGCTGTAGCATCTAAGTGGTACAAACAATGGCGAGTGGCAAGCCAGTGTCATGTGACCAAGGTCACCACAAGATCATGCAAGTAAAGCTTTTAATTATTCCTAAGTCATATCGGTAAGTGGCATAACTTACTTCCTCTCATACTTCCTGTGAACCTTGCCTGTGGATGTTTATTGGGACTTATGAATTTCCATTATGTGAACACAGCTTCCAGAAGAGAATTGCTGCGGTTTGACACCTATGATGGCTGATAAGACCTGGCTCACAGTCAATGTTGCAGCTAAGCCCAGAGGTGTTAGATACCGGTGAGTTCAAGAATCTGTCAAGTTCAGACCTTTACCACAATACTGGCATTTCAGTGAAAAAAGTGAATGTTTAGTGCAGTATTATGGTTTATTTCCACTAGTAGTGACGACACAATCCCCCCAAAAAAGCTTTCTGAAGTAAAGAAGTTCACTGAAGGTATTTGTAAAATGTTTTATTTGCACATACCATGAACGTGACTGTTCAGAGAATAGTACGTGCATGAAGTTGAAGCCAGCAGTTTGTAACAGAACATTTAGCAGATGTTTACATGTTTTTCTGTTTAAGTTATTGGAGGGGCGGATTACAAATACCAAAAGTCACGCATGAGGGAGTAATCTTTGGGGTTCTCGGGGCCGAACAGGGCGGGGAAGAGATGTGTGGTATGCATGTGTGTGATTGGAGTTGAGCCAAAAGATGTCATATCTCTGTACTGTTTTAACTTGCCTGAGACGTATTACGTGTTATAACTCACAAACAACTTAATCTGACACATGTGGTGTCTTAAAGAAACTTTCCACTGAGTTTCTGCTGGCGTTTTTTTTTTTGGGAAGAGCTTAAGGAAAGCTGCAGGCCAGTCTGTGTGTTTGTGAAAATGTAGAAATCAGAAAGGCTGCAGACTCAGAGCACTTCAGATTATGCTCTGTTATCATAAAATACCTTGGCTGAGAAACAATGAATGGAAGAGAGCCACACTTTGCTCTGACGAAATGTCCCGAACCTCACTTAAGAATGAAAATTTAGTTTAGACTTGTCTTGGTGTTACAAAATAAATCTGTTTAATAGGTTCCAACATTTTGTCAATGTCATGTTTTAGTGCAGCATGTGGTTTGCTTCACCAAGAACATTTTTAAGAGATAAGTTCCTCAGATACTTTATGTGGAACATTTTATTACCAAGTTGTACTAGTACCAATACCACTGTTTTATTTTTATAGCTGAATCGTGGTTGCCTTTTGGTATGTACTTAGCACGTTGCACAATTATTGCCTTCTTAAGTAAAAAAAAAATGTAATAAATGTATTTTTTCTGCAGAATCTTAAACTCAGTTTGCTAAACACAAAAACGCATCTAACTTTAAGAACATTTATTCAGTTAGTAAAAAGAAAATATTGCAAAATGTATCATTTTCACATATAATTATGGCAAAAAACAAAATTTACAAAAACTTAATGTTGTTTTTATTATTATTAAATCTTGGCAACATCATCAAAGATCTTCCACCATACCTTGCCTTGAAGACGACTTGTTTTCCTCCTTTGTCGGCCACCTGGATGGTTGCTGGCTCCAAAGCTCTCAGTCTGATTGGACCAAACTTTACATGTTTACAGTTGTGGCTGTGGGACACAAAGAGCTGTTCACTAAAATGTTTCCAAAATAACAAGTTGGCAAGTTGATAGCATCAAATAGTTATCATGGAAACTCAATGAGTCATTCTTTGCCACAGATCTTTAACAGGAAGTTTGTTTCTACATCCCTTTCCAAATTACGGTAAATAATCCTGATCCAGGATCTTGTCACAGTTCCAGTGAACAAGATATTTTCTAAATAACAATGACACATTCTGTCTCAACAGAACAAGATAAGACGGTAGTTTTGTGTTAAAACCATTTAATATTATCTTTAAATATATTATTTTCAAAACAAGCTTATCTTTTCACATGTGAACAATAAGATGTGAGTCATATTAAGAATGGAAAAACTAACAATCACAAACACAACTAATTTTAAAAGCACTGAAAGGTAGAGTGGAGTACAGACCTGTTTGGTCAGCAGAGACTTAACATTTCCAGGCTTGCAGGCGCGCAGGTAATGAACATGCTCCTTATCCATCAAATAGTCAAATTACAGGACTAATGACCCTGGCCCACGCTGTAATAATCCTTCATGCTTTGCTGCTGGATATTCCTTTTGAAGATTAGTTACCGGTCAGCTCCAGGTCATTACAGATCAATTCAATCGCTTTTGTTTTTGACTTTTATCAGAGCTGACCTCCTATTGTAGTTAACCTCACTCCCTCACGTACTCTGTTGAACTCAGCCCATCTGACCTTTTGTGCTCTCCTTTGAGTAACTGACGCTGAAAGACAGGTAAACTACAGCAGGCTTTTTTCTAAGTTCTTAAGTTTTATGATATATTTCACAACCCGAGTTGTGAAATATATCCTGACATGGGTAATGGTGTGCAAATGGGTAAAAGCGTGGCATTGCAATTGAACATGCTAATTTGCTCTTATGAAAAGGTTTGCTGTGTAATTTTATCATCATCAAACTGACAAAACCAGACAAATATAGACAGGGAAATGTGTTTAATGAATGTCATTAAAAAGTAAAAAGTACTTTGCCAGTACGTTGTAATTTTAGGGGTCATATAGTTCCCCTGTGCTGCTTTAACTACATTGTTTCTTTTATAAATAGAGATGCAGAGGTATCAGTGATCCAAAACAAACAAATTGAAAAAATAAGAAGTTGGTATGCATTGCATTCAAAGGTGCACAAGCAGTACTAAAATATTAAAGAGGCATTACCCAATGGAACCAACATTTTAAGCTTTGCATCACGTTACAATTTTATCCTCAGCAAAAACATATCTGCAGGGTTGCCTTAATTTTTTAATGCATGTTTGAAAAATCCTTTAATCTCCATGGCAACTATTAAAGTCATATTTAATGTACACAATATTTTTATAACTAAAAGGTATCATATTTATTTAATTGTGCTATAAAATGGCACCATGTACCTACAATATAGATATTACTGGCCCTTTAAAGGGATTTGAATCTGTAATCCACTTTGTATCAAGACAGCTGAAAACTAGTCTTGGTTTGACTGTTAGGAAACTTGGAAAGCTGAGTGGCCTTCGGAGTCTGATCCCTATTTCACGTCGTGTGGTAATGAAGCAGAGTGACAGTTCACACAGCTTAAATGAGCTGCAAATGACTCAGAACATGGCTGTGAGTCCGGGAGATGGGAGAGTAGCTCACAAACGGAGTGACACCTGAGACGGAGCACATCTGGTTTCAGGAGTGAACGTTCTCCCCAGGCGACATGTGCTTTTCGTTGGGGCTACATGCTGCAGGGTCAATCCATGCCTGCAAGAAGAGCCCTTCCACCTCCCCAGTCCACATGTGCAATCCTACTGGACGCCTCCTCAGCAGGATCAACTTGACCCACTTTTAGCTCTCCTGGTTGTTTCCCCCTTTATTCTTTTCGGATCATTAACTGCCTTGGCTGGCTTTACGAAGCTGTCATGTCAAGCAGAAGCAACATCCTATATTGTTTCAGATTTAACTCAGAGCCCCAGCATGGAGCAGTGAAGCTACACCTGGAACCATGTGAAGTTTTTCCAATAACGTTTCTCTTTACTATCACCACATTCTCATGGAAAACAAGCAAAGCTCATTTTTAAACAAGTGAATTATTTGTTGGATTTTATGACTATAAAACATTGGCATGCACACTTCTGCAATCAGCACTCTAATGACGTTATGTTTGTGTGAAAATAAGCATCACATCTGGAAACTGTAGTATAAGTTTAGTACAAAAAAATGCAGAACATATATTTTTTTTTAAATGCCATTTTTTTTTACAAACAAGCCACTTCATTAATTATGGCAACTCATCTGGGTCATAAAGCAGCAAAGTTGTGATTTTCTCTTTCTGAAACTCTGTTATCATTACAGTAGATTCAACAAAACCTGCATCTTTAAAGTTCATCCCGGCAGTTCAGACAATAGTTTTTTCAAAATTACAGAGATCAACAAGATGTTGCTGGAGGTCAGACAGGCTTCTGAGCTGTTTTGGGAAAGCAGCTGTCTCTGTCTTATTGATGAGTCCTGAACTATGACCATAACAATGTGCAGCTGAGATTTTTAAAAATTGTTTTTACCTACTTTATATTATCAGACTGGTTCTATTTAAACTTTTTTTTATTCTTGAGGTCAGAAACTTGTCACGCTAAGGTGTGGCTAGTGAAAATGAACTCAAACAATTATCTGTAATTAGTAAGAGATGCAGTTATGTTTTCATGTAGCACCAGTTTGGAAGTCTTTCCCACTAATTAATGAAATCATCATTTGAAAACAGACTTTTAGATTCACTCAGCTTGGTTTAAAAATATTGGACAAATTTAATTGAGACCAAAGAGTTGGGGAAATCTCTTATTACAATTTTTGTGGCACTGTGCATAAATGTAATCGTGCAAACATTAAAGGAGTGATTGGTTTTAAGGCTGCACACTGAGCTAAGTGGAGATGAAAAGAGTAGACATCCCGGTTTGAAAAGAAGTGGACATTTATTTCACACGGTGCACCACCGCACAGTGTTTTCACAGATTAGAGTTACGTCCACCGTCTTTGTGCCAGATGTGTGGTTGGCTACTGCCTTTCAGAATCCTGTGAGTTTTGAGGTTTAGTTATTGCTCTACTGATTTGGTCTCATTTTTAATTTATTATCCTTCCTTTTTTTTTTTTTTTTGCTGAACTTGGATGTCATTTAATGCATTTGTGATTTTGAACAGATCGACACTACCAGTTCAAAAGACATTCATTCTTAAAACCTGTATCTAAATTTCTCTCTTGTGCTGTCAGTTGCACCTCAAAATTAAACCCAGCTAAACTAAAATTTAGTAATACTTCTGGACCAGATATTAGTGTCTAAAACACGTGGATTACATTAAACTTGAATAGAACATACACAAAAGAAAATGAGAGGAATCATATTTTTTAAATTGGGTTTTTGATGACGAGTTATGATCAAAATCATCTTCTTTGGAGAATTTGGCTCTGAGCATCTTTACTTTGATGAGACATAAATGAGATTTCCAGATATCGACTCGTCAGAGCATCGCCAAGACAAAAGTAGCTTTCCCATTATACTTCTCATTGCTGGCTTTTCTCTGATGAGTAAACAAATTGGATGAGAGGTGAAAAGTGTTTTTCTGGGAAGAAACAAAACCGATGCTGAGAGAAAAAAGCAGGCCGATCTTGACAGCTCCTGAGATCTATGACCATATTATCTCCTCTGCTGAGCTTCAACAAGACTGTGGCTGTTTCTCTAAACTTGTCACTGATTAACACTCAGATTATAAATGACTCCTAAAGAGGCAAAGCTAAATGCACCATCCAAATAACATTTTCTATTATTGCTGGTGACAAAACTCAATTACTTAAAATCATTTACAAGACCGAGAAAGCAGTCTGCGCCCTCTTTCAAATATACGTGTTGAGCTGAAGTGGAGATTCTGTACATTGTCAATATTTTAGTCCCCTTTTATTTTAATAAATTAATATAAATGATGCAGGGATTTTGCTCTCACAATATCAGTGATGTTTGGGACACAGTGGAAAATGTTGCAGTTGCAAAAACAACAACAAAAAAGACAAGAGTAAATTAAACAACTGGTGACTTTTTAGAGAAGATTTAATGAATCCCTAATATTCATTATGTTATTAGCTTATATTTTGTATTTATTTATTCTTTAGTTACAGATCGAGTCAAGATACTGGTTACAGGACAAACTCTTACTCTCATCACCCCCATTTTTAGATAGGAAATAAATTAAGTTTCCAAAACATTGGGGTTTGCACAGGTATCCAATTTGCTCCTGTCTAGAGTTCACCTCCAGTGATAAACATGAACTGGGAGACCATCCCTCATAGTAGAAAAAAACAAGTAAGAGCAATCAAACTGCTAATCTGAGCAGAGCCAAGACACAAGTAGAAATCTGCCATTTTGAAACAAGTTCAATCTGAACAATGTAATTGTGGTTCATTTGAGGACTATTTTTGAAACCAATAAACCTTCATCATACTTGAATAGCAGTTTATGGCTGCTTACAACAAAGGCTGTGTTAAACTTTCTTTTCCACGTGAAAAAAACAATTGCAAAATTAAACTTTTGGCTGTTCAAAGTTAGAATCTGATGGAAAAATAAGGCAGTATGAGAAGTAATAAATGGAGGTCACTGTAACTTCTGTAATGTTTTTTTCATTTAACACTGCTTTACTTTTGCAACAGATAATGGGGAAGTGATAATCTAAACTGGACAGAATTTCAAAGGCTAATAAAATCCTATTTGCAAGATAAAATGTGATATTTTGAGGTTATAATTTGTTGCTGTCGTTGTCTTTCTTCTATTATCAATAAGTATATAATAACTGACCAATGAGATGTATAGATACTGTTGTATCCTAGTAAATAGATTAATCATGTAAGTATTGAAATCAGTTTTACTCATGCAGACATACTAAAGAATAGATGCTACAAAGAATACAGGCACTTTAGATCCATAAATTTATGCCCATGCGACTTTTAAGCCTCTGTAAAATGTTTTTTTTTTTTTTTTCTAACTTGTAACAGCCTCCTTTTGCTGACAGCTGTGCTCTGCATGTTCACACACTGATTTATTCGGCTGGCAGACAGAGAGGTCACTGAAATCCCACTGCATTACATCACTGAACCACACAAACAGTAGTAAGATCATATTTACTCATCCTGCTGCTCAGTGTAGGCTTAAAACGTTAAAAAAGCCAAGTAAATAAAACAGTGACTGACTTTCTTTTGGCAGAGAGCGTCGGTGTTGCTGTTCAGGAGACAGTCTGGATTGTGATTTGAAGGTTTGTTGCCTCCTCCTCAACAGAAACTGTCAATAACCTTCCACTGCGCTGCATTCCAGCAGTTATCTAACATGGCCTTCGCACTTTCCCTTGACGGATTCCCTTCAGCAATTGGAAGCATTAGACTTCTCCCCAAGATAAACCCTTGAGGGGTTGATGGAGTCCAGTGATGCAGACTTACCCTGAATGCAGAGTGAATAATTTGTAGCTTTTGCACATTGTGAACCTGAATTTATATTTTGTGCTCATACCTTCACGAAACCATATTCAAACTTTTATCTTCTGTCTTTGCTTCTTCATCCTGGGAGCTCAATAATATAAATAATTTTAAATGCCCTGACATTTCCACACAGTCGAAAACTGAACCAAAGTGCCGATGAAGGTAAATTAAGGTCAACCCTGTTTGAAGGTTAGGTTTTCTTAACAAATTACACAGAAACATTGAAAGTGAGAGCTGTTATTTAGAACTAAAGCAATTAAGCTGTCTGTTTGCAGCATAGTTTCACCCATTACTGTCGCATCTAAATATGGTCTTTACAAAGTTCAATAATACAAAATGAAAAGTCAAGTCCTATCATGTTTTTAATGCATTATTGTTGATGCCCCTCATGACATGTGTTTCAGGATGAAGGATGTAAAAGTCCAGACTGTATTGGTACTGATTCACTTTGAATCATGATTTTTAAAATGTTTTTATATTTCCATTTTATATCCTTGATGACACACTGATAGTTTCAGTTTGAATGTTCTGTGCCTGAATGTTCAGGCACTTTAAATATTCACATCCAGATTCATTATCGATCAGGTCAAAGGTCAGTGATCTGGAGGTTTCAGTGTTTCACTGGTCACTTTGATATTGTATTAGGACCATTTTAGGTGTTGTATCTCCTTGGTTTCTGCTGCTTATTGGTCTCATTTTGTTCTTATGTCTCTCAATCACCTCAGCAGTTGAATGTCACCGTTGCTTTTGTTGGTTTCTGTCAGATGCACTTCGCTTCCTCTAACCCTAACCCTAACCCTAACCCTTCCTCCCAACTCTTGGCTCTAATTTTCAGAATTCCATGTTTAACAAAGTAAATATATTCATAAAACTCCCCTTAACGTTCCATTCAGTCCAGATCTGAATTGCAGTAAGGATTTTAGCGATCACAGCTCAGTTCACAGTTTGAGTGACGCTCGTGTTCCTGGATTACGAACCGAATGAATGGGATTTCTCTGCCACAGTTGTTATTCCAAGCAGTTTCCAGATCAAAATGGGTAAATATTCATCAGTGTGGACAGAGCATCTACATGGTGTTGCATCAGATGAAGTAACGGATTCATCAACTCACATATTTGCCTAGTAACCTGTACATTTTATTACAGTGGTGCATGCATGTCATATAGTTGTGATGTTAGCTTAGCTGGAGGTCATAAATCTGTGTGCTGTATTAGGTCATGAGTGCAATTACACATAATATTATTTACATAAAGCTCCATGTAATCAACTAAAGAAATGCAAAGTAAGTAGCATGAAGAAAAACAGATAACAGAGGGTGTGAAATCCTCATTGATTTTCCAAAGAGCAAAACTCAAAGATGTTTTGATGATGCAAAGAATAAATAGTTGAAAAATGTCCTTTCAATTTCTTTATAGCATGCAAGAACATCTTTTTATAGTGCATCTGAAGCAGGAAAGTATGGCCAACCGTTACAATTATTTTTATCTATGTCTGGATAAAAGAAGAACCATTTCATGTCCCTCTGGGTGAAATTGCACAGCTGCACCTGGATGCTCCACCAGTGACATGAGGTGGGATTGTATTTTACTTTGCTTCAAGTACAAGGAAACAATGGCTTGTCAAAGGAAGATAGAGGGTTGCAAAAGTATTTTCTTGAGGCCAGAATAAACTAAGTTTTCTGTAGTACGTCATGAGATGGGTAACCAGTTGAATGAAAGTCTCTTTTATAACGTTCTTGTTCTTCTCCAGCGCTCTGTGGGAGCGCGTCACTCCTGAGCCCTCCGCCATGGACGAGCTCCAACTGCTATTTGGCTGAGCATATTTTGGAGCTCACATGCATGTGTAGGAAAGGGAGGGGGGGGCATGGCAGGAGAGATTCCTCAACACTCCAGGGGGTCTCTGTGTTCGAGAAGAAAAAGTGAGTAAGGTGGGGGGATTTTTACTTGGCTGCTGGTTGCATTTGGCAAATGTGCTTGAAGTGGAAAGAAATGGTTGAACAGCCACATTTGTGAATGCTGTAATTGTTTGATACACAACATGGCTTGGGGAACTTTGGGGGCAGAAATGGGATGGAGGGGAGGGGGCTTCTTGGCAGCTTGAAGAGGGGCAAAGGTCATCACAGGCTTTTATTCCTTCTTTTCTTCCTCTCTGTCTTTCTTATCTTTTTTCCTGGCAGAACCGGGTTGTTAACTGGATCACAGACTGGAGGAGTGAGAATATATTCCTTCAGGATGGTGCAGGCCATTTTTTCTTCTGCAGGCTCTGCTTGAAATTGTACAAGCCCTTGTACGAAGAGTGGTGGGGGTTTTGGGGGAGGAGGGGTACAAAGGCTTTACAGTCTGACTGCCTCTCTAACAAAAGGATGTAATGTGGTCAGGGGGTTTAAGGCGTGGATGAAATGCTTGTGTCATGTGTCAGATATTTTTCCAAGATAGAAAATGGAAATCATGTCGAGTATATTTTTGACATTGACTGGCCATGTGGTGATACAGTCTCTTGAACAAGGGCTCTTTTCAATTGAAATTTTCAAAATTTTTACATTTAATAGTACAATTTTCACTTTATTTTATTAAACTCGATTTAGCAAAACTCGAAGCTGACTTGATTTCAGCATTGCCAGACTCAAATCCAGTCTGACGATGCTTGATCTAGTTTGCAAGAAAGATCTTGAGTATTTTCAGTCTCAAAATGTGCAGAGCTTGAAGAAACATGTTCCAGTAGACCTGTGACGCAAGCAAAAGTTAGTTCTACAAACCAATGACTCAGCAAAGGGCAGAATACAAATCACATCACATAAAATACCCAATAAAACTCATCAAAGCTTCAGGTCACATGTGACACAATGTAAAAAGATTGAATACTTTTGCAAGGTAATCCAAGACATAAAATAAAAACATTTGGTGTCATGTCAGTAGGTTTCTGGTCACTAATATTAACACAGTGGTTGCAGCTTCTCTGTATTTATGAGCAAATTAAACAAGATTTCCATTCGACCAAATGTGATGATTTGTCTTGTTCTACAGTTCACCTGAACATTACTCATTCATATTAAATCTAAATATAACTAGTCGACCACAGGATAAAAGCTACTGTGTTTTCTGCCAGAATTAATTACAGTCACCCTGATAATACTGCTGCAAAGATCAAGAGACGTGAACATAAACCTTTTCACTGCAGCGTTGCCACCTTGCCCCGGCTCCCTATTAGGTTCCTGTATTGACTCTAAAATTTTACTACTGCATTTAAAAGCTTTAAATAGCTCTGTGCCAGAATTAATTGCTGACCTCTTCTGCGTGTCGGAACAGCCAATTTCTGAAGGAAAAAGCTTTTCTTCCACCATGAGAACGTTTCATGAAATGGAACAGTTTTTCTCACCAGTTTTCTTTCGGCTGTACAACAATGCACCAAGATTTTTTAGTTTTTTTTTCTTCTGATGCAACCAAAAATGTACCCTTTCCTTCCACCCCCAAATTATTTTGGGGGTACATGTAAGAAATGAAATTTGCAATCATGTGAAAGTGTTGCGAGGTTTGAATCAAGCTGTCATGCTCTGGCAGTGAATGAAGAAAGAGGGACGGGTGACAGGGATGAAAAGAAAAAGAAGGATGTGTGAAAGGGGAGGAGGAGCAGGGCGGCTGTCTGAAGCCTGCCTGTGTCTTCCTGTAAGAATGCCCCCTCTGAACCAGATGACACATGCAGACAAAACAATCTGTATGTGTGCATCAAGATAGTTAAATGGATTCCTCTCATGCAACCGGGTTCTTGCAGCTTCTGTGTCTGTGGGACAAATGGGAAAACATAGATAAGTTAAAATACCTTATATTTAACATGCTTTAGATCATTTATATTTGATTATTTTAAACAACTAATGTATTTTGTTTTGTGATGTAAAAGTTGACAAGCCCTTAGAAATATAAATCAAGTTTCTTCATAGTCAGCATGAGCACAGTGACACAGAAAGAGTGACGTCCAGACACCAATCTGATGCAAACTGCACCAGCTTTAAGGTTCACTCCTCACATTCCCAATTCTCAGTGATATGATCTGAAAGCACACATGCCCCGTGATCTCTGCAAATCAAATTACATGATGTGATCTGTAAGTGGGCATTTGAGGTTTGGTGCTTATTGCGCAACGTGAATGTAAAAAACACTAACTGAAGACATGTGGTGTGAGTAAATGAGAGCATAAATATGACAGAAACAAAAACACATGAAGACACTCTGTTCACTTCTCTAAGCTATCAACACACAAACTGTTTTCTAAAACAACAAATAGTTTGACGCGGTAAAGAAAGTCCCTCATTTAAAATTTATTTCTAAATTATTTTTTACAACTTACTGCATTCTTGCAGCAGTTGTGACTCTTGCAGTGGGTGCACATTGTTTGGGAAGTTTTCTCTTGACTTGTTTTCTGCAGTTTGCTCATTTTAAATGGTCCCAGTGCTTCAGTGGATGCATTGCATTCCGGATGTGTTGCCCATTAGGTCAAGTCCTGCACCAGATACATGGTCGTCTGAATGATTGTTCTGATCTAAGGGGAGACGGGTTCACATGTGACGAGCTGAGAGTGATGTTTTGTTTGTAATTTTAAGGGAAATTATAGTAGCACAATGATGTAGTTCCTTCCTTTTATTACAGAAAACTTAAATAATATATTTCTAATAACTTAATAGCCATAAAAGTGTCTGCTTTGACAATAATCACACTAGTTAGGAGGTAAATGCATTCCTGCATGCAAAACCTTTTGTTTTAAAAGGTGAAAACTGTAAAGTTGATGAAGAGAGATGCAGATAAAGATAAAGAGCTACCAAGTCATTAAATTAGCCTGAATTGGTGCTTTCAGAATAAACCCATCACTGGACACATTGTCTAGCTAAAGGTATGGGAAGCGTCACACTTTAGTGGGGATTTAAAACAGTGATCATCTGCTTTCAGTTTGCTCATTCCATTCGGCCTGCGAAGCGTTAAATTATTAGTGAACCAAAGCAATTTAAACGTAATGACTGTGTGTTCTCGTTGGACACAATAAGACCCGATTTAGAAACTGGAACAAAAAAAAAACTGGCCTTTGACTAAATGTTGTTGATCATCCCTTCTTGCATATAGCCACCATTTCTGTGGCTGGTAGCAACACTTTACTGCGCCTGTATTTTTGTTTTAAAGATTAAAATTTAATGGGCTGTGCATTGTAAAGACATAGCTCCAAAATGTTACAGGAAGGTGGGCGGCTTGTTTTTCTGCAGGAGAAACTGTCAGTTCAGATGAGCCACTTACTGAGACCTGCTGTGACATCTGCATGCCTGTGGTTCAGACCTCTGAAGTCAGACTAATGTCCATGCTTGGAAATACAAACACAATTCCTTAATTATTTTTACATTGTGCACAACAACATATGTCAGGTTCAGTCAGTCATGTTCAGACCACATCAGATATCTCCAAACTAATCAAAACCAGCTGTTCCCAGCAATCCCCAATAAAAATTGCACAAATTTCAAGCCAACTTACAGATATGTGTAAATATAAAAATCACAGCTTGGTATACGTTGGTGTACCATTTTGCCTTCATAACTGCATTAATCTTGTGTGATATAGATTGGAAAAAGTGTTAGGAACTTTCCCACCACGGCCCTCAATACTCTGGGAAACTCTGACTGCCAATAGAGTTCAATGTAATGCTATGCTGGAGAATCCAGTTTCATATTTTTTGTCATAAATTTTGGAGCTACCACATATATGTTGAAATCAACACTCATTGAATTAGGCAACCTTCTTACAATTTGTTATTGTTTAAATTTAGTGAGAATGTGTGAGTCACCGAAATGGCCAGGAATTGTTGCTTCACATGCTGTTCTAAGAAAACCAAACTCTGTGAGCTGCTGCCATGTGACAAGCTTTGCATTAGCAAACAATTTAACTTTATCTGCACATTCCAGTGTCAAAGGAATTCTGTAACATTTCGCCATACATGTTGATTCAACCTAATCATACTGACCTCCAAAAGCACCAGGACCTCGACCCGTACTTTGCTCCTTAAAGGAAAAAATAAAACCGCCGGTCACAAAAGATTAAAAAGAAAATCCATTTATCTGAAAATACATTTTCTGCTCTCCTCACACTGTAATAGGAACATTGTCAATGTGTCACACATCGGCCTCAAAATTCAGTTTCCTATGAAAGACCTGTCTTGTGAAAGTCCATGCAACGTTCAATCATCTCTAACTCTTTTTATAGTAACTGTTGCTGCTCATACTTTACCAGAGTCCATAGAAAGTGCCTAGTAGACACACCGGAAGGTAAAGATTTCCACACGTAAAAAGGACACTGCGGTTTTTAAAATATGACACTAATCTGATTGACTGGCTCTGTTCAGGAAGGAATCTGCCAACTGGTGACTGTCTGTCAGTCATAAACTGAACTTTTCCTGTCATTACTCTGAGAACTTAAGGGTCCAGCTGTTGTTTATGAAAAGAAATATAACATTAAATGTTTTTGTTAATGTACCAAAAAGACAAAAATACACAAAAGGAACACATAAATTTTGAGATTAAATACCAAGAGCTTACCAAGATCTGGGGAAAATTTTGGTTATTTTGACATATTTGTTTAAATTGTAACCATGTTGTGACAGTTTAATATGAACTCTTTTAATAAATGTAAAAAAAGGTTGTACAAGCTTTAAGCACAGCCCATAATACTGTATGGTGGGCAGTGTGTACTGAATATGTGTCAGTAAAATTAATGGAAGAGAAGAACAGTTCAATTAGTGACTGTGTTTCCAGGTTTATTCTGGATATGGTAGGAAAACCTCAATAAAGACGGAAACCAATGTTTTGATTGCCTTTGGAAGTCGAGGCCTCTGCGCCACTAGACAGCAGACAAACACTGCTAGTCTGGACAAACACTAACACAGCCCTTTAATAAGATCTCCAAATAGAGTTTTGCAGTGAAAAAACGGCTTACCAACACCTCAATATTTCAGCTATGCTATGGAAACAGTGGCATATTAACCTCCGGCTTACTGAACCACCGTGCTGCTCCCTCATCCCGTCCACATGTTCAATCAATGTTGAACACATCCCGGCCGGCGCACCATTTATTACCAGACATTATAAGTAACGTTATCCCTCAGGTTTAAGCATGGTCATCGACCTTGGGGCCAGTTAATGATGGAAAAATGATATCATTTGCAGCAATGCTCCTTTGTAAGCTGACCCCAAAAGCCACACGGGGGTCTCTTCATCTTGACCACGTCGGCTATCGATTTCCACTGAGGATAATGACTTTTTATGTCTGTAATATATGAGGGGATATTTGATGTAGGCTGATCTGTTTGCTCACTGTAGCCCACTTTCATTGTCATTGTCAGGGGAGTCATACCAGGGAAGCCATAAGCAATATATATTAGAAGAGACTCCGTGGACATTGCTCCACAAGGTTTAGTCTCTTCTTTTTAAATAAGCTCGTCTCTGAGTCTCTCTACTGTCTGAATGTTGAGCATTGAAAGAAACGAACAAGACATTCAGCCCATATCAGTTTAAGATATATAAAGAGTAACATTGAATAACTGTAGAATTAAAGTTTTTGCAGATTCATTTATATTGGCAGCAACAAAAAGGTATTTTAAACCCTTTAAAATAAGTTTCATTGTTCCTGTGTAGCAATATTGTAAAAAACACGACTATGTAATTTACTATTACATACTTCAATAAGTAAAATGAAGAAAAAATTACTTTCCAAATAAACAATTTTAAAAGCTAAGAAGTCAAATGAACCTACTTTAACAAAGAAAATAATGATTTTTGCTGTGAAATATGTGCTTTTTGTTTTTCTTGGCATAATCTCAGAAATGCCAAGGTTTTATTTTCTGTTTCTAAACTACATAATCAGTCTGATGTGCGCCCTCAGGCAGTCCGCTCATAAGATTGTCAGTATTATTTTCTTAAATGTTGAGCAGGAAATGTCAGTGTGTAATTTATGGAAGTAACATTTTCATTTGCATAGAAAAACTTTCTGCACAAAATCAAAAAACTGTGTTTCGGAAAGTAGAAGTGTTTGATCATAACCTCAACTACACACACACACACACACACATGCAACAGGAAGTCCTGAAACAATGTCCTTTAAAGGGACAGTATTGTAAAGTTGTCTTTTTTGTGCTTTATTGTTATTCCCTCATCAAAAACAAACCTGTAGATTTGCCTTCATTCTTTCACGGATGACATGAAATGGGAAAACCATTTTGCCATAAGTAAAATAATCACTTATTTTATCAATGAAATAATAAATAGTTAGGAATTATTGACTTAAAAGAAGCTCCCATGTTTTGCTGAAAAATGACTTGTAAGTTAGTTCTGTCTTGTCAAGTTTATTAAGATATTTTCACTAGAAACTAGGAAAAAATTACTTGGTAATATGTTTTGTTTTTGTCGTGTGTGCCTGGAAAACACATAATACACCCCCTTATAACAGATGCAACCAGAATGCATCTGTTAAGAAACCCAAACATAGCTTATTACCACAGACGCCTCATAAAACAGGCAATCAATTTGGGCAATAAGTGATAATTTAGAGTAATTTTGCAGGTGATCATGCTTTTCTGAATACACAAGGATGTTAGAGTTAAATCTTGAACTTTAGTCAAAGTTTGGTCTTCAACAGGACACAGCAAATCCACCACAGAATGGCTGAAAAAGAAAAAATAATTGTGTCAAACCAAATTAAAATCCTTTTACCAGGAGCAATTTTACAGAATTTTACTTACATTTAGTTTTATCTGACTTTTTTAGTGTAAGTTCTTTGGCTTGATGGCTTTGTAATGCAATACTCCAGTCTCTTAGTCATGAAATGAATCCAAACAGCTGTATCTGGGGATCTGTAAAAGTAACTATCAAGTTTATAAATCAAGGATGTAGCTGCTATCAAGGCCATTTAAGGCTTTGAAAGGAAGAGAAGGATTTTTAACTGATCTGATACAACCGAGGCGGGGGCGATGCCCTGCAGTGTCCATAGGGTTACGTGGTTGTGACCTTTGCAAAGGACAGCGAGAAGGATAAGGCTTGGATGGCTTCTGAGGGAAATTAGCTTAGGCAGCACATGGTAATGAACCTGGATTGTGGCTCAGCACCTGCACTTCACAAAGTAGGTAAAAGTAGAATAAAACAAGATAACCTGTCCCTTCCTTATTCTCTGACCTAATGGAATTTTTTTTTTTTTATTCCAATTTATCTCATTCTTATTGGCATTACCCTTTTGGCTTTGTATTCCAACGAGGAGAAGGGGAGGCCGAGTGAAACATGAGTCAGTAATGAGATTTTGCAGACCTTGCACCATGTAGAATTTTTGATGATCGCATTACATTTTTTGTCGATAACCAAGACAACCTATTAAATCAGGCCTTAGAGACGTTGTAGTGGATCAAGTGGGAAGATTGCATGACCCATTTTTTTTTTTTTTTTTTTTTTTCATGTGTGCTATTAGCTATTAGCTTTCAAATACGGAAATTTCGGAAATAGTTGAAATGGTAACCAAACTCAGCTTTTATACATTTAATTGGAAATACATTTTCACACATCAGACATTATATGCATGACTTCATATGAGACAATTCTGACATTCCTGTCTTGTTTGTGCCACATACTGGACTATCTACAGTGATGTGTAAAAGTTTGTATGCTGCTAAATCTTTTCCACATTTCAGGCAGAAATTTCATTTCTACTGCAATTTAGAAATAACTTATTCATCACAAAAAGGATGGATGTTTTAATAGCATTTTTGATTTAAAAAAATGCTGGCTCTAGAAATCAATATTTCTGCCCATTTTTCTTTGCAAACTTTCTTTCATTCCCAAAACAAATATTTTAATCATCAAAACTCAGAGCCTTGTGCAAAATGTCTTCCTATATTGATCTTAAATTACCTTCAAGATTCCTGTAGATAATAATTAAATGCTTTCCTAAGGAAACTGGATGCATTGGGTAACATCGGGGTAACAGTAACAGCGGATGAACACGAGTACATAAACTGTTTAATACATTTTAAACCATTTTTCTGTCCCTTACAGTTAAGAATAAACCAAAACTTTATAATGTCTCTCACAGAGATTTTTAATAAAATTTGATAAATTTGGTAAACGTATTGTGACAAATGTGAAAAGGAAATGTTAAGCCTGTTTTTATTAAATATACTTGATTTTTCTGCCACTTCACACCACTAATACCTCCACTACCCGCCAGAAACACTTGCTCAGTCTCATCAGAGTGAGCAGGTTATATCCAGCACCTTTTTACAGGCACATTATTGTAATAATTCTGACCTGTCATGCGTTGTTGAGTGGAGTGTTGTTCTGCTCGTATTGCTCCCTGCTCCAATTTGACAAAGCCACTTAGACTCTGTGTTCACAGTCATTTCCAGGCCGCCTGAAGTGGATTTAAAGCCGCTGGAAATTAAGTGTGCCTGGTGACATCATTATGTTGCGCCTGTGTGTATGTGTTTTACTTTCCTCATAACCTGACTTTTTCTTTTTTATTATTTCTTGTGCCCATGTGTGAAATGTTGGAAGTATATGTGTGTAATTTCCCACTGGGTGTTTATGTGTGAGGCCTACAAATTTTTATAGAGCCAAGACTCTTTAGGCGTGTAAATTCAGTGGCGAACTCCATGACATCATGACGGATGAGTTAATCATTTCACACATTCATTAGATGATCCACATGAGTGTTAAAGCCTGCTGGGATTACGGCTCTAAAGCTAGTTTAGTGTGTTAACATTTGGGTTGAGTTTGCTCTCAAACAGAACATATTGCTCTCTTCAAGCCAAAATAATTCCAAAGAAAACATTTCAATACAATAAAGATAAAAAAAAAGAAGAACAAACTGATTTTCTTTGTTTCTTGGTGTGCAAACATATTTGCCCGCTTCCAAATTCCCTCAGTTTTTGCTTCTATGTCAAAGTTAAAAGTTTCAAACTAGAAGCTTAAAGTGTTTATTTCATTGAGGAGGGAAAAGGTAATCCAAACCAATTTAGTTCTATGTGATCATATAATGCTCCCAAAACTGAAGAACTGGTTGTGATGACTCAATAGTCATCATAAGTTTTCAATACTTAGCAGTGGAATTTTTATCTTGTTGATTTTGGTGCACACTTCATTGCATAATATTGCTCAATGTGAGAATTTCTTTGTAGGGCATGAATGTCCTGATTACAATCAAATACAGCTTTTCAATCTGATTTAACTCCGCGCTTTGCCAATGGCACAAAAAGAAAAAAAGAAATCGACTTATCTTTGATTTTTATCATTCTTCTTTGGAACATTCTGGTAGCATGAAGAAGTCACGTTTTCACAAATTACTATTATTCATCCAGGACCTGGAGCAGCAAAGCAGCCAGAGATTCTCACCCTGCCACCGACAACGTTTGACTTCTCAACACGATTTTTTTATGCCATTAGTTTACTTACTGTTTAGTTTACAGAATGTTTAGTTTATTGAATGTTTAGTTTACTGACTGTTTAGTTTATTGAATGTTTAGTTTATTGAATGTTTTCCAAAAAGTCCTGGGAATAAATAAGATGAATTCAGGCCATTTTTTCTCTTTTAATGTAGTCGCAGAGATTCTGTTCGGCTCTTTCTTGATTGAAAAAGTATTTCTGTAATAGTCAGACATCTTGGAAGTATATGTGTGTGTTTTTTCTTTTTCTTTTTGCAAACCCATGTTTGCAAAAAATGTGGTGAATTTATCTATGGAAGTGAATATAGCTGTGTTTCCATTGACTAAATAATTGTTCAATTCACAAGAAATTCCATTTTGACAGTTTAGGAAAAAAAAAAACCTGCTGATTGATTGGAAAAAAAACCCAAAAGGTTTGACGACAGAATGATGTTCTTCAGCCAAATCAGAGTTGGTTTATTTCACGAAACTCCAAGGGAAACGCTTTGTTTTGCATCACATGATGTTGGCAGAATGTTTTTTTATCACGTGAACAAATTTAGTCAAGTGATTTTAATTGTGTTCGTTATTTAATGGAAACACTGCAACTGCAAAACTGTTCTTCAACATTTTTTACCATGTTGAGAAAAGTGAATTAGTTTGGTCTAGACACATGAAACTTTGCAAAGGAGACACTTATAATATGTACATTAACATATAAAAATTAACTGACAGAAATATATGCTCACGTTAAATTGTCTAGACAGACTCTTTAATTCTGTGCCGCACAGTGAAAACATTACAGAGAGCCAATCTTGCTGATGGAACATTCTATAGCTCTTACATCTCCCGTATTAAATGCAGAAAAATGCAGATAGTATATTCATAAAGCCTCAGCTCCATCAGCCCAGTGGAGTGTGAGATATAAAGTGGCCTCCCATCAGTGCTGCTGACAGACTGCTGTTAGTCTCCAAACATATTATTTTATGCAGTCGCCATGAGAGCAATCCAGTCTTAATTGGAAAGTGAATGTATTGCAAAGCATTATGACACACGAAGAACGGAGGGGTTATTCTGTGTCATCACAGACAAACTTGATGCCCCTTCAGTACTCAATGCTGAAGGTCAGAGCGATTATTTAAGGTCAGAGGTTGGGGTCAAGAATTTGTACTGAATTCTGGTTTGTATCACTGGATGTTTTCCTCTTGTGTGCTACAAGGTTTGTTGATCTGGAATATAAAAATAAGGTTACGTATGCTCTATTCAAAGAAAAAAATACAGTTAATAGTAGCATTGAAACCTACCTACTTTTTTCTAATTTATTTTACATTTTGCAATATTTATGTGCTGATCAGAGGTTGTGCTGGACTTTTTTGTTGTCTGTCATTTTGACTGACGGGTCCAAAAAATTCAGTCATATTCTATTTTTACAGTCAGTTTTTGTAAAGGTTAAAAACGGCACATAAATCTGAATTAAACCAAATTCTCATTTGGCTTCATTAATGCTTCGTTTGAACAAGTGGAACAGATCAACTTTATCCCATCACATATCGTTTCAGTTTTGAGGTGCTGCAGATTATTTTTCTTCATTTTGTTTCCAAATATTTCATCTGCGTTTGCAAGAAGTCAATTTGCTTCATAGCAATGGAAAGCTCTTTGTCTTTATTTGTTTGTGCTTGCATTAGGTTTATCAGCCTCTTCCACTTGTGCATATGTAAGTTTTCTCTGCTGATCCTCTAACCACCTTACCTTGATGGTTGTCTGCTCTCAATTTGAAACTAAATCAGCCAAACTCAGAACGAATTGACTGTAGTTCAGCGAGTGTTTCTGTTAGCAAGCCATGTCTTGCAGATCTGATTCAGGGCTCCATCCTAATACCCACTTTATAGAACAAAACCACACTGATCCTTGGAATAACGGAGATGATAGAAGAAATCAGCATCCTGTCTTATCTGGGCCACATCTATTTGAATTTATAATCCCACTCAGCATGAAACTCGCTCTGTAAGACCAGAAATATTTACTGTACTTGCCTCAATTGGGATCTTCTTTATTTCCATCACAGTATGTGATGCAGGTACAGTTCCAGGTTGTTTCAAACCCATCAGGATTCGGACAGATTTGACACGCTTCCTGCTGACAATCAAGTTTTAGTGGATAGAGAATCTTCCAACTCTTATTTCTTTGAATTTTCATTCAGCGTGAGTTTCATGCAAATTGATGGTTCCAGGAAACGTCAACTTGAAGGGGAAACAAAAGACAGGATGTGGAAGAAGTTGTTATCTGTTTGTTCCAGAGGATTCCCAAAGCGTGAGTCACAAGCTTGATCTGGGAGATTTACAAAGTAGAGCAGCTCCTGTATCCAAAGATCTGGATGATAAAATTCTGAGGAACATCCCAATGAGTCCCTATCAGGAGTTGATAATCTTTTACAGTGGTTTGATTCTCTTTTTAGTTCAAATAAATAAATAAAATGTGGTATAACAGCTTGAAGGGCTGTTTTATATAGCCAGTGAAAATGCAAATATCTAACATGCGTAATGACTGTCTCCTGCTAAGTTTGTGTATTTCTGGAGCACAAAAAAAAAAAAAAAAAAAATGTAGCCACTCAGCTACACGAACCATATCCAGTCAACATCTGCTGCTCAGTGAATCAGCTTCCTATCAGCGGCTGCAGTCCGAGTCACTCTGGCATCCAGGAAGAGTGTTAGCCAGAGATCCTTCCTAAGCTTCGCCAGAACTGCTGATCTCATCCAGCTATGCTTTCTCTTCCAGTAACAGTTCAGCCTCAGTTTCCCTGCCTGACTGCAAAAGCAGTGTGTTTGTCAGCGTGTGTTTGTGTTGATTCGTATGTGTGGTTGTTCCATGTAAAAACTTGTTACCCATTATCTGTAAGTGCAAATGTGACGGAAAGATAAACGTCCGCAGAAAAATAAGCACAAGAGACGCACACACACACACACACATATGAATCTATATGTTTGTGTAAAATGTATTTCTCATGACAAAATAGCTAAATTGAAAGTAAATACATAAACGTAAAATGTCATTTTTTGACTCTGAGTAGGATATTGTTTCACATAACCTTTAAGTTGGATGCATGTTTGACAAAGTAATAAAGAGGTAAGATATATTTCAGATTCAAAAAATGCTGATTTTGTTGCAGCAGGAAAATTTATCACACACATTATCAAGAAATTGTTTCCATGGAAAGATAAATAAGATTAATCCTGAATCAAAAACCATAAAAAGGAAAATCAAAGAACAGGCTCTCTGTAGACTAACAGACTGTGCATCGCTGCAACATCCTCAATAGGAATTGTTTAGATAATTGCTGCCTTAGATATCCATCCATCCCACCAGCTGCTGTGTCAGTGAGAGACAGCTTACAGCAATGAGGTGAACGGATTTGAAAAGGAGAAGATATCTGAAGAGCTGCTTATGAGAGTGGAAAAGGCATAAATGATTTTATTTTCTGCTGGATATGTGTGAGTCGTGTCAGCACAGTCGTTTCACAGCAGCTTGAGATATGTTGTCAAAACACTGAAAATGGCTGCTTATCAAGGCTTGCTTGAGAGTGAATGTTTTTGTGCACCAAATTGAAGCTATTTGGGATAAATCTTGGTTGCAGTGAGCACGATTAAGCACATTTTCAACCTCATTGGCCAATGATTACGGTCAGACAAAGAGAGTAAACCGCCTCCGATGAGCGAGTTCAGGAGCGGCACTTCAAGGCTACCAAGCTTTGACCTGCCAAATAAATAATACCATTTACACCTTAACTAATTTCAATGCAGATTTTTTGGCTAGGGAGAAATTAATTTGATTCAATTTATGCATAAATTCCCAACAGAAGGATTTTGTTTGTCCTTTACAGAATAAACAGGTCAAATTCACGCGTTAGAACAAACAATTTAATTATATCCAACATAATTTGTTTCCATCCTGTACATTCAGATTCAATTATTACATCTGGTTCTGATAGAGTTCTGCCAGGTTCATCAGATGCTGCTTGGTGAAAGGTTTAGTGAGGATATTAGCACTGAAATGGTGACTTTAATGGTCGGTCATAGTTATGAAAGTGGCGACTGTTAATTAATTACCAAACTTCTGTAGTGAAAAACTGATTTTAGAAATTCAATAAGGGCGTTATCAGGAAAGACAATGTAGTGAGTATGCAGGTAAATTACAATAAAGTATAAAAAGCATTTTTATTATTTCATATTTTCTGCAACAGATTCTGATCAAATCATTGGACAGAAACATTTTGAGAAGTAAAAGTTTGAGAAATTGAATCTGTTTTTGGTGATTTCACAGAGTTTAAAATGTAAGATCTAAGTTCACATGTAACTATTAGTGACAATGCATGGAATATACAAAAGCTGCATCTCTGCCAACTCAAAGGGATGATGAATGATGTACAACCCGATTAGAGGCAGGAAACAAGAACGGTGCATGATTCATCTGCCAAATGTGCCCCAGAAGGGTACAGGTGCATGACGTTACACATTACATGCGTAATAAATGAATGAAAGATTGCTCAATATTTATAGCATGACCATTACAACTAAACTGGAAAGAAATCCTGTTTCAGTGGGTGACATAAATGAATAAAACACAATTTTGTTTGCAGAAAAACAAATCAGAAATCCTCCAGAAGTTCTGCAAGAACAGAACTCTGACATTTTTGTGGAATAGGCGTTTTGACAATAAGAAAAACACATTCTCAAAAACTGAACAGTGAAGTAAAACACCAACGGCAGATTGGCAAAACATCAACAACAACCTTCGAAGTGCTGAGTAGTTTCTCAGAGCACGCCTATGTCTCTGCGAGCGAGATACCAGCACTGTGTCCCTGAGGCCTGTCTTCATAGGAACAATTCCCCAAAGCCTCATACTCCTCACTGAGGGCCTCAGACATGTGTAATTAGGTATAAAATACAGCAGTGTGGATGGTGGGGTGGGTCCAGGCCGCTGAAACACAGAGGGGAGTCAGCAGCGGAGAGCCTTGAGCTGCCAGTGCACAGAGACAATTAGGTCCAAATGAAAAATTGATTTCCACTCATACTGAATGGATGTTAAAACAAAGCACGTTATAAATACCATCTGGTGACAGGCGGGAGTGCTAGCCACAGCAGACGAAGCCCCTTGTTAGCCTCGACAGCGCCAGCGTATCGATCGCCTGCGTGGACAAAGGCGACTCTAAGCGGGACCGAGAAGATATATAATTCAATAAATACTTCAGAGAGCTTTAGATTGAACGTGGCAACATGGGCATGTGTGTGCCACCTTTAATACGTCCCCGATGGTCGTTCTGCTGGTAGACGCCCGACGATTGATAGAGTAAACATAGAGCTTGCATGGATGAAAAAAATTGAGTTATTTTTGTAGAGTGAAAGCACATGTGTCACTTTCTGAGCCACAGCAGCAATTCAGAGGCACTTTGCCTCATGTCTTCAGAAAGCATAAAGTCAAAATTGGGTTGTAAAGCCAGTCTGCAAATAATTATGCTAGTAGGTCACTGGTTTTACCAGATTTTTTTTTAAGTTCTCTGTTTTCAATCTTTTACTAAGGCTTCCCCAATTATAAGACACACAGTGTGTTGAAAAGTACTAACACCTCTCAGTCGTTTTCACATTTTTAACCCTGGGAACCCAGATCCCACGGTTCTGGTTAACACTGGAATCACTTTTCGATTCTCAGTTGTTTAATTTTTGTAAAATTTTGGTCTATTACATAAAATCCAAATAAATGTTATCATTGTAAAATGGAAAATGTGGCAAAGCTCAGAGGTTTGAATACTTTTGAAATGTACATCTTATAAAAAGTACAGCTGACGTGTTTCTTTATTTATTTTTTGCAAAAATCTACCAGTTTATCTACAGGGAAAAAATACTGTTGTTAAAACTAAAATTCCTCCATAGTTTGCCCACTCAGTAAAGGACCGTAGGTAAATTAGATGTAATTAAGTTAGACATGCATTTTCATGTGGAAACGTCCTCATAAACTAGATTGACCTTTCTGTATAGAGGTAAAAGTGTTGGAGCTCAACCCCATAAGTGTCTTTAATTATTCAAGTTGATGAGGCTTCTGTTGGGGTAGGTGCAGTTTTGCTTGGGATTGCCTCATTAAGCATGAGCAAATAAGGAGGAGAGTGTAATTAGTACCAACACCTGGGTTTGGAGGCTTCCTCACCATGAAGTCACAGCCTCATTTTTAGCTTCAGTTACTGCTGATAACACTGTTAAATCTGCACCTTTCCACGTCTAGCATCTTTCCAACAATATTTAAGTCGCTTGTTTATTTGTGTAATTACTAAACTAGATTTCATCATCATTATTTATGCAACATTTCAAGCTTGTGTGCTGTCATTAGGATTTAAAAGCTCTGCAGTATTCAGGATAAACGTTGTTTCTGGAATCAGCTAGTCCAAAAGTCCAAAATGCCCCTGTGAACTCTGCCACCACCTCAACTCTTCACCTTATAGAAGAAATATTTGGGCCTGGATAGGAAACTATTTCCAGCAGAAACGTCAAATCAGTGGCACAAGTGAGTGTCGGAGAATGACAGCTGAGTGGCAGCTGCACCAGGCCCCGCTCATATAAACACAAATATTGTGCAAAATGACAACTCTTATCTGCATACAAACAGATTGCTGGGTGAAAAAGTGAAATTATTTAGCAAAAATGATTTCCACTTCACTATTTTTTCTGTATCCATGGAGATTCGGCTCCGATATCTTTAAAACAGTTACATGTGTGTCGACTGTCACTTTCTGTCTGGAAACCATCGCTGTAAAAATGCTTTCATGTGTTTGTCTTATTCTATCTTGTTTTATCTTGACTCTGTCAACATTAGACTTCAAATGTTTGCTGAAAGAGCTCAGAATTGAAAGGTAATTGTCCACAGTGTCAGCAGCCGTGGCTGGTGCATGAGTGGCACCCTGGATGATGCACAATGTTTTGTTTAAGAAAGCATATCTTGATATTTTGGAGAAAATCACGTTTTTTGCTCTCAAACATTTTCACAAGAAAATGACTTGATTTCTGTTTTCCATTAGCTGATGAAAAACTCCAGTGGCCACTGCGTTACAGAAAGGGTCACACCCTGAACGGGTCACCAGTTCCTCACAGGGCAGCAGAGACACAGAATAAACAAGCGTGTGCATGCAATCATAGAGGCAAAAAGCGTTTTCTTAAAACACAAACAGTCTTTCAAAGAGTCGTTGTACAGTGAAGAATAAACCAGCTACTGCCAGACCAGTAGAAGAGTTTTTGATTGTGCACCTTGAGGATGAAATGCCATTGAATCAACTATATAAAAAATCACAGAAAGAGTTTTTCGGTTTTGAACTGAACCAGACCTTCAAACTTGGACACATCCTGTGTTTTTCAGGCGGTCAAATAAAACCATGCATCCATCCCACCTTAGGCCATTTGGTCATGGTGTAAAAGTAAAAGGGACATTTTCTCAGAATCCATTGAACACTTTCAAACCACTGCATCATCAATTAAAACCACAGTTGATCTGAGTGTTGCTGATAGACAGAACCAAACCTTTATGGATCATAAAGCTCCAGTTCCCTCACAGGGGTTTCTTTAATAGGACAAATATTTCACTGTACTGCAGGTCTTCACAGTCACAATCCAAGCCCATCTGAACACAAGGGAGACGTGGTGGGATGGGAAATTAGCATCAGAAATGTTAATTTAGATGTTAAATTTCCTGCAACTGTGTTTCAACATGAACCAGAATCTCTGAGGAATGTTTGCAGCCAGTTGAATCTATACTACAGCTGGGTTCAGGTCTGATGGCAAAGGAACGAATCAGTACTAGAAACCAAGCCTGGTGGCGTCTTTTATGTCTTAAAGAAACAAATACGGATCCAAACTATGGGGAAGAGTTTGTCTTTAACTGCAGCAACATATTTTGCACTGAAATTCACAATGTGCCACTACAGAACCAAAGAGCAATCGAATGAGAATGACCAGAAGCAAAAGAGTTCAAGCATCAAAAATGCATGTTGTGTGAAATTTTGCTTCCTTTCTCAAGCCTATTTAGAAAGCAAGAGGAATCAGAGACATCTATCCACTGCAGCACGGTTGACAGATTGCTGTGTTATCGATTGACTAGAGTACAGAACTGTAAACCTGAAACAGAAACTCAGAGGTCCAAATTGTTTTACACACTTATATAAACCATGTAAAGCTTTTAAAGAAGACCAACTGTCATTCACTTGAAGAGGAAGCAGTTTCAATAGTTTCATCTCAAAGTTTTTCTCTTCTAAATTTTAAAATCGATACTTATGTTTTTTGGCAAACTGTCTTGTTGGGTTTCGAAATAAAAGCAACTTCTTTGAAGTGTGTTTTTTTTTCTTTAAAACCTGAGGTAGGATTTCTCCCTTGAAGTGACGCAGAAGAGTGTGATAGCATCGCTAATCTTAGAAGGCTTTGTATGCACTTAGTAGACCTCAGTAAATCAAGAGTGATCGTAGATCTTCAAATGAGACAGATGGAAAGGGGAGGCATGGAAACGGAGGCAGATGGAAGGGAAGAGACTGGTGGAAAGTTACAGAGTAGACAGATAGTAAGTAATGGACTGATAGAAATGGAGATGGTGAAGATACAAAGGAGACAGAGGCAAACAAAGAAAAAGAAGAAATGAAATATTAAAGAGGTTTTAACAGAATTCATAATCCTTACTGTCAAAGATCAAATCAGACGTCTGAAAAACAAAAATCAAGATATTGAAAAACAAACAGCAAAGACAAAGATGATGAAATACCAAAACAAACATTTAAGGACTGTGGTCAGAGTTTTCCATGTTTCAGATTTCTGTGTTTTTAAATACACCTGATTTAACAGCTTACACTGCCAACCTCCATCAACCAATACATTATGTTTATAATTACATTTATGTAAACATCTTCTTAGAGCTGCGCAGACAGTTCACATTTGAAATGAACACCACTTCAATGCTTGATTCTAAAACATTTATTTCTGCCGTTAATAAACTGTGTTTAATAGGATGCTGACAGTTTGTTTTACAGAACCATTTAGGGAGAGACTCAGGGAACTGGCTGAAGAATAATAACGGAGGAACTATTCATAAATATAAACCAAACACTGAAATAGTCGTTGGGTGAATCTGTTACACATCCATGGACCTGCGTGAAGTGAGGAAAAAATTTCAACCTTAAACGTAGGAAAGACTTTGGCTGACAGCAGAATGTGTTGCCTACCTGAATTCTCAGGCACCTTGGAGGGGTCGGCTTTACCTTGACCCTGAGCTGAATCCTCACAACGTTTGCGGTGGCGCACACCAAGCCTCAGATGACCATTCTCAGATCTTTGTTCCATCCTCTGCGTGAGCTCAGGGTCACCGCAGAGAGGCTGTGTGATGTCACCGTGACATGTGTTGTGCGCCATAATATTGCTGCAGTTAGAGGAAAACAGCATCCTGCTGCAGAGATTCGTGACCCTGACCCATGTCCAGCAGACTCCCAGGTTCAGCATGTTGAGTTGAAGATATTTTGCTGAATGAAACATTGCCTCAATGATCTGAAGACGGATTTGCACATTTTATTTCCTCTTTTAATTGAATTTATAGCCTGATATTGATGCACTAGGTAACATATTTGAGATGCAAAACATCTCCCAAACTATTAGAATCTATTTTACTGACATAACGTTCAAAATACAGATTATCCTAATAGCAAAAATGAAATTCTCCCAGTATGAAACCTTGGTTAACAGTTGATATTTACAATCTACTGTATAATATTTAAAACTAAGATATTAATGTATTTATTGGAAAACTCACTGTACCAAGCTGTGCTGTATTTTTCGAGTCTTGAAATATGTAACTCAAAATAAATGTCTTAAATAAAAACACAGAAATTGTGCAAATGATAATGTGTGTTAGAGGTTAGGACAGAGAATAATCATGTTAAAGGAGAACCCTGTTGAATGTTTCAGTTACCACAGCTGCTGAACTAATATTTACTTTAATAGTCAGTGAAATAGGAAGAAAATCAGGTCTTAACTTTCTGATTTATATGTTCAGCTTTGTTTCTGCTTGACTGTAAACTCGTCTGCTTTTTGCCTGATCTATTGCACCAAAATGAAAAACATTTCAATCAGTCCAGCTCTCTTTCACCTATAGGCTATCACCGTAAGTGGTGATAAATCATAAATTAAGGCAGCATTGGTTTCATAACACATTGATTCAGGCAGCTATTTATCATAAAAGCTCTTTCTCAGTGTGCAGCTGCTGTGGTGCTTATTTTTACAGAATAAATGGCAGTATAATCCTGATAGATTTGAAAGTGGACTTCCTGCTCTTACAGCACAATATTTCTTTTTTAGCATTTGCATTAGTGAGCAAGTTGTTGGTGCTCTTTCATTTCTTTGCTTGTGTTCACTGAAGTTAATGTCTGCTGTTCTGGAACCAAACAAGTTAAACTCACAGTTCATGGACAGACTCAGAGACGCTGAGTTACTTTTCACTGGATCAATGACTCGATACAATCTGCTGGCTTTGTTTTAGATAGAAACTTTTTAAACTAGTTTGAATATTGAGCACATTGTACTGTTTGAAGGTAAATTGGAACATATGTCTGGAATTGAAACAGTTTTTGTTCAGTTCCTTGAGACTAAAATTGTCAATTGACATTAAATAAACTGAACTGATTACATTTAGGAGTAATTAAAAAAATGAAAAAGGCAGTTTTTATGGCTTATAAAGAGTAACTGATCATAAGGATCTACAGATTATGGCAGTTGAATTAAAGAACAAGACTCAATATGACAAACAAGTAATTCAAAACATTTCCAGATGTTGGAGAAGCAGTTTCCTCAACCAGTTTGTTGTGTCATGTATCTCCACTGAATACTTTCACACCGACGCCAAATAAAACTGGAACCTGATCAAAGAAAAGGAACAAGCTGTAAGACTTCACTGACTTTTTTATTGAGAATTTTATCAGTCAGGATGACAGAAATTAACTGGTGCTGATCGTCTTTGCAGCTTGACTGATATCCAGACAGAAAATTTTCGGTTCAGTGCACAAGCAGAGAAAACCATTCATGCAGGTTTCATCTGCATGTTTTCTGCCATTTAATTAAGAGATCCTGAATATATCTCTCGTCTTTAGCTTAGAGCTAATTTTTTAAAACTCTTTTTATATTAATTATGGCATCCTCCACAAAAATGACCATAGCAAAATCCATGAAAGATTTACATTATTAATTAGCTTTATTCAGGGCTTTATTCTCAGTGTCAGTCAAAAGTGCAAGAAAAGCCCCCAGGACTAACTGATGGTGCTCCACAGTGTTGAATAACCTTTATAGCAACCCGACAGATCTGTGCGAGGAAAAACGTTTGAAGGAAAGCGATTGTTAGCCCAGAAAAGATTTGACATGTTGCTCGGATGTCTTGACACAAAATATGACCAAAAACACTAAGACGGTAAATGCCTTTCTGAATTTTAACTGATAAATGTACTTTATTTAATTTTACTAATTCTTTTTCCCTCTATCATTTATTTCTGTCCTGGCACTGACTTCCAAACCAGTATAATTGCTACCCAGTGACAGTGATTTGAGTCATGATGTTGATGGCAAGCTGGATCGGCATGTTCCTGCCAGGAGAAAACTCCTGTATGTGGCAATTTGAGCAAAATCACATCCAGGTTACATCTGCCTTGCTGTACAGTGCCAGGAAATGATCAAACTCTGTGTTCTTGCAGCATTTAAAAGCAGCTTTGTCAGAATTTAATTACAGCAGGTTGCGGTGGCATCATGGGAAAATGCCCTTGATGGTGTTTTGCGGTCGCCTGCAACAGATGAGCACATTGCATCCCATTATGACTGCACTCAGATGTGTTTCAACTTGTTGTTTCTGTACCCTCCGGGCCAAAGGGGGAGTGGAACAACAGGCTTTTGGATTCTTGATTATTTCTTTTAGATCATGAGAGGCAAAGCAGAACAAACTTCACAAGAACAGATACGTTTGCTTCCAACTTGGTGTTTATTTCGTTTCTATTGTATAGATTGTCTAGAGGGAACATAATGTGCATGACGTTCCCAAACAACAACCCAGATTTTCCCTGAAAATTAGCTCAGTGTAAATAAATCCAATCTCAGTAATTGCAGATATTGGATGTGACTAAAATATGAGGGAAGCTCTTGAGGGGATATTTGTACATCATTCAGTCCTCAGCAGGAAATCAATTGCGAGCAGTTATGCCTACGGTTTTAAAAGCTAAGTCATGCACACTTCGACATCGGTGTTAGAAAAAGCTATCAATGCATGGGAGTTACTGGGATTTCTCATGAATATTGAAGGGTTTCTTTTGGAGTTGAGCAATTGGGAGATATTATCCAGCCTGTTTAAACTGTCAATATTTTTTTTTTTACTTTCCTTTTTTTAAATTATTTTCACAATACGGTTTGTAATTCATTGTTAAATACTGTTTAAATCAATTAAATCAATTAGTTTTAATTGATGTAACATAAGAAGGAGTAATTGACCAATATTGTAGTTTAAAAAATTGAAACCAATAAAAGAAAAATGTACTATAGTATGTATGCTGTCTGAACTGATAGAAATCTATTTATACAGAGAAACCTCCCTTATTCATGGCTCATCATTAGTGAATTTATCTATTTGTGGAAAAGATGTGATGTGATCTAAACCATTCTGCAGCTGCAGTAGCACACGTTGTCTCCAACGTCCGCTACATTTACGTCTGGGCGATCGCTGGAACTCAACACTTCTCAGTTGTAAGAGAGGGACGTCCTTTAAATGAAAGATGCGTGATTCTGTGATATTCTTTTGATATGCAGAATATTTTTTGACTCAAAGATCTCTTTATTTTGCCTAAGCAAAGCCAAACATGACTATCAGCTGATAGGTTGGGGGTTTGTAATAGGATCACAGGTTCAGTCAGCAGTTTGATTCAGCCTCTTCAACAACATGCACTTCATCTTACACATAATATGAATTGGCTTCATTGTCCATGTGCAACTAAATTCTTCAGATATGAATAATTACTTCTTTTCGGAAATTTTACAGAGGGACATGACTTTTATTCTGCAAAGCTTGTGTGACACTGTTAAGTAACCATCAGAAAAGTTTGTGATTTTTAAACAGACAATAAGTGAAATGAGTCCCACCAATAAAAGAAATCGATTTAAAACATATTTTGCTTCCAAAGCATTATATTAAAACCAGCTTAAGGCTTGTTTTACAAGTAAAGACCTGTGCATTTTGCTGCTACTGAGTCAAGCATGATAAAATTTACTCACTAACAGAAATCAAGTTATGTCACACTGGACAGGTTACCAGTCCATTACAGTCAACGTAGACGCAACACGAAGTTGTGTAATGTTTTTTTATGATTGTTTTTATACCTGTGGGTTATTCTTGATGATGAGAAATAGCCAGTCTGTACATAAAATAACTTAGTCTCTGTTTTTCCTGTCGGAAAGCTTGATAGGAAGTGAGATAGTAATAATTTGAGCAAATAAGCTTTAGCGTGCATCCACGTTTATGATTGCACGTCCTGTCCATAAAGTGCTGCATTTTTCTCTGTGCTGGGGGAAGGGAGCTTGAGGACAGTGAGAAGGACTGACAGCACCAGCAGAATAGCCTGCAGCACTTTGTATGAATTGGCTCGCCTGGCAAGACTGCGCAGGAGAACCGGTTCACACTATCAGAGTCAGGGCAACCCTGAGGAGACAAGTTGATTTGTTTCACATAATCCAAATGACCTGGATTGTTCTACATGTACTCCCAAATGGGGCCTTCACCATTCGTTGCATTCGAGCAGTGGTTGCATATTTTGATATAGATAATAATGAGACAATTTTAAAGGAGGTTATCATTTTGGCAGAATAAGAGTTTGAAAATCAAAAGGGCTGATTAGGCTGAAATACACAGTTACAAATGTATGATTTTTTGTGCTGTCTTGCTGTCATTCATACTAAATCAAAGATGAAAAACAAGCCTGCACCATCTATTGCTCCTTTGACCACCGACAACTGTACTCCCAGTAACCCCTGTTTTTTCCAAATTTAATGTTTCTGTCACTATGAAACTTGTGCATATCTAAAGGCTTTTTTGGACCAGCCAGTTATCGTTTCTAAACCTGCTTAGAAGAACAAATAAAGTACCTATAAGACTTTACACTGGATTTTGTTGACTTGTCCAGATTTACTCTAGAAAAACTTTAAAAGGAGGATGATGATTTTCAATGAAAGAATTGTCTATTTTTGTGACATTCCAACTTTCATTGAAAGTATAAGAAATATATGAACGAAACTGGAAGAGGTAACACTGCTCTTTGCGGATAGCTGAGGCTTTTACCTCGCAGCCCTGTCATGCCGATATTTGCTGCAAAATGTTCTAATGGTTCACTCATGTTACCATTAACCACTGACACAGGCTTTAGGTGCTTTTAGGGTACTTCAAGTTGTTTTTTGACCTTGCAGACCATTATGGATCTTTTTCTTGGATGTTGGTTGACAGTTCAAAAGGATTGCAAAAATGGTCCTGAATGACATTTATTTCTGGTGGTATCTAAACTCTAAACAATATTTTTCCCATTTTCAACTCTTGGGTTTTTTTTTAATGAACAAATGAACATTGTGAGTCGAATCTGTTATTGAAAAGGTTCATTCAGAGCTCAGCGTGACCCCAGCTCAGTTCATTCAATGTGTGACTCCTCTAGTAGCAGAGAAATAATTGAAAGTCACAGGAAAACCATTTACCGGCGGTCATTAGTGGTCTTGCTTCCTAGCCTGAGCATTCACAACATGCAATGCTAGCTGTAACATGCCAGAGAGCAAGAGTGGGAAAGCGTAGAGAGGTTGAGCAGCACCACATATGTTTGTGATTAACAGCCCTAAGACCCGCCTCCAGGCTCTTTTTTATTGTTTCTAGTGAGCATCCTCTGGTTCTTACTGTCAAGACATGATGACAGTTTCAAACAGTATGTAAAAATATATATTTTTCAAAACGGTTACGTACTGCAGCTTTAAATGCAGTATGTTTTTGCTTGCATCTAATTTGCTCAACAAATTAATGTTCACAACCTAAAAGATAGTGCTGAAATCTGGATTTAGAAAAAGCTGGACAGGTGAAATGTTGTCACTGGGCGTCACTAAGCAACTAACAAAATTAATTTATGACTCCAACGCTGATCTTTAATACATGCTTTGATCTGACACACAATCTGATTGGGACACCCCTTATATTTATAGTTGGTAATAATGTTAATAATGAATCTGACATATGAATGTATGCATAAATGCATGTAATAACATCCAAGTAATTATTTCATGTATTTAACTACGCTTTGCTCAAAGAGCTGCAACATTGAATTAGGAAAAAACACTCAATATTTCTCAGTCTGCAGAGGAGAAAAGGGCATTGAAGGTTAAGCTCCTATTGAAGCAGTGAACCAAAAAAAGGAGCAGATTGGCTGAGCCATATCTCCTGCATGTCAGAGAAGCCGTGGCATGTCGGCTCCTGCACAGGGTCCTCTGATTACCTCACAGCAACACCTCCTCTAGAGTTTCTCAGGGACAAGCAGGCACAGGCAGTCAGATCTACGTTACACCATTGTTAAGAAGAGAAGCTGGCAGCGGGCCATGGGAAAAATAAATCTGTAACACTTTATTGTGGCTGCACTCCTGCCAGCCTGCATGAGCATTAGGAAACTCATACCAATTCTCATAAAGGGCATGTTTGGTCTGGTCTGCAGTGTGTAAGTGGGGATTTACCATATAGTAGAGCAGTTTATGACTATGATCCACCTGACTTGTCAGATAGCATGGAAATTGAGATACAATCGGATTGTCACAGAAAAATCCAGGACTTTGCAAAACTGGATTTTACTCCATTTCAAAAATCTGAGCTGTTACCACAGGCAACCAGTACTGTTTGAGCAGGGTTGGAAACACTGACCACTGTGCTAATGGTCATCTAAAACATAAGGATGGTCCTTTGTTAGCAGCAGCCTGTTAATAATAAGTCAGCTCTTTCATTCAGGTCTTGGTACAGGGACACATCTAAAGCATGCAGGACCCCTGGACCCTATTTCAGAACCTTAAACTACTACTTAGTAATCCATCCAATCAAATTCTTTTTATTTCTTGAAAATTATATTTGAACAGAATATTTCAACAAGTGAAATGTCCCATTCAGACTGAATCCTGAGCACACAATTGCCTTTATATTAATGCAAATGGGTTTTATTTGAAGGGAGTCTCCCACAGCTGAGAATGAAGCAGCTTTCAGATATCCCATTAAAATCATGCTGGGTGCTGTCACACAGTTTTCCCATTCTTTTCCGTCAACGAAATAGCTCGAACATTTATCTCCAGGCGACGTCATCGGTATGGTCCATCATCTCTGTGGTGCTCATGATGCTTTACGTTATGCACTCTTCATATATTTGCTCAATCAAGTCAAAGCAGAATGCATGCACATTTGTTACACTGTCTCTTTTTTTTTTGCTTCGTATTGCTGCGTTTCACAGCGAGTGACTGATGTGGATCAAGTTGGTGTACCAAAGCTCGACAGTTATAATGATAAGCTGTCATGTCGCCTCAGGCTGAGGTGATGCTTCTGCAGGGAGCTGAAGTAGAAAACAGAGTTTTGTTTTATGAAGAAAAATCCTCAGTTTTGTTTACCATGTGCAACTTTTAGCTTCATGACTAAAATCGTAATGGTTTTGACATTTTGTGGATTGCAGTTGATTTAAAAATGAGTTTGTTTGTTTTCTGTAAGATTTTATTCTTAACTTTGCAGTAAATGACTCAACATATCCAATGTATCCAAAATACGAAGTTAGTGGTGATTTTGAAATGGCTTGTGTTTAACTCTGTCACATAGCTTGGCAAGAGATTAAGCAACTAGCCAACTGTTGTTAGCTCATACAGAAGGGATGAGTCACCGGTATGAGTACCTTCATGCTTTGTATCCCAGCAGAAATACCTTGTTTGTTTGCTGTCAGAGCTAAGTACACTCGCCTGTTACCTTTTAAAGCTTCAAATCACAACTACTTGGATATGCATGACATTCCACGGGGTTACCTGATAAGCTTTCCTGCTATTTACCTTCCTGCAATGCAACTCCACCCACATCTAAAAAAGGTAGTCTAACAGCAGAGGACCAGCTCATGTTGTTTTTGCACCATAAAATAATTTATGTAGTGTGAAATGAATGCTTTGGGACAAAACTGACTTTGATTAACAAATGAAAACTATTTTTTTCCTCTCAAAATGTTTGGTGAATGACCTGAAGGTGTTTTTGAAATTCCTTGTGGATTCTATGAACCTGGCGGGATTTCTTGGATCTTCATAGCAGTTCTCAGAACTTTAAATTCATGGCCAAGAGCGGCATTGTTTTCAGTCTAACAGTGAGGTTTCGTGGGAAAGAAAAAGGTTTTCAAGGAAGAACTCCAAGCTGTGCAAAACATTCACGGAAAATTCCATCCTCGTTTGGGGCAAGTGTTGACATAGCCAGGAAGTTCTAATTACAAAACTACAACTTTGGTTTCTGGAACATGTGTGAAATTCTGAGAATCATTTCCTTGAGAAATGACTTGGGTTGTTCAACAAAATTCTTAATCGCAGATGTTCTTATTCAAGAGGCAAAAAGAAATAGATGCCCAGAATTGATTAACCACTTAAAGGTTAAAATGAGCATCAAGGAAATAGATACAAATTCATGAAATTGTTGTCTGATCTTCCTTTCATCAGCAACAATGCAAGAAAAGGTGAACCAAACACTTGTATGGTTTAGAAAAAACTGCCAATGAGTAAAAGACAGATGTTAGAGCTGGAGATTGTAGAGGTCACGATGTTGCAGTTCTCTGAGGGAGTGACAAGGATACAGTAGATGTTCAGTTTGATGTTTTAGAGATAAAGTAAGAGAGTCCAGACTGAGATGGTTTAGACATGTTCAGAGGAGAGACTATGATTATGTTGGTAGAAAGATGCTGAGCTTGGAGCCGCAGGGCAGGAGGCTGAGAAGAAAACCAAAAAGGAGAAATATGAACGTTGTGAAAGACAACCTGAAGTCAGTGGGTGTCAGAGTGGAGAAGCTCAGGACTAAAGATGAAACACTGTGGAGACTCCTGAAGACGAAAGATGAAATAGAAGAAAAATGTTTTTAGTAGAAATTAAGTAAAAAGTGAAATACATTAAATAGCTGGTTTCTCTCTTTCACACAATTTTCTACAGTTCTGCATCTTCACAGAACAATGTTAGTTAAAACACATTTAATAAAAAATGTAAATGCACAAAGTCATGTGTTGTATTGTTTAAGCTGCATAAAAACTGTTATCATTAAATGGAAGAGCATTTGTGCAATTGCATTATCAGTTTCAGACTTTGTGTTTAATGAAATGCATAAATACTTTCTGTAGCTGTCGTTCATTATGTGACAATTACTGCTTAGTGCATCCAAGTCTGAGAAGATTTGATGAAGATTCATTTTGTATCTGGTCTAAAATAGAAGAGAATCTGGAATGGCTTCTGATTTTTTAATAAGAATCAGTGAAATTGACCATCCAATAAGGAGAAAATTATAACCGCATTTCCATTTTTCACTTACATGAGACGTGTTAAACACATTATGAGTTCCTCGCTGTGAGTGAATGTCAGTTTTGTTTTTAATGCATGCCTTACTGTGATCAGAGCTGTGTCTTTCTGTGCAATCTTCCCTCTGATTCCTAATTGGTCCGTTCTGGCAGAGGCACCTGTAAGAGATCCATCTCCTCCACAGGCGAAGGGGCCAGGCGCTGCAGCATCCCCCACACAGATGGACCTCACAGTGGGCGAGCGGCCATGTGAACCCCCTGGCCCCTCACCAGCGGAAGGTGTATCACAGTGGGAGCATGGTCTCACATCAATCCCAATAAAGGCCTGGCCTGGCATGTCTCGTTGATGACATTTAGATGCTGTTTATTATAGCCTGTGAAAAGGAGGGAGGACTCTTTTTTTCTGTTTACTTTGGCATTAGAGGAACAAGCCTCTTCTGCCAGTTATATCTTCCTTTTGTTTGTGGGAGGTTTGTGTGAGTGTGTGTGATCTTCTCAGTCAAAGGCAATAATATAGAGTTGAGTTTTCTCTGTGCCTTGTAAAAAGCATCTTTAGGTTTGATTAATTTAACACTTTATGACAGCTGACATTTTGTTTAATAGTCCAATTATAGCACAATTAAAATGACATTACATTTAGATTGCTCTCAAAGTTACATACCTGCCCAAATAACACATTCAAATAATAAAAAACACAGAATTTTATTGAAGCAATTTAAAAAGATATGATCCTTTAATCAACGGTTAGTGGGTTGGTGAAGAAGAAGCGCTGAAGAACAGCAATGTATCAAGGGGAGGATGTGGGAGGTCTCTCGCTGTCAGGAATGTCCAAATAGCCACTGTCCAAATGATTTCCTCTTTGGTTCGGATGTAAACACACTGTAGGAATTTAGGGGAACCAGTTCTTCAGTCTGCTGTGCTTGAAAATGCCAGCTGCAATAAAAATACCATCTGTCTGTTGTCTGGATTGCTGATGACTTCACATGATCCCCGTCGCACATTTTGTACATTTTCACTGGGATGGGCAGGAGACAACAGCTACAGACACTTTGTCTCCATCCATTCATAAAACAGACTGCAAAGAAGGCAGTGCCCATTTCAGCTACTCATTTTAATTATCAATAAATGCATTGTGGTAATTTTATATTAACGTTCAATAAAAGAGTAAAACATTTGATATAAATCATGATTGGAAAGAAGTTTGAGAAATGATATGAGAAAACAGAATTAAAAAAGACCAATCAAAGTGGAATTATTTTCCCATGAAATACAGCAATTAACTCCAGTAAGGAGTTCAAGTCTTGTGTTTTGTTGCCATTCAACATTTTGCTCAATATTTACTTGCTGATCCACTAAAATGGGGTTTTGGTTAACCAACTTTTCTTACTGTAACGCTCCAATATCAAAAGACCTGGAAAACGTAATTGATGTGGAAAACATAATTACAAGGAGCAGTTTCATGTTGATGGACAATGATAGCAGATGAAACTGAAACACAATGAGGTTTATTTTTTTTTTTTACTGTTTTCTACTTTAATTGGCGTTCTTTTTTTCCAAATCATCATGCAAGCATAATTTCTCTTGGGTGGGCTTTCCAGAGATCAAGTCATGGTTCTGACAGTGTTGCTTCCACTAAATAAAGGACTGAGTTACCGCAAAGTGAAAATTCAATGTCTTTCCACTTACTTTTTGGTTAGAAAGCAAATTAATGGGCAAATTTTGTACACAGTATCCCACACAGATAAATAATTCACATGTATTATTTATGTGAAAATTGTGCAAATAACACATAATTGAAACCATTTGACCAACCAATGGTGTTTTACCTGTGGTTGGGCAAACCAGTAATGATGCCCAACATCATTTTTATCTTTCTATCATCATGAGCCATTGGGTATAAATCAGATTCGTACATCTGCTGACTTTCTGATGCAAAATATCTTTACTTAACTATTTTGTTTTCAGTCAAGCTGTTGTTAGTGTTGCAGAATATCACTAAATTGCACAACACATGCAGACAATAACAATAGTCTAAAACTACTGGAGTTTTTTAAGATTAGAAATACTGTTAGGCGAGTCAGAAATGCCAATAAATCCAGCAGCAAAATCCTTAAGTAATCGAGTCATCTGAGAAACTTTTCTGCCAGGAAAACATTCATTAATATTTAATGTCTACAAGCATGGATGAAATTATACTGTGTGTAAATGAAACTGAAGGATGTAACACTGAACAACTCAAAAAACTTGAGTTTATTATATTAGTGCCAAAAATATTATGATAATTGACACTTTTTTTTCTAACAACCTTTTTTTAGCTGTAAGCTTTCATTTTTTCTGAATATTTACATCTTTGAAGTTCAGAATATGTGTGGAAATCTTCCAAATATCTGTTTAAAGGTACCTAACTCTATTTACATATAATTTGTAGGTTCACTGCGTATGTATACTTTTTCTATTAGTCAAATGTGGAACAATCTTTTGAAAAAAAGCAGCAACTTTATTAATGTAGAACATTCAGCCAACACAAAACATGGCCTCCAAATATAACCATTGAAATATAATTGTTTTTTCTGCATGTAAATAAGCAGGATGGTTGTGTGAAGCAACAGACTGCTGAGCATCTAAAGACCCTGGCTTTGTTTTTCCAGAAACTCTTTACATGTTGCAGCTCCATGTGCCCATCTTGGGCTTCCCTGCCTGCAAAAAGCACAGAGACGTTTCTTCCAAAACTCTCCAAAAGGTGTGTGTAATTGTAGGGAAGGTGCAGGTTCCTTGCAGAGAGTTGTGTAATATAGTAAAAAACGACACAATAGCAATGATTTGGTGGATTATCTGCCAATTTTGAAGCACAGGCAGAAGCAAATGTCTATTGACAATTTCTTCTAAATTGCAAACCTGGTGAAAGTGACATAAGAGCTACTAGTTTTTCTAAAGACAGTGCAGTGGCCTAAATGGTGTCAGTGATAACATTTGAGAGTGTTGTTTGTAAAGGGCCCAAAGCAAACTGCTGTAGGAGGAAGTGCAGCTGGGGATTTCTCCCCAAAGTCATGGTGGAACTTTTGTGATTTCCCCACTTCGATTTGCCTCCGTTATGTCATCCACAACCAGGGCGCTTGCACTGTCTTGTGAATTTTGTTATGGAAAAATTATTGTGTTTCCAGACATTATCTCTTTAAATCTAGTCCGTAAAATTAAGTTGTTCTTTACTTGTATTTACATTGAAGTAAGACATTTTCCTTCACTACAGCACATATAGGGTTTAGTCAATATATGTAGTCATTTTGTGACAATTAAATACACTAATTATACAAAAATGTAAAAACATCCATATTCTTTCATTAGGTTTTTGAATCACATCTATGGTTCTTAAAACTGGGTGTTGCTTAGATACCAAAATGTGAATTATGTGGTGTTATGGCAGAAAACATTAATTGCTAACAAACCAAACAACCTCAAAATATTGAACTCAAATTGTTAGAATGTCATGAAAAGTGTGATACAAGTTTAAAATATTTGTCTGGAAGAGTGTGATGAAATGTCATTTCATTTTTTTGTTTTGATTTTTAAATACTTCTCCTTTATTACATAATTATGATTCCTCTTTTAGGTGGAGAGACTTGAAGAACCGTTTGTGCAAAATTACCAGTTTGAACACATCAGGTTTTTATACTTACAAGTTCAAGTGTCTGATTGGCTGCAAGCTGCACAGAACCAGAAGTTCTGGCTCAGTGGCCTCAACTCGATGTTCCATCCAAGAAAAACATCAGAATCGGATCCGACATCAATACCGGATTCTAAATTTCCTTTAAATTTAGAAATTACTGCAACAAGGTTACTGCAGAAAGCAATAGTTTTAGCTGGCAGCTTGACAGATTATGGTATTTGTGGTGCTTTTCCTACCATTCTCAAGTGATGCAAGAAATTTGTCAAAACTCCTTTTTGGATGGACTCCTATGTTTTTGCTATTTAAAACTTCACCACCATGCAGAGTTATTTATTTAGTGAAGAAGTACAGCGAGCGTGAGAGGGACATACCAGGACACAGGACTATAAGAAGAAGCTCACAGAGCAAATTAAAAATACATGTGGTAGGACTGAAGGAGTGAATCAATGACTCACCTCCTGTTATATAATGTGGTGTTGAGTTCTGCAAAACATACTGACTGTCTACTTGGTGATGGACTACAGACTGTTTGCTGCAATAAGACTCTGGAGGAATGTCTGTGTCTGTGTATTGCAAACTCTTGGTTAAGTCTTGGGGTTTAGCAAAACTGCATAAGCAGACGAGTGAGTCAAGAACAGAAAAAGGAGGGGAATAGCTCTGATTTTATGTGGTCTCATGAGAAAGTAAAATGCAGAAAAAGTTCCCTAAACCATAAAAAGAAAAAAAATGACTAAAAACAACTGAGGGAAATGGGTCTGAGACAGGGTAAAGAAATGGTGTTATGTAACTTTGTCCTCATGTAGCTCTGCCAAAATCTAGCTTGGCTTGGCCTACCTCACTGCTACGATGGCAAAGATTTTCTCATGGAACAGATTTAACGCCACTTAAGCAGGACAGCGGCAGATGTATGATGGTACTCAGTGCTTCTGTCTCCCATAAACTGCAGTAAAACACCTCGGTTCACTCATACACTGCCTGAGGACAGTAAAATGTGTCAGCACTCCACAGGAATCAGACACAGCGCAGCCTCACGTACAACACGTAAGTGCAGACGGTTCTGCAAAGACGTTTTAGTCTATCATAACCAAGGATATCACTGGGTGCATGGCATTTAGAGCGCAACATTAAGAATTACTCTTTCTTTCATGAATGAATAGAAATGTTTGCAATCATTATTTAAATAAAAAAAAAAAACAATCACACTTGGTTTAATAGAAAATTTAACTACAATATAGGGCAATAAATCTGAGAAAAGAATATGAAATTTAACTGGTGGGAAATACCATCTGTATTCTTTATTTTTTCTAACACCTGAAAAGTCCAGGTGAAATTGAAGCTCGTTGGATTTTCCAGCCTGATTTTGTCCAGTTTTAGTTTCTTAGTCTTAGCTTACAGGAGTGACGCCCGGTGTGGTCTGCTAATACTGCCCATCTGTTTCAAGGTCTCAGGTGTGTGATCACAGATGGTATTTCACATACCCTGGTTGTAACAAGAGTTGTTGTTTTTTTAAACCTTCTGTTGTTGTCCACTTATCCACCGCTCACTGAATATTTTCTCTATTTTGGACCCATCTTTGTTAACCTGGGAGATGTTTGCATGAGAAAATCCCAATAGACCTGCCGTAAAGTAGTCAGATTGGCCCGTATAGAAACAAACATGTGACATTCAAAGTCACTTACATCCTTTTTCTCGCCCCTTCTGATGCTCCGTTTGAACTTCAGCAAGTCATTTTATTTATGACCAAAGACCTGGAGAAAGTTGCTTTGCAGATCAACTGTTTGTGTTAGCAAACAAACAGTCGTACCTAATAAACTGCAGCTGTGTCTAAAAGTTAGAAACAGTTTGACAGAAGAAAATAGCATTAATATTGGATTAATATATTAAGCTCATATTAATCCTATAACGTCCCACTCCATTAATTGCATCACACAGGTAGGAATGGAAAACATACTTTTGCCCAAACTCGTTGTCCCCAGTGTCTTGTCCTGCCTGTGTGTCTTTGGTGTCTCTGTTTTAACACTCCTGGTTTAAATAATGACAAATCTTTAATAGGTCTTTGCAGAAATTGGTAAAGAACTGCAAAGGGAATTTATTCTTTGGATGGGACATGCAGGATAGTGCAGGCTGAGAACCACAACTTGAAAATCCTATGATTCACTTAACCCAAAACCAAGAGGAACTCACAAACGCCCTTGTTTTCTTGAATGGCAACCTCTGCAGACAATGTGACTGTTTTGTGTTATTTAACTTAATGCTGACTCTCTGGTTGTTACATTGAAAATATGGGCTGGGTATTTACTGGAAATTTTGACTAACTTGTGGATCCAAATGAGTCACTTAAGGAGCGGCGATGTAATGCAAAAACGGATAGAAGGTTAAATCAAACTGTAACAAAATGAGCTTTAAGGAAACCTTTGTGTGATTACCTTAGCAATTCATGGTTTGCCAGATCATGTCATCCAGTCATGAGTGCTCTCTCCCGTCAACAAGTAAGCTCTCTCATTTACTGCCTAATTGGGCACTCAAGGATAATGGCCTGTTTGCTTGTTTTGTGCCTGAGCAATCGAGAGTTTGTGGATGTGTGCTTCCATAATTGTGTTTGTGTGTGCAGCACTTGCATGACCAGCTTTGTGTATCTGTGTGTGGTTTGAGATGGCCCCTTTTTTTTTCTCAATGTTAATGTCAGGCGAATGAGGCAGAGCTGTGGCAGGTGCGAGAACAGCTTGAGGCTCATGTCATTAGCTCGCCACCGGTGTCACTCCGTCCTGCACCGATCCAGCCTGGCACCATCCATCCGATACACGCTGCGCACACACTTTTTATTAAAGTGTGCATTCGCTCTTGCATGATTTAGTGCCACCGCTCCAGGCTCCATTTATGACTGAACTGATTATGAAGGAAACTTTGATTTTTAGCTGAGATTTATCCAAGCTTCTACTACTCTACGTTAGCTGCTCTCATGTGATTTGCAGTATTTCAGGTTTTATGGTAAAGAAGATTCTATTGAAACGTAAATGTTTACCAAAACAAATAAAAAAAATAAAAAAAAGTGCAAAAAGTGTGAGGTTCACTGCAGGTGCAGAAGCATGTCATCTTGAGCATTTGGCACCTCTGAGAGTGTGAGATTCAACGTGAGGAGAGGCTTTGGAGAGGACAGGGAGCAGAACTGGGACAAAGTGACAGACTGCCCATGTAAGCCTTTGGCGCTGTTGACACTCAGCATTGTGGATAATGCCACCCGATGCATCCAAAGTAGTCGGAAAAAAGGAATTTTCCACCACTGGCTCATAGCTTTAGGGAATTCCACAACACCAATTAACAATCACTGATGATGATGAATGTGCAATCAAGGTGCCATAAATGTTTAATTCTTGTTAGAGGCCACAAACTGAAATGTTTCTCCTTTTAGTGATTTTTCCATGAACTAATTCAGTTGAAAATTATGTTAAATAATGCATTTAATCGACTTTAATCGATATGTTTAATAATTTGGTGATAAGAAGTTACTTCATCAGTTTAGGATGGAGATTGTTACAAGGACTAGTGCTTACTGACACCAATCTCATTTTTTCTTCTTGCCAGCTATATTTAACTTGTTTCTCACAGTGGAAGGATTTGCTGAGCATGCACACTCTTCCAAAAACATTCTGCTTGTCATTCATAAAGTTACACCCAATCTAGCTTGACTGTTGCTGTAATAAATCACCCCAATTTGCTACTGCAGGCGAAGGCGAGGAAGCACTCCATCTTCTGCTGCAATAAACACCAAACAGCAGGGACTCTCCTCTAAAAGGAAGGTATGTGTTGAGTTTAGCCCCAGAAAAAGTAGTTAATGTGGGACGTGTGAAATATGCTGAACCATTAACATAGAAGGATGGTCTGAGTCAGAATAATCAGGCGATTCATATTTTCCCCCAACATTGGCAGCATTGGCGGCGTTATGCTGTCTATCTTGGCCTCCAAAGGTTTTAAATCTCATTGGAATATTACCTGGATACATAAATGTTAATTAATCAAACAACACAGTATAAAATTGAGATGAGGGCATTGATAGATGGACACTGACACAAGGGGACCATGGAGTGTGTGACGGCAAACTCAGCTTTTCTCCTAGCTGATAACTTGGGATAAAACCGTGAAAAACTGAAGCACAACATCACAGTGGGGTGATGCTAGTTTTTGATAATTTTTCACCTATTTGCAGACTTTTTTTCTTGAAGCAAAATATTTGAAAGAAAGAGCTAGTACCGAGTCTTAGGACTAGATGCAACCAAGAGTGCCATTTATTTTCATTGGCTCTGATTGGCTGCACTCCTAAGAGTCGCGATACGATTGCATGGCAGTGCCAAGGTTGTTTTCACTATTCTTACTGATGAATGATGAGGCATATTTGGTGTTTAAACTGTTGTACAGTAAGTGTGGTTATTGGGGTCTTCAGTATTTACAGATTTAAACTATTTCCAGGCAGTTGGGTCCCTAAAACTCTGGGTCCACTGTGGCCACACAGAAATTTCAAGCAGAAAGTTTTGAAATGCTAAAAGGTTCACTGTCATGGAATAAAATATGGCATCTATACCCAATGAATACAGAAGTTTTTAAATAAATGTACCATATGTACAGAATGTAATTATGTCTTGACATTCTGCTCATTACTGAGTCGCTGGGTAATTTGTTAGTTTCATGCCATGGTTTGCTAGTCTGCATGTTAGGAAGCAGCGGGTGCTGCACATCGTTTCATTATCCATTTTTTGCCAATAATGCATTAATGTTAAACAATAGTTGTGTTAGGGGAGCTTAGTGAAATATGAGCATGAAGGACCACAAAGAGGCAAATTTCCCAGATCACAAAGAATCTCACAAAACTGTTGCTTGTGTTTCCTTTGACATCATTTACCCTCATCCATTAGTTATGAACTTTCTCAGCTTTTATCACAAAAATCTGAACTTTGGAAAGCATTTTACATGACTTGTACTAAATTTTAATTCTTAATTTTCATTTGCAGACTGACATGGAAAGACATGTTTTGCTAAATTGTTGTATTTGTTTGGACAAATGGATGAAATATAGAGTCCGCTTAGAGAAACTTATTTTCATATTTGTCATGCAGGCAACAGAATTAAAATTTTTAGTTTTCCTGAACAATAATTGGGTCAAAAGTGAAGGAATCTGGGTTCATGAAAATGTTCAATGGTAAAAACATTTATCGCAAAATAAACAAAACAAATTACCAACCCCAGCAAAGCAAGAAAAAAGTTAGTTGGTTTCTAGATTAACTTTTTGTTTTCATGTGGACTTCTGAGAGCATCTTGCATGAATGTGGCGCTTTACAGAGCATTTCATCACCTTTAGACTACTGAGTAAATAGTTCCAATAAGCAGAAAGTCTCAGATTAAGTGGCTCCAGTGTTATAATCTGCTTTATGGTTTGTTCTTTAGGGACTGTGTGTGGAAGGAATCGGCTATGTGAACATGATGTGAGTCATTTCAGCCTTTAGCTCAGTGATGTTCCATACGGAAAATAAAATGGCAAAATTCTGAACTCAGGTCAAAGCGTGCCAGATAAACTAAATCTATCAGCCAAATGGAATAAAATAATGGACCTGCAATGACAGCTAATGGCCTGGTTTTGAAATGTCAGCGTCAGCCAAAGAAAAACCAAAATGTCCCAAACTCCGATGACTGAATTAGTGAACTGAGATAATATTTGCCTTTTCTGGCATTTCAGCTCCTTCTTTCACATCAATTTGCAGGGTTTTAATGTACCAACATTTGCACAAGCATCTCAGCATGCAGTGCTGTTTGAAAAATTGCTAGTTACGTCTGTGTTTCTTTTAAATGATCATTAATCACATTTTAGTCTTTCTTTTCTAATATACACATAAAATTATATGGACCCAGATTTATCACATCTGCCTCATCTTATTAAGTTGATGTGAATTTCTTCACACATCTTCTTGCACAGCATTGAACGATAAAGTTCCTTCCTCAAGGGCACCTTACAATTTTAATTTCTGTGAAATACTGGCAGTGTTTTATGTCCCATTCACATTTTCCTTGTGTGCAGGGAAAAAAAAAGGTTCAACAGGGTCATGGTTGTACTGTCCTCCAGCAGCTGTATGCAACACAGCAGAGCTTGTTAGCCGGACTGGCTTGCTCTTGGGAGTACGGTCCTGCAACATTGGTTTCCCCAGTATACAGTGGCCACACACACAACAGCCTACGCACAAGCCTCTGATTGTGAGCTCAAACCAGGGTGGCACAAACAAACAAATGGTTACCATTCTTCTAAGAAATCAAACATACACACACAGACTAGCACACAAAATGCTCCCACGTGTAATGGCACCAACACACCAGCCCACATACTGAGAAACAATCCCCAGAGCCCAATATAGAGTCCATTACTTTGGAATGCCACACTGCTTTCCACCAGACTTGAGATGCACTGTACTCAGATTTTGCTGGGCCTGATTGGCGTGACTCACACAAAACAAGCTGACATTAGAGCTACCCAAGTGGTTGCGGTAACTACGTGTTTAAGGACAGAGTGAGTCACAAATGCCCAAGATTACCCCGACATTATAAAGCCGCAGCTCGTGTAAATGTAGTTCTGGGATTCCTGCTGAGTTTTCTCATTCACTGTTTATAGTGGAGTGATTCATAGGGACAGAACACGTGACCAGAGGAGAACCGCTGGATTAGAAAGAAAGCATTTGCACCGAAGGGGATTTCCCTGTAAAAAGGACAACATAATTGTCAGCCCTCGATAGTCTTCATGTGATTTCTGAAGCAATAATCTTATACTTAAATCGTAGCTGACGTTAATGGTTATTAACATTATCTCCTGTTTTTTACGATAGCAGAAATAAAAATACAGAATTTTGATCATACAAGTAAAGGAACCAGTCTTTCTGGCTATGCTATTTGCTATTTAAGAATAAAAGAAAGAAAATCCCTGATTGGTCTTAATATCAACTGATCTGTGAGCCAGGCTGCATCAATGAGTTAGCTCACAATCAGGGTCTATTCCACCAACAATAAGAGATTTGTTGGGATAATCATGGGAGGAGGATACATGGCAAAACTCTTCATAGTCATGTTGCCTTGCAGCAAAAAGATTTTAGGTTCAAATATAGAAATAGTTTCTTCTGCATTCATTTTGCTTGGTATTTTTTGCATGCAGAGACTTTCGCTCACTTTCCCACAGTCCAAAAATGTGCATTTTTGCTTAATTACTCACTCTAATCTACATACAGGCTGTTGTGTTTTTGTATTACCCCGTGATGAACTGGTGATCTGTCTACAGTGTATCAAGAACAAGGGTCAGTACCACTCCCCAGTACACGTCAGTAAGGGCCTTGGTTTTGGTTAAGAGCCTGCTTGTTTCTTAATGGATGCACCATCAAGTCCTGCATCTCAGAGCAGATAAACAATTTTTAGTCTATTGGCAAAATGTTTTTTCTCTGAAGCTTCTTGGGATCTTTTCAGAAAACTCACAGAAAAGGTTTAACAGTTCTGCCATGGTGCAAGACAGAAAGCCTTTTTGCTCTCAGCCTCAGGGAGTCATGAGAGCGATAATGTCTGACAGAAAATAACATGAAATCCAGATTCATGCACAGACTGATGAAATTTACTCCTGTTAGGGTCACTGACCTCTAGGGGCTCTCTTCATCAGACAGCTCTCTCTTGTGTTGCAGGGCGACCTGGATGTGTTGCAGCTCATCCTCCACTCCATAAAGAGCGCCATCTCAGAGGCGTCAGGCCTCCGTTTTCTGGGCCTTGATCTACAGTGATCTCATCTGTGTGATGCACACTTTTGGGAACTTAATCTGAGGAATTTCAAGAGAATAAATAACAAAGACGAAAAGTGTGTTGTGCTCACAATGGCAGTTGGTTGGATTTTTCATTCAGGACCTTTTTGTGGATAGACAACCTTTGTAAAGTTTACTTCTACCAAATGGTATTTTATTTCATAGTTGAAAGAAGATAACCACAATCTGGTTACAGTCCACTTGTATGAAATGTGAACATTTAAGCTCGTTTTCCTTCGACTTCTTAACTTTTGACCAGGAGTGTGTAGTAAAAGCAGGTTCAGACAAAATACAAGTATAGTGGTGCAATTAAAAAGCTTTATATTGGCTCTTGGAAAGTTAGAGCAGTTCTCGGAAAGTTCTGAAGCTGAACAGGCTCCGAACGGGCTGGAGCAAGCCGGGCTGCAGCACCTATTATCCCAATACCAGAACACTGCACTCTACCTTCTTTTATGAGATAATCAAGTTACAACATTTCTATCTAGTAAGCAGATATTTTATTGGTTGCAGAATGGAGCAGAGTGGTTAACTGCTGCATCGAGAAATGACAAAGGATTGAGCTGCTGAAAAATTGATGTTGTCATGATCAATTCAAATGGTTTACTTGGAAAATCTGGTTGGATTTGATGAGAATTAGGCCTGACAAGACCAGAACATGAAAGAATCAAATTTCCAAATAAACTTGAGTAAATATGATACTGAAAAGGAAGTGAAAACATCTGATTGAGCACAAACAAACATTTGCAACTTTTAAATATCCTCCACATTTATTTCCGACTGGCTTGTAAGATCTTTTTTGTCCACAGATTTATAGAGACTCAAACTGTGGAGCAAAGCAGCTGTTTGACAGAGTTTGGTGTTCTTCCTCTCCAGCTATGAGTGCAAATTGCTTAAACCTTTGAAAAGCTGTGCATCATTCTCTGATTCTCTGATCTCCCACATTCATTGTACTAGCTTTAAAGGAAAAAAGCCACCTCCCTGACTTAATTGCAAAGGAAAAATTAAACATTTTTTTAAATATTGGGTTAATATGAAGTTAGAATGTTATTTACATTATATTGATGCACACATGGTTTACTAACTGCCTTTTGCCAGAGTCATTAAGCAGATTTTTAGTCTTCAGAGAGTCTTTAGAAAAATCCAGAGCTTCACTGCCAAACATGTTTGCAAGCATTCCTGGTCAACATGTGTAAAAATATTCAAATTAATTTACTATATTTTGGCCATATTTCACTGCATTTCTCTGTCTGCATTAATGGTTTTGCCACATGAGTTAATTCCTTTGTGCTTAGTTTATGCAACTGGATTTAGTTCTTTTAGATCAGTGTTTCTGTTTTCGCTCTTGATTTGTGGTTTATGTGTCTTACTTTAGCTCCCTTGTGTTAATTAGTCTCTCTCCCACAGCTTCCCTATCTAGATCTAAGTACAGATGTTCTTTATTGCTCCTGATTAGCTCATTTCTTTGACATTTTCCACCCAGCCTCTGTATTTGAGCTTCTGGTTTGTCATTGTTCATTGCTGGATTCTTCCATCATCCTGCCTGCTTCACTCAGATCCAGTTCCCTCCGTAACAGTCCTGGGATTCTTTGCTCACTGCAAAAACACAAACACTTATTTTGATCTAGTTCAACTGAAAACTGATACTTTGATGATCTCAGTTTCTGAACCTAAGTCCTGCTGTAGCCACACTGGGTGACCTGAAGAGAAGAGAGAACAAGGGATGACCAAGAGCTCTGGGTGATCCAAAAGGTTGTGCAAGGAAAAATGGTCAGGCATCCATTTCTCTGAGACGTTATATTGGTCAAGAGGGTCATAATTAAGTATTAGCAAAGCCACCTTCTTATTTTATTAGGGTGGTTGAATTTAAGAAGGTGTTCAGTGTGAGACTGAGCTACTGCAATAAAAGTTACATCTATTTTGAAGCTTTTTATGCATCCCTGCCTTGGGGGCCAATAAATGTGGCCAGGAATATATGCCAAAATGGCACACTGCAGACCAAATCTGGCCCTGATTCCCCCATGGAGCCTGTTAGGAAAATTACTGAATGTTCACTCTACTGTCAGCAAAGCTGACTGCAGAATCACAATGCTGGGAAATGTTCACATTTTTTCTTTCTCTTTAGTGTTTACTGTGGCAACCCATGTCTTCTGTTCTCTTCACAGAGGAGTTATTCAGACAGGATGTGGAATGTCGCTGGACGGCTGGAGGATTCCCCTTGAAGTGGGGCGAAGAGGAGGGCGGCGGGGTGGATTCCTCAGTGTGGGTTACAGTGGGAAGGAAGGGGTTACGTTCCTGTTTGTTTGCGTTATGGAGTGGCAGATTGTGCGGGGTCCTCTGGGGTCACTCACTCCCACATCACATTTGCAGCTGTCGGGGCTGGGCTGACGTGGGGAGAACAAGAGGAGGAAAGACAAATCTCCCATGATGTCCACTCCTTAAGTCTGCGGGACTTGGAGTTGAATTCATACAGTGAGGTGGATAATGCAGAATGTGGCTGAGTTGCCGCCCTGTTTCAATAAAACCGTTTTAGAAAAGGGAACTCAACAATATATAATGAAGAAGTATTTTATCATATGACCCTTTTCCGATTCCAGACTCATTTAGAGCTTAAACTACACTGCAGTTGTTTGCAATTACGACGCAAAACCTTGAATTCTGAATTAAAACTCCCAATAAAACTGTGACAAAGTTGAAACTACTGACACGTTTTTCTGTCTTGGCTGGAGATTGCTTTAAGTATCTTTCCACTCCATGCAGCTTCTCTGCATCAGTGCCATATCCTCTGCCACACTATTAAATGCTTGTTTCCACTACCTGTTTTTCCTATCCTTTCATCGCCGTCTTCTGAATTTCCCATTTGTCGGGATGCAGCAGTTTCCTTCCTCCGTAAGCAACAGGATGTGTGCTACTTGGACCGTACGTGCAAGTTTTTGCAACCTACAAATCATTTTTAGCTCCACGTTTCACTGCTGACTTCATTTCCTCTGTGAAGCTGCTGTTGAGAAATGAATACTAAACCATGCCATTATTTGTGCCTATTAGTATGTCTGGTCATGTTTGTGTGCCGTTTATATATAATTTTGAACAAGCCTTCTTAAAATTAAGACGCAAAACTGAGGAGTTGGCAAATTATTGTCTCTAACAAGCAGTGCAGTGGTGCAATGCAACCAATTATGGAAAAACCATGTTTTATGTACCACCAAGATTAACAGACCTTGAGCACATCTCATTCGTATGATCCAGTCATAAACTCCCAAGGTGCAGTTTAGTCATTTTTAAACTGGCGGTGGTCTGTTTTCTGCTTTGTCAGGTTCAGGTTCTGATGATTTGACTCATTAATTCAAAGTCCTGATGAAGCATGATGCTGACAATGATGCTGAGGAAGATAGCTGAACATGGTTTCTCCTCAGGCGTAGCGCTTGATTTCATGTCGTTTAAAACATTTCTCATTCTCTTTGAAGCGAAGCTGTTTTGTTTCTCCACCAAGGCTCAACCTTTTATTTATCTTTTCTTTGCTGCAGTTCAACTGAGGTGATACATTCTCCACAGCTAAAGCAAAGCTATAACCAGTGACCTCAGTGCTCACTCGTGATAAGAGCTGCACTCCCCTAAACTGAAATCAATACTTTATCTTTTACATTTTTTCTAGCACGTTTAGCTGACGGTGTGCAGTGAAAGGTTTGTTTTGTTCAGAGATGCTGGATTGTTCAATTTTATTTTCTGGCATCATTAAACCTATTGGAACAGTTTTTCTGCTCCATGTAAAGGAAAAATGAAACACAGTTAACAAAAGATGAATTTGAAATCAACCAGTGCCTTGCAATCATGGCTAAATTTCTAGATTTTGTCACCTTACAACAAACATTATATTATCTTTCTGTTTTGTGGGATGGAAAAACATTTAATTGTGAAGCAGAGGGATAATGAAACAATGTTTTATTTTCAAAATAAAATGGATTAAAAAAAGGCATATTTCTATTTAGCCCTCTTTACTCTAATACCCCTACATAAAATCCATTTCAACAGAATATCTTCAGAGCTAATCAGTAAGCAGAGCCTCACTGAGTCAGACTTTGTGTCATTTGGACTGACCAGGTCAACATCAACTTGGATTGCGCTTGTGCAAAATCAAATGTCTCAAGTGAGATTCCTGCTGAGACAATTGTCAAGAGGTTTTGGACTTTTGCCTCGGACAGATGAGAGTCTCATCGGACCTGAAATTACAAGCACTACTTCAGCAAAAGTTTAGTAGCAAAGAAAGATTTCTCCAACTGAAGTGATTGGAAGTCAGTAAAGCTCTCTGAATGAAGGGTTTTCTGTTCCTGCAAGTACTGTTTTCAGCAAGAGGAAATTCTGCAGCATGCTCTCCTTCTGCAACCGTTATAGTTGTGCTCTAAAGGTTCCACAATGCTTCAATATGTTGTCAGCGCCCAAATAACCAGGTGCATTGAGCACGGTGTTCAGGTCTGAGATGATGCTCTGTTGCTCTCATTGAAACCTTTTTGAGTTGATTTAGTTGCCTGTACTCTGCATAAAATTGAAAATGTCTGCACATTTGCACAGGGGGCATGATTTGTGATCTTTTCTTTCTTTTTTCTTATTAGTGAACAAAGAGCATCATGAAGACCACGTGGATTTATTCAACAAGACAAGGGGAGATGAACAGCATCAAGGAGAAGATGGAAAAAAACTGTTGCAGGCAACAAAATGGGCTGAGGCTGAGGAAAAGATCCACAAATCAATGGGGCAAATATCCTAAACATGACTGGAAGAGATAAAACATAGTTTAGTTTTATTGATATTTAAATGGTAGAATGGCCCACTCAAAAACCTCCTTGACTTTGAAACACGATGTTCTCTGATATTCTCTATCTAATCTAACTGATTTTGAGGTATTCTGCAAACTCCATAGATTGATGAGGAGATGTCCCCACAGAGTTGCAGCTGCAACTGCAGCAGAAGGTGGGTCTACAAAGTATTGATTCAGAGGACTGAATACAGCTGCATGCTAAAGGCTTCACATTTTTATTAGTTGAAGAACAGGATCCCAATCCTCCCACTTCACAGTTGCTGACGTGGGAGGAATGTTGCTGAAGATAGTCCAAATTTGGTTTGGCTTATCGTCCAACAGTTAAATATAATACATTAAGGTTTATGGCTGAAAGTCCAAGAGGTCAGGGTATGAGACTATTTTACAAGAAAGTATAGATTTCAGATATGCAGAGATTTAGTTCTTGAATATTGTCTCTTCCACTGTCATCCAGCAGGAATGTGTTGTTAGGACTGCAGGGCTTGTTTCCCATGGACCAAAACAGAAAACTTCAGCAGATTGACACACTTCACGGTAAATTGGTTAAATTGAACTGGTGGCTCCTGTTTCCATGGAGAAACAGATCACAAGACAGACATGACTCACAGTCAGCTGTTTCCAAATCTCAACAAGCATGACTAAATCTGCATGCCATTGGTGCACAGGTCAACACGTACATTTTCACTAAATGGATGCACGACTTCCAGCAGTAAATCACCACTGGATTAGTAACTGTATCAACAGCTCAGTGACAGAAATCAACCTTCATCCATATGCAATAAATTACAGACATCAGGTTATACACTTAGATTGGCCACTGAAATGGAAAGTATGTTCTGTCCTAAATGTGCCTTAATTTTAATTTCTGAAGCTAATCAATACATCTACATTTCTGATGATACTTTCCAAAGCCAGAAAAACTAAATCCAATATGGCTGCTGTTATGTTAGTGGGAAGTATGGTTGTTTTTTGTTTCTCTTCTGCCAATTTCTATCACAAAAAATATTGGCATGCATGTTTCTGCGCCGCATGTGTTGTTTGTGTGTTGAAAATAAGTGACAAATAATGTCAAAAGTTACAAAAATGGAACAAAAACACAAAGATATTCTTTGAGGACATATTGGAGGACTCTACTTTATTTGTGACTTACAGTATTAATTACACCAAAATGATGAAATTGGTGTTTTTCTAAGTTTAACTGTCATCTGTTTCTTGGACCTCATCAATATGCTCATGCCTCAGTGCTCTTGTTGTGTTCAAGTAATCCCAAAGAGTGTTGCCTGCCCAGGACAACTCTGGCTATGACACTTAAATAAATCACACAACTGAAAATTATTTTCTTAATGCCCATGAGAGACACGGCGAAGATCTGGCAAAGCAAGTACAAACCTCTTTGTGCCTTCTATTTCAATCAAATTTAAAAGTGGGCACACATACACATGCTGACTGGGCTGCTTCACCACAGTGAGACAGGAGAGGATTGCACCGGGGTGAAATATATTGCTTAGCATAAATTGTTTGAGTCATTTTAAACTCATTGACCTCATATAAAGGATGCATTTTTAGAATTTCCTTCAATACATAATCATCACCAAAGCCACAAGTGGCTTGTTCTTTTGTGAAAAGTAGCTTTTGACTGCTCAAAGTTATACAAGGCTGCCAAATGATGCCGAATATAAATTAGCACATCAATGCATTGGCTGCACCACTTTTGTTTTTGCCAAGCTTGTCGCAGGCAGAGAGCATAGGAATGTGCAGGACAAAAAAAAGTCTTTCAGATCACAATCAACTGCACTAATTTGGTTTTAGACACACTGGAACTTCCACACACGGATCTCCCTGATGGCTGGGAAAGCGCTCTTGCTCTCACCCTTTTAAGTAATGATGTCACTGCTAACAAATTTACCCACACTTGCCAGCGTTTCACTTTGCATCAGTTAAAAGCTTTTCATGCATGCTAAGTTTCTCTTCCACTTTTCTCTGTCACGTATTGGCTCTCATTTGTTCCTTCTTTTTTCAGCCATGTTTTTAATCACCACCCAGGGATTTTCACTCTAAATGTAACACTTTGTAAAATAGTTAACATGTAGTAGTCAGTTGCTTCAGTCATTAACTCTATTATTGGAAAAAAAAAGTGGTTGAGATGTGAAGAGAAGCAGAGTCATGCGTCATCTAATGAGCATTTGATAGATATGAGAACTTCTGTGAATTTAGACCGACTTCCTGTATTGAAGAACATAAAACATTTGGTTAGTTTGGCAAATGCTGAGCTCTTGTTGCTTTTTATAAAACCACAATTTGTTGCTCAACAGCCGAACTCTGGGTAGCAGGATGTGTAGAAACATATCTATTGACTTATTTTAAATGCTCCGAGATGTGGTTGAGAAAGTAACGGATATAAAAGGGAAACCCAGACACCACTTAGCTTCAGTTCTTGGTGTTTTTGGTAGAACAATAAGAACAAAACAAAAAAAGTAAAAAAAAAAAAAAAAAAAAACTTCCAGGTTTTACAAGTTAAACTGCAGTTGAATCTCTTTTCTCATAAGGTCATTATGAAATGATAAACTGTGAATAAACACACACAGGGACTCATATGACCTTTATTTCACACAGGAAAATTGCTTTTTTTTTTAGCATCAGCCATGTACATGATGTGTACTCTGTGTTTATTATGGTAACTATGGCAACAGTGTACCTCGGTTTATTTCCTGTTTTGTTCTGAAAATGCAAGTTCTTCTTATCCAAGTGTTTCATGACCTCATCTGTGTTTGCTATCTGAGCCACAAGCAGGGGATTCCCCCAGTCTAATCCCGTGCAGTTGTCTCAACAACCATGTTCTTGTATTCACACCTTTCTGAACAAAGCTATGACTACATCTCAGCTGATCATTCAGGCATCAGGACTTGTGTTTTGTCGTTGCTAGGAATGTTCTTTAGTCATGGGATTCCGGGCCCTTCATTTCAGAATAACTTGTAAACATCAATTAAGGTCCTTTCTGATGCTCTGTGAGCTAAAGTGGACTAAGACTGCTTACTCATGCTCTCCTCACAAATCACACTCGCTCTGAGGTCATCCGGTAAAGCCGAACTGATGGGAATTGAAAAGCCTGTTTTTTTTAAAATACCACTTTCAGGGTAAGTGTTTTATATTACATGACAACCTCTCAGGCTGTTTCCTCAGAATTCAAAGTAACATTCCTGTCAAGGCTGGCTCCTCTAAACTGTTTGTGTCCACTTTCTTTAATGACTAGTCTTATGATTTCGATTCATCCACAGCGTGTCAAAACCCAAGATCAGTGGGACATGTGATGCAAGGAGCCAATTAAATTAAGTCTGCTTTTTTTGCTACAGTCACCCCACTGTTTTGCATATTGTGTCTGCTCCTCTGTCCTTTAACAATCTATGCTTCTCTTCTCACTGAGTGTTTGCATGAAACTGAATTCTTTAGCAAAATTAACTATTACATTTATCTAAATTTGCCAATCCAGTGGCATGTATTTGGAACACAGTTAATCTAAACTACTACAACAACAAGCACAGCCTTTAAATTAGTGTCAATCCTTATTATGCAATCTGAATTTTCTTTCTTAATGGCTACAGCAAAACTTTCCAGCCTAATTGCAGCTGTGGATTCCTAATCTTGGACCAGATGAAATTTGCAAAATAAGAATTGGCCATTATCTGCAGTGCAAAGAGTTTTAAGACAGCTAATTAAAAGTGACTGACCATTTTTTGGCAACGTTTCCAGATGCTGGAGTTCTACAGTTTGCATAACAGTAGGTTGTTTTCTCTGCCCAAGTCCTGTCATTGTCTGTGGTTGGAACGTGTGGCTTTAGAGTCATACTTCGTCGACAAGAGTCACACTTAATCAAATATTAAAGTTGTGGTTTTAGCGTGCAGTGTGTAAAACAACAAGCAAATTATATTTTAGGCTCATTTTGATTATGGAGTATATTGCTCAAGTGACATATTTCAATACACAAAACACTACATGACAAATGCACAGCAATGCTGCAGATGTGTTTATGCTCAATATTTTGTTGCTATGGATTCAATATTGCCAGAGATGAGCGCTCTGTGGGCACCGAAGGCTGTCTGCGTATGAGGTTTCTGCTCGGCCGTATGACTCATGTAATCTTGGCATCAGCATGGTAACACCACATAACACTCATTCAGAAAAGACAAAAACAGACTTTTGTGGGAGGGGATTTTAGTGATGACAGAACTAAGTGTCCCTTTGTGAATACAGGCAGGTGAGTGTGCAGCATTCTTGGGATTACAGAAACTTGCTGATTTGCATCTCACTAAGGAACAGAACAGGGTTCAATTATGTTTTTATGACCTTATAAAAAAGAAAATCATCCTAGGGTTCTTTACAAAAGTCCAATCCGTATCTAATTATATACAATTCAACTTTAATTAAGGACATCTGAGTCATTTGTAGAATTTGTAGAAATACCAGGTGATTGCACAGAGCCATTGACGTTGTGGTTCTTCACTGTGTACAAGCATGTGAAAAATTTATGAATAAAACCCACAACTCTCAGAGATTAATACTTTGCTTGGCAGATTGTTGTGGACAAAATGTGGGCAAATTTCATGGAAAAGCTTCGATGAATATATGAAAAAGTAAGAAAGTGGGAGAATTTAAACTGAAAACAAGATAAATAAGTATTTTTGACTAAATTAAACAACTGCAGCCACTTTCACAGATACCATACAGCCACATAAAATACATAAATATGTTTTGTTTTAGTGGGCCTCATCAACTGACCGTTATATAGCATCAAAACCAAACCCAAATGAAATTGTAGGTTTGTAGCAATAAAATACTACAAAACATTAAATTAGTAGTTTTTGCTTTGACCCTTTTTCATATATATGGGAAAACTTGGCTGTTGTGAATGTACTTCTTGCAGCAGTGTCCCTGAATTACATACTGGTCTTTACAAAACACACAAATATTTGCTGAATGCATCTACGCACCAGCCTTGACAACAGCTTTAAAAGGGCAATTTTTGAGATAAATTAGGCATCAAAGTCATCTGGTGGCAAGGTGCACTTTGCATGACAATATCATTTATTTCATGGAAGGAGTTTTGAATAAAATCTCCTCATGAACAGGTTTAAAAAATCAGATTATTAAGCTAAATAGCTACAGTCCTGACCTTAACTAAGGTTAAGCTACATGGGGTTGATTCATAAGGTCAAACTCCACAAGTAACAAAATCTGGGGATTGACTGGTGGTGTCAGAGAGCAGAGAGCATTTCCACAGGCGTTGCTGCCATGCCAAACATCTTAGATATGAAGCAGAGCAGCAGTTCATTACAGTTTTACAGTTGCTCCAAACGTCGCTGATTGTTTGAAAACTGTTGATCAGGATGTTACCCACTGACAAATAAGCAAATGCTGAAGTAATAGTTATCAGCTGACAAATAGAAAGTGGAAGCAAACACCAATATGTGTCATGATGTTTCCATAACATCTTTTTTTCTGCTGCAAGACAAAAGCCACAAGTTATTTGTGTAAGAATTACAGAAGATCAAGTTCAAATATATATATTTTTGTTTTTAAAAACAGGATGTAGAGAGGATGATTTTGTTCAGCCCTGTCAGTATAAAAAGAACTGAGCATTTTCTCCCATGTAACGTTTTAGTAGTTAGTTTTAAATTGAGTTGGGGTTTACAGAAAATGACGCATAAGTTAGGTTTTCCTCACTGAAGACAAATTCTATAGGGAGGAAAATGTGGACATATTAATTTCAACATTGTGTTGCCAACTGCAGCCTACAAAAAGAAAGATATATTATTCTACCTGTCACAAAACATGATCTGCTCTTAATATATTGTACCATCATTATTCACTGGAGTGCATTATGCCTGGCTCTCTATGTAATATTCATATGTGAATTTGTGGTCCTGGCATGTCATTCTGCCTTTCATCTGCCAGGAGAAAGAGAGATATATTCTTTGTCTGGATTTACTATTCACACTATTCACACTTCGATTAAAATGCAGAGGGATCCCCTTTAAACCTGTTGCATCAATTGGTGCATTGGACGAGCATGCAACACAAAGAGGAAAAATACAGTTTGAGCTCTATTGTACTGTTAATTCTGTCTTTTTCCCCTGCTTGAAAGGTCATAAATGAATCATTCGAGCTACAGGGAAACATCTAGCTTCCCTTCAGCTACCAGTAATGCATATCACAAACGAGTTCCCATCAGTGAGCCCTCTGTCCCGTCCCTCAGACCCACAGAGTCATGTCCGAATGTGATGCTGCTGAGTGCTGCAAATGTGCCCACTGCCGAGATCCCAACAAAAGAGACGCCACGGTGGAGGCGCTCAGCCGGCCCCACAGCTCAGACAATAGTCCTCTGTTCCAAATATGCTGTTTGTCACATCGCCTTCCTTTAACTTGTCAATAGTGCTGTTGTCATTCCAAACTTCAACTTTATCCCACATTCAATGCTGCAGGGCATGAGCTTTTACCTCTAGCTGGATTTAAACTGAACATAGGTTTATGTTTTGTGAGTATGAATTCACTCGTCTTAAATAAAGTCCAGCACAATTTATAGCTTGCCTTCAGAAGTTGTAAATAGTCTTTGTGTGATTTAATCTGTTTAAACACAGCTGTTCTACGAAGACCTGTGAGGTTTGTCAGAAAAAATTTGTGAATAACGTCATGCATCAGGTATGTCACGTTTTAAGCAGGGTGAGTTTAGTACATCATTTAAAAGTTAAAGGGCATTTCACAACTGCTACCCACTGTCCACCAAAACTGGACAAGGAGAGCATTGATCCATTAGCAACCATGTAGGCCTTGGTGACGCTGGAGGAGCGGCAGGGATCCATAGCATTTACCTCTAGCTGGATAAATAGAAGTTGTGCAATTTATAAATGTGTCTTTTCTGTGAGAAAGTCGTATTTCAGAGGTACAGTTTAATAACTTAGATCAAAGCATATACATGTGTTAGAATGGTCCAGTCAAAGTCCAGACCATTTATTGCAGCTGTTAATTGTAGCTAAAGTCATAAATCAGGAGGTGTTAATAAAATGCACACCAGATTTTTCAGATTCTTTTTTATAATGTATAAACTGAAAAAGGGTAACAAAAAAGAAAACGTTTTTTTTTTTACTTCACAATCATATGCTACTTTGTGTTGGTCTGCCACATCGACTCAGTGAAATATAAAATGCTTGTGACTGCAGTGTGATCAAAAAACAAAATTTGAGCTGAGATTTTTTTAAATTTGTGTTTCAGTGCTAAAACGTAAGCAATTATAAAATTAACCACACATGAAGAATATGATCCTGTATGATTTATAAATACCAAAATTTACAATCTCTGATTAATATCCATGTTTTTGGTTCTTTACTGATTGCAGCAAAGCAATGATTATTGACATTCAAAGAGGCGGGAGGATGTGGGGTATATATTTCCAGAAGAATGTCAGTGTGTATTTATATCATGTCATTCTAGAAATGTGAGAGATATATTACCATCTTTTAATAGAAACTCTCATCATGCACAGTGGGTGGCCACATTTTTCCCTTTTCTAACCTCTTATTTTGAGTGCTTCTGCAGAAAACAAATGAGGCAGCAATGTGGTTTCCTGGATGTCACAGAATGCTGCGTGTCGCTTTAGCAGAGATAGCCACAGGTGATTGAGATTACAACGCACATGTGGACATTATCTCCAGCAGAAGCAAAGCAGTCCCTCCTGAAGCGCCTCAAGCTGCTGCCACCACAATAACCGCCACAGCATTTCTGTTTTTTTTTTATTTTCTGAATTATCATTTTTATGGCTGGTCTATTATAACTTAATAGGTTATTAAATTGTCTGCACTGCTGTGGAGAGACTCATAATAATCCTCATGGATCTCTGGACAGTCATGAAAAGGAGAAGTCTATCAGATTTGTTTCACAGACCAAGTAGATTGATCAGACTTTTGATGATCCCCCTGAGCTCACTACTGCCTCAGAATATTGTTCTGACAATTTGCACTTTGCAAAAAAAAAAAGACAAGTATATCTTTCTTTGCAGCCACTGACATGGGCAGCTTATGTCATCATGCAAAGAGAGAGATGGAGCTTTTTTGGCATGTGGAGCATGGCTCTTCACTCAGAGCAGCTCTATGAAGAGGGTGGAATGAGTACTTGGACTAAAATATCTTTTCTGTTTTCTGTTAGGCTCCAAGCAAATTGCCTGTTGCCTATCTGTATGCAAACTTCAGAGGTTTGTTCACATGTGAGTTGAACAGAGGCAGACCTGTGCAGCAGAAATCATCTAAGTTCTCACCAGCAGGTCCTGTGCATCCCATCCAATCCCCTCTCTTACATTCAGCGCTAAGTGACCCTTTAAAAAGGTTTGTTGCTTCAGTTTATAAACTGTGTAGTTCAAACTACAGAACTCTGAAAAAGTGCTAAACCACACCCAAAGGTTAGTCATTCATTTAGTCATTTTTACATTGAGTTCATAGGCAGTTCTCCCAGCTGTCTGAACATAGTTTTTTTCCCTTTTGCCTGTTTTTTTCCAGTGACCGTTTGGAAATAAATGACTCCGTTTTTTATATATATATATTGAGCTGCTTATCTCTGTCCCATGGATTATTTAGGCAGAAAACTCAAAAGATAAATCATTGTTCAGCTCAACAAAATAATTTGTGCAAATTCTTCAAAAAAGAAAGAAAAGTGCTTGAGATAACAAAGTTTGCAAACACAATATTATTTTAGCTCCATGAATGTGATTTCCAAAGAGCAGTTAGCTGAAGCATTTACATGCAACAGACGATAAACGGAGGAATTATGTATTTTTTAGGACCTGTGCTTTTTAATTTCTTAAAGAAATGAAATGCTCATTAAAAATATAAAGTTTCAGAAACCTTAAAAAGCTAATTGCTTTCAAAGATCACAAAAACATCTTGTTGCTTATAAAGAACAAACACATGAGACATGGAAACTTTTGGGAGATATTGTGCATGTTATATATATTTTTTTATCCAAGCTATTTTAGCAGTCTGGTTCCTTTCAACAGTCATAACCTAAACAAATATAGTGTGAATACTTCAGTTTATAGTTTGACTTCTTGATGATAACTTTTTTTCAAAAACTAATCATTTTCACAAATTAAAACAAGGCTTAACAAATTAATGAGATATATATATATATATATATATATATATATATATATATATATATATATATATATATATATATATATATATATATATATATATATATGTCCACTTGTAGATTCGATTCGCAAGTGGACGTATGAGTGTCATGTCGGGTGATAAAAACATATTTAAATGACTCTATTAAAAGGCAGAAGCAGCCGCTACTCAGTGCCGCTTCAAGCCACCAGCAGCTCAAAATTTTGAATCGGCACTAAACTCCACTTCCTCGTTTTGCTGCTGCTTATATAGCGCTCTAAAAATAGCGCACCAACCACACCACCGAGGGCTGCGCCAGATCCGACTGCATTGGTCCGGCGCTGGTTGTGGGCGGGCCGTGCGCTCCGCACACCGATTGGTTCGCGTTCAAAACGTAATGTAATCACATGGGGTGAGTTCGTCTGTAATTTTGAATCGGGGGGGAAGTTTACAGTGCGCTGACAGACTTTTGAGTGAGTTCAGTGTGGAGCGCTCCTCGGTGCGTCACACACTCAGAGAGCCAGCAGTGAAGTGCGCGTCTGTCCCAGGCTGTCATACATGCACATACAGCAGAGAGCCCAGCTTCTTTCCACATACAGCATTCTTCTTCTTCTTCTTCTTCTTTTTCACACGCTTCACTTCGCTTCTTGTTTCGGCTGAGACTCGGGGAGGAAATGGATGTCATACCGATGTGCAGCATCTTCCAGGAGCTCCAGATTGTGCACGACACGGGATACTTTTCTGCTTTGCCGTCGCTGGAAGAGTACTGGCAGCAGGTAAGGAGACAACACAACCCGCGGCTCATGCGTAACTGCTTAACAAGGAGCGCAGGGAATGTGCGTAATTAGATTTGTGGAAAGCGTGTTTTGCGGTGACAGCTGCCTGTCTCTGTTAAAAGTAGGCGGTTTTAGGGAAGCCATGCAAGTTCCCTTAGAGGCGCTGCACTTTAACGGAGCAAAATAAAAGAAAAAGCAATTTTCTTTTACAGGTTTACGTGGCTGTAAAAGAAAAACGAATAACAAAACTTTTCAAACCGTCATATCCACTGTTTAGTGCAACGTTTTGGAAACGATTTGCACGTCTGCTGTGTTTTTGCTCTGTTCCACCATGCTTTATGTTCCCCTGCTGCGGTTTTGGTCATGCAAATATTCATGTCGACGATTTTGACTCATCGGCATGCAACATAATGAAAACACGCCGTGCTGCAGATAAAACGGCTGAATGGCGAGCCGCGAGTCTTTGCGCGTATCTCCTCCTCCTGTTACGCCTCTTTCCTTCTCTCGCGTTCTGTCTCTTTCTCTCTCTCTTTCTATCTCTCTCTCGCCCGCGCGCGTACACTCACTGCACTCACACACATACTGGCAAACACACACAAGAGTGACAGGTTGAAAGAGGGAATGACAGCGGAGTCTGTTTTTGCTCCAGTGTGGCTCGACCAAGCGGACCCTGGATGACAGAGCAGCCGGTGGAGTTTCAGGCTGGGAAAAGTCTCGTCTTGTTCACGTTGGGACATGAAATGATTTAGCTTTGCTCTCCTTTTTCCAGACCCTTTGCACGCTCCTCGTTCCAAGTCGCCCCCTCTCAGGCTTTTAAAGCGCTTGGGATTTGTCCGGCGCTGCTGGCAGGAACAGGGGCGCATCCAGAAAGTTTTGTAACGGGCACCACTGGTAATCTTTAGCTGGGAGTTTGGAATTTAAATCAAAGAAAAAAGAAAAAGAAAATACACAACCCTTCTTTAGAAAAACCCAATATTCATTTAGTTAATATTTTGTGTATACTCCTAAAATCAGAAAATTAACATTCTGCTTTTTAAGGCAAAATGTGCTGTTTGCAAATTAAAAACTGTAAGCAATTTAAATGTTGAGGTAAATATGTGATCCTGGTGTCATTTGAGGGTGGAGCCATGAGTGAGTGACAAGTGATAGACATTAAAAAAATGGTAAAATGAAGAACTAAAGAAGAAAACATATTAATATTAATACTAGCAATTGGCCAGAGTCTTGATTAAGTTTCTTTCCTTATTGAAAAAATGCATGAAATGTATTTCTGTCTCTTTCTCTCTCTCTTTCTTTTAAAACAAAATCAATGAAATGAATGAATGACATCAATTCATTGATTCAGGCCAAATCAATTCATTGATCTCATATGTTCATTGATTATGGCTTTCAAAAATACCAGTTCTATCAGCAATATTTGTATTGTGTAGTCTTTTGGGGGTTATCAGAATTGGTCATTACAGGAAATTTGAATCAGCCAGGAAAACTCCCATTAGTGCGTCCCCTAGAGACGCAGGGACCAGTGAATTTCCATCATTAGCCATGGCTGTCCTTTATATTCCCTTGGTGGAGCCATTTGTATTCAGTTCATTCATTTCCCTTTCTAATTTACTCCAGCTATGTTTGTCATTTAAACCTAGTTTATTCTTTATAGATGCATATTTGTAGCTTATGGTGATTTGAAACAAGACAAATGTAAATGACATCTGAACTACTGTAGAATCCACAATAGTCTTAGTTTAGTTTTTAAAAGTAATGTCACTTACATTGGCTACACAAACAGAAATGTTTGACCATTTCTTTGCTTATTTCAGTGAACTTTGTATGTTTTCATACTATATAAAAATCAACCAAAGAAAAGATGCACTCTTCTCAGTTGACACAGATAAAGATTTTCCTAACAAAATGCAGAAAGTGTATCAAATATCATGATAGTGGTTGATCTTATTTTTGATGCAATCAATCAATATGAAAAAAGTGAATGAAAAGATTCTTCATTATTTGGATTTTTGATAACTGATGAGAGCAGATGAAGAAGAACAGCCAGTTCCCATCTCTGTCTCTCTCTCATTGTTTCTAATTGCTATAATTAATTTTCTATGAAATTCTTACCAAGTTCTCGGTTTGCTTGGACTGAGTCACAATTGTCCTGTCCAAGTATGAGACAGAATCATTTTATTGAGTTCCACTGCAGAAATGTTTGACTGAAACTGGAATGTGCCTCATCACTAGAAACTGCCTGTAAGCAGATGTCACTTCTAGCCTGTGCTCTCGAGCTGCACAGGGTTAAGGAAGTGCTCGCTCACTTCCTTTTTGCAAAAAAAAAAAAAGAGCCTACAATCCAGAGCGGCTCTTGCAGTATTCATGCCAGGCTCTTTATGGACCACCACGAACCAGACCTCCCTCCTCACAGTCCCCTGTGTGCTATGTTATTTCTAGCGATGCCTCCAAATGCATTATTAAATCCACATTATGCTAAATAATTGATGGATTTAAAAGATCTACAAGCACTTCTCTAACTCAACGATGGGGCGGCTCTGTAGCATATGTAAATTTCATGACCAACCTCAGCACGCGCCGACACACACACACACACATCTTTGCGCGCTCTCGCCATCGTGCATGCGTTTACGGGCAAGAGCACCTTGTTCTTGCATGCTCTCAGGACGATACGTGGTGCTTGTAATCCTCCTTGATACAGCCTCAGAGGGCACCCTGAGAGTGCACTTCTGCATAGGACATTGTGTCTTGTCTCATTCCTGCAAGCAGAGAGGAAGTGTAACCTGTAGCATTGCCACAGCACATTTCTTCCTCCTGCTGCTGCTAAGAGAGAAAAAGCACAACACAGGAGGACACCAGAGTTTCCTGTAAAAATAAACATAATTTTTGGTCGTTTTAGGGCTTTTCCAGCTCAGTAGAAGTATTCCATTACAAGCCTTTAGGCTCTTTGCACCAGCAAACTCATGGCTATCTTGTCCTCTCTCCACACAGACATGCCTGGAGCTGGAAAGGTACCTCCAGAGCGAACCCTATGTCTCGGCCACTGACCTCAAGTTTGATAACCAGGAGGACCTGTGGAGCAAGCTCATGCTCGCCTGCGGGGACAAGTCAAAGAGGCGGACCCAAAGAGCGGCCACATCAAGGAGGAGGTGGACAGTCACGACATCCAGCCTCTTGACGTCGGCGGTTTCAACTCCGACGCCAGCAGTGAGGCCTCGGACAGCTCGGAGGAGCTCTCCCCGACCCTTGACTTCTCCTCTGGCTCTTTGACTGACATGCTGGGTGACAGCGGGGAAGATCTGGGCTCTGCCATCATCAGCACGCCGCCCTCATCTCCTGAGCTCAGCAAGGAAGGCTCCGTGGCCCAGGTGTGGAGTGGGATACAGACTGTGCTAAACTCACCGGGGAAAATAAGGACTGGGGGCACAGAGAGGTCAGTGGAGAGGTCAGGGATGACCAGCGGGGAAACGTCACCTGACGGGAGGAGGCGGGTGCACAGGTGCCACTTCAACGGATGCAGGAAGGTGTACACCAAGAGCTCGCACCTCAAAGCACACCAGCGCACACACACAGGTAAATATACTCAACAAGGACACCATTGAAGACAGAATTCTTGCTCAAATACTCCCACATAGTTTGAATAGTTTTTCAGAAGGAATGCCCTCAACTGTGACCTAATTCACACAGTGAAACGTGACTTGGTGCAGAAGGGAGGGGAGAGCCGAAAGGGGGAGGGATGTACTTTTGTGACCAAGCGGGACCCAGAGGATGTGGATCCTGAAAACAAATCAACAGTTCTCAGATTTCACCATGGGAAAAGGCTCAGAAACTTGGTTGTATGCATTCAATTTAAAAAGAAAGGCACAGAGAGATGGCGTTTAATTATGGGAAGCTGACATTTGCAGTGTTTTGTAGGGGGTTCAGATGTTAGCGGTTTCCCTCATCACCTCTGACCTCTGCCAGGCTGTTTACAGCTGTGCCGCCTATTAGCAAAGGAAGTCACATTCCGATCATCTCTCTCCAACCGCACTGGGTTTATGTTTAAGAGCCCTCATAGCCTTTAGAAAAGGACTCTTTTCCTTTTTTCCTCGAACAGCTCCCCTCTATTACATAAGCCTTCCACTCAAGCAGCTCTGTGCAGCTGCATACCACAGATCCCGAGTCTTACAAGGTTGTTTTTCTCCTCAGCTTACAGTAGTCAGGCCAGTCCACTTAGGGATCATGCTTTCCCAGAAATCAGCATTTTATCAGCTCATATACAGTAAATAATGGCTCACATTTCAGATGTATTCACTTACAAACACTAAACCATGAACATGCAATTATTATTTTTTCATGAAACTGCCGAGAGTTATGCAAGAACTGTTGAACTCATTGACACGAAACCTCTTTTGTGAATGTTTGTATTTGACCTTAATTTGACTTTTTTTTTTAGGTGAGAAGCCCTACAGGTGTTCATGGGAGGGCTGTGACTGGCGCTTTGCACGAAGTGATGAGCTAACCCGACACTTCAGGAAGCACACTGGAGCAAAGCCATTTAAATGCAATCACTGCGACAGGTGAGATTTTGTTTTTCATCATTCGTGAATTTATTTTACCTTTAAAACGCGACAGTGAATCAAAAACTCTTTGTCTTTAACATAGAGAACAAGAAGTTGCTTGTAATATCAGGGTTCTAAGAAGTGGAGTAAATGAAGACTGAATGGAGATCAAGTTCAAGGTGTTGCCTGAAAACACACAAAGGATTGGAAATAGTTTAAATCGTTAGTTAGCCAGATCCCAAATCTTGCTTTTCCATTCTGTGCAATGTTTTTCTTTACAGAACCCATTCATTGGATTAAAAGAAAATGAAGTTACATTTAAGGCTACTACAGTACTTTAAAAGCAAAATATGCATTTCTAAAGTTTAGACTTTAGATGCTAATCACAGCTGATGCTGCTGTTTATAACCGGAACCGACAAACTGATTTGACAATTTGAAATGTTTTATTGTTGCTCTTTAGTTCTGGAAATATTTGTCATTTTTAAAGTGAACATCTCTTCATTATTTTTTACTTTTCTCTCTGCTAGGTGTTTCTCCCGTTCGGACCACCTGGCGCTGCACATGAAGAGGCACATCTAAGATGGCCTCCGTGTTGAGAGCTCTGAGGGATGAGTCTGGTTGATTGTCCCGACCAGTTGGGAATCAGCAAGGCCGGTGTATCCGGGGAGCATTAACAGGGACACCGCTGTGTTCCAGTCAGTGGAAAGACATGAAGCAACACAGGCTATTATTTGCACCATACTTTGTGCCTCCAACACCTCGCTGTGGTGATTGCTCTTAAAAGGCTTTTACAGAGGAGCAGGGGGTGAAAAGAGAAGACGGGAAAGATCTTGGCTGGAGTTGATGGAAAGAGACTCTTCTGTATGGTGTTAAATGCTTTTTTTGGGGGGTTTTCTGTTTTTCCTGGAAGATTATGGGACTTCAGGAGTGGGGGTGCTATTCCTCCACAGACAGTGTGTTTGCCTGTACACATGGGACTCTGAGTGCCTGTGACTGGATGCCTGTGCTGGCTTTATGGAGTGGCTGGAGCTTGCGAGTGAATGACACGAAAGGGGCGATGTTATACAACCACGGTTTTCTTGTTGGGGAGGGAAGGGAGGAAAAGGGGCGAGAGGATGACCTGATGTAAGAATGAATGCAAGCAAAGAATTCTGTCTGTGTTGGTCTGTTCGCTAAGGCAGGGAGCGAGGGGTTGTTTGCCGGAGTCGATTCCTTTTGTATTTTTGGTTTCTTTGTCCAAAGGATGACCCCTTTCTGCCTGGAGGTGGAATTACAGCTCCCTGTCTGAACTTGGGAGGTTGTTTTGTTTAGTGCAGCTATTAAATGTGCAATGTATTACGTGGCCTGTCTCACAACATACACGTTATAAAGCTCATTTTGTTGTCCATTGTGTAAGCCTTGTATCCAAAAAAACAAAAACAAACAAAAAACTATTGTACACTAACACTTATGACCATTATAGCAGCCTTTGCATGGGATCTGGGGATGTGTTGCTCACTTGTGCGTAGAGGACAACAAAATTCCATCCAAGTGCAGCTACTTTCATGTTACTCGGTATCATACTATTGTAAAAAAACATAAGGCAGTCTTGGTTTTTTTTTTATTTTTAAAAATTGGGGATACCACTATTGCTTAGCAACTGTCTTGGTTGAGGGTTTTTATTTTGTTCCTTTTTCTTCACATTTGCTTTTCTTTTTTGTTCTGTCTGTAAATGCACTGTTGACCTTACTGATGCCTTATGTAAGTGGCCTTGTCCTGTTAAAAAGATCACTCCCTCACACAAACACGCACCAAACGGCCATTGCTAATGCAATAGTAAGTTTGTTTCTGAATAGCTTTACAAAGGCTCTTATCCATACACTTGCACCTTTCTTTTGTTTCCTCCAAACCTTTGAACAGTAAAAAGAAAATCTATAAAAATACTATAATATCAGCTTCACAATGACTGCCGCTTTTCCGTATCTGTCATTTCTTTTCCTTGAATACATCAGAACAAATCATGTTCTAAATGATTCCAATTTGAGACAGAGTTGTGGAGCCTTTGGGAGAAAAAAAAATCACCTTTATAGTGGTTTACTACTATGTAGTATAAGACGATGTGGATGCACTGCAGATAAACTGTAAGCTGCTGTTAAAGGTACAGAGCCTTGGAAACATGTTCTCGTGAGATGTGCATTTGGTCGCATAAGCAGTGAGGGGATGGCATTTACAGCAAACACATCAGGGCCGTTTGTAATAGTCGATGTGTTCTTTGGTATAATAGATGTGGTATGAGATGATGACAGCAGTCTTAATCACGAGTCTGTTATTATGTATGTTTTGTCTCGCTTTGCTCTCAACGTGAGTCAGTATTTTTCCTCAGTCCCAGTCCAAACAACCCTTAATCTGACTAAACGGTACCAAGACCAGTCTAACCAGTTCAGCTGTGCTGTGCTTCAGGTCAACGGGTTTCTGTCTCTGAAGTGGGGACTGAGACCAACTTCACTTGCACATTCAAACCTAAGTTAAAAGGTATTTGTTGAGGTCATTTCATCCCCATTTGCCAACTGAAACAAAATATTTCCTCCTGGATTATGAACACACAAAACAAAATGTTAAAAATGAAGGTCATTCGTTTGTATCTTCATATCAGTTGGCATCACAGGTAGCCTTGTGATAAACCTTTATGCAGGTTAACCTGTTGTAGATTAATAAAAAAAAATCAGTTGCTTCTTTTTTTACACTGAGAAATGTCAAAAGATGCAATTATGTGTTTGTTGTTAAAAAGGCCATTTTGTAAGAAAGCATATATTTTAACGGGTATGGGACCAAAAGCAAGCGCAGTGAGTCATTTCTAAATAAACCCGATAAAAGGCTGAAGAATTACTGTAAAATAGATGCACTCCATTTTTGTTTTCATTTGTTTGTGTAACTTTTTTGTCATGGGAGAAAAATTAAGTAAGATTGAGTAATGCACATTATCAGATGGCATCAATAGCGCCTACACTTGTGGCCTGTCATTTTTCAAGAGGAAAAAAAAAAAAACAACTTTATAGATGTGAATTGTTCTGGACACTTGAATTGTCATCATCTTGCATTCTGGTGCCCGTATAATTTTAATGAAATTGTTATTTACCTGTAATTTCTTTCTCTCAACTTTTCAAAGACTTGCAAATATACCCTGTCTTTAGCTAGGATTGAAAAAAATATTGGATAATATGAGGCTCTATTTTTGTTTGTTTTATGGCATAACAAGATTTTTTTTTTCATTTGAAATTGTTTTGTAAAATAGTTTCTGTATGAATGTATTTTTTATTGAAAAATGGATAAAAGACTTTATTGGTTCTACGTGCGTCTGTGATTTTTTTTCTCCTCTGCTCCTTTCATCACATGGGAATAACATGTTTATGATTTATTCCATAGTTTCCATAGGTGGAGTTATTTTTCTCTGCCTCCCTTTACACAGAGAGGTTAATGTCAGGGTTCTCTGCAGAACTGGAGAAACTGGTAGTGGTTGAGTCACAAGTGTTTTAAAGGGCTCTTTCCTGGCAAATATGGACACTTATTTTTAAACCAGCTTGATGTTAACTTTAATAATGCATGCGTTTCTTTCTGTCTGATGAAATGTCTGGAGACCCAACATTGATTTGTGGAATAACATGAAAAAATACTGGTAAAATAAAAGTACACTGAAATCCAGCCTTTTAAGACATAAGAAAAACTACTGTGGGGATGCTACACTGAAAACATTTTTCCTTTTATAAATATTGAAACATCCACCATATCATACAGCAAAGATTTGATTCCTTTGGTGGTTTAAAGTTCATCTAGAAGAACCAAACATCCAACAGTCCAAAGAGACTGCAATGCAAAAGAAAAGTGTCTTTTTGCTTGAACTTAATCACATTTTTTGTATTTTATTGGTAAAATGTAACTGATCAACAAAAACTAGTGAGGAATTATGCAGGAAAGGGAAAATGATTCATAGTTTTCTTTATATTTTTATCAGATAAAAACTGAAAATGTCACCTTGAGTTGTATTCAGATCACGTTGGAAATAATTCAAACTCCATCCAGTTGCCATAGATACTCTATTAGATTTAGCTCTGGACTTTGACTTGGCCATTTTTACACATAACTATAAAATGATCTCAAATATTCCATCGCAGCTCTTGCTACATTTCAGTTTGCTGAAAACTTCCCTGTCTTTCCTGGGATAAAACATCCCCACAGCATGATGCTTCCACCACTATGTGTCACCTTGGGGTTGCTGTGTTCAGAGTGATGTCCAATGTCAGTTTTGGTCTCATTTGACCAGAGGAAATTTACTGTATTTTACTGTATTCCCAAGTCTAAAGTGTATGTGTTTTAGCAATAGCTATATTTTTGTTGCTCCTCCACAAAGACTCAATTTGAGTTAAGAAATGTTTAGTTTTTGTCGTTTAATTTGACAGAAAATGAAATAAAATTGGACAAAGATGACGAGGGGAGAATTTTATGTAATGAATTGTTGCAAGGATAAAACTGGTTTGAAGTTTATAACAATTCATTGGGCCTAAACTGTGATGTGACACTCCACAGGGCTGATGCTGTCAAAGCTTTATTCAGTATAGTACTCATTATAGTCTTGTTTTTTCCACTAAAAGGTAAAACCATTGCCAGTTTTCTGAGTAAACGTCTAATGAGCTTAATGGGCAAAGGAAAGAAGAGGTTATGAAAGGGTTATAAAAGCACCAAGAGCGTATTGATACATGTAACCAAAGAAAAACAGTAGGCTGTTTATTCTTCCAGATATATTATTTATCAGGATGATGCGCTGATGTTTCTATCCCAAATTTAACATTGAACAAGAATACGAGCTGTGTGCAGGAATCCACGTTGTGAGGACAATCTGTTCCTCCTGTTACAGCCAAGAGTACAGAACTTTCATCAAACTCTCCAAGAAATTCATGCAAATGAAGTTGTGCCACAAACAAATCGCTGATAAGAGCTCTGTGCACTACAGAGACAAATAGCCTCTTCATCTCCAATTGCAGGCATAAACTGCCTAAGCTTAAACAGTCTCTGCCGAGCCCACCGTGCGCCATGCCCCAGAGCGCATGAATAATTGAAGTGCTCTCAAGAGACTTTCTTTCTTTTTCTCTACGTATTTATTGATATTTTATTTATTTACACAAGAATAAAACCTGCGATGTAGTAACCTAAAAAAGAAAAGAAAAGTGTTTGCACTATGTGTAAGTGAAATAAAATGGCCTCCAATTCGGTAATGATGGCGACTTAATATTTGGGAAGTGGCCAAAACATTTGTCTGCCCTTAGTTATCTAGTATGCAAAACACAGACATTTGTATCAATTAAAAATTCATGACTGTGACACATTTAAATTGACCTTATTTCCTTCCTCCAGAGGTATTACACTTCCCACTGTGCACAATTAGAGACAGCCATGGTGTGTTAATTTGGTCAGTGTAGCAGAGAAAGTGAATCAGTTTCATTAAAGGGAACCTGAGCATTAGTGCTTAAAATACTAAGATAGCCTTATGTCACAATCACACCAACACTATGTGTTAATGCTGTAAACCAAACTGCTGCTTTTTTGGAAAAAAGTATGATTTACACTTTTTTTTACTTCAATCAAAATTATTTATTTATTATTTTTTTCTCTTTCCCAAGGGAAGCGTTACTCATAAGCTTTAAACTCTTCATTTTTCTATTCCATCTTTCGAGGAAGAAGCTGTTATAATGATCATTAGATTAATAAAATGTTGGGCTAACTTCACAGAACGGAGTTACACGCCACTGCTTTATGTTTTACAACTGTCCCACAAGAGGCAAAACAATTATTAGCAGAAGAAATGATAAAAATAGCCAATTCAAGCATTTGACATAATTGAGTGAGTGAATATTTCTTGTCATTAAAGTGAATTGACTCTTTTCACTGTCACTACCTGCTTGTTCAGAATAAAAGTTGCTGCGATGCAATTAACTTGCTCAATTTCCACCATCCAATCAGCTATGAGATTCCAACAGGTGATGGGTTGATATTATTGCTCTGATCCACCTCATAAGGCTGCTGCAGACCTGTTACCACAATGAGCTGCAGCAGTGATACAAAGCAAGGCAGCAGAAACAGCAGCCAAGTGTTTTAAAGTGCAGAGACACACGATCATCTTCCTGGATCTGATCTGGGATACAGAGCTGTGAAAAAGATTTGTTATTTTTTGGGTCACAATTAAATGTTTCCTATAATCAGAAAGAATTCATATTAGATAATGATAATGAGCGTAAATATAAAAAGCAGTTTTTAAATTTCATTCATTATGAAGAGGAAAAGCTATTCAAACCAGCGTAGCCCTCAGGGAAAAAGTAATTGCCCCCTTGTTAAATCATGAATTCACTTTAATTAAACATTTTCAAGAATGCAGAGCTTAATTTCACAAACCAGACCAATGTCTTTTTATTATCTGACCTGCAGATTTACTAAAACATTTAATAGAACCTCTCTGATGGCTGAAATGTCCCAGAAAGCAACAAATTATCTAAAAGAATAAAAAGAGTAGAAAATAAAGTCATTGACATCCATTAAACTGTTTCAGTCTTCAGACTTCAGACCAGAAAATGGCATCCATGGGGGTTTCAAGACCAAAAACAACAGAAAAGCAGTGAATATTTACATTTATCATGTAAATATATTTATGTTTTAGAAAGGGCGTATCATGACAAGGCATTTCAGAAAAAGATCCTGACAGCAGATTGTGTTAGAACGAGGGCTTTTAACACCTGGACAACTTACTGGAGTTGATGGAATCGTGACTTTTTCAGAAAATCCTACAGGAGAATGTGAAGCCATCAGTGCAAAGCATTAAGCCCAGTCATACTTTGATTGTGCCGCAGAACAATGATCCAAAGCACAATGGCAAGGCCGCCTCTGAATGACTCAACTAAATGAAGTCTTGCAGAAGCCTCGTCAAAGTCTGAACTTAAATCTAACTGAGATTGAAGAGCATGACCGTAAACTGGCAGGTCAAGCTGTAAAACCCTCTAAAGTGGCTGAATTAGAACTATTAAGGAAATGGGAGTGTGCCATATTTCTCAGGGAAAGGCGTTAACAACTCATCGCCTGTTATCACAAACTCCTGATGAGTTATTGCTGCTCCGGGTACCACAACTAGCCGCAAGGTTTAAGGGTAATCACTTTTTCAAAGAGGGCTGGGTTGGTTTGGGCAAGTTTTTACTGAAAGAAATAATCAAGTCATATAAGCAGAAGTTTGTGATTATGTGTTTATGGCAGAGTGAGGATCTGAAAAGCTCTGAAGAGACATTCAGAATAAATCTTTGCTACCTTGAGTACAAAAAAGTCACCAGAATGTCAGATTTTGTACTCATGTAGAAGCAATCAGGATGATTTCAGATTTTTGTTCTTAGACTGGGTCAAGCTAAGTCATGTACTATGGTGAAAAAACAAAGCAAACAGATTCTAACTGCTAAAAACATTACAAAAACAAATTACCTTTGCATTTACATTTAAATGCAAAAGCAGACAGTAAAACTTAAAGCACAACCCTTACCATTAAATATGTTTAGAACAAGACATTTAAAACAGTCAAAAATAGATAGAAAATTAATCTACACAGTGAACAGAAGACAGAAAAGTAACGGTAACATCCAAGGAGAATACAGCAGGTTTTACAAAATGAAACCGAGTTATAACACGGAAATGATTACCCCTATTCCTCTGGATTGTTGTCATCCTGGCAACAAGATTACAAACTTTAACAGTTAACAAGTCTTACAGCTTGAGGTGTGAATGTAAAATTATTAAATGTTTCTGTACAGTCCATCATGTTATAGTAATAGAAAATCCTTGTTCAGTTTTGATTATGCTTCTATTTCCATTCAAGTAATTAACCTGAATTATCCTTGTAAATGTGTCAGTGATGTTGAATACTTCAAACAGAAACAAAACAGACAAGATCTTATATTGGTTAGACATGTGGTAATTCTCAAGAGCCAAGGTTACATGTCTCACCTGCTGCATAAATCTGATAAGGAAATGGGGTTTGTTGGGTTTAATTGGGTAACATTTTCTATATTTTCCTACAAAAGCTGCATGGTAGGTGGTATAGTTTACATGCAGCCTCAGAGGGAAATAAACCCTGATCGTAAAGCTTGGCTCTGTTTGAACACGTTCTCTGATTGATGCTTCAGAAAAACCGCACCAAAGACAATGTATTGACATTAAGGGTTATTAGAGAAATGAATGAGAACACTCAAGGACAGCGAGGGTAGAAAGATCTTCCCCAGAGCAAGGTTTCACCACATGAACACATGTATACATGCACACAAGCATTCCCCTCCTCCCCCTCCAAAGAGCACTTATGCCCAGCAGCGCTCCAGGCTGGGGATGGATTCATTTTGCTTATTAAACCAGAAGTAAAAGCGGGGGTCAGCGACCCCACATGGAGATCGTGAACTGTCATATCTCCATCACCTGGAAACCTGAAGGCTATTTTTTTGTTTATATTCAGCCACAAAAAGCTGAAAGCTGTTCTGCCGGTGATACGTCTAATGGGAATTTTGTTGGTCTCCAGTGATTCATAATCCTTCCACTCACATTTGGGTATTTACAGTTTATGATGCTGAGAGCCATTTGCTCAGAGAAAATACAATTAGTATTAAACACTGATGCTGAAGCTGCCGCCACACGGTTTGCTGTCCTGGAACATGTGTTGATGAAAAAATACCTGCTACAAGTGCAAAGCGTGAGAAAACTTTGTATAGTGCATGAATATGGGGATGAAGGATGCAAACTTCTATTAGTATCTCCGGGAGGTAAAAAAAAATTTAGCAGTAGAAGTGATCAGAAAATAGCTAGTTCAAGTGTTCGACATGCTGAAGTGAGTGAATTTTTATGAATGTCCAACAGATGCCTTATTTAGCACAGACTGTCTTTGATGTGATGTCTGTGTATTTGCATTAAATATTATGTCTGAAAGAAAAGCTGGTGCCATGGAATATTTCCACATTTCCACAAAAAACCAAAACAAGTCTGACTGACTATTTTGGAAAAGCCACTTTTGGTTTGTCAGAAAAGTGGGCATGGTTCTGCTACAGTAAACACTTAGATAACATTTTAATTATCTTGCTGTGTCATTGAACTCCTTAGCCAATATCTAGCAGTCAGTTGGAGTCCTCCACTCCTTTGGTTCCACAACCTCTTTAATTTTTGTGGCACAGATTCAAGAGGGTATTTAAATATTTGGTCCTTATTGGAATAAAACTATCATGCGGTTGATGCAGGTTTATAGGATTCACATCCCTTTTCCACCGTACCAAAGGAACTCTACTAAATCTGCTGCCTGGAGGTCATTTGCATACGGGGGGCCCAATGAAATGTGTTTTTTTCTGCTTTATCCCATTTACTTCAAGATTCGATGTATTGTGCAGTGGAACAATAATATTCTGCATACTTTGGCTGGAACAGGTAGTTATTTGAGATGCTGTTGTAATTTCAGAATCTCAAACCAGTGTTCCCATTCTCTTCTGATCTCTGACATTAAGACGGCCTTTTCCTCAACACAGCTGGAAAAAAAATCAGATCATTAAGATGGTTGTGTATGAATGATCTGGCAGGAGAGCAGATGCTCCAACCAGCAACAGTTTCTGCAGTTTAGAGACGACCATGTTTCTAGGTTTGCTAGAAACTATTCTTATTTGACCCATGGAAAAGCTTTACCTAAAGCTGTCAACATCAGCTTTAAGGGACGAGTAATCTAAGTGTGACGCAAAACGACAGAGCTCATAGTTGTAGTTTTATTCATTTTATCAAATTTTGCGATTTAACAGGAAAAGGTTTCATTTTTAATCCATAGGAACTCTGGAGGAGCTGTAGAGATTCACAGCCCAGGTGGGAAAAGAGTGACAAGCGGAAAACATCATGAGTTTCCAGAAGTCACAAAGAGGACACAAGTCACATGCAGAAGACGGCACTTGGCTCCGCTTCCACCAAAACAGCTGTTTGTGTCTTACATCCAGATGTGTAGTAAAAAGTATCGCAGCATATAACCCTCTATGTGCCATCCCCGCTGTGACGCATTATGGCAGCAGCATCATGCTGTGAAGGTAATTTTCTTAAGCAGGAACAGGGAAGCTGGCCAAAGCTGATGGAAAGATGGATAAAACTAAATACAAGGTAATCCTGCTACAAAATCTGTTGAAGGTTGGGGAGGATTGAGACTTTCAGTAGTGCTGTAAAATGTTTTACAATCCAATCTGATTGAAGTTGAGCTAATTTGCATAACTGGTAGAGATGTTCCCCAAAACACTTGCAGCTGCCACTGTAGCGAACAGTGGATTTAAAAGTTACACTCATGGGCCCTAAATACAAATGTTTGCCAGATTCTCATATTCTCTCCATAATTTGTGTTATTCACTCAAAACCCAGCAGGATAAATTTAAGTTTGTGGTTGTAATTTGAAAAACCTTTACAAGAAACTACATTTCTTGTAAAATGTAGTTTTACAAGAAAAACTACATGGCAGTAGTGATCTTAGGTCTTGCTTTTGTTTGCATACATTTTAGGGAACGGCTAGTTTATATACAGGCGTTGATAAAGAGGTTTCAACGTGGGAGGGGGCTGTTGCTCTGGCCAGCCTATGATTATGGTGCCTGATGGATGGCCGTTTCTCATGGACCCCCTCCTTAAATCTCCCTCATCCACAGCCCTTTTCTCTCCCTCCCTCTAGGTGATGAACAAGCTCATTACTATGGTGGACTGATAAAAGGAGGCCATTATCTTTCCATGGTGCACTTTGAACTCTGGCAGAGAAATCTACTCCTTCTTGTCTCCTGGTTCAGCTCACATAATGCAGTACTTCCATGGTGTGGAAAGTGGCTCAGAGCCAAAGTGTTCATTCCGCCTCGCACTCGAGGCCCCCAGCATAACACACAGAACGCTAAACAGTGACATTTGTCCCTTCTCATGTTGAACTGTAACGCTCCGGCCAGCACAGATGACAGCTTGTGGTGCTGCAAGAGAGTTTTATAGTGAATTAACAGATCATTTAACAAGAAACTGTCATAAATTTAAAAAAAATTGATTGAGCCGAACCAGCTGGGAGGGGGGAGCCTTAAAAGCCACAACAAAGTTTAAAATGTGAATGTTAAAAAAAATAAAATAAAATGGGGAAATAATTGTTAGAGCAATATGAGCTTAAGCTGTTTGTTGTACTGTTATTTGCATTTTTTTTAAAAGAATAAGTTTACTTTTTTAAAATACTCGTATTTCGAGAAATCTCATTACATACTGGCTTGGAGGCTTTGACTGGTTTCATTTTATATGCCAGTTTTTTGCAGATGTAATTGTTTATGTGTCCCTTCTTTGCATATTAGTTGAAACGTTTGTGAAGCTTTCAGGATAAACTGCAAAGATTTATTCACTTTTTTATCACATTGAAACTCAAAGTTAAATAATAAAAGATTTATCACCTCCTTGACAGCCAAGGATGAATGAATATGTTTACACAGGACAAGAAATCAAATACACTGGGGCAAAAAATCTTATTAGACAAAAGAAAAAGATATAATGCCAGTGAATACCTGAGGCAAATGTCTGGCTAAACAGATATGTGTTGAAAGTATTTTTAAAAGATTTGAATGATTCAACCAAACGTAACCGTGGGGGCAGGTTGTTCCATCGCCTCGGGGCGACGACCTGAAACGCTTCATCCTTTCCTTCTCAGTCTTCACTGATGAATTTAGATCTTCAGAACAAAGAGAACCAGAAACTCTACATGCTGCTTCACTTTCTTCATAAATTTGCACATTTATGAAGCTGATACCAGCAGTAATGTTGATTAAATAAAAAAAATTAAAAAAAAAGATCATTTAGACGTTACTTTTTTTCCCCTGTTTGAAGGGAAATAATAAAATTACATTGAATCTGTACTTTCGTACTGCAGTCTGGGAAGATTTATACCCAAAATAAATAATAATACTAATTATTAGTATTAATAATTACCATTGTGATTATTGTAATAACAGGAAAAGGTTCCATTTTTCCTGTTATTATAATAACTCTTTTCCAATTACTACTGTAATTATTGTAATAATTACTATTGTTAATACAAATTAACAACACTAATAAACTGTTTATTAAAGGCTGGGCATAAAGTAATTAAGTGGGGCCTCATTTTGTACCGATTCTTCAACATTCGTAACAAAGTTCCTGTTTCAAATGTTCCTGCTTTATTAGCTAAACAACCAAACCCCCAGGCTCAGTTGTTAGCAGAGAACCTATTACATTAACTTTTACTCTGTCGAGATTCAAATCAGTTTAACACAGAAGCACACAAGTTCACAAAGCTGGAATGGTTTATTGAAACACAGTGGATTGCAGGACAAAGTGTGGTCATCACAGTTTGGGAGTAAATGTGACGTTAGCTTGTGTTTTCCTTCTGGGACAGACTGAAGGAGGTGACAGAGAGCAAACAGATGAGCAGAAGCATTTTCAGGAATCCTGCCGCTTAAAGGAGAAGATGAAGCAAAAACGATGAGAAGCAATAGTAAGTTATCCATAAGTGTTATGGTCAATTTCACACTGGCAAATTAACTTACTGGCTATTTTTAAAGTTATGGTTATGACACTCCCTCTAGTGGTACACAGAATAAATTTTGCCTGTAAGTGTTAAAGGTTAAATTATAATACTGACAAGCTAAAAGCCTCTTTGCATGTTTGTTCCTTGCATGTATAGGAATTGTCAGCAAACTCCACATTCCACTTCCTCACACATTCTGGCTACATCCACACTGGATCAAAGTTTCAGGAAATCATGCTTTGCTAATGAGAAAAGTGCTGAGACAATAATGACGTGAACAGCTTGAAGAGTTGGTGTTGCAGAGAGTTAGCAGTTGTACATGCTCAGGATAAATGTGTCATTCCGCTTGTTGTGATTCCTGTTTATGTGCACGATGTTCTCAGGCAACAAACTGACCTCAATGACAGTCCTCCAGACCAAGAGCTTTCATTTCTGTTGAATGTCAACCAGCAACAGAGGCCATCTGCGTCATGTTTGACTACAAACAACATGAATCACAAATGGTCAAAGACATCTTCCTACATCAAGCGTTACTTTTCTTCTTTCAAAAAAACCCCCCAAAAACTTTAAAACTGGTATTTGATACCAGTACTTAGGAACTGAATGTTAGTTTTTAATGAATGCTGACTGAATGAATGCCCTGGACGATAAAAAATAAAATAGCTTTCAGAATGGAGGACAAATTGAAAATAGAAACTTTCTTTTAAACAGTTTATGCAATATTTTGGAAACAGTAGATCCTTCGGGCAGTTATTTGAACTTTGTTTGGCAACAGGAAGCCGTTGTGTCCTTAACCCTTTGGTGTATCTGGACATCCTTTTAAAATTAAATGTTCTTTTTTTCTGATTTGATGCAAAATGTAACAAAATTTGGCCCGGTTGTGTGTTTTGGATATTTTTCTGTCAAGCTAAATCATAAAATTTGTGTCTCATTTTCTGTGCTATTGTCTTCCCTTTCACTTCTCTTTGTTTCGTTTATTCATTACAATTTAATTTCTTGCTGTTGAATTCCCTTCAGACTATCCTGTTTCATTGTCTTCCACTAGGTGTACATTTAAATTTCATGAACTTCTTTTGACACCCCAAGTATTTAGATGTCAAAATATTCCAATTAGCCTAAATGAGAAACTCAGCGCACCCTGGCGTTAGAGATCACAACTGCCTGCAAAGTGCTGAAATCCATCAATACAAATCCTCTAAAAACACTTATGCTTATTTTAAATATTGAAACATCAGATATGCCGTAATATGCATTTATACGCGCAGTGGAAGCCATCTTGGCACTGCCAGGGAACATCAGCGGTCTGCCTCATCTGAGGGGAACGGACCAATCAGCAGGAGAATGAGGGCTGTTTCCAGATTGGCTGCTTTTCAAATGGCAGCAGTAGTGTGTGAAGTAGCATTGTATCATCCCAAGCTGCCTTTTCTTTTGAAGATGTCAGTTAAGTTCTACAAATCTTTGAATAGGAGAATTTTTTCTCCTATTGGAATGGATTCAAAGATCCATTCCAAAAAAAAAAATGTGTTTAGTCACTTTTAAATGACTAATAATAGTTATTGGAAATTAAGACAACATTTAGAAGTTTATGACTGTTTGCTGTGTGTGTTGAGGGCTGAAGTGCATAATGGCAGTCATGATTTTCCTCTGAAATTAATAAAGTATTTGTATTCATTCATCATAAAAGCATTATTTCTTTTGCAATCATGAAATGATAGGCAATGTTGTATCCAAGTAACATGAAGGTTTTCTTCCCAGTGAGAACCAAGGATAAGCTGAAGAATTTTGAATCTTTAAATCTTTAACATTATGAAACACTTTCTTGTTTCGTTCAAGTAAAGTTAAAATGTGGCTGAATGTAGTCAAACTGAAAGCACCTTCGATGTGAGTCTTCATCAAGGTCGGAACAACTTTTCTCTCCTTGTTCTCAAGAAGAATCCCCCATCAGAAACCACTACTCCACCAGGCACACCCACACACACACACACACACACACACACACACACACACACTTTTACACACTCACACCTCTTTCCCTAAAGGTTTGCAAACCCCTGTTTGAATTCACCTATCACCATGACAACTACTCTCTCTTTACTGGCTGTGCCCGTGGGAGGTTTTCGCCCAGCCTTTTCTAATTTCACACTGTGTGGATATCTCCATTCAGTAATTACAATCCCATCCATTCTCATTTTCCCTGTCCAGACAATGTGCCCTGGATATACACAGAGAAAAATAGTATCTTTTGCCTCTGTACACACACAAAGTACAAACTGTCCGTGAGGACCCTGCCGAACGCCCCTGTGGTCATGAGCACACAGAGGAGCACAGGGGACGTACTTGTGAGTGTGCAAGAGAGAGATACGGCTGCAGAGAGACGGATGTGAACTGTCACAATTCCTAATTTGCCAACGTTCACAATCACATACAAGGGCATCGTTCTCAAAATCCAATTACAAGCCAACCTGCAGTTTTTAAAAGTTAAGCCTTTTGCTAAAAACTTTATAATTGCAAAATAACGGAAATCTCACGTCAATATGATTTCTCCTGCAAAGAGGCAACAGTTCAACAGAAACGAAAATTGGTTCAAACATGAATTGCTGAGGATGGATGAGACAAAAGCATGGACTTTTTGATAAACTTGTCGTCTCACATTTAAAACATATACATGCCTTTTTGTTTTGGAACTTCTTTAGATCAGATAAAGTCGGGATGGCATTTGTTTTTATTTCATCTACTTCATGTTTTGGACATATTCTATTTAAAGCACTTCTTGATTCTAGAGGTCAGAGAGTTGCCAGTCATTGATGTTGCTGGCGAAATTAAGTGAAAAACTAAAAAAATAAAGTTAGAAAAACCTGAGTTTTAGTTTGTGATGGCAGGGATGCATCACGTCCAGGAAGCGTTCAGGATTAGCACCACCGAAGAAGTCGGTACGGTCTGGCATGGCCTGGCGTATTCACGAGACTTTCCACCACCGGTTGGACTCTCACAGGTTAAACCCAAACATCTAACCTTGCGTCAAACTAGTGTGACAACAAACGTGACGCACTAGCATGTCTTGTTGCAAGCAGTGACATTTTTCTGTTTCCCAATTAATGCTGTTGTGTGACACCAGAAGCTCTACCCTCATTGAGCCTTACCTTCAGACCTGCAGCTACCATTGATGGTGCTGTACGGGTTGGTCGTATGGGCCAGTTTTACAATGAAAACAGTCAAAATATCAGATTTGTACTGGTGAGTGGAAACGAGGTGCAACAGTCCTGCTTAAAAACAGGCAGACAATAACCCTGATCTGTTTCACCTGAACAGCTCAGCTGCAAATAAAGAATCAATTTGCTACCAAAGCAAAATGATGCTTCAGTCCTCATCCACCCTTATCTTTTGCCTGGTGGTCTGCCTGAACGAGGCGGATGATTACTGAATTCCCTCCAAGTGAAATAAACAGGCAATTATTATGTGTGTGAGAGAGATATGTGTTCCAGCATCATCATTAGAACCATTTAAGAAAAAAAATAATAAAAATCTCATGGTGCTTCACAACAAAACTACAACCAAAAGCTGAGAAAAAAATGATAGACTGTTAAAATAACTACAAAAAGTCAGTCTAAGAATACGATTCTGGCTGTTTTTCAAAAGAAATGAAGTCAGAGCATAAATGAAGAAGCTCCAGAGCTGCACCCTTAATTTATGATAATAAGCCCCAATATACACACAGCAATGACATCATAGGTTTGACGTGACACCTGGATGTCATAATCAGCAAAGACAAACATTTTAGAGAACAGATGAAAGTGGAAAAGTCATCAGAAGCTGAAGTTCATGTTTGCATCACTTGCAAACAATGGATCACACAGGCCTCTATTTTTGGTTTCTCTGGGATTAGAAGGTTGCACAATCATTATATTCCATGAGTGAGTTCAGACAAAACATACCTAATGCTCTCCTCTAAAACATTTAGGTTTTTTTTTTTACTTTTTAAACTTTTTTTCATATAAAGTAGAAACATTTAAGTGCTGGCATACAAGCACTCTTCACAGAAGAGACATTTTCTTCATTCTAAATGACAAAAGGGGGAAGGATATGACCTCACTACATCAGCTTGTTTTCCCAAGATCCCCTCGTTTCTTGTTTACAGCCTGACCCTGCCGTTCACAGGAATCCCAAAGGACTCACGTTGCAAAAAAACCCACTATGCTACATATAAACACTGGCCCAGCTTAACTTGTGTTTACACCAAAACTTGTTTAGGTCACTGTTGTGTCTGTCTCCTTGTCACTGAAACAGATGCCAATCCTGGATGACAAGCATGGATGAAGTTTAGGAAGAATTGCTGACTGGAGGACATGTGCAAAATAAAGTTTAGAGAAGTTTTGAATGATCTCATTTCATTCTTTCCACCAATAATTACATGCACATGTCCTCTGCTAAGAAAACAGTTTTAATTTTACAGTCTGAAGACATTATTAAATGGAAATAACTGAGGTAGATTTTGTGCGTGTACACCGTACTTATGAGAAAAAAATCTTGTGTTTGTTCCAAAATTGATTACATTTTGGCTTTTTGAATCCAGTGTCTAGAAGAAGAAAAAGAAAACAAAACACTTCTAGTTTTCCCCCAGACTTTTGCTTTTCTCAGCCGATTGTTATGTTGACCTTTGGCTACTATTTTGTTACATTTTGCCAAATTGCTGTAAATCGGGGATTTCCAATTCCAGTCTTCAAGAGATTAACTTTTTTATGCATCTCTGCTGACTCTCAACGACTGAATTTTCTCATTGACATGTTATGTAGGTTTGCAGAGGACGGATAACAAAAGTCCATCATTTGATTCGTGCATCTTGGAGAAAGAAAGCAGCATTCGCCTCGAAGGGCTGGACTTCAGCAACCTCCTTTTTGTTGTTTATTCCCTTTATATAATCAAATCTTAACATCCATTCATCAATCAGCGTCTGCTTAAAGAAGGCCAGGAGAACTAATTAATTAAAACCAAGGAGTGATGGCTCCACTATAAACTCTGGTCTGATAACTGAAGCACTTTTCCTCTAGTAATGACACAGTTTGGCCACAGGGGGCTAACACTCTCTATTTGCAGATACCAGATTGATAAATGGAAACCTTTTTGTTTAATAGTCAAACAGGTTATTTTTGGTTGCAATTTTGCAACAATTGTCTGTTATTAATCTTTTCTTTTGAGGGTTTTGGGATCTTGCTCTATAAACCAACAGCTGTGTGCTCTTTTTATTCGCAAGGCCACGTTGCAGATTAACTGGTAAGCATCATGCAGTGAGATGCTAATTTAAATTGAATCAAGTTTGAGTTCCAAAGCAGCAAATGTATAACTGGATTAACTTAACTCATTTGGATCCTTCTGGATGCAGCCTTGAAAACCTGCATTTCTTCTGGGCTGGATTTCTGCTGCCAGATTCTTCAATAGAAACTATAATCAACAGATTGTTTTACAGATCCTCACAGACTGTCAATAAATAAATAAACTTGTTTATTATAGAGAAACTGTCTAACATCTGACACATGGATCTGGGCAGAAAGCAGAGCTTGAAAGATCCTTAATCATCCATCACAAAACCAGCAGTGTGGCTCATCTGACTACAGGGACGTCTCCTGTTGTTCTCCTTTGTTCATGTGTCATATGGAAAATTAATCACAAACTTACAGTCTGCTGTTATTTCCCTTGTTTCCAACAGGAGGGATGCTCTTTTTCTGTTTTCTCGTTAAATTTTCTCTTTGCAGCTTCGTCAGGTAGTGCCTTGTAACTACAATTTGTTTTGTTCTCTGGAATAGATACTTAGTATTCTTACCAGGTCAAAGGTTGTGACACGATTGTTTGGCCCAACAAATTATTAACCGTCACTTGCTTCCAGCATAATAGATATGCATGACTGACTGACATGCAAAGGGGAAAAAAGTTAATGGAGCATGAATTACTGCCATGTTTTCTTGCTTCCCTCCCATGATGCTCTGAATACTTGACCTCCCCCATTCATAACTCCACACCAAAGCAGAGTACACATCATGTCATTTTTATGCCTTTTGAGCGCCTCTGAATGAAACTCCAGAGGTTTTGCAACAACAGCTGCAAGGTGCAGAGGCAGAGGGATTACGAACAGACTCTTTTCACCACTCAGTTCTCTGCTTTACTTTATTAGGGACGAGGTTTTGAAAAGGAATAATAAAACAACGGTTAGCTAATTGGAGAGTGGAATGAACTGTGGAGAATGAAAAAAAAAACTACAAAGTGACTGAAAAAGAAAACACACACACAGTAAGAACACACACGTAGACATCATAGGGCTTTAAGGGCACAGCAGAACAATCCCTTAGTGAATACTTTTATCCTTTCAATGTTAAATATTTTAGATTTTATTTCTGCACAACACAGATGCCGTATTCGTTATTGAAATGTAGAATCCTCTGAAAAAAAGTTAACATGTAGTTAAAGCTCTGGCTGATGCCATCAGTGCTGCAAGTTTAGGTTAATTTGAGTTTTCCAAATTGAAATCAGAACTTGTATTCAGGTCATATCCACATGTTCGCTTTGATAACAGTGATAACATGATATTCACCCAGTTCTTACTGGAAATGCAAGAGTGAAAGTTGTATGAAAACTGTTCAGAGATTGAATGAAAAGTCAAACATCAATGACCAGAAATGCTTTGCAACATTTTGGATAAGATGCATGTGGGGGTTTAAAAAAAACTGAATAAAAAAACCTTTTTTTCAAGAATATTGAATGAAGAATCTCATATAAAAAGTTTAATTTTCTCATAGTTTCTCATAGCAAATATTAATGCAAGGTTTTATGCTCCTCCCACTTTATTCTACACTTGTGTTTTAGATATATTTGCAAATAAACAAGAAGAATCACTCAACAGATGCACTGAGAGACAAGCATTGCCATATTTTTTCCTTTCACAGTCCGTTCGACACAATCACATGGCAGGGGGCCACATACGCTCTCTGCTGGTCTGCTAATAACACGCTATCATCGGGCTGAACCACAAATGCAGCGCTCATGGCCATAATCTTGTTGTCAGCTGTCTCACACTGCGGATGACGTGCAGACACTCAAAGCCATTCGGCATGTAAGGCTGAGATCCCAGAGCTGTGGGATAATTGGATTTTGAAATGTGGTGCCTGGGCGCTCATCTGTGAGCGCATGCACATAAGCATCGGTATCCCTGCACATCTGAGTGTTTTCATATGAGTGCATGTGTATGTGCGCTCACGTCTGACAACATAAAACATCACTGTCAGGTGCTAACTGCGTAAATTGCATCTACTCAGAAGCAGAGAAAAACCGCCTTGATCTTAAACAGCCTGGGTTTGGAGTTTACCTAATTGGTTTCAAAAGGTTTTCATCGTCTTGGACTTTGTGATTTCCTTTCCTCATAGACGAGCAGAGAAACAACAAACCCACAACTTGAATTGACTTTGGTTTAATCTAATTTCTCATTCACTGAAAGAAAGGCTTTTCTTACGACCTGTTCAAGCCATGTTCCCTTCTCAACAATTTACAAACAACAGGAAACACTTGGATAAAAAATAAATTTCCATTACTGCCAGAACAGAACAATGAGGAAAACCCTTTTCTGTTGTTTGATAGACTTGTGCCTTATTTTATTATGTAGTGGCATCTAATTTGGGGCTTTAGTCCAAACTCTCCTGTTATTTGATTTGAGAACTTGGCTTCGCTTGCTGCAGTGATCCCAGAGAGATTATTGTAATTGAGGTTTGGATGCTCCTAAAAGAAATAAAAATAATACTCTTGAGATATAAAAAAAAATTCAATATACCAATAACACTGATTAATGTACATTAAACATATTAAAATACTCTTTTGCCAGCGGCATCTTGTCTTCTTCACACACAAATTAACTTGAATTATATCTCAATTTTATCCACAGAGTTTACACTGGATCCTCCTGTATAAAGACTGAATACGTCCCTTAAAATGCTTGGAACTTCCTTTTCAAATTCATAAAAGCAGCAATGATTATGATTTAATATGCATTAATAACCAAAGTGAAAACCATCTTAGCGCCACTGCAGACGCTAACCCATTCCTTATCTCCACTCTGTGGGCGTACAGCCAATCAGCAGGTCAAGTAGAACTGAGCTGAAATATACAAGTTTTCTTAGCTGCATTTTCTTTCGAACATTTAGATGCGTCCTGCAAAAACTATATACAAATAGGCAAATTACACAAAATAATCTGCAAACAGGTGAATCCATGAAAACCGAACCGTGAATATGTTATTAGTAACGGAATCCATTCCTGATTTATCCTTTGGAGCTACAACAGCTTCAACTCCTCCAAGAAGGTTTTCAAAAAGGTTTAGGAATCTTTATCAAGATTGTATTTGTAAGGTCAGGCACTGATGTTGGACCAGGAACACCTGCTCTTACAGTTATTGTTCTAATTATTCCCAGTATGTTCTGTTTGGTTAAGATTAGGTCTCAGTGCAGACCAGTCAAGTTGTATTACACCAAAGATGCTCATCCACGTCTTCATAAATTTTGCTTTGTGGATCCAACATTCATCCAGGAACAGGAAGACCGTCCTTTCCCACAAAGGTGGGAGCATGAAATTGCCCACAGTCTTTGCACTTGGAGTTGTTCCTCAGCCAATGGAAACCCATTATATGAAGCTCTTGAGCTAATCTGAAGGACTCAGTAAGTTTGAAGGTTTATAGCGACTGGATCTGAAAAAAGTTTCCTGTATGAGTTAGAGTGTGCATGTTTGCAAGATTATTTTTCCTAAATGTAGAAAATCACATTACATTTGGATGGGAAAATGCTGTCTTAAGACTTCTTAAAATCTTCTTAAGAAAGATCCAACAAAATAAAATCAGACTTTTACAAATCCATTATTCTTCTACTTTTTATACTTAATTCCTTGAGCTTTTCAGTTTAACCATTCAATTGAAAGAGAGTTGTTATAGAAATAAAGCACTGAGTTTTTTTTTTTTATTACTTCAATCTCTGTGACATCCACAAAGTGAAATCTGTTTCTGCAGAGCAACTCCAGCTATGCAGAGGTATGAAAACAGCATTCCTCTATGAAATGACAGATTCCTTCCTTTATTAGTTTAGATGCAGCCATCTACTTTTTCGCCCCTAAAAGCATGAAATCGCCTAAATTGAAAGCAGTTGCCGTACCAATAGCAATGGGTGTTTTCACTTTCCCATTTCCCCTGTGCATGTGCTCGCTCTTGCATGCATCAGAGTTCATAAACCCTAAAATGAAAGGTATGAGATAGCTGGATGGAAGCTTGCCAGTGTGTGAGATAGAAGTGGACGCTCTGCTGCCTCTCGGAAAGACAAGGAAGCTGGCGTCTTGTCTGTATTCACCCAAACAGCGTTACCTGCTCTCTCCAGAATTCATTGTCCCTGTTGACTCCAAACAGTAGAGTATAAGCCTACAGGAAGAGCGCCGGTGACAGCTTTTCAGCCTGTCAATGCTCACACTGCTGAGAAATGTCTTTTTCTCCTGAATGAGAAATTGACACTGAAAAAGTTATGCATTTCCCATGAAAGTTTAAAATTCCATATCTCAGCTGAGAAAATAAAATCATATTCCTACTAAGACGTTGTTGGAGGAGACAGAGATGCGCATAAGCATTAAACTATTTTTTCAGTCTATCATTCTTCATTCTTTAAGAAAAGCAGCAGCGTTTTTAAAAAAATACTCAGCATGCCATGGAAAATGTAAGAGATGCAGATAAATCAAATCATAGAGCTCTACACTGATCTGAACTGAAACTCATCCTGAATTACAATAACAACAAAAGCCAGGAAAAGAAAAAAAACAACAAACATATAAATTAACACCAACACTATTTATTTTTATACATGAATGTGTGATCAAGCTCACCTTGTCTCCAGAAATACATAAATATATATTTTAAAAAATATTTTCTCCACATCTACCACACAGACAAACATATCTTAACTGCAGCTTTATTTAGTTTCATTTCTTGCCTTAATTGCAGCAGTGGGTGTAACAAACAAACTGGGTAGCAAAATAAAAAGAAATACTGTATTATTTGTCAGAATCCAATAGTTAAAAAAATGGAAATATTGGGAAAAGCTTCATTTAAGAAGGAATTTAAAAAGAACAGCTGACTGTTGAATTTGTGTTGGAAATGAGCCAGTGTTTATTATCAGCTTGTTGAGTCTGTTGGTATCACCGGATCTGATGCTGATCCACCAATTACTTCAAAAATAATACAACGGCTTCCACCATCTGGCTGCACAAACTTCCTCAACAACTAGAGTCCATTTGCCCTGTGATTTTAATTGACTGGTGATGGATTCTCAGTCCACTCTGCTGCTGATACAGATATTTCACCAGATAGCAAATTGTTTCCCCTCATTCACCAGCTATGCTCTTCACCTGGAGACCCAGGTGCTCCATTAACAGAAATTTGTCTGTAAATAAACACTGTACTCTTTTTCATTCTGAGTCATGAGTGTATTCTGCATGTGGGTTAGAAAACTTCCTGGCATCATGACATTTCCTTCGTTCACATCTGAAACATTGCCAAAATTACAAAATAACTTATTAGGGTTTAAATGTTTACATTCCAAAAATGTGTCACTTTAACAGCAGCATGAAGACTTTGAGATCCACCATGCATCAAATTATCACTCCAGAAATTCTGGTTCATTTCTTTGTCTTTTTGTCTTTTTGTTGCAAATGGTGGTTCAAGAAAAGTGGCCACAAGTGTGTCTTATTAAAGCAGTGAGAGCATCAAAGCAGAGTATGCAAACCGATTCCCTTCTAGATGCACTGATATGGCGAAAGTAAAGCAAAATAAGGTATATGCATGCATGACATCAAAAGTGGAGCTGATGAGGTAAAAGTGTTTTGTTTCATTTGTGTATTTGCTGGTAGGACTCTTATGGCGCCATCAAAGGGCAAATCCATTCCCAGCCTGGTTGTACTGCACAGCCTGCGTAAGAAACAAAACCAAGCGATTTAAAAAAAAAAATCACATTTACTGTGTTTTTGTCTTGACTGCATTGTCCCTTGTGAAAAATATTTTTAAGTAATTTTAGTAAATCAAGGAAAGACCTAATAAAATTCAAACTTTCTACCATTAAAGCGGCAGAGTTGTTTTCTATACATTGTCCTGTTTAGGAATTTGAAGAAACTAAACATTTTATATTTTTGGACACTGATGTTCAGAATCTTTTTGGCGGAGGGACTGATTTTTTGGGGCCGTTATTCCCTTTGGTTTTGGATGAGATGCAGCTGGAAGGATTTTTGCTCGTTTTTTTTTTTTTTTTAACTTTCAGAGAGTGTAACTGTGGCAACAGGACCGGCTTAAAAACATCTCAAAAGCTTAAATAATGCCTGAGTTAAAAAGAAGGCTTAGCAGGTTGTAAGAGCACAGAGAGGAGGAAGTTTACACAACGTTTTCCATCGATCACAATGGCCAAGGACCCTACTCCAACTTCTCTGCCCACTTTTCTAACTACACAAACAGGCAGAGATTTAAAGACCAGGAACAAAAGCAAATGCCTGCTAAAAACTGATGGTGTCATCATTATGAGCTGGAACAATACCGAGATGTTAGCATGTGATGCCAGTCGTGAGATTATCATGCAACAGCAGTCTGAAGTCAGACTTGTCGAGTGAATGAATTTATTTGTGTCCCAAATAAATTGGAGTAAAACTTGTTAGTTGGTTAAGCATTGAATCAAACTCCAGATATTGCACACACGACTAATGCGCCGGAATGAAAATGAGGCTGAAATACTGCTGCTGGAACCCACCAAAAGGCAGATTTTATGTCCTTTTTCGATTTTCTTATGAGCTTTCAAATTCAAAGCAAAGTGATAGCCTTAGATTTGTTTACTTCTGATGGCTGTTCTAATCAGGTGCACACATATTCGATAACTGTGGCAAGACTATTTATTGATGTTTATTGGTCAGCAACAGGATAAAAATGTTACTTTGGACATTTGATGGTGTTTGGTGAGTTTGAGCCATTTGATACAAACTTTGCAGGTCGGGTTGTGTCTCTGTTGTCCTCTGGGATCACTGGTTGGAAACAGCCTCGGTGTAAACACTGACCTGACTGACTACAGTTTTCATTTCTGACAGAAAAACCATATAAATTTTGCAGCTCTAAAGGTACTTTACTCTAACTGCAGAAAAAATAACAGAATATTTTTATCCTTTAGTTCCCTTTTCGCCCTCCTGGCCTGCACCGTTTCAAAAGGAAAGTAATTTCTCTAACAGCTGTGCTCAGGCAACACAGCCCACGAAACAGCCATAGTGGAAAGCTTTTACAACTTGTAAACTTAGTTCAACATAATTTTTTATGTTTACACTCAGCAATAAAACTTGGCCAAGATCAACTACAGCAGTGCAAGAAAACATCATAATTAGATCAACAAAATACAGTTATACGGTGTGATTTTGAAAAGCCTTTGCTTTGCACAAAAAAGAGAGATAATTTTCAACTCTTAGAGGATGTAGTGAGGAGTTGCTACAGGATTTTATTTATTTTTTCAGGTGCAAGCTGTTTTTGCTTGGATAGTATGACTGCTGTCAGCCTCCTGTGATACAGACATACACAAACAGGAGGATTCCTGCTCCTTATCTATTCTAATTTCACCTCCCCAACAAGACAAACACCAACAATCCTGTCATGTTGACTGTGTAAGCATGTGTTGGGCTGCAACTTTGTCTGCGTGCGTGTTTGTGGTATGTTGATGCTTGGACAGAAAAGTGCACATTCAAAGCATGAAACATTTTAAATAGTGACCTGTGGGTCCAGGTGAGTCAGTGAAGCTGATGGTATTTCAGTAAAAATGTTATTGTAGCAAAAATGTTGAGCTCTTCTTCAAACGTGTTTGGACTACAAAGAAATGCAAAATATTGTTTTTTATTACATGGGAGGGTTTTTTTTAGTTGTTTTTTTTCCTTTCACCATCTATTGACTATGCAATGCACAAACGCATATGAGAATTTTTCTGTTTCAAAAAGAAAACAAAATCATTTAGTTGATTGAAAGTCACATGATGCGTTAGCATAAACAGATAAATATTGGAAATAAATAAGTGTGAAAGCCTGCGCAAATGATATTTAAAAATAGTCCAGTAACTTCAATTGTTGTTGCTCTGGTAACTATAAGTCATTTTTATGTAAAAGTGAAGTAGAGGAGGCATTATTAGTGGAGGAAGGTCTCCAACTGTTTTTGTTGATGTTCTTATTTTCCTTAATGTTTAAGAACAGAAGCAGACCACTGCATTAAGTCAAAGCTCTGCACCAAGCAGCACAAATATTAAGGAACTGTGTAAAAAAGCACAGCAAATTTATGGAGTTAATTGAACAGAAGAATAAGTTCTGTGTCTGCAGCTGACTGGTTGGAAGCAGGAATGCGCCTGAGCTTCTGCCAGACTGTTGCAAATGCCATTATCAGTAGAACTGAATAGCAATGTGGCAATTAGCTCATCTCTTCCTCAGACCAGCAGCTGTTTCCAAGAGACCTGCACACAGCATGCCGCTATAACACGAGGATATTCAGGAATGTGAACGTTCAAAGAAGCATTCATAAGAAGGAGAACAACTCTTTTTGTGCGTTTTGCCCTTTCAAGATTAATTGGAAACACATCTAGAAACACGCTGTGAGTTGAATGGTCAGATCTTAACATAGAAGAGGAAACTGGCATTAACCTGGTTTTCTGAAAATTTCTCCTTCTGATGTGATTTCCTGGAGTTTGACTGGTTTTCCAGAGACCTGGGCTGGTGCCAATCAAACTGAACCCACACAGAGTTGAGTGCTCATCATCATGTGATGTCCACTCTGCCTTCAGCGGGACAGAATCAGTTTCTACGATTAGAGGTGCAACTGGACAATCTGAAGAATATATAACTTCATAAAGCCTCCTCCTGCAGAGGAGGAGGAAATATAAGCCTAACAGAGAATTGCATGGCCTAAAGCTTGTTGTGATCTTGTTCATATGCAGCTTTATGTTCAGATTGAAGGAATTCAGCAGCAGAGAAAGTTGCTAAGGAAGCTGCAGGGCCATGCAAAAAATACACACAATGTATTAAAGGTTTGGTGGGATTTGTTTGATGGGTTAATCATATGACTCATATGATGAGGGCAGATGAGGATATTTTTGGTGTTTTGAATGAAATCTGTCATGACTTCATTCAAGATTCTGTGAGCGTTTGGATTTTTATTATTTGTTTGTATATAATTTCAAGGTCTAGTAATTATTTTGGCCTTTAATTTGAGATCAGTCACATCAGAGATAGTATATATCATGAGCTAATTACCCTAATTTTTAGTTAATAAAAAACAGACAGGGGACGTGTTTATTTCCTGAACAATTTATATACTTCATCCTAAGGCATTTTCTAATGTTTTAAGTTTTTGTTGTTGGATTTTCCTATATTTTAGACAAAAAAACAAAATGACCAGAGGAGTGAAGAGCATACATTCAATACCATTAAGCTTAATAACTCTTACTTTTAGTTTGCTTAGTATGGTAATCAGCCAGACTCTATATGTGATATGACTGAAATGCAAAGGCAGAACACATGGAACAAAAAAAAAAATCAAATCTGAAAGCAAGACTAATGAAAAAGCCTGTAACAGAAACCCGACATGCAGAGCTAACAACACACAAACACTGTCAAATAACGGGAAATAATTGCCTAATCTGAAATGTGCATATCAAGTTTTAGAACGTGTTTATTTAAACATGTAGAGACCTCACTTCCGTGCTCGTGTCAAAGAATGAAACCTCTCTGAGCCTCAGGTCTGCTTCCTCACTGTAAAAGCACACTGAGACGCCATCATCTGAAATTTAAATGAGCAATTCGCTGATTAGTTAACAGAGCCAAAAGGTCTCAGTACAGTCAAGTAATGACTGAAACGCAATTTCCATTCAATCAATGTTTTTGTTCCTAATGACTGATATGAAGCTCGGCAGCAAAGCAGGACCACTGACAGAAGCTCATACACACATACATACAAATGCACATTTTGCTCCCAATGTGAGATAATTGGCAAGATACGGGCGGGAAAATGTCTCTTGCTGCTGAGCCTAATTGCAGGGAGAGCATTTTCATTGCTGCCAACAACAGCAGACAAACTAAAAGGTGCACCGTGGAAAAATCTGTGGCTTCATTATAATATGACAGCAACAGAGTTCATCTGTTGCTGCTGAAGAGGTGGAGCTGTGACAACCTCGACAGCCAGGGATCATGAATGGTAATTTAAAAGTTCTTTTACAGATGAAAACTTGTAAATGTGTGAGGGCGATGTGACTGGGATAAGGCTTTGGAGCGAAACCTCGCTGCAGATCAATACACCAACGCACGCTTCGATCCCAGGGAGGCGGTACGTGTGGAGTTTTGATGAAGCACCGGAGGTCAAAGGTCCCTGTTGGCATTGATCAGTAACAACTGAAGACCATCAGAAAGCCTTCCTGTGCGATCAATGCTATATTTCCAAAGAGATGATTTATGGAGGACATTTTTCTTGTCAGAGCCTTGCAGAGAATTAGGAAATCATTGTTAAAGACCTGAAACTTACTCATCTAAGATCACAGCTTCAATTCCTTCAACTTTTTCATATGTTATACTGCTTGCTTTTTAAAGGCGAACATTAAAATAATAGCTGAAAAAATCAATATGATTAACTTCAGGTTACAACTCAATAAATAAAAATATAATTCATATTAATTTATGAAACTCATAAATTCCTTACAAACAGAGGTATGTACTGTAAAAGTCTGTTTCTATTAATATTCACTGTGTCATAAAAAATTAAGTAATTTTCTTAGATTATCACACAAGATTATTTAAAAAAAAACATTATTTAGTTAAACATGCTGTACATGATGTGCTTTTCTGCAACCCCCCCCCCCCAAAAAATACATTAATATGCATTACTATGCAGAAGCAAATTCCTACAGTTTTCTTTATCAGCACCAACACAAATACATGGCACTCCTGGATTGGTTGCTTTCAAAATGCCAGCCAATAACATCTACATTTGTTTTCATTTCTCTGAAGGTGATTTGGATTCACCTTCCACAGAAAAACTCACCAATGAGTGGGAATCCACTGCAGCAGTGATCTTTAGCTCATCTGCTTTGTTAGTTTTTGTGTCTTAACTTCTTGAATATGTTCCAGAGATTCTCTGAAGAATAAAAGTACCCTGGTTTTTCCAGCCAATAAGGTCGTTACCTCGTCATTAAAGCTGGTATTGATATATTTGCTGTTATGTGGTCATTTTTTGTCTAATTAATTAACAGCTGCAACAAGTGAAGAGAACTGCATGGAAGGTATTCATGCACCTGCATCTTGTCAGCAAAATGTAGATCCTCCCTCCTGCAAGTTTATGAAAAAGTTTTCTTTAAAAATACAGGAATTGTAACTGAGAGCACTTGTACAAGCAGAACTGAAGCAGCCAAGGATGAATCAGCCGATAGACCTTAGCTCTCTGACAGCTTCAAGCAGTGAGAGCAGCTGCAGAGGCAGAGTGGGCTAATGGTTCCCCCCATAGCTACAGCAAGGCAGCCAGAAAGACATCGGCTTTTGTAGATACGAGTTATTTTGGGAGGAGCTCAGATTCAGTCTGCGTGGTTCTATCAGGAGATAATTTGTGCTGAGAAAACCCGACGAGGGTTACCAACCCGGTCGGGTTCACAGACCCATGTGACAGACTCCTCCTTGTTCCGAGGCGCAACGTAGAACCAACTTAGTGAACTTAGAGAGTCTACCATTGAATACATCACATGTTTGATCTGTCTGCAAGTCAGAAACATTTTGGAGTGGTCCAGTCAAAATTCTGATTTGAATTGAATTGTCTGTATCTTGGGTTGTTTGAGGGTTTTTTTTCTGACATTGGTTCATATTTTTATTCATTTGTTTTCTGTGTTTGACCTTCAGTTATTCTTAGTTTCCTCTTCTTTTGATTAGGTCCTCCTCTGTTTCTGTCTCACTTTAGATCTGTCTGCTTTTAGTTATTTTATCATGTTTACTGTTTAGTTCTTGTGTTTACTTATTCTTTATTAGATTTATGTTCTGCCTGCTCTTCAGTTTGCTTGCTCCTCTCTTTCTCAGCCTGCCTTCTGCTCTCTCCTCACAGCTGCACCATGTTTGCAATTAGCCCTGGTCCATTGTTCCAGTAATCAAGCTCCCAGTATTTAATCTGCTCTTTTACACTCACTCCTCACTGGCTACTTCCATTACTTGTTCCAGTGGCTTTTATTCCCTGACTTGCTGTGTTTTTCATTGCTTTTTTAAAATTTTTTCTTGTAAGTTCATGTAAAATTCTTCATCAAAACCTTCATCATCTTTCAGCTGCTCCTGCCTTATCTGCACTTTGGGTCCAACCAGAACCACAAATTATTAGATCATTAGCACAGTTAAATTACAAAGTACCAGTAGATAGTTAAGAAAAGTATAAAGCAACAAAAAAAAAAAAACTATGTTCTTTCTACATTTTTTCCTGCAGTTTAGTTTTACTTGTGAAAAGCTTTTTGGTTAAATGAGGACAACAGAGCAGAGAGAAAAAGAATATCTGTACACAAGACAGGGATGCTTGAATTCTTTCACTTGAGACAAAGATTAAACCTGAACCCAAAAGAGTTGGTGTATTTTTTTTTTCTGACTGAGAAGCAGAGAAAGAAGACCTGACATAGCCATGTATTTTCCTGGATTTAGGCATGCTTCCGCTGATGTTTGGGTTTAAATCCCATCACATAGTGACAGACTGACATGAAGTCAGAGCAGGCCTTTCTTCAGGGCTCCGACTGGGGAGCACCCTGCCTGGTTATCTCGCGTTACTGGGATGGAAACTGCTGCCCTCGCTCTCCCAGTTCAACAATCAGGCAGTGCATTAGTAGATGTGAGTTTCCTCTATCCGGGACAGATATTCTCAGCAGACATCTTTAATTACAGCAGCATGGAAAGACTGGGAAAAATTAATGGCAGCTCAGTTCCATTAAGTCTCTAAGTAAACCATGACAGATAACCAGAACACACAATAGCAGGACCCCCTCTTCATACAAAGCAGCCGTCATTAATGTACCTTTGCTCATTCTTAATGAGAAGAATCAAAATATGTTTTTCACAGAAGTATGTTTATACAAAGGGCTCTGTGTCAATAAGGTCTGTGTTATTAATCAGCTGGACTGCAGATGTTTTCATGCTGCTGGTATCTGACGGTCAGTGAAACCCACAACTGCATGCTAATGTACTTTTCAGAGCAGAAGCGACGTGCTCTGAGCTAAATGTGGGGGTCGGCAATGAACCCTGTATTCCACAGTGGGGTCTCATGTAGTGAAATGCAAAAGAGGCGTAGCTCTTGAAATAACAAGTAGATGATGCCAATGTCTTCTGTGTGACAAAGCAGCGTTATCAGCTGTGATGACGGATTTATTTCTGTCATGTAAACATTGTCAGACTGTTTTGTGTGTGTTTTTTTTGAAGCAATATTTCTGCTTCCTAGTTTAACTAAGTCACCATCACATTCTGTAGTTTTCATCATGCGCCCTCCTTTCCAGCCAACTGCGTGTTTTCTAAAATTTGCCTCGTCTTGCTGCAGTTTTTGTTTTTGTAGCTTTTATAGCTTCCATTAAGGGTTTTTCTGGCCTTGTAACTTGCCGTCCTTCTGCTGTAATTTTGTCCTCTAACTGCGCTGATCTCATGAAAAGTTGTGATGTGCAAATAAAAAGACACATTTTTTATAACACATTGTTTACTGCAATGTAACAATTTGCAAGCAAAACAAATGTGATTTTTGGAGTGGGAGCATGATTTTTATTGCTTTGCATTGTCATTTTGTTATGATAATAGTTTGTAAATATTATAGCACTGGTAATATTTGGTGCTTCGGAGTAAAACATGTTTTCTTGTTCATTTATCTAAGATTTGAGCAGTTAAACATTTTTCAGACATCTGTTTTCAAATAAAAGCCTCCAAAGCTTGCATGTGATGTTTGGCGTTAATGTGGAAAGCACAGATGTGCACATAACCGATGGCACATACTCTAATTCTCCCATAAATTCAAATATGTGTAAATACACTTTGACTTGATGCAAGAGATGTTTGGATGTAGATTTAGATCTAGAAGTTGACAGCTTTGGAATACTTTTAAAAATTATAACTAGTAAGGTAGTTGCATACTGGCGCCATGTCTACCCTTATGCTCCTTTCACCTCATCCTGTGGTCACATGACTTTCTTTGCAGCATTTAGCAGCACATTTCCCTCTTAAATCAGGCAAGCAGTGCTTGTCCTTGATGGCAACAGCAGATGTACTAGCGGACAGAAAAGTCGATACTGTGAAGGAAAACAAAACAAACAGAAATACCAGGGAAACGGGGAGCGAATCAGGGTTGAGAAATTAGAACACAGCAACATACATTATTCACTTTTCCACCAACTTCCAAACAAACACGAAGCACTGGCTTCAGGTTCAGCAGCTGGCTATTTTTTTAGCAGAACACAGCACAACAGTGAGCAATGATAAAAGTGCATTAGCGAGACGGATCTGTCCTCAAAATGAAGATTAATTAGAGAAAGAAATGCTGCAGGAGACGAACGAGCTCTTGATGGAGCTTCTTTTTGCTTTTTCTTCCTCAGCCTACTTAAAATGCAATGTCAAACTGCACTGCAATGGCCTATAATTACAACATCAGTCATTATTGATCATTGTCACTTTAATAAACAGCTCTCAACATTTGGAAGAATTTGTCGAAGATAAAACACGAGGCAACAAAGCTGGCCTCTTTGCATTTATCTCGAGGACATACGATGAATGGGACCAGCCAGAACAGAGAACTGAGATGTTTTCTGAAGAGCAGCAGAATCAACATTTAAATTGTGCGTTTTTTTTTAATAGAAATGAGAGACCGTCATGTTGGCTCAGCCTCAAGAAAGAGCTTCCAGGATCCTCTGCTTTTGTTTGCACTGTTCCGTGGACACATTCGTGTAAATAGTTGGAGGGAAATGTCAGTGTCATTTCATTGTGTATCAAGGCAAAACACTGAAGGATATAAATTTGAGTCTGAGCGAGAGAAAAGCTGCATGAATGTGCTCTTTTGTATGAATATCCACACAGGGTTTCAAACGCACACAGAAGTTATGTTTTTTCAGTCCACAAAATTTGTTTTTACTCTCTGAATTTGTCACAAATGGTAAAAGCAGGGAAGAAAAGCCATCAGCACATGATAGTTACTGCATATTCCACAGAAATATGACTCTGACGTGTCTAGTTTATTCAGTATAGGGCAATATTTCATCTGTGTGGCAATGTTCCTTTATTTGTCCCACTTCTACAAGGCAAAGAGCTGAAATGTGTTTTCTGTGTAATTTTGCTGAACTTTGTAAAACATGAGAGAAGTGCTGGGAAACATGTCACTGTGCCTTTCAGGGCACATTTACAACTGCTTCATTTAAAAGTTATTGGCCTTTATTGATGTTTTCTTTTCCCATAATATAATCTGTTGAACTAGAAATTATGTCGGTTTTATTTTAAACCAACACTAGGTAGCACTTTCTTCTAAAGTAGATTATGATAAATCACCAATTGAAATCTGAAAAGTGAAGTGCACATTTATATTTTCCCCCTTTTGCTCTGACACTCATAAATTAAGTCCAGTGAAAGCAACTGGCTCTAAAATTTACTACTCGGTAAACACAGCTGTTTTGTGTTGGCTCCCAAAGGTTTACACAGCCATCAGCAAAACATCAAACCTACAAAGACACAACAATTCACCTCAACCTTAAAAAAGGGGTGTTAAGCTCCAGTCCTAAAGGACAGGCTTCCTGCAACTTTTAGATGTGTCCCTGCAAGCACACCTGAATGAAATGGCTGACTTACCTGCTGAGTACACTGTTGAGTTCCTAGGTCCGCCTAATGACCTCATTATTTGAGTCAGGTGTGTTGAAGCAGAGACGCATCTAGAAGTTGCAGAACACCAACACTCTGGGACTGGAGTTTGACACCTGTGACCTAAACTGACAAGCTGAGGAAGAAAAGCTGAAATCAGAAAAGCAGTCGGCCAACGATAAATCTGAATCCGTATTCCAGCAGAGGAAGGAGAATCTGTGAAAAGGAAAAATCTGAAGTCCTGTTTGCTGCTTCCTGTCCTGTAAGTGCAAATTTCATATTGAAAGTCTCAACTTCTATTTATTAATGAAAAAGTTGAGCTAGTGACGCGTTAATGAGGCTTAATGAAGCGTTTCGCCCCAGAGCAAAAACCGTATTGATACTGTGTCGATACTGTGTCACTGAATACTGACACCTGCTGGACACTAAAAATCCCTGCAGGCAACATAGCTGACAGACTGATTTGATGACCTAATGTATACAATAATATTTAAGTCATTGTATTTTATTGTATTATATATTGTCATATCTTCAGTTAAACTTCCAACATTTTGAAATTCAGTTTTACACTTTTTGACACAACTTCTCCTGCTGTAGAAAACATGAAATAAACAATACATACAAAAATCAACTGAGTAATTTGTGGAATGGCTGGAAGCCTGAGTTTATCCTCGGTGTATCTGGGATTCATTCTGACGCCGTTTAATGCCTCAGCATTCAGGAGGTGGATTTATTGAAATAAGACGGTTCTGTCACACATGTGCAACAATTAACCTGCAGAACATAATATGAAAGTAATTATTGGTGTCAATTTCTGCCGAATTTGGATCAAAATGGTTCCAAACTACGAAACTTTCGTTTGCCTTCAGGCTCCATAGTTGACGCTGTATGATATGCATTACGTTGACACATTCGCTTCCTTATAAACTCAGTTTGGCGCAAACTAAATACTCTGTGATGTGTGCAGGTCCTTTATGATTTTTTAAATTAGTGTTTGGTGTCCATTGGTGTTTATTTTTGAAACCTAGTCGTAGAGCTGGGAGGCATGGTGACAAAATGGTGAGCCTCTGTGGTGCATTTAAATCCTGGCTGAATTAACCAAACAGTTTTCATTAAAACGTTTCCCTTTGGATCTGCAGCAAAGGTAAAAGTTGTTAGATGTGAGACAAGTTTCTACAGATAAATCATTTTGGACTTGGGAAACACAAACACCTGTGGCTGCTGCAGTTTCTTCCCGATGGACGAATATGTTGGAGACGACCAGCTTCCACCTGGTCACCAGCTTTTGCCTCTGCAGACTTTGATTTAATGTGTTTTGTTCTCCAAGCAAGTTCCTGAAAGTCCTCTCCCGAAGGATAAGGAGACAAAATACAAGGACTATCATTTAGTAATGAATTATTTCTCTGTATTTATTGGAAAATCCTTTATTTTCCAATAAATAAAGGATTATCAAACTGTCCTGATAATTGCTGATCATCATTTTGTATTTTTTTTACATTATAACATTCATTATTTCCATTTAGTTCCAAGACTTTGAGGTAGTCCTCGACATCGCCCTGAAACTTCCTTCCATAAATTATCCATCAGATACAATTTAGGACTCTGGTGGGCCAGAGAAGGTGACTTTAAATCTAAATCTTCTGGGAGTGTGAATGATTTTGGGATTTATTTTTCTTTAGAAGGACGAGTTGTACCCAAAGCAATGGTCAAAACATGTTTGTGCAGTTTATATTCATATTGCTATGATGAAATGTTCTGTTCTACTCTGATGTTTTGATATATATAAACTAGTAACTCCTCAGACTGCCATATGCAAATTTGTTAATCTTAGTTTATGGCAGCATCATATTCATTGACTTGTCGTCTCAGACAGCGTGAGATGACTTTGAGGATTGTTGCGTTCTTTACCACAGAGTTTAAAGTAATAAAGAAGTTATTCCTGCTGAACTTTTTACATTACTGCTTTTGGCTGCACTGTGCTGGATCTGACTCAGGCACAATCTCAATTGCGATACCTCTCAAATTAAAATCACCTTGTCACTCAGTGCCAACAGTGATAAATTAAAATAAAAATCAGCGAGACAAAATGAAATCCACAATATCAGAAATGCAGAGACTGCAGTTTAGAACTTCTCTAAGTAGGGTTGGTTTTCCTGCGACTAAGGACTGACAGCAGCTATTGGTTTCCTCCTTATGACAATATGTGGCAGTGAGCTATTAATTAGGCCAAACTGTAAAGCCTGAAACTTCAGGATCAGCAAGAGAAGAGCGATGAGGCAGCAGTGGAGACAAAGGCAGTCAGCCAGGAGGAGTCAGAAGCAGAGCCAACATTTCTCTTAGTTTCCAGAAAAAGACTTATGGAGCAGAAAATGCTGATCAAATTCATTACAAAGATTTTGAAGTTGCTTTTACATGTTCTAACGGAGAAGACGTGTTCTGTGGTGCAGGTCTTAATCAGCCTTACCCTAATTTAGAGCAGTACTTCATAGGCGTTTAGTTGATAAATCCAGAACCTTAAATGACCCCCGTTTTACAGCTGTCTATAAAAACAAAAAAATAAAATCCTTACATTTTATATCTTCACCAAATGTAAGAAAATCCTCTTGGCCACAGTTCAACAAGTATTTGGTTAATTAGAAAACATTAAAAGTGTCTGCAGGACCATCATCCAGGGATATGAAATCTGAAAACTTGATGTCCTCTAAAAACTGTATATTTCAAAAGTTCAAACACTAAACGTTTACTGTCTTGCTGTATCTTTGTTCTTTTGTAAATTCCTCAGTTAGTTTTGGTTTTCTTGGGATTTAATCTCGGTTATTCTTTCAATTAAAAGTTTAATATTCCATAGGACTGTTTTCTTTGCTGTTTCATTTGTTCTTCCTCTCCTTGAATCCCCACTGAAAATGGGGCTAAAAACTTACAATGTTTAGTTAGTTTGTTTTTTAACGCCTACATATGCAATCAAAATCTCTACTGGGAACATTTGCTGTCTGTTCCTCCACCAGTGCTACAGCTTGTTCTAACTGTAGGTGTTCTGAAAGGCAATCACAATCAAATGTATTATTGCAGCTTTATTTCAAGGCAGGTTCATGCAGCCCAGCCCCTTCAGGAGATATGTAATCCTTTCAGCACAGTCCGAGTCCACTCGCGGTTCTTCCCACGGCTGGAAAACCTCCAAAGGGAATGAGGAAGAATTGCAATGAGCTGTCAGCATGGAAGTGCACACTTGGATTAAAGACTTCCCCTCTCTCCAGGAAGCCTGGAAGGGAAAGTCACCAGCCGACTCCTGGTGGCACTTTTCTCATCTCAGGCAGGCTTGGTGTGAACTCACTGCACTGCGCAGCCAGACTGGAGTTGTTTTCAACAAGACAAAATGTGAATGTAGCCTGTTAAAAAAGGAGAGATTTCTCTCACTAGATTCGCTGTGATTAGATCCACAAGCCATAAGGATGTTTGATTATATTCCTGAGATTCCAAAGTTACTTTGTCTTTGTTATTCTGAAATATTTTGGTTATTTTTTAATGTGTCCTTTCTGGCCGTGTGATGAATGTCAAAGGTCAAGGTGAGGTCCAACAGATTCACTTTCACAAGTGGAACATTACAGCTTTTGCTATCATGCTCCACTTTATTCAAAATTGCTTTGTGTATTTTTATTTATTTTTTTTATTTAATGAACACAGAGAGGGAGGAAAGTGGAACAGGTTTTAAATTAAATAGTATTTATTGAGAAATGTTAACGGCATGTTAAAATGCTTCATGCATGCAGCAAAGATAAGATGATTTTTATGTCATTTCATTTGATTCCTTCCATCCATCTCTTCCGCTTTTTCAAGATCGAGCTGCCGGAGTAACAAGTTCAGATGGAAAAATTTGGCTCTGCAGCTCAGCTGGTGCCTCCAGAGGAGTTGTGTGGACAGACTGGTTGCATCACCAGTGAGTTGAGGTCCAGAAGTCTCAGTCATCCAAGCGGCCGAGAGGCACTGCGATAAAAAAGCCCTCCAGCTGACTCCTTTGGATGCGAAGAGACGGCAGTTCTTCCTGAGCTCCTCCAGGATGACGGAGCTCGTCTCCTTATCTCACAGCTTCCTCCTGAAAGAAGCTCATTTCAGCTGATTGCCTTCAGGCTTTTGCTTGTGATCCACATGATGACAACATCTTCATGAAGATGTCACCAACAAACTGCTGCTTGAAGCAAAAAACGACTCCCAAACTGAAGAGGACGACATTTAAAAGTTGGCATAATTCCTGAAGCTGACTCTGAGAACTGAAGGAATTTAGCTTTCAATCCCACTTATGTACTTTTTTAATATATACAAATTATACATTATTGTGTTTGTAGCATTCTTGGATTTGTTTATCAGAAAGCATAATGACAAAAACTAAATTAATTTCCTAAGTCTTTGTCTTTTAGGATGAGTACTAACTTTGATATGAATGGTAATAATAGATAGGCTGTGTTTTGTTTGAGCGGTGACAGTTTCTGGCCGGATGCCAGTAAATAGGACTTATGTAAACTGGACTCCAGCTGAATAAAAGGAACAGCATTTGTGAGATTAATTGGATTGGCAAAACTTCAAGCGTGGAGTTAATTCCTTCTTCTTGAGATGTTTTATTTATTACAGTATTAGCTACAGAGGGAAGAAATGGCAGCATGCTAGAAAAATAATTCACATTCAAAGTTTTAAAAACTCTCTAACTTTTGGCAAACAGTGAGCATTGCACTGTAAATAATGGATTTATTTTTGTAGGAAACATCAAAACAGTGGGGGAAAAAAAGCTCCTGCTCTATGTGGTTCTACTGCCATCTGCAGAAATGCACTGTTTCAAGTCAGAAACAACCAATGAGAGCCAAGGTGAACGTCTTAATGCTGTCAATCAAGCTTGTGTATACACTGCAAGCACTTGCTATTTGTGTTGATCCTTAAATTTCATATGGAATCATTTGCAGTTTTGACAGCTAGTACATTTGTGAGCTTAAAAAGTGATATGCATCTTCAATTTTAAACATGTTTCTCTGGTGTTTTGAAATGGAGAGAAACATATTATCGACTATTGCTAACACTAGTTAGCCCTGTCTCTCACCCCAGCAGTTAGCAAATCCCAATGGTTGTCCTCTGTGCAATTATTGGAAACTCAACATCATGTCCAGGTTTGAGTTCAGACTTCCAAAGCAAATTGAACAGCATAATTGTGCAGGACTGAGAGGCATCCTGTAGAACCTATGTGGACTATTAAAACTGAATATTTTTCAAAAGTGTCAGCTTACAGAATGGAAGAGAAGTTGGTGTAGGCGGAAAACAAGATCTGGCAAAAGATCGAACATAAACTGCAGCACTAACTGGAAAGTGGATCTTGTTAGCCGAGTCAGAGACGCCACACACAGAATCACTCATCAGAACTATTCAAGCGGCCCGGTTGGATTAACAAGCAGCAGATGTTGAGCTTTGTGTAGAAGTTTGTCAAAGACTGGCTCACAGTTACTCCATCACCATTTCATACCCTTACATTAGCATTTTTTTCCTTTCCTATTATCATTTCAATACACAAACCATTTCATACCCTACTCTTTCATTCTGATTTATTTACTGTGTTTTGCTCATGCACTTACCATAATGTGTATTTATATTTCTCTGGGTTGGTGACTTTAGTGAGTGATGGAGAAACACATTGTTGAAAACAAAATGATAAAACAATGCATTTGAATCTTCAAACATACAATCAGACAAACAAACGGAGAAAATAAACATCTATACACCTGACATGCATTGACAGACAGACAGATTATTATTGTATATTTGTAAGAAATGGTTGCCGGCTGGGAGCAAATTGTCAGCTATTAGCCTAAAATGTCAGAGGTCATTACAAACAACCCCGTAGAAAATAGCTCCATTTCTAACCCAAAGAAAAAGAGAATGAAAACGCTTCCTGATTGGTTTGACGTCTTCACTCGGGTCACATGACACAATCAGCCAATAGATTTCTTTAACAAGTTGTTGATTTTTTTTAATTTTTTTTATTTCTTATAACTTGCAAAGTTTTCCCCATACCAGTTAGCCAGATAATTTGTGCTCTTAAAGAAGGAAATGATAAATTACTCACAACTGGGTAATAGTTTGACTCAGGAGTTTTGTGCAGTAATTTTTAATTTAAGCATAATAGCGGTTAGCTTTGAAGAAAATTGTTTTCTTAAATATAAACTATGAGAAAATGAATGCAGTAATTGCAAATATATTTTAGCGATGAATATTTGTCAAATTAATAGAATTAATGAAATTAAATTTAACTGCAGTGTTTTCCTTTAGCTTTGCCTGCGTCATGTGACAGCTCCATACCTGCTAGTGCAAACCCTCCAGGGCTTTCTGCCAGATATCCCCTCTCCTGCCTTTGCATAACTCTCCATTCTGACTCCTTTTTACAGTTTCCCTCCCTCATATCACAGTGATTCATCGCCAGACCCTGCTCGATCCCCATCACAAATGGGCCCTTATCAGTCAAGCACCCCTTCTTAAGGAATCCATCCTTTCTTCGTATGCGCCACTTGCTCGTAAAGGAATTCCAATAAGACGGCGTAAATCAAGGCTAACGTAGCTCCGTTCTCAAGGCTCCTGGAAAATCAACATAGGCTTGGCAGCAGGCCTGAAAGCAAGAGTGTTGTGAAGCGGTGCTTGTAAAAGCAGTTATTTGATTTGGCTGGCCAGGCACAACCACTATGGTTATGTTCAACATTCTTTAGCTAATGGCCCATGTTACAGCCGGACTGCACTCTGAGGCTATTATACGAGGGGAAGGATGAAGAAGTGTCAACATTTTCAAAATGCCTTGCTTTGCTGTATCAATCGATGAGTTGACCTGTGGAAAATACAGTTCTGTATGCACACAGTAATCTGGAATGAATGTAGAAAATGGGCGGTTTTGCCCGGAGGTTTGTTATTATACAACCGAACTGTTACTGAAAGGATCATTAAGCCTTTCAAAGATTTATATCTTCAAATATAAGCTGGTTTCTCTTTGTTTGTTTTTGCTTTTCCTTAACCTCTTTTACTAAATTCCAAAGGACAAAGCAAAAAACAGAGGAAAGGCTTGAAATCAAGACAGTGAAATGTTTGGTTTTTCTGTGAAGTTGCTAATTAAACATGTCATGGTGAATCTATGTATTGTAAATAAGAAGATGGACTGAAAGACTTTCTTATATTGACTAGTTTTATCATGGAATTACAACTGTTCAATTAAAACACAAATAAAATGGAGCTAAAAGTACAAACTGAAATATATTTTCTTTTTAAAACAAGACGTGTAACCATTTTATAGTTGCTTTGTTTCTATTTAAAAAAGACTTGAAATTTCTTCATCTTTAAACAGATGACAAGCAGTGACAGGGTTGAATTTAGATGAAGATTCAATGTAATTTCTGGTTTTATTAACTGGAGAGAATTTCATAATTTGGTTGTTTATGATTGCTCTTTTGTTCAGACTTGAATAAACAGAAGGTTATTCGTTTGCATGAATGGCTCTTTGTCAGCTCTGCTGACCTTGTGACATAGTGGTGACCTGGCTCGGGTTCGGGTTAGGGTCCAGTACCTTCTGCTCAGTGCTCGTACTTACAAGCAGGTGTAGATAATAAAGGGATGATTTGGAGAGTATGAAAGTGGATTTGAGCCTGAACATGATTGTAACTGACAGATTTTTAATCAGAATAAATTAAGTTATGTTGAAACTCATTAAATGTGTGTAACAAGAACTCAATGGAATCTGCTAACATTTTTTTCTACACCAGCTAGGGTTGATTTTTTTTATTATTATCATTAATTATGTCTATTTAAATTAGCTAAATTAACTAAATTCAGGTAGCATGCTGATTAATAATGTTCCCTCACACTGTTACCTCTTTTAATCTTGTCTTTGGCCTTTGTGCGTCGAGTTCTCCCTCCACATGTACAGGTTCTCTCCAGGTACACCGGTTTTCTCCCACAGCTGGATGAATTGAGCTTTAGGTTAATTACTGCCTCTAATAATAAAGAAAAGAAATTCAAACAAGAACAGTGGAGGCGTTAAGCACCCAAACATAGTTAAAATAATTGCAATTGAGTTTTTCTGTTTTTGCAAGAGCCAGGGATGGGAGGCCATATTTACCTTTTAATAAAGTATGGTTACATATCATATATAATTACTTAATTTTTTAATATCACAAAAAATTGAGTAATTAATACATTTCACAAAAGTACCACTTAAGAGATGGACCAGCCCCTGCAAGCTTGGATTAGTGGAAAAGACCGATGGATGGACGGACGTTGACAATCAACGGTTCATCAAACTCAATAATTATGACCTGTTTCAAGCCCAAATCCTTCATTTTTGCTCTTGTACAGAACAAAAAATATCATTTTAAAAACAAAAAATTTCCCACAGAGTTATTGCATTACAATAAATGTTCCATTGTTGTGGAGATGGTTGTCTTCTTGTCTTGATGAAACCTAATAAATGTATAGTTTGTGAAGGTGACCAATGTTGGCTTGGCTCTGTTTTTATGGAGTAGCTTTTCAATAACACGTTTGTGGAAACCACACATGTATTTATGTTAGACATAAAGAGAAGGATGGAAGAGACTTTGCACATCGTTGAAAACAGATTAAGACATCCATCTTCAAATTTTCCACTCAGTCAGAGTTTCTAAAATAACTAACATGCAAGTTTGAGCCAGAAGAGACTTTACCCCTTATGGTGAAACGAGAAGCTCTACCGTTTTGTTCTGTACAAAACCGAGCATCAAAGGTGTGACCGCCACAAAATACAACCATCACTCTTGCTTATTTCTTTGTATTGCACATCTGCCAACAGTAATCTGGCTCTTGTCACTTCCAGACATCATCCATTACAGTTGCAGTGGTTTCTCTGAGGCCGTAGGAGACGGATTCCCCACATCCCGCGCTGACAGTCAGAATGTAAGTGTTGGCAGCCGGCCAGCATCACTCAGTGAGAGTAAAGGTTGGTGAAACGCTCCCCTGCTTTTCTCACATGTGCTTGCTCACAACTATCATTCATCATTTAGACGAGTCTTTCAGCACTTGATGGTGCAGCAGCGGGGCAGACTGGAGTCACAATATGAGTCTGTCACTCCGCCGACCAGTCCACTTGAATGCTCCACTCGATGTAATAATAACACAATTTGGACTCTCAAATACAGTTTGAAGCATGGGAGAGGTTGAACTAAGCCCAGAATCTAATCCCATTAGCAAACCACAGTGGTGCTAGCAGACTTTAACGTGTACCCCCGAAGTTACATGAGCTGCAATTAGTAACTCATACAGACTTGCCACAAGTTAAGGTTACCATTCCTAGTGAAGGCAGAAAGCAACCAAATGAAATTACTCTCTTTATTGCTGTCCATGGTCCTGAAACTGGAGCTGCTGATGAAGCCCAATAAAATAAATGGATAAACAGTTATTTGCAAAACCTACCAGCTGACCGAAGAGCTGATGGTCAGGATCATGGTTCCAAGTCTTCCACTGCTTTTCAATGCAATTCCTTTAGTCACGATGCTTTAGAGGACACTGGCCCTCGATGACAGGAATTATCCCACGATTAGGGATCAGTCTAGTCACTAAAATATATTTTCTTATTTTGCTGTTTTTAAGCCTGTAGAGATTTCAAGTCCTATTCTGAGTAGATTTTGTCAGAGTTTTTCTGTGACATAAGCTTATAAACAGTTTAATTTTGTTCTGAAGTATTTTCCGCGCCTGTCCATGGACCACATCGACTGAGTCTCCTACAACTCGCATATATGGAGACCCAAAATTTGATGTTTGCTCCTGTTGAATTGATAATGTTCAGGCATATGAGAGAGAACAGGAAATGATGCTCTTAATTAACATGCTTTCCAGCCGTTAAAGTAATAGCCCACTGTGTCGCCTCTCACTTTTTTAAGCTCTGGTCACTGATTTTCTTTTTTCTTGTCGGCCAATTAACATGTGAGCAGCCTCGCCTTGGATTGGTGGCCACACTTGCCCTCACATTCCACCTCTGCTGTTACTTCAATCCTCCTACCGGCACGGCTGATTGGATCAGTGACCCGTCTCTGCGCTCCAGTCAGGATACAGCAATTACCGGCATCTGCTGCTATAAAACTAAATCTGATTTGTTAGTCACAGTGACTGTGAATCCATATGAACAGCTCAGCACTTTGTTTCTCATGATCATTTGTCTCGATGGACTCAGAGTTTTGTAGATTAATTGCAGTTTATCGGAGTTAAAGTTTTGGTTATTATTGATTTTTTTTTTTGGTGTTCAGCATTTCTTTCTTTGTCTAAGCTCCATTCCACAACCAGTTTTATTGAGTTTTATTTTTAAATGTTACTATTTAGTTTCCAAACTCTCATATTATTGCAGTTTTTTTCTTTGTGTTTATCTTAACACAAAACATAACAATTACATAAAATATAATCAATGTGATAGAAAACAAAAAGTTTGAAGTGTAAAAAAAAAAATCCAGTAAGGCACTAAAGGTGTAGAGAACTGGAAATTAACATGACAACGTGTATTAGTACATAAATAAAAATGGAATAAATGAACTTGATTCATTGCTTTCAATGTTAACAGCTTTGGAAATGTGATTCAGATTGAGATAATCCTCTGGTGGCTTGGACAATGCGGTTTGATGGATGGCATTTTGCAGCTGTGTGAAGACCACGAAATTGTACCACAATGTGAGTGAGACGATCGGCGGTGGCTAGCCGTGTCATACCTGCGTCTGCGGCGTGTTGTTTTTCAGTGCTTGTGTGTGGGTGGGTTAGCAAATGCACATCCCCTAATCAAATGCACATTCTTCTGTGTGTGACTGTGTGTTTTCTTGGCTGGTGTGTGGAAGTGCGTGGATGTGTGTGCCAGTTTGAGCTTGCATGCCTCGCTGTCGTTGTGGGGGGCTGTGGGTCTGGGTATCTGCTCGTGTGAATGTCCCTGATTGCAAACTCTTCTTTTATGGTTACACTGTAAGTGTGTGCTGGGAGGAGGAGGGAGAGGCGGGGGGGAAATAGGTCACATCTAATCAAGGGAAAAGACAACTCTATCAATGTCTGCTCTCAACAGATGATTACTCCAACAATGATCTCGCCTGATGTCTTCTCATTGATTTTTAATGTTGTTTGCTTATCGACTGAAGTGAACGAGAGCAGATCTGAGATAAATTGCTCGGCAGAGATTTGATCTTACATTGTTTCCCCCCAGTGAAGAGTCAACATGCTTCATGAGTTCATAGCTGAAGGCACATCAGGGGTTAAGCTGATGCATCTTCCTGCTGCCATTGAGCGACTGTTCCTTCATAATAAGTCCATAGTAGAAACTCAGAGGTCAAGTTAGGGTCAATGCTATGATGTGACATGACAAAACTGTCAGAAGGACGGTTAAAAAAAAAAAACTACGACACACAGAAAACAGGATACAAGAAAATTACTTTCAAACATTAAATAAGCAAATCATCAACCCACCAGAAATGAAAACTAATAATTAAACACTCAAGGATCTTAACTAAACAGGAAGGTTCTTTACTTTTGCTTAATATAAAAAGTCTAAATCATTATTTTCTTCTGACCTTAAAAGATGTGAAACACCTGAATGAAAATGAATAATAGTTATTATTTTAGTCAAACTCGTTAAAGGATCAGAGCATTTTCAGCTTGTTGAAAGGTTGCATCACTCGGCTCATTTCACAGCATGAAGAAAACACACACAGTAAACTACAAAAGGAGGTCCCATCAGAACGCCTTTAAACTTAATCTGTCAGGGGCAAAGTGAATGAACAGATCAGCACTTTGCTCCCCTGTCTTGACTTTCTGAATGTCGTGTCAGCAGAGCCTCACCAACTGTGTCAGGGATTACACGCTGCGAGCCGCTGCGCAGCACCACAAATTCTTCTCCGGCACTGTTGGACCTCCTTTATATTAGACTTTAAATACCTCCTTCCATCTCATTTGACCTCCCTGCCATGGCTCCCCATGAGAGACAGAGGTATTATTTTTGGCCTCTGGGCCCAATGCTTGACATACTAATTATATAACAGCGATGCAAGCTTGCTTTTTGCTGCTCCATTTCTTTTCTGTGCCATAGTTTACTGTTACAGTGCTTCTTCGTCAGCACACAGCCCTGCAGCTCTCCATGTGAATTCTTGGAACTGGTTGACTATATATTCTCCAGCATAATTTTTTTGTTACGAATGCCCTGCTCTGTTGATGATGCAAATGTAATTTCTTATCAGAATGAATACTTGTATGAAATGAATACTGATAGTGAAGTTATGGACACATGCATAACTTGAGATATAAACACCTTAAAGTTTATACAGTACAACATTGTCCAACCTTATCTTAAAAAAAATGCACAAACTAATACCTTTGCAAAGGCACAAGATAAACACATGAATCAATGTTCAACAAAGTCAAAGGGCTGCAAATGCTTTTTGGCAACAGCCTTGATGCAAAAAGTAGAAAATTGAGCCATTTTCTTCTTTGAAAATGGTGTGATATTTGGTTGCAAATTACAGCACTTTTATCACTTGAGATAAGTGTCCCTGTATGTCGAAACTGGTGAAAGTTGGTGCAGTGAAATATTTTTGCATGCAGGTGGGTCTGTCAACTAGTTATTTCTGGGAATGTGTTTATCTCACAAAAAAGAAAAAACGAGCCTTCGCATTATGCATATCAGAAGTGTTTGTGACATGTTGGGCGCATGCATTGATGATGAGTTTGGAAGATATTAAGAAGCGTGGGTAAAAGACGAACCAGTAAGCAGTAAATACTGTAAGATTGGCCCATTGAATTACAAGTAGAAGCAATATCTGCTGAGCGTAACAAGTTATTAACTTCAATACCTGTACTGGCCATTTGAAACTTAAAGTCTTAAAGAGAATTAACACTTTGAATTAAAGAAGACTGAAAAATCAAATATTAAGCATGTTGATTTTGAAAAACATTAGAATATGAGCACTTTTGTGGTAAGATCATGTAAGTTTTTTTTGAAATCAATAGAAACTCAACATTATGTATGACTGGCGAGCTCAGCCGGTCAAAGAACAGGGCTAACAGTGCCAAGGTCGTTGGACCAATATCCTTACTGGCCAATTGAAATCTAAAGTCTTTCAGACAAACAACACTTCAAACCAAGAAAAGGTTGGAAAATAAAATCAACAATACAAAGTAAACAAGGCTGAAAATCATGTTTACTAATGCCTCAACACCCTTTATATTCACATTTAAATCTGATGGAGAACCTGAGAAAGGAGGTAGAGATTAGGGTGATGACACAGAGTCTTTACAATTTAAAAAAAACCTGGAGCTTGTCAGCAAAGACACATTATGAGAAAACTGCTTGGAACATGTAAATAATTCATCACAAGACTGACTTGATTATGAGCTTAACAAAGATTTTCTCAGTCATTATTTATAAAGATTCCTGACAGGTTCATGTCTTACATCAATAACAAACTTTACAATTAAAAAAATCAATGCGCCACTGAGGTAACAAACATTTTGCAGCAGAAAAGACTAAAAACCACAGTATTTTGTTTCTCAGTCAAGCATTGTGTAATTTTTGGGATACATTGCAGTTATTTCAGAAAATTGTGCAGCTCTGTTTCCAAAGCGTTTAAAGTAAGCACTCTGCCTTATGTGTAAATATGGAAGAAGCATTTTCATTCTACTTTCTTTCTGTCTTCGCTTGCATTCATGCTTGTCACTGTGAATTTGAGCTTCATGTATGGTTTACACACGCGTGCATGTCACAGAATGTGTTCTCTGAACATGTGTGTGGGTGTATAAGAATATGCTGTTAACAAGCAGAGCACGAGCTGACAGAGAACATTATTCAAATCATGTTTTCTTTGTCTGACTGTTAAAAACTGACATTCAGCCCCAACATGAGCCACTGCTGTGAGAAGCGACACACAAACCCTGATTCAGAATCCTGCATGAAGGATTTGGACCTCTGTTTTCTGACTCCCAGAAGCTTTTGTGGGATTTGACTTTGGACTCTTCCGCAGTTTTGTTTTTGTCTTTCCTTTTCAAATATTTTCTTTGGGGTATTGCCAGATTCAAGAGACAGACAATGAAAATATTTTTACTTGGAGCTTCCTGTTGAGAAACGGCCTTCCTCTGTGTAGTCTCCTGCCTCTTCTGGGAGTGCGCTCAAGGGCTGTTTGTCGAGCATCTTTACCAACTCTGCGGCGCCCCGTCCCTCTGTTTTCACTCAATAGAGCCGCAAGGACAAATTGATCTGGACTGAAGAAAATGTTAAGCTGTATTTCATATCAGCTCTGAGGGGATTATTTGGTCTCTGTGTGATGCCTCCTCGCTGCCAGGTCACTTATTAGATAAGTGTTGTTATGATGTGAAAAACTCAACAGCAGCGTATATATTTCTTTGCATTTTTTCCTCAGCTAGAATAAGTTCTTTGCAGTTTCATCCATTCAGATATGATTTTGCCATCTGCTCCTTCATGCCAGCTCCTCCATGTCTGAGCCCAAGCTTTTGATGCCAAGATGGATGGGCAGATGGATAGATGGATTGAGGCTTTGTCTGCAGTAATGCGGGTACAACTCGGGTCCATTGTGACGGGGGAAAAAGCTTCAGCCGGAAGACAAAGCTCTCAATTTACTGGTCTGTCTATGTTCCATCCCACAGTTACATTATAGTTATGTGATATGGATCATGATTGAAATGGGCTTTCTCTGGATAGTGTCTGGGCTAAGCCTTAGAGATAATAGTTGCAGGGAGCGTACGCTGTCCGTCAGTCATCCCTAGTCCTCCGCATCGAATTCAGTCAGCTGAGAAAGTTCAAGAAGCTCCTTTATGGTTCGCAGATCCCTACTGGCTGCACCTGCCTTAGGAAAGCATTGACCTGCACAGTGTGTTTCTTCATCTTCATAATGATGTTTGCTCAATCCTGACCTGGAATCCACCAGAATGGGTGGGTTGATGTTCTGATGATGGTGGATGATCGCTGGACAGATAAAAGTTGATGGATGATAGTAAATGAAATGCTGCTGAAGCTGAACTTGGGCAGAAGACACTAAACAGTCAGGACGTTTGTGAGCTGAATGAATGATTCAACCATTCATGGTGATGTTTTGGGGGGGGGGGGGTTTGCATTATATAATTTTCCAATTCATGCACAGACAACATGCTTTTCTTTGAGGCTGATTCATAAACAATGTGGCAAGACCACACATGACCAGAAGACTTCTGTTCAATACCCGTGAAGAATGTTATCTGTTCTTATCTGTTCATAACTGCAATGCCGAGCCGAGGCGCTCGGTCAAGGTTGAAGGAACTCCCCCTCGTTCTGCACACACAGGGGAACAAGCCAAAACAAAAGATCCCGGTTATAAACAGACGCGATGGGGCTGAGTAAGAAACGGTTTTCTGTTTGCGCGTATCCTTTTGAATGAAAAGAACCATGGAAGAGGAAAGAGACCATGGATTTTCATCTCTGCTCAAGCATGAGCACAAATGATTGGTTTTTATTAGATTGGTAGAAATACTGTATGGAGGAAACTTAAAATAAACAAGGTTTTTTTTTAACTTGATGAAGAGAACATAATGTATCAGTGCCTTTATTCTGTTTTTTTATTGGTGATGCTTGTGGAAAAATCTCTAAGGATCTTAAAATATTTTCTTTTCTCCACTTTTTGCTACTTGGCTGCTCCTGCAGGTTTTGAGTTGTAGTTTATACCTGTTTTATGCTAAACAGAAATTAAAAACTAAATTTAAAAAAGAATAATGTCATCAGCTTAGAAAAACAAACATTTTGCAGTAACGATTTTGCAGATGTTGTGTTAAACTTTGCTTTCAGTGTGGAGCTAAATGGAATAACGGAAGCAAACAATCCCAGATTTTACAAAATGACACAGAGGGCTTGGACTGCAGCAAGACAAAATTCACATATGAAATTTATGTCGCAGGTTAGAAATTATGCATAATTTAAATTTTGGATTAAATTTTTATCTTCAGGTTAGTTTGTACTTTATCATCCTCTCCAATTACAAAACCATTATTTGTCAAACTGTTTTGGTTTAAATGAAAATTTTATTTTAATTCTTTGTCATATCAGAGAGGCAAGGAGATAAGAGAAAATTTGCCTGAATTTCTAACCTTACTGAACCCAAACATTGATCTATTAACTATTTTCTAACAGAATAATGTCAGTTTCCATGATATCCTAAACTTGATTTTGGGTTCTGAAGACTAGTCACTTATTTCAGAGTGATAATCAGGTTTGACCACAAACAAACACTCAGACTGTAAGGTAGTCATTGTGTTCATCAAACACAGGCAGCTGTTTTTATGTATTTATTTTTATTTTCTGTAGCACCAACCCAATGGTCAACGTCTTAATTGTTGGAGTCCAGGATGTGTGGGGTCTGCAGAGACGTTAGCTGCCCTTTCCTGACCCCAGACCAGTACAAGTCCTGGATGAAGGGAGTGTCAGCCATGATGATCCTCCCTGCACACCTGTCCTGTTTTGTGGCTGAATTAAACCAAGAAGTGATGATCAAACAAAGCACAAACTGGCAGATGACCAGTTTCCACAGGAAGTGACACATAGGAGTACAACCAATATGTGGGAAACAGAAGTCTGAATGGCTTGCAGTTTCCCAAGAAATTATTAAAGAAAATGAATAAATGTTATCACTGTAATTGTCTGCCTTCTGTTGCTGCTAATTAACCTGTGGTTTTGAAATTATAAACGTAACTAATTTCTGAAACCAATCTCATCATTTGAGCCATAAACATGTCATCATCCAATTGCATCATATTCATCCTGTGTGTGTTGACAGGCCAGACTGAACCCTGTCTGGTTTGTAATAAAAGGTCAATCCAAGAGCAGCGTCTGCCTGACATTGCACCAAACATGTTTAACTTGAGGACTTCTTGATTTATTGCCTTCTCGTCCTTAAATATCTTTTTCTGTGGCCACATTTCTGCCTGGAGGAAAAATCTCAACATTAACTCTGGGCTCTTGGGAGCTCTCCACCCGGCTCCACCCTTGGATTTCTTCTTCCGCTGTGTTGCTGTTCAACTCAAGTCTCACATTCTCTGAGAGTGCAGCTGTTTACACCCAATGTTTCCCTTCGTCTTTATCCCACTTCTGTTCCCTCCATTCACACAACTCTCTCAGTAGAGTCATTTCTCTCTAAATGGCTCAATTACTGCCTCAGCAACAGAACATAAATTAAAACGGAAAAATAAACAAATACAATAAAAGACTTGGCATCATCTTGAGATGATGTTGATGCTGATCTGTGAAATGTTGGAAATCCGATCTTATTTCACTCCTCTCCCTGCTTCTCCTCTGTGTCCCTGATTTTTGCTTTTCTGTTTTAAGAATTGATTTGTAAGTCGGCACATTTTCTCAACGCATTCTTCATTCTAAAAGTGTTTAATGTGTAGCACCTGTTTCTTGCACTCTTTCTATTTATCATATCCTTTTCTTTTCATAAAAAATGCAATTTGATGGATTTATGCCAAAAAACATTCACATTCATTTATTTAAAAGCTTGTTTCAAGTATTAAAAACATGTTAGCAGAATTTCTGACTCATGATGTTTTTAAAATTTCAAAGCGATATAGTTCATGTATTGGCAGTGTGCTATTATGATAATGAGTTAATATAATTTTATTGTTCACAATTTTTGCTGATCAAATATCGATTTGAGACAAGCATCTATTTGTACATCAGTATGAATGAAAAACCACTAACCCATGCAGTTTGAATCCACAAAAAATACAACATATATTATTGTGAATAAAGTCTTTAAATTTGTCAACAATATCAATGTCTCTGCATTTGGGTCAGAAATGTAGCAAACATATTTTGTTGATAAGAATCATTGAAAACTCTGTCGAATGAAAACCACAAAATTCAAACAGCATTGTGTTGGAATAAGACAAATATAAGAACCTTTTCTCTACAATGGTTTGTTGTTGCTGTGAGAAGATGAAGGAACCTAAAGATCTGCATGAAGGAGTGATGAGAAAGCAGCATGGAGAGGTGAGCTTAATCAATCAACATCAGCCGAATTTGGTTTTCTTGAGCAAGAAATTTTAGCACAAAAACTTTATTGTTGGCTGTAAAACCTGATTTCTGCAAAATAATGACCATTGAATGGTAAAAATGTTTTGGTTGGGTAGTCAAATTGTGTTGACCATAACTGATTTGCAAAAGGGATAAAAAAAAGAGTGAAATGGGCGAATACTCATAGGCACTAAATATTTGTTAGACTTCACAGTACAAGAAAATTGCATAAAATTTGAGATTATTTGTGACTGAAAATGATTTAAAAAACTTGGGGAGCGGAAGGTTATCATAATTTATGCATGAAAAAGTTACGTTTACAGATGAGGTGGTTAGTAACCGACAGATGATCTAACACATGAATGTTGAGACAGACTATTGCATATTAGGAGTTACTGTCTCTCAGTTTATGCTGCCACACCTGATAAATCTCTTACTGCTCAGCTCTGAATGTCCTCAGCCCTTTGGAGAGTGTTGCACTGATGACCTCTCTGGCTTATGGCTTGCAAGTTGCCTCCTCAGGCTGCTGCTTGCTACCAAAGAATGGAACAAGTGTGTGATGTGCAAAACGCAGTCAGCAATAGACTGGAGCCAATTATTGTCTTTGTTTCTCTGCCCCAGGGGCCCCAGTGGGCTCCTCTGGCCCCAGATCCGAAATGGGTGAACGGTGAGAGCGTGCATGTGGTGATGTGCGCGTCTTGGCCAATGAGGGGTTGTTGGTAGTGCACAGCGTAGCAAACATAACGCTGCTCTGGAAAAAGAAATAGAAAAAAGAAATAAAGTCAGTCACTCAACATTGCAGTTACCATAAAAATATCATGAAACGAGGATCTTGCTTCTCTCTTTAAGAGCAGTTTTGCTATCAGGTATTAAAGAGGCCAAAGCAACGAGCGCACAGTTGCTATAGAAATGAGCAATAAAGGAGTCTGGGAAAATGAGTATTGTGGGGAGGGGTACAAGCAAGGTTGCTCTCAGGGTCGTGTTTGCCCTAACCCCCATGGCCTTGTTACAATATATATGACCCATTTATGTCTCCATCCACTGTAGCGGCTGACCTTGCTGTTTACGAGGCTGCCGCCACAAAGAAGGCCATCATACAATTGGCTTGATTCATGTGACATGTCTGCTAAACAACAGGCTTGTTACCCTCAACACATCTACCTGGCTAGCTCGTACCAGCTGCTGTAAACGTGCTCAGTGAGATATATTAGCTCTGGGCTGGAAGCATTATTTTGACAGGTAGATTTAGTTACCTGTTCAGATCAATACTAGCTGCTACTGCAGCTAACCAACGCAGGGCTTAGTATGATGTGTTGGTGACATTTTCCAAAGTGACATAACAGATTTTGTGGATATGAAAGTGGCATTATGAAAGTTTCTAATATTTAAGACACATTAAATAGGTAAATAAATACAATAAAAGAGCGAGATTACAGGATATGCTTCTCAAAATAGATTAGATCTACTCTTGGGTTGTGAAAAAATAATTTCCTGCAACCAAGTAAGGAAGAGATCAAAGATAAGGAAGAATAAATACAGGAAGCACAAAGTTGAGTTTTGTTGTGGCTCATCATCTGAGTTCAGTGCCTGCTTCCTCAGCTCCTGCTGAGGCAACGAGGAAACTGTTTACCTCAACCCAGACCAAAGATAGACGCTCGCAATGTGACTAACAATTGTGAAGAAATGAGATTGAAAAAGCAACAAGTATCCTTGGATTTCAAACAGTGCATTGACACAGAGCAAATAATGGAGAAATATCTTATATAGGACTGTTTCAGAGTGCAAGATAGATTGATAGATAGATAGATAGATAGATAGATAGATAGATAGATAGATAGATAGATAGATAGATAGATAGATAGATAGATAGATAGATAGATAGATAGATAGATTTCCACAATACCATATTATTATTTCACAAATTTTAAAAGGATTATTTACTAGAATGGGAGGTGTTCCTAATATAGAAAGCCCTCATATTCATAGCAGAGTGCAGCGACACCCTGCAGCACCACTAATAATAATTACAGACTTCAAGAAGAAAAGATTTATAATGAGATTGTTTAATTAGACTGCATTAGTTCTGGGGTGCTACATAATAAACTGGCAACTGAACAAAAATCCAACCCCTTGAAGTTATGTTTTTAATCTAAGATTTTTATATTTGTCACATTTATCAAACATTGCAAAATCAGTTCAAACATACAAGCGCAGCTTTCACCAAACTGCTGCCAGATCCTGTTCGCTCTCTTTATTGAGATGAAAGAAATTTAAGAGAGAAATTAAGATGAAAACAGTTTGTTTGTATATTATAATGTTTGCACCCAAAAAAATTAAATGATATCATAAAAACCTGGTCATGATGCTCTTCCCTGCCTTTCAATGGCTGCCAAGCCAATCGTTTCTTCATACTACCGACTGAACTCGCAGTTTTCATGACTGCTCTGTTGCAGAACGGTCTGGTGCTTTCAGATCAATGCCTCTCCTTCACAATATGAGACATAAATATGGTTTTTTACATGTTTGTGAAAACAACTAGATAAAAATGCTGCCTAAAGCACTCCACACCAAAACAATGCCCTCAGAATAGTCATCAACGTTGCTGCACATGGTTCAACGTTCTTATTTTTCTTTGTTAATGTAAACAACATTTCAGCTTTTTGTGATGTGTGATAAAACACATTGTTGATAATGTACAGGTGAAAGTGGCACATATACTCTTGCTGGGTTTTTCTGAAGTCTAATAAACACCAATAAATATGCAGTAACTGTGTAAGAACCCTCTCTATTTACCGGTTTGGATTCAAGGACTTTTCTGTGGAATGTGCCTCCAAATTATTTGTAGAAAAATCACCTTGGATTTTTTTTTAAAAATAAAATGCAGATTAGAAGTATCTAGTCGCAATGCCTCTTGACATGGTTTATGCTGCCATTCACTAATTCAATCCAAGGACACCATTCAGTTTCCTTGGCTCTAATTGACTAAGCCCAGCAGAGGGAACATAAGGAAAGGCTGTAGATATTAGCTTCTACCATAGCACAAGATATAGACTCATATCAATGCATATCAGTGTATAGCTGGTGTTTGAACTATCAAAATACGCAGTTATGAGCATTTTTAGAAGGTTCTCAAATATTCAAAGATTCAGCTGTGCTTCATAAGTCCTGCAAAAATAACCTAGTAAAGTGATTGCAGATAGATAGATAGATAGATAGATAGATAGATAGATAGATAGATAGATAGATAGATAGATAGATAGATAGATAGATAGATAGATAGATAGATAGATAGATAGATAGATAGATAGATAGATAGATAGATAGATAGATAGATAGATTTTATCTTCACCAAGTATTTTTTTTTCCCATCAGAATTGAATTCTACTGTTTTAAGAAGAAAATGCAACCATACATCAAAGATTCATACTTGTAAGATTTTTCAGTTGATTCAACATAATTAACTCCCAGTTTACGCCCTCCTGACCTTGATCCCCCACTCCATCTTCCCAACATCTCCCCCTGAGGTCGCAGCACAGCAGGGGTCCCAGCTGCGTGGAAGCAAGCTTGAGTGCATCCTGCTGTTGCCATCACAACCCTTATGAGCCACAGGCATTTCTATAAGCGTGTATGTTGTGTTTACACTGAGAAAGAGCAATACAGTGACTAAAAGCCACTGAACAAATAGCAAGAGAGATGACGTCTCATTTGGAAATTCAAACATTCGGAGCTGAGAGCTGTTGGAGCTCTGGTGTCATTTATATGAATAATTCCTTTTATTTGATTATGCACTTTCAAAAGCTGGCCCGTTTGATCAATGCAGTGTCAGGCTGTTTGCAGGTGCTGCTGAGTCCTGTTAGATTTTAGGTGATGTTTTATTTAAAGAGTTTTGTCCTAAAGCAGTTTAAACAACTGGGGAAGCGAACATAAAAAGTTATTCATCAGCTTTTTTTGTCTAAATCAGAAAAAAATATGTTTTATAAAATTGTACAGCTGTCAACTGAAGTCACATTTCAAACTCTTTTGTAAATCAATTTAGAGTTTTAATTATTTATTTCTCAGTAATTTTCATTTCAAGAGTTGGGTATAAATATTCCCTGTGAAAACCATCAGAGCAGATTTGAGAGATGCAAGATTCTGACTTGACCGAATGTCACAGAATGTCATATCTGTAAAGTTTCTAACAATCATTTGCAGAAGATAGCTGGGATTGTTGTGTGTTCTGTATTTGCATATAAAAAGTTTGGAGTTGACTAATTTGTTTTAACAATAACTTACTTTCTACGTTAAATAAAAATTTAACTGCTTTGCAGAGATGAGTGCAATCAAAACAACTTAAAATGATTTTTTTTATTCTACAGAGCTGAGACACTTTCGCCTCTGTTGATGTCTGTCTTGCTGTATTTTTATCAACAAATTGAGACAAGAAGGGAAACAAGCCTCAATTATCAGATAATGAGCATGTTGATGATAAGTTACTTAGCAATCAGGGCATCCTAATAAGTATTTATTGGTAGCTAATAGGCTGTGGGCTCACCAATATGCAACCATTAGCAGGTAATTCATAATTAATTAGCTTCACACACTCGTCCAATTAGAAAAATACGAGACCATTAAGGAATAACAGATCGGTCGTTAGTGTCAAATATGCAAATACATGTTTACTCATTAGGGAGAAAAATCTATCTGAGTCAAAATTAGGGGATGTGGCTGGGAGTTTTTATCCAACTTGGCAGAATTAATAGAGGAGATGATTGCTATCAAACTAAAGAACAACTAACATAAAAAGAAGAAACATTTTAATGGAATAATTTGTTTTAAAGATTAAGAACCTGTCCTACATTAATATTTAAACAGTTTTGAATTCAGGTCAGAGTGGTTGTTTCTTACTTTCTTTAATCTGAGGATATTTAGGTTTGCAGGAAACCTTTTCCTTCAGCAGGAAGGTGCTGCACAGTTTGACACTAAAGTTTAAGCAAAACTTACTTATGGTTTCTCCTTCATTAAACATAAAATAAGACTAAAATACTCTGACTGGGACACAGATGAAAAGAGAAGGCAGAAACTGCTTCAATGAGAATGTGACAGAAGATGACAGGAAAGCCTGTCTGTGAGCTATATTTTACACAACTGCACAGTCTCATTTTACCTACATGGTAAATTTGCTCTTCCTGTACAGTATCTTACTTTCATTTTCTGTCTTTGTGTGAATATGGATGTTCACATTTACCTTCAGTTCCTGTTGTGACACCTGAATTTCCCCCTCTCTATTCTAATATGATCAGTGCATCACTGAGGAAGAATGTGGAAAGTCTGCGTAGGAAGTTACTGGGAAAATAATTAATACAGACATCTTGGTTGCAAACCAATACAGTCCTATCCTCAACTATCCTATACTTTACACAAAAAGCAAACGTTTGTTCCAATCATCATCAAACTTCTAGACGAGGAAGGAGGAAACTGGTTGAGTTTCTGCACAGAAAACCTTCATGCTCTCATCCTGCTGATGGATTGATTATTCATACTTAAATTAGCTTTTTCCACAACTACTGCTGTTGGAAAACACGCTCTTTTCTGGATTTTGCCATTTCAGATTTCAGAAGTGTCTTCACTGCAGGTGAACTGTGATGGAATTTGAAATTGCTGATTAATTAGTGCTTCAACTTGAATTCAAAACGTTTCTTCATGTTTCTTTACCATCCCCTTTTACTGTAGAATGTGCTTTAGTCAAAACACTTTGTTGTCACTTTCCATTAATATATGTTGTGTTCACACGAAACAGCTTGTCTTTTCTTATCTTGCATGATTTGTAGGAGACATTTTTCATCCAGTGTCTCAAATGTTGAAATAAATGTTTGTGTTTTGAAAGATGGAGTCATGGGGCATCAATGTCATTTCAAGAATTTGCAATCACAGTTTTAATGGAAAATCCATGTCTGACAAAAAGAAAGAGTTCTCTCAAAACGTGCCTGGAGGGCATCTTTTTCTCCGAGTAAAAACAAATTTTGCATTCAGAGATGAGGAGTGTTATCATGGGTTGAAAGCTAAGTCAGCTTGTCAGAACCTCTTCAGAATTCAGAAAACAACCCCTACTCAAGTATAAACCAGGTATTCAAGTAAAACAAGAACCACAACACAGTAAAAATGTCAGTATTTCATTTAAAAAACGACAAGGTCTCAAACCATTTATCTAACCAAGTGCAGTTTATGTTCAGCAGTAACAAAGTTGGCTTCAAAGGAAGGTCAGGGAAATGCTGTGTAAAAGAAGTGACTGCGAAGTTTTCTTCTCAAGGTGAAAGCTTTCGGTAGAGATGCTATTTTATGACATCAGTTTGTGTTTACAGAGATGAAAGGCAAAAGGACAAAGACTGACTTTCATGGCAGGCTGAGTACGAGATGTGAGAGGAGGATGATAGAAGTGGACTGTTTGACTCCACTGTGAACATAATTAATAAAAATGATGGCATAAAAGAGTATAAGCTAAGTTAAAGAAATAAAAGTAAAGATTGTGAGCAGTGATGTAACTAGAGAATAACTATGGAGCTGCTGTTTTCAAATGCTCATCATTGGTGTTGACTTTAAAATATTGAATCACTTTCCTTTAGGTTGCAATGACCGACATTAAAGGGGACATATAATGCAAAATTCCCATTTCACTCATTTTTGTACTTCAATTTGGGTCTTAACTGCTTCTAAGAACAGCATTAAAAACACCCAGCCAGTTTTTGGCAATAAGTTTATGTTTTTTGTTGTCTGGAAAATTAGTCATTTCAAAAACATCCCAAATGAAATATCACAAATCAGCTGACACGCCCCATCACCTAGCAAACCCAGTGATGCCGAGCAACCCAAGCAGATCTCCACTACACTTTGTCAACTGGTTTTCTGACAGTCTGCAATGTACAATGGCTGCTGGAAAAGACTAGTGTTTAGTTTTAGACTTACTATCCAGAAACCACTTGCTGCATTCTGGTGGTTGTTCGGAAGGCTCCACTTATGCTTTTCAAAGAGGTACAGTTGTGTAATTGCATATATTTAAGTTTGAGGATAAAAGTATGATTCTGACTCAATGTGGATAATTGCAGTTGTAGAGAATGCTATAATTACAAACTTGTGAATCTATTACTGATTTTTGTTTCAGTAAATTTGATCTGGTGTATTCTGGCAATGCCTCCAGAAACCAGTTCAAAGAAAGCTTAAATACCAAAACTGATTTGATATTCCTGCCAATGATGACTGTAACTATTCCTCAATATGTTACGTTAGATTTTTTTAATATCAGAGCTTTTCAGCAGCGTCTTCTAAAACAGCTAACAAAGAGATTGTCTGTATTTTAAAATAAGTTTCTTTTTAGATTTTTCCTCGCAATGTTTTGAACAAGAAATGAGGAGAACTGAAAGATAAAACAAAAGCTTTCCCTTTTAAACCGACGCAAATAAAAACAAAGAATTGCATTCTTTCATCAAATCAGTATGTAAATGGCGGCACTCTCAGGATATTATTCCTTGAGGACTCACAATAGCAACACAGTTGAGTTGCTGAGGGTTTGCTGTTTATTTCCCTTTTTCAATACTGCTGTCTTCATAAAGGCTCTGTCAAGCCAAATGAAAAAAAATAAAAGTGTCCTGCTGTTGGGTCACAGATAAAAAATATGTCTTTAATTAAGAAGGTTGTGTGGCCTTTGAGAGAAGTTATTCGGTTTGAGTCGTGGGAGCTTGTAAGTCCTGCCCCGTGCACAGAAGAGCATGCATGGTGGTTGGTCGTGCGTATTTATTATGAACTTGGGTGTATTCCTTGGAAGAAGCAAATGGAAGATGTGGAAAGAGGAATGCTGTAAATGTTCCTTGAAATATGGAGCCGCTAAAAGCAGAAGTTTCTCATGAGTAAAAATGTTGCTAACAGAAAGCAGAGCAGGAGACAAACAATACTTACAGAAGAGAAGAATGTTGGCTATAGGGCCGCAGTCAGATTTTCCTTTTGGAAATAAAATAGAATTATGTAAATACATTTTGCATACGGAAGTGATTTATTACGCAATAATTATTATTTTATTTTCCAGTGCAAGCTCTGGTTTGCACAGTAAATGCAGTGTGGGTCAAATTTTATGAATGATACTGTGATGTCCCATTCTCCTGAAGGCAGCACAGAGCTGCCCCACCAGAAACTGACACAATAGCAGAAACACTGGAGAGAAGAAGAGTTATAATTGATAAAGTTTGTACATGTTTTACCACACTGTCTTTTTGCAAATACTTTAAACATTAAACTGGCATTGTTGTATATCCTTTATCTGGTAATTTTGTTAAAGATATAACAGATAAAATGGACAAAAGAACAAGAATATTCTTTTCCTCTCTGATTGGCTGCTGTTAGGCCGACCGATTATAAGTTGGATTGTTTATTCACTGCATTTTTTGTAGATGCCTGTAAAAACAATTTCTATTCCCATGGCTTTTTTGTTCTGTGTGAAATTATTTTTTATAATAAATAGAATAAAAATCAAAACATCAACAATAGTGAAAGTAATATTAATAATACAATACTATTCAGTGCAAAGTAGCCAACAAATTCTTCCTAAAAATATAAAGTTTCACAGACTAGAGCACTTCTGACCTTTTCACAGAGGAAGTGGTGTTGATGTATTATGCTGAGGGCTTGTTTTCTAACTAATACAACGGTGGAAGTGGCATGTCACTTTCCCCTACCTCCACATGTCATTCTAACAGAGCCGCTGTCACCTCTTTCTCTGCCTCTACTTTTGAAGGCTCTGCTAAAAGACTGTGTTAATTCCATGTTGAGAAATTTCAATTTCTCACATGCAACCAAGAGCTTCTTCAATCTTTCAAAGAGCAGCTTTCAAGCTCAAACTTGTCTTTCTGTACCTTGCTCCACATTTAATTAAGCACAATGTTTCTTATCAGCATGCAGTAAACAGACAGCATGGAGAGGCCGCTGTTTCTGCAAATAGTGTGAAATAACATCGTCATAATATGGTTAAAAAAACAGTTTTAAGACATTTCAGTTTACTTCTTTGTGGCAAAGACAAACATGATTCAGACCTTGCTAAATGTACTGGCTCAGATTTCTAGTTTCCATTTTTGACCTGCTAATTACGTTTCTCAATAACCACCTAATTATTCACAAAGGTTGGAAAAATACATGAAAAGACTCAAAATCTGCAGGGGTTGCCTTCAGTCAAAATTATGAAAAAAGTAGTGTTCAATATTAGAAATAGTAAGTACAGTGAAGGATGTTCACATTGGAAAATGTCTTTAAATAAATGTACTACTGGAATGAAAGTCCCACTTTTTCACCTGCGTTGGAATCCTTTTAAACCTGCAGGTGCAAATCCGCGGCTCTGTTGGCCTTTCATCCTCTTTGTTGCCAGGGGACACATCAAACATCAAACTATGATGAATATGTCACTTTGTGTATGAGGCCGATTAACATTTAAGTAACAATTTGAACAAGGCTTCTTTAGAGAGTCAGAAATATATGAACCTGCATGAGCGTTACCTCTGGAACAGCTGCAGGTCTCTTTATTTATAGAGAAATATTTAAATATGTGAAGTAAAACAGAGCTGTTATGACACATTGAGGCAATACCACAATAACACTAATGGTTTTGCTTTTAATAATTTAATCTAAAGGTTTAATTTACAGCACCTTAATGTAAGAACCTTGTTTTTTGTTTCAATTTCAGAAATAATTGGAAGGAAATATTTCATTCGTCAATATGAACAGACACAAAGTGAGATGGAAAGACAGGGTAGGGATGATCTCATCAGGAATGATCTCATCCTCTTTGTGTATGTGGGTGATTCCTGGAGGGAGATGCTGGGAAGGTCAGCCACTGGAGGAGGGGAGTTACCCTCTCCTTTCTTTCCCACAGAAACTTTGCCCCACACATTCACACTCACACGCATGCACACACTCTGAGCTTTTGTGTTTGACTTTGATCAGGCACTGTTGCCAACATCAAAAAGTTCTCTGTCACCAGTAGCAATGCTGCACAGCGATGTTAAAGAAAAGGTAAATGTGTGCAGAAAACGCAGCAGGAAATATGGGGTTAGTCTACTGGCTGAAGCTAAATTATTCATATATTTTTGAAAGCAAAGACAAGAAAGATGAGAGAGCAAGAGATAAGTTTGCTCTTTACAGTTTTTATATGCACAGCCCCAGCCACAAAGACGGAGAAAACGTCTTGAAATTTTTTCCACACCAACCTTAACTGACACTGAGAATCAAAGAAAGATCTAGACTTTAACTTCATTCATTTAGTTGGGGGGAAAAGCACAGGAATAGTTCATCAGTCACAGGAACCTTCTTCTTGTGCCATCTCAGCATTCAAAAGTAAATCTTGTGGAAATCTTCAATAATTAGAGATTGTTACAACCTTTGCCTAAAATTTGGTAAAGAATAGTCGGTTATGTTCGAGTTTAAAATTTAGTTGTACAATAATTTAATCTGTTTTCATTCATGAAATGTTATTCAAACATTCAAACAAAATGAAAACATAATTAGGAGGAAAACAAGTTTTTTACGGGGGGTTCCAGGAATATGAGATTTTAAAATGTCGGTTTTCTCCTCTCCCTTCTTTCCCATTTTGAATAGTGGCCAAGAAAAATTAGCCAGTGTTACATAGATGGGGATGTAGACACTGTTTGGCTCTCTAGTTATCCAGTGAAGTAGTTTTGTTTTTGTATATGTGTAAGGCTTTCTATCTCTATTCTCTGATCACTCACATTCTCTGTTGCAGAAATATTTAAAAGGGAACAACATTTTGGTTGCCTGTTTGACAACCTGTTATGGTGTAGGACACAGGATTTGTAAGATAATCCACACAGTTGCAGTACAAAGGACAAAATAATGCACACAGTAATAATACAATCATATTTAATAATACACAATAAACATAAAAGAAAACAACGTTCTTTATGTTCTGAACAGTTAGATTTATATGACAGGGGCTGAAACCACAGAGCTGTCTTTGTCTAAGGCTTCACTTTGAAGTAAAGTGAGTTTTTTTTTCTTCCATCTTGTCTGTGCTGAATGCTGCGGAGGAAATCAAGGACGTTTCTCAGAACTTCATCTCTTTCCTTTGTAAGCAGCTGAAGCTGACTAATTTCAGTGGAGATAACTCTTTTCAAATGCTAACTCCTGCAAATTACAGTTAAATGCTGTGAAACCTTTCAGTCATTTCAATTAAATGAACTCAGATAGAAAAGTGAAGGTTACCAATATGTGATGTGTGTAACCTAAAGTGGTGCTGATGTTTGGAGAGATACCTGGAATCCCTGCACAGTTCCATAAATAACCACAGAGCCACTATTGAACTCCAAAAGTTGTTCAATAAGTGAAGGATCTAATTCTCATGTGTGAAACAAAAAGATGTGGAACAACAGAAGTGATTCCGACACATGGCAAGGTCAGAATGATAAGCACATATTCAGCAGTAATACGTCTATAATGACAATTATAGATACTCCAGTAAAGAGGTGAATGTAAAGAAACAGTTTTATTTTGCTCTGCAGTAATAAAGAAGTCGCCATCTTTGACATTTAAATCAAATGCGTGCATTGGAAATGCTTTAAGGAGATGCTATAAATGTTAATCTTGATTTTGTGAAAAGCATTTCTTTTTAAATGTGGCAATTTCTCCTACAAAACAGTGCGATGCAATCAAAACATGAACTGTGCTACAATTATGAGGTAAGTGTGTTTCAAGTTTATTCTTTGTACATTTTTACAAGAAATCCGTGTTCAAAGCGCTTTTGAACTAATAGGAGAATGTAGAGTTATTTAAAATTAGAATAAAATGAGTCAGATTAACGGTTCTAAAATCATAACCTCTAAAAAGCTATTAAACATATTTTTGTTAAGTTCTGGATTAAACATGCTGAAGTACTATTTATTATCTGAACTGTCGTCATTAATTAGCTGAAAGTCTTCATCATTAGCATAATATAGCGTAGTGTATATAATGAGTTTCATATAGTGAATTGTCTTACTGAACCAAATTAACTTTTCAAGAATATTTCCATTTGTTGAATATGAAGTTATTTAGCTCGGTTTAATTGCAATCTTTTGTTATGAGGTTTTGGTTCCTTTTTTGTTTTAATGAGTTACTCATTATTGGTTATTCTTATCTTGCTAATAGCAGTTCATTCCTTTATTTTAGTGTATTTTATTTTTTCATTTCAAACGGGAGTCAGTAGTATGTCAAGTATTATTGCACCAGCTTCTCAAGCTGAATTTTCTTTTGAGTATTAGAAATACTCTTCAAAAAAACTTAATGAATAGGGAAGTTTTCTGCAAAAAAAAAAAAGAAAATTGAAACTATGTTGCACAAAAGGAAATCTGGAAACGCTGCCAATCTGCTAATACCATGGTGGGAGTCCATTGTGTTAGAAATTTAGAGATTGTACATTAATGCACTTCCCAATGGGAAATGTGGGCGACCAGAAGCAAAACTGAAGCAGTGAAATCTCAAGTCTTTAAATTTGGTAATCTGTGATGCCCTCCTTATCTCTGTACTTGGACTACATGATACTGGAATATCTTGTGACAGCGATAATAATCGTTAATATTGTGGTGATCGTTGATCTGTGTGTCTTTTCTTATTTCCTCTCTTCCTCTTCTGTACTTCATACACTTTAACATTGAGGGCAACACCATTTGTGTCCAGTATGAGCATCTGCTGCCATGAGACTAAACTGACTAAAGATTACATCAGCAAGAAAAATACAAGTTGGTAAAACTTGGAATATGTTAGTCTCCAAACAGTCCTTTGTGTTGTGAGGATTGCTGCACACTGATATTGTGATGACGACATATTGTGCAGTCCTACCATGTTGTGCATTTTCCAAGGTAATCAGGTATTTATGTGCCCAGAAACCCATGTTTTCATGAATAGTATCTTGTGTGTTATGTTCCAGCTAGTCATCTGGCAAGGACGGGGTTTGCTCATGAGTAATGACTTTATTCTCAGGGATATAATAAAACTTTGACTCCACCACGGTGTGAGCACCAGAACTGCAGGAATGAGCATTTTTCTGACAAAATGCTAGAATATGACATAGTGGGAATGATTTCAGGTGAACTTAAAAGCAATGTTAAGGAACGTTGCAGGAACAGGGAGCTACCAGATTACAGTCTCAGGGCAAAGTTTAGTCAACCTGATTTGGAAGTCTGTGTTGAAACCTAAATGCTCCTTCAGGTGATAATTTCTTAACTGCAAAGTATGAAACATACTGGCTTTCGTTTCCCTTCCAGATAACAGCCTTGTGGGTCGAAAACGTTTGTTCAGAGGAGCCAGATTTCGTTTTAATAACTTCCAGTTCTTAAATCTAATAAAATTCAGTAAGGATTACCATGACCTGGAAGAATGAGAATTGATACGGATGAATGCTTGCAATGAATTTATGAAGTTTAAGCTAAATGTCTGGTTTTATCCATTTTTGCATTCTTGGTGACTCTGATAAGTTTCTTGGGACCGGAGGCTGCAAATGTAAAACAAGAATATTAAATAATGCACAGCGACCAGCACAGCACAACACATGAGTAAAAATGTTTGTATATCACTTTGAAAAATGTTGAGAATGTAAAAAATATGTTGGTGTCGAAAGCAACAACTGAATTTTTCAGCATGTTTGTTTGTGTTGTCTTATAAATATTAGAGTTTCAGATTTATCTGGCTGTTCCCAAAGTCCAAAAGCAACAAAATGGAAAAAAGATCCAGTAGGCAAAATACTACAGGGCATGTTAATGGAGTGAATTATTATTGTAAATCATTTTTGCACAAAATTAAAGGGGAAAATATTCAGAGACGAGTTTGGTAGTCAGGCAGCGAGTTTAAAACATAATCAACTGTATAATTATTCTCATATTTTTATTCCACTAAATAATTGCAGGAAACTAAAAGTAGCACATCTGGAGAAATGTTCATTTTGTCTTTAGATATGATGCATTTTTAACATTACCACTATCATGGTTGTTACAGATCAATACATCTGTTAACCAGAGAAAATATAACTGGCAGATAATTATTAGAATGATTTAAACAATCAAGTTATTGAATCTCTTTTATCTGTATGACATTTAATTATTGTCTGAGTTAAATTGTGTAAGATATAAATGACGTTTAAGGCCGGACACTTTAAAAGGATTCAATTTTACAGCAGAAACTCAGGCATATTGAATGCAGTAAATTGTATCTACATGCAGAAAGTTTCTTAAAAATTGTCTGTTTTTCAACAGCAGCTATAATGGATGAAATATCATCAGCGCCGACTGACCTGTGCAGAGATCAGAAGCAAAAAAATACAAATCCGTAATCAAGTTTTGGTATCTGGAAGTGACTGGAAATATTGTATCTCATAGATTTTGAGAATTTATGTGAGGAAAAGACGAAAATTATGCTACAATTAAAGTTTGAGTGCTGAAACATTTCAACCAAGAGAGACTGAATGCTGTAACTCAAATCACAGGATGCTTCAATAACAACAGCTTTAGTCGAAGAGTGTGCTCATGTTGTGAATGCAAACAAGATTATGGCACCTTTTTTATTTAATATATTTCCCCCCTCATTGTTTTCTTCTTTATTTGTAAAGGAGCAATGCAGGATACATTCACACATGAAACCTGCATAAACATCAAACTGAGGATCGTCAGTGAAGAGCAGAGAAAAGTTCCTCCCAGTGGAAAATAGCATTCCTCTTCATATCCTAACACTTGTCTCTTTGTTTTCGTCAAGCCTCAGGCTGTAGACAAACACATGCACAGCAGTGTGTGAGTGATCAGAATAGGGAATGAGGTCTGTGGCATTGCACACCTGACCTCCTTACAGCTGAGCCTTGTAACAATATCATGGTGCCCCATGCTGTTGTATCGTGTCAAATGACTGGAGTCTTCTACTGCTCCTCTGGGGATGTAGATGACTGATGTATTATTTCATTTTTCTGCAGGCTGAATGTGTTCGTTTTTGTTTTGATTAATGCTGTTGCTTCTGGCTAAAAGACCAAATATTCAACAGGAGCAATTCAATGTTTTGGCAACATATTGTTTAAAGGTTTGGAGAATGGCAAATATCCAAACATTAACTACAGAAGAAAAGGGAAAAAGGCAAATATGATGTTAGAGTTTTATTTATAGAGATAATTCATTTCATTTTGCAGTATTTAAAACAAACTGAGCCTAACAAATAACGTGCAATTTTTTCTGTATGCTGAAAAATAGTCTTAATAATATAATTTATATAACATTCAGCATATTGTCAAACATATTCCCTTTTCTGTCTTCAAACAAATGTAAACTTCAGAGATGTCATTTGCACCGACAACAGTTTCATCTCTTCCAGGAAGGCCTCCCAAAAACTTTAGGAGAGTCTTTACAGGAATTTCTTAACCATTCGTCCAGAAGTGTGTGTGCGAGGTCTAACGCTGATGTTGGGCAGATATATTAGATTGGGCCTTTTATCAGGTTCAGCATGGGATTCTGGGGAGCCCATCAAGTTATCTCATACCACACAACCATATCTTTATGAAATGTGCTTGTGAGAGTGTGAAATTGATCAAAATGTCTCCTTAATGCTAAAGATTCGGGACTGGAACTAGAGGCCTGAGCCCATCCTCCTGAGAAACAACACCATGCCATAGAGTGCTTTGCACCAAACTATAACCATGAGACCTCATAGTCAGGCAAGTGTTGCTCTCCTGGCAGCTGCCAAAACAAGACTCATCCATTGGACTACCAGACAGATACGCATGATTTGTAACTCGAAGATAACACATCTCCACGGCTCCAGAGATGTAAGGGTTGGATACAGCTGCATCATGTGAAGCTCTCTACAAAATGTTCTTGTGTCATTCTGGAGGTTTCCACGTAAAAAACAATCTGTAGTGCTTCGCTTTGCTTCATCCAGACAGCCTGGACTCTCAGCTATTGAGAAACAAAAACAGGAGCCCATGCAATGGTCAGGTAGTTCAGCTTCCCAAGCTACAGTTTATATTGCACTCTATGAAACAATCCACTAATAAGAGTCTCATTCCACAGAAAAATGATTGAATAGGTGAATCCACTGCATATGCTGTTGGATTTCACATTGACTTCAAAGTTTCTGGAGATTTCAGTAGAATTTTCTGACAAGTAAAACAATGTCAGAATCATGCTGGGAAGATGTACTGCCACTGCTACAGTTTGCTTGTTCACACTAACTAAACAGAAGCAGTGAAACATTGCATCGTGTGAGCTGTCAAAGAGACTGCCAGCCAAACAGAGTGGAGAGACTGACAAAGGCATTGCGTCTACAACAGCCATTCCTGACACTCCAGTTCTTGCTTCAACACATACATTCATTAAATGCAGTGAAAAACTGTTTTGAAGAGCATTTCTCCCTTTGCATTACCAAAACCATATTTCCAAAACGGTCATACATACCTGCAGTTCAAAGTCATTGTTTTTATTAAGTGAAGACATCCCAGCAACGTTGGTTACTCGGAATTTAATGAAGTGTTCAAAAGGATATTAAAATAATCTATTGCAAATCTAAACACACAAAGCTTTAAACCAGTTCTACTCTGGGATGTGCAAAGAAAAATGGACCAAAATGTAATTTTAGATGGGCAGAGCTGGGAAAAACCCGCAAAGGTTCAGCATCAAGTCCAGCTCTACAAATTACCGACTGAACACACATATAGTGTAACTACTATTTCTACATTTTTGTGTGAAACATTTGGGAAAATGCCTTTTTCTTCCATTTGATAGATTTTCTCCACTTTTTATTGGTCTATCATAAATTAAAAAAAATTTCCAGTTGTGCAAGGCAAGGTACAATTTAAATCAAATAAATGCAAAACAAGATCAAAGCGATCTTTCTTTTCTTGCTTGCTTGTCCTTCTACTCTTCAACTTATCATTTTACCATCAGCAAAAGTGAAACACAATCCTTTACATTTCTTAAAGCTACTGACTGAAGTGAGTTTAAATCTGACACAAAGTAGAACAAGTGGATAAATCTCTCCCTTTTCATCTAAAGCCCAGTGAAGAGAAGAATCCCCCCTGGCTCTCTCTGCAGCCTAAAGTCAAATATATGTTGGGTTAAAATCTCAGATGAAGAAAGCGTAAAGAGACCCTAATTTGAAGTGAAAAAGAGGGGGAGGGTATGTGGACTTCAAGGCTTTCTTAGCTTCCCCATCCACTTTTGTTGGCAGCTAACTGGAGTAATTGGGATGTGGATAAGACAGTGATCAAACGAAACCTTTGCACCTCCATCACTGTTAATGAAAGCTCAACAAGCAAATACAGAACTGCCAAGCCCTTTGTAGTCACACAAGTATATGTGTTTGACTGTGTCTGTGGAAGCACGCCTGTTTGTGAGCCTGTGTACTGTAAGTGTGGTTGCACACATCCACTGTGATTGCTGCGGTTATTTTTAAGGCAATTATTTTGTTTTTTGGCAGCGTCAGTCAATCCGGCATTATTCAGACTGACTCGGCCTGCATTCAGATAAGTCGTCTAACAGCTCAGATACAAAAAGTCAAGATTTCTCACTGTCTGTGTGTTTGCTCCGTTGGCTTATCGCTTTGGAGGCAATGTAACACCTCAGGGGGTTTGAATTCAATTATCAACAAAATTATAGAGAAAAACAAAATTCACAATGTGTTTATTTCACGGAAAAGTAATTATTCTAGACTCTGGGGGATTTAGATAAAGAACAATACTCTGTGCCTTCTAACATTGTTACTGTTCGGGTGTGTCAGTCTGCGTAAGACTCTTGAGAGATGAGGAGTAGATTTGGGAAGAGGGGATAAAAAAACTTTGTTGACAGTGGATTTTCTGAGCTCCAGTACGTGTCTGTCATGTATTAATAGTTTCTGCTGTTAAAACTCTTGACTGAAATACACAAAGCATGAAACAAATATGTAGTGTGAAGTTTTCCTGCACGTTTTTAACAGTGAAATGTCACGTTTTGCATTTCAGGTTTACATTTCAGACATTTCCACTTTTGGATGGGAGGATGGATAAAAGATACATACAATATCAATACCAAAAAAACCTTTTTCAAAAATATAATTGTGTACAACTCATCTTAAAAACAAACTTCAGTCAGAACAAAAATGTAAAAACTAAGAAACTGCTACAATCTTTTTTGCATCGTTGTGAGAACCTGTAAACTAATATTTTAGAGCGCAAAGTGATAAATTGTTTACTGTTAATGTTTTACATTCCAGTGTTTCTGTGGCTGTAGATTCATAAAGAGAAGTTAATTTGTCAGCAACTTTTGCAAACATTCACAACATTCTTCACAAAGAGATTATAAATATCAAAGGAGGACTTAATTAAAATGAGGATAAAAATGTGACAAGCTTTTCTGCAAGGTTTTTTAATGTGTCATTCTTGTAATCCTGCAATAAATGTAAATTTACTACTAGACTTGAGCAGCTGTGTCCATCGAAATTCTCAACAATAATAACCGTCCTTTCAAAGAATGACAGACAAAAGAAGCATTTCTAAAATGAAAAATCTTTATCATCAGATTCTAATGAGTGTTGACAGAACATGAAACTGAGCAACTGAGAAACAGTGTCATGTGCTGAATCACTGCTTTATTCTAAATGGCATTAACAGGGAAACCAGGTGAAAAGTAATACCCCATAGCAGGACAACAGGCATAATCTAACAATAAATTACTGCTTAGTTGGTACCTGTAGAAGTCTTAATATTTAGTTTCTTTGAACAGCCTTCTTGATCTGACAGCTTAGCTTTTACACAAACTAAATGAAATCACCTCTGAGAACCTCTTGTTTCATACACTGCAGCTTCTCAATTCCAATTGTTGACCTGCGTCTCTCCACAATGCAAGTCTGCCAGCACTCCCACAGGGAGGCTAACGGCAGTAATAACCAGTGTGATGTCTCTGCTGTCACTCAGTGTTTGTTCAAGTGTGTCTGAGTTTCTTTCTCTGTGTATTACTTCATATGTTTGTCTCAGCATGTTTGATGTTTCACTTAAGTGACAAAGAGAAACGCTTCTGTCACATACAGCCGGGGCATTAACTCTTTCCTGCCACACTGTGCAGCCATCTGTTTCTCAAACTAACCCCCAGTGGCAACATGTGTCACAAACTGTCGCTGACACTGCAATGAAAGCTTTCAGAAACTCATGCTATGGACAATACTTGGTAGATTCCTGTAAATGTTACAAACAGGAAATTGTTGATAGGTTAGTTTGCATTTGGTAAGCAGACACTAATGCAGCTGGAGCATTTTGGCACACTGTAAAGGCATTTAAATTCAGTTCAATTTAATTTCATTTATGTAGAACCATCTCATAGGCACCAGCACCTCCCAACCCCAACCGGGACAAGGATGTAAGAAAATGGATGGATGGATATAGAACCAATTGACAACAAATTTCTTCTCAAGCCAAACAGGTCTGAACTAAATATTACATACGAATACATTCAATCCAATTATATTAGCCTCAAATATAGTTGATCATAAAATCCTGATGGATAAAAAGTTAACTAAGAAAGCTAAATTAAACAGCTAGATGGGAGGAGGAGGACATGAGGCTGGACCTGGAGTACATTTAATTTAAAAAACACAGCTAGATATTGGCAGGTCCATCAGTGCTTCTTTCCTTGAAAGAGAAACTGGAAAGTGCAGAAGGTCAGAGGCAGTTGTGCTTTTTTGGGTAAGAAAAACAACAACACACATTGTTAATGACAGCCTTAGCTTATTTTGGTATTTTATTGCGTTTTGTGGCTCAGCATTGGCAATATTCTCGTACTTGCAGGAGTTTTTTTTTTTTTTTACTCTCCATATCCCTACAAATCCTGAAAATTCACATTCCACCTGTCCTTTTCACTCAGGCTCCAGATGATCTTTCTTCCTGCATCAGCTACAGAAATCTCATCAGCAATCAGAAAACTGCAGCTCAATCTTTTCAGGCAAAATTTAATTCATCCAATATGCAGGTCTGTTTGGGTCGTGTCATCAATTTTCCACATGCGCTGCAGTTATTCAGACTCTGTCACTGTTGAAATTAAAATGTGAGTCTATGAAAATAACATGGTTTTTTATTAATTTAATCTAAAATTTAATAAATAAAATACATAAATTGTGGGGTTTTTTATCCACTTTGATATAAAAAAAATTAAATCCACGCACAGTAAATACCATCTGAAATAAATTACGACATTGGCCTGTCATGTTTGTCCAAGTCATAACAGAGCGCCATCGCAAATAGATTGATATTTATCTTGGTTTATAAAAAGAATATTCAGAAAATATCTAATTGCAAACACGATTCAAAAATGTTGTATTCTGAAATTCCACATCCTGATCTCAACAACAATGAGTGTTGTTTTTACTGCAATAGTAAATAAAGCAATTATTTTGTGCATCTTTTGAGTTTGTCAACTGGTTCGTTGCACAAAAGGAAACAAAATCCAACACATACTTTTGTGTCTGCAGCAGCAAAAGTTCTGCAATAAAACTCTCTGGTCTCAACTACAAACACAGACGACTCTGACCTGTTATGCCTGCAATGGTTCAAAAAGTGAGGCTTCTTTTTCCGGTTCCTCCACCAGCCCAGCTTCGGCCTGCAGGCTCTGAGAGAGATGCTATGTTCACTCCATCACACGCTGACAGAACATTTCCATCAGGACTGATGGCATTGCGGGGCAGATGCCAAATTTCATCCGTATTCAATCATGAGCATTTATAGCATGAGTTGTCTGACTGAAGTCAGGCAAATCAGAAGCAACCATTTATTAATGGTTTTCAGTTTTATCCAATTCTGGAGTTATTGTCTTACTCCATAAGAACAAACAAGTATAGAGACACCACAACGCATTTATGATGTAATATTTGAGAAAGAACTTTAAGATGGATGGAGAACTAAAGGAGTCAGTGTGTGGTGTACATAATTTGTGCATGTGCGTGTGTATGCGTGTATGCGTGCGTGCGTGTGTGTGTGTGTGTGTGTGTGTGAAAGAGAGAGGACTGCCTCCTGGGAGTTTCCCCTCACTCAGCAGTAATGAGCAGTGCAGGCAACATTTTGCTTATAGGCCTATAAACAACGCACTTATTAAGATGGAAGTCGCCTCGGGCAACCAAGGCTAATTCGGATATATATGCAAGGATTGAGTGCTGTCGGAGGATGGTGGGTGTGTGTGCGTGTGTGCGTGTGTGCGAGTGTGCGAGTGTGTGAGTGTGAAAAGCAGGAGGCTGGATCCAAGTCAATCAGGTTGTACGCAGTTAAAAAACGATGACAGACAGAGCCGTCTGCACTCATATTTGGAGTGATGTGTACAGGCAGAGTAAGAGATAATGACACGGTGGATGTTTGTAGAGGTAAAGGGGCAACAGAAAGTGAGTTCTGCAGAATAACAGCGACAGAAGGAAAGCCACCAAACAAGAGAGACTGACAGAGTCAGACATAACGGGTATGTCAAGGAAGAAGGGACGCATGCAAACAGAAAGACTTGGAAACTGAAACAGAAAAAGAAAGTGGCAAAGCAGTCACAGATGGAGATTAAAATAGAGAGCCGGTGAGTCAGACGTGGAAAGAGGGGCAGAAGGAAAGAGTGAGTCACAGAGATAAAGGAAAGTTGGAGAGAAAAAGTGAAACATACAGAGGGTTTAAACTGAGAGAAAGCAGAAACATAAGGATAGAAAAGCTAAAGAAAAGCGGCAAACTGTTAGCGTTAGAGGGGACCTGAAGTGGAAGGTGAGGAGGGCAGAGATGAAAAGAGAATAAAAATCACTTTTTATGGTAAGAATGTTAGATTGAACACCAGAAACAGGTTTTTTTATTTCCAAATCTTCCTTTTACAAATATCTGAGCTGTTCAACAGATGATGCTGTCTAGCCTTCAAACATTCTTTATCTCTTTACAATTTTGCTAAAAAGAAGCTTGTTCAAGTTTTTTTTTTTTTTTTTTTTACAAGTTTGAATGTGTAGCACCTGAAATATTATATCCTATCAAATATTGCCATGAAATTGGAATCAGGCATAATTTAACATATTGTGCAGCTCAACTCTGACCTGCGACTTGTTGATGTTCTGCTGTTTTCGCTCTGCACACAAAGGTGTTTTTGTCACTCTTGCACTGGATAGCAATTAGGAGAAATAGATGATGCCATTTGTTTTCCAAACACCCTCTTGGAAATTTTTCCATTCTGGAAATGTTTCTCTTCTGCTGGCTCCGACTTTACTGTAGGTCTTAAATGTCTGGTTAATCTTCTAATGTGCTGGCCAGACTGTTTTTATTTTTTATTTTTTGTCACCTTGAGAAAATGAACATCTCCTGGCTCTCCAGGGGATACAGGCTTTTTAACTGAATAGCTTTTGGATACACTGACATTTGCATATTTTAAACCATGTATATTAGTGCCGACAATAAACATTTCTAATGAAGCCAGTTTGGGGTAAAAGTAAAGAGCTTAAAACTGTGGTTTTCAAATATTTACAAAAGTAGCAAATCACTAAGCAGAGAGAAAGAGATTTTAAAAAGTGCCACACCAATTTCATTTAAACTTTTCTCTTAAAAAGAAGTCATAAATTGAAAGATCAAAAGGTTTTTCACTCACCTCAGCCTGGATTGCTGATAAAACCCAATGATTTCTGGAGTAAATCACCTGCACCTTTCACCATTTGTAGCTTATCAAATCTTTCACATATGCATGGCACTGTGTAAAACTTTTTTGTGAATGTGTCACTATATGAAAATTCAGGCTAAACTGTTCTTAACTTGTGTTATTCTGAACTGGAAAGCATTTCATTTGGTTGGATGTCACTCAGATCCAAGTTCTGACTTCAGAGGAAAATGATGACAGGGAAAGTAGTCACCACTGCTTGTTGTCCTTTCACTCCCATCTGCTTTAGTTTATATTGGGAGTTCCTGAAAATGACTCTGCTGCACTTCTGTGAAGAAAGAAAGATAAATGTGATTGAACAAATAACCTTTCTGGCTGATACCTCACCATTATAATCTGAAACTGATAGCATTGATATATTTCTGAGTTTGAGAACCATCGCTGTATTCTGACTTAGAGGTCTGTGCAATGATTTGAGCATGAAAACTCAGGAAAGGTTAAAGAATATTTATTTATGAAGGAATGTGCAAGGCGATCAGCAGATTCTTCTCTGGAACAGCTTCCTAGCCAAACTCTGCAGGAAATACAAATGCATAAAAAATGCAGCAGAAGGAAATGTTGAAAATGAAGGTGAGGCTTGAACTACACTGACTTTTATTTAAATGAGTTCATATTAATGAGCTTACAATATTTTAGTAAAAGTGCTGCATTTTGGAAAATGCTAATTTTCATAATGAAATGACATTAGACTTACATCGCGCTTTTAGTAGGACACTCAGACACTTGACACAAAATCAGTCATTTCCATTCACGCAACATTTACATGCTGATGATGACAAGCTGTGGCTGTAGTTCCTCATTGCGTGATTGAGATGGATTCTGGGAGTCGCTACTACAGAGACTTAAAATCCAGCATCTGATGCTTAAAAAGAAAACGGGAACTTTCTGAGAACCAGGAGAAGCACAAGTTGTCATTTTACCAGGAACTCTCACCTGCAGGACTGTATAGTGAAGAAAACCTTATGAAGACAGTGAGGCATTAGGATGCCACAACAGGTTGTCCCTCCAAACAACAGGTAGGTGTCCTCCCACACTTCAGGCTGCTTTTCAGAACTAACCATCGCAGAGACAGAGGTTTGTACATGTTCAATTCAGAGATTTTAGTCAGAAACAAGTCAGTCAGTTAGGAGAGACTGACTTGGTTGGACAATAATCAAAATCTTGAGACATAAATGGGTTTCAGAGTCTGAATAAAAGTTGCTCACAGTACAAAGAGGAATAAAGAAAGAGGCGGTTGTCAGGGAAACATCATGGATGTGACCTGCTCAAAGACTGACAGAAATGACAACAAACAATCCCACACAGTGTTAAAGCAGAGAAACAGTTAATATGAGCTGCAGCACAGGTGAGAACAACGATCTAATCAGCAGGTAAGGAAGAGGCTGTGAGCAGAAAGACCATGAATCATATCAGGAAACACAGTTAGCAGGAAAATCATGACATTCTGTTTATTAAGTGGGATTTTCCTGCATGTCTTTCCAGTGGAGTCTCCGTCTTGTGCTCAGGTATGTCTCTACGCCGATGATGTAACGCTGATCTACTAGCTGACATCAAAGGACGTCTGAGTTCAGATAAAAAGCCTGCAGGGATGTGTGTTCAACCAGTCAAATATCTAATTAAGAGGAGTATAAAAGAAGATCAAAACTCAAAAATAAATACATGTGTGTTAAAGAAGTGGACATTAATAAATAATACAACCAAGATCAAAGCTAGCACAAATGAGTATGTATTTAAAAAGTCTGCAGATCCTCCTCAGACCCCATTAGGTTTTGATTTTTGCTTTTTCCCCTCCATCAAGGCAGAGCTCAAGTGGAGTTTATGGTGTCAAGTGTGCATATCTGTGTATGTCAAATAGGTGAAATGAAATTTCTCTTCTTAAGCACTGAAATGTCACAAGAGATTATTTTTTGTCTGCTGCCTGAGATAGTGAAGCAGTTCTCTGCTGACTTTTGATCATTCAAGGCAATGAAAAGACAGTAGTGTAAAGTGTGTGAGAGAGAGAGAGAGAGAGGGAAAAAGAGAGAGCAAGAGAGAGTGAAGGAAGAGAGAGGTGATTGCCAGATGTTTTAACAAGATCATTTAACTTTATTAAAAAATCTGTTTTACATTTCTTTTTTCTGCAAGTTTTTTGTTGCACTGCCACATACGTTTTCCTCCAGATGTTCTGCCAGCAGATGATAGCATTTCTGTCAGTGCTCAGAAATATGAAAGTGTTTGTTAACGTTGCTTCTCTCCTTCTTTTTCTTTCATAGCTGTACGTGTCTTCACACAAACAAATGCAAGCTGATAAACAGGCTCATAAGCGTGTGCTTGTGTAAACAACTGTGCACACATCAACACAAACGCTCTGCTGCAGTTTGCACATTCATGCTTACTTGCATAAACAGAATTTAATATGCAAATACATGCATGCATGCAAATGTACAAGCGGTCACCCCCTTGTTCTGTGACACAGGCGACACACACTTTGCACATTTGTACGAGGCAGCAGCAATGAAAATGCACGGGCAAACATATGCAGAAAGTAGACCAACTCATGCACATGCTGCTGCTGCCATATGCGCTCCTTCGATCCCCCTTTTTACTCTCCATCACACACACACACACACACACACACACACACACACCCCCCCACACACACACACACACACACGGAGAGTGAGAAGATAGGCATTTATGTGTGAAGTCACCAAGCTTGTTTCCATGGAAACCTGAGAGGCAAGATGCTAATGAAAGACTGTGATTGTGTAACTATGGGAAACATTTACCTGTACACCTGTGTTTGCTAAAACATGCCGCTTAAATCCATGAGAATGTTCTAAAGTTCACCGGCTCATTCGGGTTTAATAAACAAGAAATGCTTTTTATTAGAGGTGACGGTTCTGTGTTCATCAGCAGCAGCAGCAGTTGATCTTAATTTTGCAACAATTAAACACCTAGATCTTATTTAAGCTTTCACAAATAAGCAAAAAATAAATTAACCTCAAAATGCCTTCTGTTTTCAGTTGCCTAATGGATTCATATTTTGTCACTTGTGTACCACTGAAGTGGAGAGAAAATAATGCATGTTTTAAATTTTTATAAACTCTTGACTGTTTTACCTCTAAATAAAAGTCATATTTCACATCACTCTCATTGCCATGATATTAGTGTTTTATTTCCTCGCTGGTAGGGGACATTTGCCCGAGACTCAAGTATCTTGGAGTCTTAAAGAGTTTTATTATTTTGTAACGAGTTTCCATTTCCCCGCTGAGAAAAAGGCTCTTCACCACCACTATGCTTCATCTGTGTTTTCAGGATGGTGTATATATTTATATATATTCCAAAAAGTTAAGTCATTGATCTCATCTCTTTTCCCTTTTGCATTCTTCCATAAAGGCCTGATTTATGGAGTCCAGAACTAAAACATTTACTTTTTCTGCCAAAAATAGGAATAGCTGCACTTCTTTGGGCATTGGCCTCTTGGAGGATTCTCTGGTTGTTTCTTTCTTAGCTGAGCCTGCCGGTTCAGGGGGAACATCATGTCTTGCTACGTTCACAGCAGTTCCATATGCTTCCTATTTTCAAATTATGGACTTGATGGCGGTTTCTTACAACCTGACTCTGCTTTAATCATCACATCTTTCTCTGCGGTGTTCATTGGTCTTTGTGCTTCTGTTTTATTCTCTAGCAAATCCCTGAGGACATCACAGACCAGCTGTAAATTACAGACCCAGAATCTACTAACTACTGAGGCAAGTTCTGAAAAACAGTGGCAGCTCTCTGAATGTCAGATTAAAAGTATCTAAACAATTATTTACTACTTTTTGTTGATTTGTTACATCCCAAATAAATATGCTGAAACTTCCAACTTCAAATTTTTGAGTGTTGAAATTTGTAAAAAATATTTTTAATATGACCCTGTGATTAGAGATGTCTAGGTATTTCTAACTCTTGTATTGATTTTAACTCAAAATGTGTTTCTTAGTTTTAAAATCCAGGGAGACTTTAGGAATAACTCCTCGTTCCAGTTTGGTTCATCTCCCGATCACTAGCACTTCTCGCCAGACAAACCTGGTTCTCAATGCAACAAATTCTTGAAAATGGACAATTTTCTTGTGTGGGTTGCAGCACTTGAATAAGTCTCTCAGAGAAGCTGTGAAATAGTTTTCTCTATTTCTCCAGGTGAGTGAGCATTGGGGGAGATAAGCCTGTCACAGTTTCCCTGCAGACTGAAGCGCAGGGAGCACATCTCAAACAGCAGGACAACTGGCCAGCAGCGATAGCCAGCCAACATCACCGTGAGAGGACTGAGGAGCCGCTGGTGTGTGTGTTTGGGGGGGGGGGTGCATCAAAAACTGGGCTTGCTTTCAGAGGATCTAAGCCACTCAGCAGCAGTATCTGTGACAGAGCCGGCCTAATTGTTTTTGCTTCCAAACAAGATTCACTTTGTTTTCAAAGCAGAGAAGAAAATGGATGATTGATGGAAGTGAGCCGTGGGTGATGATGCTTTTGAGGTTTTACTGGAGGGTGGAAGGTTGAAAAATTGCATTAAAAGCCATTTGTATTCACAATCTAAGGACTTGCAACGGCAACATTATAGCAGACAAAACCAATATGCTAGGCTGCATTATTCTGGTGTTTTATTAAGTTTGGTTGTCAGAACAAAGTTTCTTCCTCCCTGTACGGATTTCTTCTCTTATACTTTGATGCTTTTAGATGATGAAATAACTTTTAATATTAAAACATGAGTAAATGCAAAATGTAGTTTTCAAATAATTTCATTTATCAGAAGAGAAAAGCAATCAACCAACTAACCTTGTGTAAAAAAGAAAAATTAATAAAAAAAGGTATTTGCCCCTTAACCTCATATGGATGGTCCATCTTTGGTGGCAAAAATTGCCATCATTTGACTGTAAAAACTAACATGCATCTGGAGAGGAAATCTGGTCCACTTTATACATCAATATGCTGTAAACATTTTTATTGATGTGTCTTCAAAACATTAAAGAAACGTATTTACATGGTGAAGCCGTGTTGGAGCAGCACTAAGGCTGTCTTGCTAAAACTGGTGTTTGGGGGGAAATAACAGATCAGAGAAACGACAGAATCACTGGGAAGTGAATTAATGATATATGTTACAATGATAAGTAGAACATGTGACACGAATGTGATGCAATGTATTATTTTCCTGCGTTTTAAAACTGCTTATTCAGGATTAAATGCAGGAGTTGAGAATCTGTGTTGGATAAGCACACTAACTTAAAATCGTTTTTTATTATTTTAGTTTTTATAACAGTTCCCGCTCTTGCCCAAGTACTTAAATCCACTTTTACTGTAAAGCCATTAGGGGGATTCTGTATTCGCATTAAACGGGGATATAAATCTCTATCACAGAGAAAAACTCACCCGTCCTTCTTTCTTACAGACACCCACACACATTTTTTCCATTTACTCCCACATCATGCTCACAGTGCCGTTGGGTCTAATAAACATTCTCCGGGTTAATTATGCGTGCTGCCCGTTACATGACCATCTAGGTCAGAACTGACATGTGTAATTTTTCCAGCACTTATGAATTGAAGCCAACAGCTCACCAGAGGCTTGTGGGAAGCAGGTGACTGCTGGACACCAGCCACCCCAGAAGACTACAGGAGGCTTGTTCACATTTTGAAGTGGTCTGAAAAAAAAGAGAGATGTTCAATCATTAAATCATAAGGGAAATTTCTCAAAGTCATCTTCTGGAATGCAATTAAGCAAACTCTGGGGTGTCTTATAGTTTTAAAAGATCTGTGCTTTTATTGAATAAAAGGGACATATTTAAAGTTTAAGCATATCCCAGCTGTGACAGGGATATGCTTAATCCAGATATTAATTTCACCATGACCTTGTATAGTCAAGTACGCAAACAGTAACCTTCTACCCAGTTATTAAAAAAACGAGTTCTGAATTGAGTAAACTTGGAAAAGGTCAGATATGTGAGCATAAATGCTTACATGAAATTGTCTTTGCTTCAGAAAATTTGCAGCAGAATTTCATGGAGCTGGTTCACATCACTGCCCAAGCTGCAAGCAGTTCGGGCTAATGCTAATGTTTTGGTTTGTGGCATATCAAATACTTCACATCAATAACTTTGAAAGCAGGTTGTAAAGCTTTTATAGTAACTAAATAAAGTTCTGCCATGTTTTATTGTTATTTTAAGGAGCCATATAAGTTTTGAGGCTGTCAAAAAAACTTTTTTTTCATCTGCAATTTTTTCTTGATGACACAGAAGAGGATTGGAGCCACTGAATCAAAAAAATAAAATAATTTTTAACCAGAATTCTGAAATTGTGACTTTAATTCTCAGATTAAAAGCTGAATATTTTTTTTCAGTGGCCCTGATTCTCTTCCATATGATGAAGATTATCCTCTGGATCATATTGACATGGCTCAAAGTACATTCATAGAAATGAACAAGTTAACCAGAACAGAGCAGAAGTTGTAGATTTAGGTGATTTTATAATTAAATAAAGCTGCAGGCCAAAAGTTTGTATTTTACATTCAATTTACACACAATATTATACTTTCATTGGTAAACCTGCCAGCAAAAACTGTGTTTATACAAGAAGTTTTATGTCACAACAGTTTTACTTTTGCTCAGGCTTTTCTTTCAAGATATTCTCTTCTGGTTTGGTAATAAGTGCATGGCATATGAACAATATCCAAAACTGTCAATATGACCAAATATATAATTTTTGTTTGGTTAGCATTTACTCAGCAACGGTTTGGCATTGACAGAAATACAAACTTTGACAGCTTAACAAACTTAAATTAACCCACAAGCATGAATTTATCCTAGACTTACACACTCAGACACGAGCACAAACTCTGTAGATTACCGCCTGAAAAAAAATTCTCCTCTTACTTTTCATGAGTTGCTATTGCAGCAGCTCTCCAGGAATATGTTCATTTATTAAACAGCTTCCGCACCATGTTTTCTGATGCCTTTTATAATCTCGGGACACATGCAGATCTCCAAAGAACAAAATTAGGTGACTTCTCTCTGTGCTCCTCCAGTTGAGGACTCTTTTCTTTAACGTTGAGAGTTGCAGAACAGAAAAAGTTAAGTATATGAAAGTGGGTTGTGCGATTTTGCACCTTCAAAGTGGTGAGGTTTCAGGGAAGGATAAAACAAACTCTTGAGAATACAGAGATGCAACAGGATGAGACGCTTTACCCATGCGTCACGTTCAACAATCCAGCAACAAAGGCCGAAATGGGACAGAGTGGAGGAAGTTTTGTCTCACGAAAAAACTGGCAGAGAAAGTGAAAAAGAGAAGAAAATGATGTTGCGTGTGCATGCGGTCCTGACGTTGAGGTTTTTGACTTTAGAAACCATTTTTGATCGATGGAAACCAGAACCTTTTCCAAAGAGGTGCACTGTGGCAGAATTACTGCATATAGCCTATGACAGCGATAACAACTTGGCGCATATTGGGATTATACTGCTGTGTGAAGTCTTTGCGCCCAGCCTATTAAATATGCATGAATGTTTGAAATGAATTTTGGAAGATTTTCACCCCCCTTATTCACAACCCCCATTTCCTTTTATTGTCAGACTATATAATCATATTCCTGTCTATTAAAATTCAAATGCATAATTTAAACATATGACAACAACAGACCGAGAAAGCGAAGGTTTGTGTTCAGCAGCTGGCAGCAAGGTTGCTTTTGATGAGCGCCGTGTGCTAAATTGACATTGTTGTGGTGGAAGAAAAGAAGTGAAACAAAACATTAAAAGAAAAAGAAGAAAAAAAAAACAACAATCCACCCCAAAAAAATGTCACCCTGGTGAAATCCGATGGCACCACTTCAAAAGTGTGACACAGAAACATATTGGCGCCTATGAAATATTCAGCAAGGTTACAGCGAGGCTGCAGCAGGTGGAAGCACTCTGCTGTTCAGGCTCCGCTTGTTTTACACGGTTTCATTTAGACCCGATGACTTTATCAGCACAGCTGCTCACAACCAATTCCACCCAGCGTGCAAAAGTTTCAAACCACCCGTAATGTCGTCAGTATTTGTCATGAAGCAGCCAGACTTTCTGCTAATCTCTCAAAGTGGTTTTGATCAATAGTTCTCCAGGCTTCCTGAAGGTCTTTCAAAGTTTTGAAGTATTTTAAATCCATGTTTTTTCTTGTTTTTTTTTATTCTTTTATATTGCATAACTTTTTTGCCATGTATTTCATTTTGTTAATCTGCTCTGTCCTTGTCTTTTCTGCCTCTTTACAATTGCTCCAGGCAGTCTAATTTACTCTATTTTAAAAATATGATTTAGTTTTTGAGCATAAACTATAGAAAATTATGAAAATCATCCAAAAACACCCAGAACCAGGAATAGAACACAAGAATATTCGATAGAAGTTGTATAATAAGAAGATAATGACGTATTTGACCATTGCTACAACGCCAGAAGGCTAACTATGATTTCAGAAGCCAAGTATTCCCTACCTGTTTGTTGGGGTCGTTGGTAACCACAGCAGCAGGTGCAGAAAGGAAAGACACTCATGTACAGGTGTAGATGGAAATACGCACAAACAAACATGGGGAAAGATCCAGTGCTGGACGCTCTCACACCGAGATCTACCCTCTGAGAGAGTGAGCGCATAAAAGAGAGAAATTCTGTGGGAATGGAGGAGCGCAAGCTTGAAAGGGAATGCAGAAATTGGAGATATAGCTGTGGGTGGAGGGCAAACTAACTTTGAACATTCATTGCTGTGAAGTTATTATCCGTCCTCTCCAGAGGTCACAGCCAGGGCTGGTGGGAAGGCTTCTCAAACAGAGGAAAAACCTCTCACGTACTGAGCTCAGAGGGCATAAAATGAGCTTTTTCTTATTCCCCAGACTTTAAAAAATGTCTTTAAATATATAGATGAATAGATATGTGCATGCTGGCTGAATCTGTGAATATAGGGCCAGAGTTTTAATAAAGTGTAATTGTGATGCCAAAACTGCACTACTTTAAGGATAACTCACTAACCAAATTACCTCACACAGGATTAAGACTCGACCACTATAATGAAAATCCACCAGGACTTAGAAGGCGGTTTTCTGGTCTCCTGGTCTTCTGGTCTTCTGGTCTTCTGGACTTCTGGTCTTCTGGTCTTCTGGTCTTCCTGGTCTTCTGGCCTCCTGGTCTTCTAGTCTTCTAGTCTTCTGGCCTTCTGCGCTCCCATTCTGTGTGACAGAGAGTGGAAATTCCCTGGAGTGTTTTCAGCTTGGACAAAGTTTCAGCGGGAGGCCGCATCGGGGTTTTTATCCGTTTATAAGATGTTATTTATACGGTGGCAGATTTATTCTTAAAGTAATTTGCACATTTTACTGACATCCTTCTTCACACTGAAACTAAGAGAGATGTGAATCAGAATCTGATTATAACATGGTTTTCCAAATGACTTAAATTCATTTCAAAGCCTGTAAAAAAAAAAAATGAAACTCCTTATTTTGAAATTACATTTTGTGTGTGGATGTGAGTTTGAAATGAAACATGCTGCTTGGTGCCACAGCTGATGGGTCCCTCCGTTGTTGAACTGCAGACATTGATAACTGCGCTTGTTTTCTCAATAGCCATCATCAGGGTGAACCTTAAATCCAGTTTTTATTGTTTTTTGAAGCCGCCTGGATGATACCTCCGTTTCTTCTGCACTGATCTGTCTGAATCAAGAATGTTTGATGGTAGAAAATATGTTTAGAAATTTTTAGAACAAGTTTTAAGATAAAATGGTCCAGCAACATCTGAAAATCCAGAATTTATTTAGTAGATTTCTAGTCATACTGACTATTCAAAGCACTGCACACTACAGCTGCACACTCCAATTCACACATTTAAATACCCAATATGCAAATTGATTGGCAACTTGAGGTTAAGTGCCTTGCCCAGGGGTACATCATCCTTATACGAGTAAGCTGTAATCAAACCTACAACCTCATCTATATGTATATCTCTCTTCTGCTGCAGTTTTATGGCTTCCAGGACTCATGAGCCTCAGTAATGACGTGCCTTTGAATTTGTCCCTTTTGAAAACAATAAGTAACATCCACATGTGTTTTCCTGGCCCCTCTGAAAGCCTTTTAGGCACCGAAGGCTAATTAATTTTCTCTATGAAAAATTATGTTTAAACAGGTTTTCTAAATATAACCAACTAAAAACACGTGTAAATTAGAAAATATCCATAAACAGTGGCTGCTTTACATCAGAAAATAGGTTTTATTCATTTAATTGTTGGTGTTTTTATTACTATTTTCTTTGGCCCACTTGGAAATGATAGAATATACTGTTTGATGTAAGCAACTTATTTTTTGCATTTACTTCACCAAGTTAGACTTTCTCATAATCTGTTTTAAAGAAGTGAGGAGCAATGCATTTCTCCAGCATTTCTGAAGGTCTTTCAGTGTCTTTCTTTAACTTTTGCTTCTTTTCAACTTATTTTCTGTGCAGTTCTTGTACTTGACCTTTGGAGCATATTATTATAATGAACAATATGAAGAAATGCTGGGTGCAAGAAGCATTTCTGAACTTTGTTTCTTAAAGAAATAGAATTGCAGAATTTATAGAAAAACATTTATTCGGTAACACCTCAGCCAGAATGGAGGTCGTTCCATTGCCCTGGGAACTTTTCAAATTAACAGAAGACCCTAAAAAGAAAGAACTAAAAAGCTGGTGAGCAATCATAGAAATTGTTTGATTGCTGTAATTCCTATAAAGTTGATGTCACTCATTGTTGGGAATGGCAGATATATTGTTTGACATTTTTTCTTTCAAAATTGATGCTCATTTGACTTCTGCTTTCTTTCTAGACACGTCTATCTCATTTTCTATCAGAAACAAGCTTTTTTAAATTGTAATCTGCCCAGGGTGAGAAAACGTTTGACACTAGTCAAACATCAAAACTGAAATTTGCTGCAGCATATCAACAATATTTTTTGGAATCAACTTGGTTGAGCACTACTTTCTCCATCCTAATACATAATTTGACTCCTGCAGTACTTTTTAAACACAATGCAATAACCTCTGCTCTGCTCAGTCCCTATCAATTGTTTCTGTCTGATCGAGTTTAGATATTAACAAGAACATATATTCCTCCTAAAATGCACGTTTTCTGTTTATACCTTGAGTGTAGAACACTTTAACACATGAATTTCTCCTCTTTATCTGGATTTCTGACTGCATGAGATGCTACAAGGTTAAGTGGAATGATGGATAGATTCATTTTACACACACACAAACTTTTCTTTCACGCTATTTTTTTCTCAAGGTCACAAAGCTTCATTTGAAGCACAGTATAAAACTCTGTGCATGGAAAACTGTAAATAAGATTTGAAACTCTACCCAGCTTGACAAACAAGCTACTCATGAACCTTTTCTTTGCTATGTTAAGAGGGTTTTTTTTGTTGTTGTTGTTTTATATATATTGTTGCATAGGATTTGGAATCAATCCCAATTCAAAACCAGCACGATGTCAGCAGACAAGCCCGCTGTGGGGCTTTTAGGAGCCAACAAAAAGCTCAATAATGAAGCTAAAACACTCAACCAAGAGAATTCACAGCCAGAACTGTTTCAAACCCAGTGGCGTCACTTGCCATTGATTTTTGTTCTGTGCAGACACTCTGTGTGGTGTGCCTGTGCTCAGGTACCTGCATTGTGTTCGTGTTTGATGTTCTGCTTTTTAATTTTTGTTTTGCCACAGTCCAAATAAAGTCTGCCGAAGCCTCAGGCTGTGTGTCCAGGGAGTCTGCTGACTCTATGGAACGCAGGCAAATGGCTGTCTGCAAAATCCATTCAGATTAGCATCAGAAGGCTAGAGACTTACCTGGCAGACTTGTAGGTTTAAAGTGAGAAAAGTAAAGAAAGTAATGCCATCAATGGATTTATTTAGAACCAAAAATAAGACATAATGGACTAAAGAGCAAAGATCTTGAATTTAATCAATATTTTTTTGAGCCATACTTAATTTTCAAAGCAATAAATCCTCCAGGTACTTTCACTCAGGGCTTCTCAAGGTAGTTGGCAGGTGGTATTGTATGTGCTTCTGTTAATTTAAGTCTCCTCATTGCGCTCTGCTTCTTTGTTTGTTCCCAGATGGACTCCATGTCATTCAGATCCATCCTCTGTGGAGGTAAGGCCATCTGTTGGAGCAATACTTCTTGTTGACTTCTTCTTCTACATTCGTTGAATGTTTGGTATATGTCTTACTTGCAATTTGTCACAATCTGTCACTTGCAAAGCAGCACTAATGAAGGTGTGAACCTTAAATCTACACAGCGAAAACACAAAATCTCACCATCATAAATCAAATAATCTGCCAGTGAATAAGGACTTTTTTGTGAATATTAATGAGAATCTTATTAGTTGGTTTTTCTGGCTTGTTTTCTTACAGTAAAGTTATTACTGAGTTTGTTTGTATTTATGAAAAGACAACAACCTTTAATAAAAGTGATAAACTGAGAGATATGCAGTTTTCCTCCCTACACACTCTAAGGGTCTTTGTTTGTGGTCTTCACACATTTAACACCAAATGTTTCAATAAGTTTCACCTCACTCAATAAGTTTCAATTGCACATTTCTGCAAGATCAAACGACATACCCCCTGCTAATTCCTCTTCAGATCTAAGAGGGATCTGCAAATTAGGCATGAGGTTTTGAAGTAAACGCTGTTTTGCCACCACGTTTCATTTATTTTCAGCTCCAACACTCTAATTGGCCCCAGAGGTGAGGAGGAAAGTGGATGTGATGCGAGTATGGACTCCGGCCAGATATTCACCTAATGCGCGCACTTATAGAAAAGTCTGTGAGGACTTCTGACATTTCAATGCAGGAATTCCTTATCAGATGGTCAAAATAGCAAACAAGCAAGACTGAAAGCCTCAAACAATCGGCAATCAGTGTTAATTAGTGAGATCTTGACTTTTCTATAAAGAAATGTGTCTGAACACTGAGTCTCACCTTCTGGACATAAAAAAAATCTGTAAAACCCCTTCCATTTGTCCAGGTACATGAGGTTAAGATTTAACACCATTGTTCCATCCGTGAAGTCGAATAACAGCAGCACATACACAAGGGGACACATTAAATGGTATCATGTTTCCATGCTTGTTAAAAAATCAGAAAGAACTTTGTGGATAAATATCCAAGATTTGTTTAATTTAGGGGTAACAAGGCAGTTGAAGAGTTTTATTCCTTTTCCTTGGTGCTGATCAGCTTTACTGCCAAGAGCGGAGATAACAAAGACCGTGGATGTTAGCTTCTGCAGTGACGCTACTGCTTTCTGAAATTAATGCAGCACGACTTTTAGAATATCATATTTATTTAAAATGTTGTCAAATATTATCAGTTGCATTTTGTTTTGGGCTTTGACTGGGCCATTCTAATAATGTTTTGAACGAAACCACTTCCATGTAGATCTTGCTCTCTGTTTCCCGTTGCCCTTCCTGTCTCTGGGCTTTTGTAGCCAGATTCAGATTTCTTCTTGCTGTCTTTTCCTTCCACTGCAGAATTGTGCAGAAATCCACTGAAATGCATTTCAGTTACTGTTTCTAATTTAGGCAAGATGTTGAAAAAATTCAGTTTACATCAGGTGAAAGCCTCTGTACTTTGATGATTGTTTTTAATATTGCTGTTACATTGAAACAAACATACTGAGCTGTAGCCTTTGAGCAAAGTGGACTAACCTGTCATGTCATTTTTATCTATAAATCCTGCCTGATTGTAAATATGGAGGCAGTTGTTGCTGGGGAAAGAAACACAGACTCGTAGCAAACTGCTGATGGATGGCGAAGCAGTAAAAGACGAAAGGAGGCGGAAGAGCTGGGGGTTTTGTTTTCTATTTGACACTGATGGATCGCCCGGGCCTGGATGAACCCACGTCTGGACAGTCCAGACGTTTATAAAATCCTGAGGATTATAGAGAGGGAAGGAGCAGATGAACAGCAGCACAACCATCCACTTACATCCATGCCAATATCTTACACACAGTCTAAGCAATTTGATTTTTGCATTATCTATGTCCACTTGCATTTGGTTTGAAGACTGTTTTTGGTTGTTTCAGTTGTTTGCCGACTTAATCCTGTTTCGTTCAGCTTTGCAAAAATCTAATTTATAGCTTGACCAGCATCTATTTAATGCTTTATTTAAATAATGGCTTCAAAAGCAGCAGGTGTGTAATATTTGGTCAGCCTAAAAGAGGCCTACATAATCCTTCTGCCTAACTTCAAGTCACCATGAAATGAAAAATGACTTTGTAAAATTGTTTGTTAATTTTCCACCCCCACAGTTTTATCCTTCGTACTAAAAACCTGCAAAATATGAACACTATTCTCCTCTTTCTAATGCTATTTATTTCAAAATAGTGCCAGTTTTGGCCTTTTCATTAATTCATTCCAACATAAGCCAAGACTCAAGACCTAAGTATTAACATTCAATCCACGTTATGCTTTATCATAGTTTCTTTTCATGTAATAAAGTTTTTTCTACCTTTTATTAACCTGCTCCACACTCTTTTGTGCTATCTCTTTTCTTTCTTTTGATAACAAACATGCAGAAACTCTGTGAAGTTGAAGTCGGAGGAGTCTGCTGCTCTGTCAAAAAGCCTCTTGCCTCCTCGCCAAGGCCTCCTATTCATGCTGCTGGAAAGTCTCCCACATGCTGTCAGTGGAAACACAAGGGATGACCGTGGGTGCCTCAAAAGATATTCGCAGAAAAAAAATGAAAGCCAGTCACTGCAGTCGCTGTCGCAGTTGTGCTCAGTACAGGCAGGCTGATTTTTGCAGAAAGAGCGCATAAGGGAAATGACTAGTGTTTCTATTCCAGTCCCCCAGGATCTCATGGTGGTTCTACGGTTTACATCCTTTTTATGACATCCCTTTATGATATCCAGAAAGACTGCTTTCCTTGCTTTTTCCCATCTGAAAGTGCAGACACATGCTGTAATAATGGGGTTTGTGTTTTGATATGCCATGAAACTACCTTAGCAGCTCCCCCATAGAGAGATTATTATGTGGAAACGGTTTGGGAAAATTACTAAAAAGCACAAATCTTTGGGTCCTGGGTCAGGTTGGTATGTTTGTCTGTTTACAACCAGGTAATTTTGTTTAGTGATCCGGAGTGCAAAATGATTAATATTAATAGTAGTATTAATAGTTGTATTTTGGATTATAGTCTCTGTCATGCAAAGAACTGCACCTCATAAATGTATTTCTTATAGTGCTTTGCCAAAGCAAAGACAGCACATTATTCTTCATGAACTATTTTATCCTCAGGCAATTTGGGTAGGGAGCAACTATGAACATCAGTTCTCCATTGGATTTAGTTCTAGACTTTGACTATGCCATTCTAATACATAAATATACTTTGTTCTAATGTATTCCATTGTAGTTCAGGTTGTATGTATAGTCAGTGGCCTGCTGGAAGGCTGGTCTTTTGGAACGGGTTTTGCTCCAGGATGGTCCTGTACTTTGCTTGATCCATCTTCCCATCAACTCTGACGAGCTTCCTTGTTTCTTCTGAAGCTACACATCCCCACAGCATGATGCTGCCACCCACGTGTTACATGAGGGACGGTGCATTCAGGACAACGTAAAATCTTAGTTTTGTATTTGTCTTTTTCACACCCAGCAAAAAGAAAGAAAGTTCTCATATCATTATAATATTAAAGCACTTGAATATAAAGTTAAATTAAGTTTATCAATGAAATTAAGAATTAGAATGTTTCTCATTAAAAAGCAGTTTACATTTACAGTTCAATTCAATTTCATCATGAAATTAAGGACTGATATAAAAAAGGTGAACATTTTTCACAATAAAAAATAAAAGGGACTGCACATTGATAGCACTTTTCTTGCAATAAGAAGGTTACAATCCCAGTTTGGGGTCTTTCTGCATGGAGTTTGGATATTCTCCCTGTGCATTTTTAGGTACTCTGTCTTCCTCTCACAATACAAAACATGACTGCTGGGATCGCTCCAAATTGCCCTTAAATGTTAATGTGTGTGAATCTGTCAGTTTCTCTTCAAGGATAAGTGGCTGTAGAAAATGGATGGATGGATGGATGGATGGATGGATGGATGGATGGATGGATGGATGGATGGATGGATGGATGGATGGATGGATGGATGGATGGATGGATGGATGGATGGATGGAAAAAATAAAATCACCTATAATTGTACTAGTGTGTAGGAAAAACACATAGTTTTCATTCAAAAAGTTAAAGACAAAGAACGAATGTTTTATATTATATTTAATGCAGTTAGTACGATTATCAGTAAACAATAGACAAATGGTGGACGTTTACCTGGATATAGTTACGTTTGGTAGTAAAATATGATGGCCAAAATGAGAAACGTCCTAATAGTATTGGTTACCAAAATATGTTGACATGGCGTCACCTCGTGGAAGTAAATTGTAATTGCATTTTCCTTCTCCATATGATTAATGTAAATGAGGAAACGTGGTGGTTTTTATTTGCATGTGTTGTTAAAAAAGTGTTCAAAGTTTAGTGTATTAAAAGCGTAATAAATTCCCTAAGTGCTCTGCTTATTTAAGTCAAGTCATCGTTTGGTAACCTTAGAGAGCTGTCGACACTCAACCAATCATGTAGTTTCTTCTTTACAAACTGACCAATCAAAAAGGAGGATGTTTAAACGTCATTTGTCCTCTCACACGTGTAGGAAATTGCGCAATATCTAACAGTAGAGCTTCATAGCGATTGGATCAGTTAAAGTGTGTTGCAGATGGTTTAGAAATCTGCGATTAGCGCCGGCGTGGCGGCCATCTTTACATGCGTGCCTGAACCAACATGTCAGCTGCAACACACAGCGTGAGTGGATACAGACCGGGGATGTTGACTCTGAATATTGTGAATTTGTTCAAAATATGGTAGAAATGTGTGGGTTGTAGCTGGACACAAACAGGAAATAGTTTATTTTTGCGTTAAAATAATGTTTCGGCTTACGAAGACAGCGCTCCAGAGGCTTCATGTTCGGTGAGTTGGTGTATAACGGGTCAGAACCGAGGTTCATTTCATGCTTGTTTAAATCCATGTCATCCATTATTGACATAGCTGTGCTTTTACATTATGTGAAGACACAACACAAAAAACACAACATAATAAAATTTTGCTTTATTTCTTGTCAGACTTTGTTTAGCCTCAGATTAAAACTCCTTCGTATTTTAATTTAACCTGCATTAAATTAAAGGTCAAAGAACTTCAGGGGTCAAATTAGGCGTATTTAACTGCGACACAAGATCCTGTAAATGTGAATGTAAATGGGCTTTTTGACATCAATAAATTCCAACGCATTATTGTGTCAGGCCTCTTTTTGACAAAATACAAGCAGGATCTAATTCTAAAATAAAAAAATAACATGCATACATTAAGCTAAATGAGAGGAAATCATAAAATAAATAGCTCAGATATTTGTATCAACATGTGGGGTCAGTGGAAGGTCATGTGCTGGCATTGATTATGTTTGTCACTGAGGTGTTATTTTAGACAATTAAATAAGTTCAACCTGATAACCACATTAAATGACTTAAATGTATATGGAGTTGTCATTATATTGCCATTTTAAATTGTACAAGTGTTGCAGCATATTTGGTGGGCATGTCAACTCTGTGACATATTATGTTCTTTTTAAAATGGAGTTGTTTCTTAAGTCTGACGTTTCAAAGAAAATGGGAAATAATATGCATGCACAGTTTCTTGCCAAAGTCTCTGGAGTTGTGATTGAGCATGGATGTGCTTGATCCTACAGGTTGAATGGACGTCACCAAGCATGGAGGCTGAGGAGCTCGTCAGCCAGAGAACGGGCTCTGGAGTACCAGCCGGGGCAGAAAATCCACGGCTTCACTGTCAGAGAGGTAGCAGCAGCTTTCCCCGGGCTGATGCAATAATTCATCATCTGAGTGTTTTGTTTCTCTGAAAATTTTGATGTTTTAGAATTTTTCCTCCCAAAGTATGAAATGACATGATTAAATCAGTAGATTTTTACTGCCTTACTTGGGATCTCAGTAAGACAGTAACATTCTAAATATGCTACATGCTTGTACTTCCTGTGATGTGTTAACTGTCTTGTATCAGAGCATTTTTAGTTTTTATTTCTATTACCTTGAAGTTAAACTTGGTGCTTCTTAACCTGATCTCAGGTTGCGGCCGTTCCTGACCTCTGTCTCACAGCTGTGAAGTTGACCCACGATCAGACTGGAGCTCAGTATCTGCATGCAGCCCGGGATGATTCAAACAACCTCTTCAGGTTGGTTAGCTCTTAGTTTTAAACTGGTGGCAACTTCTGCTTAATCTGTGGAGTTTTTAACAGTATTACAGCTGTGCCTTATTTGTAAATAGAATCAGAAATGGTTTTCTGGTTTCTTAGTTTTTCTTGTTTGCTCTTGCTGTTGTTCAGTGTCCAGTTTAGGACGACCCCGATGGACAGCACCGGGGTCCCCCACATCCTGGAGCACACAGTGCTGTGTGGATCTGAAAAGTACCCCTGCAGAGATCCCTTCTTCAAGATGCTCAACCGCTCGCTGTCCACCTTCATGAATGCCTTCACAGGTTTGCTGTTATTTGGTTGTAAATGTATTGAGACGCCTGTGCTGAGATCGTGTTTATTAATCCTGGGATAAATCCATGTAAGAGACCTGCTTTATGTTTTTGTGTGAACAGCCAGTGACTACACAATGTATCCATTCTCCACCCAAAATGGGAAAGACTTCCAGAACCTTCTTTCAGTTTATCTGGATGCAGTTTTCTTCCCTTGCTTACGAGAGCAAGATTTCCGGTGAGATCCAGCTGCATTGTTGCACTCTTCACATTGACCATAAGCAACTAGAGTAAATTAACTCGAGTTTATATTCTGATGTTAAGTTAAATTAGTTGTAAATTCATAAATTAAATTTTTTAAATGAAAATATGCTTTTGGCAAGCAGACAGTGGTACTCTGTTTGGGATCTTGCTATAAGTTGCATACACTGCAAAGCTCTTAAACATTACAGATGTAAAAGTAAATTGTTGCTCTTGCAGATTTTGTTTTATCTTGTCTGATTAGTTTTTCATTGGAGCTAACAAAAATCACATGAACACTATAATAATTTAATAATTCAAGCAATTTTCTGATGAAACTATAACTAGTTGGCTCACTGCTTCATCTAGTACAGATAGAAACTAGAGATCAGGCCTGAAATCTGGGTCTACTGAGACCTTCAGAGTCACATAGAGACAGTCACAAAGTCGGCCTTCTGTCAGCTGAAGAACATTTCCAGGATTCAGTTTCCTTTATATATGCTGCTGCAATGTTTTGGATTTTTATGCTTCATTTTTAGGTTTTATTGTGTTGAATTAACTTCCTATGCAAATAAACTTAGCCTGCCGTGTTCTTTAAAAACAGTTTTTTCTCTTAGCATACCTAACTGGAGTGTTTATGGTTAATCTGTTCAGGCAGGAAGGCTGGAGGCTGGAGAACGAAGATCCGACCAATCCCAGCTCCCCGTTGGTGTTTAAGGGAGTTGTGTTTAATGAGATGAAAGGAGCCTTTGTAAGTCATTATCACGTGCATTTCAGCGTGCACACAGTTACTGTTGCATTTTTAGTTTATTTAAACACACACTTGTAGTGCTTTTAGTCCAGCATATTTTTTAATTTCCTTTATTTAACCAGATTAACCCCAATGGGATCTAGATCTCATTTTCAAGAGGGACCTGAGCAGAAGTCTGCATATAACTGGCAGTCATAATTTGTCATAAATCTACAATGTTTCATTTTAGCTTCTTCATTTCCTTGATGTCCTTGATATGAAATGGAGTGTGGGGAGGTTTACTGAATATGCTGAACCAAACTTCCAAACGCATCATTTAGCTGATTTATTTATGTTTTTGTACCAGTATTCCAAGCACCATTGACACTTGAATATTTCTTAGTAACTTTACTTGGATTAGATTTTTCATTAGTGTTTATAAATGGAATATTAATGTTTTTTACAATGTCCATTTTTACTAAGAGTTATGAACACAGCAACAAAACCAACAGATCAAATAGTGAGTGGTTTTGTTTTTAGAGGCATAATGTGAAACAGTGATATGAGGAATTGTAAAATGTAATATTATTCTTAATACTTAGGATCCTAATCTTGTCATATGTGTACAATCCATTTTAGCATTTCCTCTGTAGTTATTAATATTTTAATCTTTGTTCATATTTATTTTAAGATTACATTCAATCTTATGAAAAAAGATCTTTTTCGTGTGCTTTTCCAGTCAGACAGTGAGAGTTTATACGCGCAGCACCTTCAAAACAAGCTGTACCCTGACCACACCTACTCTGTGGTGTCGGGCGGAGAACCGCTGGCCATTCCAGACCTGAGCTGGGAACAGCTTAAGCAGTTTCACGCCACACACTACCATCCCAGTAACGCTCGGTAAGGAAGCGCGGCATTCCTAACACTGCTGCAGGAATGGAAACTGGGAGTTAAAGAATATCCTTCATTCTCTTAAATGTTCAGGTTCTTCACATATGGAGATTTGCCTTTGGAAAACCATCTGAAGCAGATCCAAGAAGACGCTCTTTGCAAGTTTGATTGCATCAATGCAAGGACAGAAGTCCCATCTCAGCCTCACTGGAACAGTCCAGTAAGCACACAGCATACATGCTGTGTATGTAAAATTATAAACATTAGAAATGGCTCTGATATTACTGTGGATTTCAACTGTTTTTGTCCAGAGAGAAGACCATGTGACTTGCAGCCCTGATGCTTTGGCTCCAGATCCAACTAAGCAGAACACTCTCTGTATGAGTTACCTGCTGGGAGAGTAAGATCCGGCTTTAATTGACAGTCTTGGAAAATTAAAGTCCAGTTGTGTGATTTCAGCCTGACATGTTTCTGTTTCTCTTCTTAGCATCACAGATTCCTTTGAGGGATTCACGCTCAGCCTGCTGTCTTCGCTCATGGTCTCTGGACCAAACTCACCCTTCTACAAATCCCTCATCGAACCCAAGATAGGAAGTGACTTCTCCTCCGTTGTTGGGTTTGTACATAAACTTTGCTTGGAAGAATAGTTGACCATGCAAATGTTGCATCACAGAGGTTTTGTGAAAACATTTTTTGTTGCCCCACAGATATGACGGAAGCACCAAAGAGGCGTCCTTCAGCATCGGCCTGCAGGGGATGGCTGAGCACGACACGGAAAGGGTCAAACAAATCATCAACCAAACTATCGACGATATCATAGAGTGAGTCCCATTACTGTGAGTTCTTCTTTGAACCAAGTTAATCATGTGGGTCAGGGAAATTCTGTTTTCTCATCTGCATATTGTAGCTGATGCTGTAGTTTGCAGCAAAGTTACAAAATGTTAAAAGTATCTCCTGGTATCAGCATTAAATATGCAGTGGAATCATAATGAATGTCATAAATAAATGCAGGACATGAAGAACAGGTGGTCAGGGAAGCCGACAGCAGCGCTAAATGAGCTGCAGGATTTTAAACCAGAGCTGGTTAAGGTCACAGCAGTATTCTATATCATCTTTATTGTATTTCCTTACCTCTATGGAGGCTGTTATGGTCTGATGAAACTAAAGTACAGTGAAGTAAAATGATTCAAAAGGAGCAATTGGGACAAAAGTAACTAAACAAGTTTGGATTTTGATTTCAGTGTTTTCCAGATCTGGATTAGTTATGTTATTGAGTTATTTAACAATTAGCATGTAGCTAAATAACCTTCTTTACTCCTTCTTGTTTTGGGTTTTGTGGCAGGAACGGCTTTGAGGATGAGAGAATCGAAGCTCTCCTTCATAAGATTGAGATCCAGATGAAGCATCAGTCCACGAACTTCGGCCTGGCTCTGGCCTCTGTGAGTTCACCGCTCAGTTTTTCTCAGGAATCCAGGGACTCAGACGTTTTGGGTGGTGTGTTTGTGTTTTCTGTGTTTAAAATCTGTAATTTAGTTTTTATGAATTGTATATTTCTACACAAATCAAGAATTTAAACATGTTGTCAATGATTTCCTTGGAAACCTTTTTATTTACATTAAATATTCTTTACTTCCCTTTCATCACCTGTGATTAGAGGTTTAGGTGATTTATTCAAGGGCTTTTAAGTGTCTTAAAGTAAACGCCAGGCAGAAAAGAAATGCTGCAGAATTAGAGCTGTTTCAGTTTAACCTTCAGTTTTTTTCTGTCGGGTGCATCTTCCTTCATCATCATGATCTTTTTCTGCGTGTTTCTAATAGTATATAGCTTCATCCTGGAACCACGATGGAGATCCTGTGGAGCTGCTCAGAATCAGCGACAGCGTTGCAAAGTTCAAACAGGCGCTGAAAGAAAACCCTCACTTCCTCCAGGACAAAGTCAGATACTACTTCAAGGTAAATACATGAATTTAGCCTAAATTCAGGCCTAAAAAAGGTCTGTGTTTCAACAGTGCTTGGCATATATTATTGGTGTATTTATGGATCTAAAACACATTAGATTTTAATTCCATGCTAATTGTTGCCTTGAATGGATTATTTGTGCAGGAGAACAAGCATCGTTTGACGCTGAGGATGAGTCCCGACGAGGCGTTCCTGGAAAAACAAGCCAAGGCTGAAGAGGAGAAGCTTCAGGAAAAGATCTCAGTTCTGACCGACAGCGATAAAAAAGAGATTTATCAGAAAGGTAACAGCTTCAGCACATCTGGTCATACAGTAGATTTATAATGTTTATTTCTGTTCATATATTTTAGTATTGGAGGAAAAATAACTTTAGATTTTAACAATCTTTTCCATTTTGTGAAACATGGCTTTAGGTATGAGGCTAGATGATTTAACAATGTATTTCTGAGTCGGGTATTGAATTGCGTGTTTTCTTGCCGAAAAGGTCTGGAGTTGCTGGAAACTCAGAGTAAAACTCAGGATGCCTCATGTCTCCCTGCTCTCAAAGTGTCCGACATCCAGCCAACGATACCCTTCACTGCCGTTCAGATGAGCACTGCAGGTGCAGCAGGTCACTCCTTGTCTCATTTAATCGTAACAAAACGAGCCAGTTTGTTTCTAACGGGATACGTGTTCGCATGCCTGAAGGTTATGTCCCGGTTCAGTACTGTGAGCAGCCCACAAACGGTTTGGTGTACTTCAGAGCCATGTGCAGTCTGAACACTCTGCCAGAGGACCTGAGGGTTTACGTCCCGCTTTTCTGCAGCATCATCACCAAGTGAGTTCCAACGTACGAGCCAAAGCCCCGGCCTGGGTGGGCTTACAGATAAACGCTACTGGTGAACATGGAAAGACACTTTAATATGAAATCCTCCTTCCTCTTCTTGAGCAACATTGAATTGAATTTAATCTCTATTTTTAATTAAGCAAAAAGTACAAATAAAATTGGGAGCAATGCTTTTCCATATGGTGGAAACAGAAAACAGGCACAAACATTCACACAAGCAGATTTTGTAACATGAGTAGCAACAGATAAAACCAACCTGTGTATCAGGGACAGAGCAGCGGTTTGAGGTCTTGGTGGTTTATCCTCCTGCTCTGTCAACAACACAATCTGGGCCCTTAAAGCTGCAATATGTAACTTCTATTAAAAAAATATTTTCTGCATTCTTGTTAAAACTGTCACTTTGTTATGACAGTAAGGTATCAGACAAATAATCTGTAAAAAAAGAAAAATCTATCTGCTCCCAGTGCTGACTAGCTCTCTATGCTACAGCTGAATGCTCAGGCTAGTTAGCATGACAACTGATGATGGTGCATAATTCTTGGCTGTTATTCTTGCACTTTGATTAATTCACTCAGAAGATTTCTGAATGTTTTTAAAGGAAGATTCATACGTTTCATCATTAAATTACTTTTTGTTGATACTTACTGTTAAATCCTTACTGAATATTATGAACACAGTTGATTTAACTAAATAGTTAATTTTGTTTACTGCATGTTTGAAAACCAACAATCAAAAAGACATGATGTCGATTTTCCACTCCAAGCTGCAACAGCGGATTAAAAGTTGTAATGTTTTTGGGCAGGATGGGTTGTGGAGATCTGGATTACAGGCAGCAGGCCCAGCAGATGGAGATGAGGACAGGAGGAATGTCTGTCTCAACGCTCGTCATTCCTGACTGCAGCCAGATGGACACGTTTGTGATTCCTGACTGCAGCCAGATGGACACGTTTGAGCAGGTTAGCTAAAAATGAGGGATAAACCTAAGCTCTGCCTCAAAAGGGAAATTATCAGCTTATTGTCGCTGTTTCTGCCGCCTCTTGCAGGGGGTTCTCCTGTTCTCCTCTTGCCTGGAAAGAAATCTTCCTCACATGTTTAAACTTTGGAGCAGCATTTTCAACAGGTTAGGAAAAGTGCAAATACACTTTCTGTCAATTTTCTCTTGTTTTTCTGGCTGGATATTTGACCATTTTTCTCATCAGAAATGATGAGACTTAATAATTTAAATTGATTGGTTTCTTGCATGAATGATTATTGCTTTGCATGAAATAACAAAAGACTGGTGGTAACTGGTGTTTCTCCTACAGCCCTCATTTTGACAGCGAAGAGCGCCTTCGCGTTCTGGTGATGATGGCGGCGCAGGAGCTGGCAAACGGGATCCCCTGCTCTGGACACAGGTACGCCATGACCAGAGCGGGACGACACCTGACGCCAGCTGGGGAACTCCAGGAGACCTTTGGTGGGATGGAGCAGGTAATCCTGATTTTAGGCAGCACTGACTGAAAGATGGAATGTCTCTTATCTATAGTCTGTGTTTTGTTGTACCATCACTCTGCTGTGGTTTACTGATCAGGCTTTATGTTTTTATTTGAACATTAGGTGAAGTTTTTGAAGAGAATAGCAGAAATGCCAGATCTTACTCAAGTCATCCGAGTTTTACCCAGGATCAAAAAACACCTTCTGAACCCTGAGAACATGAGGTGGGATCATGGCTAGATTTTCTAGTCACTTAATAATAAAGTTTGGTTGAATCTGAGAAATTTATCCTTTTTTTTTTTTTCTGTGGTTGGATCTAATCACGTTTGTGATTAAAATGTTATGTTTATTTCCTGCTTCCTTCATATTCTAACAGGTGTGCAATCAATGGAACGCCACAGATAATCTGTGACTCGGCAAAAGAGTTGGAGAGTTTTATTAACGACATTGCTGAAAACAGAAAAGAGCGCAAATTTATCAGAGCAAATGTTATTAAGGTAAGATATTCCTAATGGACTGAAGCAATGCCCTGCTTAGAAAATATATTTATTATTATGCATTTTTGTTTCTTTGCTACAGAAACCACTTGACCCTCTGGATGATTCAGGTCCAACTAGAAAACTAATAACAGTAAGTTATTAGTTTACTAATCACTTATAGAAAAGCGTTTACATCTGTTATCCATCAGTGGGAAACCTAGAGTTATAATTACATTCTGGCTTGAACAGTCATGTCTATATTACCTGAAGTTTAAACTTATTTTTATGTTTCTACAGGAGCCAAATTTCCAGCCATGTCAAATGAAAACTTTCTTCCAGATGCCTTTCCCTGTTAACTTTGTCAGTGAGAGTATCCGTACAATCCCTTTCTGCCACCAGGATTATGCCAGGTAACTATAAAACAAATACAGAAACGTCCACTGACAAATGATTGCATCTTTATTATAACTTTTATTGTAGCTCACTTAATGTAACTACAGGCTGTTCTCTACTTTACATGTCAAAATGATCACATTACGGTAATTATGTTGACATTTTTAAGTCACATTTCTCCATTGTTTATCCTCTCCACTTGCTGCCATGTTCTTCTGAGTCAGTTTATGCATCTTGGCAAGAATGATGACAGCTAAATTCCTCCACGGAGAAATTCGGGAGAAGGGCGGAGCCTATGGAGGCGGAGCCAAAATGGGAGGAAGTGGCGTGTTTTCCTTTTACTCTTACAGGTGGGCAGCAATTCACACGTTCGATTAGCCTTACTTCATTTTATAATAACAAAATGAAAAATAATTACAAAATAATGTAAAAATCATTCTTTGGTTATATTAGGGACTTAAATTTTGAAAAAGAAAAAAAAAATCCTGGTGTTAAATTCAACCTCTGTGTGCTTCAGGAGCATCTCACCCTTAGATATTATCATTTATTTCTGTTAACTTTGATGATTCTGTCTCAAAGCCAATGAAAACCCAAAATTCATTTGAAGAAAAATGTGTATAAATCTTTACTATTATTATAAAAAAATACACCTGAACAATCCTGTATCCTGACTCAGATGACGAGTGGAGAACTCGGCTGAGCTGTTTGATTTCATAACTATGCAACCGTTAAAGGACGTTTCTTAAGCCTCTCTTCTGTGCCTCAGGGATCCGAACTCAGTGCAGACGTTATCTGCATTTCGAAAAGGCGTCGACTGGGCGAAATCAGGCCAGTTCTCTCAGCAGGACATCGACGAAGCCAAGCTTTCTGTTTTCTCCGCTGTAGATTCACCTGTGGCTCCTTCAGATAAAGGTGATGATGCAACATCTAATGGCTTTTGTCACAGAGGCTTTTTGTAACATTTTAGATGCTTTTTTTATGGAGTGGAAGTTTGTTTTAATTACTTTGCCTGGATTTTCTTTTTTCTTAACTTCATTTGCAATATGATATAAAATTTTTCGCTCTTTATTTATTAACTCTGGTTTGAATGAAGCAGTGTTAAAAGGCTGGAAACTGATTTGATGTTTAAGTTGGTAGCTGATCTCTTCTCTTTGTGGAGCAGGAATGAGTCGCTTCCTCAGTGGCGTCACAAATGAGATGAAGCAGAGTTACAGAGAACAGCTGTTTGCTGTGGATCATAAAAGCCTGGTGGAAGTGGCAGACAGGTAAAACAGTTCAGGATCAATGATTGTTCCATGTCTTCACTGTTGAAATGTGAGTTGGCCTTTGGGAAACTCTCGCACACGAAGCGGAAATCAGCTGATTGTTTTCCTGCAGGTACCTCGGTGTCGGTCAGAGCACATGCGGAGTCGCCATCCTGGGTCCAGAGAACGATGCAATCAAGAAAGATCCAACGTGGATATTAAAATAATGTTCTTTTCATAACTGGACACAAAGCTTGAATGGACTCTATACTGAAACCAAACAAAGGTTTTGGAGGTTTTTTTTGTATTGCTGGCGAGAGACAGAAACGCACAACAAGAAGACGACTAAAGCAGAAACCGTTTTATATCCCATCATGTACATATGACTGATGGAAAATATTTGTTACAGTAACACATTGAATACAAAACTAGATCGGAGTTTTGTGAGACACTCTAAACATACTTTGTCATTAAATCGTTGCATTTAAAGGGATTTGTTGTCAAAGTGATTTTGTTTGTCCAACACAGCCTTTAATTTATCAAGACCAACTAATGAGACCCTTCTGTTGGGTTCAGGGCTGCAAATGCAGCTCATTGTATTAGAATGTAAAAATAAAATTACAGTGAAACTCGTATCATTACAGAGAGCGGTCTATTTCATGCAGGGGTTGAAATTAAACATTTTCTCCACCAGAGGCTGGTAGAGAAAACGAGGATAAAATAACATTAAAGGCTAAATTTACTTTTTTTGTTAATATAAGTTCCCCACTTTAATGGCCAATATTTAACACTAAACCTTACAACAAATCTGAGATGTGATATAAATTTTGAGAGCACAATACATAACAAATGAAAGTGATTTTAATAACTTACTAAGGATCAAAACTGTAACTTTTAACTGTTTCCTGAATATAAAAAAATCCATAAAAAAACATTTTTTAATCCATATTCCCATTATTTACCAAATGAACACGACATTCAGCATTTCCACACCATAAAAGCTTTATTTACTCTTAACAGGACACTCACATCACATTAACACTATCAATGGGCTGTTCCACACATCCTCCAAACGCTTTGCTACAGCAACAGCCTGCATGAATAAAAACTATACGGTGCAAACACAGAAAGCCCAGGATGGATACAAGCAGCTAAGGCAACAACACGACACACACGTAGTTAGCTTTTGACCGTACACACACACCTGCTCACGCTGAAGCCTTCAGGGTTACAGCATTTTCCCTTCGACGTGTGGACATTCTCCAGCGTGCGCTGATCCCCCAGACATTGATTCCCTTTTTCAAAGCATCTCTTGGGTGATTGACTACGTGGTTCAAAGTGCAGGTGAAGGTGCACCTGCACTTAGAACAGGTGCACCTGTTTAATCAAATAATTTCATCCCAGTGTTCACACAAAACAATAATTAGACACGGCTACAGTTGGAGCACTAAAACCTAAATACAGTACGTTGTGGGTAGTGCATATGTTTGTGTTTAGTAACTTTGGATATCTAAGCTTTGTTAGATGTTAGCTTGCTTAAAATAAATACTCTTTCCAAATGACCCTCCTCAAATTTTACCTAAAAAACTGAACATTCCTTCTGAAAAGTGCCACACTCATACAATAAACCCTTTTATAAATTTTACCTCTACTCTTTATAATCTTCCCTTATACATATATGCAGGACTCAATCAGTGTGAGCAGCTGCCACTGAAATGTGAAGCAGGTTTCCTGTGGGAGTAAAGCTGTTATCTGGCAGCGGCTCAGATCGCAGCCGAGGCGTCGTTCTCTTTGGGCCGCACCCGGGTCACGTGTTCCAGCTGGCCGGCGTCGGACACGTCGTAACTCGTCTTGTACTTGGCCAGGATTTTCATCAAGGGACGGAGCTTGAGCCACCACTGCTCCTTCGGGATCCGGTGGCTACAGAAAGAAAAAGAAGAAACTGAATGTTTCACTTGAGACAATACTAAGAGTAGGAGATTTGTACAAACTCAAGCACAGCATCTTGCAAAACAAATGAAGACCCTTATATTAAAGTTCACCGTGCTGATAAACAGTTTTCAAAATGTTTTGCAAAGAAAAACCCCCATGCCCTAAAATCAACTATCCTCCATAACAAAACTTTATCTTGCACTGCATTTCCAGCTTTACACATTTTTCTTTTTATTTGTCACATTTGATGGAAAGCATTTCGCAAAATTCTGAGACCTTCACTTAACAAATAAAAAACAAAATGGGTGATAAACTATTCAGACTTTCAGGGGTCTGAATACTTTGGCAAGGAAATGTAGGTCTCACCTTCAGCACATTACTGGAAGGACATGCAGAGAGTCTGGGGGCTAAATTTGGGACACAAACTCCTTTTGTTCAGCGTATGGAAGCAGTGATGGGGCTGCAGCTCTAGAACAGCTGCAACATTACAGCTGGCAGTAAAGATAGCACAGAATACTGAATATCTGAAGGAATGCTACTTCAAACTGAAAACAAATAATTAATACTTCATGAATTGAGACTGTTATAAGACGGGATCATCTAGTGTAAAAATTATGTTAAATAAATTCAGTTTCTGCTCTGCAGTGGATGTTGTAACAATGACACCTTCGAACATGGAAGTCAGTTAAGATCTGAAATCTTTACTGACTCAATGATACCAAGCAGGAATCCAACCAGCTTAACCTGTTTGGGTCATTTTGACGCATTGTGGATCAGGGTCAAAATTAATACATTGATTGCTAAGGAGAGCATACATAGCTGTAATCAGGAAAATATTCTCCTGCAATCGAAATGAGACTAAACTCAGGCTTTTGTTGCAAGATATATCTTGGAACTACATGCCAAGAAATGTCTTGCATAATTTTGTGGTGGATGTAATGGTTCTTTTTAAAGTAGATATAGGTCTTTGGGCAGCGTGACTGGAAGGATAAAAATAGAATCTCTATCTTACACAAAGTCGGTCTCTTCCCTGAGCTGAGCGACGGGTTGAAAGACCATGGCCCGTCGGCGCATCCCCAGCAGGCAGGCGGTGTCCTCTGAGTTGGTGAACACTCTCCCTGTGTGTAAGGAAAATGTAAACTTTTACAGCCAAGACAAAACAGTGAAAATCTCCCAAAAACATTGATGTGTAACGAATCCTTCTCAGACTAAAGTACATAAGCAGGGAGTGTGACGCACCTTCTTTGTATGACTCCTTGAGTGTCCGTGTGATCCACTGTATGGCTTTAGCTGCAACCTTGGTGCCAAAGTTTCTGTCGAAGGGAGACGGAGCGCCGCCCTGTTAAAGGGAAGATAATGGCACCGCATGATGGATTCGACAAGATTTTAGTAAAAGAAAAGTTTTATCTTTAAAATACTAGAGTACTTTAAAAGATACTATTATTGACAGTTATAAATCAAAATTCAAGGGATAATTAAACCATTAGAGCAGACTTTATAAGTTTGTACCTGCTGCATGTGTCCCAGGATGTTCTTCCTGCAGTCGAACACGCCTCGACCTTCTTCAGAGTACAGCTGGTAGATGAAATCAGTGGTGAAGTTTTCGTTGCAATTCTCATTTCTAAAATAAACAACAGAGGCAAAAATGAAAACAGGGAAAAGAAGACATACTTGACGTGAAGAAGATGCCCCACATTGCAATATGTCTAGGTATTATATGATTTAAGAAGACTGCAGGCATGAAGGCAAATCTGTGACCTTTTTCTGGTCAAAGGGACTGAAAAAGTCTGCTTTGCTTTTTGCTTGTTACAACTCAGATAACTACAGTCAGGACATATTTCTGAACATCAAATACACAGACAGCTATGGGTTTCACATTGTTCCTTTTAAAGCAATGCAAGTTAAAAATTACAGCTCCGAGCTCAAAACAAAAACAGGAAGCTGAGCAGATAGCCTTACTAATTATTCAGTTAATATCAGCTAAATAATGAAAAAACAGCCAGAGTCTAAGAGAAAGGCATTTGAAAGATCTTCAGAAAACTGTTGATTAGTTGGGATTATATGTGGTTTAAAACTTTTTCCACATAATATATCAATAGAAGTTGTTATTGTGTTAAATTAGATCAGTTCATCCTGTTTCTAAGTTCATTAAACTGCAGTGTATTGTGTTTTACAGCCTGCAGATACTCTCCATCCATTATTGTTCTGTTTTTAGTGTGCTGTAGTAAATTATTATGCAGGTGCACCCCTCAGCACAGCCTCACAATGTCACCTACGCTCTGTTCAAAATATTACATTTGTCCTATTTCCACAGAGCTTCATCCTGCTGGGAGCATTTTAAACACTGCAGTGGACTAAAATAACCGCAACACACAACATCACAGGAAGCCTGAAGGGTCACTTTGAAGGCTGGAAAATAACATAACAGAGTTTTCAACAACGGAAACATTTCATGACAGTTTAACATTTTCATCTGTTAGACTCTTGTGTGTTGACTAAAGCTCGACCGGCACCAGCAAATTGAAAACGCAACAATCTTTCACAAAATGATTGAAACTCACCGGAGCACCAAGCCTCTCTGGATGCTCGTCTTCATTTTCTGCGTCAGATGCTCGACGTTGGCCTGAAAACAGAGGGAACTTAACGGGAACCTGAGGGAAGAACGCCTGCTGCCTCCAACCTGTACAAGCATCTGCTGCTCTGAGACTCCTGACTGGGCTCACATGACAGAGGCGCAGTGCAACAAAAGCACCGCCAGAGGGCGACACAACCACTTTTTTTAGCAACTGAACACAGAAGGAGAGATAATGTTAGTTTAGGTATTAAGAGTCCATTAAGGTTCTTCTGTGAAATTTTAATCACGTCTCTACATGAAAGAATATTTAAAAGTCTAAATGTTTTCCAAAAATCAGGACCCGGATTTAGTATTTAAAGTTTAACATTTATCTACTTTATCAAATTGTAAAAAATATGTCTTAAGGTACTTGCTTATCTTACTTTATTGAAATCATTCATAGGCTGTTGTTATTGCATTTGTGTGCAGTACATTGTGACAGTGTGGTTGTTTTAAATGTGAAATGAATGGCATGTTGCTCTGCATGCCTTCCCTCCTTCACATCACTGTTTGTTGTTCCTGCTGTGTATGCAAGTCTATTTTAAAAAATGTTTCAAATTTTACTCCATTTACTCTTCAGCGCCTCTTTTTATCATCACCGTTCTGTTGTCTGCTTCATATGAAGTCAAGATATAAAAAGTAGTTTTCTTATCTGCTTGTAAATAGAGCATATTGATCATTTAATCAAAACCTTAAAACCTCTTAACTTCACATGGAAACTTTAAATGCTTTAATAAACGCCTCAAGCCTTCCACTACTGGTGAGTAAAATATTAGAATGTTTTCACTTCAAAAGAAACGATTTGAAAACCAAAAAGTTATCAGTAAATTTAAAGAAAGCAAACATCCCGTTTTTGGGACAATGGTAACAATGAACAGTGACAGTCCTCCTGTCTCTAATCCTCTAAAGAGATCTGGCTGTTATGGAATGAATGATGCAGCTCAGAGGTTATTTATAAATTCCCTTGTATGCATATTTTTAATCTGGCTCACGTGCAAATTCCTGACACCTCCTGACTGCAGCAGAAGCAAGATGCATGTGATCTAACGTCTGATATACCAAGTTGTCATAAACCACATGTGCAATTTACCCAGCAGGTTCATAATTGTTATGCTGCATTAACATGTATTTGAATCTGACCTGCAGGTCACGGATGTCAAACGGCTCCTCGTAGATGTAGACGGTGTCGGCTCCTGCAGCCAGACCGCCCACCGTGGCCAAGTAGCCGCAGTAGCCCCCCATAGTCTCAATGATGAAGACCCGCCGCTTGGTGCCGCTGGCAGACTGCTTGATGCGATCGCATGTCTGATTCACACAGAAGTTACGCAGTTATAAAAAAAAAAACCTAAACATTTCCGTCTCTGTTCGGGCATGCAGCTGCAGAGAACGCATTTCAAAAGCAGAGCTGAGACAAGTCAAACCGGATCATTTCAGATACTATAGAACATACGATTATGTACTAATGATCCATTTGGAATCAGAAGAACTTCAAACTGGAGCATAAAATAACAACAAATGGGATAATTGTGACAGATGAAGAGATGACAAAAAACAGCTGCAGCTCTGCTTTGAGTGAATAAAATCCCTGCAGGGTATCGATATCACAATACACAGGTTGACTCCAGCAGTAATGTTAAAATCATAAGCTTTATATTCAAGTGTCTGCATAAAAATTAGACAGTAAAGTTTAACTACTTAAAACAGCAAATATATTCTTTAATTTCGTGACAGAAAATAGTCAATATCAATTAAAAATAAGAATTCAAAACCACCTGATGGTAAATAATCCCAGTCAACTTTGTTATGTTGAACAGTGTTGTATAGTAACGAAGTAAAAATACTTCACTACTTTACTTAAGTATATTTTGGAGTACTTCATACTTTCCTCGAGTATGAAAATTTTTGATAACTTTCACTTTTACTTCACTACATTTCCGAACTTAATTGCATACTTTTACTCCGATACATTTTCAATGTGTGGTTTAGTTACTGTGACGGAGGAGCGTCACGAGTTACGACCTAATTAAAGAGCCGCGTTAACACACACACACACAAACATACACAAACATACACAATCGCTAACTTACGTTGTGTTGCAGTTTAAACTGGCGCGGTTCATCGTGGGTCACACGCGGTGTTCCCGCTTCAGTTCACATTAATCCTTATCTGTCATTTTCAAACATTTTCCCGGCTTTATTTTCAATTAGCTTTATTGTTTCCGGATCGTGACGCACCGAGAGAGAGTTGCGCGATGTGGTGACGTCATCAGAACGTACTGAGTGTTGGCTGTTTCATGGATTATTGTATTTTTTGGATTACAAGTTTATTTATTTTTTTCTCTTATTAATTATTTAAACCTTGTGGTTTAGGTAAAGCTCCTAATTTTCTTAACTAAATGATGCTGCAGGTTTATCTATTTATTTGAGCTCAGCCCCGACCAGTTAATTTTATTTTTTTTTATTACTTTAATTAGATCTTGTCATTTTCAAAATGTTACCTGTTCCCTCATCAATATATGTTTATATAAAGCATAAAAGTGCAAGAAAAGCAATAAATGTTTGACAAAAGAAACAAACTTTCCAGACCTCATCTATTTATTACACATTTTCTTCCCAGCTCTCTTTTTCCAATGTTTACTGACACAAGAACAAGAAAATAAATGTTTGACTAAAGAAGCAAAATGAACTTTCTGATGAATAGATATTGAAAAAAGTTCAAAAGAAATGATCATATGTGGAAAAAAAAAAACAAGTGAATCAGACTATTTTGAATATAAACAAGAATCTAAAGCATGATATTTGCTGGTGAGATGATGTACTGCTGTGACATCACAGCAGAAGATTCTGTGATGTCACAGTGAGGCAGTCTGTCTGATATATAGAACAGAATTCTGCTATTTTTCATTGCTTGGTATATCACTGACCAGTTCAGACATACACAAAGCTCTTTCAAATCGACCGTTCAGGTAATTTAGAAATCGTTTGATTTTAGCGAACGCATTTAAGGGAAAATGTCTCATCAAAACCCGAGATACTACAATGGAAAGATGGAACCCCAGATGAGAAGGGGAATCCAGCAAAATTTCCAAGGAAGGTTCCCACCTGTGCACCCGAATGTCTTACACGGGGAAATCCACAGGCTGGGCTCTCTTTTAGAAACGGAGAGAGCCCAAAGGTATGAAGACAACCAACGACTGGCCCACCTGGAAGCTGAGCTGGAAGAAACGAAAGTCCAGTTAAAAAGGCAGAAAGCTCTCAAAGAAGTGTTTATCAACAAGGAGAAAGAGTCAAAGAGGGAACTCGAGAGAATTGAGAAGTTTAGTGATCCAGGAGTCGTCAGCGCTGCGATCCTTGCTTCCAAGGTCCACAACGACGTGAAATGTAAGAAGAAGAAGTTGCTGCAACAAGACTATGTAGAATTGAAGACGGCCTATCTCCTCAGCCAGGAAGCATTTACATCAGAAATCCAGGCTGAAAAAGAGAAAGGGAAAGCCCTCCAAGAAGACCTAGATAAACTCCAGACTTCCTACAAGGAGCTTTGCTCTAAGTACGAAGACGAAGTCGCTCTATTGAGGCAGGAGGCCAAGGTGCAAAAGTTTTGTGAAGCAAGAGTCAGTGAAGTAGAACAGCTGCTTGAAAATCTAAGAGCTGAAAAGGACGATATGTCTCAAAAATTTTCCCAAGAGATTGCATTTCTGCAAAGCAGTGAAAAAAGTCTGCAGGCAGAATTGGACCAGGCCAAATTGCATATGAAGAACTCAATGGGAAATTGACAGAGATGTTTCTGGACTTAAAGCCCAAGTGAAAACATATGAGACAGAGCTAGATAGTGAGAGAGCAGCTAGTTCAGAGAGAGAGCAGAAGGACTTTGAGGAAATCAACAATCTCAGAGCTGAGCGAGATAATCTCTATGAATCAATGTCAAAAGAGATTGCATTTCTGCAAAGCAGTGAATACAGTCTGGAGACAGAATTGGACCAGGCCAAATATGCATATGAAGAACTCAATGCGAAATATGACAGAGATGTTTCTGGACTTAAAGCCCAAGTGAAAACATATGAGATGGAGGTAGAGCGTGAGAGAGCAGCCAATTCAGAGAGAGAGAAGAAGGACTTTGAGGAAATCAACAAACTCAGAGCAGAGCGAGATAATCTCTATGAATCAATGTCAAAAGAGATTGCATTTCTGCAAAGCAGCGAATACAGTCTGCAGGCAGAATTGGACCAGGCCAAATGTGCATATGAAGAACTCAATGCGAAATATGACAGAGATGTTTCTGGACTTAAAGCCCAAGTGAAAACATATGAGACAGAGCTAGATAGTGAGAGAGCAGCTAGTTCAGAGAGAGAGCAGAAGGACTTTGAGGAAATCAACAAACTCAGAGCTGAGCGAGATAATCTCTATGAATCAATGTCAAAAGAGATTGCATTTCTGCAAAGCAGCGAAAACAGACTGCAGGCAGAATTGGACCAGGCCAAATGTGCATATGAAGAACTCAATGGGAAATATGATAGAGATGTTTCTGGACTTAAAGCCCAAGTGAAAACATATGAGATGGAGGTAGAGCGTGAGAGAGCAGCCAGTTCAGAGAGAGAGAAGAAGGACTTTGAGGAAATCAACAAACTCAGAGCTGAGCTAAATGATCTCTTTAAAACAATGTCAGAAGAGTTCCAGTCTCTGCAGCAGAAATTCAACCAGATGGCAACAGATTTAAGATGCAATATAAGCCAGTATGAAACAACCAATTTTTAAAAAAAAATTTAAGATGCAGATAATTCAGGAGAAAAAAGCTTTGGAAGGACTTCTCAACAACATAAAAGCCTTGAATGCCACTCTCCAAGAGACCATGGAAAAAGAAATGAAAATTCTGCAAGACAAGGAAAGGAATGCGCAGACTGAGTTAGAGGAGATGAAAGGATTATACCAGGAGCTGAATAGTAGATATGAAACCGATGTTACTGCAGTGAAGCAACAAGCAGAAAAATATCGGCAAGTAAGTTGTGAGAGAGATATTCATTTGGAAAGACCAAATGAGGATGTACAGCTTGCCAACTCTCTGAGAGATGAGAAGGAAGATGTCAAACAAAACACACCACAGGAGTTCACAGATCTGCAAGAGAAAGATTCAGAGAGGCAACCTGACCAGGTGGAAGTTTTACACCAAGAGGTTTCTTCTGAGGAGGATTTCTCAGAAGGAACCTCATCAGGTGGTTCCACGGATTCGGGATCCATGGAAAAGACGCAGTTTGCTGTAGAAACCATCCAGGAGAATTTGGACAACACAGATCCAAAATCCATGCAGGGTGGTAAAAGGAAAAAACCAAAACTTTCTTTTTGGAAAAAAGTACGAAACACTCTTGGTTTGAAGAAACAGAAAAAAGAAGGAAAAGAGTGAACGAAATTCAAGAATGTTTCTCTTTAACCATCGTGCCATGTGACGCTCCGTCATGACAAAATTTACAAAGGCAAGTTTTTTTTCCCCTATTAAAGATCCCTTCACAACGTTAAGACGAATTTGAAATGGAAAAAAGTGGGCAGCACAGTGATGCAGTGACTAGCGCTGCAGCTTCACAGAGAGGATGCGTCAGATCTTTGCTGTGTCGAGTTTGCATGTTCTCGCTGTGCTTGCGTGGGTTTTCTCCAGGTGCTCTGGTTCCCCCCACATCCCTTAAAACATGCCTGTTAGGTCAATTGGTCAATCTAAATTGCCAAAACCAAAACTTTCTTTTTGGAAAAAAGTACAAAACACTCTCCGTTTGAAGAAACAGAAAAAAGAAGGAAAAGAGTGAACCAAAATCAAGAATGTTTCTCTTTAACCATCGTGCCATGTGACGCTCCGTCATGACAAAGTTTACAAAGGCAAGTTTTTTTCCCCTATTAAAGAGCCTTCACAACCCGATTCAAAAAGCAATCAAACGTTAAGACGAATTTGAAATAGAAAAAAGTGGGCAGCACAGCGATGCAGTGACTAGCGCTGCAGCTTCACAGAGAGGATGCGTCAGATCTTTGCTGTGTGGAGTTTGCATGTTCTCGCTGTGCTTGCGTGGGTTTTCTCCAGGTGCTCTGGTTCCCCCCACATCCCTTAAAACATGCCGGTTAGGTCAATTGGTCAATCTAAATCGCCAACAGTAGCTGCTTCTTCTATGTCGGCCCTTCGCTTTTTTTAGTGGTAGGTGGCACAGTGCAACAGCAACACATACCACAATATTTATTCAATAAATAAAAAATAAAAAACTACAAAAAAAGAAACATTCAAAACAATACAACTCTTTCTTCTTCTTTCTCTCGTTCTCTCTCTTTCTTAAATAATAAATAAGTTACTTAATATACATACACACACATATACATACATAAATGCATACACACATATTCACATAACATGCACACATATACACATCCCTTCCATGGGCTGCCACCTTATCGTGGTGGAGGGGTTTGAGTGTCCCTGTGATCCTAGGAGCTGTCAGGGGCTTCATGCCTCTGGTCACCCAATGCAGACAGGTCCTAGGTGAGGAACCAGACCAAGAGCAGCCCAAAGACCCCCTTATGACGAGCACCACAAATGGAAACAGTGTTCCCTCTCCCGGACGCTGGTTAACGGGGCCCCACATACATATATATATATATATATATATATATATATATATATATATATATATATATATATAAAAACAACATTTATAAATGTTGTTTTTACATCCATCCAGTGTATATACTCGCACTTATCCACGTAAGTGGGATGTATGCTTGACTTGATGCCAGTCAGTCCATCATAAAGCAAGAGACACAAAGTTCAAACCACCTACCATGCAAACACTCACCCCCTAATAGCAATTTAGAAGGACCAATTAAGCAGAAAATCATGTTTTTGAACTTGAAGGAAACCAGAGTAAGCTGAGAAAACGCATTCATTTTTGCAAACTCCATGCAAAAAGACCTCAGATCAGAATCTGATCTCTGAACCTTCTGCCTGCAAGGCAATGGTGCTAACAGCTGCTCCATCATGCACCATAATAAAATACAATATTCTAAATGCATACATGTGCTCTACTGTACATAATTATGTGGTTTGTCTTTTTAATATTACCGCCATGTCAGATTTCTTACATCCCAAATTAGCTGGTGACCTGCACATTTTCTTAATCCCAACCAGACGCCACAGATGTTCGCATGTGTCAAACATTTAATTCTATTAAACTGAGCTGGATAAATGTCAAAGCTTTCCAAAAATACTGGTTTCGTTTTAAGGGTTGAAGTACAAACAGGTGCAGCCTCAGAACACCAGCAGGTGTGAATGTCAATATTAATGAGACAGGGTGGAACTTCCTGTGCCGCAGGGACTCCTCCGTTTTCATAATCCAGTCCGAAGCTCAACTCCTATCCCAAAAATGAAAATCATGTCATTCCTCTATTTCATCTCTCACTGCCTAAATAAGAGAATGTAAAATTAAGTATTTCAATGTGAAAGGTAATGAGATGACTGCAGCCATCTATGATTAAAAAGATTCAGAGAGGCAAAATGACTCTTGTAGTGAATTAAGGAAAGATTTTCTCACTTGAATTAGAGACGATGAATAGTTATGACATTTTTTTTAACCTAAAAGTAAGTCAAGAGTAAAATATATTTTTAAAACTAGTTTTCTGGAAGCAATAAAATAATTATGGCTGGCTTTGTGTTAATCTCTCATAGATATCACATTTAAAGATCTTAATGATTGTTTACATTACATGACAGTATGTGAAAAATATATTAATTTGTAAGAGACTTATTTTTTGCATGTCTTCAAAACAAAATTACACAATCTACCCTAAAAATGAGAACAGGTGAGAAGAAAGCGTTTCGATGACATCTGCAGACGTCTTTATCACTTGGTTAGAAACTAGATTTTAGCACTAAATTGTTTACCTGAATGACAGTTCAGTTTTGTGCTAATTATCTAATTCTGATTCTGTGAAAAGTTTGAGAATATTAACCTGAGTTCAAAAAAGTTTAATATGTAAGAATCTTTTATTTTACAAAAGTCAATAAAAAGTGAAAATGTGCACACTCTAAACCTCGTCTTCCTTTTTTCTAACTTTACTTCCAAAAGCTCTTTGTTCACTCATCAACATCTTCCCCTGCCATAGAGTTTAGTGTAAAAATCCTGATGATATCGCATTGAATATTACACTGTGTCTGGTTCCTAAAGTGGGAGCTATATCCACTTTTTCAGAAGCACAAGTTGCAAATGCTCAACATCTACTAGGAGGTTGAGCATGACCAGGCTTAATTGGGGGCGTAATGACACGGTGATCTAAAACACATTTGCTTAAACAGAAAGGTCATAAATTCAGGTTCAGAAGAGCCAGGCAGCGCTGTGTCTCTGAACAAAGTCCAAACTCCGATTCTCCCTGCCCTCCTCCAAATAACATATAGTGTAAATGCCAATTAAGCCCCTGTGAAATGGGAGTAAAAACAGAATGCCCTCTAATTTAAATAAATGGAATCACCACTGTGGCTCAGTGGGGTGCAGAGAAAATCGATGTACTTTGTAGCCACATGTCTCAGATCACTGGTGGCGCTAAACGGAGCGTTAATTCCCCTCAGTGTTTTCTATGAAAGTATTTCAGCTCTTTATAAAATCGTTCTTAGTATAATTGTATTTCAGAAAGTAAATTATTGGATGTAAAGCAGTTAAATGTACGTTCTGCATGCATCGTTTAGGCTGTAGAACGGTTGCTCAGCTCAGTGTTTTAATATGTAGAAGGAGATTATGATGTGGGGAAAAAATCAGAAGTAAGATGATTTTTATCAACCTTATGAAGAAATGCAACGGCAGTGTTGTATAGTAACGAAGTAAAAATACTTCACTACTTTACTTAAGTATATTTTGGAGTACTTCATACTTTCTTCGAGTATAAAAATTTTTGATAACTTTCACTTTTACTTCACTACATTTCCGAACTTAATTGCATACTTTTACTCCGATACATTTTCAATGTGTGGTTTAGTTACTCGTTACTGTGACGGAGGAGCGTCACGAGTTACGACCTAATGAAAGAGTCGCGTTAACACACACAAACACACACAAACACACACACACACACACACACACACACACACACACACACACACACACACACACACACACGCCAACACACACAAACATACACAATCGCTAACTTACGTTTTGTTGCAGTTTAAACTGGCGCGGTTCATCGTGGGTCACACGCGGTGTTCCCGCTTCAGTTCACATTAATCCTTATCTGTCATTTTCAAACATTTTCCCGGCTTTATTTTCAATTAGCTTTATTGTTTCCGGATCGTGACGCACCGAGAGAGAGTTGCGCGATGTGGTGACGTCATCAGAACGTACTGAGTGTTGGCTGTTTCATGGATTATTGTATTTTTTGAATTACAAGTTTATTTATTTTTTTCTCTTATTAATTATTTAAACCTTGTGGTTTAGGTAAAGCTCCTAATTTTCTTAACTAAATGATGCTGCAGGTTTATCTATTAGCAGGTTTCATTTTGCCTGCACTTGGTTGTGTTCATTATTTTAAGTGTATTTTACAAGTTTACCAAAATATAAAAAATGTCATTCAAACTGCGTTTGCCTTGTTTTACTTTTTACTTGTACTTTTCATTACATTACTTGAGTTCATCCATTTTTACAGTACTTTCCATACTTAAGTACAAGATTTCAGATACTTTAAGACTTTAACTCAAGTAACATTTCAATCAGTGACTTTTACTTTTACCAAAGTCATATTTTGGAGAGAAACCTATACTTTTACTTGACTCCGAGATTTCAGTACTTTATACAACACTGATGTTGAAGCACAATTACTTGAATATGTCATTGTTTCTGAAAGGAGTCCATCTTTAAATTCTTAAATTGAAAGTCAAGCTGTGCATTACAGTGAAATCAACCAAATCAGATTCAATTTATCTCCATGACGTCACTGAAAACCTTTTGGCAAAATTCAATCCATCAAATCATGCAGATTGCAACGCAGTAATATATAGATACGCAGTAAACAACTTATCAAGAAAACACAGATAGTCAGTGAAACATGCAGGTTGTGTACTCACAAGCTTCTGTTTGTCCATTGATATTTGAAGTGGTGCTGAGAGGCTCAGCAGACGTGTTACCAGCGTAATCTGGGCTTTTTCTTATTGAACCCGCAGGTATTTTTAACGTGGTTATACAAGAAGACCTCAATCGTTTTGATTTAAAAATATGCAACTTCTCATTCTTTTTTCTAGACTCGTGACCCATTAGTTGTGTTTCTGTTTTTGGGCCTTACCTCCACAATGGCGTTGAGCGACGTGTCGGCTCCCAGACTGTGGTCAGTGCCCGGCACATTGTTACTAATGGTGGCAGGCAGTATGCACATGGGAATGCAAAACTCCATGTAGTTGGCCCGGGCCTCATACAGCTCCAGCAGGGACTCAAAAGCCTGATGGTGGTGGCCCGTAATATGCAGTTAGACCACTAGGGGGGGAACTTACAGCTCACATGATCATAAAGACAGTTGCCCTCATCCTGTATCCTTCTTTTCTGTCAAAATGTGTTGGGTTTAAACTCAACTCTGTTTTGCTAAACACAATTTTATGTTTTATACGAGCTGGAAGGAAGCAATAGAAAATGAAGGATACATGAATGGGGCAGCCTTTTACTTTAACTGGAACCATGAACATTCAGTTCTGTGATGGGTGGGCTGCTTAGCTGGCTCTCTCCAGGACGTCAGGGATCGAGCTTTGGCTTCTCATTGGCTGCGAGGGGACAGAGCGGGGTGCAGGAGTGAGGTCATCGCAGTGACAAGTCACGGTGTTGACGCGCAGAGATAAAGGCCGAGGTGGGACTGCAGAGGATCTGACTCCATTTATGTCCATCCAGCAAAGAGTCTCGAAACAAAACGCGTCGGCAGGCTTGACTTTAACGAGGAACTTACAGTCTGTGTCGTTTGGAGGAGAAATAAGCTGAGTCGGAGCGCTGCCCACTTACTGAGTGTTTATCAGCACACAAACAGCAAACTGCACTGACACGACACACTGAGACAACAAGGACTGTGGTGCAAACATGCAACAAGTCACTGCATGCTCTGACTTACCTGGCACCTCTGCAGACCAACTCACCTCCAACAACCAACAGCAGAAACATGTTTCTAACTCATCAGCTCCATTCAGGGACAATTCAACTCATCAGGTGTGTTGAGAGAACCACAGACTGTATGACGTTTATTTTTATTTATATCTACTGTACTATGTTTATCCATCACTGTTACTTGATTGTTTTTGCTCTCTGAGAGTAGATGTATTATGATTTTTCCTCCAAAGTCAGCCAAGGTTAAGCAGCTAAAGCTAAAGGCTAAAGGTCAAGCAGAAGGTCGACGGTGTTTACTGTATACAGGAAAGTAAAACATCACAACAGAATAAAACTTAACACACTGACTGCATCTGTGATCCGTATATCAAGTAACAAAAACTAGACGTAATATCTTGGCCTTACTGAATAATTCATGCTTAATAATATCTGGTCAAGTTCAGGAATGAGAGATGGATCTTTAAAAACTGTAAGCTCACCATAATATGTGGTTCACACAGTATCCCAAAAAACATATTTAAAATTACCATAACACTGGATGCCAAATATACTGATGGTAGATGTTCACATAATTTAGTTTTGTTTTTGTTTAAACCTCTTTACAGACTCACAATACGTTTGTATTGTTTTATCCGGCTCAAATAAGCGCCGTGGTAACAATGTTTCTATTGAACCTGCGTTTAGCAAAGCAGCTCACTAACAATGGCTTACACACAGTGAAGGTCACTTCAGAATAAAGGTTGTGATTTGTTGCATTATTTTGGGTGAATCAAAACAAAAGTGTGGATATGTTTTAAGGCAGAAAAACCTTGGTGCAAAAAGCTCCAACTTATAGGAAGAACCTTGATAACTGAAGGAGATTCAAGATCAGCTATCAATGAAATGTATTGATGTGAACTGTATTTGGACTGAATTGGATATCTCTCAATATGTCTTGAAGAAAGCCATATCGTTCAGTTGCATGAGTTTTCTCCGATACTAGAGCTCTAATAATGATAAAAACACTTTTCACTTCCTGATGTTGATTCTTGGAAGCGAGCTGGTTGTCAGAAGAGTCCCAAACTCTGATCGACTGGACGGCCTTTGACTGACACATCCACAAACACTCGCATGCGCTCAAAGCAGCCACACTTACGTCAGTAATGGCATTCAGAGCTGTGTCTGAGCCAATGCTGAGATCTGAACCAGGTATGTTATTGGAGACTGTGGCTGGGATCATAACCATGGGCACGCAGAACTCGGCGTATTTGTCCCGTGCCGAGGAGAGTTCCAGTAATCCAACGTATGCCTGCAGCGTGGAGAGCCAGCATCTTATTGGTTGGGATCAGGAGATGAATGGTAGAGAAGTGAGGCGTAACGCTGAGATATTAATGTAGCAGAATGAGAACAAGGATACAGAAAAGCTTTTAGGTAAGAAAAAGTCCAGGAAGAAACTGCAACAGCAATAAGATCCAAAGGAAGATCGTCATTAGCTTAACTGTTTGGTTCAATGATAAATTCTTCTTTTTAGGATACAAAAGTCTGTGCAGTTTAAAAGGAGGGAATGCTAACAGAAAGATTTTAATAAGTTTTGGGTCCGAACACGCTGGACCCTTTTCATATCTTCTGATCTGTAATGTGAAAATTGATTGGGGAGACAAAACTCATGATGAATGTGGCTTGTATCCAAACAGGGAGGCGGGGAGGCGGTATGATGGAGGACGGGGGGCTGCTGATGGGAGAAATGCGGTGGGAAAATTACAGGCACTCTTGGGAAAAACAAAGTTCAGCGGACGAGCGTAGTGGAGGGAGAAGCCAAAGGGAGAGAGCCAAGCCAATCACTGCAGGCACCAGACATGCACAGGAAGCTGATGTTGCTTGTTGCACAAAAAAGAAACAAAGATGAAAAAAATTTAGCTTTTTTTTATTGGCAAAGCTGCACTGATCTGTCAGGGGACACCTGGAAATATTTGATCCATTATCTCATGGAATCAATTATAACTATGATTGTTGGAGCAAAAGGTTGGCAGTGCTATGCACAACAGCTGCTGCAGCTTTGCCAATAAATAATACACATGCAGTACTGTGCAAAAGTTTTAAACCAAACTTAATTTCTTTAGAAATTGCTTCCAGGGAACCAAATTTCTGAAAATGACTTCATGTCATTTCATTACTTTGCACAATCCTGTGTTTAAAATAAAGCCTGAAACAATTCCTTATGCATCAATTAGTGTTATGTTTGAAAAGTTAAAAAGCCAAGTCATGGTTTTTACCAGCTGAAATGTTAAATAGAGAAAGTTTGTGAAAGCAAAAAATGGATCTAAAGAGCATACAAACACCGATTAAAATGCCAGGCTTTCAGAATCTGCGTAACGTGACATGTCACACTGCAGAAATCAAAAAAAAGTAAAATAAAAAAACAAACAAATCTGAAATGCCTGTCAGTTTAGCAGTGATGTGTACACTTTAAGATCCACTGTAAAATACAGGCAGCAGCAGTGGAAACAGGTTACAATCATTAAAATGAACAAAATCAATAACTGATCAATCATAACAGAGCATGAACATAAAACAACAGAATGAAATTCTAAACGTTTTAGCAATACTTTCTGTTATATTTAAAAATATTCAAATAAATACTGAAGTTTAAATCAAAAAAGATAACTTTGTCTAATAAATGAAAAAGCGACTTACCTCAAATCCACCTATAACAAGTAAAGCAGTGATGTTATGGATCCTCATCTGCTCAGCAATTGCATCCAGATGTTTTGCTGGAAGAGTTCTTAATGGGGAACAGAGAAAATCTGCTTTATTTACCACTTTGTTTTATAGGAAATAAACATTTTTTTAGTGTTTTTGTTCTCACCTTTTCGTCCCCAGCAGAGATCCTCCTTGGCCAGTCCAACCTCCCACATCTCCCCATTTGATCTCCTTGATCTGAGAAGAATAAAACATAAAGCCGCTGAGGTGCTTCTAAAAGAACTACAGAGAAAAATGTCATTTTTACATCAACACAAGATTCCCTGTTAACGGTTCCCAACTAACAGACAAAGTGCTGAGGCTGTTCATGAGGTGTGAGGTATTTACAAAGATATTTGCTTTTTTAAAGCAGAAAACTGCAGAGATACATATTTAGTTAGATTTGTTAAATGACAGAAAAGACAAATATTAGTAAGCTAGAGCAACATTTACTAATAAGGTTATGAAAAGATTAATATTTTATTGCTATTATTATATTTCAAAGCAACAAAGTAAAGAGAGTGGCTCATTTTTTCCCCCTTTACTCTTTTCATATTGCATGAATGCAAGCAGTTTTATCAAACAAGCTGCTATTTGCTGCAGTGTGTGTCCTATTTAGAAGAGCTTTTACTCAGGGATCACTGCTTCATGTCTCAATCATGTCTAATCTTCCTCTGTGACCACCCACCTGAGAGAGTAATCACTTCCCACAGGTCACCACGGCTCTGCTGGAACAGCCAAACACGTGTGTGTGTGTCTGCGTGTGTGTGTGTGTGTCTGCGTGTGTGTATGTGTGTGTCTCTGTGTGTGTGTGTGTGTGTGTGTGTGTGTGTGTGGATGCACAAGCAAGTGTTTGCCAGCGGTCAGCAGAGCATGCTGCAGACCGCTTCTTTGCATGAATGGAATTGCTGCTGGGGAAGGTCCTGTAATTGGCTTACAGTAAGCAGAACTGTTTACAGGACGCTGTTGTTGTTGTTGTTGTCACTGTGGTCATTCGGGCTCAGAGGAGGCGGTTAGTGACGCTCCTACATCTGGGCTCAGTCCGTTTATCAGGCTGCACACAGACTGAATTCTAGTATCCTGCTTGTCACATCAAGCAGGATACTAAAATTCAATTCTGTCTTGTTTCTTTTTACCCCACAACTTTTATTCATTTGTAATGAAGAACTTATTGCCTGCATGCTATGAGTGGTAAACTAACCTTATCACATCTGCTGACAGTATCAGTATCTGGATATGCTGACACTTTCTCAAAACCTGTGTCATCTTTCTACAGCAATATCAAAAGTTTCATAACTGCACCGTCACCGTATGGCTGAAGCTGATTATAGGAAACTCGTCTATAAATAACAAACTGAAAAGAGTAGGACCTGAAAACTGTTCCATGTGGAATTCCTCAAGATTCAGTTTTTGGAGATAAAGATTTTATGTTATCAGCTACAACACACAATTTGTCTTCCAGATATAATTCAAATCATGAGAATGATTTCTTAGCACTTTGTCTATCAATAAAATACTGGTGCATCCTTTGAGTTTGGCAGCCATTTTTGGTCTGTACAATTTTTATACTTAATTGGGCAAAGAAAAAAGTTTTAGTTTTTTGTCTGTCTGTGTGTTTGTGGTGACTCACCTGTCCTTTATAGAAGCCCTCAAAGCCGTCGTTGACAGCAAACATTTTGTGGCCTTCTGTGATTCCCACCCTGACGGCAGAACGCACGGCGGCATTCATACCAGCCGCCGGAGCGCCGACGTTCATCACCGCCACGTTAAAGGAGTTCTGAGGATAGTGGAGGGCAAGTATTTCACACAAAACCATGAAAGGTGCTAAATATGCAGTAGATGAAGCAGAATCCAGCTGCTCTGCGAATGCTAAGGCCGTATGTTATACACCTAATGCGTGAATTTCACATTGAGTGTTTGAACATAGCATGTGTTCATATGCTCTGCCTCAGCATTAAAAATGTTTGAGGAAATTAAATAGTTTCTGCAATGACAACCTTACATGCACGAAGCCACATGCTTCTAGAAATGCAGAGAAGCAGCAACTTTTGTTTTCTCATGACAGCCACAGAAAACATCAGCAGCCATGAGCATTAAGAATCTGCTGACCACTCAGGACCAATAACACGTTCAAGATGTCAGAACCTCAAAAAGAAGACGTTTCAGAACTTCTGCTGATAAAGAAACTAAAACATTTTATTGAAAATTGTCTAATAAGTAATTCCTGACTGTGAAAAAAAATTTCTAAAACATTGGAACAAAACAGTGATTTAGAAAAAAGTCATATTTTCAGACTCATTTTTATGTAACTTACATTTTCATCTGAAATGTCTTAAGCTCTAAAACACAAATGTCTGTCATGCACTTAAAAACATAATTTTGAGTTATGCGTAATGTTACCAGCATCTTTCTCTTCAGACTCAATGGTTGTTTTTTATACTTATATGAAGCATTACTTGTGTGACTATGCTTCAGAATCAATGCTTCTCTATATAAGCAATTCTACAACAAAGCAGAACCATGAAAAGTAAGAAAAGATGGACAGAGCAACTGGTGGGAGCACTGACCCTTTTGTGGCACTCTGTTACCATGACAAAATGAAAATATGAGTTTAAAGAGATTTATTATTATGAATTCGCAAAATGTTTTCAGTTTTTTGTCAGCATGGTAATTGGAAGCCGGCAGCTTGATAAGGAGTCTCAGCTAATTTGCCTAAAACTAATGGTGCAAACTACACCTGCACAAGCTGCAGAAGCTGACCCATCACATACATGAGAATGCTCTTCATCCCCTGCCTCCTTCTCTTCCTCTCCCTCATGTCAGTCACAGAAAAACAGAGACTCTGTTAGTGTCACAAAAAGACTGCAGCACCCAGGATGCACCTGACCAGGCGGTACCTTATGCTAATGTACAAATCTCAGAGCAGCTGTTGGAAAAGATGCATCAAAGAAATTAAAAGAATGGATTTCTGGTTTGTTTCTATTCTTCATGTTTTGTTGTGTTTGTTTGCAGTGGCGCTTACATTTTGGAGTTCAGAGCGAGCCGTTTGAGAAGCAAGCAGTCTGTAGGTGCTCAGATTATTTTCAAAGCTCCTGCACATTGAAAAGAGAGTTAAAGTTTTTAGATAGCACAAATCCATTACATACCTTGCTTTGCAATTTCTTTGCAGATGATTTCTTTGCACATTTCATGAGTTTTGTCTCGGCCCTACCTGCCGCGCAGTCTGACCGCCTCATCAAATTTCTTCTCATCCATGGCCTTCTGTACCTCTTGAGTCTGATGGCAAAACAGAAGAACTGCTTTATTGAAAAACAAACGGATTCAGCATGTAGCCAGTCTTCTTTTTGAGCACGTCTGTTGGTAACTACTATATATGGTGAGAAAAGTTCAGTGAAACTGGAACCACCTGGGGATAATTTCAGGAAATAACGGTCAAAAAAGTTATTTTTCATTTTGATTTCACTTACAAAACACAGGGAAATTGTGGGTAACCTTGTCCTGAGTGACAGTGTGCTATGAGATCAATAAACCATCGCCTATTACCTGATTCACCATGGCAACTACATGAAGATAAAAGATGGAGAGAATTTTCATAAAAGCAAAGTTAATTAAACTGGGGTACTTAGGAGGAAAAGGTGCAGTGGGGGAAAACTAAAACTCTCATTGCCATCAGTCAAAAGAGAAAAGTAATAAGATCAATCGTACTTGAAGAACATCGTTGCTTCTTTCACAATTCATTAATGAGCTCCGCTCTCTGCTCTGTCTTTCATGAGTTACTAATCAAGACTGCAGTGTTCTGAGTACATGTGAGGTTTCTGAATTGCAAAACCAGAGGAGTAGACTGAATTCTCCATACATTTGAGGTCAACATGAACAAGCAAACTTACCATCTGAACACACTCCATAAGCGGTAGCCGAACAGCCTGGTTGCCAACGAGAGACACAACACAGGCAGGCGTGTTGGTGGACGCCTCCAGTAACGCCAGCACTGCCTCCACGCCCATTCGACTGGCCTGGAAATTCATTTCAGCAGGCGTTTACCAAGCCATCTCCATTAAAGTGAAACAAATGGAATTGTAATTGACTTATGATGATTTACCAAAATCCTGTCAAAGGCAGATGGAGTCCCACCTCTCTGTACATGGCCCAAGATAGTGACCCTGGTGTCGAAACCCAGGCGGCTCACTACCAGCTATTGACAGACATCACAGATTGACAGAAGGTAACAGAATGGCTTTTAAAATTAATATATTCTGCCTCCAATTGTTTGATATTTGTAAGACTCTATCGCTTCTTGAAACGAAACAGACTTGGAAAAACAAAAAAAGTAACAGAGGAGAAATCATGCAAAACATTTCCTGTCATGTTGGTGTGTGCCACAAAATGGACATGCAAGCTCAACTTTCCAGCAAGTTGGGGGGAAACAAAAAATGATGCAGGAACGGAACCAAAAAAAAAGGAAAATTAAATTGTGCATATTTTTTTTTAGAAATTACCACATGTGAAGCATGAAATGTGGTAAGTGTTTCCGCCGAGAGGAAACCAAAACCATGAAGAGAAGAAAAAACTCATGCTGATGAAGGAGAATTCGAGCATCCACCAGACGACGAGGCTTCGCGACCATACTTACGTCCTTGATATAATCAGGGGTTATTGCCTTGTTGTGGCAATCAATGGCACCCTCAGCTACAATAATAATGTTCAGCCTTTTCTTATCAGCACGGTTCTAGAGAGATATAAAAAGCACAAGTATTTGAAAGCATGACAGAAAACGTTTTGCAGTGCCACAAGCTGGATCAAACAATGGAGGATGAACTTGTTGCCTATTGTCCTCGGTACTTTGCCATATTCCTGGCAGTGTGACAAGCAACTCAACCAAACTGAGATTATTTACGTAAACTTCTTGAGAACCATCCATTTCCACTTCGTGTTCCAGCTGTTGGTTCTCCTCTGCATCAGTCTGAGACTTTACTCACTTTCTTCACTAAATCAGAGGAAATGTGTTGTCCTTGTCTGTCAAGGGCTCCTTCAGCAACTATGATAATGTTCAACCTGGAACCTCGAGATCGACTCTAGACAATAGCAAAAGCACAATGAAGTATGTCGGAAAGTTATAACATCACAATGCATGGAACGCTGTTCAAACCGCCCAGTTTGAATTTACAAGAGCTTTGGTTAGGATTAAAAATTTGTGCATTATTCCTATAATAATAGATGTTGCAGTGAAAAATTCTTGATGAAAGAAACATTTCCTGATATCTTCTTGAGACTATGCTATCTCAGAGTTGACCTGCTTTTTCATTTCTAGCCAAGGTTGGATTTAATTGCTCCCTTGTCTAAGTTTAGTGCAGTGACTGATTCCTTACATGATTAACAGATAAGTCCATCCCATTCATTTTCTTAGTGCTGACTGACTGTGTGCCCCAAAGAGTGGTGATAAAGAAGACTTCCAGGAGTTTTATGCCTTTGTAATGAAAACATATTGGTCTTTTAAAACATAAAGCACCGAGGTTACCTCAGACAGTTTCTGACACATGTTGTCTTCCCAGCCATCTTCAGGAGGCATCTCTGGAATGAAAACCCAATCTGCTCCACATGCCAGAGCACTGACTAGAGCAAGGTATCTAAACACACAAATAGACATCCATATTATTTTGATGTAAGATGGACTTTGGCCTGAGATGGATTTATTAAAAACATAGTCAGCCAAATTGGCACCATAACGCCATATACTGTATCTTAGAGCAACCTTAATAAAGAAACAATGAGCCTCCAAAACTTGCAACATGTTTTGAAGAGTTTGCATTTAGTATCTTTTTCAGTAATGTATAATTCATACATTCATCATGAATTCATTTACCCGCAGTGTCTGCCCATGACTTCCAGCACAAATGTCCTCTGGTGACTGGAAAACAAAGAAAACAAACAGTTCTATCAATTTATCAACATATTTTCTGGTCTTTTACCAACCATGAAGGGATATAGTCACCTCTGAGCTGTAGTCATGATAGCATCCACCACCTCAATGATCCGATGCAAGGCTGAGTCAGTGCCAATGGTCATGTCTGTGCCACAGAAGTCGTTGTCGATGGAGCCAACCATACCGACAATGTGAAGCTGAGAGTGACTTCTGGCTGCCTCTTCATCTATGAGCCCTGCACACAAAGAAAGGACAAAGAGTTAAGGTATGCAAAGCTGAAGCACAGAAATTCAGAATTACAGGTGAACAATCACCTTGCTCTGTGAGTTCATTCAAAAGGCCACTCCACTCTTCTCTGAACAGATTGGCTCCGGTCAAGCTGCCATCTCCACCAATCACACACAGGTAAGTGATGCCCCGCTGAACGAGGTTGTGAGCAGCTTTTAGTCGGCCCTCATGGGAGCGAAACTCTTTACACCGGGCACTGCCAATGACGGTGCCACCCTAAAGACAGAGACGATTATAGTAATTACAAGACATTGGAATACAAACATAGGATGTTGTTGAAACCCATGGAGGACATGACAGGAGGCTCTGTGGTGCAATGGATAGTGCATTGGACTTCTAGACAGACTGAGGTTATTCAAAGGTTGTGGGTTTGAGTCCCACCAGAGTCACTGCATACTTTTTTTTTTAAGAAAAAAAGAAAATCATTCCATATTAGACATATTATGGTGAAAAAGCACAACAGTATTCAACTACCATAGAGGCTGTACGTAGCTGAAAGCCTGCAGGTGGGGAAGCCCGCGCTCTAATGTTTAAGGTTTTATTGTACACCAGCATTACCATGAGGCTCTGTGGCGCAATGGATAGCGCATTGGACTTCTAGGCAGACTGAGGGCATTCAAAGGTTGTGGGTTCGAGTCCCACCAGAGTCAGATTTTATCAGAAGGAAAGCCATTCTCCTTTAAATGCTTAATAGAGAAGATAAATGACAGGAAAGTCAACTCCCAAAAAACTCCCAAAAACATTACGCACAGCCAAAAACCTCTTGGTGGAAGAATCCTTTCCAATATTTAAAAAGTGCACACTACCCACTAGCCGGATGATATACCTTCAAGACATAAATGTATTATTAAAATCGACTCTGCTGCATTTTTTTTGTATTCTGCCATATTATAATTGTTTGACCATTTTCAAGTAGCAATGAAAAGGCTAATGTTCAAATATTCGAATAGTGGCAACTAGCTGGTTGATATTTCTGCATGACATTAGAATGCAAACATAGAATGTTGTTGAAACAAATGCAACACATAACAGGAGGCTCTGTGGCGCAATGGATAGCGCATTGGACTTCTAGACAGACTGAGGTTATTCAAAGGTTGTGGGTTCGAGACCCACCAGAGTCACTGCATACTTTATATATGCTGCTCAAAAATAATAAAGGGAACACTCAAACAACACAATATAACTCCAAGTACATCAAACTTCTGTGAAATCAAACTGTCTACTTAGGAAGCAACACTGATTGACAATCAACGATGATTCTGTTGTCAGCACATTCAACTTTGTACAGGACAAAGTATTCAATGAGAATATTTCATTCATTCAGATCTAGGATGTGTTATTTGAGTGTTCCCTTTATTTTTTTGAGCAGTGTATATATGCTTTTGATTTTAGAAAAAAGGAAAATCATTCCATTTTAGACATATTATGGTGAAAAAACACAACAGTATTTAACTACCATAGAGGCTGTACTTAGCTGAAAACCTGCAGGTGGGAAAAAACCATGCTTTACATGTTTAAGGTTTTTTTACAGTGGCACATACATGGTTAAAGGCTCTGTGGCGCAATGGATAGCGCATTGGACTTCTAGGCAGACTGAGGGCATTCAAAGGTTGTGGGTTCGAGTCCCACCAGAGTCAGATTTTATCAGAAGGGAAGCTATTCTCCTTTAAATGCTTAGTAGTGAAGATAAACGACAGGAAGTCAACTCCCAAAGAAGTTACGCACAGCCAAAAACCTCTTGGTGGAAGAATCCTTTCCAATATTTAAAAAGTACACACTAAAAGGAAAATATTCCTTCAAGAAATAAATATGTTATTAAAATTGACTCCACTGCATTTTTCTTGTACTCTGCCATATGCTAATCAAGTAGCAATGAAAAGACTAACCTTACATTATATATTTGGGATCTTTTCAGACATGTTTTTCATATTTCAAAGACTTCAAAAACAAAGTCAGTTGGGATTTTAAATGCAGCTGTTTACAGAAAAAATAAACTTTGCATGATTTTTTACTGATCTAGACTTACTAAAAAACATTTATTGCAGTATTTAAGCAAGATTATTTCAGAAATATTTGCCTATTAGGCAATTTAAGCATTTAATTAAGACTAGCAATTTCTGTGTAGATGTTTCTGCCTTTTGAGTGTAGAAAGAAAATCAACTTCCTTCACATTCATTCCTCAATAGTATCTTAGTTACCAAGATGCTGAGTTCAAGGACCTGAGGGGAATTTGAGACAAAGGAGGAAAAGCTTGAATTGTATTTATTCAGATACTGCTGAATGTTCACTGGAAGATTTTAGATTATAAAATTCACACAAAATGTGAATTTTGTGAGTTATAGCTCAGACACACAATGCGAAACTTTCAAAGACTTTTCCTCCAGGTTTTTAGGTCCACAACCACAGCCTGCGTCTTATGCAAATAACATTTGTATCACAGTTCATGACACATGAGAGAACCTTGATTTACAGTAGAATAAGGGAACATGAAGAGCGTGTGAGCAGAAACTTCAACAGCAGGTTGTGCTCACCACTTGCAGAACGCTGGAGACACTTTCCCACGTCGCCTCTTTGATGTAATCTCCACCGTCTACCATCCCCTGATACCCCTGAGATGAAAAACCAACACAAAGGCAAGAAATCATTCACTTCTTATTTTAAAAAGAAAATCCACATTTTGAAGCAATAAGCAGCAGTAACAATTTAAACACAAAAACTGCTTTAAGGCGTTTTTGGGCCCAGTACAGATGAGCTGTGAGCACAGATTTAGTGTGGCTGAGAGTGGCAGATCCTGCAGACTCTCCATCGTCATGTCTGGACTCTGAGTCATTCTCACCTCGTGAATAAAGTAGACTTTGGCTCCCACATAAATCCCCATTCGGACCACAGCCCGGACGGCTCCATTCATGCCTGGGAACAAAGAAAAAATTAGAAAATTCAAGCATTTTCAGAAAGTTGATTATTGCTACAGACATAAAATTGGTGCTGTATAATAAACAGTAAGCTCATGTGTCACAAATGAGTCTCTTCCTTGTTTTTACCAAAACAACCAAGAGAGACTGAATCCAGAAGGTACTTTATTTAACATATTTGTTTATATTCGAGAGCTAAACGTTCTTAAAAAGCGCTCTGGTTCAAACACACTGCATAAATAAAGTCCCACAACCCCATAACTCTCTTGATTCAAGAAGAGCTGGAGTGTGGTAAAAAAAAATCTTCACACCTCTGACGATATACATACAACATTCTATAACCACAAACCTCAGTGAGATGCGAGGTTTTATCTGATAAAACCTCATTCTGACACATGACCAGGAAGCCCAGAGCTGCAGATGCAAAGCTAACAGATTTTCCACCTGAGTGCCGTAGCTCCTCCAGTGCCAGCATGCACTCTTTGACTCCTTCCCTGATTAACTCTTTCCATGACCTGTCAAGTTCAGTTTATAGATCTAATTTTGTATCCTACTAGTTTCACATGCTGAATTGAACAGTAAGCTGTGATTTGTTTCAAGCTTAGAAGATTATTTTAAAAGCTGATCTCGCACCGCTCTCTAACTTTATTTTTTATCTATTTAGTGTTTTTTTTTCAGTCTTAATGGGATGATTTATTTGTTCCCCACAACTATGAGCTAATTCTATTGGTCTACCTCATAAAATTTCTGTTAAACACTGAGTTGTAATGTGACGAAATGTGAAAAGGTTTAATGAATTTCATTTGTAGCACTTGTATTCATTTTAAATTAACTTTTACAGATTTTCATAATGTCAATCCTGTCTTCATAATAACCAAGTGGTGAAAATCTGACACTGTCATGGCCTCAGTTATCTATCAACCCAGTGACCTCAGTGTCCTTCTCTTTAAATGAGCTGAAACCAGCAGCATAAACAGGGAGGGGCAAGATGAAGGCTGGGGGAAAGGAGGTAAAAAAAAAAGTGAAGCTGAGACACAGAGAGCCGGACCGGAGAGCCGGACCGGAGAGCCCAGAGGACGTTGTGCCAAGTCAGAAAAAAGCCTGTCAGAGCACTTAGTGCAATTAGACATGAGGCAGGCTTTAAATCTCAGACTAAGTCTGGGATCACAGAGCTGGTGTTGCTTTGCATTAACAGGTTGATCGGAACACACCGGCCTGTTTATGTGTTAGCTGATAGATGGTCCTTTTCTGAGGTAAATGTGGATTAAAGGCAGGATTTTAGGTTTGCATTGTTCCTCAGACTCAGAGATGAAAGTGACGACTCTGGCAATCCAGAGGTTGTGGGTTTGATTCCAGCTCTCTGTTGCCACTTATAGATTTGTGTTAAAAGCAGCTCAAGCTTTTAGCCCTGAGTTTCCTACCAATCTATGTATTGGTATCTGTTGGGTGAATGTGGGTCATTATGACTGGAAAAGTGCAACATAAACTGTTTTTCCCCAACAAAAAAGAATAAAAACATGTTTTCTAATAATAACAGAAATGCAATTTGTAATCACGCATTAATGTGTACTTTTTTTTTTTGCAAAGATTAAAAAGCACTTTTTAATGCAGTTTCACAATTTACAATGTTTAATTTAAGTACATTTATTCAGTGAGGAAAAAGTAAAATGTTAACAATAATAATTATTCTCATGGCCCTAAGCTCTGTAGTCCAGTGGAGTATTTCCTGTGCTGGTGCTAAATGTTGCTGTGACCCTTTGACCTTACCGTATTCTGTGGTGAAGCGACTGCAGAACATGTTGTTCATACGCAGCGTTCAGCTGCACAGTGCATCCCCCCATAGCACCGAGTGACGTTTATTTCAGTGCACTTCCTGCAGACAACCATATATTTCCTGGTAGGCTGAATGTTTTTGTTAGCTATTACACTTTTTAGACTTGTAACAAATAATGCAATTATTTATTTAAAAAAAAACAAAAACTTCTTGGTAAAAAAGAGTGTTGAAATGATGTTTTCTGCCTATCTATCTCGGTTTGATTTCGACTTTTTTTGTTGCTTTTTTCTACATTGTCTCATGTTGATAGCTTTTCTTCCCGTTTCATTTGTGAAGCATGTTCCTTGACTAACCTCTGACCTTTGACATCTGGTCATTGTTTGCTAACTGTCTTGTTAATCCATCGCTTCCTGTTGTGCTCGTACCCGGCTTCCTTTGGTTCACCATCAGGTTCACCATGTTGGAAATAGAAGAGGCAAGAATATCTACAAGAAGACGTCTGGCTTAAATACGACTGAAAAGCTGTGAGGGTTGATTACCAGGCGACTCATCAATATTTTCAGTCGGCAAACAGGTTTTTATTTTCTCTATCTTTTTTATTTTCTTTAATCTTTTCATTAAACCGCTGTGAGTGACGTCTTCAGGGGTATTTGTTCTAATCTGCTAAGTTCATCATAATATTTGACATAACAGCAAACACGGTGAATAAAACAGAAAAGCTGCGCTCTAAATGCTTTTCACAAGTTTTCAATAATATGCTCTAAAGGATGGGAGTACTTTGGTTAAGCTGAGGATGAAAACAGATTTAAGGATTTTGGGAAGAAGTGCAACAGAAAACAAACGCGATGAGGAGAAGCGATAAAAAAAAAACACCTACAGTGAGTTTTTAGAGTCCAAGCAGGTTTTTGTTTGCAACGTTTTTATCTGAATTTAATATTTATATTAAGTTTTTAGAGTCTCATAGTTGACATTCTGAATACTTTTGTATTTTGATTTGTAAACATAACACACACCAGCACTAACATCCCGTCCCTTCTCTGGCTCTGGTCCGCACCGTGTTTGTGGGATGTGACAACTCACCGGATGGTGACCTCATTCTTTACTCTGCTCAAAAGCATCATCACAAGAGTTCATTCACTAAACTTGGCAGAGAAAAGGGGGTCCTGAGCAGAATCCCACACACTAGAATGAATCAGTGTGCGTATTTTCACCGTTCACCTCAGACTCTGATACAGAAACCTATAGATGCTGTTTTAGATGCAATCTGAAATTTGCTAAAGCAAGATGAGCTATTTGAGACCATACATTTTAAAATGACTGAATTCAAAGCAAACTGTGAAAAGAAGCTGCACAATGCTTTACAATGAACTATGTTAATAAAAGCAGAAATAACCATTTTCAAAACTTTTTGTGGCATTTTATGAAGAAGTGTATGAATTTAAAACATGTTAATTTTATTTCTTTTTTATTTGATTTATATTCAAATCAGATTCACAACTGAATACAGGTCACATGATCATGTTTTGATTTAAGTTATTGAATTAATTCTGGTCATTTGTTTGAATTAACCTGCTGCAAAGTAAACATCCTCTTCAAGCCTTTTGCGGCTTATAAACCCATAGAGAATAATAATAATAATAATAATAATAATAATAATAATAATAATAATAATAATAATAATAATAATAATAATAATAATAATAATAATAATAATAATAATAATAATAATAAGGGAGTACCAGCCAAGATGCAGTGATACAACATCCCTTACATCTTAATGATGTCCGCCCCAAACCATACAGTGATATTTGATTTAGATGGATTATAATCATGCAGAAAGCTTGTGCATGGAGAGCATTTATACAGTAACATCCAGACTACAAACACTAGATCCCCGGTAGTTTTTGCTCAGGGCTTCAGATGCAGACAGACATCAGTGCTCCCAGATGAGCTCAATGAGTCTGACTCTGCATCACTTTCACTCTGGCTGCCCAGTTTTAAAGGTGCAGCTATAATTAAAGCTCAGCTGCTGCCACAAGGAGCCTGTCCTAAATACAAAGGCTGTCCACGATGCACAACTGAGCTCTGACAACTGAGAAAGAGCGTATCCCTCCACTCTCACAGCAGCCTATAGGCACACAGTGTTGTATAACAGCCAACAATAGCACTGGTTTAACTGGTGCATGTGTGTGTCTCACATGGCAAAGTACAACACGCTCTATGCATAGAGAGAGTCGATCAGTAATGAGGTTAAAGGTGCATTCTGTGCAAGCTGCAGGGATGCAGTTCGACCATTTACTACAAAAAAATCATCCAAAAGTTTCGTTTTAATGGCAACCATTATTACAGTGCTGTAAAAGCTGTTGTTTAGGTATCACTAATGTTATTTTAGCTCTAGAATTCAGTCTTTGCATCATCTCTGTAAATACTCGCTGCTCCTCACGTAGCCTGCTTGACCTTCAGGGACAGCAGATGTTAAGTCACCGAAGGTCACCGGAAGTAGATTCCGAACTCTTTCTAAATAAAAGGCAAAGCTCTGATAGCGACACTGAGCCGTTTTAATCTGAAAAGTTGCACCGGATGTAGATCGTTTCGTTCAGATAAATTGATGTTGGTTCAGTCGTGACTCAGATTCCGTGATGCGGGAGGAATTATCTCTGAGGCAAATAAATAAATAAAATACACACAGCTGACCGGAAGTACAAACCATAACATCTCATAACTTTTATATACATAAGAAATATATGTGACTAATACATATTCTAAATTCATAGCCCAAAAAAATCTACATAAAATTCTTCAGGAACAAGTTGGAGTAGTTCTTGTCATGTGGGTTCGCGTTGCTGCACCGACTTGTGGAAACTGCAGATAATTAAGGCTCTGAAATGCCGATCAGGTTGGTGACACCGCCATGGCCCCCCGGGCGATGCGCGCACGGGCCTGCGCCATCTCTGCATACGTGCATGACGTTGCATATTTAGAACACCTCGCATTAAAGAGATACGAGTTATTCAGTCACCTGTTGATACTCTACCCGCTTCTGAATGCATGCGTCACGCGCTGGAGGTGTTTCTGGCAGACTGAGAGTCTTTATGAAAACTTGAAACATTTCCCTCTGCAGATGGTGCAGCATCCCCGCAGAAAGAGAAGCGCCGGGGGGTGAGCGCAGGCTGTTGCGTAACAGTCCGGAAGACTCAAGACCACGCACTTAAATCCCTAGCAGAAAAATATCTGATGTATAAAATATGACAATTAATTCGGAGGGACTTTTTTCTCCTTCCCTTGTTGTGACGCGCTGATATCAAAGCACACGCTGTTCCTGCGCCCGGGCAATGCGCATTTTGGGAAGCTTAGCCAGATACACCCTGTATCGGACAGGTGCCTGTCTGTAGTGTTTTTTAAATTAAAAATAACCAACTGATGCACTAAAATCAACATAAATTACGGATAAATGATTAGGCTTTTATACTTCAATGTTTCCAGGCGGTTTGGACAGACGGCGCCAGGCAGGCTGCGTCAGGAGCGCAGTTAGATTCAGCTCCCTGATCCTGCGCTCATCCTGACTCCAGCTCGCTCTCACAGCCCAACTTGACTCTGTTACCTTGAGCATCTCCGCCGCTGGTCAGCACCGCGATGCATTTCCCAGCTCCAGAAAGATTCTCGAAAAATTTCCGGGTGTCCTGCCGCTTCGGTCCCGTCGCTGCGGCCATGTCTCGGTCTGCCCGGGGTTGAAGTTTAGCTGAACTCCTCAGAAAGCCCACCGGAGGGTAACACTGGGGGTATCTGTGGCAGGGGAGAGGGAGGCAGTTGAAGTTAACGCCCCCTCCTCCTCCTCCTCCTCCTCCTCCTCCTCCTCCTCCTCCTCCTCCTCCTCCTCCTCCTCCTCCTCCTCCTCCTCCTCCTCCTCCTCCTCCTCCTCCTCCTCCTCCTCCTCCTCCTCCTCCAAAGATCCTGCAATAGGACAGATTCCTGCTCCTTTCCTTACAAGGATGAGGATTTCCCACTGTCACTGCCTGTCTTATTTTTTATTGATATACATTTATACATTCTTTGAAAATGTTTCTATTTTATTCATGTCATCTTGAGACATGAATAAAACATATCTCAGGATGAGGCATGTAGGTTGAAGTCGAGGGATTTAATTTTCCTTCTTAAAGATTGACTGAACATTCGTTTTCTTTTCTTTCTATTTCTAATTTTTAAAAAGGTTTTGTGTTCTTTGAAAGCTTCTGCGTTTCTGATCTTTTTTAAAATTCTAGATTTTTTTGGAAACTCAAGTTTAATCTCCGCCCACAGAGGGCGCTGTTTGTCTGACTTCAAGTTGAACTTCCCACCCATTTTCTGTGGTTTTGAGTTACTCTCTCGCAGAAAGCAATATAATAACCAGCTACGACAAAATGCATTCACCTCCAAACCCCTGCAAGAGACTGCAACATGCCACAAAATGACAAGGCTTACAAAGTGGTAGGGCATAGACCAAAAGATATAAAAATATAAAAAGAAACATAAAGATAAATAAAAAATATATATCAGTGTCAACTCCTCTAATACATTTAACTGCTAAAATATAACATTTTGTTACCATCTGCTAATTTGAATGTAATTTCTGATTTCAGTTGTGGAAAAGGAAGCAGAGTGGTAAGTCTTCCTTTTTTTACTTGCCTTTGGTTGTCACGATCTGGAATAGAGCTGGAAAGCCTCTGACGCAGGTATCCACCTGACTGGCGGCTGAACGCACCAATCAGGTCCCAGGACGGGGAGGGGGAGGAAGTTCCATCCACTACAACCAGGAAGTCTTTCACTATCAGCCTCAATTCACAACTTTCATCACAATCCAAACACTGGAGGCACAAGGGGATTGTTACAGCACGGAGAGCTGACACAGCTCACACTGATATCTGGATGCAGTTATGTAACTGATTGCAGACACAATAGTCTCAGATATACTTTTCAGTACCGCCATGCAGTGACCTTGAACATGTCTGGGTCCAGCATCACAATGTCAGACTGAAATGATCACGTTGGCTTTGTGTGTGTGAGAGGCAGCATGGCGGCACACTGGCACCCTGTACAGTGTGTCCCCTCTCACCTGTGGCACCAAATCAACCAGTTTCTTCATTTTCTTTTACTCAAGACACATTGGATTGTTTGAAGATGGAAACACGGGGGCTTAGGGTTCAAAGGGCCACGCTGAGGGCACTGGATATTCAAAATTCTGCTTGCAGCATAAGAAGATGTCTTGTGATAAAACTGCCTCTCCTCACTTATTCAATTTTCATTTCAAGATCCAAAATGGGGAACTGCTTAAGTTATTTACTTCTAGAATTTGGGTGCCAAATCTTCACTTCAGTGATGCACATTTGAAATAAAAATTGAAAATGGTTTAACCTACACTCTGATCTTTCCCAGATGCTGATGTTTGTGGAAATGACTAACTTTCAGATCTCAGTGAAAATCAGAAACAAGTTTCTTTAAACACAGAGCTTAAGTTTGGTTTGATCAGAGGGAAAATTAATTAAATAGCTGAAATAGTAGTTTCTTAGCTCAAACACTCCAGTATTGAAATACAACTGGAGAGCAAATAAAAACATTTTGAAATAGAAAAACTAAATTAAGTGTCTCAATGTTATTCCTAATATAACACCAACCAGTGAAAAAATAAAAACATTTTCACTTCCTGTCAATGGATTTTAACACAAGTAAAACGGCGCCCCCTGCAGGTAGATAATGGAAATTGCCTTCTAGTTTCAAGAAAATTAATTTATGCTCGCAATAAAACTCAGGGGCAAATCAGGTCAATAAAAATAGTTTATTTACAGTGGCATCAATCAGAAATCAACAAGCAGCATTGGCAGAAGCAACATCAGAGTCGACAGTTTGCATAAAGTTGGTGAACAACTGTTGGGTAAAACCTCTCACTAAATAAACTGGACTGCGCAGCTGCTCAGACGTTTCAGTTCAACTTCACAGCAGAGACAATACTTCAAATAAGAGTTTTAAAATACCAAATTTGAACCTCAACACTCTGCAGTTGACTTATGATTTAGATTTACAGCATTTAATATCTTACAGTGGCCCCGGGTAAAAGGAGTTTGCAGCACATTGTGGTGCCTAACAAAAAAACAAACAAACAAAAAAACACTGGAAAGCTGCTTCATTTGCTTTACTCTGCTGTTAGTGATACATACCATGATCCTGAGACTACTTTAAAGGAGTGGAACATTTTAATCAAATCTAACAACATTTATTTATGTTAAAGTTTTAATGTAAATATTTGCAAATCAGAAAAAGAAAAAGAAAAGTAGCACATTTTTGACTAGTTAGTTCTTTGCGGTTTGAAACAGCTTGAATTTTGATTCAATTTCCTTGAAGTGAATCTACAGATGTTTTTATTTTAAATAAATCTCCTGCAAATCAACAGGGATATAAAATCAACCTGGCAGTTTAATGGCTCTGTGAGGAAGAGCCAGATGATATCTGTGGAGCGGTTTAACTACAGCGAGATAAAGCGGTCAAAGTTGTAGTTTATTTAGCTTAAATAGCCATATTAAGGAGGGGGGGGGAAAATGAAGTAAATTATCCTTTAAAACCAAAGTCTTGTACTAATCAGGGAGTTTTTCAGTACATACAAACAAAGTGATGAGAAACGGTTGGATTTAGTAACATAACAAATCTTAAGAGGTTCATCACAGCTTGTAAAGTCTCATTTTTTTGTGAGGAAACTTAATATTCCTGCTTATAAACTGCATCAAATGGAGCATCACCACGGCGACACACCAGATACTCTAAAACCGTAGAACTAAACACCAAACAAAACAAAAAAATCAAAAAGCTAAGGCATTACTCTATGCATATTTACATAAAATACAGTTGTATGCAATTGATAAAAATATACAAAATTATCCACTATGTATTCTTGTCTCCGTTTGAATCCAGACAAACAATTTACCTTCATATAAGACATCTGGAAAAAATGTACACTAATTATTCATCTTCACCGTAATCTCACTGAGAGTTTCAGACATTCAGAACATTTCTATGGCCTACATTTAATCTCTGAGGTTTTTTATGTTATCATATGAGGATAAAGAACAAAGTAATAATAATAATTGTTGTACCAACAGGGAGACAGAACTAAATTCAAACTTTCCTTACAGTGTTCCAGTTTTCATTTCCCAGTTTTCCTCATGCTACAGAATGTTAAGCAGGAAATTCAAGAAAAACATGTTGAATTTAAACAGTTTCCTTCACAATTAAAAGCTTATAATGAAAAAGCACCTAATGAATAGCACCGAAACTAGCTGAGCTATTCCCGAAACGTTCCTGACTTTCAGTGTGAATTGTAAAGGCTTTTAGTCAAACAGTATGAGGGAAAAGTAAAATAAGTAACTAAAACTTAAGGAAAAGCTGAATCTTTAACGATTTATCTTCATTGAGCAAGTATCTAAATAAGTACAAACATAAAGTTAAAAAGACAAAATACAAAAACACATTTAAATTTGCTTTTAGAGTTAGATTATTCTAAACTAGAAAAGTCACTACAGAGGAGTTTTGTTGCTTTCTATGGGCAAAGCAAATCTAATTGCAAGTGCAATTAAATTAAAGCAAAAAATATAAGATAGTTTTACTGCTACATGCTAGTAATTACCTTGCTAACGTTGTTGTCATGTCCTCCAGTGGCAGATTTAAGATTCAATTTAACTTTTTATCCTTTAAAAGTTTGAAAGTTTGAATTTATGACAAACTATATATGGCAAATCAGTTTCACTTTCAGTTTCAAACATGCAACATCTGCAAGCTAATGAATCTTCATCAGCACAGACAAAGCATTTGCATAGTATTACATGAGATAAGTAATGTTATCAGTGACTTGTTCCATTATTTGGGTAGCAATGACTATCATGGTAGTGACATGTATTTATGAAATAGATGCAATGTGAGAGCTAATAATGCAGAGTTTTGACATGTTAAAAAAAATCATCCGTATTCGAGATTATCTGTGTGAAAACTGCTAAATGCATAGAAAAGCAATGATGGAGCGTTATTTATCTAAAGCAGTATTCCTTCCTCTCTTCCACATGGAGGATACACTGCACTGGGGCAGAAAACAAAAATAACAACATGTAAAAGCTATTCCTCACTGAGGGCTTGAACACAAATGTTGAAAAAAGTGTGGAGTTTTGTTGGTTGCACATGCATTTAAGTTACAATGACAGAAAAATAATTACTATGCGCGGGAAAATTTGGTCAAAATGCAACAACAGTCAGAATAAAACGCAAGTTGTGACATTTTTCATCGCTACATGCTAACGATTAGCATATTAACAGTGCTATTTAGCTAAAGACTAGCACTCCCCATTACAGAGCAAATGAGTTTGTTTCAAACTTCATGATAAAACTTCATCCACCAGGAAGTTTGTTTGAACAAAAAGAGACGATGTGCTTAATTTAACCTATGGCATATTTCTACTCTCTATCAATCATTTATGAAAGTCCAAACTGCTGCTTCATGATACCACTTAAGGAAAAGGGGTGATAAAGATCTATGTACACTATTTATACACATTCACCTTTATTTGAAAAGTCATTAAATAGGGGACACATGTCCTATGTACTACAGCAGTTCAAATATATATTACTTTTAAAATTAACATCAAGGAGTACCATTTCAAAAGATCTTAAAGATATAATTGATTTTCTTCCATACAAATAATCTAAACATCTTTAAAACTATAAATAACTGTAAAATCTTTCATATAGTTTTCCTTTTACGTTCAGTCGGGCTCTAAAATAGAACCAGGAGTTAAAAAAAAAAAAAAAAAAAGATTCATTTCATACATCTCTACTGTGTGAAATTGTTTGAATTTCACACACATACACACTAACACACACGTAGTAGTCAAGCAGAAACATTTCACCTCCGAGACCAAAGGATCAAACCTGGGAAAACTGTTCCGCCTCCTTACAGCAAACACCCACCGTAAGCAGCTGGTCTGCAGAGGCTTTCACCCTGTGTGGCATTAAACTGACTGCCTGAAAGCTTTTGTATGTACAGTGTATGTGCTGGTTTTACAGCAGCAATTCATGGAGCCAGAATATTCAGCAAGAAAATGTACGTATATTTTTGAAAAGATGCCATAAAACACATTTTGGAGACAAAAAGCTCCTTTTTGTGCTGATTCAGCCCAAAAGGGCCATTGGATGATTTCGCTTATTGGTTGAATAAGTGCCAGTGAAATCCTTCTTCTTCATAAAGTTAGGTGATATCTGTTTAGTTGTGTTCAGCTAATTGTAAATTACAATGGAGTCTCTTCATACTGTTGCAGAAAAATGGAAGCTAATTGGACTATTTTAGCCCAGAGATAATGATTAAAATATATTCTGTGGTAATGACTGTCCTACAGTTGTGTTTGCTGCCAGAGTGGTTCAGATGACAGTTTTCATGGTATTTCAAACTGTGTTTGAATGAAAAACTGGAACGAGGCCAGTCTGAGAGAAGTTCAGAAGTTTTTACATTTTGTGTTTTGTCCTCTGAGATGATTGCAGGTATTTCCTTTAAAATCTTCACACTTCTCTGTGTGTTGAGTGAGTGTCTGCAGTAGCTGGGGTCCGTGTGTCGTACCATGTCCCAACTGAGGCCGTGGTCAGCAAAACGTCTGCAAAAAACACAGAATCACAGTGAAGAAAAATTGGAAATTAGAAGTGCGACAGTAATGCATTTTTTAAATATTCATTGAACTTTTTAAAACAGCGTATTGCTAAGTAAAGGGAAAGTTTTACTTCCTAGACACAAAGATTACAAAGGACAATGTTCTGATTACAAGATGATAATTTGTACCAAAAAATATTGTAGCAATATTTGAATGTCCCTCAAATATTGCGTCACCGCAGCTTTAACATTGCAGGAGTTTTTTTTATTTTGGAGATAATAAAAAGGAAACTTTGAGGGATACTGCTGTAAAAGAGGTATTTTATTTACTATTACGGCTGTGTGTATCGTTTTAGCTTAAGAAAAGAATTGGAAAATAATGCTCACAGAATTGACGTTGCTCTCTTGGGTCAACATATCGATTCCTCCAAACTGTTCCAGCATCAGGCTGCTGTCGCCCACCTGCACCAACAGTGACATAAACAAACCAAGTTATATCTCCTCAGTTACTTATGTGTAAAAAAAAACCAAACACACTCAAATTTCCAGAGCTTTTAAAATGTGAAACAGTGATTTTGTCACCTGTTCGTTCATAGAACCCATTTGTCCCGCCACCGAGTTCATGTTGCTGCTGCTGTACATTCCACTGGACTGGGTCGAGTACTGAGACTGGGACTGCTGGGAGGTACACACTGAGAGGAGCACAGAAAAGTGATGCAGAGCTTTAAGGAAGCTCGACTGTGATGTCGTTGACGTGGAGAAGCTGCTGCTACCTGTTGCTGGTGCAAATGCTTGCAGACTGCGACCACCCGTTTAGGTCGGCGCTCGTCTGGTAGCTTGGCGGTCCGCCCTGGTTGGGAGCCTGGGGTTGGGTTTGCGTTTGGGCCTGGTTCTGCTGCAGCATGGGGCTCTGACCCTGCCCCATCCTGGGGGACAGCAGGGGGCTCTGCGGCGTCCCAGCCCCACATGGAAAGCATGACGCTGGGTCCTGGTGTTGCTGCTGACTCATTCCTACAAAAATGGAAAACATAAGATGCAGGTGAGCTCAAGTTCGACATTAAAGCAACTTATATAAATACATTTTCCGTTCATTATTTATAGATTATATTAATTGGAATATCTGACCAAAATACACAAAAGATTGTGACTGATTTAAATCGTTAGCATCCAAAGAGCAGATATGTGATAAAGTCACTATTATTTATATAAAATGCTTTACCTCATACAAACTTCATACAGTCATCAATTATGAAAGAAATAATAAATATTAAAATAATGAAGCAAATGCACAACATATACGTTGATCAATGTTTCATTTAATACTAATTAAAAAGACAAATCTAATCAGGTGGGTTTTTAGTTCAGATTTAAAAGAACTTGCTGTTTCGGCTGTTTTGCAGTTTTCTGCAGGTTTGTTCCAGATTTGTGGTCCATAGAAGCTGAATGCTGCTTCTCCATGTTTGGTTCTGGTTCGGGGGATGCAGAACGGACCAGGACCAGAAGACCTGAGAGCTCTTGAAGGTTGCTATGACAACAGCAGTTCTTTAATGTTTGTGGAGCTAAGCTGTTCAGAGATTTATAAACTGACAGCAGAGTTTTAAGTCTATTCTCTGAGCTCCAGGAGCTCCGGACGGACTTTCGGCCTGCTGCGATGGTTTTAGTCACAATGCCAGCAGCAGCGTTCTGGATCAGCTGGAGGACGATTTCTTGTTTTTTGGCAGACTTATGAGGACAATGTGACTAAAGATCATTAATTTTCCATGTCTGGAAATGTTCTTCGGGTGATAAAACACTGGTTTCATGTGACTCTGAAGGTTAAGGTCAGAGTTCGTCACTACACCCAGATTTCAGCCTGATCTCTAGTTTCTAGCTGCAGCAACTGAAGCTGTCGGACTCTAGATCACCACCACCAACAACACCCTCCATAAAGCACATCATTGATCCAATACCTGAATTGCTGAACTGGAAGGCACTGTGCTGTGATGGTGGGCTCATTACGCCGCTGTATTGCCCGCCTACATTTCCCATCATGCCCTGGCTTGCCAGGAGATGACTCGGGGAGAGAGGGGAGGAGAAGGGGCTGGAGGAGCCGGGATGAGGAGGAGGAGGAGGAGATGACAGTCCTGTACCGTAACCGGAGGCCGGGTAGGGGAACCGCTGCATGCTGCCCTGTGGCACCCGGGGGTTGGCGCCCCCCAGGGGCATCGGCGCGGGAGCAGCGCCCCCGCTGGGCATGTTGGGCGGCAGGTTGATGCCCTGAGTCCGCATCATCATGGCACGCTGCTGATGCGCGTGGTGCTGCTGCTGCTGCTGCTGCTGCTGCTGCCGCTGACGCAAGTGGTTGCTGAGGTACTCGCGCTGACGCTGCGCCAGCATGTGGGCGTTGACAGGTCCCTGATGGAGCAAACACAGCCGGGTCATTTCTGGCATTATCACGAAACAGGAAGAGGTCATAGTCTGTGAGGAAACACTGCACAGGAAGTTCACTGCACAAACACTAAATCTTACCAAGTATCTTCGGTATCTGCCAGTGGAACTAATACTTTTTCATCATCACTAAGTAATTATAGATTTAAAACAAACTCCTATTTCTTCAGGAACATTAGCAGTAAGTTAGTTTTGTCTTATTTCAAGATATTTGAGATATTTGCAACAAAACACATTGACTTTTTCACATTGTGTCACCATAGAAAATGTACAAGTTATGTGAAGAAGCAGCAAAAAGCAACGCATTGCTGTTAAAAAATGTGGCTGATTTTCTTTTTACAAATAAAAATCTGAAAATTGTGGTTTGTATTTGTATTCAGCCCAATCAATGTTTCATAAAACATGTGATAACAGTTGTTGGAGGAAAGAGACAATTGTGAACATCAATTTTTAAATCTCGTCACAGATTATTTAGGTTTAGATCTTGACTGGAAAACTTTAACAAATGCATGTTCCTCCATCTAAACCATTTCACTGGAGCATTAATGTTCATGGCTGTACCATGACAAAACGTGGAAATGTTTCAGATATAAGAAATAAAAGGGAAATAAAGTCACAGGGGAGCAGATGGTTAAGGTTTAAGTATGTATGCAAGCAGCTGACCTGGGTCGATACATTAGATCTTAGAGGTAGATTCATATTTCCAACTCCACCCATCTGGTTCATCACTGGCTGACGGTTCTGCAGAAGTCACAAAAACCCAAAGCTTTAACAGAACCAAGACTTCATCAAACTCCTCTGTGTGAAGGGCAGAAACTTTCTACCACAGCTAGTAAAGTTTAACAGAAATCACAGTCAATGACAGTCAAATGTTGATGGACATTGAAATCATACAGGAAGATTTTTCCACTAGACCCAAAGAAAACAGAAGATTTTTTATTTAGGCTAGAAACAAATTGTCAAAATTCTGCTTATGATTATTTGATTAAGAATTATTTCAGTCATACTGATCAATAAATCAATTTAATATGCTCAAATTGTATCTATATATTTTTTTTGTCAATTAAAATAATAATAAAAAAGTTAGTGATACTGTGTTTTGTCATAATCATACCAAGGGTGCTTTTCTTCACCTTTCCACCAGGTGGCAGCTTGTACCAATATCACATATTATGAACCTGTGTTAAACAGCAGTGAAGAGTCTTTCGTCAAAGACTCTGGTTTGTGAGTTATACAGTAATAAAAAGGCCAGATTGTGAATAATAAGTATCTATGCAGTTTGTGCAGGACTTTGTTTATTGCAAAGTGTTCCAGGGACACTGAGCTGGTTAAACAGAAAAGGTGAAACGTTTTTTTTCTGTTTGCTGCAGTTTAAACCCAGTGAACCCCAACGACCTCCCTGTTTGCTTCGGTCAATCTTCTTTACTTAGAAAAATGGCTGCAGTTTCAGAATGAAGTTCAACATTTCGCAATGACATGGTTTCAGATTAAATGGCAACGAGGAAAAGCAATGGAAGAAACGAATCAGACTGGATTTTTAAAACGGTATTTAGAGAATAGAAGCAATTAAATAATGACTGATAACTGCAATAAAACAGATAAATCTTCCCTTTTGAAATATTGATCACAAAAATAAGAACAAAATGTTTTTTTTTTCTTTAAAAATGACATTTAACTCTGACTGATCCCAATTACACTGCAGCATGTTATGTGGCTCTGAAAAAAATGAAAAACTACAATGTTTTTCTGTCATGTAGACATTTTTTTAGCTAAAGCTAAATTTGCTTTTACACGTCTAATTTGAAAGCAAATGCCTTAAATGCCAAAGCAGAAATATTTTGTACTAACCTGCAAAAAATAATTAAAAACAAAACAAAAAAGGCTGTTTGTATCAGAAGCTTTGAAACTAAATAGAGGTGATAAAGGCGCCGCCTACCAGCTGGGCCTGGAGTCTGTGCTGCAGCTGCAGCCTCAGGTTGTTGGGCTGCGGCGGTACCATTGGATTGGGACCACCAGGTCTCATGCCAGGGGCCCGGGGTCCTGGGGCGCCGGGCATTCTCATCATGGGCGGGTAGCCTGCCGGGGCCATCCTTTGAGGGCCCATGTGGCCCCCCATGGATGGGGCAGGGTACAAGCCATCAGGAGGCATGCTGCCATAACTGGGCTGCCCTCCATACTGCTGACTGTAGAGGGGAGGTTTCAGACCGGAGGGAGAGTCCGACGGACCCAGGTACTGGTCCTGGTCTGAAAGAGGACCCTGCAGACGGGGATGGAGGAGTTTTTTGTTTTTGTTGTACAATAGCTGGAAAAAGTACCAACATAGTTTGAGCTTTTCAATATTTTGTGGGAACAAAGATTAATTTTATGAGGACTTTATGTCAACAAACACAAACTGATGTGAAATTGTGAAGCAGATGAAAAAGTTTCCATAGAAACCTTTCAGACTACTTTGACAATTTAATTGATCTTATTGTACTGTTTGATAACTAAGATCAGTTGGAATGTATGTATGTTTGAAATTAAATTATATTTTGTAAAGAGCCTCGAGATGATATTTACTGTGAATAGTGAATAAAACTCAATTGAATTGAAAAATTATGGTAATCTGAATACAAAAATGTCAAATTGTTGTTAATGGTTAAAAAATTAAACTATTAGAAAACCAATTTCTGTTATGCACCGTTGTGTTTTATTCTGTCACATTGAAAATCCAATAAAAAGCTAAACTAAAACACTGAAATTCATGAATGTAATGATTAAAAACACAGATTTAAGGGGTATTTGAACTGCTGTATGGAAGTATAGCATCCAAAGTTTGTTTATTTTAATAAAAAATGGTAAAAATTCAAAAACATTTCATTTTATTGTTGGTTTATTCCCAATACCTCAATAGGCGTGACGTTTATTTGTCAGGAACAAAACATAAACAATAATACTAAATTATGTGGCTCCAAAAATGCGTTCAGGATTTCTGGCTGTAGCGAATAAGAAGGTGCTGTCTCTTTAAGGCAACCTGGACCAAGCTCACCTGTCCAGCCAGAGTGGGTATTCCCAGCATCTTATCTATCTCCTCCAGACCCTCATAGTCTTTCAGCACCGAACACAGCTGGTTCAGCAGCGCACCTTCATCCGTCTGTCCTTCAGAACCAGAACCACAGCAACTGATCCCGTCCTCCTGAGGGACGCCATACCTGCAAGGTAACTTCTCATCAGACTAAACTAAACCAAAACTCGATCTTCCTTCATGCTTTAGGCTGGACTGAATGTCAAACCTGCTTTGGTTTCCATAGTGATCCATCATCATCATTCGGTCTGGCCATGGAGCCGTCTGATTGGGCGGAGCCTGCTGCTGGTGGTAGGGCGGAGTTGCCATGTCCAACTCTAAAGTGGCAAACAAAGAAAAAATATTAACTTCTGCACAAAATGGATGCCGGTTTAGGAGCGTCTGATTGGTTGATTCTTCCCACCGTTGCCCATCATCTGCATGCTGACCAAAGCTCTGGAGACATTTGGACCACTGCTTCTTGTGGGGAGTGCAGAACTGATGTTGGGTACCATTCGACCCACTCCATGGGCCATCATGGGTCCTGCACTGCCCCCTGTTGGAGCATGGTGACCCCAGCCCTGCTGCATGGAGCCTCGAAGGCCTGCGCAAAGAAAGAAGATACCTATGATATCATTTCATTTTTCACAATTAAGAGATCCACTTTCCCAAAGCTCTGGGGAAGACAAAGTGTTTAGAAATTCACTGACGGTTCAGTCTGACCTGTGTTGGCTACTGCTGCCTGGTTCATGCTGGTGTGGGTTCCCATCATACCTTGCTGCTGCAAGGAATATGGCCCATTGTTTCTGTGCTGAGGAGGGAAAGGCCTGGTGGGGCTGGAGCCCATGCTGCTGTCCAGAGACATGCTCCTGCCTGGAGGAGCCCCCTGACCGGCCTGGCCCGGCCTGACACCGTTAAAGCTCGCTGCAATGACAAAATGTTTTCATTCCTATTAAAATTTTGTTAGAAGTGACTCGATTTAATCCATCTGATTTATTTTAAAGACCTGGACATACTGAAACATCCAGCTGAAGATGTACCTGCGGCTCCGATGGGAGGGAAGGCTCTGTGCTGGCTGGGGGAGCTGCTGCTGCTGCTGGTGTCGTTCATCTGCAGGATGTCACTGATGAAGGTCTGTTTGTCCACAGAGGAGCCAGCTGGCACGGCTGATGAAGAGGATGAAGAGGATGGAGGCTGACTGGGGAACAGCTGCTGCTGGCTGCTGTTTTGCAGGTCCTCCAGCAGGTCCTCCAGCTCAGATGCCTGGAAGCAGCCACAATTATAAAAGTCATTTATTACAGAAATTTATCTCTATGACATCCTCTCATATTCAAGACATTAATGAAAATCCTGCTAAGCAAGTTTTGAGATTAATCAGAACTGATTTGCACAACTAAACTGCCTTTTATCAGAAAAATTCACATTTTCACTGAATCCTTTACAAGTATGAGTTCAGTTTTAATACGATTTTAAACTAAAGCTACTTCATGTGAGCACCTGCAGATCCACCATAAAAATCTTTATATTCTAAAAGATTTTCTTGTTTTAAAAAACAGTATTGATGTAAGAATTGGACATCCTGATTTTAAAATGCTTCTCCTTTAAAAATATGTTTAAGTTCAGATTGTTTAATTACATTTAATCTAAAATAATTTGATCACATTTTATTTCACTTTATTTAAATTCATTTCACTTTCAGCATAGATGTTTTTTGTTTTTTTTTCTTTAACTTTATTTTCTAAAATGTTTTTCCTTTTTCTCCAAACTGATATTAAGCAAAGAATTAGTCAAGTATGATGACAACTTTGACAGAAACGGAAACCCCACTCAACCCTCGCCAGCAACACATCGTAACCCAACTCTTTACACTCTCACACACACACACACACACACACACATGCACGCACGCACACACGCACGCTCACACACGCACACTCACACACGCACACACACACGCGCGCACAGAGAGTGGACAGATATGGTTTCCTAGGGCCGTTTGGCTGATGAATAGAGTGGAGAGCTAAAAATAAACTTCTAGCACTAATGAGGTCATGTGTGATGTACAGTAGGACACACAGAGGTTTGGGAAGCTTTACATGTGAGGACAACAAAATATTTAAATGTTATATTTGAAATCGTTGGTATAATGGTCGACAAAAGCATCAATGAAATGAGACACAACATATCATGAGACAATATGATAAACACACTGATATGTTAAGAAATTGGGGATCGAACCACCTCTAATAAACACCTCCTCTTCCTTTTAAACTACACCTGCTATAAAAATTGTGAAATTGTATATTTTACTCCATATATATTTTCATTTGGTCCAAAAGCACCTAAACTGAGCAGCGCTGCAACAGCAGATCATTTTAAAACATCTCTTGGACAGCAGGAGGCTGTGGAGCCGACCTGACAGTGGCCTCAAGCGACTGTCCATGTGTGAAGTGTTTATGAAATGACTGAGTGCTCTTCTTGTCAAAATCCAGCAAAGCATGACAGTGCTTGAAGTAAATTAATGTTCAGATGTGAATATTATAAAAGCTTACAGCAGTTGATACAGATCAAAGATGGATTAATTATGATTATTATAAAACTTAACTGCATGTCAGCTCCCATTTTTCCCTTTTTTCTTGTTTAAAATCAATAGTTCAAGGATTTGACATCTTTCTGCACTTTCCTTACAATTTCAATAATTTAATTGATATTTATCTACCTTTTAAAAACTGCATGATATTAAACTACCCAAATTAATATTTAAATATCTTGGTGAGCTGATAAGTCATGATCACAATAGATTTAATAACTATTTAACAACATCTTCCTGGAAAAGCTCAAAAAGGTTTTCTTTTGTTTTCTTCTTCTCTGGCTGCAACTTCCCCTTCGCCGGACGCACCACTGGTTGGGTGGTCAGATCCTTTGTTGGATACTGAACCTCTGCCATCTGCCTTTCACTCATTGAACTGTCTTAACGTTTGCCAATCCACATGCTCTTTCCAAACAAGAAAAAAAAAGTGCAAACTCAATGAACTTTGCTTCCCATGAAATCATCAGTTTTCTGACTCTCTATGTGAATTTACTCCTGACTCCCATCAGCTGCCACTAAGACATTGGGAAAGACTGATTAACCATAACCGTAACCCTTCCACACAAAAATGGTTTAACTGATGCAAGGTGTTTACTAAGTTTGTCACATGTTGTTTCTACATCGTTTTTCTTTGTTTCAGTAAAATAAAAGGAATAATCTATGTAGATTTCTCACTTTAATACCTGATTTTGAGACATGTTTTTTTTTTGTTTTTTTTTTAATTTAAAATTGAAACCTTTTTAAAGAAAACTCTACTCAGATTAGTTAAGAGGTAGACACCTTGCAGAGTATGATTTTTCTCTTTTAATAAACTGTCTCAAGTCTTACCTGTTCAGCCAAATTAAAACCTTCATCCTGCTTCTCCGTCTTAACGCAGGTCAGCTTGAGTTCGTCGCTTGGTTCCATTTTGATGGCTTTGTCGAGGATGCCATTGTCATCCCTATCCAGAAGGTAGCGAAGCAATGCATTGTCTTTCTTTCCCTGGATCCCCGGCTCCTGTTTGGTGCAGAGTTCACTCAGAGCAGCCATGCTGTCTCCTGAGGCAGACTCTGGACCAATGGGATCTTTTCCCGTAGCCTCCGCCGTTAGCTTGGCCAGCTCCACAGGTGAGGTGCTGTTCTGCAGCAGCCTGTGGAGAATTTTGTGTTTTTCCTTTAATGAGGTGGTTTGGTTGTTATGTCCGCCTCCCCCACACATCTGGTCCTTACAGTTCTGGTCATCTCCTATGGGACCTGGTGGTGAGGAAGGATCAGAGGGTTCTAACTTAGTGGTGAGGAGCTGCAGCAACTTGGTGTGGCCTTTGGTGGTCAGATGGTGGTTTGCAGCATCGGCAAGATCGCCAAGGTTTCCGTTACCTCCCAGGGTGTCAGGATCAACATCTTTCCCATCTGCCTGTGTACCGTCATGGGTGTGAGACGACAAAAACTCCTCCTGCTCTTCAAAAGCTCCAAACAAGTCCGTCTCTAAGCTGAGATTGCTCTTGCTAATTTGGCTACCAGGTTTGTTGCTGTGAGGATTACTCTGAGGAGCGGCTGGTTTTCTGTCAGGTGACTCTGGATGCTGTCCATCAGAGAGTCCCGGGGAAATCCTGGCGCCCTGGCTGAGAGCCTGCAGCGCACTGAGGGAGTTAAAACTTTGGCTGTTTCCTGTGGTGCTGCACACGGATGGAGGTGAGTGCAAACCAGCTGCAGGAGAGAAAGATCCAGGCGGATGTTGGAGAAGATGAGGGCTACTGCAGTTGCTGCTGTTTGCGGCAGCGCTGGGACTCTGCCGATGACGAGGAGACAACATGGCACTCTGGACCCCTGAGCTGACGCTTGGACTGCCTTGGCCAGAAGGGCTGCCCAGCTTCAGAGTGTGGCCGTTTCCCTGAGGCGTGATGGCCCTTCCTGGAACAGACCCGAAACCACGTCCAGGGGTGGTGGAGGCTCCGGTGGAGTGATGGCTGTTGCTGGTGACACTGGCATCAGGGGAGGGGAAGGACACGCTCATACTTGTTGGGGTCATTGACTTGCCTGAGTCCTGACCACTGGGGATGTCTGCAGCCATGCCCCCCAGGTTTTCCCTGAAAAACAGTAGAGAACTGGTTTGTACCATTTGAGTTCAAAGGAACTTTTTTCTTTTGACGTTTTAAGGTCCACAGTATTTCCAGATATGACTTTCAGTGGGTGTTTGATGCAGGACTGCAGTGGCTGATGGTTTTACTACTGTGTGTGAAAGGAGTAAAAGTCAGGAAAGGGGGGTTACCTCTGCAGGATGTGCAGCGACATATAGAGCTGTGGTTCATTGGTGCCTGGAGAACGGACCAGTTTGCTCTTTGTGTGAGCAGAAACTATGGTGCCGTCTGCCAGGGAGAATCTGTACAATGGGCTGAGGGCATGGCCGTTCTTCAATACTGCATACAGACAGAGAAAAAAAACAGGATGTTGATTAAAAAACCCGCTGTGATATTTGGTCGTTGCATACATTTGATCAGAAAATGTAATGTCTATTTTGAGGAGACATTATGCCAACCTTCTTGCTGGTGTTTCTTGGCAAAGGAAATCTCCCCGTCACTCTGCAGGTGGAACTTCTGGATGCAGCGCCGGACCAGGTCTTCCCAGCCCGGCTTCAGAGATGCCCGAAGCACACTGGTGTCCAGAGAGGTGATCTTACCTGAACAGGTTAACAAAACAAATTGGTTTCTAGAATTTTAAAGATAAGAAAATAAGCCTTTAGCCAAACCCATCAAAGACTACAGTAGACTTAAAGCAAAGCATAAAATGCCTCTCAGGCTCCAGGCAGGTCTAATCCAGTTCTACAAAGCTTTCTTTAAAAAAAAGGACTGTGGAAACCTCAGACAAAATAGCTCACTGATTTCAGACTAAAGCACTAAAGGTCGTACCTTGAAGGTCCTGTCGTGTTGTGAAGCTCTCATATGCCGGCATCACAGGCCTCTCTTTGACAGGAACTCTTCTTGCCACACAGATGAGACACGACTGGAAATCTACATTTTTGAGGAAAAAACGTCAGTAATTCCATAACTATATATGGCAAAGGCTATATAAAGACATCCTCACACACAAACAGGAACACTGTTTGTGTGTGGCTGTCTCTGTTGGATGGACGTATTTTACCTCTGAGCCCTTTATAATTTTATTTATTTTCACAAATTAGAATACAACACAAGCTGTCAGTCAACAGGTCTACGTTAATTTACATAAACAAAAATTAAAAACACCTAAGACCTCAGGCTATGAGAGAGATGCATGATCCTAAACATGTTCAAAAACCTTCCGCTTGGTCTGAATTAACACAAGATTCATTACTGACTAATAAATCACAGTCTATCTGGTCCTACTAGCAAGTCCACCAACAGAGCGATGCAACTTCTAGTCAGCCTGCAACCCTCTGTCTGTCCACCAGATATCCTCATCGTGTCAGGGGAGAGATTGGCAAAATATCTGGCTGTCAGACGTCTAAAATTAGAGTGGCAGACACATTCTTCTCCCCCGTGTTCATGTGTGTGTGATTGGATTAGATGGGAAGCTGACAAAGTGCCACACACTAATTAGTCTCTCCCAGTGGACGGGAGGGGAGACAGAGAGAAGTGGTGACGGAAGGAGGACAGGACACAGGAGACTGGGAGGGCAGCACTGGGAAGAGTGATGGGAAAGTGACAGAAAGTCAAGGCTCAGACGAAGAGATGAGGAAAAGCAGCAGAAAAATGATTTCTTGAGCAGTGGAAAAGGCGAAGGTAAAAAGAAAATCCACAACCATAATTAGATGGTATTGAAAGGCAGACCAAATCCAGATAAACAAGGAAAAACCAGAGCAATGACGGCTACTCAGCAAGACAAACAAGAATGAGAAGAAAAAACATTCAAAGTACAAAATAGACTAAATTAGAGACAAGGTTAAAGAAACAAGTATACCTTCCCCCTCTTCCTTGATAGACTTTGGTTCAGAGACGGCAAAACACTGCATGGTCTCGTATTTCTGCTGCGCTGCGTCCTGCTGGTCGACGGCCTGGTGAGCTTCGCCGTCGGCGTGAGGGTTGACCAACATGCGACAGTTAAAGGTGTGACTGTTCCTGTTGGAGGAGTCGGTGCTGCGATGACTGACTGCATGACGAAGACACCAAAAGAACAGGAAAATGTAAGAAACATAGTAAAGTTTGTCATGAATCTACCCTCATATACAACACAATTGATAAGTTTAAAGAAATCAGAAATGCTAAAATGACACTAAAACCTGCTACTTTTGGAGAATTTAGAGATATTTACAAAATATGTTCACAAAATAAATGTTAATTAGACATTTGAAAAACTTTTGATAATTCCAAAATGAATTAAATACTCTCTGTTGTGGCAAATTTACCAATTTTCTCACCCAGACTCTTAGGTAAAAGGTTCTTGATGAACTCTGCGTGGTCCCCAACATGCAGCACACTGTAGACACTGGTGTTCATCAGCTCCTCCTGCTGGTAGCGCAAATACTGGCTGACGTTCTCCGACACAAACACGACGTTTCCCTCCATGTTCACAACAAAGAAGAAGCCGTCCAGGGCCTGAGCGGAGAAAAGATTAGCACAAGTGACAGGGATGATGGAAAAATAATAAAAAAGGATAAATGACAAAGAGAAAGAAAAATGATAGTTAAAAAGGCCTGGGGAATTTTAGGAGTGGAAGTAAGAAGGAAATTAATTACTTGCAAATATGGTTTATTTGGTCTTATTAAGAGAAAAGAAGAAACATTAATGAGACGACAATGTAAACATAAGAAAGAAGCTCAGCTCAAAATATATTGTAAAACATTTATGGCTTCACAGTAATGAAACTCAACATTTTGAGTTCCAGCAGCTTCCATCATACATTGTATTTTAAAATTAAATGTGCCAGAAAGTTACATAACTTGTTTCTGAGCAGAATATTAAGTAGTGAAGAATAAGCAGATATAGAAAATGGATGGATGAATATATATCTATCATAACATTGTGAAAGTTAATAAGTTCAAAGGAGGAAACACCTTTGTTGCATTTTATTTTATTTTACATAACTCAATCTCTGCAAGCATGTTTTGCACTGCTGCTGAAAAACATACATTTGAAATGTTGACTGCATGTTAATGTTTATCTTCCAGACCCCAAGCAGACACCTTTGCCAAAGTTGGTGCTTCTGAATACTATATATAGCTAGTCTGTGTGAGTTGGGTCAGACTCCGCCCCTTCTTTTCTAATCTGGCTTTTCCCAAAGGTATTTATACCTCGTTGGGTCCCATGGTAAACGTCATCTCTCACTCGTGCACAGACACACATAGGCTCCACTGTCAGTCAGCGGAGCTCTTATCTCCATTAGTCACGTGTAGAGCAATGCTAGCTCCAGTCAGAAAGGTGTTCTCAGGCTGACCGTCTCTCAGGATGGAATTTGTCCTGTTTGTTCAGGAGGATGGCTGCACTGTGATGCATTCAGAGTGAATTAGATCTATGGAGAACTGCTGCTCAGAGAATACACAGTAACTTTACATTTAGATGTCAAAGTGAAAACTGAATAACTGGATTACATTTCCAAATAGTATCTTAATTTCCTGAGCTACATTACAATCAAAAGACCCAATAAGACTCCCTTTTAAATATAAGATTTACATTTTGTTTTTGTTTAATAAATAATGATGCAATCTGTGCTGTGTCTTTTTGCACAGCTAAAGCAAACCTTCGGTTAGGACAGGTGACTTAGAGACATGCAGCTGATCTAATAATTATTATGACATCTAAGTAAGTTACTAATGGCAGCAGTCACATCTACAGCAGCCTGTCATTTTCAAGAAAAATCAAGTCGGTTTTTGACTCTACCCTTTAAAAAAATAGTTTTTTTTATTATTATTTTAATGAAGATGAGCAGGGCTTTCAGGGAAGTATGTAGGGCAGAGACAATGAGTGACATGCCTATCTCCTGAAGGCCGGCCCGACAGGCTGAACTGGCCCAATGAAGACGCACATAACGCAGTGTCTTTGAGGTCAGAGGTCAGAGTTCACTGAAACATTACATTGCTTTTCTCTGCCCACAAAAAGCATTTGCACCAGCAATAAAGAGACTGCAGCATTTTTGTTTACTAGCATTCACATAGCAACATGTCTGGCATTAGAGCTTCCTATTAGCTCATTCTTAATCAAGATGGCAGTGCTCCTGTGAAATATGGTGATCCTGTGGGGAGTGACCGATTTAAAACTTGATCTGGTAATGGCAGCGGAGGAGCCAGTACATGAGCTGGTTACCATGGAGACTGATCACGGATTGCTGCACAGGCATTGCTGCTGACCAAGGAGACACCCCAGGTTCTTACACAAATCTTCCAGGAAGCATCATCACTTTCAAGAAAGAATGAGAATTTTTGCTTGATTTTCTAACACCAGAAGAAAGACTCGCAGGTGACATTAAAGCAATGTTTAAAGTTTGTGCTAAAAGTCTGCAGGATGGAAAACCTGTTGGTGTGACACGCTTGTTCCCGCGTGAGAATCTTCCACATTAGATTGCACTCACCTTCAAGGCAGAACACATTCACAAAATATTGAGAGATGGGTTTCAAAAAAAAGAAAGAACAATGACAGTTGGACGTACCTCCAACATCATCGGCCCCAGAGTGTCTTTATCAATGACGGCCTGCCCCGTGGAGGAGACATCTGCCTTCTGCACCTCCTCTGCATTCGCCACCAGGGTCTTTTCTGTGATGAACAACATAAAAGCAGGTGGTTCAAAAGGGAATCAGGGGATTTTTGTCATGTTTTTATCTCTCATCAACCTTTAAGTTCAGTTAATAGAACCTGTGAGTGAAAAAAGAATGTTATAAATGTATGAATAATTGATGTCAAATCTGAAGATACAGATCAAAATAAATAACTTAGTATGTTGAATATCTCCTTGTAGGAAAAGCAGCCTGTTATGGTAAAGATTTTGCCATAGGTTGTCTGTTTAAGCAGACAATGCTGACAGTGTTGTTTTTATCTTGATGAAGCCGTCACCCACGCACCCACTTTGTGTTTGCATAAACAAGACATGAAGACCTTCCACATATTACATTCTGTGGAAAGCCGTTCTCTTCTGGTAAAGTTAACATGGTCGTGGTTATACTTCAACTCTAAAACAAAGAGTGTGAATCAGTGAGAGGACATGGAGATTTGAGTGGCTGGCATGTTACTCGCAGCACGGCTCGTTGCACAATTTTCCTGTACATTTTTGCACCAACTTTTTCCCTTTCCTTCATGGCCGTACCACCGGACTGTTAAGCCTCCCATGGCCCCATTCGGCCACATAGCTGACATTCCTTTTGTGGGACTGGAGCTGTGGAGTCATCAGCCTTTAAAACTCTGTCACTGCAGAGCCTGGAACGGCACTATAGTGCAAGCTGGAAGGAATTCAAGTCATTGCCAACATTTATTTAAATGATCAAATGTGTTATTACAATTTATTTCACCTGACATGATTCTATGTTTGAGTTTCCTATTTTTTTTTTCTTCAAAAGGAACAAAATAATTATAGTTAATAAATATACTTTAGGAACAAATTCTCTGTGAACGTCTCGACAGCTGACATCTTTGAGGATTCCACATAAACGACTTAACAGTTTGGTGCTGCATATCTTCCTTACTACCCAATGCACAACTCATTAGCTCAAATGAACTTCATTCAGCAGCACTTCCAGCACACGAGCCAAGGTTAAGACCTTAAAGCAGCAGTTTTCATTTACACAACTCATAAAAGCGAGGGATATTCAGCTTTCAGATTAACCGAAACCACTCTGTAAACTTTACAGGTGAACTTCATGTGAACTTTTGAATGCACCTGTCCAACAGTTCAAGGTTCAAGTACTTCTTGCACAACTTGCTGTTCTCCAACAAGAAGCTTACGACAAAACACACAAGTGTTTGATTCACGAATCAGCCAATACATTTTCTGGTTCAGAATCAGAATCGGTATTTAAATGGCAGCCATACTGCTGACATTTTGACATCATTAGACCAAGACGACATCTAATAACTGATCCACAGTACCTCACCACTGCAAGGTTTCAAAGAGGATGCTCTCAGACGCTGACCTTACAGTGTCATCAGAAAGATTGCAACAGAGACACTGAAGAATCATAGAAACGTATAGAAATGTCCAGCTGGATGACACTTAACTCCCAGGAAATCTCAGGAAGGTGAAAGGCACCAAGGAGTCACGTAAGGCCTGCAAGGCACCTCACCACTGCGCAAGATACGGATGTCAATGTCATGCGCGGATGTCAGTTGGCTTCAGTGCTGTTCTATGGTGAAAGTCGATCTATGTTGAGCTGAAACGATGGCCAGTGATAAGGTGAAGGAGAGTACTACGCACCAGCCACCATTGTCAATAAAAACTAGCCTTTGTTGTCAGTAATTTCACAGTGTGGACAGGTGTGACTACTGAATACAGAACTGCCCTTCATTTTGTGACCGTTTTAGTTTAGTGAAAAGTTGATGTTACCTCAATAACGTTATTAATCCATTGTACCATTGTCATTGCAATCCTGTATGAACAACCCAGACCTAATTTCGTCTTTGTGGACGACAATGCCCCAGTCTCATTAGGGAACAGCTGCTGTTGTGATCTGCACTTTCTCCAGACCTGGATCCCAGAGAAAACTCTTCCTTACACTTTAAGCAGAGGTTTGTAACTCTGTACCCCAAACCCTCAATGACCTGAGGGCCACATGAAGAGTGGGATGCCTCAGCAGACAATACGTCGACTTGTGAACAGCGTGAGCTGTCGTTGTACCAGGCACATGACACCTGGTAGTGAGACATTGAGATTTTTTGTTTTGCCACAACCCACTGTTGTTGGTCTTTGTTCCAATACATTGTGTGACAGAGGAGACTCATCATTGCATGCTTCTACTTACATACCCTACTTTTATTGTGTCATTGTATTGACGTTTTTAAGTTTTCCATTAATTTTACACAATAGCTAAAACAATTGCCATTTGAGGGAGCAGTAAACCTAAAGATTAGTGTAAAAACTAACAGGAGGCTCATAAACACCTTGTCACTGGAAGCTGATTTCAGCGCAGGATGAACATTTTTCCAGTAGTGGCATTATTTTCTTCATTCTCTATTCCTTTTTACCGTTTTTTTAAAAAAAAAAATTCTGCTCATCAGTTAAATGTTCCTCAACAATAGTGTGTTTTTCTGCTGTTGACCTCACAGCTGTGTGACTTGAGCATTATCCCCGTGCGCGAGGCTGTGCTTATTCAGCTGTTGTTTTCAGATGCAAACAGTGCAATGACACATGGACACCAACTGGGCGACTGCAGCCACAAAAGGAGGAGATGAGTAAGCGAGAGACCAACAGATGAAAGGAAAGATGACAGGACGCGCATTCAAGTTCGAAGTTTCTACACTCACTACAGGCATGAATGTCATATGGGTAGAAATATACATTTTGCATTATTATGGGTTCTTTTTAAGACAATGAAAATTAATACAACAACCTTTAAATATGTCTGAGTTTCTCAATGTTTGGGGAAACTTTCTTCCATCCTCAGGGGAAAAATTAGACATCTAATTCTTACAACACTTGATCTCATCTGTCAAACACGGTGGTGGTAGCATCATGCTTTAGAGCTGTTTTCAACCCAATTTAAATGTAATTACGTGTTGTATAATGTTAAGTAAATACCCAAATTGTTTTCACATTCAGGTCCATATTTTTTGTATTCAAACTTGGAGCTGTGGCATAAAAAAAAATAATAATAATAAGATTAGAATATAAAAGAAAAATTTAAATAGGTAATAGTGGATGAGCAACACATCAGATATTAAAAAGAAAGGACACACAGAGAAAGCAAAAAATATTAAGGAGAAAATGTGTTCAATGAACAGAATAACCAGGACAAAAGAAAAAACAAGACCAAGAAAAAGAACAAGTAAAGATTGCAAACAAAATCTGAAAACAGAACAGATAAGAGGAAGAACCAAAATAATGAGAAATCATTTACTGAGTGAAAATATATATTAAGATTTTTCCACTTATGCAAAGAGGATTAAATGTAAGGCAGAGGAGTGCAAAAAGGTGAGAACATTGTGAAGAATAGTAAAGCTTAAGAGAAAGTGAGGGACAGATCGGAGGAGCAGATCCTCCTGCTTCTCTCTGCAGGCTCATTTCATGTTGGTCATTGTTATATAAGCGCTCCAGCAGAGGCTGGCTCACCATTACAGTCCTTTCACAGTCTGTGGGCTCCCACTGTGAAGGGGATTGTTTTCCATTTACTTTTTAAAGTTAAGGAGTCCACATTGGCTCTCGAGATTTCAGTTTTATAAACATTAGTTCTGAGCTCTTCTTGTACCCACAGCTATCACACTGCAGATGTTCCCCTTTCATGGCAGGAAACCCTGAAAGGCCCATTTAGTGATAAATAAATGGTTATCTGAGGAAATAAGCTGCTTGTGACATTCTAATGGAAAAACAAATTAAATTGCTTATGCAGTCTTTCAATCTCTTTATTCAGGACATCTGAAACCGGAAAGTCCAGAACCTCCCATAACAAAAAACCCATTTATGAGCTGGGAAAAGTGGCACCTGTTCTAAGACCTGCCATAAAATTATAGTTAAAAGCGAGTTAGCGCTAATGGCTAACTGTAGCACCCAACCAGTCCAGTGGATTTTACCCAGCAGCTAAACATGCTGCCTTCAGGAACAGCTGAACATTTCTAAACCTCAGCATTGGTTGTTTTTTAAGAACCAGAAAAATATGATGTGAACTGCCTTGTTGCTGAAATGTGCTACATAGTGAAACTTTACGTGATTAAATTGTTTTCTATCCAGGCGTCGGCTACGCCTGCTTATGCTACTTTATTCACTGAAAAACATCCAACATAATATTCAGTACGTTCTATACTTTTTTACATTTTAGACAATATTAATCAAAATATTTTCAGAAACTATTCTGTTTACCCCTGCCCAAGGTAAAATAAAATCATATTAATAATTTTCTTGATTGTACTGAACTAATAGGTGCAAAGCAGTGATTTTTATGAACCAATGCTCAGTGACATAAAAGCTCACCCTGCTCCTTGATCTGCCTGATCTGCTTCACCGTCTCTTTGAGGATGGCACATTTGTCGGGCTTGACGTTGAGGTCGTCTATGTCGTTGATGTTGGCAAAGATCAGCTCCGCCAGCTCCTCGATGTATTTGTTCTCCTGCTCCCTGTTGCGCCTCTCGGTGCTTCGCTTTGGGCTGCAGGACAGCAAGGAATGACGCCAAAAACATGAATCAACCTCGACTGGAGAAAAAAGAACTAAGTGGTGGAAATTGTCAAGGCAAACATCACTGTACAATGCTGGACATTACATCTGAAAAACTTTTGTCTTTGTGTTCTGACCAGCTTTTTTTGTGAGGCAAAGACCTCCCTGGTGACCCTGCATTAACTTTGTGACCTCTCGGTGACCTGACATTAATGAGACATATGACCTCTGTGCAAAGCATCATTATGTCAACAACTTTTGTGTCGTTACATAAACTATTGTCTGTAAAAATGAACCACAACTGTTGTTTTTCTGAATAGCAGCAATTCATCATTTATAAAAAATTTGGAATAACTTTAAAGTGCTTCACATTTAGAAAGATCAAATTCTTTATACATTTTTCCTGTTCATTGGTCTTCATGATGCTGCTTTTCTCTAATAGTATTTAAGATATCTTTGTTTCTGGTAAAAAAAATAAATTAATTAATAAAAAATTAAAAAGGGAGGGATTTGCAAAATGCATAAAAGACAAAAAGCACACTGTGAAAAAATGAAGACAATGCTACATCTAAAAACTATCATTATTAATATTTTCCTATCATTATTGTTGAAAGCAAGGTCTTTACCTGGGTCCCAGAAGGTCTGACTGACAGTCTTTCCTCTTCACAGATTCCCCTTTGGGGGGCTCCGGCGTGTCCCCCCCACCACTACTCATCTTCAGCAGTTATCAGCACCTAAAGCAAAGGAGGACAGGAAAGCAAAGCAGACACTTAGTGACAACAAAGGACAAATCTTTGATTCTCTAATCTCTTTAAGTGATTCTTTGATTCTCCTGCAGCGGCAGAAATCAGGCTAATAAATATAAACTTTGCTGTTTTTGTTTGACAAAATGCCCAAAAATTGCAGAAATCTGGTGACTTTATTTGGTCAGGACTCCCTTCACATTTAAGGGGGTTCCACAATCCAACCATTTGGACCGGGTCAGAGACCAGGGCTGTTTAAACAGGCCCTGACTGGGCATGCCCATTACGTTTGACAGCAGTAGACTAATTAACTCCCAAGTTCAATCATCCATGTCTTTACTCTTCTTTATTAAAAGTAATGTTTGCCTCATTACAAACTCTTCTCTGAGTGTTTGAAGTTTCCAGTTATCCAGGCAAGTAGAGATAATATCAGATCCCTAACAATAATTGAAAAAAAGATGACAAAGTTGAACATTTAAAAAAAAAAGCCTTTTGTCTCCTCAGAGTTTCAGTCAGTACAATTAATCACAATATTTAAAAAAGGTATGTTTTTAGCCTCCCGGTGATGTAAACAACCTGCAGAGTGCATTATCAAACACAGATTATGAGTCACAAACAACAATGCATCACTGTAATGAGCCTGAAGGCAATATGTGGGCAGTCCAGTGGGAATACAGTGGGTGTCAGTAATTACTTCAGATAGAAATAGCTAATTCACGTAGGCACTCTCAGTCAGTCTTCAACATGAATGATGGTTGGGATGTTTGGAGAATATCCCTTTAACCTCAATCAAAATTTGGGACAAAACATAACTTAGGTCACACTGAAGAAAAGCTTTCATGGAGCAAGAAAGATGCACCATATGTCCGTATCATGCTGCTAGACTTGACCCATATGGTTCAGTAAAAGGGACACAATTTAGACAAGTGAGCTGCCAGAGACACAAAGCTGCTGCTGGCAGGATAAGAATCCAAATCAGCTTTATTTGCCAAATTTCTGCACCCAAAAAATAAAAAAAACAACTTAAATTTATAAAAAGGGAAACAAATATATGTTTTTTGTAAATATGTATGCATGCGATTCACATGTTGTGATTTGGAACTTCAGTAAAGGGCTATTTCACAGCTTTTAAGCTACTACTTTTATCAGCTCCGATTCAAAATCTGAAATGGATAGACCAATCAAACCTGGACTAAATCATGGACTTGTGATTTAGTATGGATATTTATGAATGAATTATCAAACTGAAAACATGTTTACATGTTAGACAACAAAACTGTAAAGCGTCTCTCTTTTGTTTTTGGCAAAAGACCAGAATTCGCTTTTTTGATCCACATCAGAGTTAGTTTACACCTTTACACCTCCAAACGAACAGGACTGGTGAAAATGGACCTTAAAACCAAACGCATGGCAGCAAACAAAATGCCACATTCAGGACCTTAGAAACAAGTTCAGTGAGCAATGAGCCAATTTACTGTTTTCCAACCAATCTGATGGCTAAAAGGAGAGATAAAGTGTTTCCAGTAAAGCTCGACGTGAGCCCAGACTCTCATTTCCCGCCATCAGTTTTTCTCTGGCTCGCCTACAACTGGCATCCACAAGGAGAGTAAAATCAAAACGATGTTCCTTTCAGTACATTTTACAACCGAAAATATTAGAAAGGACCAGTTTTATTCTGCAAGAGTGCATCTAAGACAATCATTTCCACACAATCAGACAATGATGAAGAAGTCCAATAATTAAATGCAGGGGAAAGGTGGTGTTTAAAGGGAGAGTGGGCCTTTAAGGCCCTTCAACAGGCGGGGACACATCACCTGACAGTTACATAAGAGTCGGTCAGTGGGACTGATACTGCGCAGATGAAGGCACAAGAGAGGGATAAGCAAAAGGGAAAACAACAGGGAGAGAGAGAGAAAGGAGATTAACAAGAAAAAAAATCAGTGTAAGGAAGAGAGAAGAGGAGACAGAGAAAAAAATATTTTAAAACTGTATCTGGAAATATACCAGGAAAAATGTTTCCGACACAGATATTATGTTGACAAGAACAAATGCTGTACAATGATACAGGCGGGGTAAACAGAGTGACAGCAGGAAGAAAATGGGAGGTGGGTCATTTGTTGCTCTAAATAATCAGGCCTGAAGGCAGAGGAAAGTATGGCCTAATTACACCATACGGGATAAGAGGACGGGAGGAAACGGCTGATAGCATGATACCCACAACACAAATGGAAAACTTCAAGACAACTAGTGCAGACTAGTTAGTTAATGTCATCAAGGCTTCTTTTCATGACTGAACTTTCATGCTAGCATCATGGTTTCAGCATCGAAAATCATCTTTCCGTACACAGAGAGTGAAGATTCGGTGAAGCACTGGAACATCCATCATCTGATTGCCAGAAGGCAACTACTTGATAAGAGAAAAATCGAAGCGTTGTGCAGAGAAAATAGCCGGAAAACACAGCGTGAGAATTTCGGGGATTCCCTGACTTGTTGCCTGTAGTCCAGGCAGCACGTCCTCCCAGTACTGAGCGTTCATACAGCAACAGGAGGCCGGCAACTGTTCAGACAACGAGGCCTCCCATCCGAGCTTCAGGATATACAGTTAAAGCCAGAAGACAACACACACCCATTAAAGAGACACACACACACACACACACACACACACACACACACACACACACACACACACACACACACACACACACACACCCCACACACACACACACACACACACACACACACACACACACACACACCACACACACCTTTTTTCAGTCTGAAATAAATCAGACCAAACTTCTCTGGTTTAAGGTCAGATGAAATCTGACCTTACCAGTGTCTATTCCCATTTGCTAAATGCCATGATAATTAGGAAAAGAATATGTCAGAGATGCATTAATGTCTACAATATTAAATTTTTACATTATAGCCTTAGTATTTAATTATACAATTCAATTCAATTTTGTTTTTAAAATCCTTTAAACTTCAACATCATTTTAGTAATACAAATAATTAATTGGATTACCATTTAATAATTTTATGAATGATTTATTTTAAAACTGTCCCTGCATACTTTACTTTAACAGTGTATAAATTCACATTTTTGTGTGAATGTATATATTTTTGTGTATGTATAAATGGTTTTAAAAAACCATTGTATTTAAAACCATTTAAAATAAAATTGTTTTATTTTCTAAGAAAATAAAGCCATAGAATAATACCGCTTCTGTTCAATAAGGAGTGCAAAAGTTAAAACATATTAGCACTGTATCAAAATTACACTGAAATATATTTAAATGCAAATCATTCTCATTTTCTTGCAGAAACTGAGTTAATTCACATCATTGCTGAGTCATCATTTTTAAGCATATTTGAACGATTTTGCCACTGTCACCCACACTTCACCAGTAACTAGCTGTTTACCAAACGCTAACAAACTCAAGAAGAAGAAGAAGAGTGTAAATTAATAGGTCACATTTTAGTGGAAATTTGCTCGACTGCAGTGAAACTCTGACGAACTTTAAACGTTCCCGGCGCCAGAGCGAAGCTTTCACAGCAGAATCTCCGGAGATGACGCCACAATGAACTAGTTATATATTAATTATGATCATACTGAGAGGAAACAGGTGACCTTAAGAGGTGATATCACACAACATTGAAGTCCTCATGTTTCATGGCTGCAGTGCTTGCAACAGTCCCACATGATGGTGTCAGAAATCAATACGAAAAGGCTCCTTTAAACTTTCAATCAATCACAAAGAAGCTCCACACAGACACAAAGTCTGAGCCCTCACAACTGACATCGCTTGGATGTTCACGTCAATATTTGTGTGCATCACAATACACACACACATGCACAAAGGTACACATATGGCACGTAAACATGTGCATTATAAATTAACACTAATGCAGGCTGCAACAAAAGCCTTTATCCAGCTCTGCCCGATGCTAATGCAATCAGAGGAGCTGAGAGCTTTGCAAAGCGAAGCCATTTAAAAACAATTTGAGCTGGAGAGAAGGGACAGGGCCAGAGGGTCAATGCTGCCATTAAGAAATTAAAGCTGAGGATTGATCACTGGCTGCTTAAGTGGGCCTTGTCTCCAATAGAAACCAATCATGTGTTTGGGTTCTGCAAATCTAAAGTCAAGAAGGCAAAACTGTTCCTCACAAAGCAAAGTAATATTTCTGTGAAAGACATATACAAAACTTCTTTAATCTCTACAGATTTTGTGAATGAACTCATACGAAAGTGTCAGGACTGCGGTTCTGAAAGTGTTAGCAGTCACTTATTACCGAACCGTCTTTCTGGTTTTCAAAGAACAAACCCCTGTGGTTTCTCTCTGTGCTGCAGCGGACAGAGAGCAGGTAGGTGTCAGATTACACTCAGATGGAGGTCAGGCTTGGGGAAGAGACAGAAACACGGAGCTGCTCTGGATTCTAGCTTCATTTATAAAGACAAAAAAAACAGCAAAACATGAGTAAAAGTTCTACAAAATGCATCAATAAGTAACAGCCCCTTCATTTGCAACTGAGCTAATGGTTGGGAAGATGAGGCAACAGCCGCCCTTGTGAAAGACCAAAGACTCTCAAAATGATAGTTGTCATAGGAGTACAGTACATTACGGGCTGTTATTAAGGTAATGAGTCATCCCCAGGCCTTAGCTTGCACACTAATTGAGGTTTTGAGCTCGTAACAAAAAAGTGGACCATGATGTCTTATGTAATGACAGAGAGCAGAAAATTAAAGCTGATAGTGGGATAACAGAGAGCCTCTCTATGCCTAATGTGATAACACCTTCACTGAGTAAATGTCAGAGCTTTTATCCCCAGAAATGAATTGAGTCAATCAGTTTAGTAGCAGCTTCACTCCCTTTAGGTCTGAGTGTTTGTCGAGATGAATTGCTTCCAAGAAACTTTTTGAAAGAAGCGCCTTCATTAATGAGTTGGAATTAAATGAACTTCACATCAACAGAGTCATTGTGCTTTTTATTCTTCCTAAGGTTTCTATCAACTTTTTAACATTTTGTTTTCAGATATTGTCATTTTCTCTCTCACCTATTAGCTCCTCTGTTCAAAGCTCAGATCTCAGTGACAGAAGAAGGAGATACAATCTTCTATTATTTCATGCTGAAGAAAATTCCCCAAAATTATTTTATTAAAAGTTATTGACAAACCATTTAAAACGACAATAAGAATCCATAAAACTCATGCATTTTTTAAATGTGCCATTTAAAAAAAATAGATCTAGTTTGAAAGTTTGATCAGTCTGTAGACTTTAAGGTTCAATTCACTTACTTTTAGGTATAAATACGACAATATGACATAAAGGCCATATTTTTTCTCCCAGGCAGTGTTCAAAACTGTGACTGATTATTGGCAGGTAGGAAAAAAATCTACTCTCTAAAAACTAATCTACAAAATCTACAAACAAGAAGAAGATGACCTACTTGTACCTCACCACAGTGATCATGTTGGAAAAAAAGCCTCTGCTGATTAATGTTAAAGCTCTGCAGCAAAGCGTGGCGTCAGGAAGTCTCCAAGTCTGCAGAAAAATCTTCTGATGCTGTATGCCAACTGTTTGCTCGTGAGTTAAACCAGGAAAAAATGATTTTCTCTCCTACCGTCCTCATCATAAACATGTGGGGTTTCAGCTAAACCAAAGTGTGAGCTGCTGTGGTCAGCAACACAGGAGTCCCTCAGGGGACGGTCTTCTCACCGTTCCTTTTCACTCTGCACACATTGGATTTCTGGTAAAACTCAGTCTCATGCCACCAGCAGAAACACTGAGATGAGTCTGCAGTGGCTGGGTTTCCCAGGGATGTTTAAGACAATAAACTGGATTGGAGGATCAGCCCAAGAAAGGAATGAGTTGATTCCGCTTCCTGAGGCGGCTTCGATCCTTTTGTGTATGGAACAAGATGTCGTTGATCTCCTACCAGCCTGCAATAGAGACTGGATCAACAAAGTGATTCACAAAGTTGGTAAAATCATTGGTCCAGGACAGGAAGTCTCTGAACAATCTGGTCTCCATCATGAAGAATCCATCACACCTATTACACGACACTGTGGAGCAACAGCAGTGTCTAACACACTGCTGCAGCTCCGCTGTCATAACGAACAGTTCAGGAAATTATTTTTCCTCATTCTCAAAAACTCATATCTGTGACAGAGGTGGTTACACCTCTTCATTGGGAATTGAAAGCACCACATTAATTTCGGCAGTTCTCCTACTCCCTAAATGACTCCTTCCAAGGCTCACCAGCACTTTCAAAGTACATCCGGTTCTGTCTGTCTATCAGCACAGTTGATGAATGCTGTAAACCTTTTCTTTATTATTTGAATGAGATTTTCACAGTAGAGTTTACATCTTCTAAAATAAAAATAAAAATTGGCACAACGTAAAGTTTTTTCCATCTGAATAGTCATACTCAGATAGAATTGTGTGAAAAGCAAACATTTGTTTTTTAAGTGTGGAGAATCAGTGATAGCGCTTCTCTTTTAAATGCCCTGGAAAACATGATGGAGTGCATGGCAAAATGTCATAAAACTCCAGTGGTCTCTGCTGGAAAACTGAACATGGGTCAGCATGGCCATGAGTCGACAGGATAATGATTCAAAAATAGATCTAAATTATATCAACAACCTGTGGGGTGAAATGAGCAAAGAGATCAGACAGACAATCCAGAGATAATGTACAAAATAATGGTCAAAGATCCCCCTGTCCGGGGCGTGCTGTGGTGGCGGACGTCGTGGGTTCAACTCCCGGGCCCGGCGACCTTTGCCGCATGTCTTTCCCCCTCTCCTCGCCCTCTTTCCTGTCAGTCTACTGTCTAAAATGTGAGCCACTAGCGCCACAAAAACTCTTCAGAGGAAGAAAAAATAAAAAAAATAAAAAATCTCCCTGTCCATACACACTAACCCAAACCCCAACCCCTAACCCGACCCTAACCCTAACTCTACAGACGAGTAACGATGTTGGTCTGTCAAAAATGGGCAGCTACCAAAGTAAATCCAACTATTCTGTTATTCTGGACTTTTGTTTTCCTCTTTCACAAAAAAAGGTCTTTGACATTTAAGTTCCCCTGGATTGTTATAATTTGGATCTGACTTCATCCTCTGCTAGTAAATAAAACAATCAAAGGGAAAGATAGCTTATGCTAACAATTCACTATTTGTTTTTAAAAACCATAAAAAAGTTCCCCAATAAACAGATGAATCACCAACGTAAGCAAGGAATCAATCCATCACATGGTACCAATTAGGATCCGTGGAGGACTTAAGGACTTTGACACCAGTGGATTAGACAACTGTAAACTGGGAGGAGGGACCCCCTCCTGTTTGTTTCCCAGCTTCTCTTAAAGCAGCAGAGAAAAAAACCAACAAACCCTCTGATCACACACAAGTGCGCAGTAAAGTAGACCTAATACCCTGCAGAGGCTGTTTGATGACACGGGTTCCTCCCATGACGAAGAACCGGCGATGAAAGCCAGGTTAGACGTTTTGTCTACACATACATCTGTGTGCAGCACTTTCCATTCCAGTAAATCAAATGTGTTCATGTTCATCTCAGGTGTTTGGTGTGGTGATGCTATGCTGAGGCATTGCCTTAATGGCTGGTGGCTTGTTGCCATTTCAGAGACAACACTGGAGAAAGATTTCGACTGCTGCTCCCTTTGGCAACCCTGAGGCTCATGGGAGTTGACTCAGCAAATAATCGCAAAGCAAATAAGACCTCCAAAGAAATGTTTGGCTGAACTAGCAACATTTTAAAGAGGTCCCAGTTAGATCACAATGTGTCCTGTAAAAAGATCTAATTAACTTTAGTGTTATTTAAAGTAAAAACAACCTTCACCAAGTGGGTTCCTACCAATCAGGATTGACACAGACGGCCAGTCGAGTATTGTCCAATGACCATAGAACATAAACAAAATTCTTTTGATTTAAGAGAAAGCAAAAGAACATGAAAAGCCACGAGAGGCCCTGTGTGAGTTTAGTGCCCACACAGCCCAGAGACAGTTGCTTAGTGTGTGACCCATTAGCACATAGTGGCCCCAACATATGGGGCTGAAAAGGTTTACCCAAGTACTGGCTTAGTTTTGGGATCCCCTCCTCTGCCCACATGAACATGTATGCTAGCAGCAATCACAATTTTAAGTTGGGAGAGTTTGAATTTGAGTAAAGGACAAAATAAAGCTGTTGAACCGACTCTAAAAAAACTTAAACTGAAATATTGTTACAAGACCAAGCAACATTGAAGAGCTTTGGGACACATTGGAAAGGTTTCAGTGATTAAGTTTGACAATTGGACCAAGACTCTGTCTCAGTTAAGTTTATTAGTTTGGCTACCTAAGCTGTATGTGTTAATCAAATCTCATTAATCATGCTGCTGGACAAAGCAGTATTAACAGGTGTTAACACAAATTGTGCTGCAGCTAAAACTCTCAATGCAAATTAAGACATCCAGTATAATTAAGAGGAAGAAAAATTTAAGGCTTAAAGATAAACTGTAGTTAACTTTTTTAGTTTGTTCAACACTATTGCTAATCAAGTTGCCTTACCAACCCCTAACAAAAACCCACCAGTTTCACAAATCAGGTTGAATGTCCAACATTGCGGTCGCAAATGAATAAAGGACTTGATAAGAAAGAAACCCTCACCTACAAAAACCCACAACTTTTTATTAGGTTTCCAAAGACTTCTGGCACCAGTGTGCTGGAAAGAAAAGTAAATGCTTGGCTGTGTTCTGAGAAGTGAGTCCACTTAAAATCCATCTGTACAAATTGACCCACTTCAACAATTGCTCGCCTTTCGGACCAACCGCACAGGATTCTTTTTTTGTCTAGCAAATAGCACTAATTGGTATTTGTGTACCGGCGTGATCTGGTGTCACCGAGGCAGCGTTGGAAGGATTGGCGATTGTTAATTTTCCATTTTTAGTCTACGTCAACAGAAATCAATTAAAAATGTTTTCATTTCTAAATGAAGAAAAGATTAATAAACTCATTACAGGAATTACTTCATAGGAAAGAGAGGAAAGAAACAGGTTAAGAGTAAATCGTTTAGGAACTAAACTGTTTGATTTGAACGCTATGTTATGCAACAACAAGAAAGCTAATCACAAATGGAGACTAAATGAAATAAGACCTTTAAAACAAACAGTTGTGTGTGGATGGTTGCAGTAGATAACCGTCACGCTGCATGAGCAGCCTCATGTAATACTAGAGCCTGATCGATTATAGACCAGAATCAATAACATTGAACATGCCTGCCCGGATGCTAACTCAGCTGACGCATTGGTGTGCAGGCAATCACAAAAATAAGAAATTGTTTTAGAATTGCAATTAAATAAAAAACCCTCAAAGAAGTACTCAATGTTGTGTAGGCTGTAAAGGAGGAAATGAAACCAAGCTGAATCTTGGTGTTCATAGTTAGCTTTTTTAGAAAAGTTACATACATGCATGAGGAATCACTTTCAGGCAATCAGAGTGAAACTTGTAGAGTGAGTCGGAAGAAGGGAGAGAAGCTTTGCTGTCTTCTGTCCCATGTGTATTAACTGCAGGATTGCACTGCAAACACAGATACGATGGTGTCTCAATGTGCACACACATGCTCCTGAGCAGGATTTCTTCATCTTCAGCTCATGTTTCAGTTATTTCATAACACAGGCTGGTGGTCTGATACTGTCATTATCTCTAAAAATGCATTGTGTCACAACTAAAGACCTTTTCCGTTCGGTATGCAACATCCATGCAGAAAACAACCCCAACCATTCTGGCCTATCAGATAAACACTAAGGTAAGCTCAAACATGCATAGGAATACATTGATAACTTAGAAGAATGAAAGAGTAAATCACATGATGTAAAAAGGGAGATATGGTAGCAGTTTTACGTTGTCCTATTGACCAGTCGGTCAAAGTCCAGGTACAGCTCACTGATTGACTGAAATGCAGCCGGAGCTGCAGGATGTGTCAGTGAGAAAATTAGCATACAGTCACAGATGAGTGACTTCTTGACACTCAAGACTTTTTATTCTGGTGAGATAAGAATGCAAAGAGCAATGCTGCTCATCAGTTCTGGGATAAATGTTCAGCTCTGACTGTCTTTCTGTGACCAGGTCACTTTTCAGTCTGTTTTGTTTCTTTTGTGTGACATTTGAATCTCTCGACCACAAGCTTTGATTGCAAAGGCTCATTTCAGGTTTCAGGTGATTTTGTAATAATAAATAAAAAGGATGATCTTCCTGCACCTCACAGTGACTGCAGGCGTTCCACAGGGGTCTATTCTAACCCCCATTTTATGTTCTCTTATCGTAACAAAACACTGAGCTTCATCCAATGATAGATTGCCACTGTTGTGGGACAACAATGACTTTATCCAGGAAAAATACTGTTCTATGCTGATGATACAATTAGGTATAGTATATCTTTTGTTAATGAATTATGACTAAGTGTGGTCTCTGTGGTTAAATAATGACAAAGCATGTTGATACAGCAGTTGTTGTCAATTTAAAGAGTAGCACTGATAAATGATGTGCTTCTTTTTTACAATCATTTAATGCAGAGAAAATGATATTACACAAAAATGCCTTCTCATGTGGTTTCTCCAAAAGCTCCAATTCAATGTTCGTATTTCTAACAATGGTAGATGTTTAAGTAACGTGAACTAGTATAACCAGGCCTTACTAGATGTTTTACAAGTAGTTTCCCATTGACAAGAATTTTATTTTCTGTTTTCAGGCCTTGGCAACATTTAGAAATCCATTCCTACTTTAAAAGAAATTAAATTCACAGCATCCTGCGGCATCACGCATTGCAATGTCAGCGTTATGAATTCTTCAGTGAATCTTCCATGACTGTTTATGTTGTTTGTATTAAACAGTCATATTAGCGGAAAATAATTTCCATTTGTATTTAAGGCAGTAAAAATGATCAATGGCTATTTTGTTGTGGTCATTCTACCTATTATTCAAATTACACATAAATTTTGCATACATTTCAAATATGCAAAATTCATGTGGGAGCTATAAATGTACCTTTGGATGCAATGATCACTATTGTTCTGGTTTTCTTTGATGCCAATTCAGACTTGTAATTTTTTTATTTTTTTTAATTCTACAATCTACTACATAAACAGGTTCTGCACATAACACTAAGGAATTACGTGCAGGTTAATTTAATTTCTTTTTTGTAGATTGTTTTGGTACTATTAGCCTTTACTGAACAATAAATAGACAGGAAGTTGGGTGGAGCGAGAGGAGGAAGACATGCAGCAAATGACCCAAGACTGGGAATCCAAACTGGAACAACCACATTAAGGACTATAAACACGCTGAGCCACACAGAGCCCCAAAACAAAGGAATTTAAAAATATTTTTCAAGTTCTGGTTAAAATGTGTCCCTCTAATGTTTGACTTCCAAAAGACAACATTCATCTAAACCTCTTTTGACATTTCAACCACAGTTCACATTGTTTGGACTGGAGATCGGGGCATGTTTAGTAAAAGTGGGCATTTTTTATTTTCATAAACCAGTAAAAAGAATCCGATTTTTAAATGTTTCACCTGCCAAACACTGGCCACAGATTACCAGGAAAACTGGTAAGCATCTAAATGCAGTTAAGATGACTCGTTGAAGTTCAAACCAGTTCGAACTGTGCCTTTGAATGGAGAAGAAACTGCATTTCAACTTAGCATGGATGTTGCCAAGAGACGCCGTTGTTGGAGCATTTCATAAAAGTCTGAGATTTTTCTTCTCAACCTTTTCCAGGGTTCAAAGAGAATTATGAGAATAGAGAAAATACTTTGTTGATGTCAGAGGTTAGCAGATATTGGCAGACTGGTTCAAGTTTATAGAAAGGCAACAGATGCTCAGATAGCCTCCTCCAACAAACGAGGTTTGCAGAAAACTGTCTCTTAAGGCACAACCCATCAAAGCATGAACTAGCTACAGCAGCAGACGACCACACCACTCCTGTCAGCTAAAAGTAGGAATCTGAGGATAACCAGCCAGAGTCACCAAAATTGGACAATTACAGGTTGAAAAGATGTTGCCTGGCCTGATCAGTCTTGCATTTAGTTGTAAATTTCAGATGAACGATACAAATTTTACCTCAAATCAATGCTTTAAGATGACGCTTGTAATGGAGCAAAATATATTTTCCTAACCCCTTTGTACTGACTGAGTATTGTTTAACAGCCACAACCAGCCTGATAATTGTTCTGACATGTTAAAAAATAAATAAATGTGGCAGCTTGGCCAAGCTGTTGATCAGATTGTGTGTGGTGTCGTGTCAAATGCAACTTACATCATTAAAAAGCAAGCCTGACACACAATGGAGTGATAAAGGTATAAGTAAGGGAAATATAAGAACTTATAACCTTTTATTTTGTAGACTAGGTACAAACAAAATTATTAGTACATCTCGACATTTTAAACTAATCTACAAACCTGTAATAAAACCCTCTTCTGCTGCCTCAAGACTCAATACTGGGACTTGACCTGTAAATTCTGGGAACCTGCTTTTTAATGAAAACAGTTGATTTTTTGGATGTGAAGCAAACTGAGTAAACAGTCGGCTGGTTAGACCTTAGGTGACAGGGCAGCTTCAGGCCTGCTGACTCCACAATCTGTGAGCCACCAGTCCATCATAACCACTCCCCTTTGCAACACACACACACACACGCACACACACCGTGTCACAACCCACAACAACAATACATGACAGCTCAAAGTCCAGGACTGAGTAAGACAACCACGCCAACTGGGTGAATTGAATTCATCCTCTTTTGGTAATAATGAAACATAACGACGATATAGTGACTAACAAGTCACATAGTTTAAGATAAATTCAAGTTTCTCTAAAAGTATTTTGTTTGATATAAAACAGAGAGATTTGTAAATGCAATAAATCTATGAGCAATAAGGATCCAAAACTGAATATTTATTGTACGACCATTCTGAGGTAAATATTTATCTTCCAGTTTCCTCTTCCAATATTTAACTTGTATACAAGAACAGAAAACTAACAAATAGATTCATAAAGTTGAACCACTTCAACTTCCCGGACTGTGCCTTTAAATCTGCTGTCATATATAGTCTTATAGTAACTCACCTCTGCCAATAATTGAAGCGGTCCATAACAAGTCGCAAGCCGGCTGAAAATCTCATGCCAACCGGGCCAACGTGCTGGTTTTCACACGGTCCGCGCAGTAAACACTCACATGCATGCACCCGCACGCGCCACTGTCATCTGCACGTTGTGTATTCCCCCCTCTCTTCTCTGTGAGATTACCCGTGTGTGTGTCATCTGCATCTAATGACAGCTGACTAACTACATGCCACAAATCCTCTCTGCTCCCTGTCCCCTCCCCCTGCCTCTCTCTCTCTCTGTCTCTCTCTACCGCACACACACATGCACACGCAAACTTCTCTCTGTCTCCTCCCACCATACACACATACACACTCCTCCCTCCTATTAGCTGATGTCCAGAAAAAAAAAACCTGTCTCTCCCTTATCTCTCACTGCCTTTCTAGGTACAGAAGAATTTGCATGACCTGTTGTTTTTTTTTTGTTTTGGTGTATCGTTCCATGGATGGTTTTCATTTTACAATGCAATTGTCCTGGACCTACTTTTTTGTAAAACTACCTTTAAATACCAAAGCCGGTGAAAGCAGAAGAATACACTCTTCATTTGCATCCGGCACCTTCATAATAAACCTCATCGCTGCTTTGATAATAAGCTCCAGACTAACTGACAGGGCAGAACACTAAAGAGTTGAGCGGTAGAGAAAGACACAGTGATGAAGGCACTTCAGCGAACAACTGCAGCTTCCCACAAACAGGACTACACACACACACACACACACACACACACACACACACACACACACACACACACACACACACACACACACACCCCACACACACACACACACACACACACACACACAAATACTGTCAGCCTAACTGCCTCCCTCACATCTTTCTCAGCTTTCACTTTCTATGTTGTCATGTCAGGGTGTTCCTGTTTGCTTCAGTAGCTTGTTGCGCGTTCCGGAAATTTCTACTTTCGAAGCTTGGCTCTATAAACTCCAGTATGAGTCCTCATAAGTTAGTCTCCCCATTCAGGAAATTATGTTATAGACTTGAGATAACACATTTATGGTCACCCACCGCTGAGCTCTGTTAGGCTGCTCTATTGAAATTTAATGAAGAGGCCAGAAATAATTTGAAGAAACTAGCGGTTGATAAAGGAAGTGTACTGAGAAATGGGCTGGAGAGCAAGTGAAGAGTTTAAACTCAGATCTGCCACCACATTCGCTAATGCACTATATCTAAGTGCTGAGATGAACTAACAAGTTCTGGTCAGTGACCAAAAGGGTGGAAACTAAAACTCTAATCTTTTTTTTTTTTTAGATAAGTAAACAGTGTGTCAAAATATCCTTCCATACTCTTCAGTGTGGAAGTTGTAATAGAGCAAAGGTGATATAACATCACAAAGGTTGATGTTATAAATTATTTATTTGGTAAGATGATTTTAAAATAAGGGTAACAAATGAGACACAAAGCAAGTAAGAAAAAAACAGGCAGGTAACAAAAGCACACCAACCTCTGACACAAAGCATCCTGGTAACCATCCACTTTGGAAGATTAGTCTGTCCTCTCTGTAACAAACAAAACATATAATTTAATATAAAGGTCCAGAGTGTCAGTTTAACGTGTAAATATGGAGATTAAATTACACAGAGGCGGATTCAAGTGGCATCAGAAGAGAAATTTTTGAACTGGCTTTTATTTTGGGGTTTCAGACAAAAAGAGGCTGGATAAAAACACATGCAACACAATTCAAATTTTAATGTGACAAAATATGACTGAATGAAAGAAAGAAAGGTATGAATACTTTGGAAGGTTAATGTTTTATAACAATAAATAACGTCTCTTTAGTAACATTATTTTTTGTTACCGACTGCAAAAAATGAGATATTTTTCATAACAATATATGGAAACTCTGAAAGGACTTGTCCTGCTGTTTAGTGAAAGTTTGGCCACAAAGACACTGATACTAAAGCAACCATTCAATCTGAGAACACAACCTGTTTTACTAGCAACACCCAGGTGGCATTCACCAGCAGGCCGACCGGTGGGTCAAAACCCGTCAGGCAGCAGCAGGTGGACCCAGACGAAACCAGCAGGACGTTTTACCTGTTTGGATGAATCATATGCAAGGCGGTAAAATAAATACCTTTGAAACAGTAAATGCACACTTTTCTTGAATAAGTAAAATCAAATGTTTCCAAATATTCCTAGAATCTCAGGATTAAAAAGGTGTTTAACTGCTTTGTGGTCCATTGGCCACGCCTGGGATCACATGTGTGACTTGGCACTTCATAAATACTATGTAGAGCTTTCATAATGAAATAGTTGGGCTGAATGTCACCCAAATCATCCCCCACTGGTAATTCTGGAAATCTCACGCCAGCCAGCAGCAACAAGAAAACCTGGAGCTTTTCCCAGATAATGACAGCAGCCTGAGAGGACGAGCCCGAGTGCTTTCAGGCATTTTTCACACCACGAGCTTGACCTGGACCAGTGTGGTGCTGGGCCAGGTTCACAGAGTTCCCACTGGTTATGGGGTTCACATTTGAGAAAGAAAAGATGTCTCCTATTTATTTGAACAGCTGATGCTGAAGGAAAACCTGCTTGAATCTGACTTTAATCGGCATACTTTTGCCGTTCTTCTGTTTTCAAGAAACACAGAGGTGTGTTGTGACTGATGAGTCGGAGATCGGGTGTCACGTTGCAGTTCCAGGAACAAAAACACCAGAGAGCCTACCTGCTCTGCCTCACCCTGAATAATCTGGATGATAAACCTCACCTTTTCAGGAAATATTACAAGCTTCTCTGATGAATCACTTCCTGTCCTCAACCTCATTTAAACAAACTGAGCGATTACAATTAAAAGTCTCCAGTGTGTTTGCATTCAGCACCTATTACTCCGATACCCTGAAGATTGCACCACCCAGTGCAATCTTTATTAGTCCACGAAAGGAATCATCATCTGATCTCAGGGCGCAGTTGGTAGAAGGTTTTAGGTTCGACTCCCGGCCCGCGGTCTTTCTGCATGGAGTTTGCATGTTTTCCCTGTGAATGCGTGCATGCATCTCTCCGGGTACTCCGGCTTTCTCCCATAGTCCAAAAACATGACTGTTTGTCCGAAAACATGACGTGTGTGTGCATGGTTGTTTGTCGTGTCTGTCTCTGTGTTGCTCTGCGACAGACTGGTGACCTGTCCAGGGTGACCCCGCCTCTCGCCCCAAATGTTCACTGGAGAGGCACCAGCATACCTGCCGACCCCACAAGACACAACACGGCAATTTTTGCACGAGGATGAGATGGTTTTACAGGCGCATTAACATTAGTGTATTCTGTGAAGTTGCAATGGGAACTCTTATAAAATAATTAGAGGCAGAGTTGGAGGAAATCCCATTTGGTCATAATTGGACCACAGCAAGCATGAGGAAGAAGGTGCTCTGCTTAGATAAGAGAGAAACTTAACATTTCTCCTGCACACAAAGTTTCACGTGACAGAAAACTGAAACTGTGCAACATCCCAGTGGTGAAACATGGTGGTGGGGAAGCTTTTCCTACACAGGAACAATGGAAATACAGGACAACAATGAAAGAAATCTTATGAGAGGCAACAAAAAGTTAAAACATAAACAGAGGTTCAAAGATCCAATTAATGACCGGACTTAAATTTTATTAATATGTATCAAGGCTTGAAACTTTCAACTTAAGATTTATATACTACTACTGTGCATTGGTGTACCATAGATCCCAATAAAATACTTTGGTGTTTTAGTTTATAACACAACAAAATGTAAACCAGTTCAAGGGGTATGAAAACTTTTTAAAACTTGATCAGTTAATTTTTTTAATCTAATTTATGCAGCTCATCTTCACCAAGTCTTATGACCTCTTAGTGTTCAGTTTAATATTTGGGCCAGTGTGAAAGAGGGGGAGGGGTTAGTGTAACCAAAAAACACCAAATGAAAAAGCAGCAAAAAGAAGTTGGTTTTTTGGTTGGCGTCCAAAGCCAAAGCGTCTGCTGCCGCCTCCTCCGGGCGCGTGCACATCTCAGGGCAGATGATAGGTCGCTGCTGCAGCCCTCACAGTCATCCTGGAGAACTCAAACCGCTGAAACTTCAGCATGCACCTGCCACTGCTGGGAGGGTTGCATGTTTTCAGAGCTCGGCAGTTAGTGTGTGTGCATCAGTGTGTGTCCGTGTAGGAGGGACTGACAGCTGATCTGTTCCCAACTGCTGTGCAAACTTCACAAATCGCACACACAAGCACGACTGTCGTTCCTGTATGCACAATGTCTCCATGCGCTTCAGTTTGATGATTAATTTCAGGAAGAAGTTTGTGTTAACCATTGCAGACAGACAAAGGTGGATAAAAAAATCAACAAATGGCATAAAATGTTAAAAAGACTCGTTTAATAGTTAATGCGCTACTATAACTCACTGAAACATGTAGAAAAAAAGTCATTTAAGAACATCACTTAGTCTTCTACAACAACATTTCAAAGCAAAAGGAAGTGTGATCTTATTTATTTCCTTCTTGCATAAATTTCTCTTTCATTTCTGCATGGGGTTTTTGATTACTAAGGAAGAAGGTTGTGTTTATACCTTGGTATTATAAAGAGTTTGATCGTTTATTTTCTAGGAACATACTGCTATTTTATACCAGAATCGAGTAACTCTGTTTCCTACACTTGTAATAAAATGCTGTGTACATCAAAGCCAATTTTTTACTTTGCATTATAGCCATGCCTGATGCCTGGAAATTGGATTCCGTTCCTTTAAGAACCTCCTATTCTTTCCGACACGCCCCCTTCAGCAGGTCATCACACCAACACTTCTATATGCTGTCCACTGATGTTGTTAATTGTTCTAAGGAACACTGCAGTTTGCATAAGCTGTTATCTGCTGCTACCACTAGTCTGGAGGAGCTGTGTGGGAGCTGCCACCCCCCCCTGTGTGGGGGACTGACGCTCAAAGACAGAGTTTTGGTTGTTGCAATTGTTAAGGCACCCCCAAATGGCTGCAGTAGGAGACGCAAGATTATTAGGGATATTCATATTTGTACCATCTTTAACTTTGACAAAAAATATATTTATTAAGATGGAATTCTTTCCCTCTTGAATAAATGCATTAAAGTTGAAAGTTTAACTTTTTACATTTGTAAGAGTTGTATAATGTTCCAACATCCATCTTTATTGGAGACGGCACAAATGTTCCTGTGTCTGTTCCATCTCTGCTACCTGCAGCTTAATTCACTAAACATCCCCATGTTTCAACACAAGGCAAAGTTCATCCTGCACAGACAAAGCCACAGGTATATGCTGCAGGATGCTGTGGAGCGTTTGACTGTTAATTATTTGCATACTCGACACTGTGGTAAGAAAAACTCTACGGCGCAGGCACACGCGTTGATGGGAGAGCACAGGGGAGCTGTGGAGAGTCAACGAGGGCCACGCAGAGAGACGGCCTACTTCCTGGCTGTGATTAATTTCTGTTACCAAGCAGCTCTATGGTAACACAGACATCAGTAGCTGCGCTGAGCTGCTTTACAGCACAACCACACATCAGACACGCATCAGTCCTGGTCAGAGTTACATTTATGAAAAATGCACAACACAGTGATGTGCTAATGTATTCTTGCACCTTTTTTTTTTTTATTATGTCACATTAGAACCACAACATTCAGTAGCTTTTCTTATTTATATGTGATTCACCAATACAAAGTAGTGACAAGTTGAAATGTCATCCTGAACCTTTTTTGCAGTTACAGTTAAGATGCACGTCGTCTGCCAGCTTTGCACAGACTTTTTTTCTCTCCATTCTTCTTTGCAACATAATTCATGAACTTTCATATTAGATGGTGAGAGCCTCAGATTCTCTGGACTTTAACTGAGCCATTCTAACACATGAATATGCTTTCATCTAAACACCTTCATTTTTACAGTAAGTATATTTTGAGTTATCTTTCTGGACTGTAAAATGTAAAACACAGATCACTTTGTGAACTCTGTGCATCACTTTACTTTTCAGGATAAAAGTCAGAAAAATAAATCGATGCCAAATATTTGGAAGAGTTTGTATTGGATCGGTTTTAAAAATCACAATATAATCCCTGTTAGAGATTTTCTTCTTGTCTTGTCTCTTCTTTGTTAGTTGATTCTCTGTGCTAATGTAGTATAGATGAGTCTCTTTTGCTGTGAGACTCATTTCATTTTTACAATTGTTCTGTTTCCTGAAATACCTTACAGCGCGTGCCCTCCAGCTACAAATGAAAACAATAAACCAAGCCGCGACACATTCTACGAGTCTTTCACGTCATCTGGGGACAGGAAAGTTCTGTGCTGACTCATTCATCTAAATAAAAAACTACACAGAAAAACAAAACTTTCATCTTTAAAAAAAGTCAAACTAAGAAAAAAAAAAAAGCTCACAGTAGCGAACAGCAGCATTACAATCTGGCTTGAATGAATTTTGCCCATTGTGTGGATAACCCATCTCACTGGGGAACATCTGAATGAGCTCTGGCCAGCGGCAGTGTTTGCTCTGCAAAAGCTTGTTATGCCATTAGCTTGTAACATCCAACTGCAGGCCTGTGCAGTCACTCGCTCCCTCCACCTCTGCTCTGCTGTCATAGTGCTGGAGAATTACAGCCGCCGTCAGATCCAGCTAACCAAATTAGCACTTGTTATGCAACCTGCTGCACTTGGCTCCCTGGTCTGGAGCGTAATCCTGCACAGCTCTAAGTACAGTGGTCTGCACGTAGAAGGCTCCTGCAGACTGTAGAAACAGAACTGTTCATGTCCCGTAAGCAAAGCAACTTTGCTGCCTTTCCTAAATATTTCTTATATTTAATGAGAAAGTCAGAGTTTCAACAATAAAATGTTGGAATATGAGAAATGATTGATTTTTTCTGGAAGAAAATATACTGAGGGGGAGAGATTGGCTCATTTACACTGATCCATTGTGTTCAACAGGGAGGACAATTTTTACATTGTAAAAATACATAGAAAATTCAACAATGCAGCCAGCTTCAAATTTGCACAAAAACCCCAACAAAATAACAAACACATTTTCTTCTTGTTCACACATGCTACTAAAATCCTGGATGGACTTTTAATGCCATAGTTTATCCAAAAAACTCCATTTTGCTTCCTAGAATTTAAAAAATAACACCCTTAAATGTGTCCTTATGGGGCTCTTTCTAAACTTTGCAGAGAGAATGTTGCTGATTGTGGTGTTGGAGTTAAACAGGAGGTTCTGAAAGGAGCCGTGGCACGGCTCTGGGACTGAGTGAGTGCGTCTGTGCATGTGCCTGTGATGGTTAATTAGAGCACTTGGTCCCAGGAGGATCAGACATGGAAGACGACTGTCTCTGCTACGTGACAGAAAGCCAGGGGCAGCGTGCGGTCGATTAGTTAGTGGCAGCAAGAAAGGCTGGACGTAAACAAACATAGATTAGCAGACAAGCTGACATACGCCCATGGTACATTTAAATAAATGTAAAAATGAACCGGACGTGTGGAACTTCATGGACAAAGTGGACCTGGAAACACACACACACGTGCAGACACACATGCTAAAGTGATCTCTTTTTGTGTGGTAAGGATGCATTTACTTGAGTGTTGGTTGATGGGTTATTAGGATTTCAGCAATTGGAGTGAGGATGTTGCTCTGTGAAGTAAAGAGGATAAGAAACAAAAGGAAAGTAATTTCTAAGAAAAGAGGAAAACATGAAATTCTGTTAAACTTGAAGATAATTTGCAGTGGCAGTGGCTGCAGACGTCTCTCAATCACAAGGTTGTTGATTACACAGCGGTTTGCCCAGCACCATAATCAAAGTGTCCTTGGGCGAAGCACTGCTTCCAAACTATCCCTAAAAGACCAATATGTAAAATATAATACATTTGGTTATCAGCCTATAAATGCATCAACAATCCTGGAAGCAAAAGTGAAATTGTAACACTGTTATTAACAGAGTCCAGCACATGGCAGCAGAGGGTGGTTTGTGGTTCACCAGACACTGAAAAGCTTTATACCAATATAAAGAAAAACACCTAACAGCCAAATAACTGCAGTTTCAGAAGTAAAGTTATCACAAAGTGGAAACTAAAGCTAAACGTGAGCTATAACTACAGGAAATGGATATTCCTAACACCAGTGAGATGTTAGATACCATAAATGTGAAATTTGAACCTTTTCACAAATAAAAATCTGAAAAGTGTGGTGTGCCTTTCTCTGGAACTCCAGGAAAAAGTCTTTAGCGCTAAAATTGTGTCCATTCCTCTCTGCAGAATAGCTTGAATTTGGCTCAATCGATTTTCCCATAAACTCTTGACTCTCCTGTTCCTGCTGAACAAAAACACTCCAACACCATGATGCTGCCACCACCATGCATCACCACTGAGATGTCTTAGTAGACATGCACTTGTGCCATACTTTCTCCAACTTTAAAATGATGAATAGAACAGGGCTCAGTGAGACATTAGTGATATAGTTTTATAACTTCACTGTATGCAATGATGCTGTTTGCACAGGCAGCCCGTCCTCAGCCCTTCCTCCTCCTCCTCCTGTCTGTCTGTCTGTCTGTCATTGGACCGGTCGTCACTTGATCTCTCACGTGGTTCAGTCAATTCAAGCCACTAAGGATCCCTCCCTGGGCAAGCTGCCAACCTGAAGTTAAGATCTTGATCTGGAGTACATTCCTGCACTCTTCCAGCGGGACGACAGGTTGGTTTTAGAATAGACAAACACTTTTCTAAACCACATGCTTCAAGGGTGAAATTACTACCCTGGCAGTGAAAGTAAGGTTAATTATACCAAAAGCATTTGGGAAACACAATTATGTCACATACAGTGGATCCCTGAACAACAACAAACAGTGGAAGATTTTTTTTTCATCTTGTGGAACAGTCAAAGTTCGCACTTGCTCCAAATTCCTAACAAGGGAACAAAGCATCTGAAGAATCAGGTATCCTCCAAGGCAGGAGGCTAAACGCCAAGAGGTTCTGGAAACCTGCTACACTTGTTGTAATCCTTTACAAAGTTCACCTTTGGGTGCTGGAAAGAGCAAATAGGCCTTAAAAAGAGCCTAAAAAGCTGAATCAAGAGTCCAGCCCTCAAAGATAACAAAACCAGACGAGTCAGATGGCACCTGTCACGTAGGCAAACTGACAGGTTTCTTACATGAACATACCAGCGCAACAGCAAACACAGGCGCATTCTTGTTCCTCCGCTGACAGAGCGAAACCTCAGAGTTAAACAATAAGTCAGAACCTGCACTTAATTTCTAGTCTGTAATAACCCGAATAACACGTTTGGCCGGCGTCACGATCCTCCTCAGATCCAAGAATTCAAGCACAATGTGATAGATGGGATTCTGAGAGGAAGAATGTCACTGGGAAAATACGGGAAAATACTCTCTGCGGAGCAAATGATTTATGTTTTGGTATGTCAATTGCCTTCGAAGAGCTTTAACCAGCCACCACAAAGAATGCAAAACATGCAGTCGTATATCAATAAAAAATGTGTTTTTAAGACATGACATCCGTGTCGGATTCTGTACAGAGTGCATGGGACTTCTCAGCAACACCAGGAGACCTGTGCAGAAATCTGACACTTCTTATTGAAGAGGATGAAGTCTTTATTGGTTATAGTAAAATAAACATATTGGGTCAGCAGTCTAGAGATTCCTTCTCCACAGTGTCATTATTCATTTACATAGATTATTGAAAAGAAAATGACATATAAAGTACAATAAAAAAAATACCTGACACTAAATTGAATTTTGTATTAATGCTTTCTAGCAACTTCCTAACAAATCTCTATAAAGATCACTTTCTTATTTAGAGGAACACCGGATATGTACTTTCAAAATAAGTGCATATTAAGTGATAATATTAAGATACTTGCTGCATAAAAATGTACAAGTGTTTATGAAAATAGTTACTACAAATGCTGAATTTATTGAAGAAGGTCAAACCACAGCACAGGACTTTGACTAAGCCTCTCCAAAATACTCAGTTAATTTAATTTAATTTTATTGATGTACTTGTTTACTTTGAGCGATTCAGATGTGAACTTGCTGGTGTCCTCTGGAGAACTGTTCACTAGAGTTCAGCGGCACAAATTTATGTCTAGACATTTTCTTTCAAGATATCCTGGTATAGCCAGCAGAATTTATTGTTCTAAATTATATGCAGACCTGGAGAAGCAAATAGGATGCAGACTATAAAACTACTAGCACCAGATTTGCTATGATGCTGTTTTTCCAAATTGGAAGCACACCTCCCAAAAAGTTCCACTTTGGTGACTTGTGACGCTGCTGTTTTTCCAGAAGTCCTGGAAATCAACATGGTTTTTGGCAAATGTGAAAAGCTTGCCTCAAACTTAGCACCACACTGAATCTATGATTTTTTTGCCAAAAGTTAGAGGCGAGATCCCAGAAAAAACCAGGGCTGATTATCTGTGGCGCTATTGTGCCAAGACTCACTGATGCAGCTATTCATGCAAAAAGAGCCTGAACCAAATACTGAACTCAGAATAGAAAAACTTGTCAGAAAGCAGAAATGTATTTATTAAAAACAGTCTTGGGAACTTTTATGAGGAACAGAATGATGGTGTTTCACTGCAAGTCACAACTTCACCTTTAAAATATATAAATGTGTGAATAATGTGTCAATAATGAACTAAATTAATTTCCTGAATTTAATTACTGGAAAAAATAATAATTCCTGTTCAAACCAGTCGAAGCAAAACAGTAAAATTTTAGGGATCAGAACCATTTCGCGTTTTATTTTGAAACCTCAAACCGGAAGTCGTGAGCTGCGTTGATTTGACTTGACGGTTGAGATGTTTGAGGAAGTCCCAGATAAACGAACCTGTCACGGAATAACTTGAGATGTCAGGTGTGAACCTGAGCGTCTTCGTTTCATCCACGTTGAACTCAAACAAGTTCAGTTTGTTGGCGATTAAATCCAACTTGAATGAATTGCAGGAGAAGAGCTTATGAATAAAACCCCGCAGCTGCCGCTTCTCTCGGTCAGAAACGTTATTTCCCGGAGGCGGCTGTTATTCCCATGTTAAATCTTTATTATCGCACCATAAATGTCATTTCTTCACCGTCGCGCCGCAGACAGCGCGAGATAAATTCAGCCCAAAGTAGGTTAACCTTGATGTTAACTGACAGACACTTTGCACAGCCCCTCCGCCGCTGCCGGGGGCGGGACCGGAGCGCCAGAGGGGGGGTCGAGCGCAGACTTACCTGGGAGTTGAGGCGCCATGGGCGGCTGGAGAGCCGGGACTTGGTCGGTGCTGTGACGGTCAGCGGGACGGAGCGGCAGGAGCGTCCAGAACCGGAGCCGCCATGTTCATCTGGCTCTTCGGCTGTTTATCTTTACTAGTGGACCCCCTCCTCCTCCTCCTCTTCCTCCTCCTCCTCTTCCTCCTGCTGCACCTCCACCTCCTCTCCTCCCAACACCACCAGCTCAGCTGCTTCTCTGCATCCAAACTTTCACACTGAACTTGAGAAAGAAAGTCTTTGTGTCTGATGATTTGCTGTTTTGAATATTATGTCATTTACAGCATTAGCATTAACGTTGGAAATAAGATAAACCAACCCATTTAAGAGTATTTCCTCAAAGTCAAAGCTAAAATCAGTCTTCAAGGAACGCTTTAAGGATTACAGTCTAATTCCTGTATGACTGATGTAACCCTACAAGTGACCTTTGAGGTCATTCCCTCAAGTTTCCTCAAGTTCAAACTGGGGGATTGCAACCAATATTCTGAATAATACAGTAAATAACATTCAGAACATCATACTGAATATTCCAGTTAAGCATTAGCATTTAGTTTATCTGTCACAGTTGGGAAATAAACACAGGAACATCATCTTGTTAAATCGAGAAAGTTTGTTGTTATAACTATGTTGCAACCAAACTTCAGGACACATCACTTAGGAAAGGTAACCAGAAGATCACACCATGCATATGACAACCTACATCTTTTTAAACTTTGAGAAACATTTAATTAAGATTTATCTAGAGTCAAACTGAAAGTGGAAACCAACCTACTCTACAAATGTGGCAACCAACTTGTGGGCTTTTAAGGAACCTCTCAACTTCCCTAAAAGTCGCTCTGAAAAGTGGCAGTCAACCTTCAGGAAAACAAAACACTGAATGTCACAACTGACAACTTGAGAAAGTTGCCTTAAAGTCAAACAATCTTCAGGGAACAATCACTCAGTTTCCTTCAAGGCATTTAACTTGAGGAAGCCATTAGGAAACCGTTGTTGGAGGAAGGTATGTTGGAACAGTCCTGCATGTTTTCTAAAGGTCAGGCTGAGAAGGATGGAACAAGCATTTTGCAGACGTTTAAGGACCATTCTGTGTTCTTCAAAGCCAGCACTAAGATTCTTGCAACCAACTTTCAGAAAAGGTTCCATGGAGCTTCCTACAAATTCAAACTACATATGTTAAAACTAGTTTGGAGAGCATTCCTGAAAGGTTCCCAGAAGGTCAAGTTACGATTGGTGCAACTGATCTTGAATATATTCTCATGGAAGAGTGCATAAAGATTTATTATGGCTGCTGGATTTAACCTTCACAACAACATTTTTAGTAAATGTTACCTGAAGTTTCTTCAAAGATCTTGTGGCAGAAGTTGCATTTATAAATCTTCACAGAATATTGTTGGAAAGTTTCCACAAGGCCACACTCTGAACATTATAAGTAATTATCAGAAAACCATTAGGCATATCAGGAAACATGCATCATGTTTTAATCTTTAATTAGCTTTCAGGGAACCTCCCAATAAGTTCCCTGAAAGTTGGACAGTGAAAGTTGGAACCAAGAGTCAGGAAACCGTTAAATTCTGTAATCTGGTATCCAAATGCAAATCGACCTGCGTGTTCTGCATGTTTCTGTCGCTAAAGTCTTTCATAATGACATTTGCTAACTTTAAGTAAAATCACCAGTCAAATACTAAAAAGGTTTGTGTACAAAACAGCAGCACTGACACAAAGAAAGTCCCCATGTAGAAAGACTGCATCAGCGCCATGAGTCAATACAGACAGATGAGATCCACAAAGTTCAAGAGGTCACCCAGCAGAACCAATGAGGGGACTCTAAATAGTGATTCTTCATAATGATTCAGTTGGAAACTTGTTCAGCTGTTCAAATTCCAAATGTCATATTTTATTAGAATTTAGTTAAACATTAATTTAACAATGAAAAATAGATTAACTCACATAACACATGCATTAAAGACAGACAATAAGCCTCAATGTGAATCTTATTTATTTACAACCTCATCAAGAAAAATAGAACCTTTTACTCTATTTCATATTACTGCATTCTTATTTTATTTCTTCAAATATAACAATTGACAGATCAGGTTATTAAACAGATGCTGCCACCTAGTGGTAACCTGGATATGAGTTCACCTTTTTTCATACAGACATCACAAAGTCCAGAACAAGTTTTAAGAGGAAGAAATCTACCAAATTAAGGAGAGAAATTGGTGTTGTAAAAAATAATAACCACAGCTGTTAAAAAAATCCATCTGTATGAAGGCATAAAGATAATTGACAAGCAATTAAAAGTAAAACAAATTTTCGGTTGGGCAGGAAAAGTCTGTAGAAAATATGAATGATAAAAATAATATTTAAGAAGCTTGGAAAATTCAAGCAGACAGGAGGTCACTCTGTAGGAGATTTCTAAGTCAAGGTTGTAAATGACCGTTTGATTCATTTTAAATCTGTGATGCAAGCAACAGCTCGGTCCATACAAGAAGTGCACCCCGTTAAAAAAAACATGTAAAGCAACATATTGAAAAAAACATGCAATATTTTCTATTCACATGCTTTCAATTACACGCATCAATTTGTCATGTCATCACTTGGTTTCAAAAAGGATTCTCAGACGTCGTCTGGATGGACTTTCATCACTCAGGTTGCAAGTTGCTTTTATATGATTTCATCTCAGTTTGGCTGGATGTCATAGATTACTTCTCCACTTGCTGCTCGTAGAAGAGTGATCCACTGCAGGGGGACATGTTGGCATTAACCCAGAATGAGAACTGAAGTGGTTCATGAATTGTTGCATTAGCTATTGCAGCAGAGGAAGTGATAAATACCTAAAGTGATCTTGCCTTCCTTCTCCAGTTTCTTGAGGTGATGAACCAGGTTGACATTAGCTGCTTGGTGCAGGTTTTCAGGGGTGTCCTGGAGAAAAACAGGCACAAAGGTTAAATGTAATGTTGCTTTGAACACAATGCAGAGTAGGGAATGAAGGTTTGGCCATTTATGTTCAGTTAACCTTCACTAACAAGACAAATTCATCAGAAAATATTTCCAACTTCGTAAAATACAGTGTGAAAATTAAAAGGAGGATATTGAGTAATTTCAATAAATAATGCACATTAACTTGAAAGTCTTTGATGAATTGAGTCTGAAAGTCTGTTTATCAAAATAAATGGCAGGAATGACACTATGACACCCGTAATGTGTTGAAATATTCAGGGAGGAGTTGGTCATTTTCATTTTAAAGTTTGTAATAAAAACAATTGGATCTCTCACACTTCTTTGTTTTTAAATATTTCCTTACCAACTCTGGTTCTGCAAGTGTGAGGTTTTTTAATAGACAAATCTAACTTAGAAAAGCGTTTATTTATGTTTATTTATGGTTGCAGCTCCATAGTAACGACTTTAGCACCTCTCACACCTGTGTGCTTTCAAGAGCTTAAAATAAAAAGCTTCAAAGAGACCAAGCATTCTTCCTGACCTTATAGACGATTTTTACAAGCTCCATTGAAGAAAAGGCCTTTCCTGCTCCATCCTGAACAGCTTGCAGGATCTGTTGTTCTCTTTGGTCTCGGTGGTTGATGTAGTGTTTGATCTTGGCGCCAGCATCCTGAACCACAGGTCCATGTCCTGCGCAGGAACATGAGGAAAACAGTGCTATCTACACTGCCACCACCCAGCGGTGCAGTGAAAAACTTGGTGTTCTTGCAGTTTAGTATAGACACATGGTATAGACACATTGCATGTTATTGTTTACATATGGAGGTTTCAGGCATGCACACAGCGCTGGAGGACAAAAAGGCCTCTTCTTTTACTTCCCATCTATAGCCGTGCAGCCGAGGTTGCACAATGTCATTAACTAAATGAAACCTGGAGATGTAGGTATTATCAATGTAGTTTGGTGCAACTATGCGACACACAGATCCCAAAACTGACCTACTTCTCTCTTCCTTGCTATTTTTTGGATTAAAACTTCTCCCTGATCTTGTTATCCATTTGTCAGAGTGTTGAAAATCAGTAGAGAAGCACTGCATTCCTTTTTTTCTTTTACATAGAACGCATACATTTAAGATTTAACACGTTATGTGAACAACTTAGCAGCTAAAGCCAATGCTTGTCATCGTTGGTGAGCAGCTTTTTGCCCCGCAGCAGGGAGAGGGGGGGCGGGCTCAAGCATCTGCGACATCACATTGTAACGTGTCCAAAGAATAATTTTCATGTATAAACATGTCGCCAAAGCTAATTTTCTACTCACCGGGGTAAATGAGGTCAGCCTGTGTGTCCAGCAGGATCTTCAGAGACTTCATGTAGTCGTAGAGATCCTCGAACACGGCCGTGCCCTCGCCCAGGATGCAGTCTCCGGAGAAGACAGCCCGCTCCTCCTCCAGCACCAGAGCCATGTGGTCGTCAGTGTGGCCTGGGGTGAAAAGCACTCTGAAATGTGGAAATTTGGCTCAGACATAACTGACCTCCCATCAAACACGTTTCACCTTTAGAAGTTGTATCTCATGTTTTAGTTTTCTCGATATGCAGATGTGAACTGACTTGAGGGTGGCTCCTTCAGTCTGGATAACATCTCCGTCTTTTAGGTAAGAGTACGTCTTGCTTCCAGCCATTTCTGTGACCCGGTTGGCCCGTGGGAGTTTGCTGACCTTAACATCAGATCCTGCAGGATAGAAAAACTGTTTTCATTCATTTCACCCCCTTCAGTAAGCAATCATGCAGGAACACACAATGATTAAAAACAGAATCAAACAGCCCGGCCCTGTCTGAACCCACAGAAACAAACCGAACCTGTTATATCTCTGCAGATGTCTTCCACTCCGCCGGTGTGGTCGTGATGCCAGTGAGTGACGATGATCTCCTGGATGCTGGTGCTGAATTGTCCCAAAGCAGTTTTCAGGTTGCCGATGTATTCAGGAATAGCAGGTTCTCCAGTGTCTATCAGCACACGTCTGAAACCAAAATCAGAAAGAAATTCAATGTTTTGTTGTTTGATTGAAGTTCAAGGAGCTTAAGTTCAGCAAATACTGTTAGTGAATAGTGACATATTGAAATGTTACAGGCCATCTCAAGATATTGCATAAAAGAAACAGTTAATGCAAAATAATAATTTCTGACCAGCTTGCCCACAGCATGACGCATCCGCTGCTGTGTCACTGTGGGGATGCTGGTTAACCATGATGGTTAGTTTTCTGTTAGTCAGCATTTTGAATGTCGGCCATCGGTTTTCTTTGCATCACTGCTCCATGAAGCTCAGATTTGTGGAGTGCATGATTTCCTACCCGATCCTTCAGAGTTAGCCTGGACCACTTGGCTGTTTTTATGAATAACCATGTCCCCAGAATACAACTTCTGCAGAAATTTTAATGTGATTTAGGGGCATCGTAGGGGGGAGGGAGGGGGAAGCTGACGCAATCATAACGCACTCGTTCTCATTCTAATAATACACATTTTCTGTATTTTTGATCAAGTGTTGGTTAAATTTAGGATTGTTTTTTGGTTGAAAGCGGCATAAAATAGGAACATGCAGTGTTCCTCAGACTTCATAACGGTCATTTCTAAATAAAACAACGATAAAAGCCCAAATGCACGAACTAACGTGTCGACAGCAGTCACCTTTGCCCGGTTCCGACCAGGTAGGTGTTGGTTCCCTGCAGCGTCATCGGGCCCGGGTTGCAGCCCAGAACCCGAACTACTCTGGCAGAGAGCTGCTCTATCCGAGGAATGATGGCGCTCATCGCCACGACGCTTCCCCTGCAGCAAAAACCCAATTCAACAGCTAAAAGTTCAGAACAGAACCCTTACAGCGTCGCAAACAGGAAACGCACGTGTTTACTTCCGGTGGATGTGCCCGCTTCAAAATAAAATGTTTGGTTTGAATATATTTGTTTTTTTTAAACAATGAAAAATAAACATTGCTATAATAATAAGTTATGAATTACAATTGCATTTTTTTTTAAATTAAAGTATATGCTCCAAAATAAAATTGAAAATATGAAGCTTTGTTTAGGGCTCTACGTGTCCAAATATGAAACGTTTTAATTGTATTTTTAAAGCTTTTCAATTAGTCAATATGTTTTTTAAATATTTTAAATAAGAATAAAAAATGTGTTGTTATCTATTTTGCTTTGATAATTATTGTCTATTTTATTTTGAAACCTTGACAAAACACAAGCAACAGGTTTCGGGACTTATATAATGCTCCAAAAACAAGTCTAATTTAAAAATGTAAAATGAGTTCAATTCAATGATCTAGTCGTTTGAGTTCAATGTTTTGGCATTTTTATCAAACCACTTTGAAAAAGTCAGTTCATATTTAACTGTGGGACTTCCGGTCCTCTTCCTGCTGCGTTAACCATATTTACACCTTCACAATGTTGGATCGTTTTTATAATACTGATTGACTATTATAAAAATGTCCTTCTGCATTGTGTAATTGTTGTTTTCGTTTGGGGTTTTTTTTCGTGGTTTTTGCGTGATTATATTTTTACAGTCGCTGTTTCTGGCCAGAGATGTGAAAACTTTGCATTCAGTGCAGCAAAAAAGCTCTAGGTGGCGCCATAGATCAGTTCATACAATTTGTTTGCCTCCCTATAAATTGTTTTTATGTGATAAATATGTTTTTTAATGACACGTCGGTTTAAAGCAGATGTTTTGTAATTATCACACATTTAAAATAGTGACATAAATAGATCCTGATTGAGTTTAACAACGATGACGTTTCCAAAGCTCCCTCAAAGTTTGAGTCATAAAACTTTATGACTGGATGCCTGTAATTACTGTTCTTCATTCCTGAAAGACAAAATAAATGTTTCTTATTGGACAGTGGTTGGTGTACCTTTTAGGCTTGTGTTTTATTTGTCATATAATAATGACAATAAAAACTTTTGGATCTAAATTACTGGTGTAGTTTTTCCAGTTTATTTCAATGATACAAGCTGAAGTCTATTTGTCTCTTATGGCACATTTTTTAGGCAGATGTTGGAATTTGGGCTTGCTGAACTTTTGTTCAGCTTTGACTCAGAGAAAGTTAGTAATCCCCAGTGACCTGCTGGATGTTTCTCCTCTCCTCACCTTGTGGTAGGCTGCTGCCATAAGGTGTCCAGTCCTGTGTAATCAAAGATTGGTGAATTATTAACAGTCCTGGGCTTTAGTCTGTATCTCAGAACATAAACACTGAAAAATATGTTTGTTTCAGTTAACAACTCTTACGAGGGGTTTGAAGAAAAGTTTAGTCTCTGGAAAGATGCTAAAAGCAAAAGCTTATGCATTAACAATTAAATATTTCTGTTATTGTTGGCAAATCGTATCAGCGTATTTGAATGCAAACTCTGTAAAACACAGTTTATCTTGAGTGACAGGGTTTCAATGTTATGTTTGCAGAACTCCTGCAGTGGAGGACTGAAATAAAATACTGAGGATATTCAACCAGTGAGAAATATTTTGCATCCTCCCACCATGAAGCTCTATGTTTAGTTCAGGTCCTATACAAAAGTACTGCCTCCCTGACAGAGCTGGTTTCAAGGCATATATCCGACCAGCTTGTCTAATTTAGTTCTGTTTCCTGCAGTGAAAATGCAGAAGCTAGAAAAACTGGAGCAGAAAATTACTCTGATTCCTCAAAGACCTAAAGTCATTTCTTGACTCTGCATTCTATGCTTTGTCCATAGATATTGTCTAGATATTGATAGATAAAGGTACAAAAAGGCAAAGGAGTTAAAGTCCAGGTGTCTTACACCATCATTTTACCTCTGCCATGCTTTAGAAAGGAAGCTCATTTGAAATAGGACCTTTTGGTTATGATTCATGTAATGTTCAGGTTTTTCTTCACCACAGCAGACAGGAGCAAAGCCTGCATAGCAGCAAATGAAACTCCTCTAAAAGCAAAAGCTTGTGCAACATCAGTCTTGTGTTTTATTCTGCCATCACTTTAAAAAAAAGACACTAAAGTAGTTTAACTCTTCTGCATGAGGCAAAGACTGGCCTCCTGCCTGGAAGGAGCAGTCCACCTTCCCTGGTAAAGAAACATCCTTAGACCTCAGGTTTGCACATATTCTGCAAGAACAGGGAAATTTGTTCTTTTATTTGAGTTTCTCTGGCCAGCACATTTTATACTTTACAAGAAACCCAAGAGCCAAACTCCTGGGAAGTCATCACAGAGCCCTTCATACTGCTGCATGAATCAGAGTGCTAAACTCGCCCACTTCAAATTTCTGACTAATGGTGCAGTGGTTGTCAGAGCCCACAGCAGAGAAAAGTTCAGCCAGGATGATATGTCAAGAACAAACTGCAAGAACAGAATGGTGTCATTTTTTCTTGCCGCCCCATGAGAAAGAACATACTTCTCTCATCTGGTGGAGAATGTATAAACCTGGGGAAGAACTGACACTCACCACGCTGTGGGTCAGAACTTGAGGAAACTTCAGAACTACATCACCAAAAGAAGGAAGAAAGAGTCACTCAAAGGTTCCCACTTATCCTCACCTGAGCCTCGACATCTTGCACATAACCACCACTAGCAGGATCCAGGAGAAGTGTTCCTGATGGAGTCTGCATTGCTTTGAATGTCTTTGACTAACATGCACCAGAGGCTTTTAAAGATAATAATGGAACTGCTGAAGCTTTTATTCAGCAGAATTGAGAGAACTCATCCAGTACTCAGCATTTAGATACATACAAACCAATTTGGGTAGTTAGAAACCCTCCTAAGCGTTACTGACTGCTCTTTAGTTTAATTATCTACCATCTTATATGTGGAAGTCATAAGATGCTATGATTACACTCCTGCGGTGAGCAGACTTCCTCCTGGGTGTTCACGGTATTGAGAAAATCATGTTCTAATGTGCTAACTGCTTTGAACATCATCCACTGATCCCTGAGTGAGAACAGATAATGAACAGCAGATCCCGCTCTATCTGCTGGACTGCTGATAGTCAGAGCAACAGCAACCCTTTGGGGGGCTTTGGGATTGTTACACTGCACTGTTCAGGCTAAACACATGGTTGTGTGTTTCAGCATTCGAATGGCAGAATGAACTGCAGCCACAGTGAAATCCCCTCTGCCATCTCCTCCTGTCTGTTCACACCTTCAGAGGTACAGCCAATAAAGGCAATTAGGACAGAAGCTTGTGCAGCACCAGAAGACGTCTTTGCACTACCATTATACAAAAGCAAAGAAAGAAGGGAGGCAGTGTGGACAATGATTTGTGTAATTTGTAAGTTTCTTCTGCAGAGCAGTATTCTGGAAGATGAGATACTGTAACCTCTTTGCAGCTGGAGCTGTCTTGGGAAGCATTAGTGCACAAGCTTGAGGTCATCAAACAACACGTCTTCAGCTGGTGACAGAAGCTGCTTTTCCTTTACAAATGTGTGCAAATCTTTGTTGAGATTCTGCCCATGTCAAAAAACAAAATTTTGTGTTTAAATTAGAAATTAAATTAAAATCACACCTGAATAAGTTTATTCATGCAATAAGTCATTAAAAATCCTCTTGTGTGTCTGTAAGAATATCCTGTTGATTATTGATGAGCAAATATCTGGATCAGATGTGCTGAAGCAGGAAAATGTCAGGAAGTTGAACTCTGACAGAGGAACTGTTCTTAAGACTTAAATCAGGCAAAAGTTCTGCACAGACTGTTTACTTCGTTTAAGCTTCGCTGCTAATCTGCTTTGTGACATTCTGATCACTTTCAAATATGACAGATTTCATAATGGAACATTTTTTTCCATATTCAGTTTTTCTTTTGTTCTATATCAAGTAAGACGACTCTTTCAAGTTCTGACCCCAAATATTGGTGACAATATATAGCACATAGATTTACTTATAGGTTACTTTCATGAATTAAACAGTAAAACAGTAAAAGCAGTAATTAGCTTTTTAACAGAACATATTTTCAAAATATCTCCATTCTTTAGGCTGATCTGTTTTTAAATGCTATCATACTCTTTGTTGATCAGTTTGTTTTTTAAGTATCGCTGTATTAGAGAAGTCAAACAGCTCAAGTGTGAGTTGCAGAAAAAAAAACACATGAAACACTTTTTACTTTGTTAGTCAATTGACTGCAAGAAACAAATTATTTGCAAGTAATGGAACTAAAACTTCAGAAAAACCTCAAAGCATTTGTGTTTATTGATTAACTCTGATATATTGGCATTGCTGTCCAGTCTTCATCCAGCCTGTAAAGCTTTAGATGAGGTTTGAAGAAATGGAAGACTTGTCTTTTCTTCTCTTCTTTAAACCTATCATTAGCTACACAATTGCTTTCTGGTTTGTGTTAATTGTCTGCCAGAGATAACTTGTGGACCGCCTTTAATTTTCTGCAACACCTCCATATGATCCAGGATGAGACTCCATCACCCAGTTGTTGTTTTCTGTCCAGGTGTTAAAACTGCTGTGAGACATATTGTTCTAACATCCATGCAAATTGAGTTAATTGTATTTGATTTGATGGGAGATGGGTAAATTAGGTTGTGTTATTTGCTGGCTTTTAACTCTTAGATGCTTTTTAAATGTAAGCATATAATTGATTTGCACTCCCTGTAATTTCCTGTTTAAGTTAGCAGTGCATCCCTTCCCATTACTGCTCCCATAATACAGAATTTACTCAAACTGCCAATAGAATTACTAGACACTCTTCATTCAAGTTGCCACCTAGTTTATAAGCAGAAACACAATGGATGATCTTTTAAAACAGGCTTTACATTATGTTGAAGCCATTAGAGCCTCTCTAGAGTGCATGACCAGTAATCCTACATGCATTACACCACCAGATCAATGCAATCAAATGAAACTACAAAGTGGGTCGAGCCGCAGCTGTAAAACCTTATGGAGGGGAGAATCCACACTTCCATCTTAGTGCCTCACATGATATTTGTCTTCAATAAATTGTGACCCATAAAGAGGTAACAGCAGGAGGCTTTCAGCCTTGTATAATACTTCAGGTAGAATAAGTGGAGGAGAAAGCAGAGACAGTATTTCCCTAAATGAAATAGATCCTGGCATCTGGGAATCCAGTGGCCCTTCCCTCTCCTGCTCCCCCCATCCAGCTCTTTGTAATTACACGACATAATGGTGGTGCAGTCGGCCCATAATCTCCCATTATAATCAGTTTCGGCTGCCTCCACTCGCTCTCCACCATGGCTTCTAATTCAATATAAATGTAAATGACTGGAGGGCGGGAGAAGGGGCTCGGGAGGAGTATAGAGTGTGAAAGTGGGAGTCTAATTTCCCAGCAAACCTGCATCCCTGTTTCTGAGTGTCTGTGTTTGTAGCTCTACTGCCCTCAACCTGCCAGAGGAGGGCTGCAAAGACCAGAAATTACAAGCATGTCCAATGTGATCTGAAGGAATGCACCATTCCTGGTCATAAACAACCAATCAGAGCAAGGAGGAGTGTCCTTGTGCTGTCAATCACACTCGTCTACATGCTGCTCAATGTGCTAAATGCAACTTAACGTTTATGCGATGTCATCGGTGGCCACGCTCTGCTGATGGGGAGAGAGTGTGAGCAGCACATACAGAAGCCTGATTGCCAGCGCTATGATCCCCCTCAGCCCCGTCTCTGATTGCTGGTTTCTGGTGTATTCCTGCAGTTGGTTCTGGGAGCACTGGGAAAAGGCAGAGGAGAGCGTTTACATCTTTTCCACAGACTTTCTCATACACTTTTTTTTTCACAAGTCATCTGAGGAATTTCTCCAACACCTTCTGTTTTGATTAAAGGAAAATGAAGACTGAAAATTTTCAGCAAATTAACACAATCATTCTCTTCTTCCTCGGCTTGTCTGAGAAAAATAGGAATAGATATCATTATGTTCCATCATTGAAAATGAAAAAATGTTTTTTATTTTGATTTGATTCTTCAATTCTGAGAAACTGAATTTATTATGTTTTTAATCTGAATCTTAGGAACATGGTATTCCTTTAGGAAAGGTATTTCTTTCTAAACGGTCAGAATGAGCTGCTTGCTCTGACGTTTAAGCTTCAGGTCAACATCTGTTTCATTTGACTCTATCTGTCTATCTAGCTGTCTTTCTTGTTTTTAACTCTTTGTTGAGGTGGTGGAAGTCCTGACATTTGTGTTTTTGCTCTCTAAAGCTGACTGCCCACAACTACAGTTAAAATGAAAGTGGTGCCACGGCAACAAGGAACTATATGAGCTCAGATTTGTTTCAACTTGTATGTTTCTTGTTTAATGATTTCAGATGGCAGCAGCGTGTTTCTGGAGGTTTTATGCTCTGTGAGTGGACTTGTGCTTGACTTAACCACCTTTTCTATTTCATTCAATCATCTTCTGGGTGACTGAACCAAATGTCAAACAGTGAGTAACATTTTTATTTATGGTTTGTTTGCAAATAAAAACAAACAAAATGCGATGAAATGTGTATCCAAAAAGTAGAGATTTTAATAGTAAAACTAAATTGAATTCAATTTTCATCTCGGATCAACATAATGTAAAGTGTGAAAGTTTGAGTTATAACTTACAGCTAAGCAAGAAAAAATGCCTATAACGAATGTCACTAAGCACTTTTTTAATCTTCGTCTTTAATTTATATATCATTTTGGAATAAAGGCCTTCATCTGTCAGAAGATGATATCGAGTTAATATAAAATTCATCTAATATAGAAGACCACTCCGAACACTGCACCACCTTCCATACCTGCAGATTCTCATCTCGCCGTCAGTGAGAAATGAGGCAATATGTTACAAAACTGTACTGCAATTCATAATTCAAAATGCTTTGTCATTAACTTTCTCCTCCCCGATCTTAATGTGAGACCAAATTAAAAAAAGTAGTTATGCCAAGCAAGGAGATGAAGAGAGAAGCAGGGAAACATCGATTCAGAGGACGAGGAGGAGGAGGAGAGAAAACAGAGCAGGAACGACGAGTCACGAATGTAGAGGTGGTGATTAGGTTTCACTAAATTAACTTAAGGTTAACTCTGACAGAGAGCAACACGGGCAAATGGTGCTGAGATTAAGTGTGTGAATATGAACAGTTCATTTAGATTTGAAAGACTTTTGAAGCTTCAACCTTTAATGTGCCTGCTTGTTTGATTTGCAGTTTGTTTGGATGATTATGATCAGTTCTTGGTGTTTTACATTCTGGCAAAAAAGACAATGTTACAGTAAAGTCGTCCACTGGTTAAATAGCTTTAGGCTGAGATGGGAGTAAAATAACTTGCAGGTTTCCAGCAATAAGACTGATGCAATTCTGACAGAGACTCAGACACTTGTTAAGGACAGTGGAGTCACCGCCTGACACTTTCAGAAATGAAAACTCCACAACTAGGAAGAAACTGTCAGCCCACAGCAGGAAGCTCCAGATTAATCTGAGGAGTGATGGAGGAGTCTGAAGCAGCGCGTGAGGAGGAATGGAGGAAGGATGAGTGAAAGATGGTCTACCTCTCAGTCACAAACAGGTCAAATCTCCATAACATCACACAAACATCTGGGAGGAAACTCTTGTTTGGACTTTACTCAGGAGAAAGTTTCACTGTTTAGTGGATTTAGACAGAAAGGAAAAAGAAGCAGCAGCAAGCAGAATCCTGGCTTCCCTTTGAGTATTATATTTGAACCACTTCAAGATAAGACCACCATTACAAGACCATTAGTGGTTTTATGTGGTAAAAATAAAACGAGCAAAAGTTAAGATTTTCCAAGATTTGCAAATAGTTTAAGATGCAAGAATTTGTAAGATGGCATAAAAAAAGTACAATAAAAATATCAAAACAACCAAAATAACAGAAGTTCATGTTTCTGGTGTTGCAGAATGACAAGCAGCCCAACAACCGAGCTGCATGTTTCTCACCTCCAGAGAATCTGAGAACCTGAAATTAAATGTGTGGTTTGCATTGCAGATGCATAAGCTGACATCAAAATGTCCAGCATTTCAACTTTTCTAACTGTAATTCATTCAGATATTTACAGTCTGTGTTGCCAGGTCATCTCCAGTAATGCATTTGTTCAATAAAAATAAAGTTTGCAGCCGCATCAATGCGAGTCTCTCTGTAAGTAAGTAATTAAATAAAGATTCCAGCTGACATGAGATGCAATCAGCCAGAGTCATGTTTGGTCTTCAGCATATTTAATATTTAAACCTTTTCTGTCACCTGGTTGAGATGCATCTGAATTGCAAATCGGCCTGCGTCACTGACGGCTGCCGAGCCTTTTCACAGAGATCAGCTGTTCTACTGAGGGATGTTTCAGGGGAGAGGAGACGTGACAAAATCATGGAGTAATGAAATCCTGAATGAGCCAGAATAATGGCGATGAAGGAATCCCACTAAGAGAAGGAAGTGAATGTTTCTGTCGGCCAAATACAGACGAATCACTTTATCTGTGTAGGACAAATAAATTGATCAGTAATGCAAATATTTAGCATTATCCACATCCATTCCCCAAGATCTGTTTCCATTATTTAATGAAACAAAAATGACCACAGATGTGCATCCAAATGTGGATTCACTGAATGTTGAAGGCGTCCATAAAATGCTTCAATGTATTTTAATAGATAGTTTGACGCCATTTAGAGGTTGTTTTTTTCAATAGCGTCTTTTTTCAGATAATTTGTTGACATTAATTCTTGAGATTTATATAGGCAGCATTTGTTAATGAGATTAAATGAGGTATCATTTCACAGCAAACTGTACAGACTGATGCATGAACGGGACATTTTATTGAGGTCACAATCCATTCACAGGAAGCAACTCGCCCACTTCATCCTCTAATCTTCTGATTATTTTTGCTGAGAAATGAAACCTGGAGCTCCAAAAAGCAACAAACACCCTGCGGAACCAGACAGAGATTAATCATGGGCTTTATTATTGCTCTATATTAAACAGTGAATAAGAAATGGGAGTATTAGTGCTTGGTAAAACTTGTGTGTGTGTGTGTGTGTGTGTGTGTGTGTGTGTGTGTGTGTGTGTGTGTGTGTGTGTGTGTGTGTGTGTGTGTGTGTGTGTCCCACCCTGAGCTCTCCAAAATCCCGCTCCATCAGCTCTGGGCTGACCGTCCCAACTCCATGGTGAAGCAATAACACCGAAACAGAAACAGCAGCAGTCAGCGCCACCCTCAGGTCACTCAATGTAACTGCAGTTCATCAGTGGTGACCTATGCTGAACCACTGAGTCACATGACAGCACACAGCCAATCAGAGCAAAGTGTACAGGTAAAAACGTGAAGGTGTTTTTGACCAGATGTTTTTGACTGGATTTACATGAAGAGTCAGAACTAAAGAAATAAACTGAAACTGAACCATCGTCATCATCAAAACATTTTTTCATGTTTATATTTTATGTTTTTTTTCAGTGATAGTTCATGCTCAACTCCTCTGGCGTTTTCATCAGTGTGTTTTCTACTTGTTTGTGTGTTTTGTTGTTCGCCTCATCTTCTCCTCCTCGAAGCTCTGAGAGACAAAATAAACATCCTGCAAGGTGGTGATGAGACACTCCTGGTTGCAGGTCGTCTCTGGGTCAAACATCTTCACACAGGCTTTATCAGACAGAGCATGCTGTCTGATAATTGATCAATTATCTTACCATTAATAAGTGCCCATTTTTTAATATAAAAGAAAAGATCTAAGAACAAAATCCAGACAAACTCCACAAATTATAAAATGGAATCAGTTTCCTGCAGCACAAGGTTGCAGTCCTAAACCTGTTTACAATGTGTGTGTGTGTGTGTGTGTGTGTGTGTGCGTGTGTGTGTGGGGGTGTGTGTGTGTGTGTGTGTGTGTGTGGGTGTGTGTGTGTGTGTGTGTGTGTGTGTGAAAGCTCCACCCTCTAAGTGTGGGCGTCCCAATCATCCCGTGTTGGGTTGCGTGTGTTTCGGGACTTGCACTGATTGAGACCCCTGACAGCTTTTGACACTGTGATTTCCTGTTTGTGTTTGTACTGTCCCTGTGCTGGTGAGCCCAGCAGAGCCGTGTGAAGCAGCACTCCCACTCTACTCCTGTTGCAGCACTGAGGCTTGTGATTGGACGCCTCGAATTTGATTCACATTGCCCTTATTGGCCAGTACACAAAGAGGGGGCCGTTTGTTGCTGTTGCTAAGATCCTGTTGCTAGGTTCTGGCTGTTGCTAGGAGACTTGTGATGCATTATGGATGGATGGCTGCTTTCCTCATGGAGGAGCGATTCTGAGCCCCCATCGTTGTCCTTTTTTCACTCTGTCATTATTGTCCTCTTCCTGCATTTCCATCTTTCTGTTTTCGTTTTTTCTCAAACACCACATTCACATGAGACTGATCGGCACAGAGTTGCAGTTTCATGGCTCTAGGCAATGATTTTAAAAAACAGGAGTCGTTTCCGCATGTAGACTCATTCACATATATTTATATTCTATGTGAAAGGAAGTTCCTTCCTGTCCTCATTAAGGAGACAGCCCAGCATCGCAGTCAGTGTCTCCTCGTCTCACACTGTCCTGTCGGAAACGTTTGGCACCAGACGTCTGCGGCCACTCCTGGATGCTTCAGCCAGCTTTGCATTGAGGGGAAAACAGCAATGCGTGACCCGGCTGCCGACTTGGAAGGCAACAATTTTTCCGTCTCTTAGATGTCAGAGGCACATGCTTGATTTGATGAGCCAACGTCTGGTTTAAAACATGAAGACTCAGGGTTTTGGATTCACAGAACTGCTGCAGAGAAGGAGATTCTGTTATGTTAAAATATCTAAAAATATTAATTGAATTCAAATATATTGTACTGTACAAGTAACAATGGCTCATTATGATGGAATCTGAACCACCAATATTACATTATAAAAGAAAAATCTAATTGAAATATTCTGACCATGTTACATTGTGGTGGTGTCTGAAAACGTGTTAAAATATGTTTGGCTGTATAGTTATGCCAAACAAAACTGGACGAGGAGGAAACCAGTATGATGATGTATTTTAATCTGGTCAACTTTTTAATAATCCTGTAAATTTGCTTTAAAAGCTGAGCTGCATTTCCCTGCCTGGCGAGTGTTAAACCCTTTATGTGGGACATTTTCTGTTTGGTTGCTTTGAGTTGCATTTAATTTGGTTATTAAGGCTTAAAAAAAATCTATTTACAATCTAATATAAACACATGCACATCTTAAAGTGACCACAGCACTGAATGTTTCATTTAACATCCATTTATAAAGAAAAGCAAAATCATGTAAAAAAATAAAAACAATAATAATTTGGTCTTTCTTTATAAACTCTCACCATTAAAGTATTGACTAGATAATAATCTCCAGTGTCTTTTGCTTCTGCTCCAAATGCTTTTTCTGGTTCTGTAAAACTTTCAGGAACTGATTTCTAATTTCTTTTTTGAGAACATTTTTTGAGAACTGATGTAAGAGATGAAACACTTATTCAGCTTGATAAAAATAAACAATTGTTTTTTTTAGATATAGGCATCGTAGATAATCCAACTGAACTGCTTTTCATTAATTAGTTGACTTTCTGTTCTCATTTAAAATTTGCTTAAGTCATTAAAATAGTTTTTTGCTCTGGTTCAGGCAGCCATGATTTCATAATATGCTCTAGGTGTTAAAATATAATTGGTAGTCTCAATTGTTTTTCTGGTGAATCATCTGAAAAGACTCGGCAAATGACCAGAACTTTCTAAATGTGAAACGAACCTTGTGCATTCATTGAGGTTGGTGCCGTCACAGTTGCTAGGTGACGGGACACACGCCACAGTCTGGGCCGGAATAAATCTGGAAGCTTGACTGTCTAATTGCACGGCCACTCATTTCTGGTCTTTGTGGCTGAAGAAGCCCTCGGCCCTCGGCCCGGCCCGGCCACAGCCCCGTTCAACCCGCTCAACCCGCTCGGCCTGCTCGGCCCCGCTCAGGCCACTCAGCCCCGTTCAACCCGCTCAACCCGTTCAACCCGCTCAGCCCGGCCGCTTTGAAGGATGCAACCCTGAGTTTTTACCTCCTCTCAGAAATAGGTTTGTGTCGCATCACATTTATACCTCAGAAAGAAAAATGATGGATTTCTGAATGAAGGTTTAAAAATGCACAAGAAGCTTGAGTCTGCCAGAATCCAACTGTTTCAGTCTTGAACATATTTTAGTTTAGATCTTATTAAGAAGTTTCCATTTCTACATGTTTTTCCCTTCTGATATTTGTTGTGTTGATTCACAGTAAATTCACTCACAACCAGGCTGTTTGTTTCTGATGGGGAAGAATCTCTTAGAAGTTGGTAAAACCCTGTTTCTTTCGCAGGTCTCAGCAAAACGTATCCAGCATCGGTGGGTGAAGGACCGCCGGCGTTTCCTTCTCTCTCCTCTCTACCCAGATGGCAGCATAGCTACTCAGCCTCAGCTCTTATCTTTGAAGACTGCTCAAGTCTGCACATCAGAAATACCTGCTGCTGCTGTCTTACTCCCACAGAAGGCAGGCAGTGTACATGTCAGTAACACTGAGCCAGAGATGTCTCTGCATCAGTGCCACAGCAGGGGGGCCTGTCAGCTCGTATGTGTGCACAGAATTAGTATTGTGCAATGTGTGTGTACAGCTGATCCGTGACAAGCCAACTGTGACGGGCTCTAATAGCTCTCCAACTCATCCCTCTGAACACGCTGCTGCTCGTCGTGTGCGTGTTGCCTCTGTCCGTTTTATCTGTGACTCTGTTATCACCGTTAAGTCTTCTCCTCCACTGCCAACAGCACCGGGGCGAGACAGATTAAGAGGAAAGTTGGCCAAGTAATGGTATTGATGGGAAGTTGTGCTCCTGGTGCAACTCTGCTCAGATATTTGACAAACATGGAGCAGCCACATTACAGCAGATTAACGTCGGTCGATGATCTGAGGAGGGCCAGACGTTGGGATGCATTCTTGCATCTTTCAGGCTTGTCTGTGTGGACGGACCAGATGAGGAACAACCTTAGTGCTGCAATGATTCTTCCAAAAGCAGAGAAGAAAACTGAAACATAAAGAGACTTGAAAAGAGAACTTCAGGAATGAAAAAAAAGTGAGACAAAGAGAGCTTAAGATAAAACTGTAAATGATCCAGTCTTTGACTCACCAGTTTGTAGAACCAGCGTTATCAGATGAACTCAGTCATTTTCTGACTGAACCCAAAATGACTTCAGTTCTTTAAGGTCTGCAGAAATCTGTTTCTGCACAGCTGTCTTCAGGCTCAGCCTTGTTTGCTCTATATAAATTATCCCCTGAGTCCCTGGTATAAACGCTCATTTCATTGCTTTGAATATGACTTGCACATTTATTTGCCTTTGAAATCTGAGAGAGACTCAATTTAGCTGGTGTTGTTACCTTGAACATGAAAACAGTGGCTGTCTCAAATTTTTTATCAAATGAAAACAAATTGTCATTTTTTTTGCCAATTCTAAGTGATGATATCGACAATTTTTTTGGTCCTTTTTTCTTATGAGAACATTAGAAACTTTAGCATCGATGGTTCTTTTAAACCATGTAGGGCAATAATCCAGTCTGGCTATTTCCAAATGAGAACCAGGTCAGGTAAAGACGACCTTCCAGCTAATGTCTCTGAACATTCATCTGTTTTCTACTCACCGGTGGGAAATTCTGCAACTCTGTGCACTTTGGTTTGGATCAGTTCTCCACTAAAAACACTTATAACTGCCTACTTTAATAGGAACAACAAACTTACATCCTAAAACAGCTGTGGAAATTGTCTTAGCACTTATTACAGTCTTCCTTATCTCAGCCAATCGACAACATGGAAAATAAAAGGTAGTTAAGGATTGGATGCTGTACAAGTGCCAGCCAATAGCATGTCTGGTAGGATTGTGCTGCTGAAACACCTGAGAATAGAGAAGGGATAAACTGGACCCCCTCTCAGTATAGGGTCCACAACACTGAGATAAAAGCAAAGTGATTTAAAATTATTATCCCACCTTTGCCAACTTCAGCTGTTGCAAGTTATCTGTGGTGATATGAAGCTTCGGTTTCTCCAAATAGCATTGTTGCTACACGATGCTTCAGACTAATTATAGTTTTAGTTTTCATTACGTAGATTGTTTTATATGCTTGAGGTTGGATTCAAATAATTTCAGAACCTGTAACAATCAGGTTTTTAATAGTGTAAATAAATAGATAGTGTAAATAATGCAATTAGCAAGAGTTTTTAATTTTGTTTACAGTGCTAAATCTAAAACTTTTCTCATTAATTGTAACTCAGTTAAAAAAAATTCTTTGTTTTTTTTTCTTTTATTAATATCAAGAATATAAAAACTATCTTCTGCCACTCATGTTAATCGAACAGACTCCATGACTGACACGTTTGCATTTAATCAGTTGTCAGTCCAAAGCTCCTACCTGTCGGTTCAGTCCTGCTGAGCCCTCCCTCCCTCCTCCACTGCAGGAAAGCAATTTTTGCTCACAAACGGTTAAATTCCCCACGAGGGCCTCTGTTAGCACGCTTACAAACATGAAAATGATGAGTGACGGCAGGCAATATTGGGGTCATCAAACGTGCAACAGCGATTCAGATAATCAACTAAATGCCAGACGCGTCCTCGCAGCGGATGAAGCTGGCAGAGAAGGACGAGGCCTGAGACAGACATCCAATCAGATGAGGTAAAAACACAGAGGGAACACAGGGGTTTTGGAAAATAAGTGTTTTCTTTCTTTACTGGAATGATCAAATAATAACCATATATGGACTGTGCAGGTTTCCTAATAATTTCTAACACTTTGTGATAAATCATGCAGGTTGGGGCATCATTTCAGAGTAGCTGGGAGGGGTTAGTGTTGTTTGATGGCTCTATATGAAAAGGCCGTCTGTGCAAACATGCATAACATTAAGTGATGGAGACCTGCATGATCTGATTGTCTTAGATTCGATCTGCTCAGTGTTATTTAGAATCTTAAAACAATAAATTTATCAAAACTCAACATGTTACATTTACAAAGAATCTGACAATGATGATGCCTTACAGGGTTTTTTTAAAACCAGTTTGTAAAATTATTTTAATGGTTTTAATCTTGAGGCTTTTGCCTCGCTATTAATATAGCGATTAATGACAAACAATCAGTGGATTTAAGTAAATTCGTGCATCGTTAAGAGGGAGCATATGTCTCTGCTTCGCTCTGATTGGGATTTATCATCTTTTCTTTTTTAGCTCCAACCCTGAACATTTCACTGGACTTTCCACAGATGCAGTGAAAAGTTCCCTATTTGAGCCGTAAAGTAACTTCTTTTCCTTATGACATGTGTAAGGTAATAACCTGCAGGTTGGATAACACCTTTAGCAGAATAATCATTTTAATGAGGGACCCTGACAAACCAAGAGCAGTTAAATAAATCCACCTTTATAGTAAGAGTAAAAATAACTTTTTGATATAAATTGGAGGCAAACAGCCTCATTCAGCTGCATATTTGATCTTCTCTAAATGCTGAGATTTGTATCCTCAGTTAACTGAGCCAAATCAAAGAGAGTTGTGTAAATAAAGCTGACAGTTCGTGGTGCTCTCCTCCAATTATATCTTCATTCATTCAGTGATGAGTTTGCTTAGAAGGGAGAAAACAATCCCCTTAATTTATCACAAAGCCTTTTTCATCAGGATATACACAGTAAGAGGCTCCTGAGCTCTTACTGACGGAGCCTGAATATTCATGTTGAAATGGGATTTAGAGCTGAGGAAATGTTGCTCTGACCAAAATAAATCAAATTAAACTTTATCTGGTAATTGAGGATGAACAGGTTTGGTGTGAGACTCGACATCAATCTGCCTTTACAGAAAGTATTTATGTCACACCATTCATTCAAATTTAATAATTATTATATGAGCTTTTACTGTTTGTTGCTGTGGAGTCTCACCTCTGTTTTGCTTGTTTCACTTTCTGCAGGTCTGGAGAAGATAAGCACGAGTGAAACTAAACTCTGAGCCCTTATCGTCTGCAGTGGTGATGCGTTCAGGCAGGACCACAGTGTTGGGAAATGATAACGTCATTGTAAAGAAAGTCTAATGATCATCAAAGCAACAGAAAGTAAAAAGGTTGAAGGAGGAAGTGAAGGCAGAAAGGATAAAAGATGGATTGACAAAAGATGCATTTCACCTGCATTTCAGGTGCTTCCAAATGAATCTGCAGTGGGATTAAGTTTCATTAAATATCATTAATCTGTACTTAAACATTTACTGTATATTATCACTAGTATGACTTTCAGTTTAACCAACTTTTCTAATGTTGCTCTGTGTGTGTATTGTGTGTATATTTTTGAGAAATTGTTCAAAATCTTTACATCAGAAGTTTTCTTCCTGCTTGTGAACCTGAAATTTTTTTTATTTTAATTTAGAAACTTTGATATTTATCAAGAGTTCAACGTATAAAAAAAACTTTTCAGGCTTCATTAAACACATGAGGAGAAATATTTCTGCTTCAGGTTTGGATGATGCCTTTTACCCTCTACTTTATGAATAAATTACAGGAATTAAAGCAATAAGTGAAGTAAAAACCAAATGGAGTGTTTCAGGAGATTTCTCAGTGAAACTTCATAAAAGCTCTTGTTGTTTCATGAGGCGTCATGTAGAAACCTGATGAAACAACATGAGGTTTCACAAAAATGATGGATGTTTGTGGAATCTCATGCATAATGTTTACGAAACAGTAAAAGTGCCTCCTGTGGCGTTTGGGATAAAATGCAGTTTACTGCAGGATTCCACTTTGCCCCACACCTAAAGCTAACGACGCAGCTTGTGATTTAAAACACAGCTGTTTGTTTGCTACTCCATAAAACAGATGGCTGGAACGCCCACCCAGATGGTGGAAATGACTCTGGATAATTGCCTTCCAAACAGTGTACAGTGGTGGCAAACGCACAAATCAGTGACTTTATTCACAAACTAAATGTTTCTGTGTCAAAGCAACATTTCAAAAACCCAAACCAAGCAGGAGGAAACTTCACCGGAAATATCAGTTTAGCTTTGACTGCAGCACAATCTCTGCAGCTTCATGTCACATTCTGAGGCATCCAGGTGTTTTTTAACAGGAGAAAACTATAATTCATAGTATTTCCCACATTTTATCAGGAAAGTTGATAAAACTTATGACTCCATGTTGATGCTGAGTTGCATCATGTTGGTTCAGCAGCAGCTCATTATGGAAACACTGAGCTTCCCGTCAGACAGGAAACATTTCTACATCATAACATCAAGACTTTAGAGCTCAAACGATCATTTTCCCGTTTATACATGAGTGGCTGGGTCAGTGGTTCTGATTGGACTGAGCCATGGAGACGGCGCTGCTGTAAATCAGCCGTTTGGGTCGTATCGGTGATAATCGCATGAACACTGAGTAGGAAAGGCGGTTCTGAACCGGAGGAGGAACCGGCTGATCCGATCGAGGCGGCAGCGTTTCTCAGTGATCGGTTGTGTCGACAGAGTCTCATCAGACATTTACACTTAAAACTGGATCCAAACAAAGACTGGACAAATTAACGCTTTATGTTTAGCATTGTTCTAACAATGACTTTCATTTTTTTCCCAATAAATGATTGTGTTCATACAATATCTTGTTAGAGCAAAACATGTTTTATGTAAAATAGTTGAAACATGAAAAGTATTAAAGTTATAATGTCCTTTTGCCTGGGCGCCAGCTCTGCTGTAACCATGGTTACCTCAGGTACAGATTTGACTGGTTCCTTTTACATGATACACTGTAAATAAAGTCTTTTTACTTTGCTGATTATCATAGTTATGGCTACTTTTTTGTTCATTATGTTTAATGGACGTAACTTTGTCCGTTCTGAAAATGAAAAATAAAAACATCTCACATGGTTTCTTGTGCCTTTTTAATTTACAGCATCAACAAACAATTTTAGGATGCATTTAAGGGAAAACAGATTTTGCTACTCCATATTTACAAATCATCCATTTATGCTACATATAAGATCTGTTGAGAAGCAAAATGAAACCATTTTATAATACATTTACTTATTTAAAACCCACTATACTGCCCTCACACCAGTCATTTCAGAACAAAAATACAATTACGTTATTTTCAGTCATATTGAGCACAAATAACCCATAATCAATTGAAATAAGGGCAATTTAAATGTAGGTATAGCAATGTGGCTTCTTACAGTCTTTCTACAATATTTTTGACATGACTGTAACTTCACTGACGAGCCACAATGTTGGTTAAAGAAACACAATATTGCTCACACTAAATATACCACAACAAAATAACCATATCTTTCTAACATTAGAATCGTGTTTACTTTTCTAAATTATAATCCCAGTGAAATGAAAAAAGCTTTAATTGGAGGTTAAATCAGTTGTACCGCACTGAGCAGCACTGAGTTACCGTGATACAGCATGAAAACATGAGCATGGCACTGAAAGTCAGACGAAGCGTAACTATTATTTCTGGACACTCCCAAAGACATCAGTTCAGTCCAGCATTCAGGTTTGGCAAATAACAAGGAGCTAAATGAAAATACAAGACCATTTGACAGAAATCAGTTATTCTGACCATAACCAGCACATGCTTTATTTCTACAGCCCTGTGTAAGACACTTTGCAATCAAGAAATAAATGTTCATTTTATAAACAACAAAGCTAAACTTTATTTTGATTGTGTTGCCAAACCTTGTTACACCCAACTGATGCCCAGGAGGCTCAAACACAAAACTAATATAGATAATCTGAGACGTCAGCCAATCAAAATGTGATCATTTTCTGTGTCACTTTGGAAAATAACAGAGGGAGAGTCCAGCTATGTACAGGACGGATACGGCGCCTGGAGACGAAGACAGGAAGAAAGATAAGAGACCAAAATATTGTTTGGACAAGAAAATATGGAATAAACAGAAAAAGGACATGGATAAAGAGAGGAACTCTCATGAGATGAAGTTGGGAAAACCAACAGGGTTAACGGACAGCTGGAAATTAAAACACCAAAATAACAAGAATGACTGGACAAAGAGGAGGGAGATGAAGAGAAATAACAGGATCAATTCTCCAACAGGAAGCGTCTTCTTTCTACTGAGGAAGAGCCTTCAGGATCACGTTCACCTCTTCAGCCACCGTCGTCAACGCAAATTCAAACTGATCCTGCAGGAGAAACAGGAGATGGAGTGAAAAATAGCGACACTCCAGGCGACGAGGAGCTCAGGACGTCTGGCAAAAAGGATTTCCTGGAGGAATTATCGATCCCGGCTCGACAACGCAACATTTTCTGGTTCCTGACCTAGTTACCGTATTGTTCCTTCAGCAAAGACGATTTTTATCTTTTTTGGAAGTGCTCCATTGTAGTGACCGTAGCCTCTGGAGATTCATGTCTGAAAAAGCGTCTCAGTCACAACTGGACCTGAGGTTGTGGGTGCTGCAGCCGGGGCTCCGGACCGCGGGGGGGATGGTGGGAAGGCGACGACGTTCAGGCCGCAGGCTTTCATACGGCCACGATCAATACAGCAGATGTTCGACACACATTCTTGGCTTTCTTTTTAATTATGTTCTCATATCAGCCAGTAATTGTTTTCACAGCAGCCTGGAGTCACTCCGTGTACAATGTGGTGAGGAATGAGTTCATTTTAGGAGAAATTTCCAACACAGAGCAGGCTGGGAAAAAAAAGCTTTTCACAAACTACTGAGCGTGTATTTCTCAGGTAGCTGATTTTGGTTCGAAGAAACCCTTTCAATATCATTTTTAAAGCTTTATTAATGTTTAAAATCAGGTTTTTTTGCTCAGTATGAGGGAAAGTCTGGCTGGTTTCCTTCAATAGATGTTTTCCTTTATAGCAGCTGGTGAAATAAACAGATTTTGACATTTTTGTTTTATCACTAGTTTTAGTTTTAACAGACTGAATTGATCTCAGTGATTGGAACTGATGTGTAAAAATTTTATTTTTTGTCTTGAGAAAACTGGTGAATTGGTGCTACACACATGAAACTGAGTAAAAACTGAATTGCATAAATTTCTGTTAAAATGCCAAGATTTTCAGCAAGAAAAATCAGATCATGATAAATTTCTAAAAATTTTCGATTTTTGTTTGTGACGGATGACGTCCAAACAACTGAAACACTAAACTGGCACGAAAAATATAAACCGTGAGTCAAAAATTAAAGGTTTCAAGTCAATAGGCGAGAAACAACTATATCTGCAGACATCATGTGATCAATTTGTTGAACTTTTTCGTCAATATTTCCTCTAAAGTGCGTCAGAAAGATGATGTGTTGTCAGATTTACCAGATTGGCCAAAGACTAACTGTCCAACCAATGTCTTCAATCATAAACCTATTAATTAAAAGAACATCAAACCAACCTGTGCATTTATTTTGCGTGTTTGTTCAGGGTAATTTTATTGTGAAATGGTGTCTAAGGTATTTGAGTTAGAAGAATTTATTTCTTCTTTGAGTGAAACAGATTTTTTCTCATTAATGGATCCTCTAACATGCACTTTGGGCTTCGTTATGTAAAACCAGTGCACTTCAGGAACGTTTTGGATTTCGTGTCAATTATTTCAACCTGTTGATTCATGTGTGCGATGACATTTCTGTAGTTGTCAGGCGAGACGTTAGAGAGTTTGGGGAAGAGCAGACGTCCTGGTCTCAGGTGTGTTACCTTGGTCTGGACCATTCCTGGCCTCTGGTCCCGCAGGTGCTCCAGAGTGGCTGCAATATCAATCTCCTTGGCACCTGTCAGACACACAAACAAAAACAGACGCATGAAAAATGACGCTGCATTGAGCTGAACGCGCAGGGAAGACGATCGGGCTAAGATCTGTCAAAAAATGTGACGTTTACAACTGATTTTTTTCTTAAAGCAAAAAGAAAACGCATTCAAGCTTTTCACCCCCTTGAGATGTTTTGTTTGGATGGAAAAAAATCTGACAAAAGAAGCCGTCAGCAGCCATCCTTGAGGTGCATCATGGTCTGATGATGAGCCTTGTCACTCCTTAGTGTCAACGCTCACAAAAAATAGTCCCGTCTTCAGGGTTTACAAAAAAGTTTTTAGTCTTCATTACTTCACAGTCAAAGTTATTATTTCTAAATTAAATGATTCCTGCTGGGTCATTTTCCAGAGGGAAATTTATCTGGTGGTATCACAGTTCAGATCAAATTATATTTTATTGCTTTGTAAACCCGCTTGCTAAAGTAAAACCTTGGGTCTTTAATTTGCTTTGGAGCCTGTTAGTTGAATCTGAGGAAAATATTTCTCAGGTTAAATTGTTGGAGAAGTGAGAAAGAAGCAGAATAATCTTTTCAAGCACAGAAATGTTTCCTAATAGCTTCTTTTTGTGACGAGTCCCACCAGAAACATGAGTCATTCTGCTGAGGTTTAGAAAATGAAAGTAACCATTGTTACGGTCAGTGACCTCCAGGGGGCGCTCCTCATGAGATTCCTCTTTCACTTGTTCACATTTGGTTTTTTGCTGAGAAGCTTAGAGCTTCCTGTTTCTGTCCTTTAATTGGTTGGTTTGCTGTAACTGTAAGGTTAAAAACACGTCTTGTATCGACACCATCCATTCAGTAGTTAATAGTTTGTTTTTTTTCTTTGTGTCTCTCTCTGCCCGATGGCATCTTTGCTGATTAGAGGGTTGTAACTACAATTAAAGCAGCCGTACCTTTAACTCAGGGCGTCATTCTCTGCCCGTTTTTCACACCTCACTGTTCCTGTTTAGGATAATCTGCAGTCAGAAAAGCTGAAAACTGTTTGACCACTTTAAGTTTTACTGCGAACAAAACAAAGGAGATGATTGTAGATTTCAGAACAAACAGAAATACGTCAAACACTTTGTCTGTCACGGGAAAAGAAGCGGAAGAGTAAAAATATCTCCGTTCACTTTGGCGTAATACTGGACCAGAAACGCAACGGAGCAGACGGTGCATCTCCAGAAACCCGATGTGAAACAGAGTCTGCAGAAAGATGCTGCACAGCCTCTATTATTAGATGATGACGAACATGATTAAAACATTGATGGGGACAAAGAAATTAGACAAAGGAGTTCTCATAAAAGTTTTTTTTAAGCAGATGTTACAATAAAGGTAGAGGACTCAATGAAACAAGAAGCAGTTGAATAGAAAAGATGATGTGGGAGCAACAATTAAATTCACAAAGAACATGAGCAGTGAAGAACATTCGATTTGTTTTCTGACTCTTTTTTTCTCAGCATCCTCCATCCAACCTCAGATACAAAGAAACACAAGAATTACTTTTTTTTGAGACACATAATAACGCTTCTTTCTCCTGCCCGGCTGAGGAGGAAAATGAATGGTGGGAGTGCTGTTCATTCAGAGTTTTCTCTTTCTGTTTCACAGGTTTTTTGTGCTGCAGGCTTTTTTCTTCTTCCTTTAAACACAATGGACTCCTGTCCAGCCAGAAAAGTGGAAACACGCAGCTCACAGGTTTGGCTTTTCTCTTTCATTTGGAGGGAAAGAATTTAAACTGAAAACTTTCTGATAAGCCTCAAAAAGGATCGCATCTCAGCGAAATGAAAGGAAAAACAAAACAAAAAGCTCTGCTTTTGTACAGCTCCTCTTTGTCGGAGTTGAGGTTTGAAAAAGGAACCAAGGAGGGGGTTAGTTTAAAACCTCAGTGGCTTTTTTGAGCTTCTGTAAGACTCCAGATTTTAGGTGGAGGTCAAGGAGTTGAACAAGAAACGAGGGAGAAAGTGATTTTATAAGCAGTGATGTAGAATTTAGGAAATAAAATAAAGCTGGGATGCTTGAGGAAGCCAAAAGAAAGTTGAAGGTGAGAGCCAGGCAAACTGTTAAATAAAAAAAAAAAAAAAAACCCACGTAACATTTCAAAGGGAATTGAAAGAGAGCTGAAAACCTTCAACCACTTCATGGGCTTTGTAAGAGTCTTAAGAAGAAGAGAAATGTGGCCGGTGGTGGCGGGGGGATGTGAGGGGATAACAGAGAGGGGCGAGGAATGGAGCGAGCCTTTCAGAACCAGAGCAATACCTCCTCATCTCTGATACCTCACCGTAATTCCTCAGAAAATTTACAATTCCCTCTGAGCAGCTGGAGCAATCAGGAGAAAGCAAAGGGCTGTGGGAGCTGGGATGAGGGGGAACACATGCAAACAAAAAGGTTCAGAAAGATCAGGGTGAACACAGAGAAGCTTTTAAAAAGCATTTTCAGAAATGTGCATAAATATAAATGCACATTTATACATATATATATATCCCAAATATATGGGATGCAATGCTTACGCAAATAATGCATCATATCCTCTTGGGATATGCTGATCCAAAATATGATTATTCTAAAGAAACAATTCCTAAGCTGCAGCTGCGACCTTGACGCTGCTCTGCATGCTTTGTTCTGATTAAACCACAATTACATTAAAACTTTCACTTGTCTTCTCTCTCTGTAAAGCAATGCTTGAAAAAAAAGCATGAATTATGTAAAGCTACACTGGAACATGTTTAAAATGATCCAAATCATTTTACTTTCCATCATGCTGCTGATTTATTCACTAATAAATTCAGTTCTATCCAGTTTGCTTTGGCAGATTACAACAGTGCTACATGCAGGCTCTTTGGCATCCACCAGAGGGCGCTGCCTTACTGACCACACCCATATTTTCCATCTTTCTGATGATTAATCCGTTTTCAGTTTGAATTTGTTGCCTTTAGGATCAGACTTAACAACAGTTTGGTTACTTAAAGTGAAACTGACTGCCCTCCAACACATCTGGTGCAGATATTCAATTTGTAAATCCTTAAATTCACATTTGATGCAAGCAATCTCCTCAGATCGTCCTGATCATTATAAAGAGCCAATGACGAGCCATTTCTAGTTTTCCAGTAGAATCTACCATGTTCTAAAATTTGATTGTAAATTTCTACAAGACCTGGATTTTGATCTGACCTGCTCACATCGTCAGAAATATGATCAAATCAAAGAGATGCTGATTCATCAGAAAGTAAAACAAGCAAAAATAAAAACTACATTTTGAAAACTTGAAGCCGCTGAAGAACAATGACAGATGAGAGTTTGTCTAAACCAACACACATATAAGAGGAAGGGAAATGTGGAAGGGTTTTCAAAACAAAATATAAAAAAGTGTGAAATGCATGTTTATTAGCCCCTTTTACTCTGACACCTTTACATAAAATCTAGCGCAACATATTGGCTCTAGAGCCACGTCTCCTAATCAAGAGTTCACTTGTTTGTAATTTAATGTCAGTATTAAGAATCAGTAAAATTTTATTTGATGATGTAAGTTTTTTAAATCATAAAAACCAAAAAGCAAAACAATTGAAACATTACGTTTTTCTAAGAACATAGCAGACAGTCCAAAAGGAAAATAGTGGCGAATTCTTAGATTATAAAACATCTCCATAATCAATACATCTAAAATGAAGAGTTTGGCACAACAACAAACCAACCAGTTCATGGCTGCCTAGTTAAACTGAGGCAGGACAAAGAGACTGTTAATCACAGGAGGAGCTGCAGCGGCTCACAGCTCAGGTGGACAGTTTTAACCTCTGAATATGCTAAACCGGTGCAGATATGAACTGCCTCATAACGGCTCATCACATGAAATCCTCTGGAAATCCACTGCAGTTTGAAAGACTGGAACCGAAAGCAACAATAAGTACAAAGATGCTTTTATAACTGTTAATATGTTTGTGCTGCCGCAGTTTGAGTTTTGTTTTTCCAGACAGACAGAAGTGTCCTTAACAGTGTCCGTCCTGTCCCTCCCAGCTCGGCCCCTCGGTCCCCGGCCCCTGGGTGCTGAAGAGTGTGATCACAGTGTGACAGCCTGGGAACCGACTGCTGACCCTTTGATGTGGAATTAAAGACACAGGAGCTCGTTCTGCCACAGTGGCAGCACCACCACAAAGGAACACAAAGATCACGCAGCAGCATTGTGAAATCACTGCAGCTCAGACGAAACGTCTCAGATCTGCACATGATGAACAATCTAACAAGCTAATTCTTTTTAATTTGTTCCTTGCATTGAGAAGATTCAGTCCGTTTCTGAATCCTTGCCATGACAATATGCTGCACAAAGTAACCCTTTGCTATCATTTGTCAACAAGGACGTTTGTCTGAGTCTGAGGTCAGGAGAAACATTTCTGCAGCGATTTGTGCTTTTTTAAACAAAACGGCAAAATGGCCAGATCTTAAAGAAAAGCCAGATCATTTTGATCCTGGTGGTTTTTATTCTCATGTTTGACAGAATAATGTTTTGATAAAAATATTGGTTTTTATCAAAAATAAAACATTGGTCTGCTAATTTTGATGTCAGCTTCACCTCAGAGTTTTTTAGCTGTCAGCATGAGACCTCATTTGGCTGAGAGTTCTTGAGATTCTCTGTTGTGTTGATTGAATCAAAGTCTTTTCATCACACAACAGTTTCAATAAATAAATGAAGAAGTCTGGAGGACTTTTATCTTGTTGCGTAGCATACTTTTTTGTGGCTTAAATAGAAAAAAACAAACTACGTTACGTTTAAATCTTTTTAACTTGTTTACTGATCATCAAAAATGTTCTCTAAAGAAAAACATCAACAGACGGCATCAATCAGCGTCTTTCTCATAAAAATTTATACATTTAATCACCAATGCAGAAGCAGTTTGTTTTCTGTTGCTCAAAGGGTAACGAGCAACACAACTGAGTGTTTTCATAAAATGTGACATTATGTTTGCCTGCTAATTGCTGTAATTATGTAATTAAATATCATTACTGGAAATGAAATTGCCTGATTTAGTCCGTAGAAGATAGACATGCTGCTATGGTAACGCCTCTCCATGGCAGCAGGAAGGAAGGACATGCAGGCGACGCTCACCTTTAGCCATCCTGTTGAGGACCATGTCGATCAGGATGTAGGTCCCAGTTCTTCCTGCACCGTCACTGCAGAGGCCAAGCAGCAAAGCATGGACAGAAACAGACATTAGTTACATCAGTTTGTTTGGGAAAATTCATCAAAACCTCCTTTAGATGACATTAAATCAAAAACAAAAAAGCAAATAAAATCAAATACACATTTTAAAGAAAAACAAAATACTGATGAGAGTTTGGCAACAAACAGCTGTGGACAAGTTACACTTTTCATATATAAATATGCATTTTAAAAAGTGACTGATGTTTCTGTGAACTCTTATTTTTGTGTTTTTATGATGTAAAGAACTTTGAACGGCCTTGTTGCTGAAATGTACTATATAAATAAACTTAATTGACTTATTATTTCATTTTGACAGTTGCAGTCAAACATATTGAAAACATTACAAATCACTAATTTGTCATTTTTCAGCCACAATAACAAAACAGCAAATTCCTGCCACGCCATTTCTTGTCACGTTGAATATTGAAAAAACGTTTTATTTGGATCTGAATACAATGAAGTGGATCCTGTCGCTCAAGCTGCATCATGTCTTTGGTAGTGACTGTGTTCTTACTACCACTTAAAAAAAATCAGAACATCATTAAGTTACTTATTTAATTCAGCATCAGCACAAAACAATGCTAAACTATTGGTTAGTTTTTAAGTGCAAAGCCATGTCAACAGTTAGCAGAAGTCAGAAACCTTAAAGAGGATTCAGTTAGATATTTTCACAGGGACGTTTTCCAGGAGCATCACTTTTCAGTGCTGCTCTATTCTGGTTTAATGTCATCCGACTACAGTCTTAAGCAGACAAATGAGGTCTTCTTTTTATGACTTACTATTTTTACTGCAAGTGGATAAATAGCTGCAGATGTGTAGATTTATGTGGTAAAGAAAGAGCTTAAAGTCTTTGGGGAAAGCTGAAATATGAAGAGTATTTCACTTAAACATGAGGCTTAAATACATTTTCCTCTGTTCCACATAAGTAACAGACGGCAAACAGAGGAGAGATTTATTAGACAAAGTAATGTATTTGGAAAGAATATTTTGTACTATGGATTTATTTCAAGCATGGAAAAGTGATAAATGTATCCTAAAAGTTTGTTTCAGGAGATGCTACATCTGTTGTGTACTGTATGAGTGTGTGTGTGTGTGTGTGTGGGGGGGTGTGTGTGCGTGCGTGTGTGTGTGCGTGTGCATGTGTGTGTGTGTGTGTGTGTGTGTGTGTGTGTGTGTGTGTGTGTGTGTGTGTGTGTGTAGACTTGTTTATGCAAACTATTTAGTACCTTTTTCTATAAAGCCTTCTGAAGTGCAATATGTCGCATGCAGACTAAAGCTGATGAACCGGATCCCCATTTTAAAGGTTTGAAGTCAAAACTGAATAAGGTGTGAATTAAGTTTATGAACGGGCATTGGCTCAGTGTTTAGTGAAAACTTAAGAGTTTCTAAAAATGAGTGGAAGTTGATACAAAGTCCTAATATGGATAGAAGGGCAAACTTTATGTCTTTGCCCTCAGAATCAGAATATTCCATTTTCACTGGTAAGTCTGCATTAATTGAAAGATAACATGGAAGCAGGCGTGAGCGTGCGTGTGTGTGTGTGTGTGTGTGTGTGTGTGTGTGTGTGTGTGTGTGTGTGTGTGTGTGTGTGTGTGCTTTCATCACAAGGTGATCACAACGCCTGATATCCAATCATGACAGAACAGAGCTGAGGGCTGTGAATGAACGTCAGGATGTCTGCGCCGCTCTATGAATCTACGCTCAATGACACTGACAGAAAAAAAGGAGGAAAGAAGGAAAAGAAAAAGTAAAAGACAAGATGGAAAAGGACACCAGAAGGATGGAGCAGCAGAGATGCTGCGAGGTTATTGAATTTCTGCATCTCTACTCCTCTGTTCGCTCACTTCTCTTCCTGATTGCTTCACCCTGCTCTCTGTATACATTAGGGCGATAAATGGCACTGCAATGTTGGCTCTGAGAAACCCATTTGGAAATGAAAGTCTCCACACTTAGTCTTTTCTTTGCTCTACCGTTACACAGGGTTGGTCTGCTCTTAGATTCATCAACGGATTATGGGCCCAATTTCATCCTTTGCCTTCCGACTCAGCCCTGTGTTCTGCATGTTTATGACGCCCCATGATGAGGCTGAGTCAGGCTGAGCAATTGCAAGGTCGGGTACAAACTTTCTTTTTTTAAAGTGTTACGAGTTGTGCAAAAAAAGAAACATTTAACTGGATATTTCAGATATTTCAGCTGCAAATAATGTCTGGTTTCACCTTGTTTTAGAGGAGCCCAGAGAAAATGATTATTAAATAAGAGAAAACACGCTAATGCTTAGCACCATTAGAAACCAAAACAATTCAGCAGGGAATATTTTTTAAAATAATAAGTCAACATGATTGCAGTGAATGAAAGTATAAATGTAGCACAGCGACCAGGAAAAACTGGTTTGGCAGAACACAGAAGTGAAATAAAAGTAACTCTAGAAATCTTTTAGAATGAACTTAACAAATTCCGATCATAAACACTCAAAGACTTGATCCACAAAATTTAGAACAGAGAACCTGAGATTATTCAAATAATGCTCAACAAAATCAACCTAAAACTAGATTCTCCACTTAACATCAAAACTTATTCGTAGTTGTACATTTTTTCTTTACTGTTTTGCATCAGATGATCAACATCAGTCAAGGCAGCATCATTTATTGCTGCACAGAACTCGACATTAGCACCACAGCACAGTCAATGTGTGATGAGATTCAAGACATTTGGTCTTTTTGTAAATGTTTAAATGCTGAAAACCTCACTGACTAAACCAGGAGGCAACCAACTAAACTACAAGAACCAGTACAGAGACGGGGTCTCCATCAGTAAGGATTTGGTCCAGAAGTTAATATAGACCCTGTAAATCTGGACTCTGCAGAAATTAGAAATATTCCCAAACTGATGTTACGCTAATGCTATATTAAACTCAGAAACAAGGATAATTTCCCCCTTACATATTTTATATCAAAATTTTATTATGATTTCTGTAAAGGAAACTCCACAGTGAGTTCAAACAGCCACTTTGCTGCCCGCTTCAGAAATAAGACTATGTTGCTATGGTAACCTGGTGTTAAAACATCACAGAAGTAATTTATGTAGATGTTATACTTGCCTGCAGTGGACTATGATGGGACATGAGCGACCCCGGTAGCACTTATTAACTTTCCTATGAGACAAAACAAAAACAAAACAGGAAGTCAGTGGAAACGTCATTCAGACAGAAACAAACTGATTTAGTGTTTACAGTTTTACCGTTTGGCTTCAAGACTCTGAATTTAACTTATTTTAGATTTTTAGGAGAATCATAATGAAAAAGCAAAGCAGTCCTTTGCTTTCAGCCCTTCCTGAAGAGTTTGGTTACAAGCAGAAGTTTTTCTTCAAAGCAGTTTGTGAAAACATGAAGCTGCTGGCTGACCAGCAGAACGCCTGGATCCCAGCTGGAGATTTTTATTTTCAAGATGAAAATAAAATATAAAAATTCAACCCAAACAAATGATGTAACAGCAGGCAGTGTGCATGAGAGACAACAAAAAATCACACCAAAAAATACACTTTGTACAGTAATTCATGTTTCAAGTAAAATGTGCAACTTTTAAAGCAAAAATATGGCACTTAAAAACTGGTTTCAAAACCTCTTATAATAATTTGGAACAGAGATTAACAATGGCAGTTTACATTTTCTTTGGTAATCTTTATCAATCCATTAGTATTAAAAAGAGATTCCTGCAGCTTTATAGATACAAAATAAACATTTTTTGTGTCTGATTAGTTTTCTCCACATCTTTACGAAATATTAAAAAAGACGAAAAAACCCAACAAAATAAAACTTCCTGCTTCAAGGTTTCTAGGGTTTATTTAACGCTACTTCATTCAATATCTCAGGGCTTTCAGCAATTATGAAGATTTTATTTCAAAGTCTGAAAACTATTTCTTTTCCACTTCATCCAAAACTTTTAATTTGAATTTATATTGCTGAAGGCCAAGAAACAATTTGCTTCTTTTTTGTCAAATATTTACAGTAATAATTGTCTCTTTTCAGGTTCTTGCCGATGGAAGACACAAACCCAGCGGCTGCTGGAACAACAACACAAGCTGGTATTTAATACGACTTTTAAAAAGAATTGCACAAAAAATATTTATATGAATTGAGGTCCAAACTGCTGACCTAAACAACTGAGTGGAAACTTTATAAAGTAGTTTTGTGCTCAATATTATTTCATGACTGAACTGATACATATAATTTTTGATCAAGAGATTTCACCACTATTCAGGATGGTCTGTATACTTTTATCTGATAAAGGAAAAACTTTTAAATTAGTATACAAACACAGAGCCTGTGTACGAATACACAGTGTTTTATTACAGAAGACAAGAGGGAAAATTAATTAACAGATAGACAAATAGCAGAATCATTTTGTCGAATAAAGTGACCACTTTGCCATTGATTGAGTTTTTTTTTTGTAACGAGTTTCCATCTGTGGGATCTGATTAACAGTGGTCGCCTATTATTTTGTTTCTCCAAGTTGTCAATTCTAACCAGAAGAAACCTGCAAGAGAAGAAGAATATCAATATGAAGCCAATTATTCTTTCTCTGAAATAAACAAGCGGCTAACCGTGCAGGATTGTGCATCAGCGACCGAACGGAGGAACATCAACTTTACACGTGAACTTCGGTTATTTCAGGGCAGGAATAAATGAACAACCACAAAGAAACTCGAGTCAATACGTCTCCCCACCTAACACAAAACCCTACACAGAATCGGCGGCGCTCCCTGAGGAAAATCACTAGTGACGTTACCATGGAAACAGGCAGGAGAGGATCGCCAACGAGCAGGGTGGGCGGTTGAAGGGGTATGGAAGTGGAGAGGGGGAGCTAAAATCAAAGGAAATGCCTTCAGAAGCCAGATTAATGGTCAGATAAAGAACATTTACAGACTGATGACCAGATAGGAAGGAACCAAACCGTAACCACGGTGACGACTGGGAGAAAAGATAAACAAGTTTAGATTATTGTGGCTTAAGAGACATTAAGTGTCTCAGTGAAATAATGTTTTTGTTTTATTCTTGCTGTATTTCAATGATTAAACTGAAGAATCCAGATTTATATTCTGGGCAAATTTCTTTCATTATGAAACAAAAGACACATGCAAACAGTTTTCTGCTGTCGAATCAACAAGCAGAAGGAAAACAGGTCATTTTTCTATATGTTTATCTTGATAAACATGTGATACTGCTGAAGAAATGTAGCTGAAACCTGATCAAAGCTTGCTGCAACATTTAGTCCAGGAAATGCTGCAGTTGAACATTCTGGATGTCGCTGCACACACAAGGCTTGGAGACCAAACTGGACAACAGGAAACCAACAGGAGGCTTCCTGCTGTGAAGTTTCAGGTCATGATGTGTTTCTCCAAATGGTTTTGGCAGATTTCATGGAGCAGAAGAAAGGATGAATTGATCAGACTAAGAAGAATAAAAGAGGAGGGATTGTTTTCTCAAAACGATCCCAAAAACCCAAAAGGACAAAATCAAGTAAAATAAACTGTTCAGAATGTGGTTGTCAATTTTTATGCCTATTTATATTTTTAACTTTATTACACTCAATAAACTGTTTTGTTTTTGCATGTGTTGATCATTTTAGCATCATGAATTTCTTGTCAGAAACCTGACCAAAGATCATTTTTTCCTAGTTTGGTTTCGTCCCATTTCTTTAGATTCAGTTCATTTTAGCAGCAATAAGGTGATTTAAAACGTTCTGAAATTTCCCACTCAGTGATGATGCAACGTCCAGGTCCAGAAAAACTTTCAGCCCAAACAGAATCATACCAAGTTTATTTCACTCAATTCCAACTAGAGCAAAACATTTCTGAGATCACAAAACAATGTTAGAGGAGTCACAGTTTTTTTAAAGTAATGTTTTTATTTTCGCTTTATTTTTACAAAGAGCATGCCACAAATGATCCATACTCTTCTTAATAATAAATGGAAAACTTTTATTGATATTACTGCCACCAAACCCTCCTGAGAATTGATGATCGGCTTATTGGCTATTTTGATTATTTATTGTTGGTAATAAACTCCAATTCTAGTTTCTCCTTTGTTTTTCTTTTAAAGCTGATGTATCTTCTGTCTGCAGGTTTCCTAACTTTTTAGCAAACATTTCACAATAGTCAATAAAATAACTATAACAAAGTGAGAAAGCAGCTAAAGTAAAAAAAAATGATTACAAGACTCTGCCAGCTTAGAAGCAAAAAAGGAGAAAATATACTCTTTAGGAATGAAAGTTTGTGGCAGTCTTATATTTTCATAGTCACTTGGATTCAAAGAACTTTTTATTTTCTCTGCCCAAAATGCCACTGAACAATGATGTGGATCAATACTTTATATTGACAAAAGTTAATAAAAGTTCTCCTGTGTCTGCATTTAATTTATGTGATTAAAATAAAAAAAAAAAAAAAAACATGGATGCAGCAAATATTGTCCTTCTTTTCTCCCAGCCTGCAGCCGACAGAACAGAGAGGAGCCTCATCTTTGTGTTGGACGTATTCTCAGCTCAACGGGTCAGAAGTTTTCAGAAAAGACGAGCAGAAACTCACTGAGGGACGGATGGAAAGGGGAGGGAGAGGAAGACAAAAGCAACCAGGAAAGAAAGGGATACATGGTGAGAGAGGAGCGAAGATCGGAGGCAGTCAAGCAAACCAGGAGCAAGCAGAAAGGGAAGAGGTCATTGCAGATCACCGAGCACACCGAGGATAGAGAGCAGGAGGAGGAGGAGGAGGAAGGCGGGGAGGGAGGAAGAGGAGTGGTGCTTGGTTGTAGAGTCACAGTCTCCAATGATCACTTTTGTGACTATGCAACTGGACTCATATTACTAGCTGCAACATCACAAAAATGACACTGGCAACCGCTAGTTAGCTGGTAAAACAGGAAGGGAGAAGCTGGAGAGGATTGCTCAGTCAGTCCACTGTGAGTACATGCTGGCCAAAGCGTACAGACAGGAATATGTCAGCCATTATCTTCAACACATCAGAGCAGGAAAAAAAGAAAAACAGGTCAGGTTTTTTTTATTATTATTATTTTGAAATAACCGCAGCAATAAAAAAGAAAAATATCTCCCAGAACGCTTCCTTCATTGAGCCGTGACCCTGCTGCCCTGTGAGTAAAGGCAATATTTCCAAACTGATGGTGTGTGGCGACGCCCACCAGGCCCCCTTAGAAAAGCTGAGACTCTCGATATCCCACCTAATTGATGTGCAGTGACACCAGCTCTATATATGAAACAGGGCTGAAAGGAAAGCTCACACCTAGCAGGTAATACAGTACATCAGTTAAAAAGAGGTCAAAGGTGAGCAGGAAGGAAGTAGCACCACAAATTAAAGATTACATGGCTGAATCACCTCAATGCATCCACAAGTAAACATGGATGTCTGACGACATTTAGATGTTTCTCTCTTTGCATTATGAAAATGGTGCAAATAAACAACTTTTATTCATTAAAATACTCGTTTTCATGGATTAAAATGAAAAATTGGCCATTTGGATTTTTAAAACCTTTAGTTTTTCCAAGTCATTTTATAAGGTCAGCGGTAAATTCATCGAAAACAGGATGGAGGCCAGAGAGCCGTAGAGTTAGTAAAACACCAGAATCTTAGTGAAAAATATCAAAACAAACTTGTCAAATATTTTCAAGCATGCATGATGTTCCTGAAATGTGTTTTATTTTTATTTGGTGGATATTTGTTGACTTATTTCCAATTTGCTGTTGATGAATGGTAGCTGTGTCTGCTGAGTGACTCCTTTACAGTGCATTAAAATAATAAATCACACAACCCCAAATTCAAAACAAATAAGAATAAAGATGCAATAACCAGGTTATATAACTGCATATCTTTAAAAGCTGTAATTTTTCCTGATTCTCTTTTAACATTTTGTCTTAAGATCAAATCGGCCGTCACTTACTGCGGGTTTCTGGTCAGAGATACATGCAAATAGTTAAAATCAATAAATGCATTAGATCCAATCTAAAAACATTAATAAATGTCTGTTTTAATAGTACAGACACTAAATACAGCTTTATATGCATTAATAGTGGAAACCATTTTAACAGTTCAGGAGAACCAAATGTTTTAGACACTGCAGGGAATTTGTTTTAGGATAAATGTTACATCAAATTATATATGCCAAGTTGTAAGTTTATATCACTTTGACATTAATTCCTGAAGTTAAAATCAGAGTTTATTTCAGATGTGTGGAAACTGTAAACACTAGTTGGCACCAAAGATGCAATTTGAAAAAGTTTGTTCCGCAAATTAAGTTTTTTCTTATTAGAATTTCCTTTGCGCAATCGAATCAAAGTAAAATAAAAAAAGAGCAAACGAGGACTTCAATTAAAAAGGATTTATTAGACTCATTAGGAATTAAAGTGCAACTTGCAAAAGCTCAAAGCCTTCTCAAGCCGCATTAAAAGGGAAGCGTAAGCACTTCAAATACAATTCAGCCTGAAAGTGTTTATCAGTAGGTGAGCAGAGATAAACATGAAATTACTTGCTGGTTCCACAGACTCAGGTTGTAATCCAGCATTGTGTGCATTGAGGATGAAAGAGTAATTGCAGCATCAAATGTTCACTCCAAACCTATTTGGTTCCTTCGGCATTTAGAGACATTTTGAGAAGCAAACATGAGTGTCTGGGTTGAAGTACTACCTGCGGAAGTCCAGGAGGGTCGGCTGGTCTCCGGGACGTTCTGGTTGAGCCAGGTCAGGAAGTGGAACTGAGTGACGGTGCGCGTCTCGTTGGTCTGCATGTTCTTCAGGTAGAAGCTCCGAACCAGAAAATCATCGCACCAGATGTGTTCAGAAACGAGGTTCACCTGTCAGGATAATGAGCAGACATGCTGGATTAATAAGAGCCTGCTGTGAAGGAGCAAGACAAACACAACACAGTCAGAAGGAGAGTTGTCTTTGATGAATCTTCCTGTTGAGTGCAGAGTCCCACAACACAGGCACTGAACTCCGTATTGCATATAACGGAGTGGAAAATCATTGAGGCTTTTAAAGACGTTTGAAACGGATGATGCCAACATCAGCTGGTCTTTATTTGCATTTGGAGAGAAAAGCAGGAAGTCCTTCACCGTCATCATCGTCTCATGCTGCTGCTGCTTGATGCTGCACAATGAAATGATGATCTGATCTGATCTTATCAGGCATAGAAATGCTGATAATGTTTCCTCCACCACAGCCTGGAAATCTTCCACACATTCTTCATATAACAAAACTCTGCATTTTGTATTCAACTAAACGCAAACTCAAGGTGTGGAGAAGAAGCATCAAACTAAAATGTGGAGACACGGCTTCCTGTGCTTTGATTTTCACGTGTGTCGATGCATTTTCATGCAGTCAAAGGCTGCACTGAGCCTCTGTGGGCCCAAAACGAGTTGGGATTGTAGATGTAAGTGGACGGGATCAGAAAAGAGCCTCAGATTTAACAGACCATTAAAGAGCTGAGCTTTCATACTGAAGGATGGTTTACAAATCTGGCACCAAAGAGTCAAATAAAGGTCACTAAAACGGTTCTGTTTCATCCAGAACGCTTCGGATTTGGACGTCATTAATGATTTAAATGATTTATCTTAGATTATTTTCAAGCAGGACTCACGGGTATGAGCTGAAATATTTCTATGACCTTTACCTCGTAGATGTGGTACAAGTTGGATCCTTCGTCGGGCCAGTAATGGTAGCACTGCTTCACGCCGTTCTCCACCAGAGGAGTCAGCATGACGATGACCACACAGCCGTTCTCCCACACCATCTGCAAATAAAACACTTTAATAAAAATCCTTACGCACGTTTTGGACAGGACGCTCAATTTTTTCTCAAATCTAAATTTATCAGTTAAGATGGGCAGCATCTAGATTAGGGATGCATGATACCGATATCTGAGATTTAGCGTCAGCCGATACCGATTTGATACAGAAAAAGATATTATACGTGTGCCAATACGATATTAATATCGTATTGGCACATGGAGTTATTTGTGTGAAGTGGCAGAGAGCTTCATTTGGAAGATGAACAACGCCTTTCTGCCAACTGGGACTCCAGCGGATCTACACTCACCCACACAGTTGTATGTTAGTCTACATTTATTCAGATTGCTATTATTTTGTAAGGACAGAAGAGTCTATTATGTGGGTGGGAGGCAAAACGAACGCTCACATTCTCAGACTTTGGTTAGAAATCAAGCGCTATGAAAAGTAATTACTGCTGCTGTAAAGGCCGCTCTGTCCCTCAACTGGATCATTCCACGGCGAAGCGTTCCCTCCCGCTCGTATTTTTCCTGATGGTGGTGATATTCTCACAGCTGGGCGGGCCGCGCCGCTCAGGAGATCCATTCCTCTCCGATCAGAGATAACAGCCATCCGTTAATGGGAGCTATAAAACAATAGCGCTCTCACATGACTGCGCTCGATGGCTGCACGCGCTCTTCATTGGATGGTGATTTAACTGGTGTTAATTGTTGTCGGTTTTGAGTTACAGCCCCTTCTCCTCCCCCTCCCTCTGTGCTCCCTTCTGCTTTACTGATTAGCCTCGCGGATCCAAAGCCGTGACGTTGCACTTTCTTGAGAAATGGTGTTAATTTGTTTTAGCTGACAGGGTGAGAACTCTCCTGGAGCCGCGTGGACGAGCTCCCTTTATCAAAACCTGAGCTTTGTGAAATACACATTTTATTCAAAGCCATATTTTCCGGTGAAATGTTAACTGCACCACGAGCGCTTCGTGTTGAATTCTTTAAGTCTGGCAGGTTGATCTGCAGCATGACGGATGTGTCATAACAACATTGGCCAGTTTTGAAGTCTGATGAAACAGTGAATGAGGTTCACCAATCAGAAGCAGCTCCAGATGTTTTCACCTGCAGAAACAGATTCACCTACAGCTGAAGCTTTACTTTTTCACTTGATTTATAGTTTTATGAATATTTTTGCACCTTTTATTCATTTTATAAAGGCTTCTGAATTTCTATCTTCCCTAAATGAAATCACCATTTCTCACAGTGTTTTGTTAAAGAATAGCCTCTGTTTTACAGTTGTGGTTTCAAATTTAAACTCTGCTTTGCCGTATTGTAGCTTCTGACTTTCGCAGATTCCTCTGACATCAGAACAGTGCAGATATGAGACTTTGCAAAGGTTTTTAGCATCAGGTTCACCTTTACTATCTGGTAAATCTAAAAGATGCTCAATGCATTTTTCCACATATGAGTTGAACTTTTTCTTCTATAAAACTTTGTGCTCTTTATATGTTTTCTGATGGGATTTTGCAAACTGGCCTTCATCTTTTCTTTAAATAAGAAACAAATAACAAAAATGTCTTTGTACTATTGAAGCATTTAATTGTGCTCCATTTTCAGTCACAGTTCATTTTAAATGCAGGCAGCAATTCCTACTCAGGTCAGCTGAAACCAAAATTTATGGAAGCTGAATGCATTTCTGGGTTTGCAAGATTATTAGCATACTTTATTTTAAATACAATTCAAGCACAGAGTTTTCAACATCTTTTTGTTTCCATTCCTCGCACAAAGATCAAGATATTTCAGCTCTTATAGCTGAGGTGACTGAGATTTTCTCTTGTATGAATGAAAAGTCGCAGCATGATTTATCCTCATGTTGTCAGAATTGCACGCTTCATGAAAAATATGTGTATTAGTTTTACAGTGTAGCTCTTTATAAGAATCCCACATTTAATATGAATAAACCAGTAGATAAAGCTTTACTGTCCAGTGAGTTATAGCAAATTCGCTGAGCTCAACTGAACTCGAAAGTCATTGAGAAATTAGATCAGTTGCTGAAATTGCATCAGACACAGTGCACTGTAATTATTTATATAGTTAAATTTGATTTGAACTGACTGGAACGTGACTCTTAATCACTGAAAAGAAGACTAGATCTGAGTTTTATGTGGCTTGAAATGAATTATTGATTCTTTGGAATTGATTGAATGTGAACTGAATATTTTTGAAATCAGTTGTTTTGAACCAGAACCTCCTTAATCCAGTTTAACTAGTTTGAGGCGAGAAGAATTAGAATTAATCCATTTGCTGACTGTGTTTTAATTACCTTGAATATTCAAGTGAATTTGACTGAATTTTATGGAATTAAATCACATTTTATTTGTCCCAATAGAACGACTCATTTGACTGAACGTATTTTGGAAAATGACAAATTTATTTAGGATGAGTTCGATTTAACTTAAGCAAAACTGGAGCTGGAAATGGATAATAATTATCTAGAACTGGATTGAAATCATTACAAATAATTGAATTAAATTCAGTAAAACTTTTATCAAACAGATGGAAATTTAAAATACTTCATCTAAGACGACTTACTCATGTAAGTCGTTTGTTTTTCTGTGCTTTGACAGAAACTTTTCATTTCAGATTTCATCTTTTGTTTGGAGGATTTCAATCCAGAGCTGTTGAGAGAACATGCTCTACCTTGAACTACTTTTATTTTCTTCCTGCTCCTCCTCGTTCACGGTTACCTGCACAATTCCAAACCTAACAGAGACTTTACTTGTTTGACAAGGCGACCTTTCCTCCCGGCACAAACACCCTCCACCCCAACCCCGGCTAAAATAACTTATCGATCCTCTGCTCTCCAATTCAAACCCAATCCAACACTGGAGACAGCGGGAAAAGTGTTTGCCACCTCCTACGTTAACGACGTATGCCGCTGTCTGTGTGCGCCGCTGCGGCGCTGAGCCTTATGTGGAAGCAGGGATTAATAATGACATCCACAAAACAAGACGGTCTCCTGTGTGAGTTGCTGCTCTAATAACAAATCGGCTAGCTCTTGTTTAAGGGGGGGTATTGATTTTCGTTGTAATGGTGTATATGTGTTGTGCGCGTGGATTTTCTGGTGTTTTTACCTGCCAGAAATCAGCCACAGTGGAGGGCAGGGGACCCTGAGTGGCGATATAAGCCGGGTTCCTGGGGTCATGATCCATCTGTAGGGAGAGAGGAGGTGAAGGATTAACAAACTGTTTGCTTTGTTCTCTTCATTCCTTAAATACTTGTCATTTTTTATGTTCATATTCTAAGTCTTGAACTTTTTTTTTTACAGTTTTTCTTTTTACAACCACAAACTTCAGTCTAATTTACTAGAATTTGAAGGATTACATTTTATTTACTTGGTGTAATCTCATCTATGCATACAGTGACTTGCAAAAGCATTAATATCTCTTGAACTTTTCCATATTCTGTCAAATATAATGCTGTTTGCTGCCCAATATTCTCTTAAGCAACCTCCGAGGCGTCGCACAGCAGCTGGAGATTTGATCACACAGGCGGACTCGGTTATAGGGTTGGCAGTCATCAGTCAACTTCTGAAGGCAACTGGTTGCACTCAGAGAAAAGAGGGCTGAATATTTTGCACAACGCACTTTTCAGTTTTTTATTTGTAAAAAAAAAATATTTGGAATCGGGAATCATGTATTATTTACTTTCTGCTTCAGCAACAAGACGGCATGTGAAATATTTTGGGCCTGAAAACGTGTTGAAGCTGTCTTCAGGTTCATTATTACATTCTACACGTTGTTACACAAAAGGAGAAAAAAATCAAATGAGCAGAGCCATGAAAATGAAGCTGGAAAAAAAACCCCGTCACTTTGATTTGCAATCTTTAACAACATTAGAGAGAAATCGAGGGAACCATTTCTAATACCACCCGTGTTAGGAATAAACCTAAGAATGGGACTTTATAAGCCTGATTCCATTTGGGGTTGAAACTGTAGACCATTTACCGTGTCACAGCACCATTTCTCCCCTCCTCGTTCTCCTGTTCACAGCTGGAAGCTTTGCGGAGAAGAGGTTGAACAGGAACTCAACTTCTCCTCAAACTTAATGAAAAGTGCAGAGGGATGGTGTAGGCGTCGTGAGCAGGAGACGGCAGACGGAGCGCGAGCAGAACCAGCGCAGGAAGTGAGTGACACCCCCGCTTATTAGCATGCAAATTGTACGGTAAATGTAATAATTGGCGTGACCAATTTAGCTGGAGGCAATTACAGAAGGAAGAAGGATAATTTCTCGGGTTTTTCCGAACACCAAATTGTCTTTAATGGTCCTCGGTGGCTTTTGTGAATGCCAAACAATAATGAATGTCTAATGAACTTAAAAGGTAGTAAGACAGAGGCAGAAAAAAGAAAGAGAAAAGGGAAAAAAGGTGACATGTTGCTGGGAGTTTCTGCTCATTAAAACATCAGCTAGAAAAGCAGCATGGACAGAAAAATGAAGGCAGAGGTCTGGAGGTTTATGTCTAACCTCTAGCTACATCTACTTTTGTTGATCTGGGGCTGTTCTCCTGTTTGTGACAAGAACTTTCCATTAAAGGAAATTGTAATTATTTTATAACTTGTGATGTTTCAGGTCAGAACTGCACCTTGCTGCATCCATTCCTGAGCAAAGAGCCCCATAAATGGGAAACTCACTTTATTACTGTTTCCATATGTAACGCTGACATAGTCAGCTTATTTGTTAGTTTATTCGGCTGCCATTTTATCACCTGCACATGAATCAAAATGTGAAACAGCGATACGAACGTTAGATTCTGATTTTCCAGGGTTTTGGTGGAATCTGGATCAGCTGCCAGACATTTAGACTCGTCAGATCTGGATTTCAACACAGATTTGATTTTCTGATTAGTTTATTCTGTTTGTCAAAGTGCAAAGGAAAAGTTTCAAAGATTTTCTGGCATCTCTGAAATTCTAGAGACTCAAACAGCAGTGAATTGACTGTGGGAATGTAAAACAAAGGTTTCACAGAAAACAAAGTTGTTTTGAAAATAAGATTTTATCTCTTAAATATTAGAAAGAAAAACTCTGAAAATGTAAATGTTTTTCTAAATTTAATGTGTTTTTTTTTTTCAGTTTAATGTCGGTTTAAAACTCTTACAGCTCAACACAGCATGGACTCTCCAATTTTGTTTCCTGGACACTTTTACAAATATTTCTCTTCAGGAAAAAGCTTTGCTGCATGAAAAAGTTGGAGATAAAGAAAGTATAAAACTGACAGAAAAAGATGATGAAAACCAGGATCCTGGGATCAGGGAGACTTTGCAAACTCATCTTCTGTCTTCATCTCCCGACATCCCTTTTTCTTCTTTTCCATCTCAGCGGAGACAAAATGCTTTCTGACTTGTCGAAGTGTCTCCAGAATAAAACCCTGCCATTAATGCAGCTAGAAAAGGACAACTGTCTTTCTTGCTACCTTTCAGACATGTTGCTTTAAACAAAAAGCTAACGTGTGGGACGTGACGCATGTAATTATCCCTTCTGCTGCCTTTTTGTCTCTTCCTCACTAAGACAGAAAGAGTCAAATCCGGTGGATGTTTCCATCACTCAGCCTTAAGTCTGGGAGGAAGTTTGACAACGAGGGAGGCTGTTGCTGCCGCGTGACACCTGAGGCCATTTCTAAGGATGAGCGACAATGGCTCCTATTAAAGGACAAAACAGAAATTATGCTGCGTCTATTTTTACTTACTTTCTCTAAAACTTGGTTTGTTCTCAACGCAAAGCAATCCCCCTTTAAATTTCTTCTTTAAAAGACAAATACAGAGTTTCTTGTGGGTTCTTGTGACTGTTGGAGGATTTCTGTAACTGAACTATTTCTGGTTTCAACACCTTTTGGCACGTCAAATGAACTTAAACTGAATCCTAATCCCAAAATCTCCATTTATCTCATTTGTTTCAACATCGAGATTCCAATTAAATATTTAGCATCGAATCTTTTATTTGATCTCATATTACATCACATGTGATATCAATGAAATAAATTGACGTTTTGATTTTAAAATGATAAGATGTTAAGTTTAAGGTGTGAGAAGACTAGAGCCAGTAAATTTACCTCCTCAATAGTCTGCTGTTTCTAGTGACCAGAAAAATTGTAGGCACGGCCCTGCAATGTTTGATAAGCAGCTATAATCACCTAAATTAAAGCATCACCTCCAGACGTTTGTTTTATTTTCTGGAAAAAAGATCGATGGTTATTATTTTTTATACATATATGTAAAATAAAAAAATATCACATTTTTTCCATTTTTCCGAGTATGAGTCAATGAATGAATGTCATCAGAACCAAGCGGTTTATCCAACATGACAGCAGGGAATCGAATTATATTTAGCTCCACAGCCAATAATCTTTTTTAATAAACGAGTTTTATGGTTATTGACAGGCTGCTGGAAGAAGATCCCAAACACGGTCCTCTTCCTTTGGTCGGAGCGTGGGCGAGCGAAGGATGGAGGAAATTCCTCAAATAAGCGCAGCATCCGCCATACGTTCACATCCAGCCATGCTGTATTAATAGAGCGTGTGGGAGGTGGGAGCGTACGCCTGACAGTGATTGTGTGTCAGTGTGGGTGTTTGCTATTTCTTTTATGTTGTGTGTGTGCGTGTGTGTGTGTGTTTACTGCTTCATGCATGTGCGCCCTGGCAGAGCTTGTGCTCCTCTTCGGGCATGAGCGGCTTCATGCGTTGGTTTCTGTGTCGGATCTGTTGTTGCATTTTTGACGTTCGACAGAGTTGCTCTTTTGTTCTCCAATAGTTTGGATTTCTTTGGTTTCTCGCTGACACACACACACACACACACACACACACACACACACACACACACACACACACACACACACACACACACACACACACACACACACACACACGCAGAGAGTGAGCCACTTTTTGGTGTGGCGCCCAGATTTCAAATGCATAGTGTTTCTGTTGCTTTTAATGGAATACCAGTGTATCTGCCTCGAGGGAAGCATAAACCTACTATTCCAACACTGGTTTCCAAATTGATTCCCTCACTTACTGAATTCACATGGCTCTTTTTCTCTCCCCCCTCCCCCACCCATTTCCTTCCTGCAGGCTGCTTTCCCTCCTTAAATCGGTACTGTGCCGGGAACGGGGCTCAGCAGGCCGAGCACAGGCGCAACAGTAAACACAAAGCAGCGTTGAATTAGCATAACCCAAGGTCAGAAACAATCATTTCCCAAGACCCCGCAGATCAATTTGAGTTCCACCAAATGTAAAGCGAGTCCTGCGCATGTCCTTCCTCTGAACGAACACCCGCCCGGGGTGTCTGTTGTATGGAGATCGTTAATATTCATGGCGGAGAACGCGGGCTCACTGCGAGTCTGCCACCGAAGTTAAGCAAGCGTTGCATCAAAATTTACATCGGGCAACGGTAGACTGCTCGTGTTGCTGCGACGCCCCACGGGGGGTGGGGCTGTGAAAGGCAGAGTTTAGGAAGCAGATGAGGTGCTTACTACTGGGCTGGCATTGATGTAGTCGGAGTTGCCTTGGCTGTTCTCCACCTTCAAGGTGATTCTGGAGTGATCATCTGGAACAGAAAAATGAAGGATTCAGCATTTTTTTTTGTCTCTCTCAAGCAAGTTTCACAGTGGAAACAGGATGTTTAGTTGGCATATCTGCTGACCGAACTTTTCAAACATAACTTGCATTTTCTCTTATAATGAATCAAGTTAATCTTCAGCTCACGACGGAACTGGTGGAGAAAAAAATGGAGATGCTCCTTGAAGTTTGATGAGTTAATCCCTAAATCTCTCCCTTCATCCAAAAAGATCTAACAAATTGTCACCACACTTCAAACTTTCCACAGTGAAGCTCTGAAACTGCGGGTGCACTGATGTGTCAAAGGTTTAATCAAAGGGATATCACACTGATCCCAAAGATTACAGAAGTACAAGCAGAAATCCAAGGACATTTTAGGGCTAAGATGGTGACTTGTGCATCCAGTGACTTGAAAAGCTTCTTTTTAGCTCCAAGCAGATGTGCTGCTCATCATCTTTGCTTCATTTTTTAATAAAATTTTATTATTCAACAGAAGTCAAACCTCACCAGCTTAATTGGCAAAAACAGTTCAGTTTTTTTCACGCTCACAGAAGCTTAAGGTGCTTCAAATTGGAAGCGCAATTTATTCCCGACAAACCGCTTTCCCAGTTCACAATCTGGATTTCATTAAGCCTCGGCCCGCTGCAGAGACCGGGACGGCACTTTTTCCTTTTTTTCCTAGATGGAGCCATTTCCACAAAGGCTTAGAAATTTTAATCATTGATGAGGCCTGTGCAGGAGCGCTTTAATAGAAAACTAATTTACAACCCTTCTGCTCGCTGCATCTGATCCTAGTTTCTGATTATCTGGAAAACAGAGACAGAGTTTAACGCCTCCATGTCTGAATGACGCCAGGAGGTGCTGAACCCAAATTAGGTGGCCGTTGGCCGGTATTTTCTTAAAGATTTGTTACCAAAAAAGCTTTGGAAAAGCTTCAGAAACCCAGAGAACTATTGATCGAGGCCACTTTAAGATTCTGGCCTCTTCACTGTAAAGTGGAAAGAAATAAGGGGAAGTTTTACACTTTTGTACTCTTATCAAAAAGAAAATAAAGCAAGGACGTGTTTGAGCTGTACTCACATGCCACCACAGCAGTGGAGCGGTTCTTCTTTGCATTGCCGTTCTTCAGGCCGGTGGTGGTTGCGTTGGGTTCAGCCTGATAAGCGCACAGAGCCTCCCATTCCTTCGCCAGGCGGTCTTTATTCTTCAGGTGATCCTCCATGTAAGACTGAAGGAGACAGGAAGAAGAGAAAGTGCAGAAAGTTAAAATATTCATGTGGGGAAGAAGGAGATTCAGTTCTGAGAACAAACATTGAACCGATTCCTTTAGGAACTTTCCAGCGTTTTCTACAGATCAATGAATTTTATTCTGATTCTGTGGCAGAACAATAAACATCACACACTGACTGGGAAGGAGAAATGAGCCTCTTTAAATCTGAAACCCCAACATTGAGAGATTAAGCGTCTTAATATCAGCTGTTGTCCATTAAGGGGTTAACAATGGACGGAGAGGCTCACATTAAATCATACTCATGTTTTTGAGTGGCCTAGTCAAAGTTCAGATTCAAGCACAACTAATAATCTGTGGTAGAACCCCAAGTTTGATATTTACAGATTATCTCTATTCTCTAATCAGAGTAAAATACATACATTTCACTTCTTGAGAATTATCTTAAACAACAAGGTTCTGGTTCTGTTATGAAAGAAAACGACCTTTCTAATGAGAATTTATTATCTAAAATTCAACAGTTCATGAAATCCAGAAAAATTGTGGCACCAAATAAACGAAGAGTTGAGCTGAACCTCGTTTCTGAACCACAAGAAGATTCTCTTCAGATGATCTTCTCTGAAGATTAAAAGAAAAACAAATCATTTAGACACCTCATTAGCCTCATATCTAAATGTCCACACGCATAATTTATTCAGTTTATTAGATGCACCAATGTCATTTTAATCACTGCGCGCCTGTTTAATCTACTCCTGCTCCGAGTCATGATGGCCAGTTTCATCCTCGTTATTACCTACATTCAGCCGGTTTTCATAATTAAAGGCGGCAAGGTGACTTTGAACAATCGCCCTTAAAGTAATTTGGCTCCAGACCAAAACAAGAGGAAAAGTCGTCGCTGGCCGTATCTGATGCAGCTTTGTTTCTGAGTCGAGAATCGGCGGCGAACGCACGCAAAGTACCGGCCATCGTCTTTAATAGATGGGGGTCCGAAAGGATTCTTTAAATGGATCTGCCGGTGATTTATGGCGACAATTACAAACGAGGGGCTTATCTTAATCAGAATTAGCTTCCAAAAAAGGCCTAATGGCTCTGGGCTGAAATGAAAAAAAGTTTGTTCATAAAAAGGCAGCAGCAGCTGAGGAAGATGGAGGAAAATTGGCCTTTAGGTCTTTCTGTGTGCCCAGTTGGTGATGACATGCACAGTGTAACATTAGCCGTTCCTTCCTGGGTAGCTTCCCCCCATTATACTTCCTAAAAGCAGCCATGATGTAACAGGAGGTCGGATGCTGCAAACCTCAACCTGAATTGTGCTTATTAATGGCAGGAGGTCCAAATAATGACAGAGAACAAATCCTCCCACACAGACAAAGGAAAATAAACAGGAAGCAGAAATCAAATGCAACTCACATGAAACAAACTTGCAGAAATTTACATGAATCCATCAGAAGACACTTTCAAACATGCACTGTCCAAATTAGATGCCCCCAACCGCCCTTTACCCCCTGCCCTCTCTCTCCCCCTCTAATGCCAGAGTAATAGGGTTTTGTGGCTGTGTAAAGGGATTATTGCAATCCAATCAGGAGGTGCTGAGATCACCATGTGGCGGCCAAACACTGAATAATCCCCTTACAGCGGGGGGTGGGGGAGGAGGCGCACAGCTGCCAAAGGTGCTCAATAAAAAACGCTACCGGAGCTGCCATTGTGGCTCTGACGCACCATCCAGAAGCACCTGTAGGAAAGAGCAGCATGGAAGCCAGGCAGCATGGGAGGTGACATAATGCAGGAGCCATTTTGGATCGACTGAGATGCGAATGAAAAGGGGAAGTGGGTGGAAGAAATCACAGCAGGGTGCAGTTACTCAGCAAGGAAGAGAGGCCAGAATGCAACTCTGCCCTTCATCATGTTCTTATTTTATTTCTGTTCAGACTTAATAAACCATTTCTTTTTGATTCTTCCAGAATAGAAAAAAGGAAACCTCCCACCGTCTCCTTGATGCTGATTGGCTGTACAGATGGAGAATGTTAGGTGGTGTTAAGACAGTTTCCACTGTGTGTATTAATACATATTATGGTACATTTGGTGTTTGATTTATTAAAATAAGTCATTTTCATGAAGGTTCTTTTCACATATTGGAGGAATTCAGTTATTCCCTGGTGTTTGTCATCCCTAACCTGATGAATGTTGAGTTTCACCTGTGGCCACGTCGGACTCCTGGAAAACCAGTAAAATAAAGGAGGAATCTCAGCTGATTGTTTGAGTTAATCAATTATAATCAGTAACTTTGGTTAACTGAAAACTGAATGGATCTGCCTGGTGATAGAGCGGAGAATCATATTAAGTCATATTCTTTCCTTGAATCAGAGATGCATGTCGTATCAGGCCTAAGAAATGATGACTCAGCCAATCACACGGAAGCACCTCCATGTGTTTAGGAGTCCTGACCTGTTGAAGGCGACGTGTTTAGGTTCAAACTGCAGGCAGACAGGAAGTCCATAGTGCTTCAGGCGTCTGCAGGGATTCTCTCTCTCAGATGATGGTCAGAAAAAGAGAGGATCTCCAGTGAGCCTCAGTTTGAGCCTCGTAGAATCATAATTCAGGTATTAAAATGCATCGAGTTTTATTTGCAGAAGCAGCTGCCTCAGTTTTAGAAGCTGACATCATCCCGTTACATGAGTCCATCATCTCTGCAGCTCAGTCTTTCTCCTCTTCAGCTGACCATATTAAAGTGATTTAACATCCATTTCCCGACGCCGGTTCTTCCTCCCCCCTTTTGCGTTGTGACCTACTCCAACTTCGCGTATCACATCCCGCCTGGCCTGGAGGGGAGCAACGAAAAAGCGAGGAGACACATTCCCAGCAAGGCAAATCTCAGCGGAGTCTCCAGCAGCAACATAATCTATGACACTTACTTGGCCAGCAACAAAGGACAAGATAATGTGCTTTATATAGAGAGTGGCCTAATCCTCTTAAGACACAGGCAAAGAGGATGTGGGGGTGGTGAAGGGTCCTCAAAGAGACCGTCACAGGGGAGCTACATTAACTTGGATAAGATGGTGAAAGCTGGTTCTCCTCATATTAAAGTCACTGAGTAGAAGATGACACAATTTGCCAGAGGTTTACAAGTGGCAATTAACATTTGAGCGGGGGTGAGAGGGGGAAAAGCAACTCATCAGTGGCAATGTCAATTCTTCCTCTTAAGTTGTAGTTTCTTAATAATTGCTCAGCAGTTGCCTCATCCGAGGACGGGCCGCACCGTCAGATCAAATATTTACTTTTTCTTTTCTCGCTGCTTCGCAACGGATTGTGACTCCTGATGTGATATGGCTCCTAAAAAAAGCTAAAAATGTTTCCAGTCTCTTGAGTTTCCCCCTCAAACATGTCGACCGGGGCCCAGGTTTGTTGCCAGGAAACCCTCTGCTCCTGCGGCTCCTGTCTGCACTTAACATCACGGTGGGAATTCGAAATGAGGTCTCTTGTAAGTGTGAATATTTCTGTTCGGCTGACAGTTTTGACTGCAAGATGGAAATATGAGCAGTCACACAAACAGGCACTGTTCCAAAACGTGGGTACAAAGCAAAAAAAGAAAAAAAAAAAAAGAAATGATGGAAAGAAAAGAAAGAAGAAAAAATAAAAGAATAATGTCTAATCCAAAAGTACAAAAAAGGAGAGGAAAACGGAGCAGCAGGAGATGATAAATGATGTAATGTAGTTTGAAAGACTTGCAATAAAACAAATTTTAAACATTTATGATTTTTTTTGTCCTGCACTCAACAGTAGGAGGGACTTGAATGGCGCAGATATCAGTCAGTCACTGTGAGTTTTCAAGCATGGAGGATTCCTCAGGCAACAAGTCAAAACTTTGACGACGTCCAGAAACAAACTGTGTTCTGGTTTTACTGCTGCGTTCATCAGGCGTCCAGTCAAATCATCTCACTGCAAGGCAAACAGCTGACAATAAACTCAAAGCATTTCTCTGCAATCATTTAGCAGGTTATATAAATAAAATCTTGACAGCTTGAGGCAGGACGTCGTGAAGCAGTTTGTGACTTTCGTTGAGGACTAACTGCCCTTCCTCCCATGTTATGAAAAATAATTTCTGTAAACATTTTCTCAGCTGTTTGCAGGAATCCTGTCTGCATCTTCATTCTGCTGCAGGTTGCAAACCCACTTCTTTTCTCATAACCCAGTAAGTACAAGACATTTGTAAACAATTATTAGAGAACAAATCGCACGACCTTCGGCTTAGAAAAGTTTACGTTTTGAGTCCATAAAAAGCGTTGGAGCAGGGATTGTTAGGTCTTTTCAAAGCTCCTATTGTGAGACATTAATGGATGCGTCGCTCCAGACCTGCATCGCTGGGCAGGAGGAGCTGTCCATGGTGCTGACGGCAGCCGCGGCTCTGACTCCTGCAGGTCAGAGCAGCTGGAAAGATCAAATTCAACAAGGAAGCTCAAAGTTTCCTCTGATCAACTGAACAACTGAGAGTGACTCTGCTAATCAATGCAGATGTGATCCATAAGGGAATATCTGTTTTTAATCTATTCGTTACCAATAGATTATCTGACATTTACAAATTTTTAATGGTAATATCTCAGTATTAAAACAATGTTTCATAGTATATTATTTTCAGAATGACATCATTTACAATTCAATGAGCAGCTGAACTCCTCACCCTATTTACATATTACAAATATTCTAATGCTGCATAATGTGAGCCAGTATCTTGACCCCGTGCATTACATGAATTAATTTAGTATGTAATTATGAATAACTCATTTTATTCTTGCTATCGGCTTCAACAAGAAAATCTACCTGAACATGTTCACCTCTATTTGTCAACAAACTCAAATTTATTTTCAGCCACATATAACCTGAGCACTTCAAATGCAGGAGCTGTTCTGTGTTGTGGCTGCGCTTGTCAAAGAAATATTTTAGCTTGATTGTGTGCCTGCGTGGAACAACAGAGGGACTCACTGCAGAGGCTGCAGAGGGAGTCATTTCAGCCGTACACAAATCTCATGGGTAATTAGAATCTTTGAACACATCAAAAAAATGAGAAAAAAAAAAAAAGGAGCAGCCTGCTTCATCACATCTCGCTGGCAGCTTCATAATACATGGAGAGCGAGAGAGGAGGGGAGGGATGAAGAGGAGGTGGGCTGTTGAAGTGAGTAGCTGTACATCGAAATTACGATGGCACTCGACAGAATGCAACTGAGGTTCAATCGAGATTTTCATCTGCGGGAACAGACGAGGCTGAGAGGGCTGCTTATAGAAGCGGTGGGTGTAATGAGATGTACAGAGGCGCAGAGACAAGCAGAATGGGGGAAAGATGAGAGGAACAAGAGTTTGCACGTGAAGGGAATGTTCTGTGTGTGCAGGAAAGCAGACGGCCATGTTTCACACGAGGCCAAAATAGTTCAGCTCGCTCTCGAAAAAAAGCTTTCAGGAACCACAGAGAGGAAGATGAAGGGAGCAAAGGACGCTTTAGCAGGTCATGGATGACGGACATTAATATGTAGACATTGTGCTTATGTGCTTTTTATAACTTTGAGAAGGAGCTGTAAAGTAGAAATACTTTAGCAGTAATTTAAGCATAAAATCATAAAGATGATCCAGGGGAAAGATCTGGATATTCCCTTGTTTATGTTCCCTTCAATCAGAGTTTCTCCCATTTTCGAAGTGGAAACTTTGACGTGCGATGATGTTTCAGCAGATTTTTCTGACTATCAATGTCTTTGAAAGCAGTTTAAGTTGTGAAACATCACATCCTCCTTCATCTGACCACAGGAAGTCCTTAAAGTCCCTGCTTTCACTGAACTGTAGTTCAGTTCTACAAAGCAGAATGCATCTTTTAAACAAAGAGTTTGCAGGAAGAAGTGAAGAAAAAGTTTCTTCTTGTTTGTTTTAATCAAAAACTGATGCAAGTTTTGGAAATATAATTTGCAGGATTAAAAACTTCATCGCCTTAGTTTTTATTAGGAATTAGGTATTTAAGCACATAATTCCTCCTCTTATAAAGGTTTTTTTTTATCTAAGTTCAAAGCTTCCCTTTGAAATGACTTTTGATGCTCATTACTGAAACAGTTGTATGTTTTAATCTGAATATCCCAAAATATGGATATTCAAACTCAACAAACAACGAAATGTAGATTTAAAATGTATCAAATATTGATCTGAAATGTTTCATGATCACAAAATGCATGATTTTAGATGTGGAAGATGAGTCAGCGAAATAGCAGTAAAGCGACGGAGCTGGAGACTCACCAGAATCATGTGACCAGTGGAGATGTCCATGTTGGAGTGGGCGGGCTCCTCGCTCCAGGAGGAGATGCTGCCGCGCCCGGAGGGGCTGATGGCCGGACCGCCGTCGCTGAACTGAGACGAGACGCTGTTGATCCTGGAGGAAATGGGCTCAGGACGGTCCACAGAAGGTTTGACCGACATGCGCTGCGACACAGTTCCTGCAGAGCGGAGGACATGGACTCATCAATCACAGCTCACCTTGATGGAAAACAAGTCATGAAGAGACGTGATGTAGTTATACGACACATGACAGATACTCTTTACCACCTCGTCTTCACAGGGACCATGTGAAACCTGGCAACTGGAGACTACAGAGTAAAGACATAACAAATGTGGCTGGATGTGGATAAAATATCCATCCTGTCAGATCAAATGCCGCTCAGTCAGAGTAAAGACCAGATTTATCCCAGAGCCATCACTGCACTTAACTCTAATTACGTAAAACATGACATCAAATGTAGATGGACGGCATTCATAAAGCACTTTCAGGGTTTTACCGATCACTCAAAGTATTTTTACATTGAGACTCTTTACAGATCGGGGATGAACGTTAGCGAAAGTGGGGTTCAACATGAGCCACAGGAAGCTGGGAAGACGCCACGAGTTTTCAAAAAGATTTCAAAAGAGATCTAAAGTTCCTTTTGAAAAACTTCACCTTCTTGACCAGAGTTCATTTTAGTTTTATTTAAGTTAAGTTTCATGAGTCTTAAATATGTTGAACAAGAAATCCAAAACTTGGGGACAAACTCTAAACATGGCTGTTATGACGTTCTTAAACATTAAAGAGTGACGTTGCATCAAGAACCACTGAAGGAAACGACACAAGAATCTCCACAGAAGACAAGAGCGCAACTTCCTTCTTCACAAAATGTAGGCAAAATTTTAGCAGTTATAAGATTTCTTCTTTTTTGTTCTTGGTAAAATCCCAAGATCCATTTCTCCCACTAGCACGAAACGTTTGATTTGTCTGTATTTACCCAGAATGCCCTGCGCTCTTGGAGCTGTCTCTGGTCCGCTTGGCATTCACAAACGCATTCGAATCGCACCAGAGTTCACTTCAACTGAAACAAGTTAAAGGATTTTAGGTGAACCAGAGTTTGCTTTTTTGATTGCAAACAAGTTGCTGATATCAGAGGCATGAAACCCAGAAATCTCCACCAAACAACACGACTCAGCTGATTCTGGAGACACCAAGGTTTTCCCAGACCTGATGGAGACACAGAGTCCCTCAAAAACCTTCTGGTTCTACAAGGTTAAGCCCAGAAACCTCCTAAGACCACAGAAGATCCACAACGCCTCCAAACAGCAAAGACTGTTTTCTTTCCACAGCCAGATGATGGGATCAGTGGCAGGTAGCGATACTTTCCAGCCCAACTTTAAGTGTTGAGAAGTTTTGTCCTCTGAAGAATAAAACAGCTTTTACAATATTTAAGAGTTTTTCTAATTTTCTTTTGAGAAGCCTAAAATTTCAGGCACTTCATCAACTCCTGGCATTGGTCCAGTGAATGTTAGCTGCTCAGCAGGCTTTCACTGGTTAAATAAGGGAAACTTCAGAGAAAAGCCGTCTGTCACAATCTCTTTGCAGCAAATACAATATCTTCATTCACACGCCTGAGCAAACTGTCATTTTCTGTCTGCTGGATACGTGACCACAATGAAATATTAACACAGTGTCTAACTTGTGGTTCATGTCTCCTCCGCAGAGCTGCGAGCGGTAACATCAGTCCGCTGTAATGAGCGACTGCGCCTCCCTCCGTAGATGGAAAGGACAATGCCGGGAGACAATGTGGCTCTAAATGCAGGGCTATGATTTTACTAACACTGCAAATGAGTTGGTAAGCCTGACAGAACAACACTTAACTCCTCATTTGTTTTTGAGATGGGAGAGGGAGGGAAGATTTTCAGACTAATCACTGTAGAGAGTTAAACTATGTGAGTCGAACCTGCGGACATTCTGCCACTGATCCAGATTTATTCCTCCTCTCATTTCTGTCTGAAAACCCGAATAAAATCATGTCAACAAAGAGCAGAAATGCAAAGGTGAGACCTAACAGAGCTTAGAATGAACCTTTAGGATCGCTTGAACCCGTCAACCTCTGCAATCTCAAGAAATCACCAAATCTGTTTAACTTTAACAATTACATGAATAAGGCTGAAGTTTTGGAGTGAAATGCAGCTTCGCTATGAAATGAATGAAACATACAGGAACACTTTATTTGAAGGGGTGTGGATGAGACTGACATAAACAGCTGTCATAAACAGTGTCATAAATATTTACAGCTGTTGTCATGATGTCTCATTTGGTAAATAATGACACTTTAAATGCAAAGTTTAATTAAAACCAGCATTAAAAGTGTAAACTTTGCATTAAAAGTGTTGTAATTTACCAAATGAGACATCATGACATAAACATTCATGAAGGCGTCTTCATGTTCAGAACAGATGTTATGTCATGTTTATGACGCTGTCATGTCTTATTTACCAAACACACTTCTTGTAACCGTCTGAAGCATTTTTGACACCATTTATGTAAAAGCACTTTGGTGGAGATTCAGATCATAATCAGTACGAACCACTCATTTACTAATTACACCTTCAGAAAACTGTGTTTGACTCCAGACAGACATGGAAATAAAAGCTTAACCTGTCACACTGGCACAGACTCTGTATCGTACTCCACAGATCCATAAATCACGGAGCTCCACCTGCAAGGACAGCAGCTACAGCAGGACAGCAGAGCCAATCTCCGTAGGAATCTGTGTCTCCTAATGAGGGAGATGCTGATGATTAACCGACAGCGCGTCTGACTGACAGCAGAGGTAATGTGAGAGGGCCTTCATTAGTCCGTATCAGATCTAACGGATGTTCTTGCAGGTCGGCACCCTGACACTGATCTATGGGCTCGGACAGGGACTCATAAACGCATTCAGATTATTAAAGCACCTGGGTTTAGGGTTCTGGCTGGAAGGCAGGTGAAAACAGGCAGGACGGGACACAAGACTGTTATTCTACTAAATGAAATACAAAGACTTTCAGTCATCTCTTAGTTTCTCTTAGAGATGAGAAACTAAAATTGCATTTTAAAACATCGCCTCATTATTTAATAAATGTCTGAACATCTCCAGCTTTAAATGCCTTAAATAGTCCAACAGGAAGTATCTTGAAAGGATTATTTCTACACACCCACCCGTTTTGTTTCCTTATGTTTGACTTTTTGCAATTCACAAAATAAAAACAGAGTAATAAAGTTCTGACTGATTTCTGCAGACTTAATGGATTTCTCAGATTTAGTCATGAGTTTCTGCTTACTGATCCACAGAGCTGTTCGTTTGGACGAGTAAATCATCTTATCTCATAACAAAAGCCCTTTCAATCAATATTCTGACTCAAATGACTCATGCACAAAACAATTAAGCATGTGATAGCACCATTAATGTATGATAAAGCTCTCTAAATGAGAAAATCAGACTGGCTCTCAGCATAACCACATATTTAAAATGATTCTTATCCTTCTTGATTCTGAGTGTTAAACAGAGTTGTAACAAGATTCGGAGCCAACGTGCTTCCTAACACACCAAACAGTCCAATGTGGGACTGGGGGATGGATTCATGAAATTATTCATGATTTATTAATAATCATTAAAAAGTATTTTTCCTGAAAGTATTTTTTTATAGCACTCTTTGGATTATGAATGCTAAGTCCAAGGAACTCAACAAACCTTAAACATTTTGATTTGCATTAGGAAAATCTTTTGGAGATTTTTCTGAAAAACTGCAGATTCAAAAATCAGTTTGAACCATTAAAATCATTGCCAAAATCTGGAAGTAGTTGGTTCAGATGATATGAAACTGGTTAGAAAGCAACAAGGTTCCAGTGTGTCATGAACTGGAAACTACTGGAAAACCTTTTTTATATCAATAGAAACAGGGAGAAAAAAGACCCTGTCTGCAGAAATGAGCTGGACTGAAAGCTCGACTGCAGAAACCAAAAGTCTCCTGGAGCTTCAGATGAGACAAAACTGTTCAAGGTTTTTGGCCACAGTGACAAGAAAGGTGTTCATAGGTGCCCAGGTGAGTTTTTCAAACCTACAAACTGGCTGTCAAGCTGCCAAAACCAGAACATTACATGAAAGTAGAAAAAAGTAAAACTGGGGGACGAGCTCAGTATTCTCCATCACCACAAATAAGCAGCTCGATGGTTAAACTAGAGGAATAAACTCAGTGCTCCAAGAGAACAATGAACTGGATCTGAAACAGATAAACTCACAGATGAAGGTTAAATAAAGGTCTTTTTAAAGCCACCAGCTCAACAGTAGTTTTTTTAACATTACCAGGTTTTCACTGAGCAAATTTATTTTCAAAATGTCAAATTGCACAAGAAACCAAAAGTTTAAACAAAGTAAGATGAAAGTAACCAAATATCCAGCCAGAATGATGCCAAAAAAACAAACATTTAACTAAAAAACATTTACTAATGACTGAAGAGGAGATGTGAATATACTTTATGATTTACAAATAATTCTTATCAAATGTTGATCAAAGATAATTCCTATTTCATCCAGACTTATTTTCCAGTTTCTATTTCTTCAATTTCCTGATGTGTTTAATATCATTTAATTAAAACAGTTCAAATAAACCAACAAAAATCCAAAATTTGTTCCCCTGAAGTCCAAGATGAGTTGAGATGGTGAGTTGAGTTAATCAGTCTAAAATGAATATCTCTTCATTTCAAGTACAGTTTTATAATTAACTCTTCAGAAAAGTTTATCTTGAATTTTCTCCAGTTAACGAACAGAAGCTCAGGATGCGTTTCACATGTCAAACTGGTGAGAAACTGGAAAAAATCTTTCCAGTTTAGTTCGACCAGGGGGTTGAAGATGGATCCAACAACGTTGCTGTTTTATATGTTTAATAAAAATACAATATTGTCTCAATGAATTAGTGTGACTCTCTGGCTGTTTGTAGGGTTTTGTGCCTCAGAGGGAAATCGCAGAACGATCCCAACACAATGAACTTTGCAGCTGCAGCAATTTTTTTTATGATGTAATTAAAGCTGCTTCAAAATGGCTTTCCTCTGAGAGCCAATTAGAGGCCAAAGAGTGAAAAAATGTAAAGAACCTGTATAACCCAGACAGCTTTACAGTGTAAAGAGTGCAAATTTACCACTCTGACGCCTCGGATCTCTGAGCTGCGAGCGCAAAACCACCAGAATCTTTATTTACACCGTATTGATTCCCACATTTCATCCCACTAATCTCACTGCTTTATGATATGGAGGTCACTCTGCTGAGACTGCTTACAGCTTTTGTTTGTGTTTTTAAGTTTATGAGTCAGGGCCGGCCTGAACAGGAAAGTTTTGTTGGTACCTTTATGTTTCTAATACAGTTTGATATCTTAGAGTAAAACCTCAGAGTGGGAGGATTGAAAGTCGTCTGAGAATTCGTTTTGATTGTAAAGCAGAGATGAAATTGTCTTTTCCAGGACGTTCGCGTTGGCCTTTTCATGAACGTGTTGGACGGCTCTTCAATCATTTGCTTTCTGGCAAATCAAAAACGTTGCATCGGCTGCTTCAACAACTACATTAACTCTGACTTTTATAAGATAAGTGGATCAATGTTTACAATGATGGATTATTTATCTCTGTCAGGCTTTTCAAATCAGCTTTAAAGTACAATTAAATGAATGAATTAATGTGTCTGGAAGGGAGGACGATGTTCAAATTGAAAGTGACTCTCAGATAACAATGATATCAGATCTTTTTTTTTTTTAAATGAAAAGTGAAAAATAAAAGCTTAAGTCACAGTTGGAGGACTTTTTTAATCACCCTTCTTGTTTTTACTGGATCAATGATATTGACTATTCTTTACAAGACTTTTCCTTTCTTGACTTTAAATAAAAAAAAGTCCAGATTCAGTTTTTATTTATTCATAACCAATGTTCTTAATATTTATAGTATTTGCACCTCTATATAAAATAGAAATAGTTGGACAACAATAAATTTTTTTTCTTTTAAATTGATGTTCGATTTAGTGGCATTAATGGGCAAAAAAGATCCATCTCAATAAGCTAAAATATATTTACGCCTTACAAAAACACAACACTTGATAGATTATATATAACAAATTCAAATAAAAACATATTTAATAGATAAATATTAGCTGAAGGCAAATTTTTTCAAAAGATTCTTTTCATCAGACAAACCTCATCGTTTCGGACGTCTCAGTTTACTGAGACTCATCTGAACCTGAGAACTAAATACAACTGGGACACTTTTGTAATTTATATTTTAGCATTAAAAATAATCTGTCAGAGAGTCTGACTCTTTCTTTTCTGTGGTAAAAATATGACTTTACACAAAATGTTCAAAAGGAGAAAGCTGGTCTGACTCAACCACATCTGCAGTCAGAGCTAAAGTGAAACGTTTAGAGGTTGGATGGTGCAGGTGTGAGGATTAATAGAATTGGAGGTAAAAATATCTCCACAGCTTGAGAACCGGAGCAGTTCTCAGTGGGAAATAATGCTGCTGCAACAAAAAATAATTTGTTTTAAGGCTTTTTTTTTCTTCCTTTTATCCCATAGAGCCAATGAATGTGGATTGCCGTATTTATTTTCTGGCAACAACAGCAGAGAAATCAATGAAATTCAATTACTCTTGAAGAAAGATGTCGAGAAAGATGACATCTTCAGAGAAGACATCCATGTAGACCAGAAGAAACACGAACGCGGCTCCTACAATTAAGCTGAGACAGACTGGTGTGTTTGTGTGATCTGTGTCCTTTAGCGCGTCTCTGCCGGCCAACATTAAAACATCCCCAACACCACTTTCTTAGAGGCGACGGGCCGGGGACGCTCAGGGACTGCATGCATCACCATGAGGTGACAGGAGGCGTATCTCTGCATCGAGGCATAAAGGGGAGCTGCCTCTGTTTACATGCTGCTCCGGCCAAAACAAATTCAGAGGCCTCAGTGTTGGAACTCTGAATAAAAGCACAAACAAATAACAGGCAGAATAAATATGCTGGAGGGTGGGAGCTAAAGGGAAGCTGAAGTGGAGAAAAAAAGAAAAAGAAAATCCTGCACAAATTTGTGTTTAGCCGAGGATTTATTAGGTGATAAAAAGTAATCTCTCACTACAATACTTATTTTTTATGTGAGCTTTTTTTTGTTTTACCTTACCTGATCTGAGGGCTTAACTGTGTTGGCTGGTAGAATTCAATATTAAATAAAAGTCAAACCTTTTCCTAATCTCACGCAGTCTGATCTCAGGAATGGTTGTAACTTAAATAAAGCTTTGAAATGGTAAATTAAAACCAAAATCAACTTCATTTTACAGATAAACTGTCTAAATAGGTTCTTAAGAGTGTTACTTTTATGTTTCACTGATATTTTTAAGTAAACTTGTTTAATTCTGCAATATATTTGGCCTAAAGCCGTCTCAGTGCTGCCCTCCTGGGGTTGGAGGGTGCAGGTGAATTTTCCTGTTGGTTGCAAACAGTGCAGGTTTTTTGGGACTCATTTCTTCTTGTGTAGGATGTTTTTAATCAGAGGTCAGCTCTCATTACCTATTGTTTCTGCATACCTGAGGTAAAAATGTTCCTATGGGTGATTAAACGTGTTGTCAAAATGAATGTGATTGTGTACTGATAGGATATCAAACAGTAATTGTATGAATGAGATGCGGATGTGATCATCAGAAGGTCATTTCCTGGGTAAAAATTTGCCATGTTGCAGATTAGCTTTCTTAAACAATCAGAAAACAACTAATGTAGATTATATGCAGCCAAATCTCACTGATGAATAAGGAAGCATTTAGTTTTTTGTGTGGTGCAGAAGAAAATCTTTGCTGCCTCTCTTCTCTTCTGCTCTCCCATTTCCTGTCTTGATACTATTATTAAAAGCCACAAATTCCTAAAAACAAAACATATTTTTCTCTGCATTATAACTCAATAAATGAATATGTCATGTCTGGATGGAAAGCGGTTCATACCAAAGCAGAATCTCCAGTTAGTTTCATTTCAATTCCCATATCTAAAATACATTTTTCATTAAGTCCTAAAGATGCAATGTGAATGTGTGCTACAATTAAAGTTAAGGTACATGTTCATGCTGTACCAGAGGAGGAAATCATCTTGATTGTTAGATGCGCTCTGTAATAATCAGTCAGCAGTTGTGTTTGTTCCTCCATGACCTGACCTCCATGACCTGACCTCCATGACCTGACCCCTCCGCCTCGGTTTCTCAGGCTCGTCTAGCCGCTCTTCAGATTTGAACCTTATGCATCTTCCTTCCCTTCTGCATCCTCTGCTCTGGCAGGCTCTTCCAGTATCATGAGCCACTGTAATGGTAATAAAATTGATCAATGTTCTCGTTTTTATTGAGTTGGTTAGGCAATATAAAATAGTTCTCTCATTACGGATCCTTTTACATGATTTCATCAGGCTATAAAGCAAACAGGTTAATGTCAGACTGAGCTTCTCCATTGGTCATGGTGCCATGGAGTTGTGACGTCATGATGCCTTTTATACTCCAGTTAAATCTTTTATTGCCAATTTAGTCTGCATTATTCTGAGCTTATGACAGGTCCTTGTATTCAATATCATGACTCCTGCACTTTTTCTCCTTAGAAGCACAAACCATGATGAAACAATCTGAGATCTGGAATGACCAAATATATCAAAATAAAATATTTTTGATCAATTTTCTTGATAAATTTTGTCATTTTAAATTGTTCTTGGTCTCTGGATTTATGTTAAATTTATACTTCATTCTCAGTGTTTTGATTGAAACGTTAGCATTTGCATTACCTTCTGATGAAGGCGATTTATCTCAATGAATGAAACAATCAGCATAATGTCTGATGCTCTAAATGAAATAGGCAGATTTTTTCATTCACCCCATGATAACAGCATCTGCTGAAAGAAAAAAAGGACTTTAGATGGAAGATGAGCGTTAGAGACAATCTAAACGTGACTCCGGCTCAGTCCTGGAGGAGTCCAGAGCTTCAGCGACCGATGAGATTCATCTACCAATTCTTCGCCAAACGCTCCGATATGCCATGCTGCGTCGACGCCCGTCAATCAACGTCTCCTTTGTCTGCGCCGGCCAATCCCATGTTGCAGCTAAACCCGGTCCGTTTGAGAGACGGGGCGGGGACGAGAGTGGGAGTGGGCGGGGCTGCGGCCACATAAATGGAAGGTGAAGTGGGTGTGAGTAAAGGTACGAAACGAGGCCTCAAACAAACGGGCCACAGGGGCAAGAATGCTTAACATGGTGAGCACGCACAAATACGTGTGTGTCTGTGCGCGTGTGTGTGCGCGTGTGAGTGTGTGTGTGCGCGTGTGTGTGTACGTTTGACAGTCAGCATGAAGGAGCTGCAGTAGTAAAGCCTTCAGGCAGCCTGCCGCTTTCTGTCTGCTTTAATTGCTTGTAGCCCCAGAGACTGCACACACTTACACACATGCATGCACGCACACACACACATGCAGGATCCAACCCAGGGAACCCCTCCACACCGTCGAGCCGACAAAGAGACGAGGTTTACACGGCTAAGACGGGAGCTGAACAGCGAGGTCTTTCACCGAGGATGACAACGCCAGAACTCAGCGAAGACGATGGAGAGAACAGGATCAACACAGGGAGCTCTGGGGATCAGATCCAGTCAAACAAGTAAAAAACAGCAAAAAGTGACTTTATTGTCAGGCATAACCCTGATAAATTATGACTACACACAATTTAAAGTCATTTGTTTCCATATTAAGTGACGTTTTGTGAGTAAGTTGTCAAATTCTAATCACAGACCATAATTTTACTCTAATATTTGTTGGTTCTTTCTTTCTCCTGACAACTAAGCAACAATTTATCCACAAACATTAGCGTCAAACTTCTGTGCTGCCTGACGCAGCATTACAGGCTATTTCAGGAGTTAACAATCTCTGGAGAAGAGCAGAAAGTGTAGGCACTGATGTGTGGTGTGTGTGTGTGTGTGTGTGTGTGTGTGTGTGTGTGTGGGGGGGGGGCCTCATTATAAAATCAATGCTCACAGGACCACTCTCATTTAAAAACATGGCGGGGAAAAGGTCAGCGAGAGCGATGGAAAAAAATCTCAATCTAATTCTTTGCTCAAAAAGCCACTTAATATTGGATTCTGTAAATTAAATTTCACACTCGGCTATTCTGGCCAAAGGATAATTGCAACCAGCAAACGAGGAGGAATAAAAATAACTGGAGGAAAAAAAAAAACAGAAAACCTGTTGGGTTTGTTTTATTGCTTCAAGCCGTAAGCAGGAAATAATGGCGAGAGACAACATACCACTCACATGTTTAAAACATGACGAGAAAATCTGTATTAGCTTCCTGCAGTTCACTCACCAGAAGGTTTAAAAAGAAACTGGTGTCACATATATTAATAATGCAATCATATATTAATCAAAACTGAGAACAAAGGTGAAAAAATGAGCTTTTTCTGACTATTAAAAAAAAGAAAGGGTAGAAACTTTCAGCAGGACAGATGTGATGGGCAGAACCTGTTCAGGCTGACCAATCAGAGGAGAGCGTCGCCACGTCAACGGATCATTAGCAGGATAAACTTTGACACAACAAACTCAACAAACCAGCTGAAAGATCAACAAAAAGTCAAACCGAATACTGAATGTGTGTTTTTATGTTTAGTATCAATAAGTTACTGTGTGATAAAAATCTGCCATTTTTCATTAAATTTATGTTTTTTCCCTTTTTTTATTAAATGCACTGAAACTTAAAACTCTAATTTTTCCGGTCGGTTAACGTGCCACAGTATGTTTTATTACAAGAATTTTGTTTTGCGTTTAAAGTTAGGGAATAAGGTCTGTAATGTTTGAGTGGCAATCAATTAATTTCTTAATTTTCTGTTTGACTCAAAACAAATTTTTTAGTCTTTTTGTTTACTACTCATTGAATGAGTTGAAATAAAAGTTTTCACAAATAAGATATGACAAGAGAAAACTACTTTTTTTTTACTTAAATGTGAAAATATATATATTTTTTCCACTCAGTGAAGGAAGTACCTAAGAAACAACAGGCTGGGCTAGCAGCTGCTCTCTTCGGTGTGGATGCTGTTACTATAGGAAGAACACTAAATGTGTTTAGTGTCGGTGCGGCAGAGAGGTGACGAACTACAAACTGTTTTCTACAGAGGTTCATTCAAGCTGCTATTCATAAACACAACAACGCTTTCAACATTACAGTTTGCAATGCTAACGGCTAATTGTGCTACTGGCAGCTTAAAATGATGCTTTTGTTTGAATCCATTAGCAAAAAAAAAGATTTAAAAGAGACTTTGCATGTAACACAAAACATATAAAATATTTAAAGCTTTTCTTTTTGGATTCAGAGGAGACAGTGACTCCTCCTACCTGATAGGTGGCAGTAGCATCGCCGCCACTGTCTGTGCCCAGATTGGTGAGCTTCTCCTTGAGCTTGTGGTGGGAGCGATGGCGAAGGCAGTAGACCACGGTGGAGGCCAGCAGCACGCCCACAATGCAGAGGATGCACACAACGGTGAGGATGAGGAACTTGGTGGATTCCCCCTGGCTGTACTTGGTGGGGATCTGCTTGATCTGGCTTCCCTGTTGGCCACCAAACAGGACGAGACACAAAAGAGTTCACAACATTTCGCTTTATTTTATTTTTCATGTGGCTCATTTCATAGCTCAGCAAAGCATGGCATTGCTAACACTGTAAAGAAAAAAAAGAAAAAGTACTTTAATTACACTAAAGCTGAGAAACTGAAATATCACCACTGATTTATTAAACTATAAAAAAATATAATAAATTATAAATATATCCTCAGATTGTTGATTGATGCACATTTGAACTTCCCACAATGAGCAATAGTCAGTTATTTTAAATATTATGGAAAAATGATGTTGGAATTTCCTCGAGTGGGAGAATCAGGAAGTTTGTTGTATGAAACAAAAACACTGAAATCAGGCGCTGAGCAGTGAAGGGAAATGATAAAAGTCTAAATTCAGATCAGTTTTATTCATTCAATCGGCCATTTCACAATAAGAGACACATTTTGTATTTATAAAACCTGTATTTCAAATCACACTTCATCCATTTCAGTCCTAATTTAGCCACTTAGTTTAATTTCAGACTCTAATAACTCAAATTATTAGAGTTGTATAATTTACATGTTCTTCATTATGCTCTTTTTCAGGAACCAATTTGAGTCTTTTTCACATTTTGTGTTAGTGTTCATGTTTTAAATAATCTAAAATTAGATGGAATATTTCATTATTAACCAATAGTAAGAGTTCAATTAAGATTAAAAAACATAATAAATGAAAAGATTTTAGGAATGATAAACAGTTTTCACCCTCAAAGCTCATGCAAACTCTAACCAGGAGAACAAAACACTGAAAAATTAAATTAAAACAGCCAAAAATTTTTTTTTGAAAAATACATAAATAAAAGGCATCATGAGCTACATGTTATAGTTGTGCTGTTAATGGAGAACATGAACATTTTAAAAGAGATTTTCTTTAATATAAAAATCGGTTGAATCGTTACAGCAAAGAGAGTTACAGTTTTACAGTGAAGTAAAAGCTGCATGCTGAGTGAAACGTGTGTAAACGAATTCACTGAACTACTCTGAATAAAATATTACTGAGAAAGCATGAAAACCACTGATGTACTCAGAGTTACAACCCTGCATGAAATGTAATGTATGACGGCTCTGAATGCTAAAAATTGCTCAAATTGAATCCATTTTCGTAAAAAAAAAGAAAAGCCTTCTGGTTGTGTCCAGATAAACTGATAGCAGATCGTGTCATAAATGCTTTTGCCTCCGTAAATGTACAGTGAGAGTTCTGATTCATCCGCCCTGTTAGAAACTGTGTGACGGAGGTTTGTTACTTGTGAGCTGCAGGGGTGTATGAAAACACACGCTTTAAAGTGAGCATGCTTTCAGGTGATTTTCCTGATCAGTCAGACAAGAGGAGCTAATCTGGGTTTACATCTGGATGGGAACAACCCTGCAGGCTGCCGGATCGTCACTGCATGCTGTTTCAGACCCCTGGATTAAAGCATCTGCAAACACAGGCCAAAAACACGAAAACCCAACAAGGTAATCTGCGTGAAATGCTTTAAGAGCATGAAGCTATTTTTGATACTAATGATTCTCCCCTCAAGGAGGAAATTTACAAATAATTTTGCAAGATAAAAACAGCTTCTTCCACTATCTTTAAGGAAAAGCTTTGCATTTAACAAACCCTGAGCTAATCCACAGGTACATCTGAGCAGAATGTGGGATTCTCCGCCGACCTCGGCTGCAATCTGACTCAACGCGTGAGAACCGGCTCCCTGAGCAAACAACTGGAGATTAAAGAATGTCCTTCCAGTCCACTCTGCCGCCCCAGATAACACAATGAACACAAGGCGTGCGATAAAAGCCTGGCCCGCTTCACCAGCGTATAAGAAGAAAAAGAACGGCTGCAATAATTTGAGAAAGAGGAAGAGTCTTTATTGAACTCCTAATTAAGTGCTGCAGTTCCAAACTGCTGCTCCCTGTTCATTTTCTGACATAATGGGGGCCTGTTGCATTTCTTTTTTTTACCTGACAAACTAAGAGTTAACAAAAGCCAACATAATTCCCCATTATTACATGCAGCGCAACAATGTTGGCAACAAAGACAGAGGCAAGAACCAACAGGAGGAGAGCTGCAAATTGCACTGCCAATTACAAGCCTGACAAAGACTGTTCAATAGAAATCAATAGCAGAAACAGCTTGTCCCTTTCTGGAAACGCAATTCCTTATCCCCTTCATTTTTTTTTTTTTTTCTAGGAAAATTTTGTTTGCAATGTTGGGTCTCTTCACATCTGAGAAAAGCAGCAGGTTCTCACTCGAGTTTAAGAGAAGAACCGAGGGGGGTGAAACCCCCCCCCTGTCCCTCAGTAGTAGAGGTCACAGAGATTAGGTGAGGAGCAGCGTGGTGAGTTAATGGAATGGAGGCTTTGAGAGCAGAGCGGTGAGGAGGAGAGGGAGGGGAGCGGTCCTCCTGAATCCCTCCTGCCCGCCTGTCAGCACAGAGGAACTCCGGGAAGACGGGGAAAGAAAGGAGCGCCGCACACAAATCGGGGATTCTTGTGAGGTTTCAGGGTGCCACTCCCCCTGCCTCCCTTCCTTAACGCCGTTGCCACCATCAACACTCGATAATTCTCCACCCGACCCCCCTCCATGATTGCATTCATCTGCTGCTGCATTCAGCACCTCATAAAGAGCGGCTGCAGAATGGGGGGCCAGCGGTTAGCGCACAGCTCCGCTTGGCCGCGATGTGACGATCCGCAAAGAGCGAGCGCTTTCTAAGAAATAACCTGATGGAAGTGCATCAATCTGCTTCAAACATAATGCAGGAGGGATAATTACGTCACACCTCTGTGGCTGCACGCATTAATTCAGACATCTGTAGGAGCAGAAGGAACTGATTGTGTCTATTTTCGGTTTCTTTTCATTAATGTGGTTTTAATGTAAAAGATTGCAGCAGGAATAGCAGCCATTAAGGAGGCCTGATGAAGAGAAGTGGCTGAGCTGCAGTCTGGAAGTGTTGTGGGCTTGGCACGGCCATTAATAATGAATTATTGCTGATCCCACACGCTTCCAGTGGAGTAATGTTTGGTTAAATTTATTATTTTTTTTATTTTTTTCACACACACCCCTCCTTCTCAAACCCACAATACTGCAGATCAAATAACTTCATTTGTCATTTTCCTCCCCGAGTCGTCTCACTGTTTTGTCAAATGAAGTTTCATGGCGAGCCATCGCGCCTTGCTCGGCGAGTAATGGCCCATAATTCAGAGCTCTAACTGTAACAGCTCAGTCATCTTTCACGGGACAGATGCCGGCATTTCCAACGCACACTTCCCCCTCTTCCTCCCCCTCTTCCTCCTCCTCTTCCTCCTCTGGTCTCTTTATCATGGCTGCCTAGCATGTCTGTCTATTGATTCCAACAAATGTTGCTTGACCCCACCTGCTTAAACAAGTTTGGTTGCAGTGAAGGAGGGAAGCCGTGTGTCTGCAGCCACTAAGGAGGAAAACAGAGCAAAGAAAATTGCAATCAAATGTTTTCTCCAGATGGGAGGTGGAACACTGATGCATGCACATGCATGCATCAAACTGTGCAGCCTCCTGTGTGATGTGCAGCTCCAGGCGAGTATGTTAATACCCTCTATCTCTGTCTACATGTGCTATCTATACTGCGCTATACGTGTCGAATAATAAGAGGTTATCAGCTCGGTGCTGCAGCTTTGTGGCCTTTCGCTGTTATCCCTCCTGTGGCTCAACACTTTCACTCAAATTACATTTCACACGAGATCAATGGGGAGAGGTAGGAGTGTCAGCACGAAGCCAAACCAAATTTTAAGCACACTCATTCAAGTAAAAAGAGGAAAAACTCAAATATCATTTTTATGTTTGTATTTATTAAAACAACAGAAACATTTTATTTTATTTTTATCCGGGGGCTTTGAAAAGGAAGCAGGAACACCGACACCCCGAAAAGCATCGAACTGAAGGGACTTCCACCCCCTGTCACCCATCTGCTCTCACAAAATTCATTGTACTTGCAAATCTTTTGGTTTCGCAAACAATTTGCCAGGAGAATCTGTGGATCACACTGAGTGCGCAATTTCGCAAAGCCTTAGCGAAGCACCGAGGATGAAGTCTGCCTATCTGCACCGAATCTGTTGGATCTACCTTCTTTTCGGGGAAAAACATAGCGACCAGCTAAAGACAGAACATGCTGAACTTGACAAGATAAATTTGAGATTTTACTTCTCATTAAACTATCAGCATTAGCTGCGCTAATAGTGACGTAATTAGCATCTTTTGATGCTCTTTTGGTTGTTAAAAAACTCAAATTGTAGTGCAGAAATGTGTAAATTAAACGTGGCGTTATTTTAAGATGTCAAGATGTGCTGGATTAATAGTGTTAGGGTAGTGGATGTGTGTGTGTGTGTGTGTGTGTGTGTGTGTGTGTGTGTGTGTGTGTGTGTGTGTGTGTGTGTGTGTGTGTGTGTGTGTGTGTGTGTGTGTAAATAGGGGTGTGGATTAGCCCGGCTCCCATAGACAAAAGGCAGATGGATTTGCTCGGCTTTGGCTTATTCAGAATGAGTTAAAGAAAGGGGGAAAAGCGAAGGGGTCAGCGGGGTCGCAGCGGACGGCTATTGTTTTCCTCTGTGATGACTTGCTGGAGGAAACAAAGATCTGTCTCTCATCTCTGATTCATCCTGGGCATTTGCGAAAGTTCAGCTCTGTGTTAACGGAACCTCTCAGCAAACAGAAACACAGCAACTCCACAAGCTGGCGGGACTTCACACACCCTTTCTCACCAGATGCACCACACACACACACACACACACACACACACACACACACACACACACACACACACACACACACACACACACACACAAATATACGTAGAGTCCCTAAACATGTCACGTTCCACAGCAAACTGATTCATATCCCACACTGTGCACATAAATGCTGATCATCAAACTCAAAGTTCACTTTAAATTCCTCCTTAAATTTAAAAAAGCCTGTAAAATATTAAAGCGATGTGCTGCGAACGCTTTTCTGTGAGGCGCCAACCTGCAGATAGACTCTTCCAGGATGACATTAAAAATGATTTGAATGTCGCACATCCTGCGGTGCAAAGCGGCAGCTCCAGAAAATGAAAACAGCAGCAAATCCCATTAAAGTGACTGTTATTACAACGTTACGGTGAGATGCAGCTGCGTGAAATCCCCGAGCCGGGGAGCCATCAGTCAGTCTCAACTCTGAGGATACTCCCAACACACCTTTCACACATATATACACTGTTTCAATCATTTCAACGCAAATAAATGGACAACAAATGACTGAAAAGACATGGCTTGTAATATAAATATAGGGAAATAATAAGGAACACTCCTTCGCCCGACACTGGACTGATTTACTCAGATTTCACACAGACTTTTAGGGAAGAGACATTTACAGCCGCAGATGGAAATTCAGCATTTACATATAAAAACATATGAAGTGAAACGAGTCCTACCAAAAATCCCTGATGAGAGATGGAGTGGAAACCTTCTCCTGCTCCTATTTCCCATTCCACTCTGGGTCCACAGACAGCACCTCGCTAGCAGCAGAGGAGGAGGAGCAGGGGAGAGCGAGAGGGAGCTGGAGAGAGATTTATCTCCTCCCATCATCCTTTCTACCTCATTTGAAGATGAACACAAAAAAAAAATGGAAAAGAAAGTTCCCGGGTTCCTCCTTTTCCTTCTCCTTTTCTCAATTAGAAAAATGAAAAAGAGGAAAGATGCGGATTCTCTGATTTGCTCCTAGATGAGGTTGAGTACATGTTTAGAAAGTGATGAAGGTTTGCAGGCAGCAGCATCCGGCGCTTCCACATGGACAACTGAGATGCTTTTTCTTTTTTTTATCTCCACAGAAAGACAGAAAGAGAGAGAGAGGCTACAAAGTGCTCCATGGGGCTCCTCCTTATATTTCTCCCATCCCTCCCTCCATTCCCTGCCTGTCTACAGCACATGTCACCTCCCCTCGTTGCCATGGCGATGGCTCCACATGTTGCCGACAGGAGGTGAGAGGAAGAGGAGTTCAGAAAAAAGGGTAAAGAGAGGGGTGTCTGAGGGCAAGAAAGGAAAGAAAGTGCACAGAAAGATAAAAAAAGAAGGAAGGATGATCAGAAAATAAGGGAATTTAATCAAAATATCACCCATTTATTTTTCCTGTTTTGTAACAATTATTCTGTAGATTGATGCAGAATTAATCTACAGAATAACAAATGGGGAAATGAATAGAAAAATGAATGTTCTGTTGTCTGAACCTTCATCTGGACGTTTCTCTTTGAGTAAATGTTCTGAGAAATCAGCTGCAGGCTGAAATCTGAAGGTTTCCAAGTTCAGTTGGCAAATCGGAAAGTCAAAAGTCAAATCCTTTTCCAGGCAGTGAATGCATCATGCAAAACAGCCACCAGGTTGACTTTAAAAATCCTCAGCGAAGAAGAAGCAGCAGCTATTTTCTGCATCAGTGAGGTGAAGTCAGAGGAAGCACAGAGCAGGAAGCTGTGTTGTGTGGCACACTGAGACCTGCCAGCTGTTAGTCAGCGAGAGAGAGCAAGACTTTCAGCAGATCACTGGAAGGCCCAATCGAAGCTTGATTTTTTTCATAAAACTTGTTGGATTTATGAAAACCTTCTGTAATCTCAGAGTGACGATGACAATCTAGATCTGACAGAAACTATAAACAGGTTATTATTTTAATAATGAAAACCACGTAAATCAATAACAGCCAAGATATCAACTATAATCAATTAGTCTTTGTTTTCAGTGAAATAGTTTAACTTCTTTTTAAAATTTATTTTAAACCTCTTAATCAATTAAAATCATAATCAGTGGGTCAATATTTAATATGAAACACTACCTGTGTCATTGGCTTTTACAACAAAAAACTAAGTCAGTGCTTCTAAATATTTATTCTTCTCCACGTACCGAATGTTTGTAAAATGTGAAAAAATCAAGAAAGCAGGTAGAAACACGACACTTTTAAAAAAAGAAGAAAATAATCACTGTTCTGTAAAATCACCAGCGACCAAAATGCTGCACATGTTGCTGCTTCCGAGTATAATTAGCCCGTTGTGCCGATGCCAACAAGACGCAGGCGTCTCCTCTGATAGCTGAATTATGAATTTATCTCATGTAACTGTTTACATCAATCACCATGATTTGTGATGACTTATTATTTGAACATTATTCATGACATTTTAATTACATTTCTTATTTAATGGCATCACCGGAATTGCGAAATTGTGTTTTTTGACAATATCAAAAAGTTTTAGTGCACATTTTGCAATGGAAACACAGAAGGTGCAACACTGACAGGATCCTTACACTTGTCTCTCTTTGCATTGGCAGCTCATAATTCATCCAAAGAGGCAGGTTACTGCTCCCAGGATTTTTACCTAAAATGTCGCCAGTTAGTCAAGATGGCGCCACGAACCTCCATCTCGATCAGTACATGTGTTTGCTATTTTGTTGACCAAGAGAAACAACTGAAAGGTTGTCATGTTGCAGAGGTGACCGGTGTATGACCTCACATACAAACATCACCCTCAAGCCTGTGTAATTTAAATAGGTTAATCAGTAGATGCTGAGGGTGCAAAGCAGCCAACGGTAGGCTTCCAGCTGCAGCAAGTACAGGCGGAGAATTCATAAGCCGAGTCAGGAACAGGCTGCAGTCGCTCTGTTTGTACAAAAGCATGAGACAAATAAGTGTTTACATGTTAGCTTTTTATGCGTGGATTTCAGGTATATTTGTACACAGTGTTTTGTTTTTTCTGTTTGTTGGCTGTGAGTGCGCGCAGGCTGATAACTCCCATCTCACCAGTGTTTGCAGTTCAGCTTGGAGGAGAAAGGAAAGAGGCGAAGAATAAAAGATGCTGCCTAATGCAGCTGACAAGGTCCTTCCTTGTTAGTGTGTGTGCAGCTCGGAGAAGGGTTCTTCAGTTTATCTTTCTATTCAACCCGCACAACACACCCCATTGCCCCCCCTCCCACCCCCAGCTCCTTCACAGAGACCCCCATGCAACCTTTTGTCCCCCTTGGCGACAGCTGGAGGTGGCAGGCGGCGAAAACCCTCAGCTAGACTCAGTATGCCGGGGTAAGAGGTGGAGGGGGTGGGGGGCGTTCGTTTTGTGATTGGTGATTTGGGAGGGGGCCGGGCCTTTCAGTTTATATCAAGCCCAAGCCACCCCCCACCACTTCTCTCGACCTCCACCTGCTTAACTCTCACTGCCTCGAACGCTAACTAATGGAGCTGGAAGAAAAATGTTCGGCGGTTTGAGCGCCAACACTTTCTTTCTTCCTTTCTTTCTTTGAGTAGGAGGGAAAAAAATATTTAAAGCTTTTATTCAGTGCAGCCACACGATTCCAGCAACCAAACTGCCAGATGTACCTGATCTGTCTGCATGCCCAACATCTTCAGTAAAAGAAAATGTTTAATTATCTTCTCCGCTCATTTCTATCACAGTTTAAGCAAAGTCTGAAATATCAACCAAATTTATTTTGTATTATTTTCTGCCATCAAGATCAGAAATAGATCAATACGAGCTTAAAACACAAGATTTTCTCTACCCTGATGGTTTACTGTCAGTGATGTCAAGGTTTCTATCTAATGTTCTTTATGGTCCTATCTAATGTAATACAGATGCCTATTTCATTATGTGTTTACTTTGACTATAAGCTACATAAAATTTGGATTGTATAAAGTAAAGCTCTTTTTACAGCCTTCCAAGTATTTCTAAATATTAATGTAGGAAACCAACAAGACTGATAACTGCACTGCAAAAACACAAAATCTCACCAAATATCTTTTGTCCAGTTTCTAGTCCAGTATATTTCTTACAAGTCACTTTGAAGCAAGGAATTGGAGCTTGCTCTAAGTAAATATTTCTTTAATTTGAACAAAACGTGCTGGTTGCACTGGAAACTGTTTTCTCTTGTAGCAAGAAAGTTTTCCGATAAGTAAAATAATCTGCCAGTGGAACTATTACTCTTTGATTTGAAAAGTTTTTATTGGCTCTGCAGGAATCAAACACTTGTTTTAGTTCCTGACTACATTTTTGTTTTTTCACGATTTGTATGCAAGTTATTGCTGAATCCAGACTGGTTTTCTCTTTTCAAGTGCAATAGACATCAAAGTTTGTATCTGCTAAATTAATCTAAAGTTTGTTTTTCCAGTGACTCTAGATAAGTTTTAAGGGGTAATAACTGTGACTGAATGACAGGTTTAAAGGTTTCTGCTGTAATTCAGACATTATCACTACAACTCATCCTCAGAGTCAGACAGACTCAGTTACATTAATAATTTGCTTTAGCTTGAGCTGTTAAACTATAGCCATTAGAATCCATTTTGTTGTATCAAGAAATATGTCTTCAGGCACCACAGTACAAGCAAAAGATTTCTGCATAATGTAATTTACTGGAGATCCCCTGCAAAGATGCAAAGCCAACACCTAGTAAAACTATAAACATGAGTATGGGAGCAGTTATGAGAAGAAGGGCCGATTTAGGGAGCTTTCAACAACGTCTTTGAAATAAATCAGTGCAGCAGCAAACCTTAGAAATGCTGCCTGTTGTGCTTCTGCGCGGAACAACACAAGAAGGCCATTTAAAATTTAGCCGTGTTTTTCTTTTTATGTCGAAACATCTTCCACTGTTTTGTAAAAGCTCTTACCTTTGAAGAGTTTTGAAAATCTAAAGTCTTTTTCATTGGCTCAGAGGGTTGGATATGTAAAACATTTTTGTTTCAAGGACTGTTTGTACAATCAATGGTCACAGTTTTTATTAAACTGAATGTGTACTTTAAAAAAAGCGTAAGGTCATGAACACTGAGCTGGATGATAATTGGAATAAAACACCTCCGCCTTACGATCTTGAGCACATATTCTGAATAGTGCTGATGTAAATAGAGGGACAGCTATGCGAGCGCTGTAAAAGACCTGAGGAGGAGCGGAGTGTGTCAAACAGAGATTTGCACTGTGTCTTCTAAAAATTTGACTGCAGAGTTTTTTCATCCTGAATCAAAATCAAAACTGTCATGTGGTTGAAGAAGGAACAGTATGGAGCAAAAATCTTGAACAATTCATTTATTTATTTATTTCTAGTTTCCTGTCATTCTAACCGATAAAAATGTTCTGAAAAGAAAGGTTTCTAATCTCAATGGATTGACCGTTGACATTGAAAACTTGACAGAAACATTCTTGAATTACATCTTTAAACTGTTCTCTGAGTGCAATTATCTTTCATACACAGATGAAAGATTTCAGACTCAAGGTCTTCGCACAAAACGCTTGATAAACGTCACACACCTCACTCTTGTGAAAACAGTCAGGTCTGCCCCATTGTTCAGATGCTTCCAGAACAATGCAGGCATAATCTCTGCAGTCGGATCCGTCACACGGCGACAGCATCAGAGGCCATCAGCGGTTGGATACTCACAAACAGCCTGCGTTGCGTTCAAACGGTTACTGACGGAGACCAAATAAAAGACTACTCACTCCCTTTTATTACAAACCTAAATGACAGCTCATTCAGCTCAGGACCACCAAACTGTTGTCCTTTGTGTGTTGCGAGATATTTGGGATTCCTGCGACCCACCGCGCTGCCCTCGCTCTCATTGTTGACGGGGATGGCACCCAAGACAAAGGAGCCATCATCCGGATTATACGGTAGCCCCACCGCCCTGATGCCCCCTGGGACATGAGTCTGTAACGTACAGTAGCCAAGCATAACATCTGGTCTGACTGACAAACTGACACCGAGCGTTTTATTTTATAGACTGTGAAAGTTGTGCAGCCGAACTGCAAAGCAACGAGAAAAAAGAGCTTGTTACTTTGCAAATAATATCTCCAATTTTTTATTTTTTTTGCTTCTAATATCAAAAAGTAACATTGTTTTATGACAGACATATTTCTATACGGCGAAATATTTCTCTCCTGACTGCAAAACACAGTTAAATGTATCTTATAGAAATTTGGTGTCCAAATGATAAAAAAGTCAAATCTCAAATGACTTTTTAATTGCAGTGTTCTTCTCATTTATCACACCTGGCATGAATGTGTAAAAGGCCTTGAAATTAATTCATTTTACAAAGAGTGTAAAATAAATCTAAAAACGCGTTGCATATAAAAAAAAAGTTGTATTTTCAAAAATTACCAATAAGACTTCTTACTTTGAGCGATGCCACAAAACGGTTGTTTCTGTCTTAACTTCCCTGGAACCAAGTGGTTTATTCACATTAGACTAAAATAAAACTGTATGGTGGAGGATCTGTTATGCTGTGGGGCTGTTTCTCTTCCAAAGAGCCTGAAAATCTTACTGGAGTGCAGGAACCCAGAGAAACAGCAAAACATTTTGAATAAAAACCAAGCAGCCTCCGCTAAAAGAAACAAAATATGGTTCTTTTATGAGTGTTTTAATAGGATAGAGACCTAAAACACGTAGTCAACCCTACAAAACGATTCACATCAAAGATGTTGCTCAAAATGATGGATGAAAGACGCTATTAAACGCATAAAATGCTACAGAAAAGACGAAGAACTGACCTTTTGTTTCTATACAGAGTGAAAGATCTCCTGCAGTATTCTGCACAAACTGATTACACTAAACTATTTTAATGCCATAGGTTTTCTCTTGCTGTGGTATTGTCTTTGGATGGGTGAAATTACAATAATTGAGTACATTTGGTAGCAGAGGTCAGGCCAGTGATGTCATTAATTGCATCTAGCAGTGGCGTCATGGTAATGAGAGTCAGGAAGACCCCCGACCGAGACGGCTGGAGTGAATTACAGATGCAAGAAAAAGAGAGTTAAATGTACAAAGATACTAATTAAAAATGTATTGTTTTTTTCTTTTACAGGCTGAGATGAAAAGAACAACACTATGAGTCTCTGTAATTTAAACCACTAAGTATAATCTAGAAAATTTAGTATAAAGTGAATTTTCAATAAACATTTTTGCGTCTGTTATGTCAATTTCCAAGACAAACGTTTCAGCGTTTTGTTGCTCTAAAGACTTAATGGATTACTTTGATCTCATTTCATGCCCTTCCATCTGCAATCTTTTCACTAACTTACTGTTTTTAACTGCTGGAAATTACAAAACTGGCTCATCAACCTTGGAACAACTGAAAAATATGTCAATAAAATTTGTTTTGAAAGTTAAAATATGTCAGGTACTTCTGTCTGTGTTTAAACATTTTTGCTAAGCTATGCTCACAGGCTATGAACGGCTTCATAACATACAGGCAAACACGTGCAAACAACACAGTAAGTTCAGGAGAAATTGAAGGCATTTGGTTTTCAGCTGCTTGATCATAGCCAAGTTTTGAGCACATCATAAAATTATGGAAGGAGAAACAGAAAAAGAGATTTTCTAGAGTATATCTGTCTTCATTAGAAACGAACAGACTTGGTTTATTTCTCTTCTTGCACTCTTTTCTGCGAGAGGAAGGCAGAGGAAGGCACTCCTCTTTTCTGCATGTGTGTTTCGCCACACACACACCCACACACTCACACACACACACACACACACACACACACACAAGCACACACGCTCCACCCGTCTTTCACCTATGGCTAAGCTCACTGCACAAAGCTGTAGAATGGCTTGACAGAAGCGGCCAATGTAACTTTCTCCCCTCTGCAGTCACAAAGACAAGCATGAAACAATCCTCCTGACAGTCTCAAACAGAGCTGCATCACCGTCAGACTGTCTAAGTCTCTGAGCTCCTTTTCACCAGTCCAATCACATCCTGAGGACTTAAAGGCGCCGTGTCCTCGCTGCTGTTCCCCACCATTAAGTACAGAGAGAATGTCCTCGCCATAAAAACGTCTGTCGCTCGTTTGCTCAAATAAGTAAATGTTTTACGGGCCACCCAGCAAAAGATACACTCCCTCCCCGCCCTGGATCTGTAAAAAAAGTCCTCAATATCTACAGATTTGATTGGCTGGAAGCGTTACAAAAACCAAACCATTATAATTGCATATACTTATCTATTTCTCTATGTTTAATCTATCTTTATGGAGATGCTAGTTCCATTTTCCAGCAGGACTTGGTACCTGCCCACACTGCCGAAAGTAAGAATACCTGCTGTTGCGGCGCTCTCTGTGTTTTCTTTGTCCAACAAGCTTCCCTGATGGGAAATATATGTTGCATTGTCAAGATGAAAGACACCAGATCCAACAAAATGGATCTAGTGATGAAAAGCATCTTCATAAAAGCTACAGGCAGATCAACACATGTTGACAAAATGTGTTTCTCTTGCTAGAGAAACTAACTTACAAGTAACTTCTGCAAGTTACAGGAGTTTTTTATTCAAGTGAACAACTACTTAATATTGATTTTAATATTGCATTGGCAGAGAAAATGTCTTTCCCTGAAGACATTTTTCCCATGCTAGAAGTGAAATAATCTGCCAGTGAAATTCGTACTTTTTCATCAGCATTTAAGGATTATTGATTTAACACAAGGTTCTATATCTGAAAAGTTACTTACAAGTTATTTTTATCTTATTTCAAGCGTGCTGAGATATTTGCTCAAGTAACTAGACCAAAAATAGAGTCTCCCTCAGAATAAGTAGTAGAATTAATTTAAAATCGCAGATGTTCAAATGAACAAACTTAGTGCTTAGGAGATGCAAATGGTTTCATCTCTGTTTTTCTCCTCCCTCAAATAAAACGCTCTATCTGGTTCCAAAAGATAGAGGGAGGGAGGTTGGGAAGAAAGGCCAAGAAGGATGGATCTCCTTCAACATTCACCTTTATCAGCCATCTTCTCTGCTTGGAGGATGCCGCTTCGGAGTCTTGCTAAATAAATTGAGGGTTATTTTCCTCCAAGATGCAGATTGAGGAAGAAGGCGATAACCATGACTTTTCTCACGTCATTAAAGCTGTTTTTACATTTGCTTGCCAGTCCCTGTAGGTTGTTTTCCTTCCCCCGTGTTACAAATAGATATGTGATTGATTTACAAAGCTGCTGTATACAGCTGTTCTGCAGCAAACAGTGAAGGTTACCAGCAAAAATGTGAAAATGCTCCTTTAAAACAGTTAGAAGACTTGAAATAATCCAATAATGTTAATGAAGTTTATTTTTTTCAATTATTTACAACTAACTACGATTAAACATATTTATTATTCAACTTGAACAGAAATTACTTCTCTGCATGTGTGATATGAATCAGATATGGTTTTGTGATAAGAATTAAATCCCAGACTGCTTATCAGAAAACGATATGCACCAACGGCTTCATCAACGGAACGACAGCCAGAGCCGGACGGGCCGGATGTCCTTTATTACTCCAATCCAAGCTTTCATCCTGGAGAAAAGCTGATATCACAATAACTCTGGATCAGATAAAAACAAAACAGCAAAGTTCTCAAGTGGTAGAGCTTCGCTCAGACACATTTAGATTTCTATTATTCACAATTTAAACTTGTAACTCGAGAGCTGCTTCAGTGACAAGCTGCTGCATCCTAAGTGTACAAAGCAGCATCATCACACATCCTTCCTCCCAGCAGCTCATAGACTCAATAAACAACGAACTCATCTCAGTTTTATTGATATAAAATAACAGTTCTGCTGGTATTTGCATCTTTTTTCATACGTTGCAATTGTTTTAAAATTCACAAATACACATGATTTTTCTGTAAACTGTCCTGCTTCATCGTTTGCTATTCTTTTGATAATCACACATTGTGTTGTAATTCTGCCCTTGCATGATGGTATAATACTCTTATTGTTTTCTATATTTTGTACTTTATCTCTGTGTGAACGAACATGCAAGTCCTGCTGTTACACCACAATTTCTCCACCGTGGGAGAACAAAGGATATTTCTATTCCATTTTATTCTGTTCTACTCGGAAACAACGATGCAATAGTTAATATAACCATTTCAAGAACTATTAACTATTGTTTTATACATTTGGAATTACTTTACCTTATTTAAGCCATTACTCTACCAATTATTTTCATGGTAAAATTCTCATCTTGCTTCTGGTCAGTGTAGCTCAGACGTCCAGGCTAAATGTGAAAAACATGTTTCTGTTGCATAAGCAAATCTTTTGCTTCTATATTACACAGGGTTTGTGTCCTACTTTACAGCAAATATTCTCAGAGAAGAAAAACAGACGAGACAAACAACTCAGACCTCCAGCTGGAGGAGGCTGAAACAAAAAAACAACAAAATACATTTTAAAACAAAACACAAACATCAAAGCGCTCTAAAGACTATATATGTTCAAAGCAACCTGAAAAAAGATGGAAAACAGAAGTGCATTAAAGAAAAGACAGAGAAGAAGATAGGGGATCTTGATGCTTTTCGATATTTATGACATGAAAGTGAAATATTTTTCTTTGGTAAAAAAAAATCATTAAGCAGGCTGGAGTACCCTAATGGCGTTTCCACACCTGAATCCTATAGAAAACCAATAATATTGACCTTTTTGTATCAAGAACCGATCCAGAACCTTAAAGGCCTGCAAGAAAAACACAAGTTTTTGTTAGAGTTTGTTAGAGTCGACCCACCGTTGTTTTTAACTTTTGCTTACATAATTTGTTGGAAATGAAGGCATTAATATTGGAATGCTTTCTTGAAATCATATTATTGAAGTTTTCAATTTTCTATAGGTTTCATTTAATGAGGTGAGCTATTAAGAATAAATTATTAATTACAAAAATGGCCTGGCAGGGACGAAAGAGCACACGGAAAATCAAGCAGCACAATTTTAGAGTAACAAACAAACATCAGCAACACTGGCTGCTTTTCAATTGGCCATAAAATTACAAAATGTGGAATTGCAAAAACAAAATTACTAAATGTAACCTTGTCAATTTGGGAAAAAAACAGCAACAAGAAAACATGGTTTTTGTCAGGTTTTTGCACTCGGATGAGGAGGTGTTCATGGGTGCATCAAAATAAATGTATTTCACAAAACATTTTACGCATCAAGTCATGTGACCAACAACCAAATGTTACTGCTGGTGGAAAGACGATGAAGACGACATGAAGTGGGAATGCAGGTGTGTCGTTTTTTAATGGGTTATCATGTAACAAACATATTCACGTGTGATTTTAATTCTGTTACTTATTTAATGTAAACACAGAAATTATGAAACTATTGTCTCGACATCAGTGGAACATGAACAACGATGTGCGTACATTTGTAATGGAAACAGAGACTTGAGGTCATAAACTAAGACAGGCTGAGGACAATAACGGCATTAAACATTTCAGCTGAAACATGCATGTTTCAGAAAGCACCTTTAGTTATATCTTTAATTATTTGAAAACTGCATTTTGTTTTGCATCAGGTAAACTTTATGTTTTATGATCTAAAAGATTCCAAAACAGCAAAAACAGACGGAAAATGTGAATGTTAGAACTTTGTTGTGAATATTTTCTAAAGATATGGACTGAAACACAGGAGAAAAGAGCAGAAGCAGTTTGAACATGTCTCTGTTTGGATAACTGAATCATAAAGTTCAGTGACCTTCTTTCTTCACAGAGATTTGAATAGATAACGCTTTGAGTTGGTCTCGGTCGAGGCTGCTCTTTGGCAAGCCTTTTTCATGAACTGACCGTCTGTTGCTTCTCAGAGCAGAGGGGAGGACCTGTGGCAGGAAGCCAGTCTGCCAGCCTTTCCCGTCTCCCCCCTCCTCCCCCACCAGCGTCCTGCCCAGCAATGTCACGCCGCTCGTGGCGTCCTAGCTGCGACCCAGTTTAAGGTAACGGCTCCAATTTCACAGTTTAATTATTGCTAATCTGGGGAAACTGAGCCAATGCTAATGAGACGCACGTGCCGGCGGCCAGCAGTCGCTGAGAGAAAAAGTGTCAGGACAAGGTGGTGAGAGATTTACAGCCAGACTCTTTGGTGTGATCCAAGCCAGAGAAGGGCTGGAATGATGGAAGAAGCTGAAAATTCAATTGAGCGATCCCCAGAGTGGGTACTGTTTGGCTTTTAATGCTCTAAAACAGAATACATTACAAAGGAATAAACTTCAAGTTCTAATGATCCAAGATTTACGTCATTGGGTTCGATCGCATCAGCCTGGCAAACTGACGACGAGCATAAATCTGGTCATGCTTCTTGTTTTAATCTTGTTTTAGTTTTGGCAGCTCGCAGCAACTTCAGGAAAGAATAGTGAATGAAATCACATCTATTATATGAAAGTGAGTTATGACTGTTTCATCCAATGAAATTCCTTGCCTTTCAGCTAAAGTGAAATTTCTATCCTGAGGCAAATCTTTAGTTGAATCATTTATTATCCTCATTCGTAAAAAGGCGCCACATAAAACTTAGGATCAAATACGCTGAAAAGAAGAGGAAATGAATCTTGATATTCAGCAGTAAACACCACAACTTGTATTCCTTTGAATGCAGCTCAAAGAGTTTAGAGTTGTTTTCCAAAGAAAGCAAGTGCAATCCTTTAAACCTCTAATTTCACGATAAACTATCACAGCTCAGTCGGTAGGCTTGGCAAAGTTTCTGGCTTCATGATTCAGCCAGACACTTTGCCAGAAACTGTTTTTTTTTAGAGTTACAGTTTCTTTCTTCACAAACTTCCTTATCAATGTGTTACAGGCAATACAGCAAATTTGTCAGATTGAAGTTGCAGTAGCAACTCCTTAAATCAGTGGAAATCAGTCCATTGCTGATCAGCTTTCTGAATGTTTCCATTGATTTTTTGATGATCTGTTTGCAGATTGGCTGCGAGATTGGAAAGAATATTTACCTTCAGGAATCAGAGGAACCAGGAAGCAAGCAGAGAGCAAATTTAAAAGATCCCAATCCGTTCTATGAAGGCGTGTCAGCGGTTCGTTCAGGCTGAGATTCAATGGCATCAGGAAAGATGAACGTTGCTCAGTTTCATTCCTTTAAGCTTCAACGTCTTTTAATCAAGAAAAATGGTCTATTAGGATATAGCAACAGCTTTTTGGAAAGTTCAAAGTTTCAGTAAGACAACATTTTCTAGGGAATACAAAGAGTGAAGTCTGTCAATGAAACGCATTCATATCAAAATCAATTATTCAACTGTTAATTTATGAAATTCCGAGTAAAACAATTACAAGCAAGCCAAGTAACCAGTTGTTTGATTTATTTTAGAAGAATTCACATCTTGTCCTTTAGAGTTTATCTGAAGTAAACTTTGAAATAAAGTAATTGGCTTTCTATTGGTAAGTATCAGGTAAACAAGAAGAATCATCGCCAAGCAAGCCTTTATCTTTCCTGCAGTTAATTCTCTAATCAGCCTTCCCTCGTGGAGTTTTCTAATTGACGGCAATCACTCGGTTGTGACAGACACCTAGAAGACAGGTAGTCATCCATCACGCTGATCACTGCTCTCATTTCATGGCTGCTGAATGTTCGATATTGGCTGTTTAAGCTTTATCAAAACACAAACGGTTTATTTACTGCTGCAAACATTCGGATCCGACAGAGAAAAGGCAGAATGTGTCCGGGAACGGGAATTTAAATGTGGAAGAGCCACAGATGTCCTTTAAGAGATAGCAGATAAAGCTCCATCAACAGTTAAATGTTCTTCTCTTTTTTTTCCAATTTAGATGAAACTATCAATGCGATGAAATCTACAATCAAGTATTATCTTCCTTTTTATTGGCAGGAAGGTTAAGGCAGAGAGAATTGCAGTATTTGGATGGAGGCTGGCTATAAACCAGCCGTTGCAATCTTTTGAAAGTATTCATCACCTGATAAAAGCTGCCAAGGTCAGACCTGTGGGAGATTGCTCGATCGAAAACATTATTTGGCACTGTGTTGTTTGCCTGGAGTGCACTTTTAAAGTTGCAAAACTGCTCGGGAAACAGCAGCGGAGGTAGTTGGAGTGCAATAATGTCTGGTGCATTAAACTGTCTTTTAAAAAAAGGACCATTACAGATGTGATGTCTTAGTGGTTCAAGAAAAGCATAAAAACAGAATTTTCACAGCATTACCACTCACTTTGTTTCACCCTGAGCTCAGTAATGAAGTCAAGAACTGGTACACAGACGATAATGTACACTTTTCAACAACGAAATGGTCGCATTCAAAACTCATTTCAGGTCAGGTGAAGACTCTGTTGAGTCCGTCTAAAAGCTTAAAGACACTTTTAAAGACGTCCATTTGTGCTATTCTGTCACAATAATAAACCTCTCTGTAAAGGCTAAACAGTTGTAGCAACTTTAACATCAGCCGCCCAAAAGAAAACAAAGTTTGGTCACTTTGTTTTGATTTATCATCTAGAAAATGCACCTGTTGCCCCCCTACAGCTCCTGCATCTGGCAACATAAAAACAGATTACCAGGACAGAAACGTTAGCAGCCTGGCAGGGAGGTCATAGTTTGAAAACTCTGAGTCTTTCTGGTGCAAAGAGAGTGCTAAATATTACTGATTAATGAAATCAGATTAAATTATCCTACAGTTCATTGTTTGTTACCTTTATTAGGTTATAAATAACACATGTCATTATTTATCTTTTCATTGTTGAGATCTACAATCTGTTTTTCCAGTGGGATCTGGGAAGATAGCAGCATTTTTACCAGCATTTATTTAGCGTGTTGTAAAAGTGCCTGACTCAGTCCATATTTCCAGAGAAGCTCCATGATTGATCAGGAGTTCCTGCAACTGGAAAACTGAAAAAAAGCAATTTGCCCCAATCTGGTGGTTGAAAAACTTAAATAACAGATTAAAAACAATAGTTGAGCTCAAATGCTCCTATAATTGAGGAGCAAATCAGGCTTTTGAATTGAACACATTTATTTTGTCAATATATGCAATTTCAATTAATTACAAAGCTGCAATTACCTCCTCAAATATTCAGTTTTAACCCACTTAAAGATTTTTTGATGTCATTCATAGTGCTTCTGATCTGGTCTTGAATTTCTTTTAGTTCAGGGAAGCTACTGCCTTTTTCTCAATATTTTATCTGACCTTACATATCTTTCCAACACTGAGCTTTCTAAAATAAAATAAAATAAAATACACATTTATAAAAGGTAATTAAATTCTGTGAGAAAAAAGGTTCAGAGTTCAAGAACACCAATACTAGCTTTTGGTTTTAATGACTCTAACATTAAAATGTTCTCCCTGTTTGCCTTTAACCCAACAGATGAGCATCATCATTAGAACATATTTCTAAACCATAATGGAAAGATATTCAATTGTTTATTGTTATATTGTTTTGGAATCCCACAACAGGTGTAGTTAAGCCTGTTTTTATTGGTTAAGGTACCAAAAGGCCTAATGGTGAATCAGATTAGACCCATTAGAGTGAATAACTTAACCATCATCAATACAGATATCAATCTTTACCAATTGTGTTCAGCAGGAAAACAGAGGAGCTGACAGTAATGTGATAACCTGAGAATAGATTAGTGTTAATAACTCAGGAAGCTGTTCATGCTGCAAATGAAACGGCTACATTAGCAAACTGGAATCTGACAGCCTGAAGTAAAACGTGTAAAGCGGTCCATAGCTGCACAGCAGAAGAAGAAAAACTGATGAGAGCAAAGTGAACAATGACAGGTCATTTAAACTGGCCTGACTACAGACATGAGCAAACTCCAAATGTGAACAATTAGCACGCTGCTCACTGTGGCTTCACTGAACATTGACTGAAATACATAAAAACACCATTTAGCTGCGTTTCAAACATGCAAAGAAAGGTTGAGCTGAACTGCAAACATTTATGGCCAGTGCAGTGCAACAAACTGAAATAAGCAAAAAAGATGATTATTATATTATATAAACAATAATGTGCTTTAATAGTTTGCAGATACTGTAAAAACATCTTTATATTTTTGTGTCGAAGTGACCAGATCTTCTTTATATTCTTTTAAATGTATCGTAACAGTTTTACAGTTTTTTCTCAAGGTCTGGAAAACCTTGAGAAAAAAAGTCAAAAGTTATTCTTTTGACTTTTTTCACACATTTTAGGCAAGTATCAAAACTTCAGCTCTTTTTTGGCTGAACAACTGAACTCTGAGTTTAGGAGGAATTTCTTTCTAAGCAACTCATATGTCAAAGAGAAAAACTTTGACTCAGGTTTAAACTGGACTTCAGGAACTACAAAACACAGAAACACAACAATGAACCAAGAATTTAGTACAGAATTATAATTTACATCAAGTTCTTTTTTCAATAACTCATTAACAGTTCAAACTGTCTCACTCCTATCACTATAAAGAACAACAGTAACATCCTAAATGAACTCCAACGTTTCTGTTTCTTCAGTTGTTTGGGTGGAGAAAAGCTCCAGGAGTCAAAGCCTGACCATCGAGCATTCGGGTGAGTTCCCCTCCCCCATGTTGGTTCCCCGGCCCCCTTCATGCAAGCAAGGTTCACCAATCTACCCGGCCCGCTGTCAGAGCTGAATGGATCGCTCCCTCCCCTGAGACCAATTTGCCATGTAAGAACGCAGCTCTTATAAGGCACCTTTATGCTCCTCCCTTTGGAGGTTTTCCAGGCTCATCCTACTGAGGGAGACCCAGACAGATGAAACTCACTGTAGGGAACATCTTTCCCCTAAAGCTCTAGAGCACCTTCAGATCACCCAGAATGTGATGGAGTGCTGCTGGGTAGAGAGATCTTTGGGGTTCCCTAATGGATCTTCTGCCCTGTGACCCGAACTGTGACGAGGTGAAGACAGCAGACTGGCTAAGAAACAGATGATCTAGAAAAATACTAAATTTATTGAGAAAACTGTAATATAAAAGATGGTAATGCTGCTGGAGTGTGCCATCTGTTTTCATCATGTTTAAAACTGATTAAACATTTTCTTTTTGCTCATGTTAAAGTGACATGAAACTCATATCTCTGTATCTTCAATGAGTCGTTATGAAGTAAGAATCTCCAGTAGCAGTCAGTGTCGCGACAAACCTGACGAAGCCTCTGACTAATAACTGTTGCTCTCAGGCAGCAGAGACAAGATTCCAAAGTAACAAGTTCTGGTTGACACCATCAGTTATTAAGAACTGCTAATCTGACTCATTTGCTTTTGCTGCTCCACTTTAAATCTCTGTCTGGTTAGAAAACCAGGAAGGTAGTTGAGGCTGTGATTCAAGTCCGTTATGATAAACAGAGATGGTTTGAACTTCCTCTTTGTCTCCTTTTAACTCCCCAGGGATTCGGGGTCATAGTTCAGGTATTATTTGAGTGTTTGAGATGCTAATCAGCTGCTCCCAGTGGTAAAAACAACACCTTGTTGCCAAGGTAAAGCATCGAGTGTTATAAAGTGAAAAAGTGAGAGCAAAAATCCTTCCAGCTGCACAGCATCCAAAACCAGAGAGAACAATGGTTCCAGCATGCAACGCCTCCACCAAACAAAAAAAAACATGAATAAATAAACACAGGCATAAGCTGCACACACAAAAACTGAGAACCAGAAGATTTTTTTTTACTTTTTTGTTTAAATGAAAGCTTGAAGTCTTAAAGAAATTTTAGAAATGAGAATTTGAATTATGTTGGTATCAGACTTTAGCGGATCAATATACCGTTAATATTTTATTAAGCCCAAAAAGCTGCACTAATAAACATTAATCCATTTGTGATAACTTAATAGTATTGCAAGATTAAAGCAAATATTGAATAATAATTGCAGCCAGTGCTGCACATATTCAATGCATGAATTTCAGAGCAGCCTGCTTCAGTAAGCTAATTTCACTATTCAGTACTTATTCACTGAATATCTTTTTCCAAAATAACATACAAAAAATATGTCAATGCAGTTTTATTGCATAAACACAAACACTTTAAACTAAAGTTAAAAAATAAAATTAAATGAAAACTTGAATCACTTTCCCAGCTTGTATTTATGATCCCTCCATTCGTCTCACTGAATTGTTTACGTGCCTGTTTCTCTCCAGCAAAGTTTGCCTTTATGCACATAGATGCATTCTACATTTCCACAGGCACCTCTGTCCATTACCGCCTGCACACACACCCACACCACAGCTGTACAAACAGATCTCTCCACCGCTGCACATCAGCTCTGTCAGCTGCAGGGTGGCAGCTCACATCAGTCCGCGGAGGCAGAAATATTCCGGTGAGCTTGTAATGGTTGCTGTTGTGGGCGGCGGTGATTACGGCTGGGCCTTGCAGGCTCTAACAAACCCTTTCATGCCCACCTGTGGAGCACAGCGGCCTGCGTCTTCCAGTCAGACGGCCAGAGTCCGGTATGAGCTATGCAGATGAGCAAGCAGCCTCCCAGCTAGCAGGAACCTTCAGCTGCAGATGCCACGCAGTGCGTGGAGAATGACGCTGCGGCTGGAAAACCGGAGGATTTAAGCAAAGCAGGTGTTCAGTGGAAAAAAAAAACAGCTTATGACAAATACTTGCATAACTTACACTTCTGCACATTTTCATTTTTGAGGTCTGTTCTGTTGTTTCAAATTTGATGACTGAAAAGTGGCTGGTTGGTCTCGATTTTCTTTATGGGGTTAATGCAAAAGCCTAAAAAACATTTTTTTTAAAAATCAAAGATGTCCATTTAGACTCAAAAGTACAAAAATCTGAGTTCTGACGTTTGATATCAGGAGATGAAAGTAACAATTTTAAAAACCAAATGTCAGAATTCTGAGAAAAATTCAAACCCAAAGATATTCTAAACCACAGTCCAAAGCTGACATGTCAGAATCGCATGATTCAATCCTGATGCATTTATTTATGCATGCAGGTAACTTTGGATGTAATTGCTGAAGGCCTTCTTACAACACAGTGACATTGTAATTATTTAGCGACCTAACCACAATATAAGACTCCTACCAAGCCAAGATACTCCTGGTCAATCAAGCGTGACTCGTTACTGATGAGACAGGCCATTTTAGATCACCAAGCCATTTGCTCAGTGATGCATTTACAGGAAGCGTTAATGCTGTGCGTTGTCCAGCTAAAATCACAGTTTAATATTCAAGACACTCCACTGAGTCTACAGGTTTATAATACAAGGCTCCATGCTGCTGCCACTACACACACCTTTTCAGCTTGAACAGCCTCTTTGAAGCAAGTTATGTGAGAAAAGAAAAAATATTCTCACTGCATTGGAAATAAAGCCTTTTATTTCCTACTTTAACTATCCAGGTGACCTGCACCGAGCTTAACAGCCTATTTAGCACCTGTGCCACAAGGAAAAGGAGGTGTGAGCTTTGCACAGCAGATGTCTGTTGTGCCAGGCTGTTTGCCAGAAAGACCAGCGGGCGCCCGTCAGCCTCTGAAAGTAACAAGCTGGTCTGCAGAAGCATAGCTCACAGTCACAACAGTGTGAGCTGCACCTGCTGAGTAGAATGCAGAACAGGTAGAAGAAAGACGGCGCTGAACTTGCAGAGTCTTCTAAGTAAACAAAGAACATGGAGAACAAATAGTACTTCCATATTTATGAAATGTAAGTCGGCTTTTTTCATCACATCCTTTTGGGCGCTAATGGTAGATCAGCTGCAACCTGGTCTGCATTCCTGCTCCGATTGGGCCAGACGGGTTCAGAAACCGTCTATACTAACAACCATGCCTGCGACAGACTGGTGACCTGTCCAGGGTGAACCCCACCTCTCGCCTGGAACGCAGCTGGAGATAAGCACCAGCACCTCCCGACCCCGTTAGGGAGAAGGGTGACCGGAAAATGGATGGATGGATGGATAACAACCATGCAGCCTGCAGATCAATCACTCAGACAATCAATTGTTGGAAATGAAGACATTTGTAGCAAGAAATGTAAAGTATCGGCTTGCATGGACTCTGCAAGGCTCACAGAAAATGCTCAGAACGCCTGATTAATCTTCATACATTTTCCTCCTGGGTTGAAGATGATCAGAAGACAGTTGCCATTTTGCTGAAGGTGCAGAACAATCATGGGAAGGCAGCTCACTTCATGGATACATCAACACTATCCGACCATTTTCAAATAGATCAGGCACAAAAAGCAAAAACCCAGTGCTCTTAATAAAGCCTGCAAAATTGATCATATTTCTTTAGTTTATTAATCATTTTATTGAATTATAGCATTAATAAGCTGGTTCCCAAAAAGCTATTAGCAGAAATCTTGGCATACATCAACAACTTCTGAGCTAAATTCCAAAACAGCAGCTAATTGGTAAACAAACAGTGGTGCAACATTTACAAAGTGTTACATATCGTTATGGTTTACAGTGGCTCTCATTTCACAGGAAAACAGTGCAGATTGGTACAAAATATGACAAGATTTGGAGAAACTAACAGAAAACTGATGTTTCAGACTGCTTCCGCTCTGTGTCTTGTAAGCAGGTAGAGCTCAGAATTTGACAGACACCTGGGTTGAATCTCTGAATGCATCTGGCCTTTAGTGCCCCTGTGGCGAGCTGCCATTATCATATCAAAGACTTTTTGGTTGCAGACAGAAAGGAGAACCAACACTTCAACAGCCTCTCCATCTAATTTTCGCATGAACCCATTTGAATATCTACAGAAAGCGAAGCACAAGGATAAAAGAGTGCAGAGTGCATGTGAAAAAAATGATAAAAACACCCACACAAAACACTCAGGGTTACTCTCACTCCATCGCACACAGATCTAAATCTCATGTACATTCGGTCTCCTTTGCATTCTGTCTGCATGTCATTGTTTTGGGTTTCGATTATTTATTTCTTTCTTTGTGACAAAAACTGCAGGTAGGGCAGAGCGACATGGCGAACAGACAGCCTTGATCCGGGTCTCGATGCTTCATGAATATGCTCTTTCAAATCCAGCTCTGCTTTCATGCTGCAAACAACAATAGTGTGTCATTACAACAGATACCATCATCCCAACCTTCGAAACCACAGGCAGGAAAATACTTCATGTAAAATCATCACGGAGCTTTTTCATTGTGGCTCGAGCAAAACAACCACCAATACATTCAGATTTTATTCAACACAATATTTTCTCCAGACAAGGATGAAACCACAGGAATGCAAAATATCAAAAAACTATAAACTACAAACTAAATAAGACACTTCTTGTCTTATTTAAAAGGTAATTTTGCAGATAAATTGAGTGTGTAAATTGAGTTTGCTTTCGTCAGGGTCTCTTCTCTCCACCCAGTTTGATCAAATTTTGGTGTTGCTTACAATTCTTATATGAGGTTATATCACTAATAAATATCTTTATGGCAAGTCTTAAAATCTAAAACAAAATGCTTTTGTTGTATACCGAATATTTGACAAATTAAGAGCAACTCAGCCTGAGGAGGTCTGATGGTGTAAAGAGTTCAAGTTTAAATCATGCTAATATTTGTGTATTTACAGTATTTCTCCATAAAGTGTAAACCTTAGAGACACATTCAGACCTATTTGCAGATACTTCATGCATCTATAACTGTTCATTTCTAAAAGGTGTACAGCAAAAAGCTCATCTTGAATGAGCTGTTAAACATTCTTCAAAGTGAAATCTGCCAACATTCATGCTGCTGCTGCCCTGCATTCGTAGAATAAAACTCACATCAGTGTAAAAGATGGTGGATTATATATAGATGGTGAAGAACATTTTCTATCTGCAGCCAATCCTCTCTATGGTCAAATGAATGAGTTATAGTTTTTATATAGATATGAGCTGCTCTCCGCTACTTTTTACTACCTGTAGCAATGCAATGAAATCCTCTGAATTGCCTTTTATTTCAGTAATTCTCTCCTGAACATGATCTTTCTTTGCTGTAGTCAGAAGCTGCTCTTACAATTTCACCATAATCTGATTAACAGACCAGGTGCTTGAAGAGGAGAACATTTTTTTCCATATTTTTGATTATTTTTATATTTTTCATATTTGTAACTGGAAAAAAAATGTGACCTGATGCAAAAATGGGAGTAAACGTTTTCATTTTAGTTCAACTAATGTGTTATTTTAATCCAGCCTATAAAACAAAGCAAGCAGCTTTGTGAATTTTTCTAGTCCTGTTTTATTCTTGCGTGCCATCAGTTCCAGGCCATAAACTATGTAGCTGGTAATGAGGATGATTTCAGAGCATTTATTTACCTTACAGCCTCAGGCGCTGAAAAAATAACCACATTATATTCATTCAAGGTTATGGAACAAAATGTTAAAAGTTTTGGAAACTTAGCATTTTGTTTTAGCCTTTAAAATGTGTAATTTTCTTTCATTCATAATTATAATAGTTCCAACTTCATAAAAATCGTCAACACAAAACTGAACTTTGACTGTAAAGTTAAAGAAAGTAAAATTATTTACAATGAATCGAAAGTTCAATTGCAAAACAAATAAAAAATGGATGAAAAAATGTCACATTTACAATTGAAATGGATTGGAATCCCAAATGATTTCATAAAGGAAATTAATAAATCAATTGAAGGAAGAAGGTCAAAGAAAAGGGAAATCAGCTTCTTCTGTCACTTTAGTCTGCAAGCTCATCATATTGTACAAACTTTATATGATTTAATCAAATATAGGAGCATAAATCCAGACTCACATTCTGCATAACAATGTTTAGTGACTTTTTTCTTTAGGCAAGCTGCTCTCGCCTCGGAGGCTAAAATTCAGGAAAACACAAGTACAAAGAACACGCAACGAAAAATACTTAAGTCTCCAAGTGAAACCGAAAAAAACCTGAATGACAGATTTTAGAGAGTAACTGTCTGGAAAAAAATCTGAGAGGCGTCACGAATCATGAACAGCAGGAGATTTGCTGAGTCATTCTCAGAATATCGAGCAAGACATGAAAATTATTCAAACGTGACAGCATGGTTGATTTCTAAAACTCGTCTGCTGCCAGTTCTGACTGTGTGTCATCATTACCCACATTAAAAACCAAAAAAAACAAGACACCGCTGCACATTTTCCATGAAATTAACTGAAAGCCGCTCAATGATGCCAACGTTTGTGATGCCTGGCATAGAAATGAATGTTTAGCTTGGAAAGGAAATAACTTTTAAAGACCGTCCGTCCATCCATCCGTCCGTCCATCCATCCGTCCATCCATCCATCCATCCATCCATCCATCCATCCATACAGCCCACAGTAAATTGGGTATTAAAAGTAGAAATCAAGAAATGAATCAAAATCATTTTAAATCAGGCAAATTAAAAAACAAAACAAAAACCACTACCAATAAAGAATATATTTATGCAGAACCTAAACCTTGTAGCTGAATAACATATTAATTTACTATTAGTCTGAAATCTGATGCCGAATATAAAGTCAAATATGACATGTTCTAAGTTTTTTGTCATATTTCTTGTGGATGAGCACAAACATTGTCCATCGGTTTCGTTGATTCCCTCTCAGCCGGTATCTCCGACCCACGGCCGGTGTCTCCGACCCACGGCCGGTGTCTCCGACCCACGGCCGGTGTCTCCGACCCACGGCCGGTGTCTCCGACCCACGGCTTCTTTCTAAGGTGCATAAACTTTTACAGCCATCATGATTAATTTTACTTTTCAGCTGTTTTGTCTTTTCGGGTTTATTGCATGCAGCTCACCCCGTTATCGTTTCACTGGAATAACACATTTTCACATTACTACTACATCAAGCCATTATCGTGCAGGAAAACGACAACTCACCCATGTGCTTGCCAAATAAACCCCACGCTCAAAGCTACGGGCCTTTTTTTAGTTTCCGTTTGCGAATCTGCGAGTGAACAAATGGTCTCCTCTCCACTGCTGAAACTAACTTCTCATCTGTTTTATTTTCAACCTGTCAGTGTGATGAAGTATGCTAATATTCTCACTTTACAGTAAGTGATAAAACTATAATAAACACAGAGTGAGGGGTATGATGGATGCTGTGTTGCAGGCTGGGAGCTGCAGATTTGTGCTTCCCTTTGGTCTTGCAGCTTTAGATGACGGGACTTTCTATAGTTTTCTCTCCTACAACATACCGTCGATTGGCAATAATTGTCTGGTATTGATCACTCAGCAGACCCTCCGTCCATCCCTTACCTTCAGCCCTCAAACTTTTCTCTTTTCTCTTGCAAGCCTTCTTTTCTAAAACCATTTCTTGCTCCCTTCTCCTATATAAGCACGGCAAACAGCATGCCGTCATCGTTACAAAATAACTCTTGAATCAATAGTGGAGCAGACGCTCGGCAGTCCATTTACGGCTGAGCTGGTGGAGAATAACCGTGCAGGAGACGACAGGAGAAACGTGCAGGAGAGAGAAGCTGAACTCTAAGGCTGTTTGGTTTTTATTTTGTTGCTTTATTCATGCTATGGTCAGAGGCTCAGAGGTAAAACTAATAATACTATAAACATAAATTACAACATTTAATTTATGTTTAAATCTAAATCTATAAATAAATAATCATATAGATTTAGTAATCTCCCAATAAGAACCAATAAAAATGCTATTACAACCTCTAACAGAGAGTGAGTAACTTTCCATTCAGGTGTAATAAGTTCAACTTGCATAACTTTATATTTGCTCTGGTGTTATGACTGAGGTCACACCAGACTTTATTGTGCTTTCAGACAAACACCAATCACACAAACAGCTTCTTGGATAAAAACAGTTTTTACAATAACAGTAAAAACTCACCTGCTGTTTGGGTTGTGATCTGAAGCTCCTCACATTTCTGACTCAAAAATAAAATCACTTCCTTCAACAATATTCAATAGAAATTCAATGTGAGCATTCTATCTACTTTCCATATATATCTTCAAGTCACTAGTTTGTGCCTTCGGGGTAAAATCATTTAAATCTGAGTCTAATTATGAGAGGAAACAGGAAGTGAAAGGTTGGACTCACATCAGCGACTCCAGCCTCCAGGATGGTGAGCTTCGTTTCCTTCTCCAGATCAGCTTTTTGTTTAACTGCAATCAGAAAACAGACACAAATATTCATTACACCGAAGCTTCACAGTAAAACAGGTGAAGTTCCAGAACGAGTCCAGACCTGCTCGTTTCTACTGATGTGTGAAGTTACCATAAATGTGCTACATGTGTATATCGTTGCTGGTGTTAACCAGCAGAAGGAAATTTACCAAACAGGCTTTTGAATGTTTTGCTTTAATAACTTGAAGAAAAATAAAAAAATCAATCTTTTTATTTTCCTGACGATCATTAAATCACACCGGGGAGAAGTAGAAGCTGAAGCTCGTTTGTCTTGGAGCTTTGGGAATCCTGCTTGGTTAAATTTACTGATGAAATGAATATGAAATGAAAACATTTATTTGAGGATGCAGGTGAAGGAGATGCCGGTTGTTTACATTCAGAGTTTTCTGATGCTGGGAGTTGAATATTCTGATTGATTTGCTCAAGTCGTATCCTTCTTCCTTCATGTTTATTATTTCTCTTTGCTGAAGATAAACTGCTGAGCTTTAGATTTTAAACGCAGTGATGTCGTCTTTTGGGTCTTTTCCCAAACATTTGCCACTTTAGGCCAGAAACACCTCTGCAGTGCTGGTGATCTAAAAGAGCCATTACTGCTGCAAATCATCTCTTTATGAAATATGAATTTTTAACCCAACTCGCCGCCAGGCAAATATTAAAACACATTTCCACACAAATACAATTATACCCTGCACAGTTGTCTTTTTTTCACCCGTTAATGTAAAGGAAACAAAGAAGACTTCAATTGAAATTCATGACAGAGAGCATATTAAAACCAGAACAAAATGTTCTGAAAAAAAGAAAGCATACATAATTACATTCACTTTGCTTTGCATCTGAATACAGCAGTGGAAAGAGCAAACCTCCTTTGTTGACACACCAGGCAGATGAAGGATATGCAAATAGCAAGTCTTGATGCTGTCATACTCCTCCAAAGAGCTTCAACAATTAGTCTTTCAAGCTGTCAGAGCACGATTCTCTGCTAACCTTATGCAACGCGTGGAGATATTGCAGGGCTTGACCTTAAAATGTATTTTGGAGAAAATCAGATGACATACTGTACTAATGGCAAAGCATCGTCAGTTCCAACTGTCTAAAATCCACAGTTCCCCTGAGAAGATTACAATCTGTTGCCATGGGTGGGAACGTCATTGTCATTGTTTTCTTCTTTAAGGGTGTAATGATTATTTACCAAAAATACAACAAAATCCACCATGAATTTCCTTCAAACTATTCAGGCTACACATTTCATTCCAACTTGAATTATCTGAGTTTTTGTTGGTCCTGTTTCTTTTTTCCAGTTTGTGTCAGTCGCTGCGTTCACAGTGATCCAGGTACTGCGAGTTCATGGCAGATTTACATTTTTCTTTCATTTTTTTTCATCTGTTTAAGTTATGGTTTCAGTTTAGTTGGGAATTTTTTAGGGAACAAAAACTCCATAGAGCTGGTTTTGGATAAAGCAGGTCATCAATAATCTGAAATGTGTTTAAAAAAGTCTTGTTCTCACATTGATGTGAACTTTATAGGCTGGTCTGTGTCTCCTTACAAAAAAAAGTCTAAATCATTTTAGCATCTAATGAATCTGAACTTCAAAAATATTAGCGTTTCTTTTTAAGTTGGAAGAATATGCAGCAGATTTACAACAAAGTGAAGAGTTTGAGTAACAAGCGATTGATTCATGTAAGATATTGGACAAAGTAGGATGAAGGTATTGCCTGTGATGTCACAGGAAGCCGACATGTCTTAATGGCTCTGTCAAAGCTCGGCGTCTGCAGACTCCCCTCAGTGAGAAATGGGAGCTGGTTTGGTTTCTGGTTGTCAGCTGTCCGTCTGTTCGCTGGGAAACACCTGAACAAACTTCTACAACCCGCTGAGGCTTTCCTTCCCTTTTGCCTCGATTTTAGATTCCTCTCACATTAAAACCTTGTAGCAACAAGGAGTGGGAAGTGGGCAGAAGTACGCCATGCTTGAGTAGTTCAGCCCACACCGAGAAGTACAGCAGCTCTGTGTGATGAACTATCAGCTCACTCTTGAAGGCAGCATGAATTATTAATTGACTTTTACTTACAGGAAACATGACTTTTGGGCTGTGGTGATATAATTCTTCTACACCAGAGTTTCTCCATGGTAATTACTCCAACTCCAATGACTTAAAGTGCGCCCAAGTGACTATTCAGAGGTGCAGAGGTGATGTGTTTTTAAACCAATGGAAGGTGATTGGTTTTGTGTCCAGTCACACCAAAATGCTGCGTATTAGAGCTCCTGTACCACAATGTCTGGACCAGTGCTGGAGTGTTGCTTTATTAAACATTAAAGGGGAAGAATTATGCATTTTTCCAGGCAAATAGTACCATTTTACAGAACAACGAAGCAACTATGTTGGCTTCAGTTGCTATAAGAATTATAAAAATTTCAAATATGATTAAAGAAAGTGACTTTGTAACGTTTCTTCTCCGCCTTCAAGAAGTCATCACAAATGTGTTTTCCAGGCACAGAATGGCATTTTATAGAAAAATCAAATAACTATTAATATTTACTTATATTGTTATAAAATACTATTTATTTCAAATATAACTTAAAAGAAATTCATCTTAGTTTACCAGCGTTTCACTGAGAAGTAGATCTTATGATGAGCTCAGCAGTTCCACCAGGTGTTTGCTAATTACTGCTGGCTAGTCTGAAGGAGCTGGATGGGGGATTTAGAATGAATGGTTGTCATGGGAGATTAAAGGATTTCTCAATCATGCATGTCCAGGTATGTTCTTGACGAGGGAATAATATTACAATGTGATGGAAAGCTCAAAAAAGTAAATTTTACATAATAGTGCCTCTTTGATTAATCGCTTAAAGGGTTAAAAATCTGTCACAGATGCAAAACTGGGAGCCAGATTTAGCCCTCATCTCCCTGGAACAACAGAAGACTTTGATAGTCGATGCATCTTCATCATTGAATGTGCCAAATCTCTTCAAGTTTCAGTGTTGGGCAAGCTTTAATAGACGAGCTCTCTCCCACACAGTGTCACACCTACATGCACACACATTTAATGGCTGCTACAGAATCAGACATTCTCAGACACAAACATGAGAGAATGTTCAACATCCGGAGGGAACGAGGAAACGGCTCAGTAATGTGACCGTCTGTCTGGCGTCCTGGAGTGGCGGCCATAGCAGCCAGTGAGCGTGACTACATCACAGGCTGCAAGCTCCTTTTAATTAGCCCACAAGTCTGTGGACCTCGAAACGCCACGGTCTCCCCGAAACGCAGCCAACGGCTATTCGGACCATCCGCTCTTCCTCTCTTCTGCAGATTGTAAATGAGTCCAAGTCGGATGAGAGCACAGCTTGTGGACAGCCGAGCTGAGGTGCCTCATTTGTACCCCAGCAAGCTCTCGCTGCCGAAACCCAAATTGGATCCATTTTTAAGAGGCTGCAACAGACCAGGTGCCGTGATCAGACAGAGCGGCGACTTTTCTTTCAGGCTGACAAGCAGCGCGGTGCGAAAATAAGCCGTAATGTGACAAAATGGGAATGAAGCAGCAATGGTCTGCAGGCTGAAGGTAAATGGTCTTTGCTCACATCATTCTGTTATTTCTGTTTCAAGAATATTCCATCTTCCATCGTCATTCTTAGAAACATTCAAGCCACAGTGAAAAACTGAGCCTGAAGGGAACAAACATGGAGCAAATCTTATTTCTAAAAAAGAAAAGGGTCCTTTATTTGTCCTCCAAAACACACGGAGGCACTTCATTTGTCAACGCTGCCGCCCCCATCTTGAATTTTGCTTTATGTTAACTCAATGTATCTGAGGCGCCTAGAGGGAAGCACAGCGAGTGCTGTGGATTCAGAAATGCTTCATTTTTCACCGCTGACAAAAGAAAAAGGCCCCGGCTGGCTCCAACAGTCTTGGACCAACAGAATGGGTCGCTATTTCAAACGTTAACCACCACAGCTACCCCAAGCACACAACCTCCACACATCCTGCTCACCTTTACATTTCACAGGCCATATAATGTGGACAAATAAGGGCTATCTGTCAAAAAGCAAAGGCGCAGAGCCAGGCGCCTTCACAGCAACGCATGGCAGAAATATGATGAACTTAGTTTGTGTTACCAATGTTCAGCCAGGAAAAATGTGTTGCTGGGGGTTTTTTCACATTTTTTTTCTCAAAGCACCTTTTTATTTAAGAATAAAAATAAATAAGGTGTGCTCAATGCGACTGGAAAGGAAAGTTATATTGAGTGTAGCGGTTAGACTTAACACCAAAGTTCATGCCAAGACATGTTGTTTTTTCCATGTATTCAACTGTTTAAGTTTATTTGTATGATGTATAGCTAGAAAAAAGATGTGTGAAAAATTGTTTTCACAGCACAAAAGAGATTTGCATGGGTTTATTATGAACAGTAATTAAAAGTGTTAAGTAAACTTTGAAAATCTTTCACAAAAGAAAACATTTCACATAAATGCAATAATAAAATTAAACTTTAATCACATTCTACACCAGTTGTTAATTGTTGCTTTCAAGAAGCTTTCAAGAAGTAAAGAGAATTATGAGGCTACATTTACCACACTTAAAGTTGCTTGAATGACCTAAGTCTTATCTGTTTGTTTCTACAAAGAAAGAAACATTAGTTGAGTCTCAGTTGCCCTAATTTAATTTATAATATCAATTTTTCAACTTTAAATCTGTTCCTGGTTGAGTTCGACCCCCCAGTGGTTGATGTTATTGGCTGCATTAATCTAGAAAGTAGCAGCAAAGCATTATTAGTTGCAAAGGCTTCGAAAGAAACACCACAAATAATTGCATTTAAAAAAACTGAACAAATGGAGCATCAAGAGTTCACCGGAGGACAAAAACATTATTAAATGAGGAGCGAAAACCGTGAGAGACGACAGAAAGACGATGACAGAAACATCATCTGGTGAAGAAAGAAAATAATGTGTACAGTAAACAGTGAGAACTTGTTCACAGTGGAAAGTGACAGTTGTATGAGCTGAAATGAGGCGGAGGAACGTCACAGGAAAGAGATTCAGAGAGGAAGACAGGAATTACCTTAATCTAATTCAACAATTTCACTGAATTATTATGCTAAGATTATGCAGAAGTAAAAATAAAAAATACAAATCTCATTTCTATTCAGTCATGTGAGCTTCTGTACACATTGTGCAGGCACTAGATTTATTATTTAATCTTTTGCCTAACAATATAAAGCTGCATTTTTCAAGTCGTCAACGTAATCAAATATTTCCATGGTCAGTTTGACCCACTGAAGGCGATGATGGCGTCTATTCTGTGTCAAATATCAGCAAATCCTACCAAATAAACTTAAGCATGAACATATCAGTAAAATAAAATATTGCTTTTTGGGAAACTGATCAATGACACTGAATGAACCTTGCAGCACAAAAACAGTCCCAGTAGCTCAGAGGCATGCAGGAGCGAAACACAACCACCAGTTAAAGCTCCAGGAACAACACTGGTGACACTACAGGTACAGAAAAGGATTGATTTACCTGCAACAGCACAACTCAGTTCTATGAACAAACAACCTGCTTTGAAATGGAAATATTCAGCCTTTATGCAAATAACCATGTTTGGAAAATAAACAGTTTATCACGAGGAGAACCTCAGACGAACTAAAGTATGGTGGAAGGATGATCATCTTCCATTTAGATTTCTTTAGATAAAGTTATGTGGAAAGTGTAACTTTTATTTTCATACAGCAGTTTGAGAAGGTGAGCTACGCTCGCTTTTTCTCACAAGTAGAAAGTTTGGTCTCTAGGGTAACCTTTGTATCTTTAAATGAAGGAATCTACAATAAAGGCCCTGTTTTGAATATATCTCACAACAAAAAAACCGTCTGAAAGTAAAGGTAATTAAAATGCTTCATGGCCTTAAACGTAACCTCAGGGTTACAGAGTCTGCATCTCTAATTATGTTGAATTATTCTGGTTGAGGTTGAACTCGCTGTGATGCACTTATCCATAATGTGTCCGTGTCCCTTGATATGTTAAACATCGTTTATCGCCTTAATTGATGTAATTTAGTTCTCTGCTTCCGCTCCATATGATTCATTCACATTTTAAAAGGCAAGTAATAAACACCTCCGTTACTCTACATAAACAATCTATTAAACACACAAGACCCTGGAGACACTGACAGGAAAGCATCTCGACCACAAATTAATACCCACAAAACAACAAACTTCACATCAGGCGAAAGCCATTCACAGCAAAGCAATGCCATATAAAATGCATTTTTAGCTCTTCAGATCATCGGAAACAGCATCTATAGGAGCAGCTGAGAAAAAACGGAGTTTCTTTCTGGAAGTGAGCGGAGTTGACCTTTGAGAAATCGAGTCGAGTCATAAAAAGAAATCCTCCACAAATGGTAGTGACCTCTAAAATACTTTAGCTCCCAAAAGATTTTCTCAAATTGCTTCTTTAGTCTTTGCCCCGCTCATAAAAAACTAAAACTCAGCCCTTTAATGTTTTCATTGGTTTCAACATCATTTTGTCACAATTTTAGCTTTTAAAAAGCAGTTAATGCACTTTTTGTTTGGCTCTTCTGAACTTTATGCTAAAACTGTTTGGTATGCTGACATTAAACTCATAAAAACTGTTTTTTCAGAAAAACAACCACCAGACTTCACAGGAATTTACATCTAGGACTTCATTTCATTAAACACAAAATCTCTAACTCAAGGTGAGAAACTGCAAAAACACAAAAAATGACCAAATATTTTCAGTTTAGTTTATAGTGCAAGTATCTTAGTATATTTCAAATAAGTCAAAACTAACTTCCAAGTACCGTTTCAGCCAGATGTAAGAATGGAGTCCAGTAGTCTGTACATTATGTAACTGGTCAGAATCCAACATTACAGTATTATCCAGTTAAATCCAGTGGTTTAAAGGTGTAACAACAACTATAGATATTTAATGCCTTTTTTTAAAAGCGTCTCTTTCTGCTGACCACTAAACACACAAACCGTGTAAAACTTGAATATTTTCAGTTCCTGCTGACTATTTCAAAAACTTTATAACTCTGTTTTATGTCTGTTGTAATTCCTAATGGGGTGACGGCTTCTAATTACACAGTTCACTACGCCACCAACAACTACACCAGAAATAAACTAACCAGAGGAAACAGAGGAAGACGGAGAGCATGCTAACATTTCATCATGTTACTCAGCTGCTCACGTTCAGCACTTTATGCCTGTCTGGAATCTCATTTCCTAAAACTTTTATACTGTTTCTTTGCGATCAAAATGTATTGAACCTCTTTATTTGCGTTTTCCAGTCTTTATTGTTTCATATTTGTCTTTCTCCCTTCCATCATATATTTTTTATTTGTTATAGATCAGGAGGCTAACAGATTTGGCCAGCAGGACAAACATAAGTTATACTCTGTCCAATTTATCAATATGAGTATTTGCTTCTTCTTCAGGTGATTTCCTGAAGCATTCTCCCTTAGCCACCATTTCTTCTCTCCCATCCCCCCAGGCAGAGTTTATACAGGAGGTGTTTATAGACGCGATAAGTGGCAGATGACGACTGCTTGGCGAGCCCGGAGATAAGGCTGCCAAAAGCAAGGCCCCCCCATCTATCAAACCTAGCGCAGCCGAGCCATCGGCTTCAAGCCGCCAAGGAGGCGAATGGGGAGCGGCAAAGGTAACAGCTCTCCATCTTCCATAAAAGAGAACCAAAATGACAGGTCGGCAAAAACTCTGGGGAAAGTCAGAGTAAATACTGCCTGGTGTTTGATTTAAGACGGTCAGATGGATTTGTAGTAACATTATTATTATTATTAAGGTCTGGTAAGACAATGAATCTCAATCTGTGTTGTAAACAGCTCTCTGGGCTTACAGCACAGTTTGACAGCAACACTGGATCTCACTCTGTTGTGTGTCTCTTCAAAATGTATTATTAGGGCAGCTGGGAGACACACACACGCACGCACACACACACACACACACACACGCACACACACGCACACCCACACGCACAAACATATATATATATATATGTATACACAAAAAAAAATTCTCAAAATCAAAATTTAATCTCAGAAAATCAAAAATCCAGAATTCTGAAAAAAAAAAAATGATTGGAAATCAGAAAATAAAAGATCTTTTTTTTTTTTTTTTCCCTATTCCTCTTCTGTATTTTTTGTACAAAAGGTCAGAGACATTATGAATTGGGTAAAGAGTTTATATTTTATACGGTGAAACTGCAAGTGTTATGAGATTAAAGTCATAATATTTCTCACTAACGTAAATCAGTCTCATTACGCATCACTCAATTATAGAACCTAAAATACTTTAACTAACCAAACCTTTGCTGGAAGCCAGTCAACTTAAACACGTCTGAAAATCTGCCAAAAGTTTTTCGTGTGTTCATGCTCTGAGGTTAAATTGGACTTTGTTGGCCCCTGCTGCCAGAAGAAACACTACAAAGTGAGTGCAAGAAGCCGCAGAAGAAGAGGCTCCACTTACTGCTTCTGACAGAAAAATTGACATGGAAAGCCAACACTTAACGCCTCTCTCCTCCATCACTTGCCTTCCTCTCATCCCCCTCCGTCTCCCTCGTTGCTCGCCGCTCTTACGCTCTGATGGATGACCTTTACAGTACACATGACTCATCTTCTGGGCCGTCTGGGTTACAGAACGCGTTCAAGAGGCTGAGAGCCGACGGTGGAGCTGCTGGCCAGAAAGCAGCTTCGCTGTCTGATCGCCAGCTGCTGCAGCCTGGGCTGGTTCACATAGTTTAATATGTGATGGAATATTTTAAGGCAGCGATGAGGAAGGCTGATAGAAATAACACCATCAGTCGTGATATAATGGAAGCAACCATATGGGCTGCTTTCTGGTGGATGCTAACATTTTACTCTCTCTGCAGTTAGGATGAAAAGCCACTGATGACGGCAGGTAGACGGTTTTCCTGTAACAGTAAATCGTTTCTCCACCAATAGCGCATTTAGCAGCTCATACACGAGATTGATTGACTGAGCTAAGCCCCGCCTCCTAGCTCTGATTGGTTGATTTTGGCCATGAATGATGCATTTCTTCAGAAGTCAGTAGCAGCTCAGGGAGGAAGTGAGAAGGTTGATCTTTGCACAGATTTTCAAAGATTAGCTGCTTCACACCATACTGTCAAGACATGGTGATAGCTTAACAATAATAACAATAATCACTAAAAACTAAACAGAAATAACAAGATCTCGGTATTAAAACCTGCTCTGCAAATGTAGCCTTAGAGGAGAAGGAGATGCCTCATGTAATAACCATCTGATTGAATATTAATGTATTAATGCGCTGAATATCTGAAAAGTACTATAACTAAGGTGGACACAGAGGTTGAGCAGAGGTCACTTCAACAGGTGTTTCCCATAATCATCATTCACTTTGTGTATCCACAAAGCCAGTTTTTTATTATTATATTTTGTAATCTTGTGTCATCAATATAAATGAACATGGATTGAGTTTTTTAAAACAAACATCCAACCATGTCTGAGATGTTTAATGGGTTTTGCTGGACAATGGTTCACTTCATTGGACCTCCCAGCAGGACAGGCTGAACCCGGATCTGAACTGTTGTGTTCAGAGATCATATCAATGTTTTCTTCATACTACTTTTTGTTGTTGTTGTTTTCATACCACTTTCTTTGTCTTGTCTCAACACTTTATCGATACATCTTTGTGTTTAACACATGCACTTCATTTAGCTCTAAGTTTTCTGGATTTTCTCTATTAAGAACATCTTGTGAAAGATTTTCAAAGGAATAATTTAAGAATATTTGAACACATTTGGGTTTAAAAAGGACATACATGCATTGAGCGTGTTTTTTCACATGCAGCCCGCTGGCATCGCACTGCAGCCAAGGACAAGTGATTCTGCAGTTAGACGATGAAGGCTCTCACTGGAGACTTGCACGGGCTTTAGCACTGCTGATACTCCACTTAAGGGAAAAATCGTCCATTATGACTGGAGGGAGGACATGCGGTCTAGTCACCAGCATGAAGAACTTTAAGCTTTCAATTGTTTGGGCCCACCTCCTCATTTTGCCTGCGCAGTGATCTCCGTTTTAAATGCTTGAGGTTCCCATTTTCTTCACACCGGACCGACTGTAAGCCAGGACCAAAACTGATTTACTGTAGAAAATATGGGTAAAACATAAAAAGAAAAATCTGACAGCAACTAGAACAAGAGAGGAAGAAGTAGTGAACGATTTACTTTTTTATTTTTTCGTCACAGTACAAAATGGAAAAGCCTTTAAACTGAACAGAAACAGAAAAAGGCTGACATTTCAGTTGTCAGTGTTACTTGAGTTTTAGTGCTATGTTCACGATTGATTATTTTATTTGCATTTAGGCCTTTTAAAGATGCACTTTAAACTACTCAGCAGACGAGATTTAATTCTACTCTCCATCCATCCACCAGTACTTATTTAAAAGTGAGAATCCCGTCTTGTAGAAATCTCTCTTCTGTTGCCTCCTCCAACTCATCTGAGGATGCTTAAATCCCCAGCACAACTTAAAAACATTCTCTCCTGCAGATGAACGTGTTTGAAAAACACTCCTGTATCCTGAAGGTGATCATCAGATCCTCATCAGCTCGACTGGCTCCTTTTGGGTCAGAGAAGGAGCGACTCACAGGACAATGTTAGTCCTTTGATCGGCTGCTGTCAGAATGTGGATCCTACAGTAAATTAAAAGTTTCGCCTTAGCTGAGCAACACTGGCTCATAAATATTTACTTGCAGTAAAGTTTATTTGCAGAGCTCATTTCAGCAACAAGGCAGTTCAAACTGCTTTACAACTTAAAAACATGGTGAAGTACCCAACTATAAAACAGGCAACAAACATCTTATTTTCTCAAGAGCCATAATCAAAATGCATCAAGTAAATGTACAAATATATTGATCAATTAAAGTTCCGCTTACTACTAATAAAAGGCAGCTCTAAACAGGGGGGGGTTAAACCTCAACTTAACCGTCTTATAGTACAATAAATGTCTAATTAAGAATTTCTCAAACGTGCATGAAAGAATGAAGCAACACTCCGGTTATGTTTCTGCTAAAGAAATAAAACAATATGATGTAAAGATCAAAAAAGTTTACTTTAATACATTTATCTGCTGAAAATCCCAGATTTCACACCCATCTTCTTTATCCTGGCTGAACAGGAACCACATTATTTGGATGAAACAGTGAAGAGTTTTGAAGTTCCATAATTTTAGCTTCATCTTCAGAATCCTTCAACTAAAGAACAACAACTCATTACCTTCCTGGCACTTTACTAGAGGTAATCTTGGTGTCGTGTAAATTCATCCATGTGCACCTGGCTTTACGTCTGGATGCTTTATGTGAATTGTCAGAAAGCTAACACAGGTGAGGAGTCTGCCGGGTTCACATCAGTCAGGAAACGCCTCCACCTGAAGTGATGCAGCTGTTGCAGCAGCCAGGAATCATTTCAGATTAACAGAGAGAAAAAAGGCTCTGACCTCAATCCATGTTCAACAAAATCTACGCAGCACACTGACACATCACTTAGCTTGACATAACCGTCCAGTCAAGGTAAAAGTAATCTGTTATTGGTCTAAATAAAACCCATGAAAGATACGTAGGATACAGGACTTTTCATCTTCCTAAATCTTTATTAATCACGCCCCACATCAGCGTCCGATGAGTTACAGCATACATCTCCTGATGCTGTGAGCAAAGTCCTGACTTATCGCTAAGAGAAACATGTTGGAATAAAGTCATAAATTGTGTCGCTTTTCACCTTTAGAAAACTCTGCCTGCCTGCAGGACGCCCTTCACTGCGATGGCAACATCAAATCAAAGACAAGCCACTGAAAACGACAGACACAAAGTAAATGCATCCGGATATCAACACAGCCTGCAGCGGCGGCGGCCTGATGCGTAAATTTACGATAAGAGAATTTTTCCAGACATATCAAGATGTTATCCTGGCCCATTGTGCCATCTCATCCAGCAGTTGTTCATCACATCCAGCCAGGATGAAAAACTGGAGAGGTGAGAAACTTTGAGGAGTGACGGCTTGTCCTTAAGCCTGGTTCTCATACGGTGTCTGGTTGAGGTCAAAACCAGTCGTTATTGAGTTGTTGTTGGCTGCCTTATGCCTAAAACTGCTCTTCTACAAAGAAGATTTTATTAAGAACCCATTTAGTGAACAAAACTGACATTTGCTCTTGGTCATCTGGCATTTCTCCAAAACAAGAGGAGGAAAGAGGGAGGCTGGAATGGAGAGGGTTTGGCATCGACAGTTCCACCCATGAGTCAGAGCAATACACTCTGGATTGTAAATAAATGGTCGCCACTGGCAAAACACTGACAGAACGCAGATAAAAGTGCTAAAAAATAGAAATGAAAGCCTAAAACAAGCACACAAGAAGAGAAATCAAACAGCAGTCAGGTATGTGACCAGTGAGTAAACTGGTATTAGACGGTACATCCATGAAGTCGACTCAAAGGATAAAAGGCAGATATTCCTGCTCCCAGGAGTCTGAACTATAAATGTGAGACCTTTCATAAAACATATGAGAGCTGGTTTGTGGGGAAACCAGCATGACTGTAAAATAACATTCTGTGTTGTCCTTGATGAATCATCTTCCTGAAGCCCAGATTTCATTGTCATTTATCTCCAATAATGATTTGTTTATATTATCCGACTTCTGAGTGTTTGATGCTTTTTTACTCATCTGCTGCTTTTCATTCCTGGTGAGCTGAGCTTCAACAAGTTATCTTAAGCTTTCTGACAATGAGTTATGTGCACCACACAGGTTCATAATACTGAACACAACAGACCTGCAAAAAGAGAAATGGATTTCCGTGCCACTCCCAACTTGATTCCTGGGCCTATGCTGCTTCATTTCTTACTTTCCTTGTTATTTATAAGCCTCACTTGTTGACTAACCTGACATGCTTCCTCATGTCAAGTTAGTCAGCAACTTACCCTTCCCTCACACCACCAGCACCATACTTCCTTACCCTACTTTGACTTTTTTCTTTTGTCCGTTGCTACAACTCAAGCAACAACAAAACATTAAGTATTAATTAAGTAAATTTCATGTCTGTATGACTGACATGTTGCTCAAAAGGTTTTTCATGCTTTTTTTTGAGCTTGCAGTTTGCAAACCATGCATTAATATTGTAATTATTTTGGTCAATAATACCCAAATAACTAATCACAGTGCCTGGTAGATGTCGTAGAATCTTTGTTGCAGGATTGTTACTGAATTGCTGGTGTCTGAATGGAGCTGAGTACCTTGTTATTCTCTGTGAAGGCGTCTGGGTTTGTGTGAGTGTCTTTCAGAAGCCGATCAGGTTCACACATCGGTTGCAGACCTGGAGCCCAAGGTGACCTCATTGCTGACATTTGTTCCGCTTGTCGCAGTAAATCACACAGCGTGTCCATCAGGATCCAGCAAATTTCTGGCAGCCACGGTGGCTGGTAAGCCGCCTAACTCTGCGGTGGAGGAGCTCAGAGCGGCTGCCTCCTGATCCCTGACCCAGGAGCCGCTCTCTGTTCAAACAGATCAGAATGCTGAAGGGAATGCAAAGTGACCCGGCAGTTGACCTCATTTGATCTCGGCGCATTCAACGAAAAGTTTATGTTGCGTGTCGGCAGTTCCTTCCAGACGTAAAACCGTCTAAAACGTCTGCTGAGCAGAACACCAGCGTGACCGGTGGAGCAGCTTGGTACAGATTATGACCTTAACAGGTGAAGATTTGTTTTTAGAGGTGTCAGCGTTTTGCTGCTTACAACCAAGTTTTATAAATACAAAAATATTTCAAATCTGAAAATGCTTTATTCTTAAAGGACAGTGTTTTTTAAAATAGATTGTTGGTATTTATATCATGTTATATTGTTAATTCCTTATCAAAAACATATCTCTATTCAGCTGTGCAAAATGCCTGGTTGGACAAAGCCCCGCCTTTAAGCTGCATCTCCTCCTCGGAGGGTCAGTTTAAAAGCTTCTGCCTTGCAGAGCTCCGCCATCACTGCCCCACCCAGCTCCTTCAGACTATCCAGCAGCAATTAGCAAAAACCTGGTGGAACTGCACATCTTCTGAGCTCATTAGCTCTGCCAGTAAAAACCTTCTGAAAGGGTTCATACAAAAAATGATTTTCTGATACAATATGATTCAAGCAACCAGAATAAAACAAAAAATGATGAAAAAATAACCGATAACACAGACTTAACTAAAAGGAACAACCTAACGATGACACTTCATGTGACAGATCAGACCAGAGTCTTATAAAACATGAGGCGTTTCAGATTTTAAAAATGTCTTATTTTATTGGTACCATTACTTTTTATTTGTCCTCTGTCAACTTAGAACAGATTGCCTTACTTAATTTTAATAACCACTCATAATTTCTTTATTGCACGAATGTACCAAATAAACCAGAGAACCTTTAACTGCAGCTGCTGTGTGATTGTACATCAGTATTTTAACTTCTCCCCTGTGCAGAAAACTAAACACACTGAGTATCAGAGGCATGAAAGACATTCTCCAGAATAACATTTTAAAAGCTGCATCTCTGGATTTCAATGGAAGACAGTTTATTAGGTGTAAAAAAGAAAAAAAAGTGACAATTTCAGCTGCTTCTGTTTCCTGACTGGCTAAAGTTTTATGGTGAATATTTATGCAATCACTCGTTTTATATTAGATATTTTAATTAATCATTTTTAGAAAAAAAATTATTGTGCGTTTTTCTATGCCAAAGTTGGTTGACATGATTTATTTGTAAAAGCAATAAAAACAGTAATACTTTACCATAAGACAGTGTATGTCACTTCATATTTTAAATTGTAGCTCTGAAATATTTAAATGTTAAATTTAGTCAGTCTAATCCAAACTGTAAGGTCTTTAACATCAGATGAAGCTGTAATTATCTTTAGATAAGTTGCGGTTTGAGAAGTAAATATCTGGGTCTTCATCTTATTTGCTGTCATTTTTATTGCGATGTACAACTTCATTATTGGTTTGGGTCCAACAAATACTGAGCTCAACATGAAGACCCTTCAGAACTGAAAACATTGGACACACATATTATATAAATAGTCAGAGAAGCTGATTTTACTCTAAATATTTGATCGAATATTTCATTTTTGGTCATCAATGATCAAATCCACTCTTCATTAATCTTCAGTGACAGAGCCATAAACGTTTATATATATATTAGCAAGGCAAACATTAATGCAATCCAAAAAGTTTAAATTATTATTTCTAAGATTTAAGGACAGGAAATGCCCATTTCTGTGCGAGGAGGCGGCTGGTGATGGTCAGTTAACTGGTGAGCAGACGCATCCTGGCAGAGCCACTACAGACTTGGTACCACGCCAGCCAGAACAGAAGTGGGATGGGGGGAGGTGAGTGTGTGACTGAGCATGACGGGGGGTGTGTGTGGGCGTGCTCTTTGATTTGATGCTCACCCGTCCCTGCGCCGTGTCAGTGTGTGCGTTTGGGGCAGCCTTCCTCCAAGCAGCTGGTTGTCAGGGAAGCAACGGCCTGGCTAAGCGTCTGGAGGAATGTTGCTTCAGTGGCGGATCCAACTATGTGTCTCTAACACACTGCTGATGCCCACATGCTCTGGCTGATGGTGCACCCCCACTGACGTTTCCTTTTTTCTACTCAGAGAATTATTTTCACCACCTTGCCAAAAGACCAACGGCACATTAAATGGACGACTCTCTTCTGAACCATTGTCTGATTATATGTTTAACGTTGTATGTCAACAGGGCTACGGTAGGAAAAAAGTACATTTTTCAGTGTTTAGTTCCTCCAAATCCCAGCCAGTTTCAAGTCTGTAATGACTAAAATAAGCATTTCAAATTGGCTGCATGCCATTCAGTGAGCTTGTGAGTTGCCGTAATTTTAACCTTCCGGTGATGAAAACAACTTGTTGAAGTTCAGTATCTGAAACGGCGATGAAGGGAAATTGAGTGACTCTGAAGGACTGGACCGGTCAAATTACGCTCAAAATACTAGATTTTTGATCACCGCCTTCTCAGTTTTACACATAGTGGTATGAAAAACTGAAAGTATGTTAATGGTAAAAGTCAGAGGAGAATGGGAAGACAAGTATGAAATTAGAAAACAGCAATTCAAATAACTGTTTTAACCAAGCAATGCAGAGTAAAATCTCTGAACATGCAACATGATGACCCTGGAAGCAGCTGGGCAGAGGATCACAGCAGCAGCGGCACGAAAACCAGGAAAACTGAGGCTGAAATTTACAAGGTTCACTGAAGCTGGACAAGAAGAGATGGAACAATGTTGCCTCAGTTTAAGATTCAACAATCAGAGAGTAGATGAGAACTTAGGCTAAAATATTTAGTTTAGATTAACTGAGCATTTAGATGCTACGATCCACCTGAGTAATGTTGCTCTTAATAAATGGGATGTTGAACTCCTGGTATTATGATAACAGTAAGTTCTTAAAACACAAAAAGGAAGTAAATAGGAGGAAAAAACAAACAAAGACCAGACAGCCATTTTCCCAGTAAATGTCAAGTTTCACCTGAAAATAAATGAAAAGAACTGCTGATCATGTCGACTTTAAACATCACAGAAAAGTTATGTTCTTGGAAGCAAAATAAAATGAAAAAGCCTCTCTGCTCAGTGCAAAAACTCTACCCAATAAAAACTATCGTACATTTTTAAATGCCTATCTCGACTTCACTATAATGCAACAGGGGGCATTTAGTTGCAGCTAAAGCTTTTAAGAGGGAGCAATTTAACGAGCAGACAGACTGACTCACTCGCCCTCACATCCACCTACTTCATTTTTCCTGTTATATTTTTTATAGATCTTTAAAAAAAGCTGCTATCACAGAGACCAAACTCTGTGCTTTAGTGATGTCTTTCTCTGTGCTACTGATCAGTGTCGGTCCTCTCAATCTGAACCCAATCTGACCTTTAATGTAAGCATCGCGATCCTGAGGACAGCTGCAAAATGCTTCACAGAAAAGACAGAAATTACAGAACCGATGTTAGAAGTACAGTTTAGAAACCAGAGGCACTTTAGTGTTTTTACTTTTCACCTAGCAGTATGTTTCAATAAAGATTTAATTAATATTTGGATACTGAATCATCATGGAGAGTAATCTCATCTACATCATGCTTTCTGGACTCTTTAATATCCGCAATAAAATACAAATTCTCTTTCCTGGGGAAAATATATCTGACACTTTAACGCACATAAAACATGTACTTCGGTTGACTAAAATACCCCAGAGTGATTTGAGACTCATTAAGATTTATTGGTCTGTTGATGAAAGAAGTCATAGCCATTGAACTGGAATCTGTTTGTTCTCATCTGCAGCTCTAAGTCGATATGATGTGGTGGCGTTACGTCAGGTGAAAGGTCATCAGTCATTGGAAGCAAGTCTTACAAATTTCAAGATTCACATCCACAGTTTAGGGCTTAAAAAAGAAAACTAACAATGGAGGACCATATCGAATAAACGCCAGTGGTAACAATCGACCAGCTGACTTTACAACATAGTGATTAATCAGAGAAGTGGTTTTCACTGAAGGAACGTTTCCTGCAGTAGTTTTCTGGGACTGTTTTGCCGACTCTTGACTTTTTGGATATGCACGTAATTATGGCAAATTGCACATTCAGAAAAGTTGAGGGCAACTCGACAGACACTGCATATCTAAAGCTGACGGTAAATAATTAGTAACAAAAAAGTCTGTAAGTGTTATCCTTTTGTTTACCTCAGGGAAGCATGCAAGTTAACAATAAAACCTAAAAGATTTTGAATGAGCCTTTTATCCAGACTGCACAACAACAATCATTTGCTTTCTTATTTGCAATCAAATCAAGAATACTTTGTCTACTCAGGTAAAATATACAGCAATGACTTTGCAATGCACTTGTGTAGATGAAAAGAAAGTACACATAGAAACAAAACTATCCACAAGCAAATATTTTAGTTTTGTAGGTCAACTAGAGTTTTAAAACAGTTTATATAAAGAATAAAAAACAGATTTTTAAAGCTCCTTTTCAGATGTTTACAGTTAAATGTATTTTAATAAATAAATGCATGTTTCCTTTTAGAAAATGTGAATTATAAGCAGCATTTAAACTCTAATGACAAAAGAAGAGATGTATTAGATTATATGTTACTTTCTATCACAATAATATTCTGATATTTTTGCACTGCACACATAAAAATAGCACATTATCCAGGATCCAGTTTTGGCTCCACATGATTCTGGCCTGACAACAAGTGGAGTTTCAAAGCATGTCAGAAGGATCTATAAAAAATGAGCCGAATCTCAGAGTTATGATTCTGTTCAATATTCACACCTAGAAACAAGGCAGCGGCCTATTAAAGCTGGCTTCAAACGAAGCTGCTTATCTTTTTAATTAGGCCGCAGGTTGTGAGTGAGCGATATTGCTCTCGGAGCCGATGTATATGTAATGTGGAGCGGTATTGATTGTGGGGAGAGGACGGCGAAGAGGCCCATTCAAGGTTCTAGCTCCGTGAACTGTTCAATACGGGAGCTAATAAATAATATCAAAGGCAAATCCTGGCTGAAGGTGGATGAGATGAAATCTCTTTATAATGCAAAACCCAGAGGTAGCGGCGAACAGGAGGGGAGAGGTAGCGTGAGTAGATATTTCTTTTTGCTGGGAGCCAGGGCGACAGGATATTGCAGGAGAGTGCAGCTGAAGAAACAAATAACCCGTCTTTCATCAATAGCAGATTAAAATGCAGACAGAAAAAGGAATAGAAAAGGCAGCCCTAATTATATTCTCTGGAGCTGGTGCTTTTTTCTGACTGTTTTGACACAGCTAATATGCTTTTCGGTGAATTACCCCCCTCCCACACACACAAACAACGCCATCAACCTCCACCTCACCAGGTTATCTGGGTCTAATAGGCAATATGAGAAGCTATTTACACTTCAAGGTGCTAATGCAACACTTTCCTCAATCTTATTACCGTCAAAGTGATTTTCTCACCTGTGTGTTGACAAGTGAAATTAGACAAGAGTGTTTGGATAGCAACATTCCCAACATCAAACACCAGACTGCACAGGAGTTAGCAGCCTGGCCCCTACTGGTCTATTACACTGGAGTTTACAACGACAAACTGCGAGTCAGGAATGAGATTTAAGAGATGAAAATCAACATGATGAGTGGCGCACCAGTCCTTAAAGAGTTTCTCACAGAAAACACGTGAAAGAAAGCAATGATGTGTCATCATGTCACGCAGAAAACTGATATCGAAATGACATTTAAATAAAAACATTGATAAGGAAATAGATTATGTTGATTGACCACAAAGTTGTAGATGAGTCCTAAACTGATTTGATCTGAAAAGATCAACTTAGACTGAAAAAACTAAACCTACAGTTAAAAATATTTACAATTTTAACCACATTAATGGATCTCAGTCATTTACAACTGGAGATTAGAGATGCCTGATAACTATAATATTAATACTGAATATAAATATTGGTCCAGATTTTTACATGGAACGCTACTATTTAAAGTAGCGTTCCTCCTTTAAACAGTAGCCTATTACAATGGTGTTGTAAAAGGCTATTGTAAAAAGAAATGATAAAAAACATTTGTCATTTCCTCAAGATCCAAATTCTTCCAAAAACTGCATTTTTTTCACATTATAACAATTACAGTCCAAGCATCAAAGCAGTATGAATGCTATTGTGTGAAACTAGGTCTATTTTTCAGCCCTAACCCTGCTGTACAACACACTACTTTCTAGCACATTTGTTGTTTATCACATGAATACATAAACCAGTCCAACATCTCCACCAGTTGGAGAAATCTTTTCTGCTCAGCAGCTTGAGCTCACCAGAATGCAAATTGAAAATTAAGGTGGACTTCCTTAATCTGCCGTCCTAATCCACCTCCAAAGTGAGAGGTAAAAAGACAGGAACAATCCCCACGAAAGACTCCATTAATTATACACAAAAAGAAATACTACAAAAGAGGGCCTGCTCTTTGAAGATACTGAGCACTAAATGTCACCCCAGAGCTTTTGAAGTTCTCGACTGGCTTTGTCTCTCATTTCTCCTCTGAATGAAACGAAGCGCCGCAGACAGACGCAGCCGGCAATGGTGATGGAAATTTTACCTTGTGGTTGCAATCCTTTCACAGAGAGATGAAGAAAAATAATCTGCGCTCTGCCAGTAATGTAAACCTGGGTTTTGCATGCATTTCGAACAATGTGTGAAAATCGACTTACTAAGTAAAACTGCAAATAAGATGTGTTTCCGATTAGAAACTGTTTGCTGGAATTCATCACTGTCACAGAGTTGCAGGGATGTATTGATAAGTAATGTATACTAAAGCTGGCTCACACAGACTGAATGTTATCTGAGAGTTTAAACATTTGCAGTTATAAGCTATTACAGCTGCCATTTCTGATACTGCTGCAAAGTAAATATTATACAGTCTACTGAATTAATGTGAATTCTTTGTCTTAAGGTACTAACTATGAATAATTTCATTACTCTGCATAAAAGTAGTGCGTCTGCATTAGTAGATAAAGGTAAATAATACATTAGCATAAGCATACTGAATAAAAAACCTGAAAATTATTGAACTTTGGATGAAGGAGAAACGCAGAGGTTTGTTGTAGAATAGTGAACAAGATCTTTAGCCCTACTAAGCTGCTAACTTTATCAAGACGTCATAAAGTTTGGATGTTATGCATCAATCAGAAAGAATAGATTGTAGCTATGCAAAGAGCTGCATAGTCCGCATTCTAGGAAAACAGTTCAGATTGTTCCCAGTTAGGATTGAACTAGGCCAAAGCTGCTACAAGTTGCCGATCAACTCTGTTGACTCTGAATGCACAGGGTGTGGAGACAGAGGAGAGATGGTTGTCTGGGCTTCATCTTTCTTCTTTTTGCGGTTATATTAGTTCGGTGGAGGGGAATAGGTTGAGAAACACAGTAAAGTGATCAGAAAGAACCAGTTCCTCTGAAGAGTGGTTCTCAACTGGCTCAAGCTGTTTGAGGCCCGTCTGACCGGCTAATTAGAGACCCGAACCCGCAGTAAACCCGACATATTTCAGTTAAGATGTTACTACTGTAGACATTTTTAGACTGTAATTTGTATAAGCAGCATAACTTCTCCCATTGAAAGATGGTGAACATCTTTTAGCTCCAGTTTGTCGCTTGTTGACAAATTAGAGTCAAGTGCAAATCTTCTGGGATGATAGGAGCTTTTATTGTTGTTACAGTCTAATGAACTTCTGCATCGTTATTTCTTTCTTTCCTCAACAGTGAAGCTGCCAACTCCTATATTTAGCCTGTACGTAGATTAACAACTTTACATTGTGCAGTCTTACTTGGTTTCCTCTGTGCTTCTGTGGTGCGTTTAATAAACCTACATGAGTAGGTTTATTAAGCCAGAGCCCAATCCGACCATCAAGGAAATAATATCAGGTCGGGCCATAAATCTAAACTTCTCCTCTGGGACGGGAAATTCATATTTAGGATGCAAATCCAACAAACCTGCAGCTACTATGTGATCACATGTCGATATGAATCAAAACAAGGTTCACACACCTTGCAGAACTTCTGCCATTCTGAATTCAGGCAGTGCTGCAGGCAAAAGGGCTCCAGCACAGCAACAGGGTGTAGCAATCGTTAATTAGCATGAGTCATGCTTGTCTTTGACCTGTTTGCCCTAATTTCCTTCAACAGCAGTAAGTGCACTCAGAAGGTGACTGCAGTCAACTTTACAAAGAAAAAAGAAATTGAATGTTCACATTAAGTTTAACAACCATATCATGCAGTGCACCATACCTAATGTGTTTTTAATTCAGCAAAAAATTGCTGCGTGTTTTTAGGAAGGATTTCTCATGAGACTCATTTCTTAGAAGTTGATAACTGATGAGACTTAGAGAGAATGAGCTGATTCCCAGAGGATTATGGGGGAATGAACAGCAACATGGAGAGTTGACAGTGTTAGGATGCTTATGCAAGCTAAATATTTTCTATTTTCTGCAGAGAAATTCTAAATTAATAAACTATTAGCTGTGTACTGACGAAGCGCTTAAATTATTGATCTAATTTCCACACTTCAAAGCTTTAATTCTGATTCTAAATTCAGCCAGAACCAGTCCTTAATGGGCAATCTTCATCCTCACCCTGATCTACTTTTCAGTGCAGTCAGGAACAAACAAAGCCTGGCCTTTCTCCTTTTTTCAATTCCGTCCTCAGCTTCTTCTCAACCACTCTCTCCCTTTGTAGGTGAAAGAAATCATGGGAAAAAGGGAGCAAGAAGGAGGCACAGAGGAGGGAGCCTGACTAAAGAGAGGACTGAAAGAAAAAAGTTGAGGAGACGGCGGCGGCACTTGAGTGCAGTTGCAATCAAGGCCTGTGTGCTCAAGAGGGGCCAATCAATCCAGCTGTCTGCCTCTACATCTCATCAGGCATCGTGAAGACAGCTAAAAATGAGCGGCTGGGGCCAGACAGGCTCTCCGGGCAGCTCAGAAGGCAACAGGCGAGTAGCAGGCGACTTCAGTTCAGAGTCTATAATAACAGATTCAGAGATGAAAGTCTCCGATTTGGTCAAAAAGCCTGGGAAGATAACTAGCCTTATCTAGCCACATCTACACATGTGTGTAATGTGACACTTGACCAATTCAGCCTCCCAATTCGGATCCAGCCGATACCATGGACTTAAACCAGGGATGTCCACAGTGCGGCCCCGGGCCGATTTGTGGCCGTTACCCGTGCAGCACAACTGCTTGGTGCAGATCTATATTTGTAATCAGGGTAAATTACTGACATAATGTCCTTATTATGTTTAATAACCACATCATGCCGTGCACCTAAAGTCCATTGTACGAATTACAATGGAACATTATACAACGCCAATATAGTAATTTTCGTACAATGGAAAATGTTACCACAAAATAATAATCTTTTTATAACCAAGTTTTTGCAATAAGTAGAGCCACATTTATCCAGAAACTTACTGAAAATGGCTGCATCTGTCGTGAGATGAGGTAATTTCTTAGTGTGTATGAAATCTAATATTCATACCCACTAAAGATGGAGTTCAATCAACCAAATAACTGACGAATGAAAAGGTCAAAGGGCATAATGACCACGGTACTGAGATAAAGGGATTTTTAAAAATGCATTATTGATTATGATGTCATGAGGTAAACAAACCGAAAATAAAATAAAATCCAAACTTACGATCCATTCCACATCCACTGTGTTGCTTCCACATGTTGCATGTTCCAAAGAGGTGACCAATTAATTTTGGTGGTTGATGGAAAAATGAAGTTGCCACAGAAACCTGAGACGTCACTTAAACAGAACTTGCATGACATGAAATAAATGAGGCGTTCTCTGAAAATCCGCAGTGATTTGACATCTATCAGCTGGAAACAAATTAAAGCATCATTTCTGCCACAGCAGACATGAACGTTTTCACTCTCTGGCTCAAATGAGGTTATAAAATAAATTCTTGATATTTAAAAATGTCTTCATTTTTCCTCTGGATTTGTGCTTAAAAACGTCCATCAGAGCCTTTTACAATTGTTTGATGATGTGAAATATGTATGAATGGCAAAACAGTAAAAACAGATCAAATGTGTGAAATTCAGATCATGCAGTGTATTTCCAGTTGGCGTCATATTCTTAACGTATCTTTGTTTATGCATGTTGATTATTTCCCCGGTTTGTTTATTGTATTAATCTGTTCAGCGACGCCACAACAGGACAATCTGGAATCTTAACATTTCAATTACATTGAGGGCAGAAAACCAAAGAAATTAATTTTTTAAGCATTTTCTCCAAATTAATATTGATGATAAACATTTTCCCCGACAACAAATGTGAAAACCTCTTCAGTGTCTTCATGGCGAGTCCATAAAAATGTCTTAATATTTCAGCAGCTGTAATTTTGGGGATATTATGGGTGCTATAAGTCACACTCTGTGGCAGAAAGGAAGCTGGTAACCAAGAAAAATCAGCAGGATGAAAATTGATAATTAGGAACAGTCATCAGGCCGACATGCTGATTAAATCTGAGGATATTAGAAAAATTCTCTACAATGACTTCACTCTGCGCGTTAAAAATGTATATTAAATTATTCAAGTTCAGTGCTAACAAGTTTCAGAGAGGACAAGGCTTGTTCTTCTGTTCAGTTGAGATCACAGAGAAGATATAAATGATAGGAAATACAGACGAATTTAAATTAGGTGATAAATAATAGATGTAGCTGAGAGACACCTCTACACTGTACTGCCGTATTGAATGCAGGAGATGATGTCATTCGTGACCTGATCACCTTTAAGTTGAGAATCCGTATTAGTCGCATCTGTAGGTTTAAAGAATGGATTTCCAAATGTCAGATAAGGATGAAGTATCCAACTGCAGGATTTTACAAAATAAAGTTTTTTTAAAGAACTATGAAGGAATGAAACATTTATTCTGCTTTGTGATCAAGCTCATCAACTGGCATCATTTTGGAAGCATTATGCATCAGAGTTGGACGTGCAAGTGCAGAAATAAATCATTTAAAAATTATTCATGAAGTTAAAAAAAAACTCACAATAGATTCAATACACAGTGACATTTTTCAGACTCTTGTCCATTTTTCTCAGAAAATTTGGATGTTACGTAAGTCTATCAAAAGATTTTCAAACACAAACTTTAAGCCTCCATAAAAAATCATAGTTTGCACAATCAATATTTGGTTGCTGTTCTTTTTGCATGAATTACATTATTGCTTTGTGGCGCTGCTATTTTTTATTCTCTTTTGTGGAGAGTTTCACTGGCTAGAGGACAACTGTTTCCTAATCATCGTGTCGGCCATATTGTAATATTTCTGCATTAGAAATCCTCTCCGTCACCAGAGAGTTTTTGTTTCTAATGCCTGTGAGATGTTTGTGCAGGTGCATGCACAGTGAGGCTGACTGGTTGGGCTGGGCTCGTTTTATAAGTCAGGCTGGTATTTGGAAGAAGTTTGTGATGCCGCAGTTCAGCAGGAAACATTGAAATGTTACCAGATCATAAAACAGAAGTTTCCTTGAAATGATCAGAGAGCATCTCTGATCATGAAATCTGGTCAGTCGTGTCTGGTTTTGGGCCAATCCTCTGCACAAACAGCTTCCATTTGTTTTATTGTTGCAAAAACTTTCCTGCAAATCAATAGTTTTCCTACCTGCAAGCCAAAGATGGCCTGAAGCTGGGCAGAACATAACCTTTGAAGGAGTATTTGAAGTGGAGAAAATTTGTTGCTGTCTGATGTCAAAAAAAGAAAAAAAAAAACAACATTCTGAGCAAGTCGAAGAACAGCAAACCTAAAAAGTATTGGACCAACTAAGTACATCTGGTCAATTTTCCAGTATCTATCAAATATCAAATAAATGTACTAAGCTGCAGCAGAGCTTAGTACACTTAGTAAGAGAAAACTATCTGGTAACTGTTAGTTTTGTCTTATTTTAAGTGTAGTAAGATATTTGTACTACAAACTAGATAAAAGCGCCTTTTTACAGTGCAAGTGATCATTGGCCTTATGTGAATGGAAGCTTGATTTTCAGTTTTGGTCTTCACTAATAATCTAAGCCAAAATATAATGAAATAGAAAAACCGACCTTGTGTTATTCTATATGTTGCTACCCGATTCAACAATAAGCTTAACTAATTTTACAGAAAAGCCTCCCTAGCAGCTTTAATCTCCGCATAAGCACGGACCTTTGAGGTAAGAAATCTCGCCCATTTCCGCTCTGAGAACTGTTCCCTGCTGTTGTACGAAGACAGTTACACAAACAGCACAAATCATCATTAGAAAGTGTGAAAGCTGCAGCAGAGCTTAGCACTCCCACATCTCACGTACAAAAACGCATCAGAGCTGGCAGCCGGAGCCCGTCTCCTTCCTTCCCGACTCGGTAGCTGAGGGAATGATGTAAAAGCGATGCAAGCGCAAAGCCAGCTTTTGCTACAAGGTGGCCATCTGGGCGAGGTCTGCCAACCCCGCTGTGAACGTCAGGAGTTCGGGCCAACTCGCAGAGATCCTGCCAGCTGCGAGAGTGGGAAAGGGGGCTGTTGGTGCCAGCGGGCCCGTGCCAACGACGGGGGAAACGGGGCCGGCTGGATGGTTGAGTGGCTGGCAGGGCGGTTGTGGGGTTGGCTGGGGGGATCACGCTGCACCGCTGTGCAAACTCCAGCTCGGCACAACACCTGTGTCCCTCCCCACTCCTTCTCCGTCCAATCCCTCCCTCTCACTTGACGGCAGGACTCGCAGATGCTTGCAAAGCTCCTGAGGATGGTGGAAAGCTTTTCCAATTTCTCTGAAGTCGGACCAAAATAACCACAGGTGACTCTGGATCAGCGAAGCTCTGGAAAACTCAGATGAGGCATCTTGCAATTCAGACGACGACGGAGAAGATAGAAAGCACAGCGTGTATGTCAGAGAGCCGCTTCACTACAAACAACGGGACCCCTCCCCCCATTCCTCCCTCACTCACCATTCTGATTCTTTTCTTTGGCAACAGGTGAGAGGAGCCGCTCGAATCAATAAGCCTTCGGCAAGCAATGAAAACTGATTAGCAGGTGAGCTGAAATGAAGTTAACTGAAATGGATTTGCCAGCTCCTGTAGGGCACAGGGGGATCGCTGGACGGATCCCAATGCCAGAGCTGTTTCCAATGCAATCACGCAGGCAATCAATGGGAACAATTAAAGGAGTTCCAGACAATGACGACGATGACACAAAATCATTCGCTGCTGTTAATAATGACAGCACATGTAGGCAGGCTGTCGAACCCAACCATTAAACTCTTTGCCTGAAACTTTTCAGATGGAATGATATTACTTAAAACAGATTAAAAAGAAACAGTAGTCACGTGTTTCAAATTGTAGACAGTAAATGCATATATAAAGGGCCGTCATTATGTGCTTTCCAGCATTGTAGTCCCATTTTATAGCAGAACCAAGTAACTATGTTAACGTCAGTTGTTATAAAAATGCTTCAATAATCAAATATAACTTAAAATAAATTCTACTTCCTAATTTAACGCCTTGAGTCTCTGTCTGTCTAAAAACTCCTGCTTTTCTGAAACTCCACCTTCAGGAAGTCAAATATGGCTCCTCTATTAACCCTTTAGCAGAATCGGAGTCAGCGTTTACTGTCATCGTATAGAAACACAACTAAATTAGTTTCAGTACAGCCCATCCAAAGAAAATAACCTTTTTACAAAGTAGACAGAACAACAGTTTTACCAGGTTTGCACTGAAAAGTAGTTCATATAATGAGTTCAGCAGATGTGCAGCTCCCACCAGGTGTTTGCTAATTGCTGCTGGCTAGTCTGAAGGAGCTGAGTGGAGCTGAATGGTTGACCTGGGACCTCTCAAACATGGATGAAAAATCAATGCAACACTCCAGGTATCTTTTTGATGACAGAATAACATTAGAACATGACATAAAGGAAAGTAATTGATTTTACTTAATACTTTCCCTTTAAGAAATGCAGAAAGTCTCCCTTAAGAGACAACCTTTAAACAGAGGCTACACTTTCCCAGCATGCACTTTGCAGGAGAATGATAATGGCTATGATGAGGACCTTTGAAAGGCAGTGCTGCTGCCGCTCTCTCCAACTCTGAGATAAGTTGAAATTGTCTGTAATGACAGGATCCGGGAGCTGTGGGCTGACAAAGTCACAGAAAGACTTCCAGCAAAGCAGCAACACGCAATTTTAACGCATTACTTAGCCATAATTACGGCTACATTTCCTCACTTTGTTATGACACACAAACTGGTGAGGCACTGGTGCGAGAGCGGAGATGGCCCCCCGTGGGCTGAGGGCCGCCACATCAATAACGAGGAGAAGGGAGGTGGATGAAACGCATTACTTTGACCCAAAGAGCTCAGTAATCACATTTGGCATTTTGACAAGTGTTTAGCTGCAGTGAAGGTCAGTTCTGTCGGCATACGAGATCTATGCTAATCCAGTCAGACTGAAGAAAAAGGAGAAGAAGCTGTGAGGAGGAGGGAGGAAAAGCTGGGATGCAGCTGATAGAACCCGGACCACTCTTCACCTCACGGATCGACCTCATGAGCCCGCTGAGGTGGATGAGAGATCTGTGACTGGAACCGGCACCTGAGACACTCACAAATCATTTTCTACAAGTCAGAGTCGAGTTTCAAAAGACTGAAAATAACAGTCTTACATCAGCTGCATCCCAAAAGTCTTCAAGTGTAAGAAGTTCAGATTCATTTATCCAGTAGGCCAACTTAGCTTGAATAAAACAGGAAGCACTTTTATTGGAGGAAGTGTGTATGTGGTGACACTAACAGGAAGAAAATGAAAGACTTGCACACTGTAATGCACCTAGAAGCTAATTGATCTGAAAACTACGGTGGCTCAGAAGGTCAAAAGCCACAATGAGGCTTTGTTGATCGTGCAACGCCACAGTTTATGTTCAGGTCACTCAGTTCCAGACATCTGAAAACATGCAGGATGCCATTAACGTTCAAAGACACATTTTAACATATCGCCTCGTTCATCACACAAAACAACCCAATGAACTTTGTTACTCAACAAAATAAAAGATTCCCGAAAAAAATCAAGAAAATGGGTTCAAAGTTAAAAGGTCAAGTTAAAGATGCACAATTCTTGCATTTATGAAATCAGCCTAAAATGTTTAGCTTTATTGGAGATGCACAAAGCAGTCACCCAAAAAAAAATGTCAGTGATTTTGTGAATGCAAAGAATACGACCATGACTTCAGGGCAAATACATAAAACATATTCAGGAATATTAACTTTGAAAAAGCTAAAGGACAAAAAAAAAGGTCTGAATTATCGAAATCCCATGAAGCTTTTGCTAATGTGATCTACCAAAATTTCCTGAAGAAATATGAAAACTTCTAAATCACGATGTGGTTCCGACGTTTCGTCCAATATTTTAAAGCAAACGGTTGGACGCGTCAAGTAAAAGCAGAACCTGTAAATCCAAGGTCGATTGCTTAAAGCCGGGATGAAAATGATTGGAGGAACGATTTTTAATTCGAGTAAAAGCAGAAACTCTTCTAACGGTCAATGATCCCTCGAGAGGAAAGCTTTGGGGCATTTATGAATAACTCTCCTCACACAGAGAGCCGTCATTAGCATGTTTTCAAAAACAACTGCTGGTGGCAAAAAAACGGCAGAAGTCAGGCCAGCAGACGGAGCCGGGATAAGGCCATGTCAGCTGCTCTCCTCCTGCTTTAAGTGCTAATTGAGCTGCCCACCGTCCTGACCCTGACCCCCGGCCTATTCACGGGGTCCCGTTCTCACGGCCGAGACGCACGGCTGGAAGCAGCCTCTGGGTCCTCCACCCACCCTTCGCCGGACAATGAGGGTCACCACCTCCTGCCCACCATCTTGACATCCACCCCCACATTTGACAATGGCCTCCCGGTGGCCCCGGAGCAAACCTCTCCACTCCAACCTCACACCCCCACCACCAACCACCACAATAGGTGGAGGCGCGTGACAGAAGCGGCATCATGGATGCTTAAAATGCAACTCTGGGTCTGGTCAGGAGAGAAGCATTAATCGGACTTTTTTTGGCTGCTTGGGGCCCCGAGGTCACAATCAGTTCATTGTGAGAGGAAGAGCAATCCATGCCATGAGTTAAGAGAAATGAGGTTCTTAAACAGGCTGAACAACACAAGGTTTTTCTAAGACATCCAATTCATTTTAGGAATTTAAAACGCTCCTTTATTGGTTTTATGTTCCATGGATTGGACATGGAGCAGAAAAGCAGTAAAAATGTCAGACATAGCGAATGTAATATGAAAGAAAATTAAATATTTAGAAATAAAAGGAACAAATTTATAGATGCACATTAACATCACTACATGAAATATGTTTCAGCAATCTGTATATCTGGAGATGGAGACGTTCACTTGTTGTTTTTTTTTTTTGCTTGTTTTAGAAATGCATTAGCCGAAGTAGATATTTATAAAGATTTGCTAAATTAATGTTTTTCTGAGCTTTTCCTAATGACAGCTTTTTGAACAATTTAATGGAAAATTTCTTCCATTTTAAGCTACAGAAACCAAATGAACTCAAACTTAGAAATTCACATATTTTAGAAGAACTTTAGTTCCATTTAACTTGTAACTCTACAAGAAATGTGGCATCATATGAGAGAAAAATAGGTCTTGGAAAGTGAATATGTCTTTCCAACTTAATTTATTAAATTTATCATAACATAGCTGTTTAAAAAAGGAGAGAAAAGCTTTGAATAGAAATCAGTTTAAAATATTTAGTATGTTCAACTCAACTGTGTAAATTCAGCTGATTTTACCATGTCAGGTTTTTAAATTTAAGAAAAACAAGACAATTACGTTTAGAAAATAATTAAAACCAATTTTCTAACATCATTAGAAATGGCAAAATTGTGGAATAAAATCCATGCAAGGCTTTGAAAAAAAATTTGAATTTATTTCTAAAGTTTTCTACACAAAAACTTTGCAATTAAAAGTTATTTTCCTTTCATGTGTTGTTTTAATTGGAATGAAAAATGGCCACTTTGGACAAAAGCCACAAATATGTTTCAAACAAAAATCAGGAAAAACCAGAAACATTTTTCCATGTGAAACTTTAATATGAGCTCAGCACAAATATAACTTAGATTATTTTCTAAACAATAAATCATGAATCAAATTGAAAATCCCAGATTTTAAATGTATGAGGTCACGACAGAAAGTTTTATTCTGCACCAGTGTTGTTTAAAGTGCGGCTCGGGGGCCACTGCGGTTCAGGAGTGAAACTAATTTGGCCCTCCAGTAAATGGCGTTGATGCTGTTTTTGTACCTATTTGATCTTTTCTTCTTTGCTTCACAAAGTATTACATAGTCAAAGTACGGCTGAGCAGGTAAGAAGAAACACAAATCACAAAATCATGCAACATTTTAATTGGAAAAAGAAGAGCCACCCTGAGGTCTTTCAGGCAGCTGATTCTGGCCGCCAGGCGAAAAGTTTGGACCTCACAGTTCCACTACATCAAACCTTCAGACATGTCAGCTCTTTTCCTTCTATCACAATCAAACATCTCTGAAGGCTTCCAAGCATAAAGGAAAACTAACATCTTTTTCCATCTTGCTGCTCAGCTCTCCTCTGGCCCTCAAACACGTCGTGCTGATATATTGGCTGAGATTACATTAAATAAAAACTAGATCATTTGCAGCACAGCTGCCAAATGCTTAAACACACCAGTTTGTGTCAGAACACGCGGCCATCCAGTCCTCCCTGTGCGCTGCTAAGCGTCCATAAATGATGATAAAACGACATCATTACAATGGCCATGTTAAGCTTAATGTTTTAGAAAACCTCTATAAAACCCAGAGATGGGGGATGGAGGGGTAATGCACCCACTGGAATGGATTGATATTCTGGTTGAATATGACAAACGACACTTTAAAGACGGAACCACCCACACCATCGTACTTTAGCCGAGAGGAGGCTGCATTTCATCTGGAGCACGTTCTGTCAAATGTTTGCATTAATGGCAATCGAGGCTCATCCGTGACCCTGCAGCACCAGACGAGAACGCTAACAATGGCACTTAAAAGCGGAGCGAAGCGGTTACAGCCGTTGCATAATCTCCACCTAAAATAAAAAATTATTTGAGGAGAATCGAGGCGGATGGGGGGGGCTGAAAGAGTAATTTAGAGCGTGTGAAGAGGTGGGACTGCAATTATCAAGCAGGGGTAAAAAGAACAAGAACAACAGACAGTGAGCTACTGATGTCGTTACTTTGACTGACCCAATTTTCCTTGTTCAGGTGAAATGATGGGGTGTTTGTGTGTGTGTGTGTTGCACTGAAGGAATATCAGCAAAGTCTCTCTCTCTCTGTCGATTGACAGCTTGGCTAATGGCAAACGTTCCTCCTTTCTGTACTCCCCTCTTCATTAACACCCCCTCTCATTACAGAGCAGCTCTGTGTGCCCTCACACACTCCCACACACCTTTGCGACGTCTCCACAGCTGGATTCCAGCGAGGAAGATCTGTACGGCCGCTCGACGTGTTGCAGAACTGCCGGAAAGGAGCCGGCTTCGCAGAGGAGTTTTTAAAATGTGGCAAAGAGGAAACTTGGAAGCATGTTTTTCTGGGTTTTATCTTTGAATAATTATGAACTTCCATTTCGTTTCTTCATGATGTCTAAAGCTTTAATCCAACTCCAGTCCGTTTGCCCAGAAAATCCGGTTCACTTGTTGAGGTGTGATTGTGTGATCAAACTCTGGTCTGACTAAAACTTTTGATCTCAGTTTGATTAAAGTGAACTCTGGGGCGTTTCGAATGCATATGTGAACACCAAGTGAACTGGAGACCGCTCCAAAAGCAGGAAGTGGACTGCAGCACCGGGAATTCTGGGTAAGTACAACCAAAACAAACACACAAGTGTAAGAAATGTCTTGTGTTTTACAAAAGACAAAAGGCAAATCTTACAACTGCTAAAATCTGACATTAATCCATTTTTGTTTTCATTTTGTGATGAGGAAAATTGCGCAAAGTGTCTTCAGAGGTTAATGTGTCGTTTTTTGGTCATTTCCTTCCATAGTTCTTGGAACAGCGCCCCCACAGGCGAGGGGCTGAACAGGGCTGAACAGGTTTTCAGTTAGTTTGACAGTCTATGATTGTGATTCTCTTTCTAGCGTGAAAGAGAATCACAGCAGCTGAAACTGTAACAAACGTCTCCAATCAGACGAGTCTATCAGACTACCAGGTGTGAAAGGGCTCGAAGATTTACAGCTGAAATTGACGGGCCTGTAATGCTGACACTGCGTCAATCAAATGGAAGATGCACACACACACACACACACACACACACACACACACACACACACACACACAATCGAATCTTTATCTCTCTGAGCTTTGAGAATAGTTTCAGAAATCCAACTGTGACGTTTGTTTGGTGAAATACAACAATCCACCTCAACATGACAGCGTCTATTTTTTATATATCAAACAATAATTTGGAATTTTCTCAGCAGACAGTAAAGCTTATGAAAGTCCTCTCTTCTATTACCAGTTTATATTACCAGTAAGTCACGTATTGCTGGTGTAAAACATAATAGCAGTGAATGGAAGAAGCTTAAAGTCTTAATTTCACAACAATAAAGGATGTGCTGTACTGGGTTAGCTGAAAAGCAAAACATTCACGTTTGATCGTAAAAAAATGCAAAATGTAGGTTTATGAAAGTTACACATGCTGGCCATTTTATTAGGTACACCAATTCCCTTGAGTGTGGTTTAGCCAAACCACATTGTGGACATGCTAAAAACATCTTAAGATGAGATTTAAGTGATGCTGAGTGTTTCAGAAACTGCTCAAATATTAGAATTTTTGTAATGTTTGCAAAGATAGTACATTTTACACAAGAGTTTACTGTATATATGTTTATATACGTTCATAACATATATATTTTTTTCTTTTTTCACGCTTGTGAGTTTTTGAGAATCAAAAGTATAAGAAAAGTTTAAAGTGAATACATTCTGATTGCTAAACTCTCAGAAACTTTCCTCCAGGTAAGCATCAAACATCAAACATGACCTGATTGTAAGTGCACCATGCTGGAAAGAAGAGAGCAGCTGATTCAGGTATTATTCCTGCAGGTTCCTGCAATCAGTCTGTGATCTGCACCTCCAGGCTTTGAATCTGAGCCGGGAAAATGTAGCAGATTGCAAGCACTTTATTTAATGTGCCACAGTACATCTGTCTTTTTAATGTGATGAATTAAATTACTGAAAGTTCAAGAATAAACAGAATAAACATTTACATATGCTTATTTTCCATTATTGTAATGCAGAGGCTTTATTTGAACCCAGCCTTGTAGGATGCAATTATAACCGTTTTCTGTGGTTCTATTTTAAAAGATTCGTGAATTTAGTGTATTTTCTCTAGAATAATGCCAACAGGCTCAACACTTTACATAAACCTTCACTACCATTTGATAAATGTCACTTAGCAAGCTGAACCTTAACCACACGTCCAAAGTTTTGCAGCAAGCTTCTGGCTAAATTCTGTCAGGATGTTTGATCCAACTGATCCCTCAAGGCAAAATCAGCAAAAGTTGTCCATAAATTCCAGGTTTCCACCATTAGACACAAACTGTAAGTGTTGTTTGGAAGAAAAAAGTTAGGAGCAACTCTGAAACCAACAAACTCAGGGAAGGCGTTAAGCTGCCGGGCAAGAGAGAAACTCCTGCTCCCAAACGGAAACCTTTGAGCATGACAGAAATGCATTTCCTCCTGAAGAAAATGTTAACGTTTGAGAAAAAGACTGAGCTAAATAGCCACAGTGATATTAAGAGATGTCGAGGTTGGGGTTTCAAACCAAAGAACAAGACAGAGAACCTGTGCCAAAATACTAAATCATTAAAGTTTCTAGTTCAAATATCTTTGCACACTTGAATTAAGACAAAATTAACTTATAAGTAACTTATAAACAATATATAGGAGCTTGTTTTAAGTCAATACTTTCTTAATGTTAATAAAAGTGCACTAGTTACACAAGCAGCTTATTAGTTAGTCTAACTAGTTATTAATTATTAGTGAAGTCTGCCAGTGAAACTGGCACTTTTTCAATAATATTAGGGAATTACTGACTTAAAACAAACACTTGTTTTTTGTAAAAAAGTAATTGGAAGTTATTTTGAACTGATATTTGCACCAGAAACAAGTCCAAAAATATTTGGTAGGATCTTGTGTTTTTGCAGTGTGGATGTGTTTGGATGACTAATGAATTAAATCCTTAATAATTTATCATATCAAGCCACACCAAACTAAAATAAACAGTTTTCCTGCGAAATGAAAGTCTGAAAATGACCCAGGAAAAACCAGCAAACACTGAAAGGGAAGCCACTGGTTTTGAGAAAGGCCCCCGGGGCCCCAGGTGCAGCAGCGAGCCAGTGACAATGGCCAGTCTTCTTCTTCTTCTTCTTCTTCTTCGTCAATATAAAGCAGGCATCAGCCGAGGCGCGGAGGACCTACCAGCCACATTGGCCACATCTGCAGTGCTGACGTTCTGGGAGTTGCGGCTCACTTTGAAGGTCACGGCCGGTCCCACCACCCTGCGAGACACAAAAACACACATCTGAAAAGCTTTACAAAAGACACACTTTGAATCCATTTCCCTCTGTGGCTTTGTATTGTTTTTCAAAGGGAAAAGGAGCTGGGCTCATTAAGGCTCAGCTAAACATAGCTCTTTAAAAAAGGGGGGGGGGGGAGGGAGGAGTATTAACCTGTGGCAATCCTTTAGGCTACTGCAATCCCATCACCGCCGAGAGATAACCTCCTGAATCTCAGTGAAATTCGTCTGCCAGCATTTAAAACACCAGAAAACAAAGAGCAGGCGGGTGAGGATGCAGAGGTTTTGGTCAGTGGGAACGCATCGCAGGCAGCTGCTTTTCTCAAACGTTTAGAGCAAAATGGTACTCTGCATTATAGAGATAGATGTAAATGCATTGATGTCAAAAAGCACCAGAGAGGATAAGGAATAGCAATGTTTGCACCCCCATCTTCCCTCTAGCATCTATCATCAATAATCCACCTTGAATTGAAGCGGAGAGGGAAACTGGGTGGCCAGAGCCAAAGCGGGGTCTCCCGATGTGATTAACCTTTTGTTTTTCTGCTGTAATTCAGATTAAAAGCTCAACAGGAAGGAGCACTAGAGAGTTTCCCCTCCAGGATGGATTCTGCACCACAATGGGAAGCATCTTCTACTGTAGCAACAGAGTTAGAAAATACGGTGACATCACTGTGGAGCCGGTGGCGTCCTAGAAAAAGCTCTAAATGGTTTCGCCGCTGATGGATCTGAACCGTTTTCAGTGCGGGGGTTGAGTGCATTTTTCAGGCCTCTTCAGTTCAAACAATTAACGTAAAAGGATCAACAAAATAATTAAGAGGTGTGCACAAAATAAAAGCTCGTTTTTCTCTTCACCACAATCCAAACCTATTAGGAAAGGTTTTCATTCCCATCGCAGTGATTTTCTTTTTCCAAGTTATTTTTAATCCAAATAAAGTTGGATGTAGTAGCAAACAGCCAAATCTCTTCAACCAACTCAGAAAAGACAATAAATGGACCAAATTATTCAGTGTCATTTTAAATGTTAGATTTTTATGCATTTTTTTCTTAACACTGCATATTATATTATAGTTCTACTCCAATCACAAAATCATTAGTGATTTTTTGGGAAGAAATTATTCTACCTTGAGTTTATTCTGAACCATTTCCAACCTTTTGGGTCCCATGATTGATATCATTTTCCACCATAAACTGTAGAAGCCAAACAGAACAGAAAATGCTAATTTTTTTCTTTCTAACTTTCTGAGTTGACTAAAACCTTTAGTGTTTGCTTTACACATCTTTGGGATGTTTGGACAACAATTCAATCCCTGCCCTCATTTAATGTGTGTTTTTTATTGTTTTCTTTGGCCCAGAGGCCAACATATCATAGAAAGACCTGGCCAAACTCATTAGTTGTTTTTACTGCAGCAGTAATCTTATAGTATTCTAATCTTTAAGGTAAACTAATTATAATTTAATTAAGACACTGCAAGGGGAAACTTAACAAGGCTAAGCTAAAAGAAATGTAAAACTACAAAAATGTTTGCTGCTCATTATACTTTCCTTGGTTTTATTTGTACCTGACTCTACATATAAACGTTGCTGCCGAAGAAACAAACATGACAGAACGCCCGATTTCAGCCGCTCGGTCTCCTGGAACACAACAGTTCATTTTCTTTGACCGTTTTTCCGTCTTCTGAGGCTGATTTATTTGCCACATCCATGAAGTGATTCATCAGCCAGGCCAGGCAGAGACCCGGAGTGCGATGAAGAGGGAAAAGAAAAAAAAAAGAAAAAAATCACTCGCGTTGAGATTATCACATGTCCATATGTCGGCCCTTGCTACCCAAGGGCAGCTGCGGCACGAAGGTACAACATCGACTAAAGCTTATAAATAACCTCTCGGGGAAAACAGATCTCACTGAAGATCCCTTCTTCACTTATAGCGCTCATATTTATCATTTAGGAAGAAATACACGGAAAACAGAAAACATTTTAACAGCTTCGTTTCACACCAGTTTGTTCTGTTCAGATCAGAACTATTTCAAATTATCGGAGACTAATTAGCATCTTGATGTGTTTAAAACCTAAAAATATCTATTTATATTTTATTTACAAAAACAATTAGTTATGATTTTGACTGTTTGACACCAGGATGAAATCATAAAATCATGAAATGTTGATAAAAATAAACATTTCCCCACTGTAAACAGATTCAGCACAGTGGAACAAACAAAGGTTGCTTAATTACTGTTATTATATTTTTAATTATGAGTAAAAAAAAAACAAAGAACTAGAAATATTATAGTGAAATAAGTTAAATAAAACTAAAAGTCAGGTTTAACTCAACTGGCTTTAATAACTGGCAATGGGACACTTTACTTCAGAAAACTTTGACACATTTATATTGCATTATATTAATTAATATGGATAAATAAATAAAAATAAACTGTATTGTGTTATTATAGTGCAATATATAGTTTTTTCAACTCTTGCCAACACACATCAACAACTATCATGGCAGCCAATGGAAAATAAACTGCCATAGTATAAATGCCAGAGATTTCTCAAGTTGTGTGGCGTTTAGAGTTATGCAGTGTAGCCCCTCCCCCACTAGTTGCTATCAGCTGGCTGAAAGAAGGCTGCCACAGTTCTCCGTTTCTTACAGTCTTTGTTCTAAGAACCTCTGACAGGAAAAGACATACTGACATTCACATCTTTGACTAATGAGAATCAGGTTTGTATTTTTATTACTCGGATATTAATAACATAGAGACTCGTCTTTCTGCACCCAGAACTAACAAGCATTTCTAATAAAGCTCAGAAAACTGATTATTCCCTCATTATTTCAGAAAGTTTCCAGTTGCTTCAGATGTTTTGAGTCATGACAGTTTTGCCAAAATCCCTTAAATTCTGTTTACCTACAGCGGCAGGAATTTTAACGTACAGTTTGCAGACGTTAAGCTTCCATGCATCAATGATTTGAAGTTTTCAAATGTCATAATTACAGACAGTGCCATGTAAGTAATAAAACAAAAGAGCGCATTTTACCTTAAACCATTTGTTTAAGGTAAAATGGTTTTAAAGCCGAAGCTGGAAAAATAGATCTTAAGCAGTCAACTGCAAAATAAAATGTTAAAGCAAAATACTCGATAAGATTAATATTTGTAATTAATGTTGTTTCTAATAAAACTGCATCAATTTTATGTTTTCTTTCAACTTCATAAATCCAAATTTTTGTTTATTTATGGGCACACCTTATTATTCTGACTTATTAGCACATTTTTACACGCGCATTCCTAGATACACGTGGACAAAGCAGAAATTCTCATCCATTTTATTTTACAAGGTCACCAACTTCAACTCAACTAGTTTCATTTACAAGCACAAAACATATATGACTGAATAGGAATGCCTTCAGCTAAAAACTCTTGCAGTGTTGAGGATCCGTTAGTCATTTGGTCTCCTCATTGTCACAAGAAGGAATCTACAGTTGGTATCTATGAATTGTTGGAGGCTCTGACAATAGAAGAATTGTTTAAATCACTGCAAGACGTTGAAGGACGACCTGCTGCTGCGGTTTGTGGCTGGTTGAACGCAACAGGCAGTTTGCACATTAGATGCATTTCTCTCCATATCAGTGCTGTTTATGCTCAGCTTGATGTCATTTCACACATGCAATTAACTGAATGAAGAGTGAGAAATGTACCTTATGAGTTCTGAAAAACGTTGAAAAGACTTTTTCCTCAGACCTGAGTGAAGTTGCCCCCCCCCCCACCTTCTTCTAATCAGACAGAATAGGTGTCAATCAACTCGGCTGCGTTTGTGCTGGTTTGTGCAGCAAACATTTTTGTTTGTGCTGCTTCGGCTTTGAAGATATTAATGAAAGGTTAAAGGTCAAAAGGTCAACCCTCCCCTAAAATTATCTCTTGGACTGTTTATTGTCTGGACTTTTACTGCCAGCGTTATTTATGTAAACTGATAGATGTCGAGACTTTTGTTCCTCTATCGTCCTCATTACGGGTGGTTGGACAGCTTAATGAGGACGAAGGAAAAAAAAAAAAAAGATTCTTCCCGGGCGAAAATGGAATGACATGATTTTCACCAATTAAATTATAGCTAATATAAATGTGTTTGTAAATGTAGCCGGGTGGTAAACTTTGGGTGAATAAGCATACCGTTCCAAAGTGTGGGTTTTCTTTTATATTACAGTATCAATGCTGTTGAATTATGTAATTTTATTTGTTTTTTACCTGTAAATATGTTCAGGTGGTTGGTCTCGGGTGCTGCACATTTTGGCCACCAGAGAGCGGTGTTCTGAGGGGAAAGCTGTTTCCCCAAGATGGGGCAGGAAGTGCATGTCGTTCTTCTTCATGTGTTGCTATGTCAGATAGCAACACATGTCTGCGGGAGATCGTTTTGAGCAGAAATTGGTAAATATATACATCGCTTCTTCAAATATTTTGGTACGTTCTCATTTATGTAACAAACAGTCAGTATTTTAATGAGATGCTGCATTTCCGAACCGGATGGTTCAGGGAACTGGTGTGTGCAGGTCGGCCACGTGCCAGTGAGATGTCTGATCATCCAGTATTTAGAGAGAACTGAGACGTTACTGTACAATGTGTTGATAAAATAAGGCATATCGCAGTTCCATGTGCTTTAAATCAGTGTGTGGTCATGCGGCTCTGTATTTTATTTGTGCAGCCTGAGGCCACTGCCGTATTTCTTTACTTGTCTTTTATCTATTGTGTTTTTGTTTTTGGGTTTTTTTGTGCATTTCATAGGAATGCACAAACTATGGAGATTACTATGCGGCGATCTCCATAGTAACAGGTTACTATGGAGATTGCCACATTCCATCAGTAGTTACCTACTGTTCAATACATATATGTTCTTTGTTTAATCTGTCTCAACCAAAAAGAATAAAATATACTGCACATTAAGAACCCCAGTTATTGTGTCCTGTGAGGCTGAGTATTTCCCGGGCTACATAAATATAAATATATACTCAGTTTACCTGTGAACGGCGTCGAGTTTCACGTTGTGCTCCAGAAAACTGCAAACATGGAGACCAATGTGAGCAGCGCAGTAAGCAGAAAAGCGGCCATGAATGAACGCGTCCGTAAAGCTGCACAACTAAACGCCATTATAATCTCTAAGATTAAGACAAGTGTCACAAATCTGTGCAGCCGTCTGAGTCGTGGAGCTGCTGTGCGCTGCGCTCCGACAGCAAACCCAGGGTCGTCTACGTGCTGGTCGTCGCTGACTTCTTTTATTTCCCCCCGTGCAGATAAAAGAAGACAACGACTTTTTTATTATTTCATAATACAAAATGTAATTTTGGGTGCGGTTTGATTTGTAGTTTTTTGGCGAGAGCTCTGATTTTTGGCTGCCATCTCCTTCTGTGCTAAATCGGAAGTCGAAGTGACATATTCCAATTTTAAAAAATCTAAATCATTTTGTAAAATACATTTTTATCCGTAGAGGGGTCACAAGTGGTGCTGGTGCTTAACAGTCATCTTTTTAGACTGGGAGGAAGCCGGAGTACCCGGAGAGAACCCACCACGCACCGGGAGATGATGAAAACTCCATACAGAAAGACCCCGGGCCAAGAATTGAACCCAGGACCTTCTTGCTGCAAGGCAACAGTGCTACCAACCGTGCATCCATATTTAAGTAACATTTAAAGTTAAAGTTGGATATGATTGAAAATAATTGCTGTGGCAATTATTTAAGGTAAAAAACCAAACATGGCAGAATAATAAAGGGACCTTGTTACCAGAATCAGACGTGGAGGCTTCTTGGGATCGGGACCGATGAAGGCACGGAGAGCCGTCTCTGGGGAGAGATCGTCGGGGGAACTGGGTGGTGTCTCTACACCAGGACCGATGGAGGAGCAGAGAGGACTCGATACCAGGACCGATGGAGGAGCAGAGAGGACTCGATACCAGGACCGATGGAGGAACAGAGAGGATTCGATACCAGGACCGATGGAGGAACAGAGAGGACTCGATACCAGGACCGATGGAGGAGCAGAGAGGACTCGATACCAGGACCGATGGAGGAACAGAGAGGAACTCGATACCAGGACCGATGGAGGAACAGAGAGGACTCGATACCAGGACCGATGGAGGAACAGAGAGGACTCGATACCAGGACCAATGGAGGAGCAGAGAGGACTCGATACCAGGACCGATGGAGGAACAGAGAGGATTCGATACCAGGACCGATGGAGGAACAGAGAGGACTCGATACCAGGACCGATGGAGGAACAGAGAGGACTCGATACCAGGACCGATGGAGGAACAGAGAGGACTCGATACCAGGACCGATGGAGGAACAGAGAGGATTCGATACCAGGACCGATGGAGGAGCAGAGGGGCGGAGGCACAGGAGGGCTTCATGGAGCCGAGGTCGACAGACGCATAACATCTTTAAAAGGTAGGTCACTTAGTGACCTACCTTTTAAAGATGTTATGAGCACCAGAAAAAATTCTCCTGAAAAATCCGGGTGTCTTTTTCTGGTGCTTCTCCAATCGGCTCAAAAGGCAGAGCACGATTGTGTCGTCGACGACCTCGTGCTCCATGAAGCCCAGAGCCCATCCGGCAGAACATCCAAAGGTTTTCGTCAGGTCCCTAAAAACCTTTTTTGTCAGGCTAGGGACCCAGTCCACCTGGATTTCCACCGGATGGCCCTCGATGGCAGCGCAGATGTTGTTGACCATGCGCTCCTGTACCTCCATCAGGGAATCAAAACACCGCCGTGTCGTTGATTCCCTGATGCCCAGACACAGCAACGACTTAACAAAAAGTCGCACTGTGTCCTTGCTCTGCTCCTCTAAGGACGCCCTCAGTCCTTTGGCGCTTCTCCTCGCTGTCATCAGCTCGTGGACGATACTGACGACAGCTCGCACCAAAGAACTGAGACCTAAGCCCGGCCTGAGGAGTGACACGGGGTCTTCACTATCCACAGGAGAGTGGACTGCAGTGATCACATGCTTCAAGAAAAGCATGTCGACCACTGCAGCACATTCTCCGTGGATAGCCGTGTCATCTCCCATCGCCCGGGCAAAGGCCTGAGAGACCTGGCTTCCAAATATAACTTTTAAATCGCTATATTCGTAGGCCAGGTTCTCAGAAACGTCCTTTACCAAATCGGAGAAAACCTCCGTCAAATATCGGACCAGGTATCTTGTCCTCTCTGTCACTCTCTCGTCCTGGTCCAAAATGTCAAGGTCCAACCAGGCCTCCTTTTCAGTTTGAGAAATATATTCTTCTATGGCTGGGATGGCTTGAACATTGACCAAAAATCTCATCTCGCGTCTCAAATCCATTGTTGTCTGTTGGTTGATCTTGATCCTCACTCTTCTATAACTGTCTTCGAACGTAACTCCAGTTACCAACTGGAGTGATTTATACCCCGATGTTACACAACAAAGCAGTTTGTGACATCACAACCTATGACGTGTCAGCACAAGAATACACGCAGCGCTGTGATGTAATGGGCCGACAAATCAAGTGTTCTGACGATCTGTGCGACCTCGCCACTTTGTCTTAACGGACCTCTTCTTTCTTTAACGAGTAATCTAACGCGTTACTATTTCAAATGCAATAATCAGATTAAAGTTACTTATCCAAATCACTGTCCGTTACTATTTTCTTTTGTAATGTAATGTTATTTCCTCTATGCGTCTTGGGGAACGCCGTTTCTATGCACAGTTGTCAGCAGCAACAGAAACAAAAAATTTTGCTGCACCAACCAGCACAAACGTAGCCGAGTTGATTGACACCTATTTCGTCTGATTCGAAGAAGGTGGGGGGCTGGTTGACCTTTGATGACCTCTAAAAACATTCCTTTATATCTTGAAAATGATAGCGGCACAAACGAAAATTTTTGCTGCACAAACGCAGCACAAACGTTTGACACCAATTTTGCCTGATTTGAAGAAGGTGGGGGGGCAACTTCACTCAGGTTTTCCTCAGAGTTCTGCATCAATCTATGGCAAAATCCAAATAAATGGTCAAACCTTCTTAGAATACTGTCTTTTTTCTTGCCATAGTATTTTTAGACCTGGACTTTATCCACATTGGAGTTATGTCCCAAATTTGTTTGGTACATTAAAGTTTCAAGAATAGATTTGCCAAATGGTGCATAAACAATTTAAATGATTCTGAGAGGAAAAAAGTTAAAGTTCTGAGAAAAATGTCTGAGTTATTACATTTTTTTCGGAGGCTCTAATCCTCTTCCATATCAATGAAGCATGTTAAAAGTAACAGTTTAAAATTTAACAATGTAATCAATCCGAATAAAGATTTTCATCTGACGTCACTTATGAGTGTCTTTTAATTTACGAGTTTCGCCTTAAGATTTTGGGAAACTGTTTCTGTTCATCCATCCGTTTCCTCCGCTTTTCTGAGCCTGAACTGAATGTTAATGGTTTTGTTTCCCAGCCTGAGCAGACATGGTTATTTAAAACAAACGGTGCCGATGTGACTGATGAAGACATTCTGTAGTTACCAGCCTCATCCTCTTCAGCCTTCATCGTTTCCACATCCATCCAGTCGAGGCCCGCTCTCTCCTCCTGGTGGCGGCTCTCTGATATGACCCCTCAACTCAGACAGACATTACATCACCTCGCCACTCGTGTTTGGAAAAATACTAAGTAAAAAAAAATTAAAAAAATAAAACCTTTGGTCTACACTCAGTAATGTTATGCAACAGCTGTCATTATTCGACAGCCAGCTACAATCAAAGGCTGAGAGAATCCGCCCACAGCAGCGCTCTCCCCCTCCGCCCGTCGCCATGCCCTCCACCACTACCGGGCCGCGGCTGCAGCTAAAAACATTTCCAGGGCCGCTTCGCTGAAAAGCGCTCACCGTCAGTGTTATCTAATCAGTATTGAATTGTTCCAAATGAAATGTGAGGGTGTGAGTCACTCCAGGTTTGTTTTGTGTCCTGGCGCAGTGTGTGGGCTCACTTTTATGATTCATGTCTTTCCAGTTTGGATGTTTTGTTTTTTTTTTCTGTTTTTTTGCTGCAGGCTCGATGAACCGCCGCCGCTCTCCGGCTGCAGTCCCAAGAGGGAATTGTTGGAAAAGTGGAAGTTTAGCCGCCTTTGTCAGCAGCTAGGGGGGCGCAGGTCACCAAACTACTTTGTTCACAGACACTTTTGTTGCTGTTCTATGCTAATCTGCTGATTCTGAGCGAGGTTGAGGGTCGGGCTGCCTGCAGGTTGCTGCCTGGTAAATGGAAGCAGGTTGGAAAATGAAGTGGAAAGGGGAAGAAAAGAGCCATTTTCTGCAATGACTCTCACTCAGGCTGCTGCAATCTTGAAAAATAAATATTAAAGAAGTAATTTGTCCACCATAAAAAGAGGTTTTAACTGAATATTAGATATTTTGTTCTAGCATATGTTTAAGGAATATATGCCCAGCAGATGTGTTTAAATTTACATAATCTGTCACCAACAGACTTCAATGTATTTTATTGCATTGTTTGATAGACCAACACAAAGTTGGCAGTCTGATGGTTTTCCTGGTATCATCTGACTAGAGGAAGTTTTTCCTCATGTTTTCTTTGTGCTGAACATTTTATAAACTGTCAGAAACTTCTTTTAAATTTCTTTTACATCCTTTAACAGGAAGAAACCTCCAGCAGAACCGGAACCAAAACCACGACCGACTGAAAGGTTGAAGGGTTTCAACAAATCTCTAGATGCTTAAAGGTTTAGATGTTTTATAACTAATCAATCACATTGTGATTTCTGTTATGATGACTAATATATATTGAAGGGCAATTTTGTTCAGAGACATAATTTATTTTAACAGATTGCTTCTGATGTGTGTGTTTTTTTTTCATTTATTGTTTATAGCAGTGTTTTATTTTGGATGTATTCAGTGTTAACTGCTCTTTACAAAATGGAGGTTTTTTGGTCTTTGAGGGTAAAAACGTGCATTGATATGCCATTATCAATATCAGCTGAAAATGACTTCAAAACAGCAAAATTATTGTTCATCACAATATTTACTGGGACAATTTATTGTCCAGAAAAACAAAATAATGACGCAGCACAACTTTAAACTTCTCCCCAACTTTCCTCCTGAGTTCCTTCGTTTCCTTGATGCTGTTTCTTCTCTAATGTTCTAGAAAACAGCTGGATTTATACCGAGATGCAGTTACATACAACTGTAACTTCTAAAGGCATTTGGACGAATCTGACTTTATTTAGTGGTTATGGAATAAAGCGGGTGGTTTTTATAGACACAGCCTTCGATCAATTTATCTAGATGTGTAAAAATAACTTGGATATTTTCCTTCTTGCTCAACAGTTATGACCCACTTTGTGTTGGACATAAAATCCCAGTAAAAGGGACCAGAGTTTGTGGGTATAGCATCAAAAAATCAGAAGACAAGTCCATATGTTGCGACTGAGAGGTACCGAAGCAGGTAAAGAAGATTTGTTGGAAAGCTGGGCGGTAGAAGCCACAGGTAGTCGAGGTAAATCAGCGTCAGCCTGAGACTTTTGTCTCTGGGCTTAATCACTCTCCTGAAGGTGACTGCTGTTGCCACAGCGGCGAGGAGCCAGGCAGCCTTGAAAAATACGTGTGGCGCCTCTGACAAATTGTCAAGGCGGCTCCCCCTGCTGGGCTTTTACTGCGCTCGCAACAAAAGGAGACCCCCGGCTTACCACCTTTCTTTCTGCATCTATATCTCCCTGCCATTACTCTCGCTTTCTCTACCTCAAATCCATCAGCCTCCCCCCCGTGTGTGGCTCCCTCTTTTCATTCCCGGGATAGCGGAGCAAAGACAAAAGGTGCATTAGAACAGCAGAACAGTGCGGCCCACCCAGGGACTCAATACAGCAGCCGAGCGACGCGGCAAGGTGCTGGGTGAACAACAGCGGGGGTGGAAAGAGTGTGTAGTGTGGGGGCGAAGTTGTGTGTGTGTGTAAATCGCGCTATACGAGCCACCCAATCCCCTACCTGCCTGCACACACACGAACATGCACTTCTGTCTCACTACAGCGCCGAGTTCAAGGCAGCTTCCCAAAGCTTTAGTTTACTCAAAACCCAAGAAAAAGTTATTAAATCAAAAATATTGCAGCAATCCACTGCTGCTGAGAAACCTTTTAGAGGACAAAACCCAGCTGACAAGCTGCGCTAACAAGATAACAGACATTCAAATGATTTATTCAGCTTAGATCACCATAATCAAATCTTCATAATTGCCTGGAAGTTAAAAAAAAATATGTGCAAAATTATAAAGCTTTATATAAAAAGAGATGACAAAAGCAGGCAACAAGTCTTCATATTTTTAAGCACGGTTCAACTGGATGGGTTTGCAGACGCCACGTTTATTGTTCCTCCCTAGAATCATGATGTCAGCTTTGCATTGTGCTCCGAAACGGTGCAATTAAAGTAGAGAGTATACATCATACTGTCATTCTTTCGTTTCAAAATAAAGCTAACGAGTAACAGCAAGCATACAATTTTGGTTCTGAGACGTGAACGCTTCAGAAAACTCCTGGCATGACAGATCGTTTTCGATGGATCCTGTTCATTTTATAAAGTTTTAGGGGATGGAAAACATTCGGCTCTTCTTTCAGTTTGAGTTTACTTTTCTCCAAAACTGCCTCAGTCACAGCTTGGAAAAACCTGGTGCGTTTAGATTAGAATCAATTAAATCTTTTCAGCTTTGCATCATGTTACACAGTCATTCCCTGGAGTGTTGCTTTAATTCTTTGATACATCTTTGAAAATTCGTTAAATCTCCCATAGCAACCATTCAGAGGTGAATCAAAGTCAGCTCCTCTAAACTAGTGGCAGCAGCAATTCGCAGACACCTGGTGGAACTCATTACACTCCTAAGAACGGTTGTAAATGGCATCCTGGAGAAGCATTGTCGTGACTTACTGGAAAGGGAATGTCGAAGAGTAGAAGTTTCTTAAAGAGACATAACACTGCAACTTGATTGGGCGATAAAAAATGGACGTATGTGCCTGGAAAACATAAGGGACAGGGATGCTCAGATTTGATGGCCAGTCGATTAATCAGTGTCGAATCTTTACCTTAGAGAGGTGTGGAATCTTTAAAGATCAGTAATTGGCAATCAGCCTAGTAAAGGAGCAATTCTGTAATACATATTTATTCTTTCTTCAGCTGTATAGAAACTTGTGTGTTTTTCTCTGGCGTGTAAATATGACAAAAACTCAATTTTTCAATCGCATTCTTCAAAATGCAAAAGATAAGCGACAATCCCAGCGTGAAAACATCTCAATTCAAAACAGAAAATTCAGTGTTAAACTTGAAATAACCTGCAAAGCATTTGTTCTGTTGCATTTGTTCATCTAACCGGGGGGAAAAGGTGAAATGAGGACCGAATGGCTGAGGGAATGATAATAAAACTACAGCATACAGTGAGCGAGAAAAGACCCGAGTGGGTTCAGACAGAGTTTGGTATCATTAATAAATGATAGCAGTGAGTAGTGGCTTGACTCGTCGGCATGGACAAGCATGTCCTCATCCCATCAGCGCAGGGGGGAAATGTTGAAAGGAAAATGAGTCCACTTGGTTTACGTCTTGCTTTCTTTTCCTTTCTTCACTTCAGGTTTTAAAGCCTTGTGCCTCTCTGCTTTGATCCCACCAGTTTGCCCTCTGTGATCCGACATGCTGGGTGTGGGGGGGAGGGAAGGGATGCTGGAGCCAGCACCACTCATCTCTTATGGGGGGGAACATTTGAAAAGTGTTACTGTGTGATGCTCCCCTCTGGGAAGCGGGCCGCCCACTCAGGCCTGCAGGTAGACGGTCAGGAAAGCAAAGCGCAGTATGGACTCCATGAGTCATCCAGACCTCTGCTTCCACGCTGGGCTTTTTTTAGTCTGTGCACACAGTTGGTTGTAATTTTAAATGGCTGCTGAATTGAAGGTTTTCTCTTGATGCAATTCTCATCTCTATTTAACTGCTTTGGCAGTCTGACAGCTGGGAAGGCTTCATGCCCACGGGCACCGTTACATTTCAGGGCAAAGAGGACATTAGAAGCATTTCAGAGGCTCGTATTTTTAGTTTCCCATAAGAAACAGGCGGCTCTGACATTCACTGGTAGTTTGTGTGTGTGTGTGCGTGTGTGTGCGTGTGTGTGCGTGTGTGCGGTGAGCTTCAAGATGATTAAGGCTTTATTTACAAATAAAATGTGATTGTGGTTAATGAAACTTTTGTTGCCTTCAGAGGTGATCTACATTAAATGGTTCACTGGAAACTTTCGACTGAGCTTATCAGGAGTAGTTTGCTTGTTAAACATGTGAAGCAAAAACTCTGAGATCAGAGAAAGACAGCAGAAATATATAATTTAAATGATGTTCCTCAAAACAGAGCAGAGTATGTAACAATCACTGTAGATGGAGCTCGCATGCAGACATGGAAACAAAAGACAGGGAAGAAACTGGTTCCCAGTTTTAAAAATAAAGTTTACAAGATAACCAATATTCTGCCTGTAGATTTAATCTAATTTTTCCAAACACAAAGTCAATCAGAAAGAAAATATTTAGTCATCCTCATTGCTGTTCTTGCATAAGCAAGTTACATTTACAATTTCCATCACAGCATTTAAAGCTCAAACTGACCTTTTTTTTTTTTAATCCCTTTTTTTAAATATTTCAATTTGGAAAATTATGTATGAATTTAAACTGACGAGCATAATCAGTTCACCTTCGAAGAAAATAATGTATTGCCAAAACTTGTGGCAGTTTGTATAAACCTCACACTGAAGCAAATGTTTTTATATGAGCAAACACCAGTAAAACCAGTAGGAAGGACGGAAACAGCTGCATTTAACTACTGAACGATGAGTTTAAAACAAGATACGTACAAGAGCTCAGCGAAATCCGTCATCTGGATATTTGCCCGATGAGCCAAGATCTCCATCAGGTGAAGGCCTTCGTCTGTCTGCAGCCGACTGCGGGTGACGAAAACATGGACGTCAGAGAACGCACAAAACTAATTGTTTCCTCTTTTCACAAAGAAGTAAATTAACAGTGATCAATATTTTTTATTGACACATCACAGCAGTAAAGATTGAACAATTATAAAAGGAATATACCAAAAGAATGTTGAACCTGATCTATTTTCGTTATTCTACTTGCAGGTGGAAATGGAGGAAAATAGAAGAACTAAAAGTGGAGACATGAGCAACATTTAAAAAAAAAAAAAAACATCTAAAATCGCGATTAAGTCAGATCCATTGATGGAGGTTAGGAAGAACTTGCTGACAGATTTGACTTTTGCAGGAAAGGAGGTCAGAAAAGGTGCCAGGTGGGAAAGTGGAAGTGCTGTGGTGAATACAGAGGAGGCAAGAAGGTCAAAGACAGAAAGCTTGTTATCACCTCTTCATTTTATGTCCGTCTCCTTTCAGTTTGTTCTGACAACAGATGACACAGTCAGGACCCAAACACAAACGAAGCAGATCTGACTGCAACAAAAATAAGAACGCAGCGCGACCTGCAGGGTGCACAGAGTGGCTGACGGCTGAAGGTCTGACCTCCTCTATATGGAAAATAAAAACCTTCATCCTGCAATTTGACTGGCTTTTCTAGACAGTATATTTTTGGTGGACATTTTAGCACAATGACATTTATTAATGCAACTTTTAGGCCCTAAACTTTGGTTGACCTTCATTTTGTTGTTTGTGTTTCAGGAGGGAGTGGTGATGAAGGAAACAAGTGATTTCAGCTGTGATTATTGTTTCACGGTGTTGAAATGTTACCTACCTGCCAACATTCAATATTAAAATGTTGGTCCAGATTTTCAGATTGGTGCATCTTTACATGAAAGTGAAGAAAACTTGTAGCATTTCACCACAGTGTAAACCCACTGACATCTCACCAAAGTGGAAACAATCTTACACAACGAGGCTCAAGTCACCAAAAAGTCCATTGAACCAGTCTGAGTGTGTGCACAAGCAGAGAGTTTGTTTTATGTGTGTTTGTGTCGTGGGGATGGGAGACCTGATTAAAGATCAATATCCCAGCTCTAAACTAATTGCTTCCTGTGTGCCGTGACATCATCTGACCCCCCATCCTGGTTCGGCTGGATTCAAACTGAGAGAGAACATGTAGAAACCTCCAGGGTCATCATCTTTTTTCAAACAGGTCAGAGACTTGCTGTAAAATTTGAGAAGTTATGTTTTTCAGCGCACCGTCTGGTGATTTACAGACCTGCTGTTCAAGGTTTTCTTCCTCATGTAAGCACAAGATGATCTCAAGCTCTGATCCCTCTGACACTAATATCAAAAACATTTAAGGATGAATTTATTGTCCAGAAATTGCAATGAAAATGAACTAACAGTGGAAAAAGCAGCCGAACGCCTTAGTAAAACAGTTCATAGAACATGGTGGATTGTGTCAGACTCACTGCTGACAGAAAACCTGATTTTGTTCGATTTCTCTTCCCTGAGCCTGGAAAGCCGACAGCAGCTCCGCCAGCCCACATGCTATGAGTCAGTGTGGCGTCGTGCAGAGCCGCAGCCTCTGAGCTGACATCGGTGATCACTAATGCTGCCTGCAGATGCAGGGAGCTGATAGCTGCTACAGAGACGTCAGCTCCACGCCACACTGTGGGCCGTGTCGTGATCCGTCTGAGAAACCACACTCAGACTACAGGGGGTTCCCCTCAGAGTTAGGAGCTTTCATCAATTTCAATGCACGTTTTCTAACATAAAGATATTCTCCATTTTAGGTATAAGAACACAGATTTGATGTTAGTATCAGTATTGGTCTGGATGGGTCTCAGTGTCTGATCCATAACAACAGATCCATTCAGTAGTTCTCAAATCATTGCCTTATTTGACACATTTTTCTAGTGAATAGAGAGAAAGATGACGTTTAGGATTGGTCTCCCAGTAGCAGTCTGTAGTTCAACTGGTTTGCAATCATACTGAAATAGAAAAAATACGGCAGCACAATTCATATCGCTAAAGACTGAAGTCTAATAATGCTTCACGAATACATTCCAGGCGTTTCGAACTTACATTTTATATGCTAATGTAATATTTAACCAATTGTATCGATTCTCATGGGTCAAGATGCTCACACTGGACACAAATGACATTGCCCAAGATGCTAAAGGTCACAGTCATAGAAGCACAGACGAATATTGTCGCCAATATTGATTTTGCAATATTATTGTCACTGTAAGGTCATGCAGCCCTACTGGAAATCATTCAGTTACATGCTTCACAGACATTAACCTCTACTTTTTCTCACTAGTGAATTGTAAGGGACTTTGGTTCATGTCAACATTTGAATTTCAGTCATGTTACTTGTGAAGGTCAAGAGATGCAGAAGTGATTAAGGAAGAGTTGGAGAGAGAAATGTGCAAAATACTCTGAATATGTTGATGTCAGCCCTGGAGAAGAAACTGGAAGGTAAAACAGCTTTTCTGTATCTGTGTTGCAGATACAGATGATCATGATCGTGTGATGATCAAACATCAATATTTTAAATATTAACATCAAAACTTCACTTATAAAAATGGAATGACTGAACATGAGCCTAACACGGCTTTTATGTGCACACGAAGGCACCACAGAGTAAAGAAAATAATTATTTAGACCATAAAGCAGTTACTGCACCATGTACACCAACATGGCGTAACATCTGCATGTCAGATGTTACGCCATGTTGTTTCTATTTACACAACACAAAGGATTATTCAGCTTTAAAGCAAAACTGGGACTTCTAAGTGGAATTGAATGGAGTGAGATTAGAGTAAACACTGAACTTATAACACAATGATCAGTTTTATAAGACGGAGCAAGGTGAAGGAAGAAGGTCCTGCTCATTGTGTTGTCTATGTGAATCTGTGGCTGCGACCTTCAACACATTTATGGATTTTCTGCTTAATACGTTTGAATGAAGGTAATAAGATGAAAAGATGGAAAGACGCAGGCCACCAAGACCTTGAGGGCTGCACCTGCAGCAGCAGAAACACAAGACCAAGGATTTCAACAAACCTTCGGTCTGAAACTTCAGCCATAAAGTAATCAATGCAACTCGCTCACGTGTATGCAGCACATGTTCTGATGGTTATATAATCAAAACATGGGAAATATGGATAAGAGAATTTACTTCAAACCCTTTTTTGAAAAACAATCTCGACACCATAGAGAGGAAGTGAATTAAAAGAAAATGTCACACTGACCAGGGATGAAAGTTATCTTCAACTCAGCTTCTGCAATTTTGATTCTTAGCACTTCACAATAACAGAAGTCTCTTTGAAAGAAGATGCTCATCATCTCCTATATTGGCCATTTAACGTGTTGGCAGTCTGCAGCTACTGGTGTGATGATCATGTCTTATGTTTGGATAATCTGTGTGACTCATTACTCACTCCGTGTCTGTAATGACGTAGCCGAAAACGTCGTCGTCCGGCTTCTTCCTGTCCGTTTTGACGTCCAGCTGCAGCTCCGGCGAGTGCATCGTCTTCTTGTGCGGCTCGTCATAGACGAGCGAGGCGGGCGGAGGCACCACCTCCTTGATCCAGCTCGCCACCTCCGACACCTCCTCCACCGACTGGGTGGTGTCCTTCTTCTGCACCGCCACTCCTGCCTCGCTGGTGTGACTTTGGACATTCTCCAGGCCCACCTGCCGGCCCCTGGGGGCCGCCGCCGCGACGTCATAGCGGCTTCTGACTGACGAAGGATCGGAAAGAGAGGATTTGTCCAGGTAGGCCAGGAGTTTGTTGAAGAGGCTCCTGCTCTGAGCCTGGAGGGAAGATACAAGGACATTTCTATTGGGTGAATAAAATTAAATAAAGTCATGCAATGAAAATTCAAAGATTTCTCTTTGTACAATCCAGTGGCGTCACTAAAAAAAACATTTATGCACTTGAAGTTGCTTAAAAGAAAAAACAAAAATCCATAAAACTGATTATTAAGTTCAAATCCTTGAGAATAATAAAAATAATAAGATAAAAAACCAAAGAACATCTGATAACGTCAGCCTGAATTCAAGGAATGAAAAAAAAACAAACAGAAAAAACAGAAACTACATTTGATCAACTGATTTCTATAGAAATATCTCAAATAACGTAAACTAAAAATACATTTGGACCTTAAATCCAACTGCTAATATTTATAGAAGTAGAAAATACTGACCAGAACTATATTGTGATGAAGTTAAATTTCAGTATTTGATTGATTGCTATGTTTTATTCTTTTGTATTTTTTGCTTTGGATCTTCGGTCGAGTCTGTTTAACAGCTGTGAGTTCTGCTGATGTTAACGTGTTGGCAGTCTGCAGCTACAGGTGTGATGAGATAATTGCTGGAATCAAATTAAAAGCCAACCTGTCGGCGTCCGTACTGAACACCATCACAATGCACCATTATTCTGCAGGTCCTGACTTCAGCTAATTGTTCGTCTCGTCAGGAGCTGAATGTCACAACAGCGGAAACGCTGGGACCAAAATCCACTTTTGCTCCGTCTTTAAGCAATCTGAGCTGAGAATGTTCTGAGGATCGATAGGAAGAAGCAAACTGTCTGGACTGAACTCAAACTGCTACAACACTTCATGTTCCCACAGAATGACTTCTCCTGTCAGCACTTGCAGGTAAAACTTGTCAAATCAGATTAAAATGTTTTTATTTGACGATAAGCAACACTGAAAATCTCAATAATGACTAAATCCATGCAGAGCTTGACACCGACTGACACACAGATGTTTAGACGAGATGTAAAAAACTAGATTTTGTAGATTTTCCATAAAACATAATCAGCCTCTGAAAGGACGGCCATGTTTTTTCATTAGATTTTAATCTTAACATTCCAGCCATGCAGAAACCATTTACAGTTTTCTGTGAGGTTGAAGGACATCGTAGGTTCTGGTTGCTTACCAGGTCATCCGCTGCATCCGTGTGCCGTTCTGCTGGGAGAGACAAAATGTTTTCTTAAAATGTGTGAATACTGTTTTTACACAAAAATTAATACCTCAAAAAGCTTTTGTTTAAACCAGATTTTAGCTCTGTTCGCCGAAAAAAAGAAATACATGTAAATGATTATCATTTAGATACTCAGCAAGCCAAGCTGTAATATTTAAGTAAACAACATTTATTCCCTCCATGTTAAATGAGCTTTACAGTTTCAGCCATTATGGAAGCACTTTTAGACCTAATGGCCTCATTCGGCAAACAGCTATTAACACACTGTTTATGCTCTGGATGAAAATCTTCTTCGCTTCCACACTGATTTTTATTTTTTGATTGCAAACAAGCTTTCAAGCATTCCCTTATGCTGTATGAAGTTAAAACAGAAGTGAATATAGTGACCTTGGAGCGTTGCCAGTGGTAACGGCGTGCTTTCCTGAGGGTCAGGGTTCAGAGTGGGAACGTTCTGCAGCAGCACTTCATCCTCCTCAGCTCTGGAAGCCTCCTGACTCGAGTCGCTCTGCTCTCCCTCCAGGTCTCTGAGTCCGGGCCCTCGATCCCGGCTCAGAGGCCGGTCCGGTCCCTGGTCCTGGTCCACCACCAGCAGAGCGTCGGCGATCAGGCTGGAGAGCTGGCTCAGGTCCTGCGGCGTCAGGCTGTCCACGTCTACATGCTGCCTGCCCACGTTCTTCACCACCTTCTCTATGAACCGCTCTGCAGAGGAGACACAGCCTCAGCAACGCGTGCAAAACATGTTCCAACTTAACTACAGGTTTGGTTAATTGCAAAGCTGCAGCTAACAACAAAACACCCAATTTTATTTCATTAACTCAATAGATATGAATAATTCATGTAACAAAAGAAAACTTGAATGAGAGGAGCAGAAAGAAGAATAAACTTATATCTGCCACCTATTCACAAAAAGAAAATTAAATTTTACGCTCAGACTATTACAGTAACTTCAAATAACACAAGAAATACATACAAAAGAACAAAAAGATACACAAAACATCAGTTCATTCAACGCCAAATTGCTTTTTTTCCTCAATGCAGAAATAGATTTAAAGATTGTTCCATAAACTGACATCGCCGTTCTGAATCAATTTGTTTTTTAATCTCAATTTTTTTTTAAGTTGCATTTGCTTTCTTGTTTGATAAATGTGTTTGGAATATTGTTTATTGCTTATTATTTAAAAATAATGTGCTCAATTCATGAAGTTTCAAAATACTTAAGACAAGGTTAAACCAAGTAAGTAAAATGATTCATGCAGAACAAATGTGATGTTTAAGTTAAGGATGTTTCTACAGAGTCATCCTTTGATTATATGAAATTCAACCAGAAGATTTCCATGATCACATCATCATTTTCTGAAGGTTGTTTTCGAAAAAAAGCTGAGAGGCTTGCAGAAATACTAAATGGATCTCAGACGGAGATTTTTTTTCCAGTTAAGAAAATGTGCAGCATCATGCTGAGAGCGCATAATGTTGCTGTAACAGTGAAGAGAGTGACGGCAGCACAGTGGAAGACATTTTTGCTTCCTCACTCATTTCAGAGACGTTGTGCTGTCGGCACAGCTGCTCTCTCAGCTGGGTTCCAGCAGAAAGCTGCACTGAAGAAAAGATGATCATTTACAGATGATGGGGAGTTAGGGAGAGATGTCCTTCAGTTCGATGTTTCACCATCAGGGAATGCTGCGTGTTGGCAAAACAACAACTAACTGATTTCCTGAAACTAAAAATATGTTAAACTACAAGAGGATTAGAGCCACTGGAAAAAATAAAATACAAAAATATGAATTTTTTCCTCAGAATCCTGTCGAATCCGAGATCAAAAGATCAAAAGTCAAATTTTGATCTCAGAAGATATTAAAGTCAGATTTCTTTTTTTCCAGTGCCCCTAATCCTCTTCCACAGTTAAACAGTCCTGTGGTTTTCACATGAACTTCCTTCAGATTACAGAGAAGCTTATACATTTGCTCTCCAGTTTTGTTAACTTCCAAATTTAACTTTATGTTTCCACTAGAAGATGCAGTAACATCTTCTACTGCAGACAGACGGTTAAAAAAACCCCAAAATCATCCCTTTTTAAGACACACACCATCCACCGATGTGAGCGGCTCCTTGGCTGAAGCTACAGGAGAACTTCCTGTCTTCACCAGCCTGGACTGCGGCGTCTCCTTCTTGAACCCGGGACTTTCTACGCCGCTGCTGTAGAAGGGCCTGAGCCGAGGAGAGGCAGCTTCCTGCTTCATCCTCGCGCTGTGCAGAGAGAGACGCCCGGAGAGAAACCGCCTCAGGGCCTCCAGGAGAAGGTCGCCATCTGCCTGCGAGGCGAGCAGCTGGCTGGAGAGCGGCTTCTGCTTCTGCAGCGGCTGGAAACAGCAAAAAGATGAGAAACCGCAGTGAAAAGATCTGAGCTGACATCATGGTTGAAGCCCACAAGGATCCCCAACTGATCAGGCATGACATGCAGCAGACTCACATAATTGAGTCATCCTTCTTGTTAGTGGCTGCCCTGCTAGAATATTTTAGTATCGTCGATAAAAAGTGTAATTTTTAAAAACTATGAAAACAAAGGCAGAAATACGGAAGAGGATTGGAGCCACTGAAAAACAAAAAATAAATTCCAACTTTAATTTTCTGCATTTAAAGAAATGAAAAGGACTATTCATTAAATTTGATGACCCTTCTACTATTTAGGGAACATAAATGCATCAACTACTAGAATAAACTTTCATGCATGTTAATTATTACAACACGTAAGCGACTAACAATAATAGAGAATCTACAACTGCACTTGACTCTATAACTTTCTTTGATATTGTCAAGAACCATAAATTCCCTCTCGTACATTATAGAAACAGATTTTTGGACAGATGTTGCAAATATTTGCCAGAAGTTAAATATTGCACAATAATAATCAAGGGTTATGAGATATTAGAGGATTTTTCTTTTAAATAAGCAATTAACTTCTTCTCCACACTTTAAAAGTTTTGATATTAAACAGCTTTCTTCAAGAAGAAGGATTTAAATTGGTAAAACTAATACAATGATATTAGTTTTAATAATACTAAAACGAATAATAAACGGTTTATTCTTTCACCATTTAAGTAAAGTACATCAGATTTATTCCAAACATTTTGCATCTTGAGGCCTTAAATACATTTCAGCATTAATTCAAATATCATTTGAGCTCAAACAATAGAGCTGGAAAAAGCCAGACTCTTGAGAAGTTATTAATTCGCTTATAAAATTGCATTAGTGAATTCATCTGCAACAACAAAAGCGAGTCGTCACTGCCAGCTCCATTAACGCCCACACCAGACAAGAAGCAGCACCTGCTTGAGTAATGGCAAAATTACAATAAACGGCTCCTCTCACTTGCCATGCATAATGATTTGTGTGTGCAGGCTCTCTCCAGGTATCAGGTTTTTCCATCTATCTGCAGCGTCTGTGCCCTGCAGGCCCCCTTCAGTTCGACCGGCCCCATTGTTTTCCCCATTGTTTTCCAAACAGGTGAATCTGGACTGAAGGTCCAAAGCCCTGAGCGCTGCCTGTGGGCTTCGCCCTGCTGCAGCCTCAGAACAATCTCCCAGCAGGAAGTAGAGCCCTCTGAGGACCCGGCACAGCCACGAGTCAAGTCATGAGTTATTAATGGGAGGAATGAACTTGTTAACTCCAAGACAGTGTAATTTCTCTATTAACAGTCAAGCTGTGAGAAAAGGATAGTTCCTCACACAGAGGCCCACATTTATTTATCAATCAAATTTTAGTTGGACAGAACATTTCAGCAACATTTCAGCTCCTCTTTAGAAGTGGGGTGATGTTCTCTAACTTCCTGGTTTTAGTCAGAACGCCAGCAGCAGTTGGAGGATTGATTTTTTTTTTTTTAAGCAGATCTGTGAAGAAATGTTCACAGAAATTTTCTTGGCTTGTTCAGATTATACATTTTTCTAAATGTGTTCCGAGTTGGCATGTAACGATTTTTCGCCAAGAGAGAGATTTTACATCATTTCTCCTGCAGATATTTTGGTTAAACTGTGAACATAGCGGTTCATAGTGAAATGTTTGCAATAAACTTCTGACTTTGTGAAACGTAAAGACAAACTGCAGCAGCAGAAACAGCGAAGAATGGCAGACTGAGGAGTCTCTGACCTTGCCAGGTTTGCTGAGGCTGGAGGTGGATGACGCCTTGGGAAGGAGGCCCAGACGTTGGAGGTAAGTCTGGAGATTCCTGTTGAGCTCCACCTCCACCGGCTTCACCCTTTGGTCCTCTGGGTCCATCGCTTCAGCTGCCGGCCTGCAGAGGAGGAACAGACACGGTTTCTAATGCAGGCAGAGCTTCTACAAAAAGATCCATCACTGACAAGCAACATCGTCAACAATCAAAGCAAAATGTTCAAGCTTCCATTGTTAGCACAACCCAGATTTAAAGCTGCGGAGCCGATAACTTTTAAAAATGTTATCTCAGCATTTGCTTAAAAATTATCCTGTTTTTTTTACTTATTTAGTGTAAGCACTGCACAGGCAAATTTGCTTTCCTGTTCAACATTAAGAGAATATTGACAATGTTTTGTGAACATCTGTCATGGAAATGCAGCTGCAGAGAAAATGTTTCTTTGCTTCTTTGCAAACCTGATTGGCTTTTCTAATGAAAACCTATTTGGAATTGTTCATAATTTTATCTTCATTGACAAAAACTACTGAATAATTCCAGATCATGATGTTGACAATTTTGTGTTGACCAAAACGTTCTTGTTTTGTTTAGTCAGAATGGAAACATCATCTTCTCTGCAAACTGCTGTTCCAGCTGTGTGATGTAAAATAACATCTAATAATTCATAAAAAATAAGTAAATAAAACCCTGAAGCTGATTCCTTTTTTCATTCTGCTGTGACTCCAGCGATTTAAAATAATTAAATATGTGATGATCTTTCGGTTTGTAGGTGTGACCTGGAGCTGCTGCTGTAGATCGGCCCTTTCTGCTGCGGCCGGTAGGGAATCCTCCTGAGTCTCGATAACTCACTGGACAGAACCTGCTGGGTCGTGTCATCTTCCCAGGTCAAACCTGCAGCCACAATCACAGATGGATCAGAACACCGAGTCCAGATACACGTCTGCAGCTCTGATCCTCAGGCAAAACTGCACCGGTGAAAGAAAATAAGGTAGAAAACCTGCAGCAGAACAGCGACCAACTGCTGAGCCAGCGCAGCTTTTTCTAAACTCATCAGGTCGATGACGAGCAGACGAGACGAGGCAACAGAGTTTGATTCAGTGACTAAGCAGAAACAAGTTCTGGTCTTTTTCTACAGTTTATTAGGAAGGTTTAATGAGAAAGTTGGGAATTTTATAAGCAGTTATTTAAGTACACTTCTGTAGTTGGCCATTTATTTTGAAAAGATTAACGTAGCATAGGAGAAGCCTGGATGTTGGGGCTCAAGAGGCCATCGAATACATTTATCAGCTTTAATCGCCTTGCAAAGAAAAAAGGAATCCTGCTGCTTTATTGAAAGGGGAACAATTAATGGGTAAAGAGTAAAATTAGCATTTTTGCCTGAATTATTCAATACAAAAGTCAATTGTGCATGCCATTAGCAGATTCTCCCTCCAGAAATTTCTTTTTAAGCATTGTGCAAATGGAGCTTCTTTGAATATTAACCAACAGCTGTTCGTGTTGTCTCTGCTTATTCGATTCCAGGTAAAAATCTATTACCTGGACGTCAAATTACGTCTGCAACGGAGTCCGCGCAATATTTGTGTCTTAATGGCTCTTTTAATATCAACGTCAGTGACAAGACGAAACAAAATCTCCTTTTTCTTCCAGCATTTGTGCGAAAGGACAAGCTGGATGAGCTGCACGGCCGCTCACGTCTGTTGCTTATGCTTAACATGCATCCAAACACGGCTTTTTGGCAGCCGAACAGAGGGGCAGGCGCCAGCGCCAGATGGGGTAGCGGAACAAAGTGTTACCGGAAATATGGCTGCGGCGCGCAAAGCACAACACGAACAGGAGCCTTTGGCAGATGAGCGATGGCGCCACCGAAAGAACGCAAGTAACGCAGGCGGCGAGTCCAGATGTGAAGCTGCGGGATGGGGGTCTACCAGAGGACACACACCTAAATCAGGAACTCTGCTTTTACACAGCAGCCACAATGAGAAGACACGCTAAGAGCTAAATTACTAGTTAGTAGAAACATCAAGAAGTGTAGATTAGATGGGTCCTTGACAGCGCAGCGGTGACAAAAAACTTTAAAATTCACTCATAATCACAAACTTTGATCAGTGTAATTAAAGACATGTTTATTGTTCCCTGGAAAAAAATGGCTCAGAAGAAGATTGTCGGACTTTTAAATTGACTTGAATCTGCACTATAATCACAATAATCAATTAGAAAAATAAAACCACTTGAGATTAAACTTGGAGGTGGATAAAAATTATAACCACACAGAAGGTTGTCGTAAGACTCATGAATTGAACCCGAGAAGCATTTGCTTGAGCTAAGATTAAATTTCTCAAAGCAATACATATCAGAATTTTAATTGAAACATTTTGATTTTTATCCTCCAAAGCAAACATGACTTGAAACAAGAGACTTGGCTGGTCATATGTGGCTATTTTTCAAAACAAAGTTTCTTGAAACATTGTTGGCTAGTTTTAAACCCAAAACCTGGAAACTTCATCCCATTTTCTTTCCTGCATTCAACATGTTTAATCTAAAAACACACAAAACACATTTTATTGATAAAAAATTGTACATGAAACTATAAATCTGAACTGCATCATATGAGAATTAATGTGGGAATGAGGGTCTTTTTGTTAGTGGAAAGAAAACTTTGAGTAACTCCTTTATTCAATATTCAGGTCCTTCCAGGAACAGGCCGAGTCTGAAGACTTGGGCAAAACCAAGTCCATTTAATCACTGAAGTAGATAAAAAACAGAAAATACCAGAGGTGGAGAAGATTCTCCCAGAAATGCTGAAGACTCGACTGGGTCTGACTGGGTTGCATATATCATCAATGTTGCTTGAGGCAACATCCATAAACCCGTCCCAATAAAATATTGAATCAATCAACCATAAAGAGTGGTCAAGTTTTTACACTTATCAGATTCCTGGAGCGATTTCTCCATGGCATCAAAAACAAGTGATGCTGAGCCTTAAACACAAAGGTACAGGAATTGTTTTCTAGTCAATCTTTGACTTTTCAAACTAAGACATCTCAAAGTATTTTTGGCTGAAATTTACCTTAATTTGTTGCCATAGAAACCAGCAGATGTTGTGAAACTGAAAACACCAATACCAATAACTGTAATGTTTTCTCACAAACGAACATGTCCAACCTTTATTAACAGAGAATTACAAGTTCAACTTGTAACGAAACGTTTCAGACCCAGAACGGTTTCTTTACACTCCAACAAAATGAATTACGACCTCGACTGCCAGCCAATCGGGGCACAAGCATCTCTCCAACAGCTGCGCAGCGTGTCGGGCAAAGCTTTTCCCATCAAAGAGCCATAAAACGGAGCTTTTTAATGGCAGCAAGGGTGGCTGTGAAAACGGGAGTTGGCGTCGGGCGAACAGACGGCATCTGACACGACAGGTTAATGAACGCCGGAGCCCCTGCCAGGATATTCACAGACTCTACGCCTCTCACTGACTGAGCTGTGGGCAGAAGCGTGTCAGCAAACTGAGATGTTTAATGCTTCCACATGTGGAAATGTCTCCAACTGAAACTCTGCTGCTGAAGAGAACGGCTTCAATAGAAGATGAATCTAAAGAAAAATGTTTAGTGAAGCTGTTAATTACCAAACGCCTCATCAGATTTGAGTTCAAGTTTCCATAGTGATGTCGAGAGAAGCTCAAATCGTCTCTCAAGCAGCTGCTGTGTTCAGAATATAACTGAAACTTTGTCAAAGTTTATTTATATCATATTACACAGGGCTGCCGCTGCTTTACCTCACTTTACCTCAGTGGGATCGCGCGCAATGCCTCCTTTCGCTCAAGCTGGACACACGCTGACCTTGATGGAGAAATTATGTTTCTTTGGAGAACTCAAGGTAAGAGTTTAAACTCAAGGTAAGAGTTTAAACTCAAGGTAAAAGTTTAAACTCAAGGTAAGAGTTTAAACTCAAGGTAAGAGTTTAAACTCTGGCATTAGCTCTGGATGCTCAGCTCTACATGAATCGCAGGAATAACTTGTGGTCGCAAATTCAGAGGTGCGCGTTGAGGAAGCGCTGAGATTTCTCTTTGTGAACAAAGAATTGTATGCAGTGTTTATATCTCAACACGCGGCCCAGCGTGTGGTTCTGTCTTCCCTTTGAAGATGTCTGTGGTACTGGTTGGCTGGAGCGTTGGTGGTTTACGAACTAGCGCTTTACATAATTTATAGGTTACTTAACATGCACACACATATACACATACACATGCACACCCATACACATCCCCTCCATGGGCTGCCCCCTTATCGTGGTGGGGGGTTTGAGTGTCCCAGTGATCCTAGGAGTTATACCTTTGGGGCTTCATGCCTCTGGTTGGGCCACCCGATGCAGACGGGTTCTGGGTGAGGAACCAGACCAAGTGCAGCCCAAAGATCCCTTATGATGAATATGACTGGAAACAGTGTTTTTTATGCTGAACTAAAGACTAAAGACTAAACTAAAGACTCTCCACTGTTGAGAATTGTGGAAACAAACTGCAACTGGTCAAAGTTGCATCACAAGTAGATAATGATTCAACACAAAATAAAATTCAGTTTGGTAAAAACTTTGGACATAAAGCATCATGTGACAAGTCCAAGACAAACAAACATACTGTTGACTTAATTTGGGGATTTTAAGAAAATTCTGCTTTCATTTCCTATTCATGGACCTTGTTGAGCAGCTTTTGGCAGTAAAGTCACTGCCAGGAAGGTTTTGGTCTGTTTTAACATGCAATTTGTAGTTTGAAGGGTTTTGTTGTGTTTTGATGAGAATCGATTTATTTCCAAAATAATAATTTTGCTCTGAATAAGATTATTTGGACCTCATTCAGGTCCACATAATCCTGTTTACTCTAAACTTTTGCTTTTCCTAATCCATCTCCAGCTCTATCAACCACCGATTGCAGCATCCGCAGGGAAATCCAGCCACTCCAGCCGCATCCAACACCTCTGCAGTCCTTAAAAATGTTATCACAGCCTGAAATGGAGGCCAACAACCACAGAACATTCAACCAAAGTCTCGACCCGACTTAAGGCTCGGGTGGAGGCTTCATACCATAGCAGACGTTCGAACCTCTAAGGCCGACGTTTCTTTTCTAAGACACACAATAAAAAATTTTAAAAATCCAGAAAACCCATCAAAAACAGAAAGAGTCGCTTTCAGTCTGAGCCAGGAAACAAAAACCTGGAGACATTTAGCATTTTGTTTCGCAAATGTTAATTCATCGCATTAACTTTCATTTCACATCAGAGACAAATCGCTGCAGGTTTATCACGTTGCTGTGGAATCAAAACATCTCCAACTGGCTCTCTGGTTAAACTGCCAACCTAAACTGAACTTTTCTATTTATTACAGCTGCTTTGTTTATTAAAATGAAGAAAAGAAGAAACCTCCTCAGGAACGATGGTTTTTACATCTGACATGTTTCTGCTGATCACTCAGATGGATGTGATCAGCTCCCCTCATTGTTTATGCAGGAGGTTTTGTTCAAAGTGACATGATGAAACTGGATGAAATGCAGCTGCAGCATGTTAGGCTGGGCTCCGCTGCCCTCTGTTGGATCACTCCACCAACTGCAGCTTATTAAAGCAGCAACAGATCTTTCCACATACATTATATATATACTTGAAAAGTGCAAATGTAACAAAAAAATTGTTTCAGGACGTTTTTCTGTGGTCACAGACAAAAAAATCCAACCAAATTACACAACCATAAAATATGAGGCATTAAGAAAAAATAACGGAAAATAAAAAACAAGAAAATCAAGCAGAGGTGTTGGTGTGTGTTTAAATTTACTTATATTAAAAACATTAAGAATTTTGTATATTAAATTTACAGGAATGTAACCAAGTTATACTTCAGGACTGTAAACCATAAATATTGAGAAAATATATCTATAACTACTTAACTAGAAATAAATTGTACATTTATACCTAAAATTATACAAAAAAAAAGCTGTTAAGGCCAACATTTTGTCTCCACTGATGACTTTTGTAATTATTCCATTTTTCTAGGAGATAAAAGGATTTACCTGCATCAGGTAAGCAAAACATGAACTTTACATGCAAAAGTACAAAAAAATCCTATATATTACCAATGGAATAACTCAACAAGTTACAGATTTTTAATAATACATTTAGATTTTTTAAGTAATTTTGTCAGCAAAAACACTGTGTTGGTGAATAACATTGTGTGTGTCTGTGTGTGTACCTCTGTTGGACAGCTTCTCCAGCAGAATGCGGAAACGTTGCACTACAGATGGGGAGACGTCGTAGGTGTAAACGTCCCTCACTGGAACAGAGTGACACCTCCCAAACATCCCATCTGTGAGCACAGAAATAGGCTTCATCAGAGAACCCAACACGCGTCTATTTCTGCCATTTCACCAAACTAGTCACTCAGTTAGAGCTCAGAAAATCATCAGCATCTCAAATGTGAATTTCTCATGAATTGACTAAAACAATAACTGACATGATTAAAGATGTAAAAGGTTGAACTATCAGCCAATCAGAGTCCTGCTCGACTAACAGGAAGCTTTTGCACCAAATTCAAACTACATAGAGAGACAATGAGTGGATGTTTTTAATGACTTATTCCATGAACCAACTTATTCATGTTTCTTATTTAATAGAAACACTACAAATGTGAAATTGTATTGACCAAGTTTTTCACAAATTTGTAATGGAAATGCAGCCAGTGTGGAATGAGGAACGAAACAAAAGAAGTGAGAATCTCTGAAGGATGAAAATATCTAATAAAACAATCACTTACACTTCTAGTAATGCCACAAAAAATAAACGCAAGATTAAAAAAAGTCCCTCCAACACAGGGGCAGAAACGCGTTCAGGAAAATCCAGTTGGTTGCAGAAAAAAATATCACACTGATGAGAGGAAATGATCCGCAACAGACAGGAACTCGTTTCTAATCAGTCTGTTTAGCCTGATGTGCAGAATAAACATTAATCTGTCTGATATTCTCACAAAAACCTGCAGAACAAATGATCCAAAAGTAGAATTTGTGTTACAAGTTTTAAAAGTAAATATGATTTATTTTTTCTTCCATCAGATGAGACGAAACCTCAACCACGCGGTTTTAGTCGTGATTGAATAACTCGCAGACTTCGAGTCGACTCCATTTATCCTGCTTTGCCGTAACTCAGAGCTAAGCCCGTCTTCTGGTGATTCATGGTGCCGATTAGAGCAGATAAAAGATTCACAAGGCTATTCTCAGAAACACAGGCCTGTTAGGATGAAGGAGACGGACCAGGAATCATGAACCCAAAGTGGCGGCACCAGGTTAAATATAACCTGCGAAGGATGCAGATCGTCAGTGGAAACTCACTTTTCTCCAGGCCTGATCATTCAGTTTGCAATACATGCTGGATGGTGAAGCTTTACCTTAAAATGAATGAAAAGTTAAAAAGTTAAGCAGTTTTACATTTAAAGGAAGCGTTGAACTACAGCTTACCAGCGAGTTTGACTTTTTTTTGTTATAAATTAAAACATCTTTATTCTTAGGTTTCAAAAACACTTGGTATATTTTAAAAAATAATAGAAACACTGTAAATCCTTAACTTATAAATTTATGGTTCAGTATTCGAGGATTCATCTGTTCAGGTATTTTTCTGTAAACGGCAACTTCAAATTATTTGTTAATCTTTTCATAAAGAGGATCTAAAATATTCAGAAAATGCAGCTGAAATACTGAGGCGCATTGCTATTGGCTGGTGTTTGAAAAGCAGCCAATCGTGGAGAGCCATTTACTTTACTTTGCGCTGATTGGCTGTAGATGGTAGCTTCTGTGGTAATGCTAAAATGGTTTCCACTGTGTATAATAATGTGTTTGTAAAGCTGTCCTTACAGGATCTCATTATTTTAATTTATCTATTACTTTTGCCTGAATTTTCATGATTGTTGAATTGAAAGAAGTGGAAGGACTGTTAAGGTGCATTTGGAGTTTGAACTAATAAAATGATCAGTTTCTCTGTAAAACAGCATAAAAAGCTGGTGCAGGATGTGAAAAGCCATGACTGAATCCAGGACCGTCTCACTGCCCGAACCATTTCTCCTCTGCGATCCCGCCGACAGAAAAATCGCTTCAGTTCTAATGGACTCAAATGGAAATTGATGGAGTGCGCAAACATTTTTTTTTTACATGTGTAAGATGGTAATTTGATGACAACACATCAAGGCAAAGGTCAAAATCAATAACCCATCAGCCTGCTGAACACACTGAGGGTCAGTTTGTCATTCTGTGTCAGCTGCCCTTTAAGTATCTGCTGCAAGCTGAAGAAACGCTTCCAGAAAGATGGGAACGTCATTTCTTTAACTGCTGCTTCTTATTTTCATATTTTAGTTCAGAGAAAAGAAACAGAAAAACTCAACAGCTCTGAAGCAACAACAGCTTCTTTGAATCTTAGACTACTGCTCTTAACTTTGGCTGAAAATGGTAAAGACCCGAATAATTTTATTTTTATCCATTAGATAAATGCACTTTTTTAGACATTTCAGTTTTTTGTGGAATAATTGCATTGAATTCCCACAAAAATTACATATATTAACATTCCACAGAGGGAAACCTGCCCATCCATCTTTTTGGATACATTTAAAAAAGGCAAACATAAGTTTTCTTTTTTCAAAAGGTTATGTATTATTTGGAGCTCTGAATGAGTTATTTATCAAGGTTTGGGGTGAAAATAAATTCTTGGATTCTGAAAGCTCCAAAAAGCATCTTTAAGAACTGCAGCAGCTGAAACTGGACTGAACAACTGCAAACACAAAGACAATAAACCTGAGATGCTTGAAAGCTGCGGATGGAAACCTCACGATCGCAGCAGCCATTTCCATCTGCGTGACGTACTGAGACTGATTCCGTTTGCGTTTTTAGAGACAGCATGCAACAGGTCGCAGCCGGGTGATGAGACAGTCAAGCCGCACGCCTCTCACACCGTTGTCATGGCAACGCCCACTGCAGGGCTTCTGGTCTCTCACAGCTAATCGAGGCAGCCCAGATTAGGTGAGGAGAATCGGAGCGCCGTTTGTTTCCAAACCGTCTCCTGACGTGGATCACAGCTAACATTTCACCCGGTCACAGCCTCAGTGCACAATTTGATCTAAAACGTGTTTAACGCAGAAATATGTCTTATAGGCGGAATAATCAGCCAGTTTAGCTGTGGGTGGATGATGCGGACTTGAAGTTTTATAACTGCATTGTGGCGACAAGAACTATTTATTGCATCTTTTTTAGGTGACTGTATGGCAAACACAAACACTGCTCTGGAAAAACATGAAAATAGATATTTATTGATACTCCTGTTGAACACGCTGGAGAAAATACAAAAAATTATCTTGAAAAATTTAAGGTTTTTTAGTTTAGTTTAGTCACTTAAGCAAAATGTATTGTGACAAAGATGTCAAAATCAAAATTCTTATAAGAAATTTATTACAATAAATAATGAACAATACAATAAATGCCCAACTCTAAGCAGAAGTAGTCATTTTTAAATCAATATTAAGGAATTATTGACCTTAAACAAGTTCCTATTTCTTTCTGAAAGGTTATTTGTGAGTTAAATTTCTCTTATTTCAGAGTTTGATTCATCAGTTATGTTTGACAAAATAAAATATGCAATTTATTGATTTAGGGAAACTTTTTATTTTTGCATTCAAACGTCATGTTTGGGCGGTTTAGGGACAAATGATGCGTGAAAAGGGCAATCAAGTCCTGATAACAGGATTATCCTCTAACAAAGAACCTAATTCAAGTTCATCTGGTTCATGAAGGACAAGCTAACAGCTCTGAGGATTTCTATAGAAACACAGCCTCTAATACACACCTAACAAGATCATACATGGTTCTGGAGAATCACTAAAGTTCTGGGAAATAGAGATAAATTACTCCTGGGAGTGGTGATATATTGTTATGGCAATAAATATGTCAAATCTGGATTAATGATGGATGTAATTTTTAAAGGCTAAATATGAACTTTCTATTTATTACAGGTATTGTGGCTCTTTTCACAAGGTTCAAAGCCAGCAGAGATATTGATTCCTCTATAACCTTCTCCATTTCAAATAAAAATCAAATGATGATTAAGACATTAAATGCAGTTGTGTGCATTGACTAAAAGAAGTTTTTATTAGTGGTGGGACTTGACTAAAATTTTTAATTGAGTGAATACAACGATTGCAATCAATTAATTGAAATTAATTGCATTCATATCTGTATGATACAAAGTGTTGTGACTGCAGCCTTTCTGTACATATATTTAAAAACACAATTCACTGTGAAAAAATCGCAGCAGTAAAATCTAATTAACTGAAAGCTACACATTAAAGTCCTGGCCCTAATTTTTATGCAGAGTTTGTATGAAATTGTAAATAGTTGATTAACCCCTCCTGACCATATTAATGAAAATAGGTGACTTCAGATGGCACTGTATTTTATTTCAGGGTATCTGAGTAAAAGAGTGAGGAACACAAATACAAATGATACTTTTGATAATTTGACTATTTGCATCCACTTCAAAAATAAGCACCTACTTCCTGTCAGGTGATCCCATAAGATAATGATAAGTAACGTTGGAGTTCGTCTCTCCAATGCGACAAAAGCTGGAAAATGTTGAATGTCTGAACTCTTTGTAAAGCGGAGCAGGATTTTCATAAAAAAAAAAAAGATTTAAATACATGAACGTTTCTAAATAAAGCAACTGAAAATGTAGAAGTCAAAATGGACAACATGGTCATGGTGACCTCTGCCTGCAGGATCCAAGCTGACATTTTGAGATTAATGGAATAGTTCAATAAATAAATATAGTTCATAATGTAGTAGCCAGTGTTTATAATGTCTAGTTGACCCCTGTGACCTCTGGCTTTTTCCCATTTAAAGACTCAATGTGAGCGGATACAGAAGGAGAAAAGGTGAGGAACCTCTGACGGATCTGCAGCTCGACATTTTCAAGCCTGGATGTTAAAGATGGCTGGAAGGGTTGGAATTACACAACAAGAACCTATAAATACAGTAGATTATTGAAGAAAGCCAATTAAGCCACTACTTTACTATCATTTGATTATCAGAGAAAATGTTTGTGTTTCTGATCTGGACTTGGCCGTTAAAACCACCTCCAAACGACCCAGAACCAAGCAAGTCTCTTCACATGAGATTAAATCTGGATTAATAATCCAGTCAGTCTGTGTAATTGGATCAGATGAAGGCGGTGAATGTTTCTGTGCTGAGACAGATATCTCTGCAGTGTGTGAAGCGGCGTTTGCTCAAATGTGGCCGCCATAAGCAGAGCTGCTGGTTTTCAAAGTTTATTCCTCCTTTTTGTAATCGAATATTTTTTACAACACAAACCGTTAGTTTATTTTTTCCTTTTTAATTTTTGTGGATAAACTCATCTGCCTGCATGACTGCTGCACAACTTTGAAGATTTCAATCAAAATGCATTTTACAGTTATTACATGCTTTTACAAATATGTTCTTCCACTCTCATACTGCCGTGAGTTGAAGGCTGTTTTATCAGATAAATTAGATGTAAACATTTCCATCTGTAATCTCTAAATTAAGCCCACCAGGCAAAATAAACCAGATGCATGTAAAGTTTATATAATGGGAAAAAATGTTTGTTTTTACCAGAAAGAATATTTTATTTTAATACAGTTTGTACTTTTATACTTTACAGCTACATGCTGTGAGTTTGAAAACAGAAGTCATAAATATTTGCCAATGAATTAAAGCTTAGTAAAACTCACTGAATTACTACAATCCTCCCATTTCATGACAATCAGGAGAGTTTAAAACTGAAATTCTGCTGCCCTTACTGCTGATCCTTAATGACGTGCAGAGACAGAGTTTCTAATACAGAAAAGCTGAAAAACACTAAATTAAAAGCTAAAAATCAGCTGAAATTCCTTGAGATTTCAGTAATCAAAACATATTTTCAGGTTAAGTTTTCTATGCATTTCTATGTGGAAAAAAATGAAAACAGTATTTTCACTCTAAAGCTGATTAAAGTTTGTTCTATTGCCAAAATCCTTGAACAAACAATGTTTGCAAGACTCAAATTAAATGTGTTCTTCGGCTTTACAAGGGATTTTATTCTCTTTAAAACCCGACAGCGACCTGAAAGTGCTGCAAAAGGATAAATGATAAAGCAGAGGTGATTCTGTGCCTGGGCGCTGTTGATGTTTAAAACGTAATCTAGTGAATTAATGGCCTGAAACTCTCAGACACTTTTTTATCCCACCGTGATGAGACGGGATGGGAAGTAAGAGGAAACAGAAACAAAGGACAATTTGATCATAAAAGATTAAAATCTAGGTGAAACCGAGAGTGAAGAGTGTCAAATTATAATAAATACATAACTTATGAAAGAGTTATGACTGACTGTTATGACAAAAGTATAATTGTGTAAATTGCAGTTACGAAAATAAATTTGCTTAATGGAAACAGTAATTCTCATTTTTTCAGTGAAACATTTTTGCAGAAATATTTAGTTTGAATCGTAAAACGGCAATGGATATTTTTTTCTCATCGCACAACTCAATAGATCAACAACTGGATGTTGCGGAAAATACGAAGATGACGGTTCTGCACTTTTTTACCGATTTATTGGTGTGAACCCGGAATTTTAATTGCAATTTTGAAATAGTTATAAGATTTCTGCACATTTGTAATGGAAACAAATGTGCTCCTTTTGGCTTTTCATGTAAAACAAGCCTTTCTTCCTAAGGGTTTCCATAGTGTGTGATGAAATATTTAAGGCTAAAGATGTGTGGGTGGCATAAAAAGGTCACCCAAAGCATCCAGAGACAGAGAGCTAGCCTTTAGCTCCGCTAAAAATATAACTCCCCATTGGAGACAATGATTTCATCACCACATGAAACGACCTGCATCCTTCTCTCTCCGCTCCTACTTCCCTGGAATAAGATTATGGGTGCATCTAAAAAGAACGCCATCAATACGGGAAATGAGAGCGCTAATGAATTTACAGCAAACGTACAGCTGGATCCAGGCTTCTCCACCAATAACGGACAACAGACTGCGATGTTCGGTTCTCTCTGTTGATCCTGATAAGAGTTCTGCTCTGCCATGTTCACGAGTTCAACAGCTGGATAATGATAATCAGCACTGATTTAAATCAAAAAGGTAAACTTTTTGTCTAAAAAAGCTTCCCATAAATAAAAAAAATGTCTACAAATTCAGTTTATGTTTTCAGTTTCATTTGTTTTCAGGTACATTTTCAGTAATTCTCATGATTCCAGAGGACAGAACAGAAAAACTGCAAAACATTTAGTTAAAATCACGAAACCAAAAGGAGAGAACTGGAGCGGCGATGATTTGAGGTTTTCACTGGATTCAAATATGAGGCCATCTGTAAATCTACAACAAAATGGCTAAAAAAGAAAATAAGGGTTCTACAATGGCCTAGTCAAAGTGCTGAATGATCGAAGCTCTATGATGGTAAGGAAGCTGCAAACGTCAATGAATTGAAACAATGGAAAGAAAAATGGACCAAAATTACTCAATATACAAACATGGAGAAGCAGCATTCAGCTTCTATTCACCGCAAATCTGGAACAAACTTTCAGAAAACTGACAAACATCCAAAACACTGACTTTAAATCAAGCCTGAAACCCAGGCTAATAGCATTAATGTGCCTATTTCTTGTTTCATGATTGTTTCTGAAATGTTTTATACAAACAAATTTGACATAAATACTGACATCCAAGGATTTCCCACAATGACAAAGTGGAAAAGAGCAACAAGCTTCTTGGAAACGTTTTGAAAACATTTGAAGATGAGATTTCTTACCGTTGACACAGATCTCATATGAAGAACACAACTCGTTCTCAAACAGGCAACCTGTCAGAGAAACAGAAGAATAAGATACAAACGGGTCAGTTCACTAAATTTATACCAACAATGTTATTTGCAGCAGAATATTAGGAGCTCAAATGAAAGATTTGTATGCAGTGATGCATACTTATAAAAAACAATAACTTGATGTTTTTTATTAGACCTGTATGCCTGAAATGAGACACAGCTAGTCAGCTAAACCTGCTCTTTAGTTTTTCCATAAAAGAATCCATTTCCAAAACTTTCTAACCCAATTTCAGATTGTTTCTTTTTTTCATTTCCAGACAGCAATATGAGAGTTAATGACTTACTAAGACACCATCTCTGTTTTCAGCTGCAGCTTCTTATTGCTACATTCGTCAGCTGTGGGCAGTAAATGCTTGCAGTTATCCTAAATTAACTCTGGGGTGAGGAAGAACAGGATGATGCATCAGTCCGGCTCCTTCAGAGCTCTCTGGGGACAGAAGAAGAGTCGGCCATATTTATTCTGCTTACAGGAGACCTGGCAGAGAGCAGGACGCCATCGCTGAGGTTTGATCTGCTTCCATAAAGCAAAATGAAATATTTCTGGATCTGGACTTATTTCTGAAAAATCTCCAGAATGCAATACACACTGGTTTTATACTTATGATGATTTAGTTCAAATAAATCGTTTTATTTCAATCTTTCAGTCTTTCAGTCTTTCAGTTTGATTGTTTTGGATGTTATTGGACAGAATTAGACGTTGGTATATTTTGGGAATACACTGAGCTGAAACTGAGCCTCACACTAAACTGAAACAAAGATGGACTTTTAATTCATTTATAAAAAGAAAAAAATACAATATGCTACAAGAAAATTAAGGGATCATGTTATGTAAAATTGACTTTTTTTAACGCTGCATCATCACAAAGCAGTTCTTCTCCGTGACTCCCCTACTTAGCTCCTTTAGACTAGCTAGCAGCAATTAGCAAGCACGTGGCAGAACTGCTGAGCTCATTATAGGAACTACTTCTCAGTGAAACGCTGTTAAAAACATTTCTAAAGGTTTAGCAGAGGAGCCATGTTGTGATCACTTCCTGAAGGTGGAGTTTCAGAAAGACATATTTGATATATTCAGTATTTTTATAACAATTAAAGGCAACATAGTTACTTGATTATGCTATAAAATGGCAATATGTGCCTATAATACTCATCTTTTAAAACCTGATTTTAAACTTTCGTTACAATAAAAAGCTAAAAAAAAAAATTAATATGTATTTCTACCCCTCCACTCTGATACTCCCGAGTAAAATCCAATCAAATGAATAAAGTCCACCTGAAGTACATTGTCACTTTTTATTCAAAGTGATTATCGACTTGAAAAGCTGAGAATAGCAACCTAAAACAAAAAAAGCTTTCAGAAATCAATCCGTCTGACTATAGAAACGAAGGCCATGAAGGTGAGCCTGAGAATAACCGGTTCTCTTTGTGCAAAAGAAAAACCGGCTGCCACAAGATTAACACGCGTCGGGTTGGACGAGCGAATCAACAGAGATGCTGTAACCATGGCAACACCTGCTGCTCTCAGAAAAACCTCTCCGTCTTTTCAGGGATCAAAGAGTGCCGGCGACCGCCAGGCTCCTGGTTTCACTATCAAACAGCTGCACATGTTCACACCTGAGAGCCTGCAGACGGCTGCAGGGCGGCAAAGAGACAGACTGCAGGACGCACCCATCTCCACTTTAGAGAAAACAAACAGATAATCCTTGCATTTTAGCCTCCAACAAGAACTCACTTTGCAAAAACTTGGCAAGCACCAAAGAATGAACTCAGAAAAGTTTTTGCATTCCACAAAAAAAATCTAAGAATGCTGAAACATTAGTAGGCACAGGTCATTGAATATTAAAAGCGGGAAAAGGTTTTTAAAAATATTAATTATTCTGTCACCAATAAGACTGAAAGTTAAATCCAAGTTTTTGCAATAAGCTCTTAAAAAAGCTGTTGTTTTCAACCATTCTGGTAAATCAATCTCCATTCAAGTTAAGGTTACAACAAACCATTGCTTTATGTAAATATAGAAAATCAAATTATTTCTATAAAATAATCCTTTAAGGAAATCAACATATGAATCCAAGAACTACTCTGTTGGATGTAGCTACATGACAAATTAAAGCGAACAAGAATTAGTTTGTGACGGCTTCTTTCTCCAGTAAAGATGTATTTATGAAAATCATTCACAATAAGCTGTTTCATGTTGTTGAAATGAAAAACAGTCTGTTTTATTTGTGGACATCAGTATAAATAAACATGTTCATCCTTCACTGAAAGCTGAAATCTGACTTTCATTAGGAAAGCATTGAGCCACTGGTGCAGTGTTTGGATTAATTCCTCCAGATCCGAATTAAAAGAGCAAAAATACATGAGATGGGAAAGGAATCCAAGGTGGCTTACCCAGAATAAAAAGGAATTATAATACTGGAAAGAGGAACGCTGTAAGCCTATTTTGGCAGAAGGAATGTCTTCTGAGTGCCATCAGAATATTTACCAGCAGAAAAATGTAATAATTACAGTCTACATTTATATCCCAGTCTAAGAACTGGGTTAAGACAAACACAAGTGAAGGGGATGGATTCAAATATGATTTTTTAGGAGATATGAGTTTTTGTCTGACTGAGCAACACACTGTAAATTAGGACAATATGGGTGTCCAAACTTTTTGCCCTGGTGACCAAAACTGGCTAATTTAAATTACTGGGAGGCCATGAAATTCATTGAAATCTATACATCATTAAAATCTAAAATAATATTTAAAAAGGGCTTCAGATTGTTTCCTTGATAATAAAAAAAAAAACGATAATTTTCTGATTTCTTTTTAATTTTGTTGTCCAAACTTTTACTACTGTTGACTTGTGGTCAGCGGCTGAACTAAAGTATTCCTCCCAGGGCCACAAATGGCCCCTGGGCCACTTTGGACCGCATGACCTGAGTTCAATAAGTGCTTTTAAACCACAAACAAGCGGATTCATAATTATGCAGAACAATAAAGATGTTCCATAAAACAGAATAGCATTGCTGCTAATGTGACCTGCTTTTTGTGATGCAAAAAGATTATTTTCCATATTTCATCTTAAATCTGAGCATTTCTGCACTCGGGTGAAGCTCCATTATTTTCTCCACTCTGAGTTCCTGCTTTGGTTTTTCATCCTTCCTCTGCGGCCAGTTTTGTGCTGTGGACCGCTGCCAGGACGGCCACGTTTCCATCAGCTTCACTCTGTGAGGAAACGGCGGCGTTCAGGCCACAGCCTCCTGGCAAGGCCTTTACAAGCACTACATTTCCCACAGTGCCATCTGTCGACTTGTGTCAAACACCTGCTTCACCTGGGGGAGAAATCTGACAGTCAGACTGAGAGTGGTCACCTTGAATATATTCGATTTACGTCTTGTGAAGCAGATAATTAAAAATATTTTCTATTTTGTCCAAAGTCTTGACAGTTTTCAACCTTTTTAAAGAATATACAAGACCCTGTAATGACTAACATTTATAAAATATATGAAAAAATAAATGTTTCTGGTAGAGGTGATAGAAACATCATATATTTTCCCTCTCTGTCCAACATAATAAAAGCTGCTACCACCACAGGGGGCAGTCGCGTAAAAATGTATTTGCCAATAGGAAGAGAACTCAGAGAAAAACACAAAACCAAATAAATATATTTGGTGTGAAACTTCTTCAGACCTCCTTGATTGATTCCTTCCTATTTTCAGATTTCTCCTGAAAACGCATCGTTTCCTCTGTGTTTTTGTTTCTGGCTAGAAGATAAGAAACCAGAGATGCCAGTCATTAAAAAGCTTTTACCAACTTGGTAGTTTCATTCTCAGCTTTTCTAATGAACTATCAAAGCATTTCCCTGATAAACCGGCCAACTGCACGTCGTCCATGTCCGTGTTACTGCACAAAGAATAGGCTCTCGCTCTGCTGGCCTCCTTTTAAACGTGTCCAATTATCCTGGATGGCAGCTCCGGCAGAAACGATCAATCAGAACAACATGCAACCCGAACATTAAGGCAAGCATAAAAAAGTGAAGCAGTTAGCAGAAAAGGCTGCACTTCTCAATTTTGTAGAAAAATCCATTTCTGTATAAGATGTTGCTCATCTAGACTGCTTAAATTGGCAGATTTCTGTCTTTCAAAGCAACAAAATATTCATCCGTCACGCCCTCTCACATTCATTTCTTGTGATCGTTTTTTCCTTTATTGCTATACCAGGCTTTAGGCTTTGTTTTCAGAATTGCTTGAATTGGAGTCTCAACAAGGTTAAGAAAAAACTTTACTGACTAAAAAGCAAACCATGGGATCCTTCATGCATGCAAAGTAAAAACTTTGCACCAAAAAGTGCAACTGAAAAACAAATTCAGCACATCTCTGTTATTTTAAAGTGTAAACTTCCAGGAGTTACCAGCAAATCCAAATATCACAGAAAAGCAGGAGCAAACCCTGCAGGGTGCATGTTTGCTGGAGCTTTGATTGGAAACCAGAACAAACAGAGATTTCAGTCAACACAGTCAGAAAAGCAGCTTGCAGCAGGCAAGAACTCATCTGAGTGACAGGTTTTCCTCTAAAACCATCTGCTTCAACACCAATAAACTGTTAGCTATTGAGGCAGGTAACTATTACACTAAACCATATATGGAACAGCAGCTAAATGTTAAGTTATATCAATGTGCAACAATTTTTAAAGATAAACACATTATCCCTGGAAGCTAAACTTTTACTACTCAAATGCCACAACAGCAAAGCTAATCTAACCAACAGGCAAGAAGAACATTAATTATAGAAGCTTGTTGAGAACGACAGCTTGTTGTCCGTCAACAGGACAAACAATCAATCTACAAAACCTTCCTTTTATAGGCCAGAGCCAAGAAGAAAGACAGAAACGCCCTGGAGCTTGTAGCTACAAGCTAAGTACGAGACACATTGACATAAGTTCCTCTGGTCAGATGAGACAAAACTAAGGTTTGCAGCCTGAATGCTAAGCATAAAATTCTCCTCATTTGAGACATGGTGATGGCAGAATTATCCTGTGGGAATGCTGCTTCATTTCAGGGTAGCAATCCAAGAAGAAAATCTTCTAGAGGTGGAAGATGCTGTCAAGTCAGATGATCCTAAACAAAGAGTCACAGCTACAGGTAAATGTTTTAGTAGAGAGGAGAGTGTGTGTGTTGAAGTGGCCTAATCCAAACCCAGATCTTTATTAAGACTTCAATATTACTGTTCAAAACTGCTCTTCAAATCAATCGGAGCTTAAAAACAAGAGTGAATTTCAGAAAATCATCCTGTCTTGAGGTGTTCTGATCATTTCTGCTTTTGATTTGCTTCCTTCTTCACGTACATCTACTGTTTACCTTTAGTTTACTTTTCATTTAACTATATTTGCTCAAATGATCTCCTAGGGTTAGGCCAGATAAATCAGATATTTCTACTCATTCAGCAACTCTGCAGCTTTCCACCGAGCTGGCCAGCAAGTCATCACATATGAAATGGTAATGAGCGTTGCCTAGGTGACGGTCACACCAGATCAAGCAGCGTCAGCCTTATTTAGGTCCAAGTTAATGATTAAGAAGTCCCACAGCTGAGCCTGTCCCCATCTTTCAGTCCAGAAGGAAACTGAGTCAGCGGCTGGGACGGTGTTTACCGAACAAACGCCATCGGATCGGTCAGGACCGCACCACAAATACAGATTACATATTAATGCAAAAAGGAGTATTGGTAAGTGGAGTCTAAAACAACAAAAACAAATCATCTACTCTGAAGGTTTTCTTTATTTAGAAAGGGAAATTATTTAAAAAACAACAACTTAAAGTCGTTCCATGCAGCGGTAATAACAAAACTCTTCACATCGTCATTCATGAGGCCGAGCTGGCTGACATTTTACAGTTTCTGTTCAGCAGGTGACTACAGAGCACTATCATTTTAGTTCTGTTTAGTTTTACCATTTCCAATCATTAGAAAGCTCCCACTATGCATCCATTTGTAAAACAATACATTGCAAATCACAGTTTATTTTGATCCATTCTGAAGAAAGCATCCACATAAAAACTGTTACAGTGAGATCACAATAAACCCCTGCATGGATTTCTGAATGACTTTCACTCAGTTATTGGAGCGTTACGTTGTACAGAAGACCAGGAAGCAGGGAAACTGCAGGGTCATGATATTCTCACCACTGTGGCTCCCTGAAGCCAAATTATTCCACTTTAAAATAGTGTTTGAATATTATTTTCACAAGGTCACGGTGAGTCATATTTGATTAAAAACCAATATACACAACCCACTGGGGACAACGTGACCCACTTACTTTTAATGTTAATGAAATGCTTAAGTTTTGGATCTTTTTGAGAGGTGAAATTAAAAAACTTCCTCAAATTATGTAAATGATGACATTTACTTTATTTTTATGCTTATATCAATTCATCTATGTGAAACACCCAAAAGAGAACTGATTTAATTTTGTACTCTCCCTATTTTTTTTACTCTTGAACAGAAGAGGATCTCTCCATCACAGAGCTTCTGCTGACCTACTTAAACATTTTTTCACATTTTAGTATAATTACAGTGAATTTAAAAACTATCATTCTGATTTTTTCTGCATAACTAAGTTTGCAGCACATTTCTCTTTCTAAGCATCCATCCAAACTTCATTTATTCATCCATCCATCCACTTTTTCACACATGCATGCATTCATCCTGCTCAAATGTCTGGCTTGTTTTGATATGAAAGAGCAACATCTGTCCTCTGACCTGCAGCTGCATGGCTGTTACCTCTCCAAAAATGAGATTTGATGTATGAGCTACTAATAGGAAGTAAAGCAAAGAAAGAGGTCAAGCTAAGTGAATTACTTGTTACAAATGTACAATGCGAAAACACAAAATATTACCAAGTATTGTTTAGTTAGACAAAATTAGCTTAGAAATAACTTTTTTAATAAGATAGAGGAACTAGGTCAGTGATTCCCAAAGATTTCTAGGACCCCTTATGGATTGCAACACCATACTCAATAAAAAAAAAAAAAAAAAAAATCAACTGGACACACACATCATTCAACCAGATATAAACCTATACACACATTTAAAACTCCACTGAAGTTCATTTCACACTTCAGGTCGAAACAAAACAAACTATAAACCATCTTTACAATGAAACACCTTTGTTTAACTATTTTTTGCTTTTGTTTTTTCATCCGTACTGCTTCCAGTGCACCCCACACTTTGAGAACCACTGCTTTAGGTCAGAAATTACTTAATATCATTGAAATAAAAATAACTAGCTCCATTGGCAGATTATCTCTATGTCATGAGATGTTTATCTGCCAGTGGAACTAGTACTTTTTTTAAAATCAATTTAAATAAATGTTTGAGTTAATGCAAGCTCCTATAAGTTGCTGAAAAGTTACTTGTAAGTTAGTGTCTTAATTCAAGTGTGCTGAGACATTTGCATTATAAACTAGGTCAATGCAGATCTAGATCAGGCCAAGGACCACTTACCCCATTTAACAAACATTCAAGGACCACCTAACTTGAAACTACCCTGCAATAACACAACATCTTAATATATACACCTGAAATGAAAATATTAATGTCATAACTCATTGTTTTTGTTGAAGCTGTCTGTAAATGTGACTGGCCTCGATAAAACCATGAACAACTCTATTAAGGGCGCTTTCTGTTATTTACAAACTCTCAAAATGTGGATGCTAAGCTTTCAAATGAGAGGAAAATCAAAAAGGCTCTTTGCACTACAGGTGTTGTGTGCACTAATAAGATTTATGGCTATTTGTACTTTAGAAGCATAAATAAAGTTATTCTAGCTGCCAGTCAGCAGGGGGCGCAGTTCTGCTCCCGGCCTCTACCTGCATGCAGCTTTCTGAATCCTCGTGTATCGTAATATTGTTAAAAAAAAAAAACAAGTTTTGCAACTCACCCTGAGAAACTCTCTACCAGTATCTTCAGGCTTTCTTTTTAGTGGCCCGGTCTCGAGACATTTGTTATGTTCAAACACAATTCTCTGGTAAGCTAACAGTAGCGCTAACGGTACTTGCTACGTTGTCTTCTTCTTCTTTCCTTTAATGGCGGACCGCCAGATACATACTGCCACCTATTGTTCTACGGAGAAACACGACTTCCCTCCCATTAAATTCTATTTTTAATGAAGAATTAATAAATAACATTATAAATATCCTCTATGTTTCCTTCAGTTCACAAAATTCCTCAAAGACTCCTGTCCAATTCTACTCAGCGTCGCACTTTGAGCTAACTGAGCGTCACGGTTGTTTACGTGCAGTACCTCGCGGACCACTAGGGGGCGCCCGCGGACCACCAGCTTGAGCCAGACAGGAACATTTGGAAAAGTAGCGACAGTTATAAATCTCTGCGTGCAGTTTTATTTCCAAGACCGACAGATCTTGACTGTATGACTTTAGTCTCCTCAGCAGGCTGAAGCAGCCGTCCTCTCAGGAGCTTCTTACATAATCTGAGGAAGAGCGCAGGATGATGAAGATGGTAACGATACATTTAATTTATGCATTAAATTTGTACCTTCCATTATTAGTTATTTAGATATCTATGTAAATAAATCTTTATAGTTAACCTGTGCAGATTTTTAATTTTTATTTACATTTTTTTGCACATCTCATTTAACTTAAGTGTTAATGTTTCCAACAATTATTCCTGCTATCACCCAAACACACGTTCATACACATACAACATTGTTGTTGCTCATTATAGATTCAGATTGTTGCTTTTCATTAAAATATTTACTTGTTGAAGTGTTTGGTTGTTTAAATATATAAAATTGATATCATTAAAGTATATATTATTTGCATTTATCCAACTTACTTTTCCAGGTTTATAACCATAAACCTGGGGAAAAAAAGTATTTTACGTTTTTGATGCTTTTAAATTGTTGCTTAAATGATATTTTTCCACGTTTTAAAAAGTGTAATATGATCTATTATTAGGAAAACACTGCTGCCTCCTGACAGTGTTGAAGGCTCATATTTTTGCACATTCCCCTCCCCTCCGGCTCCTCGGCTCAGGGTTCCTGGTTTTCCTGCCAGGTTGTGATCTGCGGAGGATTATTGTCGCGGAATGAATTACAGATCCACCGTGTTTGTTTTCCTCCGGCTCAGGTGAAGCCCGTCGCTTCCTGATCCACTGTTGACACAGATCTCTCATCTCCAGCACAAACACGTCTGGATTTGTCAGGTTCAGTCATGAAAACCTCTGCAGCTGCAGCTGCAGCTCTGCTTGTCTTTAATAATCACATTTTAATTTAAAACTCACCGATTCTCCTGTCAGCAGCAGCAGCAGGGGAGCAGAGCGGGGAAGCGATGAGGAGGAGGAGGAAGAGGATGGAGGAAGGCTGGGAATCCATTTCTCGGCTGGGTTGAGTTTTCTCCGGTCGGAGGGTTTGTTAAAAGGCCATCAGGTTTCAGCGGAGTCTGCTGGGTCTCTCCTGCCGTCCAGAGCGGCGCCTCCCCGGCTGGAGGAGGCGGATGGATGCTGGGGGAGAGCAGAGAGGATGCAGGGCGTTTCTGCTGCTGGAGGCTCGGCCGCTCACAGCATCATCATCAAGACGCGCTTCCGACTGGAACCTTTCACAATAAACCTCCCGCTCCTAGAACGTTCTGCTCCATAAGAAGTTTATTTTCTAATAGTTTAAAAAGAAGAAGGATGATGAGACTTTTAAATCGTTTCTATAGACTTTGTTTCCAAACATCAATGCATGAACTGGAAGAAGAAAAAAAAAACCGGATTATTTATTGTTTCTTTTCAGTACTTTATTCAAAAACTCATGCAGCTTTATTGGACATATTTCATTTGCACATTTCTAAGCAAATCATAACTCAAGAAGCATTGGATCATATGTTCCTTTTGACTGGGATAATGAAGATTTAAAGCTGATGTAAGATCAGTTGTAACCTGGTTTGTGGATGTCGATCCTTCCTGCATTCAAATCTGCAACACATCTAAACCCAGTGACTGATATACTGATTCTAAAACCTCATTAAGTTCAGTTAATGAGGCAGAATAACACCTAACATCAAGGACACAACCTTGAAATTTTAGATGACTTTTTTGGAATTTCTTTTGTGATGTCACTGATTTAACCAGTGAGTTTTAAATGTTTTACATCCAAAGTTATCACAAGTTTTGAAAAATAAGCAGAATCTTGCAAAGTTTTGATATTATGCAGACTGAACTGACTGGCAGAGGGAATAAAAATATTGAAAAAAAATTCTCCCTCTTTAATTAAACTATCCTTTAACAAATAGGATTAACTCTTTTTTTTTTACAGGAAAAAGATGAGCCAGATTTACTGTATTTTTCCATTTTGGATGTAAAAACCTGTTTTTCCTGGTTAAAAAACTGGTCTCCTCAGCAGGCTGAAGCAGCCGTCCTCTCAGGAGCTTCTTACATAATCTGAGGAAGAGCGCAGGATGATGAAGATGGTAACGATACATTTAATTTATGCATTAAATTTGTACCTTCCATTATTAGTTATTTAGATATCTATGTAAATAAATCTTTATAGTTAACCTGTGCAGATTTTTAATTTTTATTTACATTTTTTTGCACATCTCATTTAACTTAAGTGTTAATGTTTCCAACAATTATTCCTGCTATCACCCAAACACACGTTCATACACATACAACATTGTTGTTGCTCATTATAGATTCAGATTGTTGCTTTTCATTAAAATATTTACTTGTTGAAGTGTTTGGTTGTTTAAATATATAAAATTGATATCATTAAAGTATATATTATTTGCATTTATCCAACTTACTTTTCCAGGTTTATAACCATAAACCTGGGGAAAAAGTTTTTACGTTTTTGGTGCTTTTAAATTGTTGCTTAAATAATATTTTTCCAGGTTTTAAAAAGTGTAATATGATCTATTATTAGGAAAACACTGCTGCCTCCTGACAGTGTTGAAGGCTCATATTTTTGCTCATTCCCCTCCCCTCCGGAGGGTCTTGCTGCATTTTAGCTGTTCATATTTCAAAATGAAAAACACTTTGAAGATAACAAACATTATGTTGCAATGTGTGAAGAAATGTCAAGGAAAGTGAAGATCAGCTTATTGGGAGGAGACGGTTTCCTTATTGCTTAAATATTGAGCAACGTTTCTGCAGAAACAGGAACAGAAATCAACTCAAAATCCTGGAATCGCATCTGAATATGGATGAATGTAACGTTGCAAGAGCACAGTTGATAAATAATTACTGCGGAATTATGTTTATATACTTCATTAAATAAAATGCTTATTAGCCTAACAACTTTAATTCTGTCATTAATCTATCAGGAAGCCTCAAATGCACAATTTGTACAAAGATTCTAAGAAGAATAAAAAAATAAGAATATAACGCTTCCATGAAAAACAATGAATAAACTGGACTTTCACTGCTGCACAGGTCCTGACAACCTCCTGACCTCTCAGTTTGCAGACATGAGACCGATGTTGATCAGTGACTCATCCAAACAGATTTTGGATCAACAGAAGGTCCGAGGGGGCGGACCAGAACCAGAACCAGTTTCAGGGAAAAAGAAAGTGAAGCTTTAATTCTGTCCAGGACCTCCAGGATGAAGGAAACATTCAGGTTTCTGGTGGTTTTGGTTCCTCTGCTGGTTTCTGTGGAGCGCTCAGGTAAGTCCAAATATAAATGCATTCAGCCAGAGTTTCAGCTTTGCATGACAAAAAGACAAAATGGATGAAGAAATCTGTGGAGCTCAATACCTTTTCAAAACTGTCCAGAACTTTCTCCTCTAAGTTTGTTTTTCTGCAGCTGAGTAATAATGATTTTAGACAGAACAGCCACAGAAAAAGTGAAATCTGTTGATTGTTAAAGGTTACACACAAAACATACAAAGAAAATTTAAAAGTAACAACAACATGCACATAAAAATACTGTTAAACTAATAGTAACGTATTCCTTTCTGTAACCTGCAATCTGAGTGAAGAACCACAATAAATATGCATTCCTGGTTTGCTTATGTTTCTATCCTCTGATATTTGATTTAATATTTTACAATCAATAAGATTATATTGTAAATGCCAATTGTAATAGTGTTATAACAATACAAGAAAGCAGCTGTTTTGTGGTCAGCTGTTAAATAAAAGCAAACCTCCACAGATTCATATTTGCTCGTTCAAAGGTTTGCCTAAAAATTACGTAATGTTTCAGTGAGAGCATAACAAATTTTCTCCTGTGTTGAAATCCTGGGTTCTCCTCTGATGGACGTGTCAGTTCTCATGACAAAAACAGGCCTGAAAGTAAAGACTCAAAATTCTGCAGAATTATCCTGATGGATCAGAAACTTTGAATAAACAAATGTAACGTTGAAGAGAGTATGTGACCATTAATAATAAAATGTTTTGTCCTGGTCTTCTTTCAATGAATAAATATGTTTCTGTGTGTGTGCAGAGAGTGTGCGGTGTTTTGGTTCTTTTGACCTGACCACTGGTGAGTGTAGTGAAGATTTGGGCGACGTGGACGATGATGATTGCTGTCAGAACTCCCAATACGGCTACGAAGCAGAAGATGGGTCATGTCGTTCCTGTGGGTAAGCGTACACACAGTCGCATCGACCTCGTTTCCGCTGAGCGGGGTGGAACAGGTCGGTGCCGTTCAATATGCCGTATTCAGGTCTAACATATTCAGGAGAGCTTCCACCACCAATTGGACCCAAATGCTGTATGATATTAGACGGCAAATATGATCCATTAGTGTCTAGTGCTTGTTGCTCGCAGTGCTGTTTCTCTCTGCTCCAATCAGCAGACTGTTGTGTGAAACCAGTAGCTCCACCCCAACTGTACTGAATGATTGACTGATGGACCTACAACTGAAGGGAGCCCAGGACTGGTGCTCTATGGATCTTTCCTCAGACATGAACCTTCAGTCTGAGGAAAGACTGAAAGAAAAGCTGTCTGTATTACTTTGTAGTACAGTTACAAAGTCGGCTTTCAGTCACCTGATGAACAGTTCTATGATTAAAGAACTAATATCCTGTAGCTCAGAGAGTAGACTGTAAAATACTGTTATTAGTTTAGAAATCACTGAACGGCTTAGCGCCACAACACATTAAAGATTCTGCACTCCCAGAACCAGGACCAAACCTGGAGAAGCAGCATTAGTTTCTATGCACCACCAATCTGGATCAAACGTCCATAAAACTGCACTTATCCTGAAACCAAACACTTGTTTAAAAGAATTTTAAAAATTGTGGTTCCAGTCCAGCCACATGGTCTCCCTGGACGTCTTGGTCATTCTGCAATGTTCTGTGTGGAGAGGGCGTGAGACAGAGAAGCAGGAAGTGTCATGGCATTGGAGAACCAGAGTGTGACAACCCTCGGGACACACTGGAGACAGAAGTGTGCAGCGGCAGCTGCTGCGATGGTATACAAATGCTCAAACGTTAGATGAGAAATACTAAAAGACATTAAATCTTGATTCCTTGATGCACTATTTATCATGTCTTTTGAGTTAGCTGAGGGCTGGGGCTTGTGGAACCCCTGGACTCCATGCTCAGTCACCTGTGGAGGAACAGGAACCCGAACAAGACAGAGAGTCTGCTCCAGTCCTCCTGAATGTCGCTTGGCATGCACTGGCCCTGAAGAAGAGAAAGAGTCCTGTGAGGCCAGCAACAGGTGTCCAGGTGAGGTTGGCTCTATTTTCAGCTCTAAGACAATTCCATGGTTGTTGTAATGTTCAGATAAATTATCAAAACGTGAAAGGTCCAGGAAACCCAACCCAGATATCTATATCAATGGACCCGAATCCTGGTCCTCCGGGTTCACTGTCCTACGTGATTTCACTGCTACACTAACTGGAGAACTGGGGTTGGTAACAATGGCTCCAAAGAGTTTATGCAACAAGATCAGGATTTATTCTACCTTTTAAGTTAATTAAATGACATCACAGTCTTGTTTCTTATGGTTCAGTCCATGGAAGTTGGTCGAGTTGGGAAGCTTGGTCACCGTGCTCTGGCTCATGCATCACTGACCAAAACATGCCCACCAGAGTACGACAGCGCACCTGCTCCAACCCAGCCCCCTCTACTGACACGGTACCACCAGGCAACAACTGTCCCGGCGATGCTGTTGAGACGCAGGACTGCAGCGAGATCCCTAATTGTCCAGGTAAGAAGAGAAGCTCACTGATGACCTGACCTCTTATATAGCAGTAGGAAGCAGTAAGCTAAGATTGGCTTTTTCTTCAGTGGACGGCAACTGGGGGTTCTGGTTTCCACCTGCCCCGTGCTCCGTCTCTTGTGGAGAGGGTCTGCAGCTGTCAATTAGGCGGTGTGACAACCCAAGCCCTAAATATGGTGGCAAATATTGTGAGGGGCCAAGCACTCAGAGCAGCGTCTGTAATAGTCCCTGTCCCGGTAAGCCACAAACATGCACACTATTAAATCTATAGCACTCAAATGCAAACCTGACATGAATATCATTGTCTTTCAGTCCATGGAGTCTGGTCTGGTTGGTCAAACTGGGGCGAATGTTCATCTTCCTGTATCCCACCTGACAGAGCTTCCTTGAGGACTCGCCATCGATCTTGTTCTAACCCCGCCCCATCGTTAAACCCACCTGGTAATGGATGCCAAGGTGACGACTCCCAAACGGAACCTTGCAACCACCTACCTCATTGCCAAGGTATTCCTGCATGCCTCTGTAAATATGACCTCTAAAATGTACCCAATAACATCCAGGTGAACTAACAGAGCTCATCCCAACCGCCAGTTGATCAACCAAAACCTTCCCTACCTGAGTGTTCATCTGGTGCAGTCATAGGTTTCCATGGGCAGCCAGCCGCAGATCAAAAATACATTTAAGGTTAAATAGTCCCTCTAAATGGAGTTTCTGCATGTATGGATGAACATTTAATCGATGTCCCCAAGCTGCCATTTAACAGCAACTTGTTCTTTAGGGTTTTGTCCAAAGCCAACTGAAAATAAACACCAGTCTCCCAATGAGCCTGTAACAAATGGATGAATAGGATCTGTTTATAGCACTAAGGTTTTAAATTAAACTCCAGGGCCCCCATTGGTCCACACAGAGACAATAAAGAATATATTATTCCCATTTATAAATCTCTCTTTTTTTAGTGGATGGCAGCTGGGGCCCCTGGTCAGCCTTCACTCCGTGCCCCGTTACATGTGGCGTGGCTCTTCAGGTGTCGGAGAGGAGCTGCAACAACCCTGCTCCCAATCATGGTGGCCGTCCATGTCCTGGAATCGATAAGAAAACCAAACTCTGCTCAACACTAGTCCACTGCCCAGGTACAGCAGGTTCAACAACTGCAGATTCATTTTGTTGTTTCTCCAGAATGTTTCTCACATTTCTGGTGTCACTCATATGATCCGTCTGAAATTAAGCAGATTAATAACTGCTTGACTTTTGATGTTTTTCTCCTCAAATTGACCTGAACAAATATACATCTCAGAGAATTTTAAAGAGTAATGCCTTAAGAGGCTGGACTGTTAAGGACTCAAACATCCAAACACACCACGACACCAAATATTGAAAAAAAATGTAAATATCAATTATGAGTATGAAACTGTGTTGGTTTGCAGTGGATGGCGTGTGGGCCGAGTGGTCCGCCTGGAGTGACTGTACGTATGCATGGGGAGGAAGAGATATCCGGTGCGAGAAAATAGGTGGCAAGCAGACTCGAAACCGCAGGTGCCTACATCGAGCTCACAACGGCTCCATCTGCACCGACGGAAAGTTGACAGAGACTCAGGTCTGCTACAACGTCCAAAACTGCTATAGTGAGTGGAGACGTCTTTTAACCCTTTCCTGCCTTTTCCTAGTAGACGCAGCTCCTGTTCGGAACTGCAGTGTTCAAGTTTCCACAACTCCCCACTCAGCTCCTTCAGACTAGCCAGCAGTAATTATCATACCCTGGTGAAACTGCGCTGCAGAAAAGTTTGCAATGCAAGAAGAACGCTGGTTGAAAAAAAAATGAAAAGATGAAGTCTTTCAAAGGAAGGAGTGTTGTGATGACCTCCTGAGGGTGGAGGTTCAGAAAGAGCTGGAGTTTTTAAAGAGACAGTCTCAATTTCAAAGCATTAAATTAAAAGTCACATTTGAAATGCATAGCATTTATTTAACAACTGAACTTACCAGTTACTTGACTGTGCTATATAATGGCACTATGTGTCTGGAACATATGTAACACTGTCCCTTTAAGTTTCTGGAACAGCTTTACAAACTAACATTGTGTGTTACAGTAAAAGGATCCTGGGACGGCTGGGAGCCTTGGAGTTTATGTAAGCCGGCCTGCGGACCCTCGCCTAAACGTAGGAGGTCCCGAATCTGTAAACCTGTCTACACCGGGTACAGGTATGTGTTAAATCCACAAGCCAACATTAATACATTAAAAGTCTAGATTCCCTGAAACAGGTTTTACTAAAAAATAAAAAATGTGTTTTCAGTGAAACTATTGGTCGTCAGAAAGAAGCAGCAAATTTCCACGGAAAGCCAAAGGTCGACTGTGGTCAGCTTCCTGACGGAGAGAAGAAGCATGAAATTCAAGACTGCCTTAATGTCCCTCCATGCTCCTAACAACGCCTTACCGACAACTTCAGCAATGTCAAGGCTGCCTTTATTGGTGACATATCTGCAGAAACTGCATTTTAAAGTTTGTTGTTTTCTACTAAAACTTTTTACTCTGCAAGATGGGAAATTTGTTGCCTCGCTTTTTGTGATTTTTATCTTTATACACCCAAATCAGATTTTTTTATCATTGTAAGAGCTTTAAAAGAATTAGAATAAAAAAGAAATGAGTATGAATTTGACTGTAAAACACGCTGTGTTTCTTCTGCTTCTGAAATAGTAATTCTGTTTTGTTTCCAAAAGATTTGGCTTAAGAACTTGTTTTCCTTTTACAGTTTCTAAATGTTTTGGGTCAAAGTCATCAGTTGTTTGTGGCCCTACATAACATGATATTGTAATGAAAACAAAACACAAAAAAATAAAATAAAGAAACCTGGCTAATAAAAAGGAAAATACATTCATTTAATATCGTTTTTTTGGGAATCTGATTCCTAAAAGAATTACAAACAGTCCATCTGCATCAGCTCCAATTGCTTTCAAAACAAAACAAAAACAAAGTGCATAACAAGGTAAAGAACAGGGATATATATATATATATATATATATATATATATATATATATATATATATATATATATATATATTAATAAACAATATAAAGACATAGAAAGCGACACAGAAAAAGAACAGGGAGAAAGAGATAAGAAAATCAAACTAAACTCATTGGTGCTTTACAGACTGAACTTTTACAAATATAAAGAAACACAACAGATGTACCAGCTTTGTGCTGCTTCTGTCAGCTTAAAGCTCTTTATTCAGTTTGAAAGACGTCAAAGAGACATTCAGACACATGTAGCATCCGGCTGCCTCTTTCCCAACACGTATGCATACAGTATCATCTCTGGGTCACGTGTTTCGTAAGGCACAAGATAAATTAAAAAGATGGAGGAGAAGAACCACCTTTAGAAAACAACATCAGCCTCAGAGGCTTCGAGGAGAACGCAGCGCTTCTTAAAAAACAGAATAGAACAAAGGCGAAACAGATGGAAAACACACAAAACTGTTCATATACACATTTAAAATACTTTCTCAATGCTTGATGTAAACGCAACATGCAGAAAACGACAAGTTTTAGGTGTTCAGAAGGTCAAAGGTCAACCTAACATCCTGGTTGTCAACAGAAAATCGCTGCTTCTGTAGTGTGAGACACAGCAGCAGCAGCGGATTTATCTAAAGCGTTTCATACCAAGACCGACTTTATGCTGCTGCTCGTACTGTTCCCTTATGAAGGAGAGCTGTAAAATAAAAGCCCAATATAATGTATATATCTTAGAAAAAATAATAATTAAATGCCGTCTTCTGAGTTTCCTTTTAAATACAACGTGAAACATAAAAAGTTAAGACTGAATGTTTCTATAGACAGAATGTGAACAAATCAAAGTACTGACAACAGTGCTTATTGTAAATGAAGTGACAACCAGGCCTGCTGTGAGAGTTATAAATGTTAAAATGGTTCCAAATTTAGACATTTTATGTTTTTAAAGTCACTATGTGTAGATTTAGTCAGGTGTGAAAACGTCAAGTAAATCTTCCAAAAAGTCTCCATCATGCTTTCAGTCCAAATTAACTGGTTTAGTTCTGAAAGCAGGACTGGAACAGAACCTCAGGTACAACATGCTGCTGCGCACTGCAGGTCAGATGGATGAAAAAAGCAGCACTGGCAGTAAAATAAATAAAATGCAGAATTATGTGTTGAGTTCTTTCACTTGTGTTTAAATGCAAAAACATGAAACCAGAGCGGCATTAAGCCTAAATTAACCCTTTAATCCCAGGTGCATCTTTATGAGTGGTGGTTTTTGGTGCGTTAACATTCACAGCGTTACAGCGCCACCTGCAGGCTTGGCATGCAGTGGTTATTACGGTGTTTTGAATGCACCAGGTGTTTTCATGTAGATCAGAACAAAGTGATGCTGTGTTAATATAGAACTTTTTAAAAATGACATTTGAAAAAACTCAGCTTTAATCTGGACCAGTTCTTAATTAAAATCAACAAACAATTTTTTAATTTCCATTAAAGCACAGGATTCCTTTTTAAATTTTTCATTTCAAAATTAGATACTTTTCCTAGATTTCCCTGTTTAAAACAGTCAGGATGGATGTCTTTTTGCTGCAACGTCCAATTTTAACAGGCTTGATCTGAATGGAAAGATTTCCCTGTAAAAACAATCATCTCTGAAGCGTAACGATTTTATGGCTTTTCCATCCACTTCTCAAGATGTGATGTTGACACTCAATACTAATGATTGTTATCAGATTGTGCAAAGAGTCACATTCAATTACAGAAAGGTAACACTTGGTAATGGTCTTTTTTAATTGTAACAAGAGTTTCTGCACAGCAAACAAACCCCATTAACAACTTAGTGAGTGAATTTCTTCTTCTTTGGTTCTTTCACCCGTGTTTGTTTATTTTTTTTATAACAGTGCTAAAAAGCCAGCGTGTAGTTGTGTCATCTGAACTAGAGCAATAAAATACTTCTTGTCTCTTTGGTTCATCTGCCCCCTCACACACACGCACACACACACACGCACACACACACTTCCCTTCAACAACCATCAAGAATGTCTGGATGAAAATTTAAAAAAATAGAAGAAAATCAGATTAAATTACAAACAATCCTTTGGCCATTAACACACCAGCCTCTCTAACATGTGCAGAATATAAACCGTCTTTTAGTTTGTCTGACATCATTTTACAATATATACAAACATACATATATAGTGTATGTAGCAACAGAAAATAAACCATTCTAGCTTCTATAAATATGGGATAAAACTTCCATCTTGGCACATTAACTTGTGTATATTCTTTTTACATTTCTGTAATTCTTTACTCACTTTTTAAAGGGAAGCTTTGCCTTGCGACTGATGCGATTAATGAGTGTCTAAAGCTGCTTTTCTCTTAGTCTTTACACATTTATAAGGAGTGAGGATAATTAAAAAATGTACTGTGGACATAAGTGGAAGTGTGGTGATGATGAAGACTTCTTATGGTTGAACTTGGCCGTCGACAGTCAGGTCATACCTGCAGCAAAAAGACATTCAGTAAAGTTTAGAAATGAACATTTTGAATTTGACCTCATTTAGAGCTAATTGTTCAATTGTTAAAAACATGAAAATATGAGGGAACTGGACGACTGGGAGCCTTTGCAGAGATTTCTATTAGTGAAGATTTTGTATTATTTTCCTCTTACTGCAAAATTACAAGCAGCCGTGCATTGTTCAAGCATAAAAACGGACAGAAATATTAGTGTAAAAGTTCAACATGCTAATCTGTAATACTGCCCAAAGAAATGCTAATATTTTCTATAATTTAATCAGCCTTTCTGCTTTAAAAAAATAAACAAGATCCCTTTTCTGAGCCTTTAATGGTCAAACTGAAACTGAGAAAAGGTGATTGTAATATTGTGATTATGTGCCATTAGATGGAAATTAGAAGATAATTTTAGAAAAAGGGTTTAGAAAAAAGGAGAACACTGTAATGCTTTAATGCCAATTTAATTTTTTGGACAACAAAAATGAGCGCTTTTACTTTCCACCAAACTGTCTAAGCTGGAAAAGTTTGTAAAAATTTTCAGTTTAAAGCGGTAAAAGTGTTTTGTGGTTATTTTTATTTTTTTATGCTTTCTGTCAAAATGCTAAATGTGTTACTAAACAAAGCAATAACCACTCGTTATTTTTCTGTATTTGACTGTAAATGCTGCCTTATTGTGTATTTTAACCATCCGGCACGTCTCCAGCAGTAGCATCTCGCTCAGTAATACAGATTATTAATTTCACTTATTGATGAAATATGCATCATATTGCATTCAATTCAAACCAAATTAAAGGTGGCTTAAAAAATAATCTCTCCGCACATAAAAATTAAGATTTTAACAAATGTAAATTTGTGTAATTCATTTTTGAGGCTTCTCATCTCTAGCAGTAGCTGAATTTAATTTTCAGGGGAAAATAAAACTGTGGCATGAAAACCGTAGGTAGAGTTGTGTAAAAAATAAAAAGTAGGCTAATAATAGGAGATGAAATGAAAGTTTTTAAAATGTATCCCTGCCAAGCATTAGAAAAAAACGTACCAATGTGTCCAACCTTTGGTTATATCATCATGATTTAAATCCACCAAGACCTGAAGTGAAATAAAAAAAGATTTAATTGATTAATTGATTGATTAATTGATTACGAAAGATTTCAAACCAACAAATATGCAGACGCTAACCTATGCAGATTTCCCCACAGCCAGGAAACCAATTCTCGTATTTTAAGACCTTTTCAAGCAAGTATATAATAAAAATTATAACTAGAAAGTACCTTTCCAAGAAGACCTTTATGCTTGGAGAGCAGACCTCCACTGTTTTTCACTGCAACATCCAGATTGCGATTACTGAGCTCGACCCAGGTAACGGTGAACTCAAACCTGACCAGGGAGGAGAAACGCAGCTTTCCATCAGTTACAACGCAGCCAGGCACGAAAACGAAATGAGCTTTAACAGTTTGACTTACGTTTCGTCAAAGTTCGGATTCTGTGTTTTCTTCTGTGTGTGAGTTTTCCTCCGTCCCGACCTCCTTTTGTCAGGAAGCAGGTAGAGACGAGCGTACGGGTTTGAGCCGTGATCCGTGAAAGCGATCAGGTTTCTGCAGGAGTCAACAAAAAGATTCTCAAAAAATAGAGTTTTCTTACAAGACGTAAAGGTGCTGCTGTGATTATTCTGACAGCCGCCTACCTGCAGGAGTGAACGACCACGATGAGCCTGTTCCTCTGCGTGCTGTACCGGATGGTCAGCTGGATGCTGCCCAGAGGGCTGTGACTGGACTCTGAACCACTTCACACACAAAAAACACAGCATGTCTACTTCCACACACACTCAGCATTTCTCTCAGTTTCTGATTTAGAATTAAAAGCTGATCAGTTCCAGTGTAAAGTCAATAAATCTTTTACATATTGCACACATGTGTGGTCAAGAAAAAGCCTGTTATTGTCAATAGATTGAGCTGTAAAAACTTGTTAAACTATTTTTGCTAATTAAATGTAATGTTTAGGACCCTGAGGTCATTGTAATGAACTATTTATTTAAATTCATGTCAAAATGTCTTTTTCTGATATTTAAAAATGTTATGAGCTTTTTGACAGATTTAAAGTGCAACTCTGAATGCATTCAGCTAAAACTGGACAGCAGATGATGAGAATATAACCACTGCAATATCACAGTGTGCAGTAATCATATCGCTGTTTGGAGCACAATAATTGTTACCACATGCTAACTACACTCTGGTAAGGCAGCAGGGTGAAGAGGGTGATTAACAGCGCTAAGACCTGCATCGGATTGGTTGGTTGTAGTTCGCATTGGCAGAAGGCACAGGAGCTACATTTCTTCACAGATTATATCTCCCATAAGAAACTGTCACAACATCACAAATAAGTAAAACATATTTTTTTGAAAGTTGCATCCTGCAGCTTTAACTACACTCACTTGGGCAGCTGCTGGAGTCTCTGATGCAGCTCCTGAGCAGCGTAGGGGTTGGAAATATCCGAAGCGATGCTGGGCGTTGGCTCCTTGCCTCCGTTCAGGAAGTGCTGGGAACCAGAGATAGCCAGGTAGGATGTGCTCTTCCCAGTTTCTGCGAGGCTCTGACCTCCAGCTCCTCCTCTAACACCAGCCTGATCCAAGTCCACGCTCCCCAGGGATTTCACTGGGGGATCCAACTCCTTCCGCCGGTTGGACAGGTCCTGGACGGAGGCGGTGGAGGAGCGGGGCACGTCTGCGATGGAGGGCGGAGGCATGTTGGCCTCTGAGGAAACGGAGGGTCGTGGGGTGGGGGTAGCAGAGCTGGACTTGCGGACCTGGACGGATGACGGGGTGGAGTTTGAAGGTGAGGTTGGTATCTTTTCAAGAGACAACACCTGATGGAAATAATAAGAATAAAAAAATAAAAAAAAACATTAGAAGCTCAACAGAGACATATCAGTTTGGAGTAAAAGGTGACTGATGTCCAAGATGTTTCACCCGCAGAGCCATCTTCATCTTGAGGGTGCAGCTGGGTCCGGAGTTCTTGAGGGGGAAGCGTTGGCTCAGAGTCATGTCCTCCGCCTCTAGGAGACGGGTCAGCGGCAGAGCCAGCGTCCCCAACGAACACTCATGCTTCGCATCCTTCACCTGAAACAGGCGGGGTTAAAACGCTCAGCGGAGCGACGAGGGAAACACTCTGGGTCACAGAACAGATGGAAACATCCTCACCTCGACCTGCAGCTCTTGCTTTTTTGGGTTGTGGATGAGGAAGGCGAAGTTTTCCTCCCACACTGGTTCATTGGTTTTATATTTGGTCTGGAAAAAGATGCAGATGAAACACAACTTCAAACTGAAGTTCTCATAGCCTGGTTTTGTAAAACGCACAGGAAAGGACGATTGAAATAAAAGCCTCTTATTGAAAATATTTTCCTTTTTTTGAGAAAATAAATGAGCACAAAAACTTGTGGTATAAAAAAATTAGTGCTTTTATTAGTTAAGTCATATTAACTTGGCTTTAGTGTGAACGAGCAATATTCAGAACCAGACCACTTTGACTTTACATCAACAAAGTACATATTTATTCCTTGAAATAATTTTATTCATATCATCAATAGTTGAACTAACTCTGTAAATCCTCACCTTGCTGTTAAAGGACTGGTTTCCCACTCTGAACTGGACCGTTGGACTGGGATCACTGGTCACTTTTTTACCAGTCTGCAGGAAAACAAACAGGTTTCAGCGAACAAACAGGAATAATGAGAAGCTTTGATCGAAACAGGTTTTCCTAACACAACCTGAACTGCAATGCAGCCAATTATGTTTTCATAACAATGAGCTCAATGTTCAGAATGGATTCTTTTTTTCTGTAAATAATCCACCAACAAACACAAAAAGTTTCATAAATGTAAAAAGAAATAAGTTGAGTTCATCAAGTATTAATTTTAATTACAAAAGATTTAGAATAGAAACTTTGGGAAAGAGCAGGTAAAAGTCCCATGACCCACAAAGTCCAGGAAAAACCACCAGATTCAATTCGAAGAAGAAATTAAATGGTAAAGCATGAATGTAGCTCAGGGAGTAATGCTGTTATATACAACACACACTGTTAGACACAGCTTTAGGCGGCGACATGATGGTCAGTAAATGAAAGAAGCTCTGAGTGGATTAAAATAAAACTCCTGCTGACGCTGTGTGTGTTTGTGGAGACGTCTTCGTGTTTCCTCTACGCTTCCCTTCAGTGTCTGAGCCGTAGTTGTGTTCTCTGTTGCTGTTACCTTGATGGCCTTACTGATCGAGGCCTTCCTCAGCCCCGTCTGGTTGAACTCTAACGGATTGCGCTTTGATTTTCCCCCAGTGAAGTGAAGGCAGGAGAGAGTAGCACACACACAGACACACACACACACACACCGGGAGGTTAATTAGGGGAGGGGGGGGCATGCGGGGAGGAAGAGAAGGAGGAGAAGTTGATGAAACACACCACCACCGTCAGCATCACCAAAGGATTGGGATGCACCCAGAGTGAGACAGACACAGAGACAACATGGATGATCACATGGTTAATGTCATTCCCCAGTTAATGAAGCTGAATAAACAACATTCAGACAGAAAATTGACACAGGAAATAAGATTATTCAACATTTATTTGGAAACAAACTGGTCGAAGAGCTTCCTCTTGTGATATTAGATCATCTACAGTAAGGCTGGCCGATATGGAATAAATGTTTTATTGTGATATTTTGCTGTACTATTGTGATAAAGATAAAAGAGACAGTAAGTAATATTTATTACTTCTTTTCTAGGTAACTGTGTCAGCACCAAAAACACAAAACAGCTTCTTCAGGAGGGTATTAAAAACTGCTCACAGTAACTGTGATTTTGTTTTTATAATTATTGATATTTTCATTGAACAGAAAGTGGAACAAACAGTAAAACTAACTCACCTGACAATCCAAACAGTTTTTAGGATTTTTAAATGCCACTAATTGGAACTCATTATGAGAATAAATCAGAAATCCCAACATAATAAGAAGTTTATCACAATAAATAATAAACAATGTTATAAACTACGACTTCAAACCATGATCACGACATTGTATTCTGATGTCTTTATTGTGCTGTTTGGTGTGAATAAACTCTTACCCACCTTAAGAACAATAAGGATAAGTAAACCTCAGAGGAAATGAAACTGGAATAGTGGTAACATAAGATCCACTGGAACAGTGTGAACTCTGCTAGTGTTGAGCTTCCCATTTCACACTGAGCCTTATTTTTACCAGCATCGTATATATGGGAAGCTGTGAGTCACATGAGCAGCGTGAGATACCTGAGTTTCAGAGGAACTCGTCAAGGAAAGAGGAAAAAATTGAACACACAACGACTTCAAACCATAAACTGCATATAAAAGATGGACAGAACCCAACTGGTTAAAATCAGCATCTCCTCTGATCACCAGCTGGGCCCATCAGCTTCAGCTGCAAAAGTTGGTCTCACTGCATCTTTTACCTGGGTGTTTAACCTCAGAGACCTGGACTGAGATCAACGTTGCAACACTGAAAAGCTGAACTTCTCCATCTTTTACTGTACAAACAGTTTAAGGAAAACCAGGGATGATGAAGGGCAGCAATCCAAAAAACACAATTTGCCTTCACTGCTCTGAATTCCTCCCCAACCTGAAAATGAACGACTCCTTCCTAATTAGTTTAAATACCTAACACTGCGCTTTACAATTTATAGGCCATGAACGTGACATTTTGCCACGCTACAAACCCAAACATCAATAGTTATTTGAGATTTGTGAGATAATTCAACACATTAATGTAAAAAAAAATGGAAAAGAATACATGGGTTTCAACATTTTATACAAATAAAATTATACAAATAAAATGAGGGAATTCAAAGATGTGCTTAAGTCAATTATAAACTGCAGCTCAGTTGTTTTATTGAAGAAGCCAAACAGAAACAACTTTTTACATGAAATCAGTGCTAGAGATCAATATTATGATTTCTAAAAAATGTTTTTCAATACTGATTGTCTGACGATGTTTGCTATAAATCTAAAGCAGAATACAGCGACACTTAAGCCGTATTCACAAATATTACTTCATATTGCATGTTGCCCTATAAAATACATTACATTTCTGAGATTTGTTCTTTTCAAAACATTTAACTTTACGGCTGTAATGTGACAATTAGTCTGCCACTAATTGTCCTAAAATATGAAGTTTTCTCTGTTTTGTGTAGATTTTTGGATGTATTTTATGTCCCATCCTTTCCTTTCGCTTTTGGAAACCCCAACAGAAACTTTACCAAAGTATAATAGTAAGACAAGGATTCAAACTCATGCACTGGAGAGGTTTCATGCTGTTCAGGCAAAATGGGGAATAATCACTCTTCAGCATTCCTCATACTGCTCTAAGATGCAGAGATCAGCTTGTGGACTCACAAACAAGGTCCTATAGAGAGAAGACGTGTTCTCACAAAACACGAGGCCCGCCGAGCGCCTCTCTTTTAAGTAGCCTGAACCCAAGTTCCCCTCGAAGACGCTCTTCAGAGCAGCCAGGAGGCACGGAGGAGAAGAAGAGGAAGAAAAAGCAGAGGAGGCTGAGAGGAGAAAAGTGAAGCCTGTGCTTGATCTGAACCACTACAGACAAATGCGTACTTGCTAACACAACAGAGTTCCTGTTTTTACTCTCAAACTAAACTCAAACTAAACTCAAACACAGAAAAGGTCCCGTAATCTTACAAGTTTAAATCTTTTGTAAATAATTCAAGAATTTGATGAATGTGATCAGTTTAAAAAGCTGCACATCAGACAGCACAATACAAATAGAAATACATAAGGGATAATTTCTTCTACTGTAGAAAATAAAGTCACAAAACAAGTAGGAATATTAATATTATATATGCACCGATGGCTAACATGAGTTATGCTTCACTTACTGTATTGCTGTATTTATATTTGTTTACTTACTGCATTAACAGAAAAAAAATGTCCACAATCGTTTTGCAAGTTTAATTGAAGCAACCAATCATATTATCATAATAAAACCAATTAATTTAAAAGAATATGTCAGATTTGCAGCTATAGAGAGAGAAAAGCAAGAAAGTAGATAAGAAAGATTATGTTTATCTATAACTTCTAACTCAAAATAAAGGTAATTTAAACAAACAAAAAAGAGAAATAAGACAACCATTAAAGTTTCACAATATTCCTAACAAATGATACAATCCAAACCTTAAAAACTGATTTCTTAGTTCTACTTAAAGTCTGTAAATCCTAAAATCAGCTCCGTGGATTATAAACCAGATTGACTCACCGGCAGGTTTCTGGCTGAATCCAGGAAGACGACGAGCACCGCAGACGACGGCCCGTCGACGGCGCTAGAGCCGGTCGCCCTGATCTGCAGCAGCGCCTGTGAGGGAAGAAGAACCCATCAGATCAGAGACACTTTTCACTCATCTGGACCCTGAACCAGAGTCCGGTTCTGAACAGAGTCCAGTTCTGAACAGAGTCTGGTTCTGAACAGAGTCCGGTTCTGAACAGAGTCTGGTTCTGAACAGAGTCCGGTTCTGAACAGAGTCCGGTTCTGAACAGAGTCCGGTTCTGAACAGAGTCCGGTTCTGAACAGAGTCCGGTTCTGAACAGAGTCTGGTTCTGTGCCATTGTACCTGGTCCAGCTTCTCAGGTGAGGGCAGCAGACACAACCACTCCATCTTCAGGTGCAGCTTTCCAGTGGAAACATCTTCCAGTTTAAACCACTAAGAGGAGGGAAAAGTAATCAATAATCAATACCTGATTGTATCATTTTCCAGCTCAGTCTGGAAGTATCCACTACATGTTTTAAAGAAATCTTTAAAAGTTTCTTAATCAGGTTACAAAAACTTTATTCAAAAGCACATTTTTCAAATCAATAATCAATAAAAAGGGAGTACAATGGTTATATTTCTTCACATCTCAGCGAGTTTAGTTTAAGACCTTTTCACTCTTCACTGTTTTTTGTTTTACATCAAAAAAGTCATAATTAACCACTTGCTTATTAACTTTGTTATACAGTATTTTTGTGTGTTTGTCCTACAAAAATGATAAAATAACATCTAAAACTAGAATAATCTAAATATTTGACACCAAATATTGTTGCTGAGTTTAAGCAGCTGAAGGTCTTTGCATCCATCGAGGTATTACAATTTTAACAGAAAAATGAAAGGAAGAAGATTTTTTTCCTTACAAAAACGCTTTACAAATTCAACAATTATTACTAAAAACAATAAAAAATAATCACCTCCTCCACAATTTGTTCCTTCTTGAGTTCTGCCATGTCGATCATCACACTGCAACACAAATCATAAAAACATGTCAGTTCGTAAAAAGGTTTACAGGACAAATGTTTTTTTTAGCTTATCTGCACCATGTGTAAAATTATTTATGACATCATTTAACATTTACAGTGTTGTTTATAATTCATAGTGAAAGATGTATTATGATATACTTCAATTGACGTTAAATAAAATAGTCTAAAATGTTAATTTGCCATATTCTACACTGTTAGAAAATATCACTAAAAATGATGTGGTCAAAATCCTCACTGACCTAATAATTGAGCACACAGAGGAATAGTTAATGAAAGGCAACTCAATGTTACTCTCAGTGAAACAACAAGAACCTACGTTCCCAGTTTGTCATCTTCGTCTGGGTCTTCATCAAACAGTTCGATTTCCATCGTTTTTGCCGTGTTATCGTACACCAAGAACTGAAGAGCAACACATAAACAAACATTAACACCTTCCTTCAATGTCTGCTACAAACTTCCTGAAATACCAGGGACTGAAAACATTAAAAAACCCACTAAAAATCAAAAACAATCCATATAAACATCTTCAGTTTACGGCATAACTAAGAGGCAGGCAGGAAACCGAGTCCAGCTCACCTCATGGACCTCGTTCCAGATGGGATTGAGGTTCTCTTTGATGACTTTGGTCTTGACTTCTTGTGTGCCGAGCCGGATCACTCCATATGGGTCGGACTTGCCCTTGATTAGTCCTCCCAGGAACTTGTCCTTGCCCACTAGTTCCTGGGCCTTAATAAAGTGGATTCTTACCAAGGCCTTAAGAATGAAAAAACGGAAGAAAAGTAGATGAAAAGTGGTTCTCAAATGCGGAATGCATGTAACCTGCTGTGTAACGACTAAATCTTTAGATAATTTGCTTTCAGTTTCCACATTGTCCTCTGACATTGTGACTGTGGGTCGTTCCAAAGAGGTCAGAGGTCAATCTTTGCCTCAAACAGGAGTTGAAGATGTACCTACATTAATGCTGTCTGGTAACAATCAAGTAATGTTTTATTTGATTGAAATTAGTTCCAGTAGACAGACAAATAACGTCTGCATTAATCGACTTTTAGTGTTGCAGTTTGGCTTCCGTCCAGCAGAGGGACTCGCTGATCATCCCTAAGAGGAGCCAGTTGATACAGAAATAAAGATGGCGGGGGCAAAGCAGAATGGGAAAAAACAAACAGTTCAAACAGGGTCCGATCAACTTTATGTGGCTTTGTTGTGAAATACAACCACTTAAACTCCTTAAAGGTTTACCAAAAAATACCGATGAGCAACCACAGACAGTACTTTGTATGAACAAAGGGTTAGAAAAAAAACAGCTGGCACTCTTGATACAAAACAAAACAGATTTTTAAGCAAAAATATAAACTTTAGATTAACTCTTCAGTCTATGATTTGCATTCTTATCTGTGTGTCTGTCTCACATAGAACTGTGCATGCCAGGAGAGTTTTCCTTGTTAAGAGTGCGCGATACCTCTGGAATGGGGAAGCGGATTCTGGCCAGTTCAGCCGCTCCCACCAGAGGGATGTTGAGACGGTTCGGCAGCACCAAGTAGCTGTAGATGATGTCCTGGATGAGGCCATCGCACAAACCACTGAAGGCACAGAAAGAAACAGAAAATAAAGTAAGATTTCAACAAAATAAATAAATAACCTGTTGCAAAAGAAAATAAACAGAATCTCCTTCATTGGACTTAATGGCAAACTTCTGTTAGGTCAAGCAAGGGAAGAAATGATGGAATCGTCATTTTGGGTTTTAGAGCAGCAACATAACATAATGTTACTCAAAATGAGTCATTTTATGTGTCTAAGCTACCAAAATAAACTCTACAGATTTGACAATAAAAAGTATATTTCAAACCCGACCTGACAGAGGAACAAGACTTGGTAAAAGTGTTTAGACCTTGCTCTGCTTTCTTTAGCTGAAAGTTTGTCTGCTTGTGGCAACAATAAAACCATAAAGTCCCACAGAAACTGCAGAGACCAATTGTAGAAACATATGCAACTGTTTTGTTTTTTCAAGAAAAGAAAGAGCAATAATTTACATTTATTTCTGTTACTTACTGTCCTGACCTAAACTCTATAGCAGATCGCCTCCATGCCAGGCATGAATATCATCATGCTGATATTCAGGCAGTGAATCTATTCTGCAGTATATGGACGTACGATTCAGTTAACTGACATCTCTGCATTACAAATAATTTTATTTAATATATTCTGTGAGCTGAGAGGTCCTGGCTTCTTTCTGCATGGAGTTTGCATGCTCTAAAACTAACATTTGATTACTAAGTGAGTGTTATTTGTTGGCACCTATTTGAAGAAATAGATGCTTGAAATTTATTTTTTAATTTATAGTAGAAATTTCAGTTTTTAATCTGATGGTAAAGTTTAAAAACAATAAGTATCTCTGTTGGTGAACTCATATTCTGTCTATTCAGTAATTCGGCAACAAAAGTTTGTTTTATATTAAAAATGTTGCTTATTTTGTCAGTACATGGTTTTATATTAAAATCTCATTACTTACACACCCTGAAATTTAATCAAGCCCTTCCACAAATTAATATATATATTTCTAATTTACTGAGATATAACGTTGATGTGTATTTTACAAACCATCTCCTGACATTTCACCAGTTTTCCTCTAGGTGGCAGCAGACTCCTGCCTCTGAACACCTAAAGTTTCCCACTGCAGTGGATTCATTTTTGGGTCAGTTTGTGCCAAAAATAAAATAAATATAAATATAATTTTTAAAAAGTTATCACATCAATATGATTACTAAGTAAAGTACTAAATATTTTTATTTACTTTTATTTAAATTAAATTTAATTATTATTTATTAAATTCTGTGTCCTCTCCATGCATTCATAAACATTTATATCTTCAAACATCTCATTATTTTCTCCATTACAGATATGAAGATCACATTTTTGATCTTTTGGGGATAAAATTAACATGGCCTCACACACTCAATGCGGAGGAATAGGAGGGTGGGGCAAGAGCTGATCAAAGCACGCAGGGCAACACACACACAAATAAACACACAGCAAGTGACTTCCTTCAAACTGGTTCAACGAGGAAAGCAACATTTCGCTGGGTGGAGTCTTTCAGAGCGAATCTCTGCCTGAAAACAAACAGTAAACAGAGGAAACAGATACAGTTCTACGCCGGGGCGACGTCTCACTCATAGCAACCTTCTGTTGCTTTCAGGTTAAATTAATTCTTCTCAAAATTTGGAAGAAATGCGGAAACAAACCGCCCACCAGTCATTTTTCATGTTTGCATGAAAGGTTTTACCGGTTTGCATGAAGTACGACAGAACCTCGCATTATGCAGCATGGATGTCAGCCATGCATCCACAAATTTGGATATTTAATATGAAAGGGCCGTAATACGTCTTTTCATTTCCCAACCACAAGTTGATGCAGCTATCGTATAATTTCCTGGTTTTGAGCGTTGCCTCATACCTGCCAGCCTCTCGGTGTGAGTGGGTGGACCACTCCTGAATACTTGTTTTTTTCCCACAGCTCGCATGTCCAGCAGAGCAACCAGATGATCGGGTTTCAGTTTGACCTAATATACATCAGGAGGTGTGAGACACTAAGACGTGTGATTACGTGTGAATGAAAAGAGGCTTTAGTTAATGTGTTCAGCATAATCAGGGCAAACCCTCAGTTTTTTAAATCCTTAAATGTTATTTACTCACAAAGAATAGAAAGCTAAAAGCAGCCTCTCCTTGTGGAGGTTTTAGAGTTAATTTATAACTGGACAATCAGGACATAAAAACAATAAGTTGTAAAGATACATTTCCTTAAGATAAGCTACAGAGTTGCTTTCTCTGCTGCTTTTGAGTAACTGGGGTGTTTTAACATTTATAATTTCATAAAGTGAGTTGTTCATCAACTAAAACAGTACTTATGATTTAACTACACATGCACTGATCTCATATTAATATCTATATCGGCCCCGATATTGATAATAATTGTAGATCAGGAATCCGTGGCAATGTTCCCAATCCAATTAGATCTATTCAGTCTAACTGTGTGCTTTGGGCCCTGAGTGACATCATGCTTTATTATTTATTTTACACTATATTTGGGGTTTGTAACGGCTCTTTCTGAACCATTTGAAAGATTTGTTGCGGTTTATTTTTACATGTTTGACCAAGGTAGTCAACCGTTTATTAGGCAATTGATCTTATCAGTTTAACTACAACTAAACCCCAAAGAACCTTTTTTAGCTGATAAACAGTCAAAATAGATATTTAGGGTTCTATCATTGTAGACATTTTTGTTTAGTTCTGCATTATTTTGCCTGAAACTGCCTCGGTGCTGCCCCCTTTGGTCAAACAGCAGGATGACTGGTAGGACAGATGTTTACTTACTTCACACCTGGAATATCCAACATGTTCGTGAGACCCGTCCAGTTAATGTCCAACATCTGGAAGACAGAAAGTCAGCATCAGTTTAATTTGATAAAATGATGGCTACAAAATCAGTAAAAGATACAGAGGAAACATTTTTTTTAGTATATAACAATAATTAAATGCATCTATAATAGTTTGCGCTGGTTAATTTGTGGTCAGGCTTAATAATTCACACATTCAGTTCCACATAAATCACAAGAAAAGACACTAAAACCATAATAAATACAACAATATTTGATGTTACTTTGTCCTACATTTAAAATTGTATCAAAATTCTGCAGACTTGAGTACAGAAATATCTGGCAACTTGATTTTTATTAGAGGTTTAACGAGCTTTAACTCCTTAAACTTGAGTGCCTGTAAAAACCAAACAGAGCTGCATGTATAAATTGAGACATTATTTGATCAAGAGTGAAAGTTGATTTGAGGGGGATTTCTCCTGAGCTCCTCACTGCCTGCAGTGAGCCAGCAAACAGCAGCTCAGGAGCCAAGCTTTTAATTCGATCGATGTGCTAATCAATACAGGAGGGCAGCTCATGTTCACAGACAGGAAGCACATGACGAAGGCTACATACAACTCCGTCTGTAGAAATTATTCCAACTATGACAAGAAGCTAAAGTCAAGATCAGCATAACGATAATGTCATTTCTTCTGAAAGGTTCATTCAATCATAACTCCTGTCATCGGGTGAGTCTTCATCTGGATGCCTCAAACAGAAAATAAAAATCTTCATCAAGTTCAGCTGGAGCTTTAGTTCTCTTTAGCAAGTTGAAAACCCCCCAAAATTCATCCAGCTCCATAAATCCTAACTATAAAATCCAGACACACCTTAACAGCTGCAGAGAAAAACTGGGTTTAACTCTGCAAACACACAGAACTTTAACTGAGGTGCTGCTCCAGCTTGTTCTCGTTTGCATCACAAGTTGGGAATTGTCTCTGATGATGAAACCAAATGCTGAAAAGCTGGAACGTGGCCCCTCACACTCTGCACAAAGTAAAGGTGTTTAAAGGTCTGCCATCTTGTTCAGAGCAGGAGCTTATTAACCTGCTTCTCTAACCCATTTACTGGGCCTTTATAGGAACATAAACTGGGTCATCTGGGGAGGAGGACTGGATGAAATCCTGCAGGGGGAAAATGACCTGTTTGAAGAAAAGATTAACAGCAAACAATAAGTTCTTCCTCTGCTCCACCTTTTCCAGGTTTCATTAGCTGCTCTTGGTCATTTGAGTGACGCGTTCAGAGAAAAGTGATCACCTTCCCAGGGAACCCTGGCAGTGAAAGAGACAAATTACCGCAGACATTCCTGACACTCCGGCATCCAGAGGCTGCAAACTCATCCAGACACAGTTTGGAACAATGCAGATATTATTTCAGTTAAGAAATGTCAGAGAAAAAAAAATTGAAAACAGGAAGGTTGCAAAACCTTCCTGTTTTAGTTTTCAGGTGTGGTTCAGCAAAAAAGACAAAAACATCAGAACTACACAGCCCTGAATGATAGATCTGAAAACTCCAGGTTTAAACTAAACAGCATCTGAGTTTCCATTCACCACATAACTGTGCAAAATTGGAATTACAAAAATTAATCTGCTCATTAGAAACAGGCCAAATTCTAAAAAGAATTCACATTTTCAATAAAAAGTTTAAAAATGAGGTGCTTTTTTTCAGAAGTATCAAAAGGAATATATTTTGCAAACCTGCAGTGGAATCACACAGAAAGAGGAAAATAGAGAGGAAGCTGAACCATTACCCATACTCCTATTTTCCATTTTTATTTATTTATTTTTCAAATTTGAAAAGCAAACTCCAGAGCAGCCATGCAGTGTTTCAGTCACCAGGCTGTTATTAGGTTCCTGGCTCAGTTCAGAACCAGTGAACCGACCGTAACAGGAGTGTGAGTCAGGTGACATTGTTGGCATTTCTGGTGAGACACCTAATAATACAGAACCTCACTGCTTTATCAGCTGTCAGATTATGTTGTGAAAGATAAGAGTGAGAAGTCTGAATGTGTGTCAGTTTGCTCAGAGATAAGAAGAGACTGTGAAACTTAAAAGGTTATAAAAAACGGAAAGATGTTACTGGGAATCAAAAAATAAAAGCAGGCAATGAAATTATGATAAAAATGTAAAAGTATAAAAGTCTGCCAGTGTTTGTTTCTATCGTGCTTTAGAGAAAAATTACACTAACTGGCATGAATCTGTGGTTTTAGAAGTAGGCCAGCTTCACCACAGAGCAGCAAACACAGAGGAAGAGCAGAAAACAAATGGGGGATTCCACAGAACGGCAGAGAAAATACTACAGCGAGCCACTGTTCCCGCCAGGCCCAGACCGCGCTGTCGCAGTCAAATATAACCAGAACCAGGGGTGGATTCTGCAGGCCGTGGGACTGGTTTTTTCCAGGCCATATTAAAACTGCAGCAGGCTTCACTTCAAGAGTGAAAGCAGATGCAGGTCGCTGTCTTTCCACAATGTCAAAAACACATCAGCTGGATAGCTTCAGATGTTCGAACCTCACTATTGCTGCCAGGTCTGCGTCTTACCAGAGGCACGAGACCACCAGGTTGTGGGAGAGAACTCTCCATTTTTCTGAGATGTGTGGGGGGGGGTTTTAAACATGCTAGTTTTTCTACATTTAACTTATTACAGCAAAGTTTGAAGTCACAATCTGGTGAAATTATCTTTGTGTTGCTCGATTGATTCGTTCCAAACCAGTAGATGGAAACGCACCAAATTAGACCGGAGGGCACTTCAAAAACAGGAAGCAGACTACAACGCACAGCATTCTGGGTAAATACAACCCAAACAAACACATGAGTCTGACAGTAACACTAGAAGCGGCTTGTGGTTTTTTGCTAAGACAAAAGAGAAATCCTACGACCACTAAAACATGATACCACTAAGAAGGAAGTTTTAGCTCAGTTTCTTCTTTAGAGGTTTTTGTGTTGACTTCATAAGTAGTTCTTGGTGCAGCGCCCCCACAGGTGAGGAGGGGGACAGGTTGCTCAAAGGGGTTTGGTTGGTTTGAAACCCAGCAGCTGAAAATGTGACAAGTGTAGCAATTTTGGTCCCGAATTGAGTCGACTGAACACCCTTTGGATTAGGATTATAATCCTTATAATAATCAAAACCAATAGCGTTATAATCTGGAAGAATTTCACAACGATTAGTGAAAAACACCAAGATGTTATATTTTGAGTCCAAACTTCTTCAAAGTCCACAAGCTAATGCATGGTTTAAAAATATATATCTAGAATGGCAAAGTGGTGATGGAGGTGCAGAAACCTCTCAAGTTAAGAGGAAACATTTGCATTTGTCAGACGTTAATTTCTCCATAAAACCTATGTTACATTGTTTCTGTAGAACTATGGCCAAGTCTGACAACTTAATTTGATACACATTGGTACAACAACAGCAGGAGGAGCCCAGAGAGAGATAAACTGGTTAAACCAACGAGACGGTTGGCTTACTGGTGAGTCGGCTGTCACACCACAGCTGTAATACTGAAAGCTCAGCATCCTGTCACAACTCACCAGGCTCACAGGGAGGAAGAAACAACACCAACGACCAAACAACCACAAACCAGCAACAAGGCACTGTGGCTGACGGCTTGTGCTTCAGACTGGTGATGGAACATCAGTTATCGTTATTTTTTAAACCTAAGATATAAGGGTTTGAGTAACATTTCTTCAGCAATAAAGAAAAGGGCAATGAATAAATAAATAAACTAAAATAAACTGTTTGTGTTCATTGAGGCTTTAGAGTCATCATCTGCAGTGAAACTGTTCTTGCATCCTTACTGTTTAAGTCTAAAACTGCAGTTTTGTGGCTTTGCTGCAAGTTTAGAAAAGACTCAAAAATGAGTCCAGTGACAGTACATGGAAAAGGACGACACCGGTGCACAATTTTGAACAGAATGTGAAAAAATTGTTGATTTTAGCAAAAAACTTCATATGAGCAACTAAATGTGTCAATCATGTGTAATCATACTCTGATTAAACATTTAGCACCCACCAAAATAAAACAAACAAAAAAAGAGATCAAATGTAAGTTCAGTTTCATAAAAGAAGGACAAAATCTCCAAGCGGCTCCTAAGTTGAAGTTTCTGCTGTTGGATGATGGGATAATTTCCTGTTTGTGTTTGGAGCATCTTGATGATGCTTCTTTTCCTCTGGGTCCTTCTATCAAAGCCTGGATCAGGAAGATAAACCGTTCTGGACTACAGGGAGGAAGACTGCAGTCAGGAAGTGAGGACACAGATAAAGAAAGGAAAAGACTCAAGTTGAAAACTGAGTTCAGACTTCTCCAAAAAGACAGAAAATCTCAAAGGAAAATTCATCTTTTTTGGACAATTTGTGTCTAGAAAGGAGGTTTGCATTCCTGAAGTGGTCAAACAATATGTTAATTTCTTCCAACCAGAGGGAAGGAGCATCACAGTGTTATTGAAACTCTGTTAAAGTGAAAGTTATCAAAGTCTGAGAGGAGGAATCAAAGTACTCACAGGTTTGTTGAGGAAAAAGACAGACAGGGCTCCGATCAGAGGCATGTCCCCCAGCAGAGGCTCCATCACCACCCTCAGCATGCCATGAAGCTGCAGACAACAAAACATCGTCAAACTGTTTCTGCCTGGGATTTATCACATAATATTGTTGACTTCTGGAGAACATGAGTCCTATTTACAACAACTGGGTCTGAATTAAGTCTCAGTTTTCCCATGAAGAGGATTTATTATAGCAGATTTTAGAGTAAGAAGTGTTGCATCTGAATTGCTTTTGCTGGTTCAAATGTTGATATTTATTTTCCCAAAAACTGCAGCATCACAGAGAATTATTTATGAAGCTGGAAATACAAAACAATCGGATCCCCTTTTTTTGAACTTTCTCTGCAGCTTCATCGGCGTCCTTTTCTCAGATAATTCACATATTTATTGCAACAATTTATTAACCCCCAAAGACTGAGAGCAAGAAGCCAAATCAGGGGGATTGAGAGGCATTTTTTCTTTGTGCTGCTGTGAGTCAAACCTCAGACATGTAGACTGCATGTCTGCAGCACCAAATTTGGACATAGCTTCTTGCTCTGAGCAATCACAGAGCACTTTGCTCATCAAAATCAGTCTGGTGAAAACGATTGAAGATAGGCATTAGTTTTGTTTATGTCCGTTTCCTCCTGCAGCCTGAAAGAGGGCGCTTTATAAATAATGTGCCTATAATGCAGTCCCACCGGGACGGAGGAGAAGTCTATAAATAAAAGATGCGACACAAGTGAAGAAAATAATGACTTATGGATTATTGCTGCGAATAATCTAGTCAAGTTTGACAGGCGATGAAAAGCATCCATAGAAACTTTCATTGCAGCTGCAAAATGAACATAAGAGGCAAACGTTGACTGAGCTGCTGAGAAGCAGCAGTTTCTCTTCTCCCTGCTGATCTCTGAACAGCAAACATGGCCTGATCGGATGCCAACAGTCGAATGGATAACGTCTGCTTTATCAGACACGAGTCAACACATTAAGTGAAATTCACAGATTATTGCAGGGGTCACAGCTAAAGGAACGAAGCAGAGTGCAGTCCTGTCTGACTGACAACGTGAATAACGTGGGACAACAGACTGCACAGCCACAAGGCAGAACATAGTTTTAATTTTAATTTTACAGTTAAAAATTAATGATGGGACTCAATTTTAATCAAAAAACAAAACTTGACAAAATAAGCAGTTATTTTCAATTGAAAAACCCTTTTTTCTGCTAAATTATTCAATAAATGTGCATATGAGATCAACAACAAAGATGTTTATTGTTTTTAATCTATTATTCATATTGGTGGAAAGCGCTTTGCCATCCTGTTGTTTGCGAAAGTTGCTTGTGCGTCAGATTTATGGGCGTACCAGAAACAAAACAAAAAAAATGCAATTAACTGCATATATTTTGAATGAGTTAAAACCTACGTAATAATTTAATCAAAATTAACACATTATAGTCAAAGGGAAAAAAAATTACTTAAGAGCATCTTTTCTATCTGTAGAACTACAAATATGTATCATGTTGACTGAATTTCTCAATATTTACCACAGTTTGTTTTCTACTTCTATGTTTAAGATTCATTATAGTTCCAGATGTTTCCAGACTGCAGGAACCTTTTTACGTTTCACAACACAATGAACTTTTCCTTGATGTGAACTGTTTCTGTGCCTGAAGTTATTTATAGAGACAAACTTTTAAAAACAAATCAGTCACACCTGTATGCTTTTGATTCCAGCCCTGCAGTAGAACTTCTTGATGTCGATGTCGATTTCTGTGTTACCAACAAAACTAAAAGGAAAAATGGGAGAAAAATAAGCAAATTAAATCTGTTAATAGACAAGACAGTAGCTAAGGGAAATAGACATTTTAAACAGAGATATCAAAAAGCAAAAATAGTTATTATCTGTGAAAGACTTGTTGCCCTCACTTGCATTTCATGTCATATGATTAAAGCCCTACAGGGTTTTAATTCCACACCAAGCGGACTTTAATCTAAATTTATTGGGATTGATCTTCTGTTTAGCTTTACTTTGCTGCGGGCTGATTGTACGGATCTCCAGGTAGCATCCTGCTGTTAAAACTACAAAAGCAAAATGAAATCTTGTGTCTGCAGCATCGTGGTGAGTTTGTGAGTGTAGAAGGGAGGCCTACCTGATCTGCAGGTCCATGATGACCTGCCTTTTGTCCACATTTTCAGTGTAAACCTTCACCCCATTCACTCTGAGTGGCTGCAAACACACACACACACACACACACACACCACACACACACACACACACACACACACACACACACACACACACACAAAGAGAAAACAAAAGGTGAAAGAGAGCAAATTATTTGTCAGATGTGAGGAACAGTTTTCAGCAGCTTTTCTTAAGACAGTCTGCTTCTGGAAGCTTCTGATGTCCAGGAGCACAAAACAAAAGTAGAAATGCAACAACAGAAAGATTAAACAGCTACTGAAGATATGAAACAATTACTATTTATATTAAAATATGAAACAATTCAAATCTTGCAGACCGCTGGAATGCCTTTAAACTTATCCGATGTTTTGAAAACAGAGAGAAAAAAAAAATCAAGAAAGTCAGAAGAAAAATAAGATCTTAGGTTCTGCAGATTAGAGCACAGAATAATTCAACTCTATATGAAGTTAGTCTTTTTACAAACTACCAAAATGTAAGAAAAACATAGAAGCAGCTCGCTGTATTACATAGACAAGTACCATAAATATAAATATCCAGTTTATGTTTTCGGCTGAATATAGTTAGTAAAAATCAAAAGAATCTGAAGGTATGACCCACATTACTGCTGGTCTGCTCATTCTATAAATGACCTAGTAAAACTTTATTCTGCTGCAAATAAGATACTGACAACTGGCATGAACTTCACAAAACCCCCCAGAAGAAACAAAGTTATCGCTTGAGGGTGAAATTAACTGGAATCAGTGAGCTGAGTGGTGAGTCAGATGTTCTGAAGCCTGACTGTTTTCTCCCTACCTTGTCTCCCATGTCGATCTTGGTGAAGCAGAAGGTGCTGAGATGGGGGTTGGCCCCCTTCACAGCCGGCTCGATGGTCTCCCTGAACAGTTTGTCCACAAACTGGCAGATGAACGGCCACATCTGCTTCACCGTCTGAAGCAAAGCAAAGGGAAATGGAAAATTAAATGGGAAGAACTTTTCTTCAGGATAAGTAGTCACATAATCCTATTCAACCCCAAGGATTTTCCATCATATGTTCATTTTATTTTACAAAGAGAGGCTGCAGACACTATGCAATATGCCTGCTACAGTAGCTTCTTAATGTGTCATCATTTTCTTTTGCATTTATGCTAAATATTGTTTTGGTCTGTTACATAAAATCTTAATCAAATAGATTAAATTTTACAGATTTAACATGACAAAATGTGGAAAACTGCAAGCAGTGTGAATACTTTTGCAAAACTTTGTATTTTTGTAAAAACCTTGATGATTTCTTTACTTTGGCATTTATAAAATAAGTTCTCAAATTTAATTTGTTTTAATACCTTTCATTGTGCAGTTTGCACCTAAACCTTTCCTAACAAGTCCAATAATGTTCTTGATAAAAAGTTTTAGTGCTTAAGGTTCGATAGCATGTCTGCACTTATGGGTGGAAGAAGAAAAACAACTAAATCATTCCACACTCTGTCATCCTGCAGGAACATCTCAGGTAAGTTCTGCTAATGGTGTGATTTCAGGAGCACTGATCACCTCTAAAAGGTTCTGGAAATCTCCTCTGAGTGCTTAAATTACACAACATGTATAATTTAGCATCACCATCAGTTTGAGTGTTTGGGTGGTGAACATGGAATATTCTGGAAAGAAACAGTTACGTCAGCGAATCTCTTCCAGGAACTGATCAGATTCTCATGTCTCTGTAACTGGGATGAGGTCCCGCAGGGCTCCGGGTTCAGATCCCTTTTGAAACCCTATTTCACCTCTTTGGCTTGCTAATAAGAGATGATGAAGAGTAATTGGTGGATGTCTGTGTGTGCTGGAAACATAAAAACAAACACAAAAAAAAACGAAGTTTCTATCGGTACCTTATTGAGCCACTCCACTCGCTCCACATCTGGATAGTGAACCTGGAAGGAAACAGAAAGGTTAAAGTTAGAATCAATGAACTGCTGGTCCTTTCTGGACCTCAACTCTTTAAAGTCTCTGTCAGTATTTGTTTGTCTTGAACTCATCTGAGTCCCAAGACACAGCGACTCTGTTCACATCTGGCACCAACATCTGTTCCAGGCAACCTGACGGTTTCCCTCCTGCTACTGATCTAATGGATATCAGTTCAGCATATGTTCAGATGGTTAATGTGAAATCTGTCATTTTGTAATATAAAAAGATTATCATTTAAAGAAAATCCCGTCTGTTTAAAGAAGAAACTTTATGGTGATGCTTGAATAAAAATGTAGGGATGTACCGACATAAAAATCTAAGCTGATACCTGATATTATTATTGCTGTTATGGCCGATATTTACCAATATGATTCATCTCCTCCTGCCCCTTCAACACCATTTAAAGCCACGCAGGTCATTGTTTTCAACTAAAGTAAAAAATGTCATCCAATGAAGACATTATTTTGAACTTCATCCAAAGGCAAAAAGTCTTTGCTGTGATGACTAACAATAAATCTTTTGTTAGGCAGCGACTGACCTCTTGCGTTGATGATTGTTGCTATAAGGTGAACTGCAAAACTCCAGAATTATGCAGCATCTTAGTCGTTGCTGATTTAACTATTCTAGAAAAAAAAATTCTCTCCTTTCCCTAGAATTTAAAAGTAAAATCCAAATCCTTGTGGTACGTAGAGTCATGATGTTCAGTTGACAGCCAGCCTAATCATAGAACCCTCCCAAAAAAACACATTGAGGTTCAGCGCCGGGGCTTGTGGGATATCTGTGACAGGCTGATCATGCTTCCACAGAGTCTGACAAGCTGCCTGTGCAGCGGCAGCAGAGCTGCAGCGGACAGCCAGGAGCGACACGGCTGTTACATAACGCACACACCGACAGGAACCCTCACAAGTTTATGTTTATAAGCGAGAAGAAAAGTGTAATTTATTTAAAACACCCAGTCCAACATCTCCACACATTAGTCTGAGATGCAACTGGCCTTTTCTTTCCTCACTTCAGCATTCATCAGAGACAGACGACATATCAGCCGATGTTTGTCATGTTTTACAATAACCGGTAGCTATTTCTTTCTTGCAGCTGGTTTCTGTTTCTGGAATTTTCAACAGAAATTATTGAGGATAATTGTGTAAACTGTGCCACCTGAGTAGTTTTTGGCTTAATTAGTTGATGATTATTTCAACAATCAATTCATTCCGATTAATCTGATTGTTTCAGACCTAATTATTTTGTAACTGTATTTTTTTCTGAGGTAGAAAGTGTAGTCAAAGGTAAAAATAATAAAATGTCTGAATCAAAATCACCTTTGACAATGAACAGAAGATGTTTATGAAAAGTGACTTTAAAACATAAATTTAGATTGATATTCCTAAAGACAAAGTTCGTCATCATCTGGGTTTTTTTTTTTTACCTACTTAAAACTGTTAATTGGGCTAAAAGTATACAGGCTGAACTTTAATAACTTTAAATATAAATACATGAATAAAACAATGTGCAGCATGAATCGTCTCTGCAGCTGCATCAGGCTAACAGACCCAGAGCGACACACGAGGTCAGTCAGGAAGTACATACAGTGTGACTCACATGCACAAAGTCATGCATCCAAACTTAAACAAACAACCTCACACTGATGACTTCATCATCACATGGTGATTTTTTCAGAAATTTCATACTAATTTATTGTGGTGTAAACAAAGAAAGCATAGAAACAGTTTAATTGTAAATCATATATTCATATGGTATAGAATCAAAAATAATACAAGTCTGTTGAACTTGTAAAGAAAAACACCCGGAAAGTTTAAAGAGAAATCTAGACTTAACTGCTGTTACTTTGTATTTTGGTGGAATGAAAAGCTCACTAAACAGCTGAATGTTTTACAAAAAGCCAAACAGACCTGAATATGCGAAGCTAAAAGAAGAAAAGAATTAGTTCTCATTAAATCCAACTGACTCCAGGAGTACAGGGAAGTCAAACATGAGGTAAAATGCAGCTAAATATGCAAATGAAACACAAATCCTTGTGTGTTATTACAGCGTGTGTTCCTGGAGGTTTATTAAAGGTTAAACATGAGGTGAAGCTGCTGCACAATGTTAGTTCAGCCATCTGTCAAGCAAGCTGTCTCTGAGATCAACAGAAATATTTCAGGTACATGGCTAAAATGTTAGATGAGACAGCAAAAAACTAAAGCTAAAAGAACAACTGACAACAGTTTATTTTAGGCGCACACAAGACTAAATGATTCAGGTTTTAGAGGAAAATGCAGGAAACAGATGTAAGAACTTCAAATAAAGACGAGCAGAAATGATTTTCCCTGACTGTAAATAAAGTCATGTGGAAACGTAATCATCATTTGCTGTTTCTGGATGATTCAAGATGGAAATATGGAGCACAAGATGACAAAAGCAGGAATTTAGCTCCATTGGTATTAACACAATGCCAAAAAGGAAGTACATCAGCAATAGCCTTTATGCAGCAACTGCTGAGGCCGACCAATGTGGGAAAGGGTTCATGACCATTTCCCACACATGTATTTATAAGTGAGAATTATTTAACAGTCTCTCCATGTTTTCACAATCCAGCAATCGCAGAAATTCATGTAAAATAAACAAACCCCTCCATTTTTTCACAATAACGCATAATCATAGGCTTATTGCTACTTTTCTACAAAAATGCCAGGAAATGTTGTGTTTTTGTGATACTAACTCCAACAATACCGTCTCCAATTGTGAAGCATGGTGGTAAAAATCACAAAATGTCTCAATAACAATCACTTTTGATAACTGCATATCGAAGTATTCTAGATCTAGATGCGATCTATGTGACAGGTGAAGTTTGACCCAACCAACCTGTCTCTATAATCTCTGACGGAGCAGAGAAATTATAAAAGAATGGCTGAAAAGTCTACAGGCACTGTAAGTCTAAACCTAAACCTGCTGTTAGTACTTCCATCATGACTTTTAGAATGATGCAGTGATACAGAACATAACGTCTGGGAAGTTTTACTGCTAAACGTTGTTGTGTTGTTGTCTTGAATAAAGAAGCTTTATGTGAAAATAAAAGACGAGTCAGATGAAGTCCATACAGCTCGATTCAACACGTGCTTCATTCTTCAGGTTTTAACAGGTAACAGCAAGTAAATGTGTTTATTTTTCTCCTGCATTTTATGACTAAAAGTGAAGCTTACATAACAAAACAAAAAAAAGCAAAACTAATCCTTGATTTAACTAGTAAATCTTCCAGTTTTGTGATAAGTTATATTCAGACTTGGCAGATTGAATGTTAGGTGGATAAACTGCAGTGTCCTTACATCATTAAACGTGTTGATGCAGTGCACAAACACGCATTGCTGGATCATGTTTCATGCCTGCAGCAACAGCAGCGCAGACCTCCACAGGTTCTGATTCGCAGAGCTGTTTTCTATCCAACCTCAATTTAAAAAAAAAAACAGGATCAGACTTCAGGCAAAACCATGACTCACTGAAGACTGACTGCTAAGACAGCCAATCAGCAGCAAGCTGAAGCATCTCTATTTGTGCTTCTAATGAGAGTCATGCTTCAGCTATGCACCAGCTGAAATCCTACACTTTATTTCAGCCACACCTCCAGCTCAAATACTGAGCGCAAGAGGAAAGGGGGAGACGAGTAAAAATGTAAACTGAAACGAAAATCTCCTCTTCCCAACACAGTGACAGCAGAACAAGCTGCTTACATCTGGTTCACACGAATTTTAAAACTGTCTGGCAATTTTCAAAACCTAAGAAATCACACAAAACAATAACAGTATCTTTGCTTGTCCCAGGAATTTGTGTGATGTTGAGTCACACAAATCGATTTCCTTCGCCAGCATTCAGATGCCGGACGGGAGCTCTCTCCAAACCCCTCGGGACCAAACGTGACTTCAGGGTGAACAAACATGGCCGACCAGGAAGAAGCAACGGCAAGAGTTTTTCTCTATCTTTAACAGAAATAACGTTACAAATGTGTCACCGGACTTTCTGGGCCTTCATGACAGTTACTCTGTCCTTTTATTTTTAAATTTCCTTCCATGTTTCCTTCGCCTCGCTTTCTGATTGGCTAAAGATTCAACTGGCTGCGTTCTCGTTTGTCCTCAGCAATAAAACACACTGCAATATCAGGCATTCTATCCAACATGTTGATTATCTATTGATTATTTCCTATTTTTGATCAGAGTGGTCCAGATGTCCTTCCAAGTGGACTGGATCTTAACACAGAGCATAAATTAGGATTATCTTATTCCCAATAATTTGGGGTTTTCTTATGATTGTCAGATGGGAAAAACGGGTTAAAAATCAAGGAGGTTTTCATCCTAAAGCTGCAAAAGTCAGTGAAACTTACATAAGTATATCTTAATGAAGACATGGTGTCAGTACTTTGCAAAAGTCTTCATACCCTTTGAACTTTGCTGCATGCCAGCCACACCCTTCAGTGTATTGGGATTTTAAAAGATAACGTAGCTCATCACTGTAAAGTGGGAGGAAATTATAAAAGGCTTTCCTTTTGCTTTCTTTTTAATAAAAATGTGAAATATTGTTCTTAGTCTTTGGCAATTGCAATTGAAAGCATTTTATGTTTTGCAGTCTAGAGACTGACATCATCGTCCATTCCTCTTTGCAAAATACCTCAACGTAGGTCAGATTGGATGGAGAATATTCATGAAGATCAGTTTAAGGTTTTGCCTCAGATTCAGGACTAGAATATTCTAACATACCTGAAACTGAAACACTTCATCTGTCCTTTCAACTGACTGCATCACGTTCCATGTGTCTGCTGCACCAACTGAAGAAAGTTCAAGAGGCAATAATACTTTGCGAGACACAGGACAAACAGGCTACTGGGGATTGGCCACAATTATCTGCACTTTATATTGCTTTAAATCAAAGTATTCCTACACAGTAAAAACACTGAGTAAACACTTGCATTGAAGGCAGTCCACAATAATTTAATATGGCACACACCCTCATTTCCACATGAGCAATGAAGCTGCAACATAAGTCATCTGAGCTACTGCATGATAATGCAATAGCAACTCCTAATCCTGAGGACTCCTGCAGCCAGGTCGACACCCAGTTTACAAAACCATGAGCCAGAAAACTCTGTTATAAAACTAACATTCAAACCCATTAAATATGTTGCAATCTTTGAAAAAGGGTTTGTGTTTCAATCCCTCTGCAGCAGAATTCAGTCTGGCTTAAGTTTGGTTTTCTTTAACAGCATCTTTCACCTGAAGATACATCTGCATGAGATCCTCAGAAGCGCAACTTTAAGAGGTCGGGTGAAGTTTAGTTGGATCTGTACAAAAACCTCAAAAAGAGTTTCTCACTCCAGCTCAGTATGTATGAAACAAGATTAAAAATAAATCTAAACCACGTTTAATTAATGCAATCCCCCCCTGTGGTTTGCAAAAATATTATATTTCCACTTTCTTTACAGTAAAAAACATTTATATCATGTTTATAGTGAGAAATAAGCTTTACTTTAGCATTAGTGTTACCATTATTACTGGTATCAGTATCTTTAATTTTTATCTTACTCAAGGCTGCTGTATTAAATGATTACATGATTAGTCTGAATACACAGCGCGAAGGAGAGCAAATACTTTCAATCAGCTTCATTCTAATACTTGAAGTTCATAAACAATAATATTGTTGTTTTGAGACCTTTTTCAAATAATATAAGGATAAAGGCATAATAATTCAAGTTTGCCCTCCCAATGATCCATAAACTTTAATATCTAACAAACATTTAACACTGGAACTGAAGGCATTTTAAGTATTCAAAATAAATAAACAAAAACAACAAAAAAATTACCAAAATGGCAATTGGTTTCTAAAAAAGGTTAAGACTATTACATCAGACTGAAGTCTGAGGCTTAACTACTTCATTAAAACACATGTTTTTAAGTTTAGTTAAAAAAAGAAGAAAAAAACCTCAACTTAAACTTCAAATATAATGCAAAGAACAGAGAACAATTTCAATCTTCCAGCTTATCCAGCTCGTCGACATTTTTTAATTTGTCATCCAAGATCATCTTCTCTCCCACTTCTCGTCGTACTGGTTGTTTCCTCTAAACGCTGCGACCGGCTGATTCTCCACCTTTGACTAAAGGTGGTTTGAATGGATTTAAATGGAAAGCAGCTCTCAGTAAGGATTATTAAGCCTATTTGGCTCCAGGGATGAACAGCGACGCACTGTATCCCAACACAAAAGGCCATCTGTTTCAACAGGGAGCCGATTGCTCCGTAGATTTACTACTTCTCAAACATTAATAGTTTAGATGCACTACAACATGGGAAGTGCTAAAGGACAGTTTTAGTTTTTGTTTCATATGAAAAAAAGACAAATATTCCTTCTACGAATTCAAACGACAAAAATGTGCAGATTAAAGACTTTTAGGTTAAAGTAAAGGAGAGGCTTTTCTGTTCCTCTGACATCGTTTCCATTCCTCCTGCAGAGCGGAGAAGAGAGCAGCCCGGCCCTTTGGCACTTCAGAACGTGAGATCTCCACCCAGGCCATGTCAGACCACTGTGCGCATATGAAGAGTGGGAGGAGGAGGAGGAGGAAGAAGGAAACCGCTCCACTACTTCACTGCTGCTGGTTGTGAAAAACATCTGAACAGGCTGACTGTTTCCTTTAAGGTTAACACCAACGGAGAGGGGAACAAAAAGGGGTTTCACCAAAACTTCTCGACTCACCATCAAGACACGCCCAACAATAACTCAACCAAACTGCTCTGACTCAGACTTTCCTCTGTAACTTTAAGAAAACAGGATTATTTAAGACATTGCACCAATTTAACCCTTGGATGTCTGATTTAATTTAGCCGTTTTTCAACATTTTTAATTTTATTTTTATCTTCGGCATAACTATCCCCATCAGAGCACACTTCATTTAAACCTACTTTATTAACAAATCTTAAATTAAACAACCCAAAATAACCAACTTATTTAATTTTAGGTGGTTTTTCTTCCACAACATTCCTATTGAATTAAATTCTGTTTATTTAACCCTGTCAAATACAGAAATTCCTAATGGATCGTGTCAAACAATGCAGTCAACTTCAGTGTATTTTCAAATTACTTTAAATGTTTTGTTTTTTTCACAGACAGGTTGCATGGAGTCTGTGATTTGCGGCAGACAAGCAGGATGCTTATTTACATCTCCAACCCAGAATACGCTCTTATCTAATTCAAAATGGAATAAAAAACCTGCACAGAAATATCAGAGCTTACAAACAGTTCAGTGAAAACAGAGCTTTGCTTTTACAAACTTCATTTTTGCTTCAAATCTCACCACAGCAATGCTTTTTTGGAGGAAAAGGAATAATTGAGGCAAAGTTTGCTCAAGATTTCATAAATATGCTAATTTGTTCAGTCTGAGTTGCGTTTGGATGCGTCATGGTAACAACAGGAAACATCATATTGGTTCTGACTATTCAAAATGAAATAGTCAGACTTTATTCCTTCAGAAACAGATAATTCCCACTTATGATGAACACTGACCAGATAGCTTCTTAATTTCCTACTGTAAACCTTAGTCATCTAATTTAACATGTCTAAAGAAATGAACCACATCTGAGCATCAAAAGGTTTTTATATATTTAAATTACTGGCGTTAACCAGCTTGTTTCCCTCAATGATCACATGAACAGCTTGAACAACATTCCTGTTCTGCTCCTCTGGTTTTCCAGCCTTCTGGTTAATCAAGTAATTATGAAGAACAGCTGAAACTGAACTACTTTCTAAAGCTTGACTGTGAATCAAACTCTTTATTCTTCATGTCAGAGTTGGTTTAAGACTTTGGAGGACAATTGAAAGCCAACTTAAAAAGCTGCAAATCAAGACCAACGACCCACAATGATAAAAACTGAGTCACCCTTTGTTTCTACTACAACAAAACATGAAAGAGCCGTTCACCATGAACTTATTTTCTTAGTAATCAATGCGTGTCATTACCTCAGACTCTGAGCTGCTGCCCACACTGCAGATCAAATCTCATTCCAGGAATATTTTCAGGGAGACGAGATAAAGTCCAGGAGAGAATGAGGCCACTGAAATATCATCAGACCTGCTTCACTGCTCTCCTCACCACCCAGAGTGTGTTTATTCAATATTACACACCTATGCTACCATCCTGTCTATGTCTCATTCTTAAACCACTGGGTTCATTGTTATTATTATGTCAGTCCATCATTTACTGTGGAACTGATTCCATGCAAGAGTTTCTCATCAAATAAATTGAGGTTTGTCAGTTTTTAAAGAATAATAACAACATATTCAATTGCCTTCAATTTCCATTCGGTTTAAATAATACTCAACTGAACAGAGATGTGCACATCAACCAGATAAATAACGTTTTCTCCATAAAGAAAAACAATAAAAACAATTAAAAGATTGCCGTAAGTTATGAGCTGTTCATCTGCAGTGACCTTGGTGTAATCTCCTAACTGCGTTCAGGTCAAACTGTGGGATGCAGATAAACTCCTACTGAGGAAGACTGAACAAAAAATAGATTAATTAATTACTCAATTGCAAAACAATGAGCTTTAGAAAATTTGACAACTACAAATAAAACATCTGACAGTCCTTGCAGAGATTTCCTCTTATCAACTTATTAACCTCAACACTAATAAAGACACACAAAAAAGCAGAGATACAGAATGCCAGATTATTATTATTATTATTATGAACAGTTTTTCCAGCATCATAAGAACTAATATGGACTTGTCTCTATTTTTGTATGTATTTTGGTTTTTTTGTGTCTTCACTGCTGTTTGTACAGCAATTTTCCCCCAGGGGATAATAAAGTTTACTTAACTAATTGGATGATTTTCTCAAATATTAAATGTGTGTAATTTTACAGTCAGGATAGAAAAATTCCCTCTTGATTCCAACATTTCAGCGTGCATCGTCCCAGATGTGAGCAAACTGTGTGAAAGTGGGCTGGGAGCTCTGAGGTCAGTGTGACAGAGGCCAACCAGATACAGTATCTTCTGCGAGGACAGCGAAACAGTGGCAAAGGCTGAGTGACATTCAGGGCTAAAGTTCACTGCTGTTTGTCACAGATTCACCTCATGTTAGACAAATCAGCTCATTAAATTAGGGAAACACTGAGCCAACAAGCAGCTCCGTCTGATTTCATTAGAAACGCTGCAGCAGGTTAAAGCCTCTGTGAACTACAGCTAGTGAAACGCAGTCGTCAGCAATTTTCTCTCCTCTGTTATGGCTGTTATTGATGACCTCAGAAATAAGCAGAAATAATCTTTAACTGCACTTATGGAAAACTTATTTTCCTCTTTAGAAATCAGTCAGATGTAACACCTAAGGATGAAGCAATCCTTTTTTCACTTCTGATACGATATCTGAGGATCAGTTTCAGCCGATACCGATCCGATCCAGAAAAACAGCGCTCATTTTAAAGTCTACTAAATTACAAAAGTATTTGATGACTCCATGAATTCAGCACTCTTAAATACACCAGTTGCTTCAACAACCTTGATTAAACTATCATTTGTTCAGTCAAAGAAACTGAAACTGATAAATAGGTTGGCTTAAAATAAACTGCAACAAATGTTTTGTCAAATGGTTCAGAAAGTACAACAAGAAATTTTAAATATAACGAAAAATAAATGATGAAGCATGATTTCACTACGACCACAAAACATAGAATTAGACTGGCTAGATCTGCCCTTATGGATTGGGCACATTGACACTGATATCCGCTCTAAACTATTTTTAAAATTGTGACCAATACAGCTATTAATATCTAATCAGTGCAGCTCTAATAATACCATCTAAAAGAGCTAGTAAGGCGAGAAAATAAAATCCGAATGAATCAATTCATACGAGCAAAATTTTCCACTCCAACATGTCTGATCTTTTATGCACACGCCCACTTCAAATACATTCCTGCATTCTGAGCATGCAAGGAACTGGTAATGTCTCGTACAGCATGTCGTTTGTCATTGCAAAGTAAAAAATGACAGCAATGTGGAAGATGTGCGTCCAGTCGGCCTCCTCCTCGTTCATTTCATAAGCTTCACTGCACACCGACAAGCAACTATGACAGGAATGGCAGGAATTACAGTAGACTGAGGCCTGAAGGACAACTTCCACAGTTCACTGGCTTCTAATTGCATTTCTAACAACAGAAATAAAAATAAAAGCAGCTAATTGTCAGAGTCAGGCCAGCAAGCATTAATGACAGAAAAATCAAATGTTTGCCGATTTGTTTTTCTGTGTTTGCTTCTAGATTTCTAGACTAATTTTACTGCAACATATGGTCGGGTAAAATGTCAAATAAACCCTAAAATGTCAATAAACCCTAAAATCCCCTTTCTATGGTTTTAGCATGTATGGAATGAATGAACAAACAAAAATGCAAACTAGCCTACCTTTTAGCTTATATTGCTAGTTTTGTTTTCAAAAGCAACAAAACGTCTGAATTAAGCCCGTAAGAAAAACAAATTTTCCTGGACAATAAACTAATCCAGAAATGATTGTGATATGATAATATTGTTGTTTTAAGACCATTTTCAAGCAATATATTGATAATGGGACAATAATGTAAATTTGCCCTATCAAAAACCAATAAACTTGAATTTTGCTAAGAACTGGAAGACAGCTTAAATTTCCAGCAAATAAAACGATAAATAAAACAGAAATAAAAACCAAACACAACCAAAACCCTATATAATTTAGACTGACATATATTTATATTTACTGAGTTGATCACCAATTTAGATCGGATTTTGATTTTTTAAGAAAAAGAAAGAAATAACTTCCTGTTTATTAACAGATCAAGATTGACTCTGATTTGCTTTAAAAACAAGAAAAAATGTTGACTTTCTCACAAAGAAATAAGATTTCTGATATTATCCTTCTTTTGTGTTGGACAAACCAGTGATTGAACTAGGACGTCTTACTTTTAACAGTCTGAAAGAGCTACTTAATACCACATCCAATCTGGAGTAAGAAGGTAAAAATGAGTCTGTGAATCATGGCTGAGATTCTGCCTCTGATCCAAGACGTTTGATGCGTTGCCACATTCCTAAGCAAAGGCAACAAAACGTTGATAGGATCAAATGAGGACTCACCCAGGGCGGCAGCTCTGTTGCTGGCAGACTCTGCCTCGCGGCCGTATCCTTGTGATCTAGGAATGCCAAAGCCCGGTTTATCCTGTAGTCCTTGCTGCCATGGTTCTTCCTCCAGTAAAAAAGCATGGCGAGTCCAATCAGAACCCAGCTGAAGCTGAACTCAAAGTATCCCAGCACGTAGATGGGGAATATGACAGCAAATGTTTTGGCAAATTTAATCCACATTTGAGAGACGTCGGTCAGTGAAGACGGCTGCTCTTCTTCCAGATCCTCCTTGGCCAGAGTCGGACTCGGTGGCGGCAGTACCTGGTTCCCGTTGGGCGCCGGGACCGGTCCATTCGCCCTGGTGCTTGGTCCTGCTGTACCCTCCATCCTGTTGCTCATTTCCTCACTGTAAAGACATTTTTGACAGTGACTTATAGGAGAGCCTTTCACAGTATTATCACAAGGATATGGAGTCGTCCTCGGACAGTACGCTCTTATAGGGTGGTGACAGCGCGTTGGCACGCCGCAGAGGCAGACAGACAGAGCTGGCATGGGCCGGTGAAAAGCTGCAACACTGGCAGCCAGCAGGCTAAACATAGCGCTAAATAAACTGGCTGGAGTTAGAAGTGAAAGAAGAAGGTTATGACTTTGATTTGAACATTAGAGGAGGATTTCAGGGCTCAGAAAACAATTAAAACAATGTGAGACAAGACATTGTTATGCAGCAGGTACAAAGCTCAACTGTCAACTGTCAAGAAGATTATTTAAGCTGCTACAAAAATAACTGGCAAGGTATTTATTACTAATTAAATATAATAGATATGGCAATAGATGAATACCAGTAGATAAAACATCTGAGAGAATAATTAAGAAATTCACTGAACCGCACAGCATTCTGGGCGATGTAGGCAGAGGAAAGGCAACCTCTTACAGCCAGCTGAGCTCAGTTGGTGGCATCAACTGACACTCACTCTTTGGTTACCTAGCAACTCACTCACTCGTTGGTTACCCAGCAACAACATGTTGAGCATCTTGCACTGCAGCAGTTTAAAGTTTTGCCACTGTGGCTCATAACTGATTAAAAATAAAAATATAAAAACAATAGTATGGATAAAAGTAATTAAGTAATCGCATGGACTTCCTCCCTCTGAAGTGTAATTATTATACTAAACAAATGGGGGGTTTTTTATTAATTGTTTCTTTAAATTTATGATAGAAATTATTTAATGGCAAAGAAAGTATTGATCAATCACATTTGATTATTACGTTGACTGCAAAACTGCAGGAATGGGACAATCAGAACTTGTTTCAACATTTCGCTGTGTCTCTGTCCAACACACCTATAACAAACCTGGTTTACGTCCAGCATGCAGTCAGGCTCCACTGAGCTCTGCTAATGGCCCAGTTATCTACATTCACAGCATTAAAACAAACCGTCTCACATGTTCAACACATGAATTTGCTGTTCATGTTTTTGTGTTTTTGATAAGTTTGCCTAAAGAGTTACATGGTGATAATCCGGTTAAATAAAAATAAACATCAGATGCGACAATGAATTCAAACATTGTTTTTATATGCCAAACCTAGATGAATATAGCTTGTTGTGATTTAGATTAATAGCACTGTCATAAAAGGTTGGAATGTGAAAAGTCACCTTTGCTATGTATAAATTAAAAAGCTTTATAAATACCACTGCTATAAATCTATGGCAGCAATTTCCGTCTAGAAACTCTACATCCTAAAATTGTCAACTACTTCTACTCACTTCAAGCAATTATCCAGACTTTTCTTTAAAATCAAACTTTCTTTAAATACAGTTTGATAGTCATAAAATGCTGTTTTGCTATTTTGTTGTAAATTGTTATTAAAACAAGCTTTTTGCCTGTGGCGATGCCACATTAAGTATAAGGAAATTGATCACAGCTCTTTTGAGTATGCCCAATTGTAACTTTTTTGTTACATGTTTTTACTAAATATCTACCACATATTGTTTACTTGTAAAATATTTCAGCTGCATTTATTTTAGCAACAATAGCACGCATAGATATAGTTCTAAAGAAGAACAGGACTGACTTCATCAACTACTTTGAGCCAGTCAGCTATAAAAGTCAAATGCACTCGCTAATATATCCCAGTAAGGTGATTTACAAGTTTCAATGATATTTCCTGCAGATCTGCCACTCCACCCATTACTTCAGTCGAAAACGACACCAGAGGCAGACAAATGGAGTTAAAATGAGTCCAGACTCTGCCTAAATCTTAAAAGGTGGAGTCTTTGCAACTCAAATGCTTTCAGTGTTTTCAAACACCAGCTGATCTGCTGGATTCTTATACCTTTTGTGACGTAATCTACTGAGATATATATATATATATATATATATATATATATATATATATATATATATATATATATATATATATAAATCTGCATGTTTTCAGTGCACTTTAAAAGAGATGTACTTTGTAAAGTCCTGCAATCCTGCACGGCATTTTACTTTCATTGAACAGAAAGAAACTATATCACTTGGTACCATAACAAATGCTACTATAAATAAATAAAAATAATCTTGTGCTTAGCTAATTAATTATTCCACAGTATGTTGTTATTAAAAGTCAACTACACCTGCTGTCATGCCATCTAAAAGTATTAAAAAGAACATTAATAGTGGAGTTACTGGCAGGAAAGCTATGCAGGCCATTCGGTCAAATTCGGTTTCAATAATAAATTCCCAACTCTTTTTGTTTGTTTAATGTTTTAGCTTTGAAAAGTCTCACTTCATTCCTCTACCATGACTCACTGCAATGAATGCTGAAATCTGTTATGAAAGCAGAGATTTAACCTACATACTTAATGTTTTTTTAGGGTATGTCAAAGCCGAATCAAACAAAATAGAACAATTAATCATCTTTTTATCAACAAACCACTTTTGATGCATCTATATTTGATATTTGATATGACTCATCTTAAATGGGGCAGTTTTTGAACCGAGTCCGGCTGACGACACAGTGACACGTATGAAGGCACTTCACCGGTGTTACGTACAGTAAAAAAAAAACAACAACAACTACTTGTTCCTCAACGGCTAAAACTGAGCAAACAGCGCACTCACCTATATCCTCCAGCAGCACTCGCTGTACCCGAAACAAAAACAGAAAATTCAATCGAGCAGCTGCTTCCTCTGCATGTTAAACTCCGACAGCCCTCCTGCCTCCTCTGTTCATCCTCCAGTCTGTTAAGGAGAGCCGTCCGTCTCAGCAGATCCGCAGGAAGCTGTCATCGCGAGAAAACGGGTCACGGACCAGGAGGGAGCTTCAAACAGACCCAGCTGCAACAGACCCGGGCGCCATCTTGTGGCGGGAAATAACGGTCACTTTAGCCCAACGACTCGGCTCATTTTTATGAGTTCATGGTGGAACGTTCAGTTCAGCGAGGCAGGCGTAAAAACAATAGAAAGAAGGTCTATTAATGTAAATAAATAAATAAATAAAAAAACACACAATTCTAAGTCTGAAATAAAGGTTAGTTACCCCTAATTTACATTAAACTTTTTGAAAAATTGTAATCAAAATAGAAAAAGTCATACATTTGACATTTCTTTCTAGCAAATGGTCTCCAATAAATGTTTTTTGATCACCATTCCATATTTGAATTGTAATTAATCTATTAAAAGCGCATCTGGGTGCCACAAAGCAAAGTGTCCTTTACTTTGAATTTAAAGATAATGCACACAAGTTATTTTAAAGACAAATATTGTACTTTAAAAAGTTTAGAAGATTTGCATTTGTTGGCAGTAATGTTCTTAATTAAATCCCAAAATCCAAATAATTATAAAGCAGCAAGTTTGTCAAAATTCTCCTATAAAAAATACATTAATGCAAAACAAAGCACAGACATTGAAAAGAGTCAAAATAAAATGGGAATAACATTAGAGTATATCAACTCTTAACTAATCAGCATAAAAATGTGTTTTTAAAAGAGACCAACTAATGCAATCATTGTCAACAGAGTTTGAACGGAAATAATTTTCCACTAGATGTCAGAGAAGTGCTTATATACTGAAACCTCTCTATCTGTGGCTTAATCTCTGCCAGCTCAGCTGTGGTAAAACTGCAGTCAATATCACAGCTTCATAATCACTTTATGAAGAACCTCTCTTAAGATCCACTTTATTATTGCTATAATAATAAAAGATCTATCTTTAGTTGTCACTTAATCAGGTTATTTGTACTTTTAAGCTTTTATTGTTGATTATAGCAAGAAATTAGATGGTGATAATAAAAAAAATGAGAAGACAGACAAAAACAACCTGGTGACATTTTTCCTCCTCTGTCTCAATCTGGACGGGACGTTTTGTTAAAGAAGCTGCGATGTTTAAATCTGTTTTATACACAAGCCATAAACACCAGGACACAACTGACGGCTGGTTAGCATTCCTGTGCCAGCGTATTTCAACCCGTCGCTGCAACGGGGCCAGCAACGGTCTGGCTCTGTGTGAATCTGTGCCACTTGATCCTCACTCTGCGTCCAGATGGAAACCATGAACACAGAGAGTATTTACAGAGAAGGAGAGGGATGTTCCTGGAACGGTGTATTTCTGTTCTCTTCTCATTCCAGACACCCCAACTTGAAGTGTTTGGGATCACACTGCATGTTTTATCAGCTCACACTGAAACTGACCTATTTGGTGATTTTTCATCCTACAAAACACAGGATCCTCAGTTGACCACTGGAGCTACATTTTGAGGACAGTAGTGTTTTTGTGAGAATTTAAATAAAATAGAGAGGACTTAGTAGTGGCAGAAAACAACCTCTCATGATTCTGCAATCTGAAAAGAAACTACTAAAAAAAATCCTGGAATGTTACTGGGAGTAACTGGGAATTCTTGAAAGCTTGTCCAGATCTTCAGAAACTTTTTGATAGTTGTAAAGAAAGTTGTGGAAACTTTTCATCACTATCCAGTCCATACATACACACAAAGCAATACGTTGAGATACTTTAACACTTTAAAAAAAATTTAAAGTGTTAAATTCTTTTTAAATTCATTAAAAATTGTAAGTTGGCATTGAATGCATTCATCACAGGACTTAAATGTTATCATGAAAGGAGAGTTTTGTCAGATTTAGAGCAAAACAGTAAAAAATGTTTCACTGTTTACTTAAAAACAAAAATCAGTTTCCTGTAGGATGTTTTCTTATTGTAAATAACGTATTTAACACTGTATGACCAAAACATAATCTGGGTATAATAATTTCCTCCTCTTTATTTTGTCCTGTTTTCCTCGTTATGCTAACATTTCACTTGAATGCTGTACGTTGTTACAATATTTTATTAAAATTTATAAAAACGAAACAGCCATCAGTGTTATTACTGTATTGTTTTTAGATCTAAAATAAATATTCCTCAACATCACGACTCATCGTGTGTCTTTGGTTTTTATTTTGAAAGTCAGAGGGAGAAACGGAGCATCCTGTACTGCCAGCTTGACAGCAGGAGTCAGCTGTGGGTTAGTGATCTCTCTGCTCACTCAGCTCAGTGGAAGCGACTAGTGTGGATACAGGACATCACAACCTGGGCTTTGCGCTTCTCTTCTGCACCATTTCTGGAAATTAACAATGATTCAAACTCTTTTCACCAGAAAGAAACGCTCTGCAATGGAGTTCAAATGAAGTGATTAAAGCCTGAATTTCTCCTGTTAGGACATCTGACTGGTTTCTGTCTACCTGAGGACTGATCATGAGAAGTTTGAGCCTCCTCACCTTTTTCCTCTGGATGTGTCCGCTCATGGTGAGTTTTCTGAAAATAAACTTCATGTTCGAAAGTCTTGCACAGCAAGGAAGTTGGTAAAAAATGTGGGATTTTTTTCTAAATATGAGCTCAAATAAAGATGTTAGTCCTGATTATCCAGTTTGTGGATCTGGAATAAAACATCAACCAAATAGTGTACATACATTTATTTGCAGTGTAATGATTGGGTGGACACTATATTTCATCAGGATTACTAATTGAAGCAAAAAGGAAAATGATTATCCTTCTGTTCATCCAGAAACCATTTCAATGAAATAAAAGATATTTTGAATTTAAGTTTCAGTTTTAAACACATTTAATAACCTTCACCGTGTTATTAAAAAAATATTTTTAACACATCTAAAAGTCTGTTTTATAAAATAAATATGTACTATAAAATAAAAATCTTATGAGGTTGTTTATGCAACAGCATCATTTTAAAACCAGCTGATTTGCTTGGTAACAAGTTGTTCTACTGGTGGAAAGGTAAGACAGAATTAGTGCAAATAAATCTAGTTTAGTAGTGAAAATAGGCAGCCATCATCTTATCAGAACAAAGTGGCTGAAAAAAGCATTTTTTACTTATATCAGCTGCTTTAATTTAGTTTTCTGATACACAATCAGAAGAACTTAATATAGCACCCTGTGGTACACCCAGTTGACTATTTTGAATTAATTTAAGACAGAACTAATAACGTCTTATAGATAGTTGGTCCTGAGAGCATAATTTTTGCTGTATTCCAACATAAATGGGGTCAACAGATACTTAAATATTTAGTCAGGATGACATAAAACAATAAACAAATCAATGTGACGATCACTTATTAGTTCATTTCACAATTCCAAAATTATTTTTACTTTGTAAATGAGATAAGGTGAGATTCTGCTTCTGATTAATAATCAAATCATTAATTTGTAGAGAAAATTACATTTTAATAATTTAGCCACTAATAAATAAAAAAAACTGCATGTTTTTCATTTGCTCTACTGGCTCTACTGCTTTTTTGCTGCTGCTGCAGAGGCGTCTGCGTCTTGATTAATTGAGATAATTTGTAGCATTAGTCTCACTGTTTGACTGTTCTTTCTGAGGCCTCCTGCAGCTGTAACTCCAGTATTTTTTGTTGTTTTTTTCCTGAACGTCACACGTTATCAGCCCTCACTCAGCACTGATCCGCCTCGCAGGACCAACAGTGGAAGTGGTCTCTGTCTGCCCGCCGGCCTCGTCACTTTAAATGCAGGCTGGGGTGTAAAATGTTCTCGTCACCCCAAACAAATGTGTGTTTGATCGTGTAAATCCAAGCACTCTGCCACCTCAAACACACAAACATATGGCAGCTGAGACACAAACTGTTCTGTGGTTCATCTTCTTACTTACTCGATTACTATTTTGTTTAATTAGTAGTTTAATCGGATCAATTTTTCATCATGCTCAAGGGCAAAGAAATCAATTTAGCAGCTTTAAATTTTGCTACTGGCTGTTCTAGTTCTCTGCCTTAATCTTATAAATTAACCAGATATGTTAGCTGCATTTACATCGACTAGTTGCAATTTGATCTTTCAAAAATAAACCCTGAAATTTTGAAAAAGAAAAAAATCATATTTGTTGATAAAAGGTTTTGGCGCTGGCGTGAGATGCTTTTGTGGCCATGTTCAAAATCACACTGTTAATGGTACTGGTAAAAAATGATTTCCATTACAAATTTGCATAAGTCTTTGTCAATATTGTTGAAAAAAACAACAACTAAATTTTTTGATTGCAGTGTTTCCATTAAATAAGAACCACAATTAAAATACCACGTGAATAAATTTGTTCATCTGATACAGTCATGCTGCACCATCATTCTCTGAATACTTCCTGTCTTTTCATGGTTTATGCCAGTAACAACATCCAGTTGTTGGTCATGTGACTCGTGTGATGTGAACAAAGTGTCTCCACCGCAGTTTTGCAAAATAAACCAATTTCAACACTACAAAGTTGCGTGTTGAGCCATTTGAAGATGTAGTTTAAGACGATTAAAGTGTGTTGAGCTGGTCAGTCACTGTGGAGCTCTCCAGTGATCCCAGAATGCCTTTTCCAGGCATGAAAATGTGATTAACTTGATAGTCAGAAAGAGAAGTTGCCGTGTTTTCATGCTCGGATCCCCCAGTATTTCAGACCGATGATGTGCTGTCTCAGACGATGGAGGCTTCTTGTTGCTGCAGTGTCAGATGTCAGTTTTTTGTCATCAGCCCCAGACGGGAAAAGTCCCATGATTTACGTGGGGTTTGAATATTTCTAGATAATCCTCATCTTTAAGATATTCACCCGCTGTTGATGAAAGCTCACACTAAGTGTGAAGGAATGCTAAGGTTTTAGACATAATTTAATCCAGAGATCTGATGTCTGAAGTGGCTAGACTCAGTTTAAACCACATGTTTACATACCCTGTGTGGAAGATGTTGAACTTTTTTGTGTGTCTGACATTAAACCCGAATGAACCTTTCCTGTTTTAGCTCCTTAAAAGGTTAAGGTTTGGGTTCTACAACCACCCCAAACCACTTCGACTCAACTCGCAGTAGCTATAGCTGTGCTGTGTTAAAGCTCTGTCTTCCACTTTTACAAATTTAAAAGTGGAAACCTGCAGGGAAAATGAATCATCTTGCACACAGATGGGACACAGAAGATAGCATCAGGGGAAGAAGTGGCGGATGTAATGTGAGTAAGACAAAGAGTAAACGTTTTCATCAGCTTACAACCAATGGTTGTCTGCATGACTGGCAGAAAAAAACATTAACGTTTTAAAAATTTGCAGTTAAGTTCAGCTGTGTATGTCTTTCTAGGCGTTTTCTTAAAATAACTGATAATAATAATTTTAAAAAAGGAATAATAGAGATTATCCACACTCAAAAAAACACATCTCCTATTTTCGGTTGAAATTGAGTCAATCATCCTCATGGTTCAGTTCCCACAGAGAAGCTCTTACCAGGACTTGAACAATGCGTCATTTACTTCACACTGAGCCAATCAAAACACAGAAAGAATAAATTAACACCATGCCAGTTGGTTTTTGTGATTTTTGTTTTGTTTTTTTTGTTCTTTAGGGATGGCCGGTTCCTAAAAAACTGATTTCAGACACACAAAATGTCTTTTGCTTGATGTTTTACACACCTACAGCAGCCTATTCTTTCTTTCTTTTTTTATTTTTTCATTGAATCAGCCCAAAATGCCAAATATTCACTTCTAAAAGCCACTTAAATGTCAGGATTTGTCGCTCGGTGTGTGTTTTTAATAAGATTTTAAATTGAAGCAAACTGAAACTATGTGAAAATGTCACAGGAGACTATTTAAAAAGTCTAAAGGTGGATCTGGGCGAAGACTTGATTAACCTGAAAGAACTGAAAACGTTATGAGTATTGAGTTTAATCTTCCACATTTAGTTTTTTACCAAAGTTTTAGTAATTAGTCTAATTTATTTTGCCGCTCGAGAACAAAGAAGGTAATATAATTACTTGATTGTGCCATAAATCAGGACAAAATGCATAATACTGCTCCTTTAACACAGATTGTTTACTCATGTCGAACTCAACCACCAATCAAAGTCTGAGTTATTCCACATATCATCAGATCTTGTGACAGAAATAGGATCCAGGCAGTCACCCTCAGCTGTTTCTATGGTAATCCTCTTTAACAGCTCTGCGTTTTTATTTTCATCATTACTAGCATATCTGAGGTGCATACGCACTTAAAAGACATTATAGTCTTGATGCTACTTTAAATCAGCTTCTGAGTCCTCAGAGTTGGTAGAACTGCAGAAACTGTCTTTGCTTCTCCTTAAGAACGTTTGTAATTTATTAGTAATTTATAATAAAAATGGATGTTATTTCTTATATTAATAGAAGAGCAAAGGCTGCATTCAGTCACAATTCTGTATTTGAAGAACTAATTGGGCTCATTCCACTGGAGAACGTGTTTTTTCCCCCCCTGCGTTTAAATGTTTTACATTTTTCTCTTTCCTAAGACCTGAAAATTAAATCAAATTAATTGTTAATTACCGTAATTCACAAATATTGTGTTTGTGCATACTTGTTTGGATTTTAATATTTGCTGACCCTGAACAACTAAAAATGAACTTTTTTTTAGCTTTACATCATGTTGTCGTGTTATTCTCTCATCAGAAACAAAACTGGAGTGTTTCCTTGGTTCTTGATTGTCTGTCTGAGAAATCCTTTAATCTCCATGGCAACCATTCAGCTGTGCAAAGCGCCTGGTTGGACATAGCCCCTCCTTCAAGGCACAGGTCCTCCTCACAGCTGCTGTTTCCAAGTTTCTACTTACCAGAACAGCCCTCCCTCTGCACAGCTCCTTCAGACTAGCCAGCAGCAATTAGCAAACATCTTCTGAGCTCCTTGTACGAACTTCTCAGTGCAAAGCTGGTAAAAATGTCGTTAAAGGGTTAATAGAGGAGTCATGTTTGATGAGTTGCTGAAGTCAGAGTTTCAGAAAGACCAGGGAGTTTTAAAGAGACAAAGGCCAAATTTCAAAGCATTAAATTACCTAGACAAATCTCTTCTAAGTCACATTTGATACCTGATAATTTAAGGTAACATAGTTACTTGATTGTGATACAAAATATACCTGTTTGTTATAAAATACATAAGATTTCCCCTTTAAAAGCAATGGAAAGAGAAAGAAACAGAGTCTGTGCTGTTAATTGGTTTGTGTGATTATAAAACACAAGTCAAAGGTTTCTTATTGAGCTTTTGGCTAAAACTGAATCAGTGCAGTCATGTCAATCCAACAAAAGCAAATAAACAGAGAAACCATGAGAAAGCATCATCTCGGTGGGAAGGAGGTGTATCTGTGTTGACCTCACAGGAAAACGCAGGACTTAATGAAGTAAAGATGCTGCTGAAATGTCAGCGTTTTCTTTGCAGCACATCCTGAATGGCAGATACCATCTCTGTACTAGTGACAGTTTAGTCTGGATAAGAAAATTATGTTTATTAAGAGAGAGCAACAGCTGTAAGAAGCAAACATACCTGCGTTTGGAGACGTAACAGCATCCCAACATTAAATAATTAGTCACTCTGATTGATTTTACTTTCTGCCTGGCAGTTTGTCTGGATAATATGATCAAATGCATGCAATTAACAGAGGAATCAGTCAGTTGATTAATGTGACTTGTGCTTCTGCCTTTAGAATGAAACTAGGAGTCACACACACCTTCCAGTCATGTAAGACCTTTCATTAAATCAAGCTGAAATGTTTTGCACCGTTCCCTCTCACTATAATAAACAAAATAAACACAAAACAGAAGAGAACTCAAAGAGACATGCATGAATGTGTGAACACCATGCAGGAAAACAGATAATGGGCGAAAAGCTGTACTACGGTATTTTCTAGGGTTGCAGTATCTCTGAGGTAAATTAAAGTGCCATTTACAACAGAATGCAGAGCTGAATTTCACTGTGAGACAGTATTTGTTTCAGATTTAATCTCTGCTGCAAAATGAAGTCATTACCCTTTAAATTTGATATAGCACATAAGTCTAACTGCGACAGCCCGGTTGGCATTTCTCTAGAAAAAAGTCTTACAAGAGAAATGGCAACAGAACTCATTATGAGCACAGGAGGCAAATGCCAAACTCCCTGGTGTAATGGAAAATCTAATTGAAAACTTATTTGATATGGGTTTTTTCAAATCAATTCATGGATACTGAGGTTATCCTAAAAGTGCGAGTAGAAAGTGACTTAGTTTTTATTTTTTTAAGGAAAGGCTGGCGTCCTAGAACCGTCAATCAGTTGCAATTAAAACACAGACGCGGCTCAGGTGGGATTCCTTCTGGAAGAGATGATGATCTGCTGCTCGGTGTTGCTCTGGATCCTCAGAGTGCTGGAGGACAGCAGGGACTCAGGTGTGAACATGTTCCCAGCGACCTCGCTGTTTTAGTTTTCTTCTCTGTGGAGGTGGACGGCAGAAAGTAGATCTGACCCAGTACAGTCACAGGAGGCGTGCTTTGAATGCTGGATTAGCCAGTGTTTTGCTCTTGGTTGGTATTTTAAAGCACAAACTGAAATTTGTTACTTGGTATTTAGTTTTTTTCTTTAAGTGGTCTGTTTCGGTCATGAAGCATAACTCTGAGAGGTCAGAGGTGAGCGGATAAATACAAAATATCAGTAATAATGATAACAAGTCTACGTCAATATCGGATTGATGCTGGCATTGTTAGATTAATATTTTGATTTCAAATTTTCTCTTGAATTTTTATTTTAGCTTTTATTGCGGTTTCTCAACTCGGCAATAAAAAGGTTTTTGCTTTGTGCTCAAATTAAATGCTTTATATAGAAAACATTTTTTATTTGTATCGTTTTTGTTTATCACATTTAAATGTGAAAGACAAGTATTTTAGACTGGATCTAAATTTTATCCCAGGTTTAAAGGAAACAATTCAAAGGAAAAGACACAAAAATGCTTAAAGGGCCGAAGATAAAATCATTTCCATGAAACCTGCAGTATGTAACTTTTACAAAAACCTAATTTTACATGTTTTGCACAGGAGCTCAGTTTTTTTCATAGATTTTCTGTCTTATATTGTGTATGAAACTTTATTTTCATAAAAGTTACATACTGCAGCTTTAGCCATATTAATTTCCTGCTTATAGCAAATAAAAACAAGATATTTTTGCAGACCAATAAAAAAAGTAGATTGAATGAAAAGCACTTTTAAAGGTTGAAGATTTAAAAAGCTGACGTCCAAACCAGCTTTTTCAGAAAATGAATCTGTCCGTTCTCATGCAGCAAGCACCACCCAAGGAGTGTTGGAGTTGTGTGTTTTTGTTGCAGCTTGTCTAAATGAGTAAATGGGGCTGGATGGCGGTTCGTTGGTCACCGCTGATTCACTGGAGGGGTTCAGATGTAAAGACTGCAGCTGCTTCCTCTGCTGTGGAAATATATCAGCAACAAACTGAGTTGGTACAGATTTAAATCAACCCAGCTACTTTCCTCTAACCGGGAAAGATTTATGACTAACGTCTGACCAGCCATTTATTTGTTTCTTCCACTTTATCTTTAAAATGAAGTGCAATGCATCATTTTAAAGGTAAGAAATGTTTTCAGATTTCCTCAGATATAAAATCAAACAAAATAATGTTCACTAATAGCTTCAAAACTAAAGTAGTTACAGCTGCACAAGTATAGTAGTTACAGAGTTGATTGACTCCAATATTATGTCAAATTGAAGAAGGTGGAGGGATGCAGGCAACTACACTACATTTGAGGAGAAAAGTACAAGGCATCTTTTTTATCTGGTTGCATGTTTATTTGACCTCCAATTCTAATGAACAGATGTTGAGATTATGTTGAACTAAATGAATTTATGATAAATTGTTTCTGAGGTCATTCAATAAAATGCAGATCAAATTCATTTCGTGCAGAAGAAGAAAGAGCAGAAAAAGAGGAAAAATGTAATTTTGCAGTGATGAAGATGATGACTGAGTTCTCTGAGTAACGTGCGTCCCTGCAGCAGATGGTGAACTCAGGGAGGGGTCACGCTTCAGGGCCCAATCAGAGGTCAACAGTCATTTCTGTGGACGTTTGCTTATTTATATCATTTTAGATGTGGGGCAACTCTGGCCGGAGGGTCAGGAAAGCTCGTCCGTTTCCGTAAAGGACCAGCTGGAGGAACGAATGAGCAGCAGTCTTCCCTACCAATGACCTCTGACCCGCACTGAAAAAACACAACGTATTTTTCTCTTGATTTTAGTCCAAATATCTTAGTGCACTTCAAATGAGACGAAGCTAACTTACACATAACCTTTAAAATACAGGAGCTTGTTTTTAGTAAATAATTAATGTTGCTAAAATTATTTTAACTTACTTAAAACAATCTTCTATATCCTGCTAAAAAGTTATTTATTTAAAGTTCACTGAGATATTTGCACCAGAAACTAAACAAAAGTACTTGCTAATATTTTGTGTTTTTGCAGTGTAGAGCGTCTGCTGCACGCTGAGAACGATAATGACTTCTTATTAATCTAAACTTTACCAAACATATCTGAATCATCAGTGCCTGTGGTTGCTGTGAGAGGAAGGGACTCTGGACTATCTGAACAATCAGCAACACTGAGCTCTGCCTCCTAACAGGCTTCAAACAGAGCAGCTGATAAAAACCGTCCACAGGCTTCAGGGCTTCAAACACAATAGTTTTTTATTCATCATGTCTTATGCAGCGCTGCCACTTGAGGCTGTTTGGATAGCGTTTTAGTCGGGATGAAAAGAAGGATTTATTCACTTCACAAAAACAAGAGAGAGATTGTTAGTGATCCCTCGAAGACAGAGGATCAAAGTTGGCTTTTCGTTGGAGTTAATGGAGAAACTTTTTCATCACCATAGGAACAAGTGTTGCGTTTCCTCTCATAATGTGAAGCCTTGAACCTGCTTCTTACTTTCTGGATCCCTGCTTACATCGCAAAACACTAACACTGTTTTCGAAAAGAAAAAAACAAAAACCAGACTTATTTTAAAATAGTGACAAAAATTGAAATGTTTTTCATGCCCTTTAAATTTGGTTAGAATTGACCTTTTTCTTTCTACCCAGAAAAAGCATCTTAAAAGCTGGATTTGATTTCAGAATGAGACTAATATTTTTCATGTCTGAAAAGGTTTGTTTAAGTCGAAAAGCTACGCTACGCCTTAGCGTGGGTGGCAAACATTATTTCAACAGTATTATTAATGCGATTAGAAGCATTTTTTTTTGCTTTAGATTATACTCCAGTGAACTAATATGAGAAGAAAAAATTCACTTTCTCCTGATCAGAATATGTAAAATGAGCATTTAATAAAGTCGTTAAGCTGCTCCACATGAACTTGTTCACAATAAGTCAGTCCAGAGCCATCATAAATCTTCCCTTTTTATTATTTATTGTTTAATTGCTTTATTTTATGCTGCAGCAGCAGCAATGAAAACATGGACCACATCATTTAGGATGCTCTAATATTCCAATGGAAGAAAAACTGCAGCCTGTAAATTTGAAAGTATCAGAAATAAATTCCTCCCAACTCAACTTGTTGTTCATTTGACTGGATGAACATCATCAACCTTCTGCCGGGATAACAACAGACATTAACTCCTGCTTTCAGTGCTTATTAAAAACATGAATGATGTTTTTCATTCCCCTTTGTAGTTTTTCTTCTGTTAGAACTAAAACTAATTTGAACTTGCAGCTTTTTTGATATTCATTGCTTTCCAGTGAAAGAAATTTGGCTTTAGAAGATTTTTGATGATCATTTTATTTGGTTTTCTAGAAGAAAGTTGGGGACTCCTCCTTTAATAAGATAAAAGCAGCAGGAGTCTGGTGTGCATCTGTTGCTATGTCTTGATCCACCTTCAGACTTCATTTGTTTTGTAATTAGTCAGTAACTCACCCTGAAGGTTTATGCTCTGAATGTCGCCTTAGAGGCTTTACAGACCCGCTTCTTCTTCTTCTTTTTTTTTTGCGTGGACCTGCTTGTTGCTCCGGTAACCTCTGCTGCAATCCCTTCTTCAGTTCAACAGGAGCTCTGCCAGTCTTTACCCAACAGCACTCGTGTGATGGATGCCAGGAATTGTTGCGCATCAACGTTGATTGAAGCAGAAAAAAAAAAAAAAAAAACATTTGTAAAGCTGGTAGGAGAAAATTTTGGATGTAGATTAATTAATTCCTAAATAATCTGTATTGTAAATGAGTTTTTCTGCTTTTTTGACAGAATATTTGAACTATTTTCATGTGTTAAGTTGCAAAAAACCACTTTATTATTGAACATTCAAATTAAAATAATGATTACTGATTTTAAAAAAGTACTGTAAGATTATTTCACTTATAATCTGTCTTTGGAACCAGCATATTTTTATTCATATTAGGGGTTATTGACTTAAAAATACACCCTTTTATTTTACTAAAAAATTATGTGTAAGCTAGATTTGTCTTATTTAAAGTACATTAAAATATTTTCAATGAAGACTAAATCAGAAATCACTTGAAAACAGCACCATAAACCTCTGGTACCATCAGTTATCACTTACAAACTATAATCACCATCAAATATTAATAGATTTTTGTCCTTTTGTTCATATATTTGTGGCTCTATCAGCATAAAACTGACTATATCTTTTTAGAAATTGTGTCTGGAGAATCCATCCTTTGAGATTAAGATGTATTTTTCACCTCCTGAGTCGTCCCTGGCCAATAAAAGCAGTCTGTGACAAACGCTTTGCTCCGGAGCGATGCAGCCTCCTCACAGGTGTCGGGATGAGGAGCCGGAGAAGCTTCCCTCTTCACAGAGGGAAATCTGAAAAAAGGGCAGCGTAAATTGAGATGAGAGAAAGTTGAAAGGAGAGAGAGAGAGAGAGAGAGAGAGAGAGCGAGGGAGACATGTCGGCAGGAGAAGCCACTAAACACCATCCGACTTGAACAGATTTCCTCTGAGTGAATCAGATCCAAGCCGCGTCGTCTTCTTCTGCTCTCACCTTTAAATGAAGAGCAGATTTTTGGCTTCTGTCACAAACTTCTGATTCCGTCTGCTTTTCATCCAGCTTGTTTCCCAGGAGCCAATCCACAGCTGGAAATGTGTGTCTGGTTGTGCTTTGCAGCTTCTGCTTCATCTGCTGTTTAGTGAGGAAACAGATGGGCAGCAGCACAATAAAGGTCCATTATAGTCGAAACAAGCAGAAGATACGCTGCCTACATGTTTGATTGACAGATGACCTTTCAGAAATCCAGGGCAGGCAAGTCACAGCGGAGTGCCGCAGCAGGAATATTAGCAGAAAAGTTCAGCTCAGCAGTAATATTCCCTTACGTTGGTAAGTTAAGTTAGATAAAGACGTCAACATCCTGAACATCTGTTGAATTTGTCCTGCTTCTCTGAACACAGCTGCACCTGACTGCAGAAATAAAATCATCAGGTTCTGCTGCCATGAACGCATTTATCTTTTTCCATCACAAATTTCAGGACTTTGCATAAGCCTTCGCTTCATTATTATAATGTCTTTTGTTCAATTACATTAAAAAGTCAGAATCTGAAAAAAAACAAAAAACAAGAAAGTCAGAATTCTGAGTTTAAAGTCAGAAATTTTGAACCTAAAAAAAGCAGAATATGTTATGAAACTAAAATATTTATCCTGAAACAGGATGCTGACCCATCCTAGATTGAAGTGCCCAACCAGATGTAGCTATAAAAAAGTGAAACGTTACGATCAAACAGAGAGCCATGGGATTCAATCTCCTCTGTGGAAACTGGAGAACCAATCAGAAATTAATAATGGTGGTCAGAAAAACGCTGGTCGGTGCCAAACTCTAAAAGACTCAGAGAGCACTGAAGGATGCAACTTTTCATCCACACAAAGCAGAACGGCAGTTTGTCAGCATCAAGAGTAAATTGCAGCTTTTAATCATCCAGCTTCAGGAATTTTAGACACTTCAGTCATCTTCTCATTCAGTCGCCTCCAGCCCAGCCGCTCTGGTTGGATGTGAGGCTAATCTGGACCTTTGAGAAATGTTCTTTCAAAAGATGAATCAGAATCTGTTCTTCCATATCGCACAAACAGATGCTGCCACATGTGCATGTTAGAGGAATGCTGGCTGGATGCTGAATGGATGCTGGCTGGATGCTGGCTGGATGCTGGATGGATGCTGAATGGATGCTGGCTGGATGCTGTATTACCAGAATAAAGTTGTAATTTTATGGCTTTATTCTAGTAATAAAGTCACACATTGTGGCCCTAATACTTTTTTTGTCTACTTTTGGTAACAACAAACAGAATTTGGTTAGTTTTATCTTTCTCTCCCCGTCTTTGAGGACACCTCTAACATTTAGCAAAGTTCAATAACTTCATTAAATACTTTTACTTCTTTTTAGTAAATGACCAAATAATAGAAAAATAAGACCAAGCTTTGGTTATTAAAAGGCAAACAGGTTGTCTTGCCCTTCCTCACGTTTCGTTGTTGTTAAAGGATTTTAATTTGTCAGTAAACAAAGTTTCCATTTGCATCAGCAGGCAGATTTCTCTCCCTCTCTGATTTCAGCTGAGAGACGAACAGAAACATTTATTAGACAAGAGGAGGTTAACGATGTTGCTTCTGCAATGAAGCTCTGAGGCCTTCACTGAACATCTGGATTTATACTCAGATTAAATTCCACACAGATGGACTCGAAGTACTAATTAGGTGATCACAAAGAGTAATTGGTTGTTCTGGATATTATTTAGGAGCGTTAAAATGAAGGAGATGTTAAATTATTACACAATGTGTGATAATGGGGATTAAACTTTATAGGAGTTAAAACATGAAAACATTCAAGATGTGCAGCTACAGAAAGTCAGAAAAAAATCCTCAAAACTTTGTCCATCATTTATTAATTTATTTAAACTTATTCATCAATAAAAAACCCAAATTTGAAACCCTCAAAACTGACCTTTGAACCCATTTTAAAAAACTGCTTTTTAAGGGTCAAGTGGTTGTTTGAAGTTTTCATGTCAAATTAAACGCAACGTCCACAAATCTGACCAGTTTGGTCAGTAAATAAATCTGGTCAGCAGATTAACTTTGGATCATTTCAAGCAACTAATGAGAAGAGACAGTAGCCCTCCTCTTCAAGGAAAGGCTGCAGGGATTGGAGAGCTTAAAAATAAATCCTTTTCCAGAAGGATTAATCCAGCTGAGAGCGATTAAACCTTACAGGTTGTTTCTCCTATCATTGCCGGAAACTAAAGAAGATTTCCTCCTGCAGGAAATCTGTGTCCTTTGCATGAGTTTGGAGTGCAGCTGGAATCACAACGGGACGTTTTACAAAATTATGGCATATTTACCATTATTGGATGCTTCTAGCATATTGTTTAATATTTTCTACATCTAAATAATTTATGCCTAGGCTGTGGTTTAAAACAATTAAAAGGATAAACAGAAAAGATGAAGCTTATTCTTTGGAAGTATGTATAAATCTCTCTTTATTGAGTTTAAAGTGTTTCCACTTTACTGCAAATGTGTTTTTTCTATACTTGTGTGATTTATCAATCTAAAATGAATAAAACTTTATTTATTGACCAATATGGCTGATATGCATTGAAGATTTTGATGATGGCATTTGATAAAATGTAATGTTTACTGCTTATTTCACAATTGATGACTGTTTGATGTAAAGAACTTTGATCTCGCTTGTTGCAGAAATGTGCAAATAAATAACACAAATAAATGAACTTTATTTCAGTCTTTTCTGGTCTCAGTCTTTATGTTTGTTCTTCTTCAGACATCCTCACTTCCTCTTGATAAAATCCACAGCTTTATTTTAAGGTAAAACTTGAGCTTTGGCAGCTTAAGCTCATTTACCGAATCCTTCTTTTATTCCACACAGGTTGTCGCCCGAAATCCAACATGTAACTTCTTGCTGGAGGTGGAAAAAGATCGGCTGGACTGTGTGAGGAAGCTGAAGGAAGAGGAGGCTGCTGGCGACGATGAAGGTTAGTATCTTTTATAAACATCGGTCACTTTGTTACTGAGCTACAGACTTTGCTCAGCATGTTGTAGTGAGTTTTCTTCAGCAGTGCAAGCAGAGCATCTGCATGGAATAACATCATTAGTTGGTGTTACTATTGCAAAAAATAAATTACATAGCAGTGGTGTGATTATGCAACACAGTAGCAACTCTTTGCTCATGTCTCCTTTTTGAGAATTTTGTTTAATTATTGCTTTTTAACTTACATAAAATTGTCTAATTGGTCATATTTTCACCATCCAGTGTTAATTTTCTTTTGCTGTAGGATTGTGAGTTAATCAGCATGCAGTCGCTTTAGTTTAGCTGCAGGATCCTCAGCATTAAACAAATGTTTTAATTAATTGTTGCTGTTTTTCTGATGTCCTTGTTGCTGAAAGTATCTTTAAAAGAGGAAACATGAAGGGGAAGCACAGACTGAAAAAGTTGCTTTTTAAATGTCTGGTCTTAAATTCAGAGCTTTTTGTTTCAGATCTTGTTGAATCTGGTGGTTTTCTATCTTTCCTGCTAGATTCAGAACTCATAAACAAACTAAAAGGTCAGATCAGGTCTTCTTTGAACAATTTAATGCACTAAAAAAGGATTACAAGCAAATCATACCTGAACTAAACTGGATTAGAGATGCATGATATTTCCTCTACGTTTGCCCAAATTTGGATGATGGAAACTCTTGCTATGTTTCTATCAGGACAGAACCCTGTGATGGAGATGGGTTTCTTTTTACTGTTTTCTTTTCCACGGGATGCAAAGAAGGCTGTGGAAATGGTGGCATTTGCAATAAAGATGAAATGCTTCTTGGTGGGAGGTTTTGCATTGATCATTAGTTCCAACATGCGTGCGAAGAATCCACATTTATAGATCTGAAGACTAGCAGTCAGACACGCTCCTTCACAGTAAATGCTGTTTATTAACTCCTGCTTCTGGACCTTGCATGTCTGCAGCCAGTGTTACAAAGTAGAAAAAATAACATTTTGAAAACATTTCGGAAATGATTTAGAAAGATTGAACAGGAAGAGTTTTGTATAGATGCAGCTGATTAGTTTCTGGGTTTCTCTGCAAGATGTGGCTCTGAGCTGCATCCTGTCCCGTCTGATGGTGTCATCAGATGGAGGCTCAGCTAACTCTGCTGTGTGAGGAGTGTTTCTCATTGACACACACCTCACCAACATGTTGGAAGCATTTGGACTTTACGGTAAAAATAGATCAAAGTTTGCCTGCAGCAAAAATCCATATTTAAAGAAGGTTTAGGGAGCACAGTTGTACGATTCGGCTTGTTAAAGTGACTTCTTCTTACATTTGGCTCTTTTAAGAGTTGTTCCTTAAAACCCTGGGTCTTGCCCCCGATGTGTGTCTGAAAGGATGGATCACTTAGTCTGAGTTTTTTTCTTCATGCACCGATGATTTTGGATTGGTGTTGGAGCTGTTTTGCCCCCGGGACGAGAACGCTCACACTCTTTCCTCTCTCCTCCTCTTTTGTCCTCTCTTACCCTCCACTTCCCTACTTCTACTTTCACATTCTTTCTACCCATTTATCCACTGACTTTCTTTCTCAATCTGCTGCTATAAAAACTCTGGGAGAGGATGGAATCTAAATTTAGTTGTTTTTTTTCCCACTTAGTGAAACATTTATATTTGTTGCGGCCTCAAAGAGAATAGCCTGCTGCTGCTGCTGCTGCTGCTGCTGCTGCTGCTGCTGCTGCTGCTGCTGCTGCTGCTGCTGCTGCTGCTGCTGCTGCTGCTGCTGCTGCTGCTGCTGCTGCTGCATTAGACGTCCGCAGGGAGCTGTTGTGTGGTCAGAAGTGGTAGGCTGGAACAAATGAGCCCTGCATCTTAAACCCTCTGGAGGAATAGTTGAATATCTGTACAGCAAAATCAACATAAGAGCCAATCAGCCAGAGAGAAAATTCAGGATGGGTAAAGCAAAAAGAGGAGAAAAGACTTAAACTTACTGTAAATATTTCAAAATGTGGAGAAGGAAGAAGTTAAATGCTGGTTCACAGCTTGATTGATGAGCTTAAATTCAAAATGTATAAATATATTATTTCACCCAAATCGATCTGTTCAATTAAAGTGAACAGCTAAAGTTTTCTTTGTTAAAGAGCAGAAGGTGGACGTGCCGGTCGTATTCCCAGAATAAGCAAAAGTACATACAGAAAATTGACTTTTTTCAAATTGGACTGGATCAAAACTTGAATCTGTAAATAACTTTGAAATTAAATGTGACCTCAAATAGCTTTGAGGTCACAGGTTTAGACAAACAAGCAAAGAGGTTCAAACTCTTTCAGTTTCAGCCATTTTGACCCTTTCCCAGCAGCGAAACATTCAGATCAGAAGTTGACTGAGTTCCCAGGTTGGACCTTCTCCTTTAGCTACTTTTAAGGCGAAAATATTTGTGGGAAATTAAATAAAGTCAGTGCAATGACTTTGCCTCACTCCTGGTTTTAATCTCAGCTGTTGGGTTTTCTTTCTTTTTGCAGTAAATTTTTGTGTTTATTTTCATGTGAAATCAAAAACATAAAAATCACATCTTCAGTTAAGCCACTCATTTTCTTTTGAACACCAAAACATAAATTCTGTTCATAGAAAGTGCTGATATGTAAATGTTGCAGCAGTAACGCCATTGCACCATTACTTAATGTATACTCTGATGAAGATTCACCCAACTCAGCATGCCGAATGCTTGACTTGGCTGACACGGCATAATAGATGACTCAACTTCCTGATTCATATGGCTAATAATTATTTAACCTTTTTCTGTTCAAGAACTTGAACCTTCTGCTTGAGATTATTTTGTAATAATCTCATGTTATAAATGTTAGGAAAATATTCCACTTGGCTGAAAAACCACCTCTTTAGCACAAAAATGTTTCCATTAGGTGAATTAATTTTTGTAATTCCAGTTTGCACAATTTTAAGGTTAATTTAAATGCAGACAGTGACTCCAGGAAAACCTGATTCCTCTGCATTGACAGATTGTCTCTGACATAAATGCAATACAATATGCAAATGGGAACATCATAAATGATACACTTTGTGGATGTGACAGGACTTGATATTTCACTGAAAACACATTCAGACCTTCTGGCAATAATGCCTGGAAATAAATCATCAGAGAAGAAGAAGCAGTTATTGGATCATCAGATAAATGTGCTGATTGATCGGACCTGGAGAAAAATCAGCAGAAAGATTTTTATAAACATCTTTTGGTCTTGAGCTCAAATGAAAACAACAGAGAGATTTTGCTGTAAAGAAATGTCTCTGCGAAGATCTGCTGAACTAGTTTAGATGTTGACCTCTGTACTCTACACTGGATCTGGCAGTGTCTTTAATATTTCCTGACAAAACAGCAATGCTTCAGATTTTAGATATGATCTTCAGCTGAGCAACATAAAAATGTCTCATCCTGTTTGGGCTGCAGCTTTATTTCTGTCTCTGCATTATTTTGGGCTTGTTTTATAGCGTTTTTACGCCTCTTTGCAAAGGATCTTTATCAGAGATGTTGTGGAGCAGAGCAGAGACACATTCTGTCTCCGCTCATCTATCAGTAAAAAGCCCAGTTGACTGTTTGCCATCAGCAGCGTTGCACCCATTAGGACTCACACTGAGAGCTGGAGGAGCTATTTCTGTCCAGAGTTTATTTGTTGTCTTTCTGCAGGGTCGGTGCTGCCCTCATGTTTACTCAGGGTCAAGTTTCTCTCTGTTCAAACTTTCAGTTTGTCTGTCTTTGTGCAGACAAAAGCGCACAAAGACATTTTCTTCTTTGGTCTTAGTGTCGAGTTAAAAAAATAAGGCCACTTTTTAATTATTCAGTTTTTTTGTAGAAATTTTTTTATCTCTAAAAAAGATTTTAAAAACTTGATCTTTTCCTGGAAAACGTTATCCAGAGAAAACTGGATAAAGTTTTCTCAACATTGTTGCAAAAACAACAATCTAAACATTTTTTCTAACTCAGAAAATGTTGGTCTTAAAAAACCAACACCTTTCTACTGGCCAGATCTCCCAGATCTTTCTATTTGTTGATTCTCAGTCGGTTCTTTTTGGATTTACTGGAGTGATTTGGGTCTTTGTTATGTTGTGTCGTCCACTTCTGCTCCAGTTTTCATTTTGTCTTACAGATGGTTTCACCTTTTCTTCAACAAATAAAAATTGTGCAATCTTTTTCTTATTTTTTAATTCTTCAGGCATAACGGTGTTTCCCTTTTTCATTTTTGGCCCATTTCGAGCCGATTCTCAACTTGTGCGGCAATTTTTGAGACAAATTGTGCATAATTCAGTATACTGGTGTTAACTAGAAGCGATTTCGGGGGATCTCTTTTATGCAAAATTTATGTTTTGCAAATGTTTGTACTTCCATTTGGGTCTCAACTTCTTCTAAACAAATAAGTTTTACATTTTTTGGTGTCTGGAAAACAAGCAAATTCACACTACACTGCTAACTAGCAAGAAGAAGCTCCAGCATGTTTGGTCAGCTGGTTTTATGACTGTATGAGCTGTGCAATGGCTGCTGGAAAAGAAAAGTATTTTGTTATTGACTTCCCATCCAGAAACCACTTCCTCCATTCTTCTTGGTTGTGCAGGAGGCTCTACTATTTCTTTTCAAAGATGTACAATTTAATAATTTTGCATCTGTTTGCAACACTTGGAAGAAAACGGTTTGCAAATATTGTTTGAGTTCAGCTCATGTTAATAAACTGTGTTGAGTTGAGTGTTTTACATCGGGGTTCTGTTTGTTCTGGACAGAGTCGGGATGCAGAGGAGCCTGGGACAAAATTGCCTGTTGGGACCGAGCTGAATTTGGAGAGACAGTCACCATCCCCTGTCCTCGAGCCCTCAAGTTATTATTCAGCAGAAATGGTGAGCAATAATTTAACAAATCGTTAACTAGTGAAAAAAATAATAGATCCTTTTTTATTTTTATTTTGTCTTTTTAACATTTTAAATCCACATTTCTGGCATTAAAATGTTTTTTATTGGTATGATGTAATATCCTAATTTCAAATATCTGGCTTTTCAACAAAACAAGACATAATTAACAAAAATAAAGGCTTTCAAACATCTGTGTGTTTCACACGGTGATACATTTCTGAAAAAGTAAGTTGTTAAAATAACGTAACACTCGAAGAGCACAAAAAAACATTATTAAATGAAAACAAAGGGAACATTTTGTATCATATTTCTTTGTCTTTCAAAAATGATGCAATTGTGTCTAGATTGCTGCAATCCTCCAGAGACCTTTTATTTAATGAATGCATCTGGTTTAGAGCATTTCTGAATGCAAACAGCGAGTCAGAAGACAGTTTTTGCTCAGCAGACGTTCTGTCCTTCATGTCCCATGATTCACCCTCACTTATCGTCTCGTCTGAGTGACTCTGCGGCTCCTGGGTTCCCTCCTGACTCCACATCACATTTTCCCTGCCGGTGACCGCACGACACTTTGGTTTCTGCTCCGATTTCCAAATTGATGACTGAACATTATTAAGCGCCCGGCGGCGTGCCGACACTTCTCTCTGTGGGACGTTTCCTCCCCGCCAAAGTCACAACGTTTTTACTGAAGCTTTTTATTGAAATGTTTGATGCTTGAACTAACATTTAATAACACTTGATATCTAAAGGATGCGCCCTGAAGTTACAGACCTTTTTCATTCTTTCTTTTATTTTTATTCAAGAATCAGCTTTTGCCTTACATCTTTCTTGGTCTATATTTTCCTGCTCTATTCATCCAAACTTCAAACCAAACTGTTTTTTATCACTCCTGACCTCCTCCTGCCCTGAGGTTCCTGAGAACTGCAATATTCTGCAAGCGTTTCACTCACGGACATAATCTGGGGGCTTCGCTGGGTTTAGCCTGCAGGATGACGGTGCAGAGGTTTGTTAGGGGCACAGTAAGGGCAGACGTGCGCTTACTTCCACTCGGCAAGCCAGTGATGCTTTGAGCTTCTTGCAGTGCATTCTGGGCATCTCTAAAGGGAGCTGAACTCGCGGTGCACCGCACTGATTTTGGCAGTGAAAATGTCCCTCAGCACTTCACAGTTTACTGAACATGGCACTTATTTACAAACGCAATTAAGCTGCTTATCTGCTGCAGCAACAAGACGGGATGGTTACCGGTAATTTTCCACAACTTGAGACATTCGCTGTGCTTTATACATGGCCTCAGGGAAGTTGTTCTGGCAGAATCAACGTGTTAAAGAATGTTTCTTTTCTAAGCTTTACATGCCCCCAGGTCATCGTCGGATCTCTTTATCCTGTAGTTTCTTAGATTCCCATTTGCTGTGATGCTGCTGCATAAAAATCCCACAAAATATGTTTTTAGTCTCAGACTGGGAGAGAAAATCCAGACCTTTGGTGGAAATGTTGAATCTTCTTATCACTAAACGTCCCAGTGAACTGATTCACACCAGATTAAAGTCACAGTACTTCAACGCAATGACCATTAATATCTAACTGGATTATAACAAATTTACATTCTTGGTATTTGATCTTAAGCTGATCTTGAGCTTTCTGCAACATTTTGTCACAATGATACCCTAGAAGTATCCTATCTGAACTGTTTTTTTTTTTTTAATTGACCATAAAATTGCTGAAATTTTATAAAAAATGTTTTTTTATGAGACAGATAATCTGTGAAAAGATTCATATCCTCCATCTCTTCCCTGAGCTGCTATTGATGTCTGAAGAAATGCAGTTAAAGCCAGGAGGAGGGGCTTAGCGCTGTCAATGATTTGTGTGAACGCGCTGCTAAATGTGCGAATGGCAGAGAAAACCTCAACAGTACAGTTACTTGTAAATAAATACAATTTTATCTCATTTAAAGTGTTAAAGTATATTTGCACGAGAAACTAGACTTGGTCAGATTTTGTGTTTTTTCAGTGCAGATCATGTTTACTTCTCACTTTCCTTTGCACATTGAAGTTTTCCCTTCCTTTCTACATTTGAAGCAGTTGTGCAGCCAGATTGTCTAGTAGAAATATTTTTTGGGGACTCGTTGTGATTTTTTCCCATCTTTTCTTCCCAGGTAACATCAGCAGGAACTGCACAGCAGCCGGCTGGTCGGAGGTTTTCCCGAACATCAGCAGCGTGTGTGGGCTGGACACGCGCCAGGAGAAGGTAGCGTCCCTTCCCTTTGGGTTCACTCTGTTTTTAAATTCCCACCAATCTCAGACGGATCCTGCCTGTGATACTGACAGGAAGCTGCAGCATCGTCTGGACCATTAGTGGCCTCAAATCGACAAGGCCTGCAGGCTTGGCTGTTAATTAGCACCGGTTAGTGGCAGGAGGCTGGATCGTTCAGAGGTCAATATGCACAACGGTTGAGTGAGATGTGGAGTTTGGTTTCTGCATCAGTATATAAAACCATTTGCTTTAAGTCATGCAGCAAATTGATAAGTTGTTCATTTCATGCTGTCAGACACTCACAGGGTGATGGAGCAGAACTGTGTTAACACTGTAAATCTGCGTTAGATTGTAGTTAATAATGTAGTTTCTTACTAATTGAGTCTGTCTTTAAAGGAAACCTATTATAACTTGTTTTATATTCTTTTCTGAAATTTTCTTCAGAAATAACAAAGTTATTGACCTGAAAAATAACAAGAAAAGCAGCTTCTATGATGCTATGCTTTAGAAATTTAACTCAACACTGCAAAATCTAATTAGTTCTCTTTATTTTAAAAATATATGCAAACTCGTTGCATTTGTATATTGTAGACAAAAACCAACGTTTCTGAAAGCATTAAAAAAAACTTGAATCTATGTATATAAAAATAGCATTTCTTGATTAAACCAACTCCTGGCTGCTGCTCTTTGTTTCTCTCATGGTGTTTAATGTGTGCAAATGTAGAAAATAGCCAATAAGAGTTGCACTTCTCTGAAAGAAGCTCGTTCTTCCTTTTACCCTTAAATGTCTTTAAACAATTATTTTTGGACAAAAAATGTGTTTTAGTTATTGCTGCTGCTGGTGGCGCAATGAATTGTGGGATACGTTCAGGTCATATAAACTAAACTCAACTAAGGCTTTCAATTTATTTAAAGTGTTTAGTATAAATGTTTAAATCTTCGTTTAACTGTTTTCAAAATTTTAACTAAAATCAAGTTATATTTATTCTATTTATTTTCAAATAAATACAGTGTTACAATTTACAGTGTACTTCACAATGATGACCCTTAATTATATATTTAATGCAGCACAGAGTGAAGGAGGTGGCGCTTTATTCAACTTTATTTACACCACATCTGTGTCCAACATAAGATCAGAAAAACTGTTGAAAGTTGCATTAAAATGAATTTAAATGAAATTAAAATAAAAGCACCAGAGAGGCTGCAGTTTTCTTCGCCTGTGGTATCAAAACGTCTCTATTGTTTGGCTCTTTGGTTGTTTTTGTTCCAGCGAACCGTTCAGAGATTTCCCACAGCATCCCATCAAAACGGCTGCAGACTTGTTATGTTTCTTCTTTACCTAATTAAGGCTCTGCAGACATTTCAGTGCTGCTCGTTTTTTTAGTCTTTCAAACTTCGTCTTCCTCCCACCATCTGCAGAAATTCGGACCTGTGTCTGAATTAAAGGGAACATCTGATCATTTATCAGCTCAGTAAAACACTGGACTTGTTCTGTTCAGATGTTTAAATATGTGTCCTGTGACAGCTGTTTGTCCAATTTCATTTGGTTCAAAGGAAGTGCTTGCTCATATAATCACATATTTAACCTTTTAATTTGGGTTCTGATGTGTTCATCTGCTTCAGTAAGGCTGGCGAAGAGACACAACCTACATGAAGGCTAAAAATAAAAGTTTAACTTCAATTAATTCAGTGGAGGAGGTTTTATAACCTGACAAGTCAAAAATACATGCAGGTTAGTTCATTGCAGTTTATTTATTTAAGGCTGATTCAGAATAAATGTCGCCTCAGTGCACTTTACAACTGAACATTTAATTTATATCCAGTCATAAATTTATGCTGTGAACTAGAGAAACCAAAGTTAAGCTTCTTGTTTGTGCAAACAGTGTGGATTCCTTCAGTTCCTCCATCTTGGATTGAGTCGAAGCTGAATTTGTCAGAGTTGTAGTTGCGGCCAGAACTCCTTCAGAGATACGAGTTTAAAGAGTCCGAAGAATAATACGTACAACGAAAACACAAAGTTACAGGCAGAAATGGAGCCGCTGATTTAGAGCTTCATATGTCAGCAGGAGAATTAAAAATTCTGTTCTGGATTGAACAATGAAGGGAAGTTAAAATAGTAGAAATATGATCTCACTGCTTCATTTTACACTTTAACATTGTTTTTTTACACTTTTGTACTTTGTTTTATTTCCTCTACAAATTTGAGATTCTTCTTTGTGACGTAAGTCCAGAAATGGTATCTTGGGCCATAAATAATAAACCTTTAGGAAGGTATTTTGAAAGGGCACTTTTTTCCTTCAGGGGACGAAGGTGCTGTAGCACCACCTAGTGTCTATCTGTGCACATTGCCACATAGAAATGATCATGAAGCGTTTTCATCTCTAGCTTTTTTTAAAAACCACTTGTTTTGTTCTGTGATCTTTTTTTCCCCTCTCAAACGTTTGGACCCTTCAGAAGGATTTGTGATATGAACAGAGTTTGGCATCTGTGTGTTTGGCTCAGTCAGGATCCCATTCTTCCTCTGAATCGTCCATTGTGCTCCTCTAACTTCCAGCCGGTCTCTCTGGGTTCAGCTTCAGTGTTGACACTCAACCAATCAGCCACAACAACATGCTAAACAATAACAAGCTTCTGGCAGAGAGAATTGGACCGTCTCTCAGGACAAAGGAAGACAGGACAACAATCACAGGATGTATAAATATCCCACAGGAAAATATGAAAAGCTTTTAAAGTGCCAAAATCTGAGCTTTCTTTTGTGTGTGAAAATGATGGAGCATAAAAGAAAAGTAGCAGGACAAACATAGTCAGGACTTATTTTTCTGAACTTCCAGAATCGCCGAACGTCCAGTTCAGGTTTTTCTGGACAGAAACAGCAAAATACAGTAAATATGAAATGTGTGTTTCTCTCATCATGTTCTGACCACAGACTGGATTCAAGACTTTGTCAATTTTTAAAGTAAAATGATGAAACAGATTCCACTCAGGAGTCAAATACAGAATCTGAGATGGATGATGAACAGATCAACAGAGAACAGAGAGACAGATGATGAACCAATGGATGGATGGATGGATGGATGGATGGATGGATGGATGGATGGATGGATGGATGGATGGATGGATGGATGGATGGATGGATGGATGGATGGAGAACAGATTAATAAATAAATGACTGATGGATGGATGGAGATGCCAGTCATGGTCATATCGTCCAATGAGACGTCATGTTTTCATCGGTCATGTTTGAGTGGCTGTTGGGTGATTGGATCACTGCCTGTAAATCACTACATGCTCTTCCTCTGATGATAATTTGCTTAGTAAGTGAACATTTACGCCAGAAAAGCCCAAACTCTGGTAATCAGATGTCTTTTCTAACATAAACATCAACATAACTGATGATGATAAGACGTCATCGGCTCCGCCTCTAACAGGAGAAGAGTAAAAATGTCGGATTAAATGTTGCAGATTGAGGCTCCACTCATCTGTTTCTGTATGTTTTCTCTCCATGCAGATATGATAGTCATTTTCACATCAAGTTAAGATGTTTCTAGTACCAGCCGAGGCTGTTCTGAATAAAAACGTTTATCGCTAACAAAGCCAGAATAATTGTTCACATTGGTAATCTGCGTTCTTTTCAAGTTTCCTTTCCCCCTCCAACACAGTCGAGTTAATGAGGCTCTTCAGCTCACAGGAAGCTCAGAGCTGCTGCAGCGACCCACACGAGAAACGTTTACATCCGACAAAACCTTCAAGGAAATCACTTAAGAGAAAACGGCTTGTTTTTATTACTGAGACTTTGGACATGTTTAAAAAGACAGTTTATGCCATAACGTGGCGCCTCAGCAGGGGGCATTGCTGCTGGTTTGTCTCCCAGTTCTGTGAGTTCTGTGATTGTTTGGGTTAATTTGTGACTAAATGGGCCAGTATGAGTCTGTGCGGCTCACACCGGCTGATATTAAAAACATGTTTGCAGAGAAATTTATAAGAACTGAAGGGAAACCGTTCCTGCTTTCTTACACTCTGAATGTCATTTAATTATTATTATATTTTAAATCATCATTGGAATCTATAGAAAATGATTTTATAGTGATATTGTAAGGAAATACAATACTTGGTATCCAAGTTTCTTCAAATTTACTATTTTTCTGCAAAATATATAATTTTAATAAGGAACAATTGATTATTGTATTGATTATTTTTATGATGGTCATCATCACAATGTAACGTTTCTTGCTGGTTTTCACTGGGGGTGTTTTTATGACTATATATTTATGTTTTTATGACTATATTTTTGTGTTTTTATGACAAAACACTTTGATCTGCTTCATTACCTACATATGCAATTAAATTTGAGTAATTCATAAATGTTTAATAAATTTTTCCAATAATTTAAAACAATTATTTTGTGAATCTTTAGTCAAAATTTTCTCAATAATTGGAGTTTAATTTACCATAAAACCCAGGTTTTGTTTTTATTTTGGTTTGAATTATTTTATTGTGGTTTTCTTGTTTTTTTGTTGTTGTTGTTTTGTTCATTCACTTATATTCCTATTTTAGGTGTTATTATTGTCTATTTAACATATAATGTCTGAAAGGATTCTAAATGTAAAATTGTCATTTCTATTATTTTTGTATGTTTTATTATCTCTTTTGTTAAATAAGGGAAAAAACTTCACTCAGCATCAGAAGGTCAATGTTTTCCCAGTGAAGGATTTTTTAAAAAAAAAACATTTCTACTTGTTTATTGTTTTGGTATTTAAGACGTGTTAAATATGTGCTTCCCATGTTTCTGTTGATGAGTGACTGTGCTGCTGTCGCAGCGGATGCAGAGATCTGTTTGTCATCTGGATTGGCAGCTGCTCTGGAAACGTTTGTCACTGCGGCGCCTTGAGGATCAGGAGATTATTTCTGTCCTCATCGTCTCTGCTGCCCACTGTCCGTCAGGAAAACCAAATGGAAACTCACACCGGGGTGTCCATGTGCATATTAGTCCAACTGAACCTGTTTTAAAGATTTATATTAGAAATAATCCCCTGTTTCAAATTGATTTTCATGCTAATTTAGACTCAGTTTGGTCTGCAACAGGCTTCTCTTCTGCAATGGCTCCTGATTAAATTTAAAAATACTTTATTGATCCAAGAGGAAAATTAACCAACTGTTGCTATAATTATACAATTTCCTTCAAGGAGTTGTTGTAAATGCTGATGGCAGGAAGGATCTCCTGTAGCAGTCAGTGTTGCAGTGGTTCTAAAGCAGTTTTATGAAGACGGTGCTCAGGGTTGGGTTTTTTTTTCTATATTTTTATGAAGAATCCTTCTTTGCTCCATCATCTCCAGTTTCTAGAACAGAACCAGCTTTCTTTATCGGAAAGATATCAGGTTGTTGAGCTAATAACCATAAATAACTTATGTTTCCTTTGACTAATAATTTTCAAAATAAACCTGAATTCAAATCCTTTTGAATTCAGGTTGTGTGGAATAATTGCATTGAATATTAACATCATAACCACACAAAAAGTGCCATTAATAGTGTTTTAGATCCATTTTCCCTTTTAGATTTTTTGTTTACATGAAATTTAACATAGAAAATAATCTCCATCTTCTTGCAGGGATTTTGTTTTTCTTTCTCTTCCTACAGAGGATTTTTCTTAAAAATACTAAACTGTGTTTCTATTTTCCAATCATGTAACTTTTGTAGCTTGACTTTTGTTTGGCTGGACTGGGAGAGAAACACCCCTCAGATTGGAGACTGGGACTGTAAAGTTTTTAGATTAATGAGAAAATGAGTTTTGATGTTTCGTCAGCTAAAACTGGCTAAAATATCACATTTTATTGCCACGTTTTGATTGTTTATGTATTTAAATAACCAGCAGCTCTTTAATTTGTCATTAATTGTGACGAAGTGCATGTTGACGTTTCTGTGATCATATTTTGGTGTTTTCACGTCAGCCGTGAAATCCACCTTCTGCTCTCCACTCTGCTCCTGTTTTCTGCTCGTTTTTTTGTTGTGCAGCCGCGGCTTCCTCCTGTTTGCTCGTTTTGTGTCACAAATGGCACGGCTGAATTGCCCATTGTGCTCTCCTCTCTCTCTCTCTCGCTTGATGTCACCCTGTCCTGCTCTCCTCTCTTAATTTTAGCTGAAATCACCGAGCTGAGAGCAGGCCAGCTCTACAGAAATAGGGAGTTGTGATCTAATAACGCTGCAGTCAGTAAGACTTTAAGCTTCTAATGCTGCTTGTCGTTTAAACCTGTTGCTCCTGCAGGATGACCGAACGATTAGTGGCCTCATAACTCTGTCTTTATTGTTTGACCCGGCAGCTTCTGTTAAATCTGAAGCTAAAGTTGAGTTTATGTAACTTGAAGCAAATGATGAGAATAAAATGTTCTTGTTCAGAAATAAAACATTCAATGTCAAATAAAAGCTTCATAGCTTTCTCACGGGGCGGAGAGCGAATGAAACACATGAAAATGATTGAAGGTGTTTTCTGTCTGCAGCTGGTCTTCTACGTGGTCGTTCAGACGTTGTACACACTGGGTCACAGTTTGTCTCTGATCGCCCTGACGACAGGCAGCGCCATCCTCTGTCTCTTCCGGTAAGACCAAACACTTCAGCAGAGACATTTACTATGTGCTGCAGTAACTGCCGTAGTTAATGTTTATTTTTTAGCATTTTCTTTGAAGGCTGATTTTCATAAACTCGTATTATTTAAATTATTATTCAGTCGTTTTGTACGTGCAAATACTTCTGACGCAGCGTTTGCTCGCTGCGTCCTTCATTCTTCTTCTGGCTGATAAAACTTGGGTTTTAATGCTGATTTCTATTTTGTTCCTGGCGAATCATCCTGATGTAAAACTCGTTGGGGAATTTTCTTGCCTGTCGTCTTTGCCTCAGCGTTGGCTAATGAAGCAAAAATGACTCAAAAAATGTCTCAACCCATTGAGTTTCACTCCTGCTGCCATGATAACGCTGTGTTTGTCTGAGGTTTGCTCTCCTTCCACAAGAATTTTACTGACTTGTTACCAAATCTTGTCCTAAATCTGATAGAAACCATTTTGAATGAATCAGAGTGAAAACTGTGAGTTGGATAATCTCATCCAACATCAGTACTTGACCTCACAAATGACAAAATAGTGAGCAGCATTTTAACACATAGCACAGATTTAAACTTGGTGAAGCTTTAATATGAGAAACTGGAAATCACTAAAGTTTTAGTTTTAGTGTAAAAACGAGCCTCTTAATGATTTGCTAATGAAACGTATGTCAACTATTGGATTTGGTTCTAAAACTGTATTTTAGGATTTATCTGAAAATTGCTGAATGGAGACCATAAATATGGTTTCAGGAAAAAACTTTTAAACTTTCCAGCTGGGAAAACTGACACATTTATAATATTTGACCCTTTTCATTTGTTTTTTTTACTTTTTTAAATGGTTCTTCAAACTTTAATTGAAAATGTCCAGGTTGCACAGACAGCAGGTGATCAAGCCTGCAGTAATTACCTCATGCTAAGCATCTTCAAGCTAGTAATCAAGACCCCAGAATAATGAAGACTCTTTGTATTCAGCTTCCTCTGAATGATTTTAGGAAATAATTTCCTGTCTAAGTTCTTGTCTTTTATTCAAAGTCTTGGACTTGTCATAAAATGAAATGTTTTTGTTCCTTTTTTTCTTTTCCTTTGATTGAATTTGCTTTAAAAATCATTTGAAAGTTTTTGATTGCCGTCAAACACTGAAGCCACATTTTATGTTTGAAATGTTTAATTTTAAGCCACCAAAGTCTTTGTCCATTTCTTTGTCCCTTTGTGCTTCGGTTGAACACATCAATAGAGCTTGAGGAAAAGTTTCCAGTGAGTTTAATTGGATTTAAATTAGCAAGCGATGACTGTGACTAATGGATCACATTTGCATTTCACAGCTTTCTCATTTCTCAAGTTTAAAGTGTTTGTTTCTGCAGGTCATGAAAAATCTAATGATTGATTTCAGCTCAAAAGTTTTGATGGCATTAATTACATTTTTGAGAAAACAAAATAATCACCATTGCAAAGAAGGTAGAGCAAGTTTTTTTTATGACTAAGAGAAAAATGTTGCGCCTCCTAAGATTATAATTGGAAAAAGTATCGATCAAATGTTTTCATTCGTTGTTAATGCTTTTAAATAACACGTTTTGCTGGATGATAAATTCTCCTAGAAGTCGTTTTCAAACCGTTTTCAAGCTCAAAAACTTTAATTTCTAGCAAACATTCAACCAGAAGATATTTTAAATACCCAAAACAAATAAATAAAACAACCAAAACAACAACTAAAATGTTTCAAAGTCTGTAAACATTGTTTTGTCAAGCTTACTCTAATTTACCATGAGATTCATTGCTTATTGCGACAGTTTATAACTGTTGCGTCGCCATATTAATAAATATTTTACTAATTTGCCTCTTTTATCTTTATTTTGTGCATCGTTTGCACAGGAGGCTCCACTGCACCAGGAACTACATCCACCTCAACCTCTTCATCTCCTTCATCCTGAGAGCCGTGGCCGTCCTCGTCAAAGACGCCATCCTGTTCAACCGAAGCTCGCAGTGCTCCAACCAGCCGTCGCTGGTGAGGTCACAACGTCTCCTCAGCCAGAAAAACCACAAAGTCACCAATTATACCAGCAGGAAACCAGCTCAAAGTGCTTCACACCATAAACAATAATACAGCTATGAAACATTACATTTTGTCATCAAACAAATATTTCCATCAGTGTCCCACTTACTACTAATCAAACGCAACTCTAAATAGGTGGAGTTTTAGTCTTGATTTAAATAAACTCAGTGTTTTGGCATCTTTTTAGTTTTCTGGAAGTTTGTTCCAGATTAGTGACGCATAGAAGCTGAAAGCTGCATCTCCATCGTGGTTCTGGTGAAACTGCTGGCCACTGCAAACAACCTGAAGCTCAAACATCCAGAATGTGAAAGCAGCATAAATCTGTGCTCTGCGTGTTTGTTGGGTTCATTTTCTGTTCAGTCACGTCCAGCCCGAATGCACAATTACTTAAACCCGGGTCAATAACTTCTGCTTTGACCCAGGAAAAAAGGTCACATGCAAATGAGAGCAGAACAACCCATATTCAGAAAAGGTTTTATTCAATTAGAGAATATTTCTAGCTTAGATTGATCTGGAGAATTTCTTCTTTTTTTTGTTTGTTTTCAAAACGTTACATTAAAAACTGCATTAAAACTTTTGCATTATTTAAAAGCAAATTTGCTTTAAAAGTCCTTTAAAAACGTGAACTTTGCACTCAGTGTCATTATTTACCAAGTGACTCTTCATGACAGCAGTCATAAATATTAATGACGACTCTTTCATGTTCATAAGAGATGTTATGAACATCATAACAGTCTCATGCACAACCCTTCAAATGAAGCGTTTCTGTTTTCTGCTTATAATCTGAAAATATTTAAACATTTTTGTAGCTTCTTATCATTTTATCTTTATTTTTAAATCAAGAGTTTCTACCTGCTTGGAAACAACTTTTTTCCCACAACGTTGTATAAAATGAATAATATTTTGGTTATTTAGCCTTAATTTATGACAATACATGACTACTAAAAGAAATAAACTTTTATGCAAATCAATTGGTTATGAGACTGATTGATCCAGAAATAAGCTGGAATAAAATGAGAAAATATGAGGATAAAATGATATAATTAGGTTTAAGTTCATGTTATTGATAGTAGAAATGGTGATAAATTCACCTCTTTTATTCATTACTCTGCAGTTTCAGCCCAGAAGAAAAAATATTTTATTAAATTATGTTCACCTATTTATGTAATATAAACATTTTATATTTTTCCATCTTTACATAATTTCAGGAATTTCAGGGTTTTGAGTCTTTTTTAACAAGGAAATGTTTCCAGGTTTTAGTGTTGGAGTTAAATTTCTTTTCCTAATGTGTTGACTATTTATATTTTATTTATGTAATTTCACTCAACATTTAAACAAGTTTTTAGAAACAACTTTAGTCCAAACAGGATTTCTTATCACTGCTCTTCATGTTCCTCAGAGTTTCTGAGCCTCTAAACCAATAAAAGTTTCTTTTATTTTGTCCTCAATCTGACTTTACTCATGTTTGTCCTCTACCTGCCTTACATTGGGAAAATGTTCTGCTGTAACTGCAGGGACTCTGAACTTTAAACTGCTTGTGACATTTTGTGCTGCTAAATGAAGTTTATCCTCCCAGTGACCCAATTTTAAAATGGAGCCAAGAGCATCAAAAACAGATGAATTCATTCTGTTGTTCTGGTTAGAAAGAGATTTTAAAAGACCAGCAATGGAAATAAGTTTTATGGAGTTCTGCAAAAAGACTTTGCTGCAGTCCATGTTAAAAAAACACGTTTCAACAGAGCAAAGACCAAGAGGCGCAAAATGCAAATGAGCATATTTTCATTTGAAATCTGTTTCTTTACCACAGAGTATTAGGTCATTGTAGGTAGAAAAAAAGAGAAAACTCTGCAAAAAATTGAAATTTTAGATTAATCACAGAAATTTTCTAGAAAAAACTTGGCAATGCTGAATTTAAAAACTTAAAAATTTGTCAGAAATGTTTTAGAAAAAAGTAGAAATTTTGAAAATTAGTTTCTGAGATTAAACTCAGAAATTTTCTTGAAAAATTGTGCAAATGTGTGAATTTGGAAAGTCAAGAATTTGTGACTTTTGGAAATTTTCTGTAATTATTCTTAATATGTTTGAATTTTTTGGTGGAAGTTTACTCTTTTTTTCTGTCTCAGATGATCAGTCAGACCATTTGCAGTGAGTGTTTCTGCACATATTGGAGAGCAAATGTAATGTAGATTTGCTGATCTGTGTTTCCTTCAGGTGGGATGTAAAGCCAGCTTGGTGTTTTTCCATTACTTCATCATGGCTAACTTCTTCTGGCTGCTGGTGGAGGGCCTCTACCTCACACGCTGCTGGTGGTCATCTTCTCTGAGAACCAACACTTCATCATTTACAGTTCATCGGCTGGGGTAGGTAACCCCAAGAATGGCTGATTTTAAAAATCACTTGTATAATAAAACAAAAGAGGCATTTTTTAATATTTGACTTTAAGTTAGATCAAAGTTTTTCTGTTGTTCTTCTGTTCCAGAATAATAATTTCACTTTAAGTTGAAGTTTCTTTCTGTTTGGTAGAATAAGCTTCTCCTAATAATTTGTGGGAATTTTTGTCCCTGACAAAACTTTAAAAATTGTTTTTCTTAAGGTTTTTAGCTCAAACCGCACATTTTCTATAAAACTAACATGGGGGCTGTGTAACCACTTTTCCTAAACATTCACTCTGATTACCGTGAGCCGCTCTGTGAATACTTTGGCTCTATATTCCAGGTCATGGTCCCATGGAGGAGCCATTCATGCCCGAGCTTTAACTTCCCTGATTGTGTCCACATCATGTTCTTTTCTCATGATTTCTATTTTTACAGTCCAGATGTTTATAGACTTGCAAGCTTCTCCATTTTCTTCCAGATGTGACATTGTTGATATATAATCCCATATTCTTGGGAGTAATAAAATACTTTTGAATTAAATCTGATTTAATTTGTACTTCTAGGGTTGAATTTGTTATTAGTATTTGGGAAAATATACTTTATAGTTCAAAAGTATCTATAGGATGTGGCAAATCTCAGGATGTTTTATTAAAAAGTCAATTTTTTTTCAAGATTTAGTTTTTACTAAATGGTGCATCAATTGTTGCACTTTTTTATGCATCAGAAAGTTTATTATATGTCCAAAACAAGAGAGTCTCAGGAGGCACCATGACATTATGACAAGTACATTTAAATTCTTTAAGACTATGAAGCAATAATATGAAGAATATTTTCCATTTCACAGTTGTTCTTTGTGGTTTATGTAGAAATGTCTTTTGTTCAGGAATCCCCACTGTGTTCGTCTCTGTGTGGGTGATGACCAGGATTTACCTGGAAGACACGGGGTGAGTTCCTCTTTCACCCATCGGTCCATGAACCACATCATCTCCGGCTCACTGCAGCATAAGATGCATGAAAAGATTTAAAATTTACTGTTTTGAACAATGTAGGAAAATCCAGATTTTTGTAAAACATTTGTTTTCCACTGATGTTCCTTGTAGATGCTGGGAACGGAACGACAATCCCATTCCCAACTGGGTGATCAACGGCCCAATCGTTGTCTCCATTTTGGTAGGCTGATGTTTATTATCACTTTCTTTTAATAATCAGTAAAGTTATGAGGCTAGACGCAAATGTACAACTTATTGGAGGTGTTGAAAAAAATTCTGGAAATTTAAACATAAACAAATGTTTTTTCCAAGTATGAATTAAAGGAAAAAAAGTGCTATTGGGTTCTAATAAGCCTGAAAAAGCCTGAAAAAGCTGTCTGATTAGCATGCACCAGTGAGCATTGCGCCAGCAGTAGCTGTGGTTTCAGGTTTGAGAAATCCTCGTCTGTGGGCATTAAAATCACCGGACTTCCTGCTGGTTTTCCTCCCGCTGACCGGCGTCCCACAGGCAGCTCTCCCAACCTTTAAAGGTCTCTGCAGAGAGAAGTTACTCTGAAGAAACGGAGCCATTAAACATGCTGCAGCTGTGGGATGCAGTTTTATGCACTTTAAAATCCAGACATTTTACTCAAGTGAGAGCAGAGAAACTTCAGAATGAAATTACTCAAGTAAAAGTAAAAAGAACAGCCAATAAAAATATTCCTAAAATAGTTTTAGGTATTTTACTACTCAAGTAAATGTAACTGAGTAAATGTAACAACTTGCTCCCCAATTCTGCTTCAATCATTCAGAAACTTTGTGTTTCTGCTTTATTTCCTGATGTTCTTCTTCTGCCTCCAGGTCAATTTCATCCAGTTCATCAACATCATTCGGATCTTGGTTCAGAAGCTGCGATGTCCTGACATCGGCGGCAACGACCAATCACAGTACAGGTGACCCTCACAGAGAGTCTGCTATCCAATCCCTGCTTTTATTCAGATTTATGCTGATAGTCACTGATCGGAGCTGACGATACGTGTCAGTCAGTCGGAGTGAATTCAGCTGAATGCTTGGAAATATATCTGGAAAACCAGCTCAGCAGAGTTTGTTGTGCATTTTGAATTCTCCAGCTGTCAGAACTGCTGAGGGTTTCCTGACACTAACTGGCCAAGGCAGCGTCTCGTGATGCAGCCGTTAGAAAAGAGGACGAAATCTCTGCTTTTGCTGTGTTGCATCTTTTTCTACCGTCTGATGAAGCTTCCCAACGAGAAATTATGTTTTGAATCTTCAAGAACCTTCATCCTGAAATCTGATAACGTTATAAAAGGTGGAAGATGAAAAGCTGGAAAAACCCAGTTTGTTCCACAGTGACTTGATTATTATCCCTCATTTAGACCTGAAAATCTTACATGTAGTCAGTTTTTTCCTTGTGAAATGTTATCATCTGTTTATTCTTGTTCTTTTCTCGCTGAGCTTTTACTCATCAGCATAATCACTCAGCTCCTATTTTCTCTTAATAATTATCAGATCTTCTGTTATCTTTGATCATGTTGATTTTTCTCCTTTTTGAACAAAATTAACTACATGATTCTGTGAGTCTCAATGAAAAAACTAAATCTTTTTCATCAATATTAAGGATTTATTAACTTTAAAACTTAGTCCTATGTCTTCCTGAAAAGTTGCTTGTTTGTTAATTTTATTTTATTTTGAGTGCAGTCAGGCCTTTGCACTAAAAACTGAAGAAATGTGGTAATATTTTCTGTTTTGCAGCGTATATATTAAGATAATCTCGCAGTGAGTGGTCAGTTGACCAAACATGAATGTTTTTTTGTAGTTTTGGAGAAAGCCAGAGGAGTCATAAAGTTCATGCAAGCAGTGGGAATATGTAAACAAAACTCAGATCCCAGGCCGGGATTTGAACATATTGTTAATGTTTTCTTGCTTGTTGCCAGGCGACTGGCCAAATCCACGCTGCTCCTCATCCCTCTGTTCGGGATCCACTACGTCGTCTTCATCGATGAATCCATCTCTGAAAACTATAAGATATTTTTCGACCTGGCTCTCGGGTCCTTCCAGGTGTGTTTGCTACTTTCTTTTAATAGTTATAATAATTTGGCATCTTTTACTGACTGCAGCTGTTTTTCCAGGGTTTGGTTGTGGCCATCTTGTACTGTTTCCTGAACAGTGAGGTGAGTTCTAATAAATCACCAAGAAAAGGCCGGAAGTGTTTTAACCTTTGAACCCAAAAGTTGTTCTCTTGTCACAAACATCTCACTATTTATCTGTGGGATTAATGTCTTCTGTGGTTTAGCCGGGTTGAGATCAGAACCAGAGTTATTTAGTAACTAGTTACATTTACTGACGTAAATTTTTAGATCCCATTACTTGAGTAACATTTTTACTAAATTATTATTTTTTCTCTTGTACGGAAAATAATCAGGTTCACTGAAAAAAAAAATCCTGATTTTAATTTCCAACGTTTGATTCTTTGGATTTTCATAAAATTTTGGCTTTAAAGCTCAGAATTCTGATTTCTTAAAATTGTTTTCAGAATTTTGACTTTAAACTAAAAATGTTGAGTTTGTTCTATCAGAATTTTAACTTTTTTTTTCCCAACTCTGACTTTAATCTGTATTCTGACTTTTTTTCTCATAAGATCAAAGTAAAAAATATTAGAAAAAAGTCCAAATTCTCAGATTGAAGTCAAAATTACTGTTTTGTTTTATGTTTATTCAGTGGCCCAAATCCTTTCCTGTAAACTTTAATAATTCTTGCTACGTTTTGTTGAAGTAGTGATGCTCTGGTTTGTTGGAACGTTGCAAGATTCAGAGCATTCTGTAGAAACATAACAACATTTCTGTGATAATTTGCTGCAGTCCTTGGAGTTTATTGCGGGTTTCTCTCAGGTTCAGGGGGAGCTGAAGAGGAAGTGGCGCAGCATGTGTCTGAACTGCCACCTGAGCAGAGCTCGTCACTTCAACAACAACTTCGCCTCCAGGAACGGGTCGGAGCAGATGATGCAGTTCCAGCGCAGCTCCAGGGCCCAGTCCATCCTGCAGTCCGAGACCACGGTTCTGTGAGTCCGGGCCGGGCGTTTCACGCAAAGCAACACAGAGGGAAACACACGGTTCTGTGAGTCCGGGCCGGGCGTTTCACGCAAAGCAACACAGAGGGAAACACGCGCAGCCCCGCGTTGACCTGGGTCAAACCGTTCACAAGTTCACACTGACAGGAAGCTCCACACCGAGTTACGGTTACAGTTACAGTTACTGGAGTAGCTTTTTAACTAAATGTACTTATTAATAAACTGCAGATTTTTGCTTTTGCTTGAGTAATTTTATTTTTACTACTAAAAAAACCAATAACATTTCTGGATTTTCTGCCCACTGAAGGAAAAACATGTTTTAACCAGAAAGTCGCCAAACGACCTGCAGGTTTTATTAAAGTTTCAAAGGAAAGCAGCTGATTTGGAAACATTTTCTTTTGCCTGATTTTGTTATTTTTTATATGAATTATTCTCATTCTCATTCTTAAAACATCAAAATTTCCACTTAACTTTATATTTTGCTCCGTCCGATGATGATAATTTGCTCGGTTACTCAGCTCTTTGTACCAAATACAATACTTTTGGTTTCAGCTTTAGAAATATGCAGGAGTTTCCTCAGAGTCGGAGCTGCGAGAGTTTTACATCTCGACTAATTCTGCTGAACGTTTCAAATGAATGTTTCTCATTAAATATACCTGAGCAGCTTTTGGTTGATCTTTTCTTCGTCTTAATGTGCATGAAGCCATCAGTTTTACTGAACAAAGTGGGTAATAATGTAAATAAAAGGAAAAGCAGAGGAAAAGCTAAAGTCTAGATCTATGTTTCTAGACTCTAATCTCAACATCAAAAAACAAAAACAATCATTATTGCAGCATCTAATGAAAACTAGACGGTAGCATTAATGACCAGAGTGAATAACTTTTGTAAATCAGAGGCACCAAGCATAAAACGACTCTGAGGAAATACTGTATATAAGCAGTGAATGTAGCTTCCTGTTAAAGGTTCAGGTTTGGCTGATGAGTCAGGAATCAAATAAACTGGTTGGTTCTGTCCTTACATTTTCTATTGGCTGCTTTTTGTGGGCAGATTGTGTCATTTTTATGGACTTATTAATCTCTTATTAATCTCTTTTGTATCGATTTTTGCATGAGATCCTCAGAGGTTACACTGCAAAAACATAAAACCTTAAATTTGTTTTTTGTCTGTATTTCTAGTGCAAATATCTTGGTACACTTGAAAAAAGACAAAACTAACAAGAAACTGTTCAGCAAGATATAAGAGCTTGATGTAAGCCAATAATTTCTTAATAATGATGAAAAAACCCTTGTTTTATCAGCCGATTGTTTCACTTATAACAAGGAAAAATGTCTTTTACAAGTTAAATACAAAGTTAGTTTAGTCTTATTTAAAGTGCACTGAGATATTAGAAACCAAAAACACTTGGTAAGACTTTGAGTTTTTGCAGTGTGTTTTCCTGAAGCCACCATTTTGTCCAAACTGGAACCAGAACTCAGAACAAATGAATTGATCCCTGCTCCGTTTTCATTTACTGGTCTGATCTACTGGTTTGACTTTAAAGCTTTTATGTTTCTGCATTTTAGAAATACAAATATTTTGAATTTGACTCGAGTTTTATCGTTAGCCTAGCATAATTTTGACATAAAAAAAAAGTTAAAATATGGGAAAAATAGATTTTTTGGATTCTGGTAGATAGAAGACACGGACAATTAGAAATGTTTCAGCTTAAAGTAATGGATTTTATGCCCAAATCTCAATTTATTATGCTATCAGGTTAACGATATTTGTATTTAATTTGTTTTCTGTAAGTTTGAGTTAAACATAAAATCCAAATGAAACTGAAGGTGTGCAGTAGCTTCCTGCTGAAACGCTTTTGTGCTCATCAAAATGCAAAAAAAATGGTCATTTTACCCTTTAGAAACATTTGCAAAAAATGTCAAAAAGCCTGAAAAACATCAGGAAATGTCAACTTTTAGAAAACAGGCAAGAGGAAAATTCAGGTGTTTTTGTTCCAATCCTGCAGCGCAGCATCAGTTTGATGAATTGGTTTTTCTCTGTTCTTGAGCAGGAAAATGAGCAGCAGCTTTAAAAGTTTTGAACTGAACCCAGTAAACTGTAAACTTTAAAGGTTTTGAACTGAACCCAGTAAACTGTAAACTTTAAAGGTTTTGAACTGAACCCAATAAACTGTAAACTTTAAAGGTTTTGAACTGAACCCTGTAAACTGTAAACTTTAAAGGTTTTGAACTGAACCCAGTAAACTGTAAACTTTAAAGGTTTTGAACTGAACCCAGTAAACTGTAAACTTTAAAGGTTTTGAACTGAACCCAGTAAACTGTAAACTTTAAAGGTTTTGAACTGAACCCAGTAAACTGTAAACTTTAAAGGTTTTGAACTGAACCCAGTAAACTGTAAACTTTAAGTTTTGAACTGAACCCAGTAAACTGTAAACTTTAAAGGTTTTGAACTGAACCCAGTAAACTGTAAACTTTAAAGGTTTTGAACTGAACCCAGTAAACTGTAAACTTTAAAGGTTTTGAACTGAACCCAGTAAACTGTAAACTTTAAAGGTTTTGAACTGAACCCAGTAAACTGTAAACTTTAAAAGTTTTGAACTGAACCCAGTAAACTGTAAACTTTAAGTTTTGAACTGAACCCAGTAAACTGTAAACTTTAAAGGTTTTGAACTGAACCCAGTAAACTGTAAACTTTAAAGGTTTTGAACTGAACCCAGTAAACTGTAAACTTTAAAGGTTTCGAACTGAACCCAGTAAACTGTAAACTTTAAAGGTTTTGAACTGAACCCAATAAACTGTAAACTTTAAAGGTTTTGAACTGAACCCAGTAAACTGTAAACTTTAAAGGTTTTGAACTGAACCCAGTAAACTGTAAACTTTAAAGGTTTTGAACTGAACCCAGTAAACTGTAAACTTTAAAGGTTTTGAACTGAACCCAGTAAACTGTAAACTTTAAAGGTTTTGAACTGAACCCAGTAAACTGTAAACTTTAAAGGTTTTGAACTGAACCCAGTAAACTGTAAACTTTAAAGGTTTTGAACTGAACCCAGTAAACTGTAAACTTTAAAGTTTTTGAACTGAACCCAGTAAACTGTAAACTTTAAAGGTTTTGAACTGAACCCAGTAAACTGTAAACTTTAGAGGTTTTGAACTGAACCCAGTGAACTGTAAACTTTAAAGGTTTTGAACTGAACCCAGTAAACTGTAAACTTTAAGTTTTGAACTGAACCCAGTAAACTGTAAACTTTAAAGGTTTTGAACTGAACCCAGTAAACTGTAAACTTTAAAGGTTTTGAACTGAACCCAGTAAACTGTAAACTTTAAAGGTTTTGAACTGAACCCAGTAAACTGTAAACTTTAAAGGTTTTGAACTGAACCCAGTAAACTGTAAACTTTAGAGGTTTTGAACTGAACCCAGTAAACTGTAAACTTTAAAGGTTTTGAACTGAACCCAGTAAACTGTAAACTTTAAAGGTTTTGAACTGAACCCAGTAAACTGTAAACTTTAGAGGTTTTGAACTGAACCCAGTAAACTGTAAACTTTAAAAGTTTTGAACTGAACCCAGTAAACTGAAACTTTAAAGGTTTTGAACTGAACCCAGTAAACTGTAAACTTTAAGGTTTTGAACTGAACCCAGTAAACTGTAAACTTTAAAGGTTTTGAACTGAACCCAGTAAACTGTAAACTTTAAAGGTTTTGAACTGAACCCAGTAAACTGTAAACTTTAAGTTTTGAACTGAACCCAGTAAACTGAAACTTTAAAAGTTTTGAACTGAACCCAGTAAACTGTAAACTTTAAAGGTTTTGAACTGAACCCAGTAAACTGTAAACTTTAAAGGTTTTGAACTGAACCCAGTAAACTGTAAACTTTAAAAGTTTTGAACTGAACCCAGTAAACTGTAAACTTTAAAGGTTTTGAACTGAACCCAGTAAACTGTAAACTGTCCTCCTGCTGGTCGTCATGAACCAGGTTTGACCCAGGTCAGCTCTGCAGCTCAGGTTGTCTGAGCTTTTTCCTGTTGCACTGATGATCACAGTGCAGTTTGTACCAATTCAGAATCTGGAAAACGGTATCATTTTAATGTACATTTCTGAAGCTGCTTTTGTTAAAATGCTGTGCATGTTCTGAATGCTTTGCTGCCTGCTGTGACGGGTCTGGGTTTGTGTTCGCTGCTGCGGTAAAGCGGTGATAATGTTTTTAATTATAGAACCAGAGCTCATGAAAGCGTGTAATAATTAATATTTAGCTCAGTGCTCACAGTTAAAGTGCAGATTTTTCACATTGTTTCGGTTTTTGCTCACAGAAGAGATGAACTTGAGACATTTCCTGCAAAGTGCATGAGAGAAATTAACTAAAACTCTCCAAGAGTTTCATGTGAATCTAGATTGTTTTAATGTTCTTTATCTTTCTGTAGATATTTATTCACACTCACTGCCACCTTTTCTTGTATAAAAGGCATTTTAGAAAGCAAACATTCACATTTCTTTAAACAAAAACATTTTGAAACTTCAGCAGTAAGTTATAAACCTCTTTAACAAATGAAAACAGTTAAATGACTTTGTTTCCATCCAGCAGGTTGTTTTGTTCTTCTTGACTCAGGAAATGAATTTATCAGAACATCTTTCTGCTGATTTATATCTGCGTTACTAACTGCAGCATAAATATCTCCACTCAGAGTCCAGGTTTCTCATTAATTTTCATATTGACGGTTCAACAAAAATCTCAATTTAACAAATATTTATGAGACTTTTTTATGATTCAAATTACTGATTTGGCCTGAAAAAGCTAATATTTCTTCCAACAGACTCATTATTTTCACTTTTAGCTTCACTTATTTCTTAAAAGTGTCGATGTTTCACGGTTCTTAAATAACAGTAATATGATTTCTCTCCAGTGTTTAGTATTTTAAAGCAACACATTTTTCTTTGTAATCTGATTTCAAGACTTTAAACTTAAACAACCCAAAATTATTCAAACTCTTGGCAGATTTAGATGTAAAATTATTTTCCTGACTCCGACTGTGTGTGGAAAGGATCAGAGATCTGATGATTGATGACTGCAGGAAAACCAGGAGTCCAAAGAGCAAAGATACCGTAATATATATCAAAATGCTCAGTGGAAACCCTTTGGCTCTACAACAGAAACTACGGTAATGTCTGCAGTCTCACTGCAAAAACACAAAATATTACAGTTTATTTTTGGTCCAGTTTCTGGTGCACCAGATACAATAACTGGTTTCAACTAAATATTTTTTTAATTTTGATGAAAAAGTTCTGCTTCCATTAAACATTTTTGGAAATAATCTTCCAGTGGAAGCTGTTCTTTTATTTTAAAGTTCAAGCCTGATTCTGGCAGGAATTGGTATAATTTTGGGTTTAAATGTGTGTAAATCTTGAAATGTACCTGAAATTTATTAGAAACTCTTCAGAGCTCATAACCGAGGTGGATAAATGTTTATCAAACACTCTGCAGTTATCAGATACTTTTAATATTAGCCGCCGTCATTTTTTTGCTTCTACTGAATTGTTGTTGTGAATCGCTAAATATTCTGTTGTATATTTATTTTCAAAGATGAGAAGAAAATGGATCAGCTTTTGCTATGAATATTAAGTATTGCATTACATTGTTGCTATAAAATAAACAAAAACTGACGCTTGGCTTAAGGCATACAGAGTGACAACCAGCTTTCTGGTTTTATTTCTTTCATTTCATATTATTGTTGTGAGCTTAATGTCTTAGTGAGTGCCAATAACTTTTGTTATTTCTGTATTTAGTACTTTATTAGACACAAAAAACATTTAAATAAGCTGGTCCAAGATCTCAATGTGCCTTAAAGTCGTCACAGGAGCGAAATCTCAAACTGAGATTCAGGAAAAAGTTGAGCATAAATCTTTTGCCCTAAAAAAGTTGATTTTACAAATAGAACTTAGTTTTATCTACGCAGCTATAAATATGACAGAGAATATTTTACTTTCAGCCACATTTACAATAACTAGTAGCCAAGTACAGCACCTGGTGGAACCCCAGATAACTTACATAACAGATTAACTTCAACTGTTAATATTCAATAATTATGTATTTTAACTTTTTCAGATGTTTTTGCTCAGGCTTTCTTTTACATATATAAAAAAAAAAAACATGTGTAAAAACATTTTGTTTTTGCACAAATTTAAGGAAATAAAAAAAATCAACTTGTTCTGACATGAAGCTGTATGTCTTAAGAAAAGTGTTACCAAAAATCTCACGTTTCACTTTGTGTTTCTTCTGCGCAGCCACCAGTTGTTAAACACACTGCCATGTAGAACGCACTGTTTGTTCATATTTAATGTATATTATTGATCATTGGCTCCACTTTGAGCCAATGTACCTGTATTGAGACACATTGAATGTCATGCTAATTATGATAACGGATGTCTTTCTAAGCAATGTACTGTGTGAATGTAGCTTTCTGATGTTTTTTGGGGTTATTTTGGAAATTTTAACTTAAGTAGCTTATTATTTGTTTATTGGAGATGGTGTTTATATTGATTTCTTTGTATTATCCATATTAAAGAATAGCATTTCAACAACTTTATCTGTGTGAGAAAATAACTTTTTTGCAGTTTTATCCCATCTTTCCATGTATTGTTTCTATACAGAATATTATTGTGATGTTAAATCTGGGTTAATATCACACATAATACCAAATCCTATTAACTGCATATGCATAAAAGCAATATAAAGCTTGTTTTGGTTTAAAAATGATTTATCCGCCCCTCTTCCACTGCAGCCCTGAGCAACCGCCCACATCCCTCATATCACAAACCTTCACTGATAATAACGAAGAATTCACTGAGTGCAAATAAACACTATTAGAGGGAAATATCTTGACATTTTAATTACTCAACTTCTGCACTGAATTATCCAAATTCTTTTTCTTTTTTCCTCTGAAGTAAAACTCAACTCTGCATCTCGTCATGCTGAACCTTTCAGGCAATGACTCACTTATTTAAAATCCATTACACTATAAATACAGTTTATTAATAAAGTGAGATGGAGTGGTGATAAAACGCCCTTGAGCAAGGCTTTAATAAAGAGTAATTCAGTAACCATTAGCCAAGTAAACAAATATACATTTTCTAATGAAAATTACATGTTTTCTGTATTTAATGACATATTTCTGCCTTTTTCTTGTCATTGGAACCAACTTTAGTTATTCATCCCAAACTTTACAGCATAAAATTCCCTAAAATCTTTTTTTCTGAACTTCTCCTCAGTAGAGCTGGAGATAATTGTTCTGGTTCCTCATTTTCGCTCCATTTTCTCGTCTCCCACCTCTTTGGTGTCCTTGGTTTGCGTTCGCTCCTGCATCCTCGCAGCCGGGCCTGGAGGCGGCGCGCTGGATGTTCAGTCATCTCCGGGAAGACGGCTGCCTTGATTGGACTTGACAGAGACACTGGAGGCAAAGACGCTGCTAATTGGGAAGGAGAGGAAGTGCTGGAGAGCGGCGCTCACGTTAAGGCGATGACTGAACTTTTGGCTTTGCGTCATTGGTTGTTCGTCCAGAAATGACCAGAAATTACTTGGAGGAAACCAAACGCCTTCGTTTGAATATAAACTGAAAAGAATAAAAAGAGGAAAACTATTTTTTTTTTGTCATTTTTAGATTTTTTTTACTAAAGTTTTTTTTTTTTTTTTTCAAAATCATACAATGTGAGTAAAAATAAATTATTATTAATTGAAGGAGTAACATTATCATATGGAGGAGTTCGAGGGCCTTGGAAGAAAAAAATATTATTTTACCAGAATGAAGACAAAAAATTACAATTATCTTGTAATATAACTTTATTCCCATGTCCTGACTTTATTCTACTACATTTTATACTTTATTCTCATACATTTTAGTCTTGAATTATTATTATTTATTCTGAATATTATGATTTCATTCTCATTAGTTCTACTTCATTCTCATATTATTTTGACAGGCATTTCTAATAGCTGCTATTGATTTATTTAATGATGCTCAAACAAACTACAAAAAGTAGCAATTAATATAATTGATTCATTTTAGGAACTTTCAGTAGAAACTATTGATTTGATTATGTTTGTGTGAAGCAATTAAGAACCTATTAGTTCCCAATGGGTAGAACTGATTGATTATTAAATATAGTTGATCTGACTGATAAACTGTAATTAAAGTACTTTGGATTTTTCCTTGTTGCTTCATTGTTGCCTCTGTTTGAATGAGACATAAATCTGGGTCAATCTGTTCACCTAAAGGTTCTGATGATGGTGAAATAAATAAACATCATGAATCACTTTCAGAGCTGCTGCAGGTTCATAACCATAAAAACACAAGAACATCGAGACGTTTCCAGAGGTTTCTGCTTCGTTTTACAGTAAATTTATTTAATTTCAGAATAAATGAGACGGGTTTTCCGGGTCTGATGGTTCCTGGCTTTGCAGTTATTCATGAGCAGAAAGAACTTCAGTACATTTTTCATTTATCTGCACTTTAGTCGTTCTGATGGATTTAATTGTTTAAACTTTTACTCCACTACGTTTCCATAATGTGTTGCATTAAATGTCACACGGCTTTTTTTTTCATTTGTTTGTTAGTTTGAAAGGAATCAGTGACTTATTTGACTTAATCAGTTCAAAAAGTGACTGTTTTTCTAAATGGTGTCAGGAAATTAAAATGTTATTCACTGTTGATCCATTAAATACAGAATTAATGACAAACTGAAGTTGAAACTTAAACTTTAACAAGCTTCTATTTCTTGCTGAAAAGTTGCTTATAAGTTCTCTCATTTTGAACATATTTGCACTATAAACCAAAAATAACTTGTAAGATTTTGTTTTTGTAAAATCTTAGTGAATAAAAGAAAATATGGACACATGGAAAGTGCTTTAAATTCATCCACTGAGAACTTTGAGGCGACTTGTTAGGGTTTGGTAGGGGACATCCTGTGCTGGGCGTTCTGCAGTTAGACTTTCCCTGAGTTCAAAGGTCACCAGCAGAGCATGGCTTTGCGTCAACACCCAGAGGGGTTGATCTGTCAGTCCTGCTCAGCCGTCAGAACCTGCAGCCATCAATCTGTCGCAGGCGGTCAGCGCCGACCCGCTACCTAGTCACCTTGGAGAGGACTGAGCATAAAATCAATTCAAATGAGAGTCAAATTGAATTCCTCTCAGCTCTCGTTGACCTTAAGTTGCCAACGAAAGTGCAAGTTGCTTCCTTTTCTTCGGGGAACTTCAGCCTTTTCAAAGCGACATCATTCACTGCACAACCGAATGATGTCGATGCTCAAACGGAAAATACATCCAAAACTTTAGAATAGTTTAAGTTACAAACTGTAAGTGCATAATTAATAATGTGGACTCAGTTGTAGAGCTAAAAGGACGGTTACCATGGAAACATCATGTTATTACCACAAAGCTGAGGTTAGTTAGCTTCGCTAATCGGCTTACTGTGACTTCAAACGGAAAGAAAAAAAAAAAAATCTCACAAAGTATTTCTGATTGGATTATAGTGAAAATATCTTAATACATTTGGAAAAAGACAAGTAAATGTTCGGAAAATACAGGAGCTTGTTTTAAGACAATAATTACTTAATACTGATGAAAATGTATTTTCTCCACTGGCAGATTGTTTAACTTATAGCAAAACATTTTCCATGTTATAAGAAATAATCATAGAAATAAGTACTTTTTGTCATTATTAAGAAATAATTTACTTAAAACAAGTTTCTATATCCTGCCGAACAGTTACTACATGATTAATTTTGTTTTATTTCAAGTTTACAAAGATATTTGCACTAGAAACCAATCAAAAATATTTAGTTTTTGCAGTGCATGGGTTCTAATTTGTAAACTTGTAAGGATCAATCAACATTATTGCAAAGTTTTTGCCAATTTCTTTTTACATTTCTGCAACTCCAGCTCACAACTTTTCATTTAAAAGTTACAATGTGTGTAGAAAGGTAGATAATAAACTTCACTGCATTTTGAGGCTCCCTTAAAATTAGATATGCGACATTTAAAAGTTGATATTATTTCTGAAAGTTGTCATTTAACTGCTGGGGGGCAGAAACAGCATCAAACGTTATTAAATCTAGTTATTAAATTCTCTTTGTAATGGCAGAGGAGTCCCTGAACGTTGAGCTCAGAGTCGCCGTCGTCCTCAGGATATCGCCGCCTCTCGCCGTCGCTGCCACACATTAAATCATCTCTTCTTCTCTGATCCGTGTCAGGAAGCGTAAGAACAAAACAGAGTCGCCTCTCTGTCCCATAAGTCCTTTTTTCACAGAAATAATAAACTTTTCTTCTTATTTTTGGTTCCTTCAGGATCGATAAAGAAGGAATTTGTGATTGATAAGTTTGTGAATGAGTGAAGGTGTCTGGGTTGTTCTGCTTTGCTGTAGGTCAGCTGTTCAAACTGCTGACCTACAGTTTGAACAGCAGCACCATGAAGAAACGGTGGAATAACAGTCCAACCGGGAGTCCCTCCCCCGAGCTTTTCCAAAAATAAAATCATATTCTTTTCATCTCCTCTTGTCTCCTGGAACTAAAACATTTCCTATATGTGTCACATTCAGTAATAAGGCGACTTTTCTGCCTTCAAGTCATCTGAACTGCTGGGCTTTAAAAACTGGGACATAAAGCAATTATATCTATAATGTTATGAAACGACTGCACTTATACAGCAGCAGACGTTTCACCTTCACTAATATTCTAAGTAATTAGTATTATTTTACAGTTTTTTTGTTTTAAAATGGCATCTTTTACAATAATTGCTTAAACTTTATTATTATACCCCAAAACGTGTGAAACATTTCAACCAGACACATTTTCAGTAAGAGATATTATGACTTTATATTTGCTTATTTTGGTCAGTTCAAGTCCAAGAAGACACAACAAGTCAAACAAAAAATATATAAATACTTTGAATGAACCAAATTCTGAAGAGAACCTTTGGTGGAAAGCTTACAGAACCATTAATACAACAATCAATCAGCTTAGAAATCCAATTTATAAGGTTAAAAAATGAAACGGTAAATTATTTCCTGCTGCTAGTTTCATTTGCTGCCTCCTTGCTGCTGCTGGACCTTCATGTAACGTCTAAACAGAAACCGTTGAATGTTTCCAGGTCAAAAAGCAGAACCTCATGTTGAGCTGCAGCTAACGATGCGACGCAGCCTGACTGCGCTCCGTCGTCACTTTATTCATGTTTACTGATCGATGAACAAACTGGGACCTTTTAGGTCGCTGACCTGGACCACCATGATCTGGGAACCGGACCCGTTTGGTAATTAAAGGTTGCAGGTCATGAACCTGCTGATGGGAAGATTGTGCAGCCATGTTGGAGGGTCACAAAGCTAAAATAAATAAATAAGGACATATAATATCCAGTATTTCACCTCGAGTTTAACCAGGTGTAAGTTTCAGTGTGACTTTTATTTTGGCCTTTTCAAGAGTTCAATAGTTTTACATAATTTTCTTACAGTTTGTTTGTTTTGAACATTTCAGCAACAATATATCAAATAAAACCACCTTCCTAAAAATAAGTCATTTTTTTTTTTTTCTTTTTGCCTAAATCATTTTTTTTTTTTTTTTTTTACAAAAAACATGATTAAGGTAATTATTTTTGAAAAATACTATAAAATATGAATCCATGTTTTTAATCTTTGAATGTTGTATCTAAAACAAAAGAGTGTTACAGAATGTAAGGAAAACTTTCATCAAGTCGATCATAATAAAGAAAAATTTTTTTTTTTACTCCTTGAATAAAGAAACAATTAGAAAAACTGAGATGTTTAATTTCTATGTTGCTCTGTCGCCACCTGGTGGCTTCACGGTGAATAACAACCTTTTCTCAACTGGTTTCATGAGAGACTGAGAAACAAAATAATCGCAGAAACAAAATAATTGCTTAGTTGTGCAGTTACATCAATAATGAAACATTTTCAACGAGTATAACTGTGTCAAGAAAAGCTAGACGGCTTGGGTCTCAAATCTATCCACAGGTAAAGATTCATTATCACCACATTATAGCTGAATTAATGAAATACCAGAAGAAAAGACACAATAACCAAGGGAAGCTGCCAGTAAGTAAATCTAAAATCCTACAAAAGAGTAAATGAACTCATGTTGCATCTCACACACAGTTAATGTGTGTTATCACTCCGCACTCAGGTTCAGGTCTAACAATAAAACGGTCAGGTGTGTTTACAGGTAAACCAATAATAGGCTGTGAGAGAGTAAATAGATATTTATGTAAATGTCACAAAAAATGTATCGGTTTTGTATCTGCAGCTTTAAAGGGATTCAGAAGGGCTGACTTCAAATCATATTTCTTATCAAAATAATATGTTTTCTCTAAATACCAGAATAATTTTAGATTTATTATCTCAAATTAGAGTGAAGATTCGGACTGAAAGATGCTGACAGGATTAAGTCCAAAGGTTTAAAACACCAGGAGTGTCTCAACTTAAGATGATATGATTAGTTTCATTATTAGTTACAGCTTCTGATTACACAGCTCCTTTATTGTATTTTGTTGTTTGACTTTGATCCTTATCAGATTAAACTTTAAAACTGAATATAGCCAATAAAGATTGGTGGCTTTACACTCCATGACAAACTATTAATATTTAATTTGATTGTAATGGACTAAATTTTAGAGTTCAAGATGAAATTGTTGGTTTGGTAAACATTTCATTTCAGATAATTCATAGAATTTTCCATAAATCAATTTTATATTTAAATAAAAAAAACTGACTGAATAAATTGAGGTTGTCATGTGGAATCACGTTAATGATTAACAGACTTTTCCTTGAATGAGGCGATAAAGGTTAAACTCCGATGGGTGCAACCTGTAAAGCCTTGATAACTCAGCAGCTGCTCTTTGTTCTCATATTTATTTCATTACTTCTCCTTGAAGCCTGAGGACTAAAAGTACAAGAGATTTTCAGATAGTCACTAAAACTGAGAGACCAAATGGAGCAGAAAGATGAGCTGGGCAGAGAAAGCTTCTCCTGTTCGATCTGTCTGGATCTTTTCAGGGATCCGGTGACGATTCCCTGTGGACACAGCTACTGTCTGAACTGCATCAAAAATCTCTGGGACCAAGAGGATCACAGAGGGATCTGCAGCTGCCCTCAGTGCAGGAAGACATTCACACCGAGACCTGATCTTGGGAAGAACATCTTGTTAGCAGCTTTAGTGGAGCAGCTGAAGAAGACTGGACTCCCAGCTGCTCCTGCTGATCACCGCTATGCTGGACCTGAAGATGTGGCCTGTGATTTCTGCACTGGGAGGAAACTGAAAGCCATCAAATCCTGTTTATTCTGTCTGGCCTCTTATTGTGAGAAACACCTTCAGCCTCATTATGATTCAGCTACATTTAAGAAACACAAGCTGGTGGAACCGAACAAGAACCTGCAGGAGAACATCTGCTCTAAGCATGATGAGGTGATGAAGCTATTCTGCCGCACTGATCAGAAGTGTATCTGTACTCTCTGTTTACTGGATGAACATAAAGGCCACGACACAGTGTCAGCTGCAGCAGAAAGGACTGAGAGGCAGAGAGAGCTGGAGGAGAGACAAGGAAACATCCAGCAGAGAATCCAGGACAGAGAGAAAGATGTGAAGCTGCTTCAACAGGAGGTGGAGGCCATCAATCGCTCTGCTGATAAAACAGTGGAGGACAGTGAGGAGATCTTCACCCAGATGATCCGTCTCCTCCAGGAAAGAAGCTCTGATGTGAAGCAGCAGATCAGATCCCAGCAGGAAACTGAAGTGAGTCGAGTCAAAGATGTTGAGGAGAAGCTGCAGCAGGAGATCACTGAGCTGAAGAGGAAAGACGCTGAGCTGGAGCAGCTCTCACACACAGAGGATCACAACCAGTTTCTCCTCAACTACCCCTCACTGCCAGCACTCAGTGAGTCCACACACTCATCCAGCATCAACATCCGTCCTCTGAGACACTTTGAGGACGTGGCAGCAGCTGTGTCAGAGCTCAGAGAGAAACTGCAGGACGTCCTGAGAGACTCATGGACAAACATCTCACTGAGGTCACTGAGGTGGATGTTCTACTGTCAGAACCAGAACCAAAGAGCAGAGCTGATTTCTTAAAATATTCACGTGAAATCACACTAGATCCAAACACGGCACAACGATACCTGATTCTATCAGAAAACAACAGGAAGGCAACTGTGATGGATGAACCTCAGTTTTATCCAAGTCATCCAGACAGATTCACTGATTACTGCCAGGTCCTGAGCAGAGAGAGTCTGACTGGACGTTGTTACTGGGAAGTGGAGTGGAGCAATACACATGTTTACATCGCAGTCTCATACAAGAATATCATCAGGGCAGGCAAGGGGTGTGAGTGTAATTTTGCACGTAATGTCAGATCTTGGGCTTTAGATTGTTCTCAAAATGGTTTTACCTTTTGGCACAACAACAAAGACACCTCCATCTCCGGTCCGGTTTCCTCCAGAGTGGGAGTGTTCCTGGATCACAGAGCAGGTATTCTGTCCTTCTACAGCATCTCTGAGTCCATGACTCTGATCCACAGAGTCCAGACCACATTCATTGAGCCGCTTCATGCTGGCTTTAGGTTTTATTACAGTGGACACAGAGCTGAGTTCTGCAAGGCTCAGAAAGAATAAACTCTAGATTCAGACTCTTGACTTGATTTTCTATTTTCTGACTTTTTTTATTCATTCCTGCTGGTTCATCTTTTACCTTTGACCTTTTCCACTGAAATAGTTTATCATCATTATAAGTAGTTGAATAAGTGAAAGCAGCTCTTTGAGTCTGTCCTGTTTTGAACAGATTCTGTTGAGTTGTTGTTTTCTTGGCCTGAGTTGTTTTCATATGTTGTTGATTTTTATTGTCTTAAACTTGAGAATAAATTTCTACGTATCTTTACTGCTTTAATGAGTTTGTTGTCACTTTTATTTCCAATTTGATAAAAACATCAGTAACAAATGATTGAAATAAAGCAGTTTTTAAGTACATGGGTCAAAACTCTGAGTTAATTTAAGGTAAACAGCTTCAGGCTGCTGGTTGAACTGGTTTTAACGCAGCACAGGGAGAAAATCCTCCTCTCTCTATGGGGAACTTTTCAGGCTGAAAATCTGTGCTCCCGCATTATAGCATAAAAATTCCCCATTAGAGTACAAACATTACAAGTTTTGAGAAGAAAGATGTAAAATCCTGCTTTCAAAATAAAAATATCTGAAAGCAGACCTGCTTTCACACTGAAAATGTTTGCTCTCGAATTATGGCAGAAATATTTCCCCATATCCGCTGAGCTCTGTGAGTTTGGACAAAACCGAAAGTAATGAAGGACTGGAAAAGAAGAATGGAGTTGTTTGGATTATGTGACTGAAAGAAAAACAAATACATAAGCAGAAGATGACTGTGAAAATGTTTCATGGGTTCTGCTTCCACAAACTGAATTACCTTAAATTTCCGACCAGACTCCGAAGCTGCTACCTTCTTTATATGATGCATCTTCACAGACGTTCTGCAAAGAGGGAATCAATAAGGAAATCTTCCACAAGAACAATATTATATCTCTAAAATATTTATTACAAGGAATTTGTCATAAAAATTCCTTAAAGCTGAATCGGAGAGAAAAGTTAAGGTCACTAGAAGGTTTTATAACCTGTAATTATTTGTGAAACGTCGCCTTCCTTCATGTTTCATAGATTTTTCTGAAGACCCTTTAGAGGAGGCATCGGTTGGAACAGTTTAGGTTTGTTTAACACTTTGGTTTTAATATTGTATTGGCTGCTATTATGTGATTCTGATTACTTAGTGTGTTTTGTTGTGTTGTTATCATGTTTAGCTCATATTGTTTTGTTCAACCGTTTTCTCCTGATAGTTCCCTGAGAGTTGTTTGTCAGTCCTCCATGGTTACCCTGTTGTTTCAGTTGAATTTTCATTATTTGTTCCAATTTTTACCTTTTGGGAGTTTTGAGTTTCAAACCGTTGGATATTTTTTTCACATTTATCCTTATCTCACACACCACATGTAACATAAGTAATAGCTGTCATGAATTGAAATTAAATGAACACTTTTTCCTAATTAATAGTTATGGTAGAAGAAAATACAGATAGAAAATCAGTTTTTCCTTTACACTATTTGACCTTTCAGACCTTTTTTCTTCCTGCTTTCAGGCAGAACCAGTCATTCCACATTCATCGTTTCCTAGAACTGGTAGCTGGGGTAGAAAATACGTCGGTGCCAGACCTGACAGACAACATTTTAATAAAACAAAAGCCTAGAATATGTTCTCACAAAGTGAAACTCACAGTCAGTTTGACTGGAGAAATGGATCAATGTCTTATGGACCGGGAGACATTCTCTTGTTCGATCTGCCTGGATCTATTGAGTGATCCAGTGACAACTTCCTGTGGACACAACTACTGTTTCACCTGCATTAAGACTCACTGGGATCAAGAGGATCAGAGAGGAATATATCGCTGCCCTCAGTGCAGAAGGATCTTTAAACCAAGACCTGACCTGTGTAAAAACACCATCCTAGCAGCTTTAGTGGAGCAACTGAAGAAGACTGGACTCCCAGCTGCTCCTGCTGACCACTGTTATGCTGGACCTGAAGATGTGGCCTGTGATTTCTGCACTGGGAGGAAACTGAAAGCCATCAAGTCCTGTTTATTCTGTCTGGCCTCTTATTGTGAGAAACACCTTCAGCCTCATTATGATGTGGCTCCTTTAAAGAAACACAAGCTGGTGGAGCCGAACAAGAACCTGCAGGAGAACATCTGCTCTAAGCATGATGAGGTGATGAAGATGTTCTGCCGCACTGATCAGAAGTGTATCTGTTATCTCTGCTCTGTGGTTGAACATAAAGGCCATGACACAGTGTCAACTGCAGCAGAAAGAGCTGAGAGGCAGAGAGAGGTGAAGGAGAGACGAGGAAACATCCAGCAGAGAATCCAGGACAGAGAGAAAGATGTGAAAGAGCAAAAGGAGAAAGTTGTTTTAATTAATCGCTCTGCTGATAAATCAGTTGAAGTGTGTGAGAAGATTTTTATTGATCTGATTCATCTGATCCAGAAAAAAAGTTCTGATGTTAAGAATAAAATCAGGTCATATCAGGAAACTGAAGTTCATGATGCTGAAAATATACTGAGCTATTTGGAGCAGGAAATTACTGAGCTGAAGAGGAAAGACGCTGAACTGAAGCAGCTCTTAGACACAGAGGACAACATCCAGTTTCTGAATAATTATATTCCAGAACCAAGGTTCTCCCTCCAAAGGATCCCAAAACTATCTCCTTCTTTTTTACTGTGCATGAGAAATTCTGCTCTTCAAGAGATACAGCTTCTCAATCATGTAAAAGCAGCCGCCTCAGAGGCTGAAACTATAGTTCAGGAAATTGTGGCCAACAGGTCGATGGAGATTTCCCTGAAGGAGATCAATTCAGAGGCTTCATCATCATCAACTCCCACAGAGGGGCTGGTGGACAGAGATGAACTTTTGAAATATTCACAGCAGCTATCACTGGACTCAAGGACAGCAAACAGATATTTGTCTGTCACAAGAAACAGAGTAGTAAAGAAGGACACCGAACAATTTAAAGACGATTCTGATCGGTTTAAAGATTGCTTCCAAGTGTTGAGTGAAGACTCTCTGAGTCGTTGTTCTTACTGGGAGGTGCAGGGCTCTGGTAGATTCACAGTGGCTGTAGAATATAAAGATATCAGGGAAGAAGGCCTAGGGGACCACATATTTGGGCTAAATGAAAACACCTGGGCTCTGGATTGCTGCAAACTCATGTATGTATTCAGACACAACAGAACTATGACTCTGATCTCGGCTCCTCATTCATCTACAATAGGAGTGTTTCTGGATCATGAAGCAGGTATTCTGTCCTTCTACAGCGTCTCTAAAATTGTTTCCTTGACCAGAACTCAGGTCAGTACCTGTAAAACCATGACTCTCCTCCACAGAGTCCAGACCAGATTCACTCAGCCTCTGCTGGCTGGGATACGACTTTATGAAACTGGAGACTCTGCTGAGTTCTGTCAACTCAACAGGTCAGAAAGTTTCCTGTGTTTTAATGTGAGAGAAGCCTGATATCTGCATGGAAATGATATTCTACTGTGCAACAGAGGCTGAGCTAAATATGTATTTATTGTGTGTGTCGATGTATATATATATATATATATATATATATATATATATATATATATGTGGTAGATGTAGCAATACCAAGCGATTGCAACATCAGGAAAAAGGAGCATGAGAAACTGGAGAAATACCAGGACCTTAGGGAGGAACTGGAGAGCCTGGAAGGTGAAGACCACAGTGGTGCCTGTGGTCATCGGGGCCCTCGGGGCAGTCACCCCCAAACTGGAGCAGTGGCTACAACAGATCCCAGGAACAACATCAGACATCTCAGTCCAGAAATGTGCAGTCCTTGGCACAGCCAAGATACTGCAGGACCCTCAAGCTCCCAGGCCTCTGGTAGAGGACCCGAGCTCAGAGGATAAGAACCACCCGCGGTGGGTGAGAAGGGAATTTTTTTTTATTTTTTTTATATATATATATACATCGACACACACAATAAATACATATATATATATATATATATATATATATATATATATATATATATATATATATATATATATATATATATATATATATATATATATATATATATATATATTTTTCATTTTGTAACATCAGCTCTTCTCTCCATGAAAGCAGTCTGTGTTCTTATAGATGTTTGTTTGAAATTGTTTTATTATCAGCTGAATTAACAAAGTTTCCCTTTTATGGTTTCCAGGATCTCTGAGTAAATTTCTGCTTTGCTACATGAATTAATACAATCAAAGCTCAGTTACTTCATCACATTTTATCATTCTTTAGCTTCAGTTTGGCTCTTTAACAAAAAATTCAAATCATACTCAGATTTTTTTTTAAGTTCAAAACAAAATTTTGATTTTGTCATATTTCAATTGAAAATGATTTTCAAACAAGGACATCTATTAATCTGCCATGAATAAAAAGGACAATCAATTTTAAACAAAATACTTTCTGACTGATTATACATATAATTTCTTAAAAAGGGAAAATTAAACATTCCCCAATAATAAATCAATTGTGTGGCAATGTAACAATGAAACTTTTCTTATAACCTCTAAGCAGCTGTCTGTAAATATTTATGGGTAATATGAATAATTTCTCTTTGCTAAGGACGTCCAAGTCTTTGAGGTAGAACAGTCTACTTGCCTTCATCGTAATCTGTGACTCCCTCCTCAGATTCACACTGAGTTTCTGGCTGAACCACTTCAAACATTATGTCCAGAAAAAACATGTTGGTCTGACTGTAATTAAACCTCAATCTCTAAGAGGTATGAATACTTATGAGCCTCACTGCTGTGCTGAAATGTTTGTCAATATCTGATTTATAGCTGACTCAGTTCAGCATGAGTTTTAACATTATATTTTGAGTAATTGAGCTGAGTCAGATCAGTATTTATATGAACTTGTATTCTTGTTACTTAAATCATAACTTGATTCTCTGTTTAGTTTAAAACCTATAAAGCCATTTCTGTCAAATGAATCAGTTTTTAACATACAATCTCTAATAACTGTAAGGATTTAGGTTTCTGTCTTTGCTTTCTAGTCTGTTCAGTTCCTGTGTCATTAAATTTACCCCTTGATTGATGTGTCTGTTTCCTCATTGGGTCCTTGTATATAGTCAGATGTCTAGCAGTCATATTTTTGTGTCTTTATCTTTCATTTGTAACCAGTTGCTACCAGTGATTGAGCTCTTAACCTTTTGCTTGCCTGTGCTGCCTGGATTTATCTGTACTCCTTTTGGATCACCATTAAATATTCGTTTTGCTCTGCAACCAGGATCCCACCGAGTTTAACTTCACCACTTCACAACCAACTCATGGCAATAACTGTTTTCTGTTCTTCAGATACCAGTTCTCTGTATGTCTCCATGTTTATGCTGTAATTTGCAAATATGTGAACCAAAATAAAGTGTGAACATAGAAAAAAGTCGGACATTTTAAAAGTAACCATGAAAGATTGAGGGGTTTTTTCATTATTTGAAAAAAATAATGTTGCATAATAAACACCAACAACAGTTAAAGAAGATATTTTCATCTGTTGTCCCTTGACAGGTAAAATATAACAAGAACAATAAACAGATGTAAATCATAAAATATTAAAGCATCAATAGAGTAAAGTGGCTCTTGAGTCTAGATTAGGTTCACAAATAAAAAATGTTAATTTTTCAATTATGGCTTTCAGCCCCATATTTTTTACAGGAATAAAACGTCTCAGCTGCAGCAAGACCTCAGCTTGTTGTCAGATTAATGTAGAAAATTTATCACAAATTCACTCATGTTCTGAAAAAATGATAAGATTACAAGATTATAAATTTACATTAAAACATCAACATAAAAATGATTAAATAGTTGATAAAGCAGTCAATAATAAAGCTGTGAAGTTTATAAGACATTAATAAAACAGTAAGTGTATTGTTAAAGAGCTTAGAAAAAAATGCTAAAAGAGATCAGAGCAAGAGAGTGGAAATTAATAATAATTGGGCAAAGTTTGAAATGACTGCAATCTCCAAATTCACCACCAGATGTCAGTAAGTGCTACATTGTTGCTTTTGTGCAGTTGTAGAACTATAATATCACCATCTGCATCATCAGACATTTGTTATATTCTCTGTTCTTTGGTCCACAAAGTTACATTTTTTATGATTATCTGACATAAATCAGACTAAGATTTTCCTTTTTTAGTGTCCAAAACTAAAAAAGAAATGCAAAAATAACTCAAAAGTAAGAATTACCTATCAGAAATATTTGAGATTATTTATATTATTTTTTAAGTCATAAATGAACATAATATCATAATGTTTGAAGTAACATGGAAAATCCAAATGATGATCCTTCATGTTCTTTCTGAGAACATGTTGGGCTTTTAGAGTCTCTTTAATCTACATTTAGTGTTTTATTTATGAGCAAATTTAAACATCTGATTGTTTAGTCTTTATAATATGAACATGTTCTGTAATGTTTGTGATTTTCAGCTTGTTTTATTGTTTGGTTCTGTTTGCTGTTTTTCATTAGATTTCTGCTCAAACACAGATCATGTTTCATGTTCAGTTTTAAAATGTTTCCCTGACGTCCCGTCCTGTCGCCATGAGGAAGATGAGTTCTCCCAGTTCATCCTGTGTTTCTCTCGCTTCCATGTGATCAAAGTCAAACATGACAAATGGCCGATACCACAAATGTTTCACTATCAGGGAATTTGCACACCTGGGCAAATAGTTTAATTTTTGATTAACTGAAACTGTCTCTAGAAACAAACCTTGTATATTTATTACTTTCATGAAATGGAAGCACATTTTCTTTAGAAAAGAAATATTTGGAAAATTTAGACAAAATTCACACATCTTCAGAGAAAAATACTTCTATAAAGTTTTAATATGTTTATTTAGACAGTGCTTTCTCTTTAGTATGAACCTTGCTGTGTTTATCTGCTTAACTTTCATGTGATCAACGTCAAACAGGAGAAATGGGTGTGATTTGCACACCTGGGCAAAAACTAGTTTCACTTCTGATAAACTGAAACTGTCTCTAGAAACAAACCTGATATGTTTTTGCTTTTATGAAGTGAATTATGAAACCACGTTTTCTTTAGACAAAATTCACAACTCTGAAGACAAACTTATTTCGTACAGTTTTAATATGTTTATATTCACCTAGTTTACCTGCACAATACTTTCTCTTTTTTCCGACTTCCTACAACTTTACTCTGTAAACATATTTCTTTGTTCCTCTTCTGTTCAGCAGGTTCAAGATGGATGTAACGAGCCTAAAGTAAAACATAGGAAGGGCAGTTGTCATTATTTCTGCACAAATTTAAAAAGAAAAGAGTGAAACTTAAACTAGTTTCTATTTTAGGAAGTGAAACCACTACAACTCATTCATCCATCAATTGTCTCGATGCCTGCAGGGTCTGATGGATGTTTCCAGCAGTTTCTCAATGAGAGATCAGGAGATTAATTGCGTAGGTTGCCAGTTAATCTAAAAACAACATAAAGAAACCAAACATGCAGACACACGCAGACACCCTGAAGGACAATTCCAAGGAACAGTTTTTCTAACAGTCATGTGGGGAGTATATGCCACAAGTCCATGCATGCATAGAGAGAAGACTGAAACTCCTTGAAAGATTCAATGCTGCACCAACGTGACAGAACCATACACTGCACCACTGCACCACTGTTCATCCAGGAATATCTCTTTCCTCTGGCTGCTTTTTAAGGATGTGAAGTTAATGACGTGAGAATCAACACAGAAAAATATGAAAATAAAGAGCAAGAACTAAAGATGAACAAATGAGAAACCAAATGTAGTGGAACTCTACTTGGGTTGCTAGGTAACGGGGCTGTGTTTTGCTGGGGTTGCTAGGTAACAGGTCTGGACTTCTATGGGGTTGCTAAAGTTTCAAATTCAAATAACTTTAAATGTCTCCGAGGGGCATTTTAAATTTTTGAACCAGATTGTTTTGAGACACCAAAAACTTGAACTGATTTCCAAGCAACAGCAGATTTTTTTTTTTAAGCGATGGGGCTGCATTTAAAAGCAGTAGAAATCCAAATGAAAGTGCAAAAACGTACCAAATATGAATTTTGCATAACACGTCACTTTTAAAATGCGATAAAAGGTTTATATTCACTCATAACTACCAGCACAGAGAAACGGGAATTTGTTCATTCTAAATGGTATCTGTCATATTGGGGATTTGTAAAGATACCAGGTAAGAAGCCCTTCTTATAATTTGAGAATTAAATTATTAAATTTGAGAACGTCATTTATTTGTTTCATAAATAAATGAAGACAAAACAAGATGAGTTTGAGCAAAGACACCAATAAATAAAGCAAGAATAAAACATAAAAATAACAAAATTATTACAATTTGCTGTCAAATTAAAGGTATATAATTCTACATTATTAAATTAGCATACAGTAAGGCCGCCATGTTTGAAACAATATCTAAATGATGATCACACAGCTTTGTTCTTTCTGAGAGAAACGTTGGCCTGTAAGAGTCTGCTTCTCCACATTCAAACAATTTATACTAAAACAGTGATGAACAAATGTAACTTCTGATTGTTCAGCCATCTTAACGCAGACAGTCTCAACTTGTTGTGAGGTTAGATTATTATTTTTTTATTATTGGATCTTCATTCAAAGCCAGATCCTGCATCATGTTGCCATAGCAACAGGTTGCACTCTCTTCTTTCATCCCCTCAGGCCTCAAGTCTCATGTTTATTTCTCTCTTTCATGCAATCAAAGTCAAGCACAAGAAATGGGCGTTACCAAGAAGCGTTCTAATATGAGGTGTGATTTACACACCTGAAAGTTTACGTAAGTATTTCCATATTCCCGCCCACTCTGAGGGTATTTAAGAATGACAGACTCTGTTCTCCCTGCAGAACTTGTGAGCACAGACGGATTTTTGTTTCTTAGCCATAAACCTCACACCTTCTTGTTTTGGCGCTTGGAATGGCACAGAAAAGAACTCAAAGAGCTTGGATTGATGAAGGAGACCTTTACTGTGATTTCTGTTTTGATCTACTGAATTTTCCGGTGAAGATTCCCTGTGGACACAACTTCTGCATTAACTGCATTGAAACTCACTGGGATGAAGAGGAGGAGAGCGGAACCAACAGCTGTCCTCAATGCCAGGAAAACCTTTAACCCCAGTGGTGCCTCAGAGAAAACTGCAGCACTAGCCAGCTTTAGTGGAGCAGCTGAAGAAGATCAGTCTCCAAGCTGCTGCAGATGATTCCTGCCATGCTGGACATGTGGCCTGTGATTTGTGCACCGGAAGAAAACTGAAAGCCATCAACTTCTGTTTCACCTGTGAGGTATTTTACTGCAGCGCACATATTCATTATCATTTTGATGAACCTCCTTTAAAGAAACACAAGATATCCAAGAACATCTGGTCTCCTGATGACACAGTATCGGCTGCAGCTGAAAGGACTGAGAGGCAGAGAGAGCTGGAGGAGAGAATCCAGGACAGTGAGAAGGATTTCTCCTGTTCGATCTGCCTGGATCCACTGAAGGATCCAGTGACGATTCCCTGTGGACACAGTTACTGTATGAACTGTATTATAACTCACTGGGATGAAGAGGATATGAGAGGAACACACAGCTGTCCTCAGTGCAGGGAGACATTCTTGCCACGGCCTGTATTAAAGAAGAACATTGTGTTAGCATCTTTAATGGAGCAGCTGCAGAAGACTGGACTCCAAGCTGCTCCTGCTGATCACCGTTATACTGGACCTGAAGATGTGGCCTGTGATTTCTGCACTGGAAGACGACTGAAAGCCATCAAGTCCTGTTTATTCTGTCAAGCCTCTTATTGTGAGAAACACCTTCAGCCTCATAACGATGAGCCTCAGTTAAAGAATCACAAGCTGGTGGAGCCTTCCAGAAATATCCAGGGCAACATCTGGTCTTGTTACAACACAGTGTCAGCTGCAGCAGGAATAGCTGAGAGGCAGAGAGAGCTGGAGGAGAGACGAGGAAACATCCAGCAGAGAATCCAGGACAGAGAGAAAGATGTGAAGCTGCTTCAGCAGGAGGTGGAGGCCATCAATCGCTCTGCTGATAAAACAGTGGAGGACAGTGAGGAGATCTTCACCCAGATGATCCGTCTCCTCCAGGAAAGAAGCTCTGATGTGAAGCAGCAGATCAGATCCCAGCAGGAAACTGAAGTGAGTCGAGTCAAAGATGTTGAGGAGAAGCTGCAGCAGGAGATCACTGAGCTGAAGAGGAAAGACGCTGAGCTGGAGCAGCTCTCACACACAGAGGATCACAACCAGTTTCTCCTCAACTACCCTTCACTGCCAGCACTCAGTGAGTCCACACACTCATCCAGCATCAACATCCGTCCTCTGAGACACTTTGAGGACGTGGCAGCAGCTGTGTCAGAGCTCAGAGCTGAACTACAGGATGTCCTGAGAGACTCATGGACAAACATCAACTGAATCACTGAGGTGGATGTTCTACTGTCAGAACCAGAACGAGAACCAACAACCAGAGCTGAATTCTTGAGATATTCATGTGAAATCACACTGGATCCAAATACAGCTCACACAGAGCTGGTTCTGTCAGAGGGGAACAGGAAAGTGAGAAGAACCCTGATAGATCAGCCTTATCCTAGTCACCCAGACAGATTTACTAATGTGAACAAGTTCTGAGTAAAGAGAGTCTGACTGGACGTTGTTACTGGGAGGTGGAGTGGACAGACACAAATACTACTGTAGCAGTCGCTTACAAAAATATCAGAAGAGTAGGGAGTGGGAATCAGTGTAAATTTGGACATAATGACAGATCTTGGGCATTACATTGTTCCCAAAGCGTATTTCAAAGTCTCTTCAGTGGAAACATACAATATTACACATTCTACCACAACAGCATCTCAACTCTCATCTCAGGTCCAGTTTCCTCCACGATAGGAGTGTACCTGGATCACACAGCAGGTATTCTGTCCTTCTACAGCGTCTCTGAAACCATGACTCTGATCCACAGAGTCCAGACCAGATTCACTAAGCCGCTACATGCTGGAGTTTTTCTCCACATGTATGACGACACTGCTGAATTCTGTCAACTTACATAGAATAAACTAAGAAACTGTGTTTGATTATAGTTTACAAAAGAAACATTTATTTTACTATATAGCGATTAATTAGTTTATTAAATAATCTTTAAAAAATCTTGTTTTGAATAATAATAATAATAGCAACAAAGACTGTAAACTTAATAACAAAACGACAAAGTGAAACCAGTTTTAATTCTGTTCTTGCTTGAACACATTTTGTTGAGTCACACAGAAGAGACCAGCTGTTGTCTCATTTCAGCTGATTTCATGTCTCCTTATTTTTAGGAGCAGAAATTTCAGGATAAACTGTTTATCTCTGTTGGTTATTGAACGCTGCCCCCTACAGGACGGCTGTTTTAATTAGTCTGTTGATGTTGAAGCCATTGTCATTTTCTTAATTATTAGCTTTGCTTAATCGATCTACTAACTCAGTTCATTGATTCCAATGAATCCATTTGGATGAAATTCTTATTGGTGTGATCATGTCTGTATTTGTGTATCCATTGTAAACTTGAGTTTTGTTAGAGTTGTGTTCTGGATTTCTATGAGAATAAAGTTTGATGTTTGAATTATTTTTTCACAATTTACAGTTTTCAGAAATTTCTTGTAATTATGAAGGTGGACAATCAAACTACTTCCAGGCCTCTTTTTGCAGTGTTGGTTCAACCATAAACAAGACAGATATGTGAAGGAGGCGACAGGTTCGGAAACAAAAACCCTTCGATATAAAACAGTTTCTGCCACATGTTCTTTTTCCAACCTTTTAATAAATTATGAAGCAATATTTAACTCCCTGTAGACCTCACTAGAGGTCATGATTTAGCTCCATGCACAAATGCAGTGGCTGGAGCAAGAAGATGCAGTGATGTTGTTAATGTTAGAAATGTGTTTTATTTATTATTATGACTTTGATTAAATATGTTTTTTTGGCTCTAACAAGGATGTCTATTAATCTATCATCAATAAATCTAAGTATCATCAATTTTGAACAAAATACTTTCTGACTGAATATACATTTTATTTCTTTATTGACTTTAATAAAATGTCAAATGAAAGAAATGAAAGCAACTCTTTGGTCCTATTCATGTTTGAACTCGTTTTGTGGAGCCCTGATATGCATAAGAGAACAGATATTTTGTTTATTGTGGATTTTATGTTTTTAATGGGAGGAACTTCAGAATAAAACTGTCATGTTGCTTCACTGTTTATCTCTGTGGTTGTAAAGTTTTAATCCAGATTTGATTGAAGCTTCTTGTTCCTGGTGTTTAACAATAATATATCTAATATTTTCTTTTAGATATGGACTTAGACTAGGCCATTCTAACAGATAAATATGTTTGTTATATTGCAGCTCTGCATTTGTGTTTAAGGCTGTTATTCAGCAGATTAGGCCTGATCTTGGTGGGTTTATAGTTATGCCAGGCTCTTTCTGTTCTGATTGAACAGAAAGATGTTTAAATCTCAGGAAATCATTTCCTGGCCTAAGCCTGCTTTAAATCTCTCCACAGTGTTCTCTCTGAACTGTCTGCTTTTGCTTGGACTTCATGATGCTGTTGGAACCAATCAGAACAGGTGGATTTCTGCTGAGATTAGATTAGATTGCACACAGCTGGACTCTGGCTAGTCATTAGGAGTCATCCGGCTGCTTCGTTGGGAATTCAGAGGAAAAGGCGCTGAATACTTTTGCACGTTGCACTTTTCAGTTTTTATTTGAAAAAAAAAAAATATTTTGAATTGTACAATTTTCATTCTGTTTCACAATCGTACACCACTTTGTGTTGGTCTTTCACAATAAAATGCAATTACATGTTTTTATATTCATGGTTGAAATGTGACAAAATATGGAAAATTTCAATAACAACTTTTGCTGTTTGCTGCACAGTGGTGCCTTTGTTAAAATCCAAGTTTGGGGACTCTCTGCATGAGGTTAGCATGTTCTGCATGGGCTTAGCATGTCCTGCATGGGGTTAGCATGTTCTGCATGGGTTCTCTCTGGGTCTCCAGCTTCCTCCCACAGACCAACAGTTTTATATGAGGTTCTCTTATATTCTGGATTCCTCACATGAACAAAAAATTAAACAATCAATGTGTGTTTTTGTTCAAAGTCTTTGTTAATATCTCGCTTTATTTCTGATAGATTTATTCCCAGCAGGGAGATTGTCTTACTATCAGTAGGTCGATTCTTTACTATGTAGATTTTCACATTCCTTGAAATACTGACTGATGTGGAGAGGATACAACCATCTGTTTTTGCAAGAATCATTGATTAATTGATAGCAAGTTGATATCTCCAAAACCCTTGACTATCAAAACTCAGACTTTTTTCATTCAAATTGCAAAGGTTTGAAAAAATTTCTTTCTTCTTTCGCAAAATTACTCTGAATTACTCAAAAGTCCTCTTCCTGGAATCAGGTTCTTCCTGGAATCAGGCCCTGAAAATCCTAACTTTTCTTTCTGCATTTAAACCCAGCAGCTTCTCTTTACTCCCAACTTTTCTTGTTTTCTCCCTTCCTGATCTGAAACCTGAAGCTGGTGGAGCCAATGGCTGCTGAAGGTGAAAGCTGATTGGCTGCAGCATTTCTGTACTGAAACCTGATTGGTAGATGAGAGCTCAAACTAGTTTATGTTCTCAGGAAGTGAAACTCACACAGTCACTGTGACTGAGAGGAAGAATGGCGCAGCAAGCAGTTCAGCTGGACCGAGAAACTTTTTCCTGTTCGATCTGTCTGGATCTACTGACGGATCCAGTGACGATTCCCTGTGGACACAGTTACTGCATGATCTGTATTAAAAGCTTCTGGGATGAAGGTGAGCAGAAGAAGAACTATCACTGTCCTCAGTGTGAGAAGACCTTCACACCGAGGCCTGTCCTGGAGAAAAGCACCATGTTAGCAGCTTTAGTGGAGCAACTGAAGAAGACTGAACTCCAAACTGTGGCTGACGACCGTCACACAGTACATGAAGATGTGGCCTGTGATTTCTGCACTGGGAGGAAACTGAAAGCCATCAAGTCCTGTTTGGTCTGTCTGGCCTCTTACTGTGAGAAACACCTTCAGCCTCATTATGACTCAGAGACATTTAAGAAACACAAGCTGGTGGAGCCGAACAAGAACCTGCAGGAGAACATCTGCTCTAAGCATGGTAAAGTGATTGATATCCTCTGCCGCACTGATCAGAAGTGTATCTGTTATCTCTGCTCTGTGGATGAACATAAAGGCCACGACACAGTGTCAACTGCAGCAGAAAGAGCTGAGAGGCAGAGAGAGCTGGAGGAGAGACGAGGAAACATCCAGCAGAGAATCCAGGACAGAGAGAAAGATGTGAAGCTGCTTCAGCAGGAGGTGGAGGCCATCAATCGCTCTGCTGATAAAACAGTGGAGGACAGTGAGGAGATCTTCACCCAGATGATCCGTCTCCTCCAGGAAAGAAGCTCTGATGTGAAGCAGCAGATCAGATCCCAGCAGGAAACTGAAGTGAGTCGAGTCAAAGATGTTCAGGAGAAGCTGCAGCAGGAGATCACTGAGCTGAAGAGGAAAGACGCTGAGCTGCAGCAGCTCTCACACACAGAGGATCACAACCAGTTTCTCCTCAACTACCCCTCACTGCCAGCACTCAGTGAGTCCACACACTCATCCAGCATCAACATCCGTCCTCTGAGACACTTTGAGGACGTGGCAGCAGCTGTATCAGAGCTCAGAGAGAAACTGCAGGACGTCCTGAGAGACTCATCAGGACCAGAACCAACGACAAGGGCTGGATTCTTAAAATATTCATGTAAAGTCAGTCTGGATCCAAACACGGCTCACACAATGCTGGTTCTGTCAGAGGGGAACAGGAAGGTAACAATGATGGATAAACATCAGATTTATCCAAGTCATCCAGACAGATTCACTGATTACTGGCAGGTTCTGAGTAGAGAGAGTCTGACTGGACGTTGTTACTGGGAGGTGGAGAGGAGCTCCACATGGCTTAATGTAGCCGCCGCATACAGGAATATCAGCAGAGAGGGAAGACGGGATGAATGTAGATTTGGAGGCAATGACAAATCTTGGTTATTGGGTATAAATCGTCGATCAAGTGGATCATATAATGCTATATTTTGGCACAACAACATCTGGACCTCCGTCTCATGTCCATCTTGCTCCACAGTAGGAGTGTATCTGGATCACACAGCAGGTATTCTGTCCTTCTACGAAGTCTCTGAAACCATGACTCTGATGCACAGAGTCCAGACCACATTCACTGAGCCATTATATGCTGGAGTTTCTGGTTCTGCAGAGTTCTGTAAGCTTAAATAATATTGTTAATAATTTTCTCTGTTTATTGAGTTACTTTCTCTCAAGTCTCTGCATTATATGTTCATTTCTTTTATTTGTTGTTTTTGTTTATATGTGATCGACTATTAGAAATTAGCCAAGGTGATCATGTTATTTTCTTTCATTGAATTTATATTATTGCTGTTTTTGTATTTCTGTGACATTTTCTTCTTTTCACAAAAAAAATCTTACATTTTTTATGTGCTAGTGCCGAATCTAAATATTCACTGTACATTAAATTATGTTTAGTTTAGTGTTTTTCCTCCAAGATATTATTGCGCCTTTATGTCATAATTGTATAAATCTCTTGAGTGATGAAGGGTATCACAGCATCATTAAAACATCCCTTTTGTTCAGATTTCAGCCAGGTGGATCGTCTCACTAAAAATACAATGTGATGTAAATATCAAAAGTATATTAAGACATATTAGAAAGGTTGTTAACAGATGTGATGTATTAATTATATTAATAAATAAACTGATTTAAAACAAACTGCATAATGTGGTTTCCTAGTCTACCAAATGTTGCTGTTGTGCAGACTTGTGTAGAATCAAAACTGATAAAAAAAAAAATTTGTAATTTCTACAATTACTCTTTCATACAGATAACCTTTCTGTAATTTCATTATAAGGTCATATATTCACAAATCCTTTTATTCCCAGTCAAATCTCAAGTCTCTAGTGTAGATGGAAATAAATCTGAAATAAATATGTTTGAACATCAAATTTTCATAATGTTTGGTCTTTTCATCACTGAAGCTTAGGAATTAAAATCTTGAGTTTGTCCTTTGTCTAAATTATAACATTTAATAACGATCTTCAAATTTTTTATATTAATTAAATTTCATATTTTAATATTTCAACATTTAATTCACCGTCCACAAATCTGCTAAAGGCTGATTTATGTTGTTTTGAAAATGTATCAAATATGACATTTAAAGTAATAATTAACAATTTATGCTGTAAAACAGGAGATTAAAACCTGTTAATGTTAAATTTCTAAATAAATCAAAGCATGTTTTTGTTTCTACGAAGTTAAAGTTGTTTTTCTGTTTTCATAAAGTCTCTTCATTATAAATTATTCTAAATATGCTTTGAAGAAAACAAGTTATCTCACATAAAACATTCCGAACACTGCTTTTGTGAAAAACTGTTAGCACTTATTTATACCTTTAATTTTTGAAAAAATTAAAGGTAAAGATAAAAATAAAAAAAATTTCAATTCTTTATCATATTTGGATGAAGTTATGAAGAGCCACAGGTTGCCGACTTCTGGTCTCAATGAACCTGCTGCTTTAGCTTTAGCAGCTACATGCTAGCTTTAGCAGCTACATGCTAGCTTTAGCAGCTACATGCTAGCTTTAGCAGCTACATGCTAGCTTTAGCAGCTGGTTCAACGGATGTTCCTCAAAGCAGCTGACCTATAATATGAATTTTGTCAAGTTCCTGTAATGTAGAGATGAACAGGAACAGGAGAAGTTCCCATAAAGAGGTTGGGATCATAGGATTACAGCACCACCTAGTGGCTCGCAGAGCTTTTAGCCAAAACTGCAAGACCATCATATGAACCTCTGAACTGCCTGGATGGATTCCTAGAAAGCCTCACAACTTCTTAGATTGTTGGATTTTATTTAGATGTTTTTGCCTTTGTTGTTGTTTTAACTATATTTGGTGCATTTATTTTGTTTTTTTTTTCCATCAGTTCATTGTCTCTCTTCTGCAAATAAAATAAAATAATTGAAATAAAATGCAAAAATCCTGAATCCTGAAGTGTTTTAAGTCATCAGTGATCTACTGATAACAGCTTTTCACAACCTGCTTGACTGAAGACAAAATGTCAGTTTCCTCTAAGTGATTGTATCTGAGGGCCTAAATGTTGAAAATATTGGTTTAGTGCCGAGTAAAAAAAATTATGAATTATTGAAATGTTTTCTAAAGAAATAAAAGTGCAGGAATTAATCTTTGTTTAAAGTAGACTAAAACCCGACTTGCTTTGAGCTGCTTTTGACCTTAATAAATGAAACAATAACCAGCTGTAGGGGAACTGAGGGGCTTTTTTCACATCACTGTCTATACATGTGAATTTGTATGAAAGCTGCATTTTGTGAAATGTTTAGGCCTCCTTGAAATCAGCTTATTTGACAGAAGTAGAAGATTATAAAATTTATTTACAGGAATCAAATCTGAAAATTATTTACTGTTTTCCAAGCCTAGATTTTACTCCATCCCAAACACAGCGATTCACCAAATTCCCCAAATTCCCCAAATCTCTTTCTAATTTTAATCATTGTAAAACTTTTCATTGTTTGCAGATTTGGATTTAAATACGCTTTTAAGATAAAAGTATATTTATTAAAGTCATAAAGCACACAGTCAACAATTTAAACATTACACTTAGTGAAGTGCCATTGATAAATGTTTTAAAAGCAACTTTGACCAGGTGTGTTTTAAAGGCACTCAGTGTTTCAGCTGTTTTGCAGTTACTAGAAGTTTGTTCTAGATTTGTGGTGCATAGAAGTTGAATGTTGCTTCCCCATGTTTGGTTCTGGTTCTGGTGATGCAGAGCAGAACTAAAACCAGAAGACCTGAGAGGCCTGGAAGCTTGATACAACAGCAGCGATAAAGAACATTTGTTCTGTATGTGGAGAGTCTTGGACAGTAAAGTAAAAAAGAAAGATTAGATCATCTGTTCTTAGTTACACCCTAAAAACGTTCCCAGTCACTCCTCCATATTAATTTGTTTCCGCCTCTTTCAGCATGAAGATGGGTGTGAACAACATGCTGGGACAGGCAGGTTCTGGTTTGTTCACTTTATTTGCTCACTGTTGAAACGGATCTGTGGTTCGTCTCTTGCTGTGAACAGAAAATGGCGCAGAGAGAAAATCAGCTCAACCAGAGAAAATTCTCCTGTTCGATCTGTTTGGATCTACTGAAGGATCCGGTGACGATTCCCTGTGGACACAGCTACTGCATGAACTGCATTAAAAGCTTCTGGGATGAAGGTGAGGAGAGAGGAATCCACAGCTGCCCTCAGTGCAGGGAAACTTTCACACGGAGGCCTGATCTGAAGAAAAACGTAATGTTAGCTGAATTATTAGAAGATCTGAAGAAGACTGGACTCCCAGCTGCTCCTGCTGACCACTGTTATGCTGGACCTGAAGATGTGGCCTGTGATTTCTGCACTGGGAGGAAACTGAAAGCCATCAAGTCCTGTTTAGTCTGTCTGGCCTCTTATTGTGAGAAACACCTTCAACCTCATTATGATTCAGCTACATTTAAGAAACACAAGCTGGTGGAGCCGAACAAGAACCTGCAGGAGAACATCTGCTCTAAGCATGATAAGGTGTTGGAGATCTTCTGCCGCACTGATCAGAAGTGTATCTGTTATCTCTGCTCTGTGGATGAACATAAAGGCCACGACACAGTGTCAGCTGCAGCAGAAAGAGCTGAGAGGCAGAGAGAGCTGGAGGAGAGACGAGGAAACATCCAGCAGAGAATCCAGGACAGAGAGAAAGATGTGAAAGAGCAAAAGGAGAAAGTTGTGTTCATTAATCGCTCTGCTGATAAATCTGTTGAAGCATGTGAGAAGATTTTTATTGATCTGATTCATCTGATTCAGAAAAAAAGCTTAGAAGTAAAGAATGACATTAAATCAAAGCAGGAAGGCGACATACGATATTATAAAAATATACTGAGCTGTTTGGAGCAGGAAATTACTGAGCTGAAGAAGAAAGACGCTGAACTGAAGCAGCTCTTAGACACAGAGGACGACGTCCAGTTTCTGAATAATTACATCCCACAAACAAAACTCTTCACTCAACAGCCCTACGGCAGATTTCTTCACTGTTCTGGAGTATGGTGTTTCAATGATATAAAAGCAGCCGTCTCAGAGGCTGAAAGTATGGTTGATGAAATTGTGACAAATAGGTCGATGGAGATTTCCCTGAAGGAGATCAATTCAGAGGCTTCATCATCATCAACTCCCACAGAGGGGCTGGTGGACAGAGATGAACTACTGAAATATTCACAGCAGCTAACACTGGACTCACAGACAGCAAACAGATATTTGTCTGTCACAAGAAAAAAAGTAGTTCAAAGGGGCACAGAACAATTTAAAGACGATTATGATCGGTTTGAATATTGCTGCCAAGTGTTGAGTAAAGACTCTCTGAGTTGTTGTTCTTACTGGGAGGTGCAGGGCTCTGGTAGATTCACAGTGGCTGTAGCATATAAAGATATCAGGGAAAAAGGCCTATGGAACCACATATTTGGGCTAAATGAAAACTCCTGGGCTCTGCATTGCTGCAAACTCATGTATGTATTCAGACACAACAGAACTATGACTCTGATCTCGGCTCCTCATTCATCTAGAATAGGAGTGTTTCTGGATCATGAAGCAGGTTTTCTGTCCTTCTACAGCGTCTCTGAATCCATGACTCTCCTCCACAGAGTCCAGACCAGATTCACTCAGCCACTGCTGGCTGGGATACGACTTTATGAAACTGGAGACTCTGCTGAGTTCTGTCAGCTCAAATAGATCAGAAAGTTTCCTGTGTTTTAATGTGAGAGAAAGAAAAGCCTGATACCTGCAGGGAAATGATATAAAGGTAACTAACAGCTTTACTCATTAAGATAAATGTTCCAAATAATCTGTGTAAACCTGAAAAGAACCAGAACTCTTAACCAGGTCCCAATCAGTTACATGTTACTGTTTAAAGCTCAAGAAAATCTGACAGAAACAACATTTAGACGTCATCAGACAGAAATATTGTTTAATTATACATGGGCAACTCGAAACTATTAACATTACGACCAGTAAGAAAAAACATGTTGGTCTGACTGTAATTAAACCTCAATCTCTAAGAGGTATGAATACTTATGAGCCTCACTGCTGTGCTGAAATGTTTGTCAATATCTGATTTATAGCTGATTCAGTTCAACATGAGTTTTAACATTATGTTTTCAACTGGTTTGTGGGGATTTTTTAATAATTAAATTAAATAATCAATGTTAATAAAAATGTTTAATTTCTTTTCAACATGGATGTTATTTGTGAACTCAGAAAACTGAGGCAGATCAGTATTTATATGAACTTGTATTCTTGTTACTTAAATCATAACTTGATTCTGTGTTTAGTTTTAAACCTGTGGAGTCGTTTCTGTCAAATGACTTGTAATATAAAATCTCATAACTGTTTTCTTCTGTTCTTTATATACCAGTTCTCTGTTTATCTCCAGGTTAATGTTGTAATCTGTAAATATGTGAATCAAAATAAAGTGTGAACACAGAAGTTGTAGAGAAAATTCTGTAATTTATGAGTTTAATCTGTTCTAATATCATCAACTCCTTCAATAATTTCTTAGTTTATTCTGATGGATTTTCCTGCTTCATGGCGGCCATTTTAAAAACCTTGTAGATCCAGAAAACACCCTGATATTGTTTTCTGGATCTACAAACATTGAACATCCCGAGACTCTGTGAGGTTTTACTAAAACCAATCAGCGAAGCTGGAAAATAAATCTCAGCTTCATGGGAATTTAACCTACTGACGGTTTCTGCAGGGAATTTTATTGACTTTAATAAAATGACAAATGAAAGTTGAGCTTTGACCCTTTAATGTTTGGACTCATTTTGTTGAGTCCTGACATGCATGAAAGGACAGATGCATCGTCATGGACTTGAGCTGATTTCATGTCTTTATTTGGTTTTTAAGAGGAGAAACTTTGTAAAGTTTGAATCCAGATTTGATTTATTTACTTACTTTTTAGCATCTTTATCAGTTTACATTTATTGGATGCAGACAAAGGTCAAGGAATCTCATATCATTTTTATTCACTTCATTCCAGATCATGAAAGCTTCTCGGTTGGATCAAACATTTATGGTTGTTATGAAACTGTTCAAGGTTCAGAAGAGAAACTTTATAGCTGAGTTTTATATTACAATCAATTGAGTTTATTTGTGGAGCACATTTCAGTAACCAAGCTGTTCAAAGTGAAGTAAATCATAAAAGTATATGCTCTGTTTTATATTGTTAGAAGTGTTTAAAAATGTTCAAAAGCCACATTATTGATGTTATGAATTTTTCCAATAGTAAATTCTCTTCCTCAGATGGATGGCGATAAGATTTTCTTCTTTTCTGCTTAATTTTGTCTAAACTTGATCATTATAAAAACAATAAACAATGTATCTGGAGATAAACTTTCCTTGTAGTAACAATAGATAGTGTCCCTCCCAGACAGTCACTGGAGGTTTCAGCAAGTCTAGACTTAGTTTCATTTTGTTATGATGCAATAAAAGCTTAGTTAGGTAGAAGCGGCCTCTTACTGTGAGAATTACAACAACCTGCTGCTGCTTGGTGGTAAATAATTAACAAATACTACAATGTAAAACCAGAAATCCTATAAAGCACAAAGGACTATTGCTGAAGACTTTATTCGTTTTGATCACTTCAGTTCTTCCTCTTTGGAGAATTGACTGAGTGTTAAAAAAACGTTCAAAAGACACACAAGGTGAGGAAATTGACTGGTTTGTCAGAGTCCTGATTCAACCTGACAGAAACACGTCTTGCATGAATTAGAGTTGAAGCTGTAGCCATGCTTCTCGTCCAGCATCAGTGTCAGACTCAGAAAGCCACTTATGGAAGAATGGGTTTAAAACTCACCTAAACTTTGCAGAGAGACTTCCCATGAGCTGAAGTTATTTTAGATGGAAATGCCAGAACAGCATGAAAAGAGCCCAATGCATTAAGAGTGGGATGTTACCAAGTTCATACTGATGTAAATGCAAACAATAGTATATATTAAGCCATCCAACCTGACAAAAGAGCCATATTAATGCAGTGTTATTTAAAATATAGATTATTATTATTATTTTTAATCAATGTTTGGGGGTCATCTAGAATCTGATAAGAAGCAGACGGTTTTTCAATGTCGACATCTGTGATCAACCTCATGGTGTTTTAAAGATGGCTTTGGTTGGAATCTTGGCAGGATTGTTTTACCCTAACTTAGCTGTTCCTGTTCAGACAGGCTTGTTGTTTAAATAACTAAGTTCTGTTGCTGAGGGTCGGTGAATCCCAGCTACCTGATCTTATCCAGGACTATTAGACTTCAGGGAAACAGATCCCTGCATTTAAACGGCAGCTCCTCTCTTTCCACTGGTCTGCTTGTTATCTCACCTTCAGACCTGAACCTTGAAGCTGGGTGGAGCCGTAACCCTACTGAAGGTGAAAGCTGATTGGCTGCAGCCTCTTTGCACTGACATATAATTAGTTGATCAAAACTCAAAGAAGAAGATTCTGTTTTCATAAATTCAGACATACACATTCACTGGAGGTGAGAGGAGAAATGGAAGAACAGGCGGAGAACATCTGCGCTCATCATGTTGTTGAGATGATCCTTCCTTTGGTGGAACATAAAGGCCACGACACAGTGTCAGCTGCAGCAGGAAGAGCTGAGAGGCAGAGAGAGCTGGAGGAGAGACGAGGAAACATCCAGCAGAGAATCCAGGACAGAGAGAAAGATGTGAAGCTGCTTCAGCAGGAGGTGGAGGCCATCAATCGCTCTGCTGATAAAACAGTGGAGGACAGTGAGGAGATCTTCACCCAGATGATCCGTCTCCTCCAGGAAAGAAGCTCTGATGTGAAGCAGCAGATCAGATCCCAGCAGGAAACTGAAGTGAGTCGAGTCAAAAATTTCTGGAGAAGCTGCAGCAGGAGATCACTGAGCTGAAGAGGAAAGACGCTGAGCTGCAGCAGCTCTCACAGATAGAGGATCACAACCAGTTTCTCCTCAACTACTCCTCACTGCCAGCAGCCAGTGAGTCCACCAAATATTCCAGCTTATATTTCCTTCCTCCATACTTTAAAGACACGACAGAGGCTGTGTCAAAGTTCAGAGAGAAACTACAGAACATTCTGAAAGACACATGGAAAAACATCCCAATGACAGTTACTAAGGAGAATGTTTTACTGCCAGAACCAAAACCAGAACAACAACCAACAGGAAGGGCTGGATTTTTAAAATATCCGTGTGAAATCACACTGGATCCAGACACAGCACACAATTATCTAAAACTATCAGAGGAGAACAGGAAGGTGGTACTGATGGATCAATGTCAGCCTCATTCTAGTCACCCAGACAGATTCAACATTTTTATCAGGTTCTGAGCAGAGAGAGTTTAACTGGACGTTGTTACTGGGAGGTGGAGTGGAGCGGTAGAGTTTATGTAGCCGTCGCTTACAAGAGTATCAGCAGAGAAGGAGGCGGGAGTGAAAGTGGATTTGGCGGTAATGACAAATCTTGGGCATTAAATTGTCTACAAAACAATTCTCAATTTTGTCACAACAACGAGTCAACTCCCATCTCAGGTCCAGCTTCCTCCAGAGTGGGAGTGTACCTGGATCACAGAGCAGGTATCCTGTCCTTCTACAGCGTCTCTGAGTCCATGACTCTGATGCACAGAGTCCAGACCAGATTCACTGAGCCGCTGCATGCTGGAGTTTGGATTTGTAATGTTGGAGGTTCTGTTGAGTTCTGTAAACCAAACGGACAGAATCCACTGAAGGTCCAGTGAGCTTGATTCTAAGTTTTACTCCTCAAGCAGATTATTTTGATAACCACTGTTGTTTTGTTTTCTTTTGTCTAAACTGTTCAGAAATTAACAGTTAGAGCGTTCAGTGTTTGTTTTCTTCAATTCTGATGTTCTGGTTTTAATAAAATTTTTCATTTTTCAACATTATTGTTTGTAACAGATTATAAGAACAAGAATATTTACGCGTTGTTGCTTTTAGCACAAAAATTGTGAACAAATTAGGATAAAACTGTCATGTTGCTTCACTGTTTAGCTGTTGGGGATGAAATACTGCCCTCTACAGGAAAGTCGTTTTGTTGCATGACATAGAATCCAGAAATTGCTCATTATTGCTTCATTATTATTACTTAGATGGAATGAATCAGTGTTTTTAAATAAATAAAATTAGAAAAAAAAATTCTGAATAAATTTAAATAAAATTCTAATTTGGTTCTGTCTGTATTTGTGTGTTTTCTACACTGTAAATATAAAAACTGAATCCAGACTTCCAGGATCTCCTCATTCAAACCTTCAGGTTCAGGTTCATTCAGGTTCAACTCCTCATGTTCCAGCCTGAACTGCTTCCATCCAAATAAATGTAACCATTAAATAATAAAAGCATTCATCAGCTTTAAAGCATCATTGTCACAACCACTGTTAAAAGAAAAAAACTCTGAGTCACAGAGAGAAATTTCAGTCTTCTGGAAACAAACTTTTCCTCCAGTCCACACACTCATCCAGCATCAACATCCGTCCTCTGAGACACTTTGAGGACGTGGCAGCAGCTGTGTCAGAGCTCAGAGAGAAACTGCAGGACGTCCTGAGAGACTCATGGACAAACATCTCACTGATGGTCACTGAGGTGGATGTTCTACTGTCAGAACCAGAATCAGGACCAGAACCAACAACCAGGGCTGAATTCTTGAGATATTCATGTGAATTACAATCTCCACTGATCTGTCGCTCAGTTTAGTTTTTAATTAAAACAAAATGACAGAGGCTGAGCTAAATATGTACACATGTATTGTGTATGTGTCGATATAAATATGTATATATATATATATATAATTAAACCTCAATATATATATTAATATATTTGTAATTATTATTTTATTTTATTTGTATAACATCAGCTCTTCTCTCCATGAAAGCAGTCTGTGTTCTTATAGATGTTTGAAATTGTTTTATTATCAGCTGAATTAACAAAGTTTCCCTTTTATGGTTTCCAGGATCTCTGAGTAAATTTCTGCTTTGCTACATGAATTAATACAATCAAAGCTCAGTTACTTCATCACATTTTATCATTCTTTAGGTTCAGTTTGGCTCTTTAACAGAAAAATCAAATGACACTCAGATTTTTTTTTAAGTTCAAAACAAAATTTTGATTTTGTCATATTTCAATTGAAAATGATTTTCAAACAAGGACATCTATTAATCTGCCATGAATAAAAAGGACAATCAATTTTAAACAAAATACTTTCTGACTGATTATACATATCATTTCTTAAAAAGGGAAAATTAAACATTCCCCAATAATAAATCAATTGTGTGGCAATATAACAATGAAACTTTTCTTATAACCTCTAAGCAGCTGTCTGTAAATATTTATGGGTAATTTGAATAATTTCTCTTTGCTAAGGACGTCCAAGTCTTTGAGGTAGAACAGTCTAGTTGCCTTCATCGTAATCTGTGACTCCCTCCTCAGATTCACACTGAGTTTCTGGCTGAACCACTTCAAACATTATGTCCAGAAAAAACATGTTGGTCTGACTGTAATTAAACCTCAATCTCTAAGAGGTATGAATACTTATGAGCCTCACTGCTGTGCTGAAATGTTTGTCAATATCTGATTTATAGCTGACTCAGTTCAGCATGAGTTTTAACATTATATTTTGAGTAATTGTAAATTAGATCATCAACGTTAATAAAAATGTCTAATTTCTTTTCAACATGGATGTTATTCTGTGAACTCAGAAAACTGAGTCAGATCAGTATTTATATGAACTTGTATTCTTGTTACTTAAATCATAACTTGATTCTCTGTTTAGTTTAAAACCTATAAAGCCATTTCTGTCAAATGAATCAGTTTTTAACATACAATCTCTAATAACTGTAAGGATTTAGGTTTCTGTCTTTGCTTTCTAGTCTGTTCAGTTCCTGTGTCATTAAATTTACCCCTTGATTGATGTGTCTGTTTCCTCATTGGGTCCTTGTATATAGTCAGATGTCTAGCAGTCATATTTTTGTGTCTTTATCTTTCATTTGTAACCAGTTGCTACCAGTGATTGAGCTCTTAACCTTTTGCTTGCCTGTGCTGCCTGGATTTATCTGTACTCCTTTTGGATCACCATTAAATATTCGTTTTGCTCTGCAACCAGGATCCCACCGAGTTTAACTTCACCACTTCACAACCAACTCATGGCAATAACTGTTTTCTGTTCTTCAGATACCAGTTCTCTGTATGTCTCCATGTTTATGCTGTAATTTGCAAATATGTGAACCAAAATAAAGTGTGAACATAGAAACAAGTCAGACATTTTAAAAGTAACCATGAAAGATTCAGGGGTTTTTCATTATTTGAAAAAAATTATGTTGCATAATAAACACCAACAACAGTTAAAGAAAATATTTTCATCTGTTGTCCCTTGACAAGTAAAATATAACAAGAACAATACACAGATGTAAATCATAAAATATTAAAGCATCAATAGAGTAAAGTGGCTCTTGAGTCCAGATTAGGTTCACAAATAAAAAATGTTAATTTTTCAATTATGGTTTTCAGCCCCGTATTTTTTACAGGAATAAAACGTCTCAGCTGCAGCAAGACCTCAGCTTGTTGTCAGATTAATGTAGAAAATGTATCACAAATTCACTCATGTTCTGAAAAAATGATAAGATTACAAGATTATAAATTTACATTAAAACATCAACATAAAAATGATTAAATAGTTGATAAAGCAGTCAATAATAAAGCTGTGAAGTTTATAAGACATTAATAAAACAGTAAGTGTATTGTTAAAGAGCTTAGAAAAAAATGCTAAAAGAGATCAGAGCAAGAGAGTGGAAATAAATAATTATTGGGCAAAGTTTGAAATGACTGCAATCTCCAAATTCACCACCAGATGTCAGTAAGTGCTACATTGTTGCTTTTGTGCAGTAGTAGAACTAAATATCACCATCTGCATCATCAGACATTTGTTATATTCTCTGTTCTTTGGTCCACAAAGTTACATTTTTTATGATTATCTGACATGAAATCAGACTAAGATTTTCCTTTTTTAGTTTGCAAAACTAAAAAAGAAATGTAAAAATAACTCAAAAGTAAGAATTACCTGTCAGAAATATTTGAGATTATTTATATTATTTTTTAAGTCATAAATGAACATAATATCATAATGCTTGAAGTAACATGGAAAATCCAAATGATCCTTCATGTTCTTTCTGAGAACATGTTGGCCTTTGAGAGTCTCTTTAATCTACATTTAGTGTTTTATTTATGAGCAAATTTAAACATCTGATTGTTTAGTCTTTATAATATGAACATGTTCTGTAATGTTTGTGATTTTCAGCGTGTTTTATTGTTTGGTTCTGTTTGCTGTTTTTCATTAGATTTCTGCTCAAACACAGATCATGTTTCATGTTCAGTTTTAAAATGTTTCCCTGACGTCCCGTCCTGTCGCCATGAGGAAGATGAGTTCTCCCAGTTCATCCTGTGTTTCTCTCGCTTTCATGCGATCAAAGTCAAACATGAGAAATGGCCAATACCACAAATGTTTCACTATCAGGGAATTTGCACACCTGGGCAAAAACTAGTTTCGTTTCAGAGGAACTGAAACTGTCTCTAGAAACAAACCTTGTATATTTATTATTTACTTACTTCCATAAAGCTTTTATATGTTTATATGCACCTATGACCTCCTCAGTGCTTCCTCTTTGCTGTGTTTGTCTGCTTATCTTTCATGTGATCAACGTCAAACAGGAGAAATGGGTGTGATTTGCACACCTGGGCAAAAACTAGTTTCGTTTCAGAGGAACTGAAACTGTCTCTAGAAACAAACCTGATATGTTTTTTGCTTTTATGAAGTAAATTATGAAACCAAATTTTCTTTAGACAAAATTCACAACTCTGAAGACAAACTTATTTCGTACAGTTTTAATATGTTTATATTCGCCTCATTTACTGCACAATACTTTCTCTTTTTTCTGACTTCCTATAACTTTACTCTGTAAACATATTTCTTTGTTCCTCTTCTGTTCAGCAGGTTCAAGATGGATGTAACGAGCCTAAAGTAAAACATAGGAAGGGCAGTTGTCATTATTTCTGCACAAATTTAAAAAGAAATGAGTGAAACTTAAACTAGTTTCTATTTTAGGAAGTGAAACTACAACTCATTCATCTATCAATTGTCTCGATGCCTGCAGGGTCTGATGGATATTTCCAGCAGTTTCCCAATGAGAGATCAGGAGATTAATTGCGCAGGTTGCCAGTTAGTCTAAAAACAACATAAAGAAACCAAACATGCAGACACACGCAGACACCCTGAAGGACAATTCCAAGGAACAGTTTTCCTAACAGTCATGATTTTTAGGGCTGTGGGGAGTATATGCCACAAGTCCATGCATGCATAGAGAGAAGACTGAAACTCCTTGAAAGATTCAAACCATGCTGCACCACCGTGACAGAACCATACACTGCACCACTGCACCACTGTTCATCCAGGAATATCTCTTTCCTCTGGTTGGCTTTTTAAGGATGTGAAGTTAATGACGTAAAAATCAACACAGAAAAATATGGAAATAAAGAGCAAGAACTAAAGATGAACAAATGAGAAACCAAATGTACTGGAACTCTACTTGGGTTGCTAGGTAACGGGGCTGTGTTTTGCTGGGGTTGCTAGGTAACGGGGCTGTGCTTTGTTGGCGTTGCTTGGTAACGGGGCTGGGCTTCTCTGGGGTTGCTAGGCAACAGCGCAGTGCCTCCTGATTTGTGACGTTACATTCTGAAGGTTTGAAATTCAAATAACTTTAAATGTCTCCGAGGGGCATTTTAAATTTTTGAACTAGATTGTTTTGAGACACCAAAAACTTTAACTGATTTCCAAACAACAGCAGATTTTTTTTTTTTTTTAAGCGATGGGGCTGCGTTTAAAAGCAGTAGAAATCCAAATGAAAGTGCAAAAACGTGCCAAATATGAATTTTTTGTAACACGTCACTTTTAAAATGTGATAAAAGGTTTATATTCACTCATAACTACCAGCACAGAGAAACGGGAATTTGTTCATTCTAAATGGTATCTGTCATATTGGGGGTTTGTAAAGATACCAGGTAAGAAGCCCTTCTTATAATTTGAGAATTAAATTATTAAATTTGAGAACGTCATTTATTTGTTTCATAAATAAATGAAGACAAAACAAGACGAGTTTGAGCAAAGACACCAATAAATAAAGCAAGAATAAAACATAAAAATAACAAAATTATTACAATTTGATGTCAAATTAAAGGTATATAATTCTACTTTATTCAGTCATAAATTAGCATACAGTAAGGCCGCCATGTTTGAAACAATATCTAAATGATGATCACACAGCTTTGTTCTTTCTGAGAGAAACGTTGGCCTGTAAGAGTCTGCTTCTCCACATTCAAACAATTTATACTAAAACAGTGATGAACAAATGTAACTTCTGATTGTTCAGCCATCTTAACGCAGACAGTCTCAACTTGTTGTGAGGTTAGATTATTATTTATTTATTATTGGATCTTCATTCAAAGCCAGATCCTGCATCATGTTACCATAGCAACAGGTTGCACTCTCTTCTTTCATCTCCTCAGGCCTCAAGTCTCATGTTTATTTCTCTCTTTCATGCAATCAAAGTCAAACACAAGAAATGGGCGTTACCAAGAAGCGTTCTAATATGAGGTGTGATTTACACACCTGAAAGTTTACGTAAGCATTTCCATATTCCCGCCCACTCTGAAAGTATTTAAGAATGACAGACTCTGTTCTCCCTGCAGAACTTGTGAGCACAGACGGATTTTTGTTTCTTAGCCATAAACCTCACACCTTCTTGTTTTGGTGCTTGGAATGGCACAGAAAAGAACTCAAAGAGCTTGGATTGATGAAGGAGACCTTTACTGTGATTTCTGTTTTGATCTACTGAATTTTCCGGTGAAGATTCCCTGTGGACACAACTTCTGCATTAACTGCATTGAATCTCACTGGGATGAAGAGGAGGAGAAAGGAACCAACAGCTGTCCTCAATGCCAGGAAAACCTTTAACCCCAGTGGTGCCTCAGAGAAAACTGCAGCACTACCAGCTTTAGTGGAGCAGCTGAAGAAGATCAGTCTCCAAGCTGCTGCAGATGATTCCTGCCATGCTGGACATGTGGCCTGTGATTTGTGCACCGGAAGAAAACTGAAAGCCGTCAACTTCTGTTTCACCTGTGAGGTATTTTACTGCAGCGCACATATTCATTATCATTTTGATGATCCTCCTTTAAAGAAACACAAGTTATCAAAGAACATCTGGTCTCCTGATGACACAGTATCGGCTGCAGCTGAAATTACTGAGGAACAGAGAGAGCTGGAGGAGAGAATCCAGGACAGTGAGAAAGATTTCTCCTGTTCGATCTGCCTGGATCCACTGAAGGATCCAGTGACGATTCCCTGTGGACACAGTTACTGTATGAACTGTATTATAACTCACTGGGATGAAGAGGATATGACAGGAACACACAGCTGTCCTCAGTGCAGGGAGACATTCTTACAGAGGCCTGTATTAAAGAAGAACATTGTGTTAGCATCTTTAATGGAGCAGCTGCAGAAGACTGGACTCCAAGCTGCTCCTGCTGATCACCGTTATACTGGACCTGAAGATGTGGCCTGTGATTTCTGCACTGGAAGACGACTGAAAGCCATCAAGTCCTGTTTATTCTGTCTGGCCTCTTATTGTGAGAAACACCTTCAGCCTCATAACGATGAGCCTCAGTTAAAGAATCACAAGCTGGTGGAGCCTTCCAGAAATATCCAGGGCAACATCTGGTCTTGTTACGACACAGTGTCAGCTGCAGCAAATAGAGCTGACAGGCAGAGAGAGCTGGAGGAGAGACGAGGAAACATCCAGCAGATGATCCAGGACAGAGAGAAAGATGTGAAGCTGCTTCAACAGGAGGTGGAGGCCATCAATCACTCTGCTGATAAAACAGTGGAGGACAGTGAGGAGATCTTCACCCAGATGATCCGTCTCCTCCAGGAAAGAAGCTCTGATGTGAAGCAGCAGATCAGATCCCAGCAGGAAACTGAAGTGAGTCGAGTCAAAGATGTTCAGGAGAAGCTGCAGCAGGAGATCACTGAGCTGAAGAGGAAAGACGCTGAGCTGGAGCAGCTCTCACACACAGAGGATCACAACCAGTTTCTCCTCAACTACCCCTCACTGCCAGCACTCAGTGAGTCCACACATTCATCCAGCATCAACATCCGTCCTCTGAGACACTTTGAGGACGTGGCAGCAGCTGTGTCAGAGCTCAGAGAGAAACTGCAGGACGTCCTGAGAGACTCATGGACAAACATCTCACTGAGACTCACTGAGGTGGATGTTCTCCTGTCAGAACCAGAACCAGAACGAGAACCAACAACCAGGGCTGAATTCTTGAGATATTCGTGTGAAATCACAATGGATCCAGATACAGCTCACACAGAGCTGGTTCTGTCAGAGGGGAACAGGAAGGTGACAAGATCTTATAGATATCATCTTTATCCTAGACACCCAGACAGATTTACTGAATGTAAACAAGTTCTGAGTAAAGAGAGTCTGACTGGACGTTGTTACTGGGAGGTGGAGTGGACAGACACAAAAACTACTATAGCAGTCGCTTACAAGACCATCAGAAGAGTAGGGAGTGGGAATCAGTGTAGATTTGGGTACAATGACAGATCTTGGGCATTAGATTGTTCCCAAAATAACATGTATCGTAGTTCAATGAAGAGCAAGAATTATGATTTTTTGCACAACAATAGTAAAACTTCCGTCTTTGCCCCTGATTCCTCCACAATAGGAGTGTACCTGGATCACACAGCAGGTATTCTGTCCTTCTACAGCGTCTCTGAAACCATGACTCTGATCCACAGAGTCCAGACCACATTTACTCAGCCGCTACATGCTGGAGTTTTGCTGCACTACTGTGATGACACTGCTGAATTCTGTCAACTTAAATAGAATAAACTAAGACCTTAATGTGTGTGATTATAGTGTGCAAAAAAGTTTTTATTTTATTAAAGTAATTGATTAGTTTCTTAAATGCATATTCCTAAAAGAAAATTTCTTTTAAATTATCATAGCATCAAAAACTAAATAAAATGACAAAAGATTCTTCAGGTTGAAAAAGTGAAACTAATTCTTTGATGATGCTTGAACACATTTCGTTGAGTCACACAGAAGAGACCAGCTATTGGCTCATTGTAGCTGATTTCATGTCTCGTTGATTTTTAGGAGCAGAAACTCCAGAATAAACTGTCATGTTGCTTCACTGTTTATCCTATTGGTGATGGGACGCTGCCCCCTACAGGACAGCTGTGGTAATTAGTCAGTTGTTGTTGAAGTCGTTATTTTCATAATTATTAGCTTTGCTTAATCATTGTACTGTATAAAGTTGTTTTAACTATTTTGAATAAAATTCTTATTGGTGTGATAATGTTTGCATTTGTGTGTTCATTGTAAATTTTAAATTGTTTTCTGTGTAAATATTTAGTATAAGCTTCTAATTTTGTATTATTATTTTGCTGTAATAATATCTCAGTTTACTTCATTTTGACTAGTTTTGATATTTCACGTTTTGTAATTCCATTAGCAGATTATCTCTCTTAAAACAAAACATTTTTCCCCTATTATAAGTGAAATAATCTGCCAGGGGAACTAAAGCTTCTTCATCTATTTTGAGGAATTGTTTCATTAAAACAAGCTCATATTTATGAAAATGTATTTGCAACTTAGTTTTCTCTTATTTTAAGTTTACCAAGACACTTTCTCTATAAACTAGACCAAATTTTTCTTGGTAAAAGTTTGTGTTTGAAATAATTGAGTGCAGGAAGAGTTGAAAAGAGAAGCTGAGAAATGTGAAGATGGATGCCAAAGTTCCAGCAAAATGTCTCTGCTGAGCAAGAGAAGCCAGATGAACATGGAGCTTCACTGAATGCAAGTCAAACATTTTAACCTGCATTAAACTTCTGCTCCATTTTCTCCCTGTTCGTCTGCTGTGTTCCTTCATGATGCTGTGAGGCCAGGTTAGAAAAACCTGGCCTCACAGGTTTCTCTAACAAACCTGTGAGGCCAGAAACAGAACAACCAGGTTCACTCTCTTTAGTCAGAAAGTTTCTTCTGAGAGCAATAAACTGCAGGAGTGAATACAAACAGGGTGGATAGAAATGTGCACCACACTTTTCAGAGTTTTATTTGTAGCAGAAATTGAAAGCTATAATTAATTTTCCTTTCTCTTCATTATTATATTGTACTTTGTTGACGCTGCCTGCATCACAACAAAAACTAAAATCTGTGTCCATGACATTATATAATGTGACAAGGGATGTGGAAACGTGCAGCTCACTACATTTTTTAACTACCTTTATAATTTCACTAGCAAAGAAAACACCACAAAGATATCGGTCTAAAGATTTATTGATGAAGGGAAGAAGGATGTTCAGGTCTTTCTGCATGGAGTTTAGATGTTCTCCTTGTTCTCTCTGGGTACTACAGGGTACTACTGGGAACTACTGGGTACTACTGGGTACTACTGGGTACTACTGGTTACTACTGGGTACTACTGGGTACTACTGGGAACTACTGGGTACTACTGGGTCTACTGGATACTACTGGGTACTACTGGGTACTACTGGTACTACTGGGTACTACTGGGTACTACTGGGTTCTACTCCCTGAGGAATTTCACTGGACAGACCAAGAAAAGACGAAATAAAAAAATAACAATAAATAAACATTATTTACACAAAACTAACACCAAACTAAAAAATGATACCAATAAATATTTACATCCATGCAAAACATTACAATTCAACAAATTCAATCAAATAATAAATAAATCTATCTCAACTCCTCAGAGTGTTACCCCTCGTAATTACCATGGTTCACTCCAGGAGCTTTTAAATCAGCACCTGGTGTGTTTCTCCTCCTTTGCTGCTGCATCCTGTTGGTGAAACACACCTGGAAAGGTAAGTTTACATTCCATAAATAATATAATCGTTCAACTCATGAATTTAACCGACAGAGATTTAAGAAAATAAACTTAAGCCACAGTTCCCCTGCCTGAAAGAATGTTTAACCAAATGTGAAAGCAAAACTAGAATAAAGAACAAAAACAAACATTTGCTCTCTAAATTAATTACACACAACACATTTTATAGGTTGTTGCAGAGTGTCCTGATATAATATGATGGAACAGCTACGGGATGAATTACAGCAGAGCGTGAAAGCCAGACCTTCTCGTCCAAAATCATTGTCTGACCCCACAGATGCACTTCCACAGATTGAAACACCCTCAGTGTTATTTAAAATATTTCACAACAGAAGTTATTATTTAACCTTTCTCCTTGATAATACTGTTGTACAATCATTTTTCTTTAGTAAGTATACGTCTCATGAACTGTAGAGTTAATTCATATCCATCATCTTTTTTTCACCAGGTTGTTCAGTGTCTGATCAACCTCATCATCTTACGATGGCCTTTGGGTGAAACTTTGGAAGGATTGCTTTAACCTGACCCGATTTAACTGCTCCTCTACAAACAGGCTTTTTGTTTGAATAACTAAGTTGTGTTGTTGAGGTTTGGTGAATCCCAGCTACTTGTTCCTGCAGGACTTTTCTGTTAAATTTTAGTAAAACAGGTTCTTGCATTTAAACAGAGCAGCTACTTTCTGTCCCTCCCCATCAAACTTGATCTTTGTTTCCAGGTGGAGACAATATTTACTGGAGCTGAAAGCTGATTGGCTGCAGCCTCTGCACTGACACAATAAATACATGAGAGCTGAAACTAGTTTTCAGGAAGTAAAACTCACACAGTCGCTGTGACTGAGAGCAGAAATGGAGCAGAATCAGCTGGACCAAGAAACTTTCTCCTGTTCCATCTGTTTGGATCTACTGAAGGATCCAGTGACGATTCCCTGTGGACACAGTTACTGCATGAACTGCATTAAAGATCACTGGGAATCAGAGAGGAATCCATAGCTGCCCTCAGTGCAGAGAAACATTCACACCAAGGCCTGCTATGAAGAAAAACGCCATGCTAGCAGCTTTAGTGGAGCAGCTGAAGAAGACTGGACTCCAAGCTGCTCCTGCTGATCACTGCTATGCTGGACATGAAGATGTGGCCTGTGATTTCTGCACTGGGAGGAAACTGAAAGCCATCAAGTCCTGTTTAGTCTGTTTGGCCTCTTACTGTGAGAAACACCTTCAGCCTCATTATGATTCAGCTACTTTAAAGAAACACAAGCTGGTGGAGCCGAACAAGAACCTGCAGGAGAACATCTGCTCTAAGCGTGATAAGGTGATTGATATTTTTTGCCACACTGATCAGAAGTGTATCTGCTATCTCTGCTCTGTGGTTGAACATAAAGGCCATGACACAGTGTCAGCTGCAGCAGAAAGAGCTGAGAGGCAGAGAGAGCTGGAGGAGAGACGAGGAAACATCCAGCAGAGAATCCAGGACAGAGAGAAAGATGTGAAGCTGCTTCATCAGGAGGTGGAGGCCATCAATCGCTCTGCTGATAAATCTGTTGAAACATGTGAGAAGATCTTTATTGATCTGATTCATCTGATTCAGAAAAAAAGCTCTGATGTTAAGAATGACATCAGGTCAAAGCAGAAAGCCGACATAAGATTTTATATAAATAAACAGAAGGAGTTGGAGCAGGAAATTACTGAGCTGAAGAGGAAAGACACTGAACTGAAGCAGCTCTTAGACACAGAGGACGACATCCAGTTTCTGAAAAATTACATCTCAGAACCAGAACCCTCCACTAATATGCAAGAATACAGATTTTATAATCCTTCTATGGACAGAAGTGAAATTTCTGATTTCCACCAAACATCAAGTCTCAATAACATAAAAGCAGCTGTCTCAGAGGCTGAAAGTATGGTTCAGAAAATTCTGAATAAAGGATGGATGGAGATTTCTCTGACAGAGGCTTCAACAACTCCCACAGAGGGGCTGGTGGACAGAGATGAACTCTTGAAATATTCACAGCAGCTATCACTGGACTCAAGGACAGCAAACAGATATTTGTCTGTCACAAGAAACAGAGTAGTAAAGAAGGACACAAAACGATCTAAAGACGATTATGATTGGTTTAAAGATTGCTTCCAAGTGTTGAGTAAAGACTCTCTGAGTCGTTGTTCTTACTGGGAGGTGCAGGGCTCTGGTAGATTCACAGTGGCTGTAGAATATAAAGATATGTGGAGAACAAGAACAGGCCCACTATGGGACCACATATTTGGGCTAAATGAAAACTCCTGGGCTCTGGATTGCTGCAAACTCATGTATGTATTCAGACACAACAGAACTATGACTCTGATCTCGGCTCCTCATTCATCTAGAATAGGAGTGTTTCTGGATCATGAAGCAGGTATTCTGTCCTTCTACAGCGTCTCTGAATCCATGACTCTCCTCCACAGAGTCCAGACCAGATTCACTCAGCCACTGCTGGCTGGGATACAACTGTATGAAACTGGAGACTCTGCTGAGTTCTGTCGACACAAACAGGACATTTTTTCTGAGTCTGACTCGGATGAGGACTGATGGTCTCACTACCGTACATCGTTCAAATAGCTCCCTGAGTTTTAATGTGTCAGGAAAGCCTGATATCTGCAGGGAAATTATATCCTACTTTGCAGCAGCTCAAAGAAGAAATAGGCATAGTTTGATACATTACTGTCATGGTTTGTATTTCTTGCATTTTTCATCAATGTTCTTCTATTATCTGGTTTATTCAACTGCTGATGTTAGAATTACTAAGCCTTAAAACCTCCAGATTGGCCTCAGTCTAGTTTTATCTAAAACAGAGTATTGTATAGGACAGACACTCAACTGCACTTGTATGTTGTATATATTGTATTTGAACTCTACATTATAATCTCATATCTTCTCTCCATAAAAGCAGACTGTGTTTCTATGGGTGGCCTCTGGTGTTTGCTTTTTTTCATATTATCCATTTACTAAGTTGGTTTGTCAACGTCTGATTTAAAGCAGTTCAGATCAAAATGACATTTTCCTTAATATTTTAAAACTGGTTTGGGGCAGGGTTTGAGTAATTGTTGAGAATTAAATAATCAGCATTAATAAAATGTTTAATTCCTTTTCACTGAGGCAATGATGAAATTTTTATTAACTTGTATTTTTGTTACTTAAATCATAAGTTGACTGTTTAGTTTTAAACCGATAGAGCAGCTTCTGCCAAATGAATCATTTTGTAACATATAATCAATTCTGTTCTTCAGATACCAGTTCTCTGTGTGACACCATGTTATTGTAATTTGCACATATGTGAACCAAAATAAAGAGTCAACATGGAAGTTGGGGAGAAAAATATCATGTGTAATTCCTTCATTTTTGGGTTTAATTTATTCTAATATAATCAACTCCTTCAATAATTTGTTCATCTCAGTTTACAGATTTTCCTTCTTCGTGGCGGCCATTTTAAAAACCTCTCCGCCATGTTGTTTACTAGATCTACAAACGTTGAACATCCTCGGTTTATGCGACGTTTTACTAAAAACAATCAGTGAACCTGGACAATAAATTTCAGTTTTATGGGAATTCAAACTGCTGACAGTTTCTGCAGGAGATTTTATTGATTCTGATAAAATGATAAATGATTTTCCAGGTTAAAAAAGTGAAAGCAGTTCTCTGATCCTGTTAAAACTCATTTTTTGAGGGCTGACATGCATGATAGAACGGATATTGTTTTATTGTGGATTTTATGCTTTTAATAGGAGAAACTTTAGAATAAAGCTGCCCTGTTTCTCCACTGCTCATCGCTGTGGTTGTAAAGTTTGAACCAAGTTTTGATTGAAGCTTCTTGTTCCTCATGTTTCATAATTTATTTGTTTTCTTCTTTAATCTCAGTTGGTTACATTTTAACATCTGCACCAGTTTGGTCCATTTAAAGTTATGGGATGCAGTCAAAGGTCAAGGCATGTCCTATGAGTTGCAGGATCTAATTCAGATCGTTTCAGGTGACAAAAGCCTCTCGCTTTGGTCAAACATTCATGAAAAACTTATGAAACTGTGCAAAGCTCAGCAAATAAGCTTTATAGCTGTGTGTTATATTGTTAGAAGTTTTAAAAACTGTTCAAAGTTCAAATAAATGAGTTTTATTTCCCAGTGTTCTGGGAACTTTTTAGAGACTGCCCAGTTCAGGAGTTTAATGAGGAGGAACTTGATCAGGTTACAGAGTCCAGACTTCAACTTGGTAGAATAGTTTTGGGATGAAATACAGCAGAAACTCTGCGCCATGTCTTCTTGTCCAACATCAGTGTCTGACCTCACAGATGCACTTCTGAAATAATGATTAAAACATTTAATAGAAACACATTTAAATAAAAACTTTCGAGAGTTGAAGTTGTTTTACCTGCAGTCACGTGTTTACCGGACGTCATGTACATGCAAAAGTTTTCATATTCTGAACTTTTCCATATTTTATCACATTACAACCACAACCAATAAAATATTTCATTAGAATTTAAAGTGACAGACAAACACAAAGTGGTACAGGATTGTGAAGCAGAAGAAAAATTATTCAGACTTAGAAACATTTTTTACAAATGACTGCTAGTCTTTAGGGTTGGACATTTTTTCCCATTTTTCTGATCTGACTGAGCTCAACCATTTTTTCCAGATAGATTGCCACAGATTCTATATTGAGTTTAGGTCTGGACTTTGATTAGACCATTCTAACAGATGAATATGTGATTCTGCTGGAAGCTGGAGCTCCACCCCATTCTCACGTCTTTAGACTCCACCTGTTTTCTCCCAACATTTTCATGAACTTTGCTCCGTCCATCTTCACATCAACTCTGAAGAAGAGAAGCATGATGCTGCGCCGGCGATATGAGTTCAGAATGATGTGCAATGTTAGTTCTCTGCCTGTCTTGGTTTTTATTCATATTATTTTCTGCCAATTTTATAATTGATTTAAGTTTTTGTTTATCATTTATCTACTTGTGATGTTATGAATGTTGTGAAAGGTTTTGATCAGCTGAGGTTCTATATAAATGTTCTATATAAATAAACTTTGACTTGACTTCACTTTTGTATTTTGGCCAAAAAGTTTAATTTTGTTCTGGTCTGACTAAAGCTCCTTCTTCCATGTGTTTGCTGTGACCAACATGGCAAACTGCAAACTGGACTTTTTATGGTTTTATTTTAAACAGTTTTTTTCTTGCTGCTCCTATAAAGACAAATTAATGCAGTGAAGGCTAATAGTTGGTCTGTGGACAGATTCCCATCTGAGCTGTGGATCATTTGGTGCAGAGCCTCCCTGGTCTCCCTGGCTGCATCTCTGATCGGAGCTAATTATTCAGCTTGGAAGTTTAGGTGGACTTTGACTAGGCCTTATCTTGGTGGGTTTCCAGTTATGCCAGGCTCTTTCCATTCCTGAAGGACGGATTGAACAGAGATGTTTAAATCTTGGGAAATCATTTTATGTCCTAAGCCTGCTTTAAACCTCTCCACAGTTCTTCAGATGAGGTTATTTTATATTCTGTATTTTTCGCATTAACAACAATGAAACAATTAATGTGTTTTGTTTAGTTAATTATTGATTTTATTTGTGATAATCAGATTTGTTTTGTCTTCCAGGATCCTGGCTGCAGCAGCAGGATTGTCTTCACTGTGTATATTTTCACTTTCCTTGAAATAATGGCTGATGTGGAAAGGATCTTGCTACCAGATTTATTGATTTATTGATTGCAAGTTAATATTTACAAATCTCTCAAATATCAAACTCAGACTTTTTTTATTCAAATTGCAAAGCACTAAAACCATTTCTGTTAGTTCTTTCTCACCATTACTCTCAATTTTATTTAAGATTTCTTAGCTGACCTGATGATCAATACATTTTAGAAACACTTTTATGAACTGAACAGAATTGAATGAAATTATTTACTGTTTAACCCACTCAGAGTTTTCATCTCTTTTAACCTTCCTGGAATCAGACCCTGAAAATCCTCATTTTTCTTCCTGCACTTAAACCCAGCAGCTTCTCTTTTTTCCCAGGTTTCCTGTTTCCTCCCTTCCTGATCTGAAACTTGAAACTGGTGGAGCTGACGCCTGCTGAAGGTGAAAGCTGATTGGCTGCAGCCTTTCTGCACTGAAACCTGATTGGTACATCAGACCTCAAGTTTATGTTTTCAGGAAGTGAAACTCACACAGTCATTGTGGCTGAGAGGAAAAATGGAGCAGCAAGCAGTTCAGCTGGACCGAGAAACTTTTTCCTGTTCGATCTGTCTGGATCTACTGATGGATCCGGTGACGATTCCCTGTGGACACAGTTACTGCATGAACTGTATTAAAAGCTTCTGGGATGAAGGTGAGCAGAAGAAGAACTACCACTGTCCTCAGTGTGAGAAGACCTTCAAACCGAGGCCTGTCCTGGAGAAAAACACCATGTTAGCAGCTTTAGTGGAGCAACTGAAGAAGACTGAACTCCAAACTGCTGCTAATCTCTGCTCAGCTGTAGATGTGGCCTGTGATTCCTGCACTGGGAGGAAACTGAAAGCCATCAAGTCCTGTTTAGTCTGTCTGGCCTCTTACTGTGAGAAACACCTTCAGCCTCATTATGACTCAGAGACATTTAAGAAACACAAGCTGGTGGAGCCGAACAAGAACCTGCAGGAGAACATCTGCTTTAAGCATGATGAGGTGATGAAGATGTTCTGCCGCACTGATCAGAAGTGTATCTGTTATCTCTGCTCTGTGGATGAACATAAAGGCCACGACACAGTGTCAGCTGCAGCAGAAAGAGCTGAGAGGCAGAGAGAGCTGGAGGAGAGACGAGGAAACATCCAGCAGAGAATCCAGGACAGAGAGAAAGATGTGAAGCTGCTTCATCAGGAGGTGGAGGCCATCAATCGCTCTGCTGATAAAACAGTGGAGGACAGTGAGGAGATCTTCACCCAGATGATCCGTCTCCTCCAGGAAAGAAGCTCTGATGTGAAGCAGCAGATCAGATCCCAGCAGCAAACTGAAGTGAGTCGAGTCAAAGATGTTCAGGAGAAGCTGCAGCAGGAGATCACTGAGCTGAAGAGGAAAGACGCTGAGCTGGAGCAGCTCTCACACACAGAGGATCACAACCAGTTTCTCCTCAACTACCCCTCACTGCCAGCACTCAGTGAGTCCACACACTCGTCCAGCATCAACATCCGTCCTCTGAGACACTTTGAGGACGTGGCAGCAGCTGTGTCAGAGCTCAGAGAGAAACTGCAGGACGTCCTGAGAGACTCATGGACAAACATCGAACTGAAAATTACTGACGTGGATGTTCTACTGTCAGAACCAGAACCAGAACCAGAACCAACGACAAGGGCTGGATTCTTAAAATATTCATGTAAAGTCAGTCTGGATCCAAACACGGCTCACACAATGCTGGTTCTGTCAGAGGGGAACAGGAAGGTGACAATGATGGATAAACATCAGATTTATCCAAGTCATCCAGACAGATTCACTGATTACTGGCAGGTTCTGAGTAAAGAGAGTCTGACTGGACGTTGTTACTGGGAGGTGGAGAGGAGCGGCAACATTTATCTAGCAGTCGCTTACAAGAATATCAGCAGAGTAGGAAGACGGGATGAATGTACTTTTGGATACGGGGACAAATCTTGGGCAATTGATTTTTACAATAACAAGCTTTGTCACAAGAACAAATGGACCAACTTATCATCTTATCTTTCCTCCAGAGTGGGAGTGTACCTGGATCATAGAGCAGGTATTCTGTCCTTCTACAGCGTCTCTGAAACCATGACTCTCCTCACCAGAGTCCAGACCAGATTCACTGAGCCGCTATTTGCTGGGATTCGGCTCCTAAACGCTCCAGACTCTGCAGAGTTCTGTAAACTTAAATAGTGTCTTTTCTCTCAGTTCGTTCCTGAAATATATGCTGTCAGGTATCTGGACTATGGTTTAATTTCTTTGTTTGTAAATGTTGTTTTATTATGCTGTTTTTCATTTTACATTTTCTTTGTTTGATATTTTTCTATTTTTCAAAGTTTTTTTGTTCTTTAGACAGAAAAATCATCTCAATTTTATGTGTTAGTGCCTCATAAAATATACCTGTATATAAAGATATTTTAGTGTCTGTTCTCTAAGATATTGTTGTGCCTTTATGTCATAATTGAATGAATCCGTTGATTGATAATGTCTGATATTTTTGCATATTTCAGACATTTTTTGTTTTCTTTTGCCCGTCTACAACTTCATCATAAATACAATGTGGCAGAAATTTGAGAAATATACTATGACATTGATATGAAGGCTGTTGTTTGAGTCATTTATGCATCACCTCTGTCTTTTTGATTAATTCAATAAACAAATTTGAACTGCATAACTTGTTTTATGTATACTTAAATCCACATTCAAACTGTAAAGAAAGATTAAAATATGTTATTTGTGAATGAATCAAAGTTTTTTTTTTGTTTTTGTGATGACAAAGTTAACACCTGTTTATCCATGTTTCCATAATGTCCACTGCATTATAAATTACACTAAATGCTTTGGAGGATTTGGAGAAAAAAATTCTCATAAATTAATCATAAAACCTTTGCAAAAATCTCCTAAAGCTAACATTTATGTATACCTTTATATTTTAAAACACTGTTCAATTCTTTATCATTTCTTGGGATAAAGTTATGAACAGCCACAGGTTGCAGACCCCTGGAGTAGGAGTGTACCTGGATCACAGAGCAGGTTTTCTGTCCTTCCACAGATCCATGACTCTGATCCACAGATCCATGACTCTGATCCACAGATCCATGACTCTGATCCACAGAGTCCAGACCAGATTCACTGAGGCGCTTCATGCTGGAGTTTCTGTGTTTCCTGGAGGTTTTGCAGAGTTCTGTAATCCCAAAAAGTCAAAATTTACTGAAGGTTTAGGAAGTTTGATTCTGATTTTTGTTTCTTGATCATTGTTGTTTCAAAAATCAGTAGCCAGATTGCACTTGACTTTCTTCAAATCAGATGTTCTGGTTTTGTTGAATCTGTTCATTTCTTGACGTTCCTCTTTAAGACAGATGATCAGCACAAGAATGTTTAGCTTGTTGCTTTTAGCACAAAAGACTGTGGACAAATCAACCGGTGGCTTTGGCAGGATGCTGCCCTCTACAGGGAAATTGTGTACATGACATAAAGAAATTGTTTATTATTGCTTCATTGTTTTTACTTACATACAATGAATCTGTGTGTTTAATCTCTAAATAAAATTCTTATTTGGTTCTTTCTCTATTTGTGTGTTTTCTGTACTGTAAGTATAAAAAACTGAATCCAGACTCCCAGGATCTCCTCACACTTCATATCTGCTCAACTCCGACTCCTCATGTTTCAGCCTGAACTGCTTTATTCAAATTAAAGTATTAATTTCCACCATACAGAGAAACAAACTCTGTGAGTCACAGAGAGGAATTTCATTCTTCTGGAAACAAACTTTCCCTTCAGGACTTTTCTATGATTCATAAAGATCCTCAGTCATCATCAGACAGAACCAGAACATTTCAGCCTCTTAAGACTGAAAATATTTCAGATGAAATGATTCATAAAGAAAATGAAAATCTGAAGTTCTTTAACTCCAACACATCCTGAACTGGTTAGAGTCCAGATTAGGAATATTATTTATCATGTTTAGTAAAAAGTGTGTTTAAATAAATATAACAAGTAAATTTAATTAGTGCAACTATGTATAATATTGATTTATACAATGAAAGATTACAAAATTAACATTTTCAATTCAAAAACTCTGTTTGGTGCTAAATTACTGAATAAATAGACACAAAATCTTAGACAAATAGGAAGTTTATTCATGGTGATCCAGGAGATATTCATAACTAATATTAATGACAGTACAACAGAAATCTGTGAGAAGTTCTCCTTAATCTATAATCACAATTATTGGATGAAGTGTCTTGTAATAACAAACCATCCTGTAGGTGGCAGTGTGCCATCACAGACAGTTCTACACAGTGAAGTAACCTGAGTTTTATCCTATTTACCACAAATAAAAACAACAATATAACACATAAAATCACAATGAGACAATATCTGTTGTTTCATGAGCGTCAGGGCTCCACAAAGTCAAAAATGATCAGCTGGTTTAACATTTTCAACCTGGCTGTGGAAAAAAACTGTCTGCACATAAATTTCAGAATAAAATCATTTCTGTCCATTTGTTAATGAACAACAATAATGAACAAAATAAAAGTGAAGAGATTTAAGTGAATGATGTCTCTATGGGTTTACAGAACTCAGCAGAAAGTGCCGTGCTGTACATCCAAACTCCAGCCAGGAGCGGCTGAGTGAATCTGCTATGGACTCTGTGCAGCAGAGTCATGGTTTCAGAGACGCTGTAGAAGAACAGATCACCTGCGCTGTGATCCAGGTACACTCCCACTCTGGAGCAATGAGGAGCTGAGATGGGGGTTTGGATGTTGTTGTACCAAAACGAATTATTACTTGTGTGAAAAAGTAAAGCCCAGGATTTATTGTTATGTCCAAATCCACATTCATACACACTTCCTGTTCTGCTGATATTCTTGTACGCAACTGCGACAGAAACCCCCTTCCCTCTCCACTCCACCTCCCAAAAAGTAACAACGACCAGTCAGACTCTCTCTCCTCAGAACCTGAAACCGTTCACCGAATCTGTCTGGGTGTCTGAAGTACCATTGTTGTTGTTGACGTGCAAAAGTGACCTTCCTGTTCCCCTCTGACAGCAACAGCTGAGGGTGTGCTGTGTTTGGGTCCAGTGTGATTTCTCGGAAATATTTTAAAAAGTCCGCTCGGGTCTTTGGTTCTGGTTCTGTCAGTAAAATACGTTCAGTGTAGAGTTGGACCTCAGGCCATAGCAGACTCTGTAGGACGTCTGCTGAAGACGAGTTCTGACGGAGGTTCTTGAACGGCTCCACCAGAATGTGATTCTCTAGGTAGAAATCTTCATAATGAGGCTCCAGATGTTCCTCACAGTACGCGTTCTGACAGGTTAAACAATACTTGATGGCTTTCAGTTGTCTTCCAGAGCAGAAATCACAGGCCACATCTTGAGGTCCAGCATAGTGGGGATCAGCAGCAGCAGCTTCATGTCGATTGCTCCTCAGTTGCTCCACTGCAGCTACTAATATGATGTTTTTCACCAGGACAGGCCTCGGTGTGAATGCTTTCCTGCACTGCGGGCAGCTGCAGACTCCTTCATTCCAGTGACCCACAATGCAGGTCATACAGTAGCTGTGTCCACAGGGAATCGTCACCGGCTCGGTCAGTAGATCCAAACAGATCGAACAGTTGAAGGTGTTTCGGTCCATCTGAACTGCCTGTTCTGTCATGTCTTCTCTCAGTGACAGTCACTGTGTCAGCTTCTCATCCTTAAATACACAAACTCAACTCTGAGCAGAAACTCTGACAAAATGATCTGTCACATTTAGTTGGTTACACCCAGTTGTACGTCTGTAGGAGGGATGAGTAAAGAAATATGTGAACAGACCAGACCTATGGTGATACAAGGAAGATATGGAGGAAATATGACTGCTATTCCAGTCAGAGAAATGCATTAAGAAAAAAACACAAGTGTTAGCATGCAAAGTTTCCTGTCTTTCATTGGTGCATGTGTGTATTATCTGTTTTTAATATTATTTATGTATTTTATGTTGCTTTGAATCTTTAAAATGCCTGACATCAGAACAAATTGGGGGACAAAAGAGACTGAAGTGCATATCTAGATGTTAGACTGGTGTACCGTGCCTCTCACCCAGCCTCTTTAAAGTTTTTATTAATGTATTTTTGCTTTGTATAAAACAATGCAATGAAACCTCGGGTTCCACATTGGGAGGTGTCCTGATGGGGGAGTGGCTGGAGCAGATTCCTGGAACAACCTTAATCCCTCTGTCCAGTGAATAGCTGAGATGTGATGCATAATGCATAAACTCTGAGACATTGCTTAGTCAATGTTTGAAACAAAGAGATTTCCAAACTCTTTGTTTGGAAATCCCCAACAGGAGACCTGACTGGTACTCCATAGGTCTACACTTTCGTAGAAAAGAGGAAGGATTTTAAAGGAGCTTCCTGGAAACCTGAAAATCTTACCAAGTGACCTAATTTCCAGTACTAATATCTTAATACACTTGAAATAAGAGAAAACTAACTTGCTAGTAAATTTTCAGCCCAACATAGGGGCTTGCTCCTTTCGCAAGTGATTTCACTTGTAACAAGACATTTTCTCCTTCTTATTAGTGAAATAATTTTCCAAAATCATTTTGTTCTCAATATTAAGGAATCATTTACTTAAAACAAACTCATATATCTCACTGAATGGTTACTTGTAAGTTGGTTTTGTTCAAAAACAATATCCAGTGATGTTTTTGTCCATGTTTAAGATCATTTTATTGCAAAAGCTTCTTCAGGTTCTGGTTGAGTTGGTTTTAAAGAGAAACAATCGCCCTCCGTTGATCTATGAACATTTTGAAGAAACCAACACTAACTTGGAGAGAAGAATACAACTGCATTGTTTATGTAAGGAAAAGAAGTATGCTGGCAAAAGACCAACTATGGCTTTATAAAAACACTGCAAACCTCTCTTTGTTGCTCAAGTTTCACAGAAACAAACTTTACAAATGCGAAACAGAAGTAGAGTCTCTGCAGAGAAACATTGAGTCAAATAGTCTAATTAAACCCATATTGACTAATACTGACATCAAAAAAACAAAGAGAAATAAATGAAGGGCTATTTTTCCTGTTCTAAAAGGTCTTGGAGAGAGCATAAAACCAAATTATGACTGTAGATAATGTTCTGTGGACTAAGCTGTTTTGCTGTAACAGGGTGAATAGGAATCAGTAACATTGTCATTTAGTGAGGGAATAATAATCAGTGTAAGAAATCTCCTTTAAGATCAAACAGAAAATGGGAAAGCATTATTTGGTGTAAATGTTTTATTCAAATAGACAATAAAACAAATTATAACCCTTCAGGACACGAAGGGGTTTTAAAGGCACAATGATTGGTTCATGTTATGTAGAGGAAGCTTCGTTCCAATTCCTTGTTTCAACCATGAACAAACAACAAGATACAGAAATTATGCGTCATTATATGCAGCTGCCTATTCCAGGACTGCTGCATTGTACTGCAGTGAAACAGAAAGTTTCACTAAAGTTTCAGTTAAATATAGCAACTATTCTCTGTCAGCAGAATTTCTTGTTCCTTCTGTTTTAGATCTGAACCTTGAAGTTGGGTGGAGCATCACCTGCTGAAGGTGAAAGCTGATTGGCTGCAGCATCTCTGCACTGACACATGATTCAGAATTCAAACCTGTTTCTGTTCCCAGAAAAACAAACTCACTCAGTCATTGTGATTGAGAGGAGGAGGCAGTTCAGTTGGACCAGGAAACCTTTTCCTGTTCAATCTGCCTGGACCTACTGAAGGATCCGGTGACGATTCCTTGTGGACACAGCTACTGTATGAACTGTATTAAAGATCACTGGGATGAAGCGGACCAGAGAGGAATCCACAGCTGCCCTCAGTGCACAACCAGAAAATTTTCCTGCAGAAGAACCCCATTTTAGCAGATTTAGTAGATCAGCTGAAGAAGTCTGGACTCCAAGCTGCTCCTGCTGATCACCGCTATGCTAGACATGAAGATGTGGCCTGTGATTTCTGCACTGGAAGAAAACTGAAAGCCATCAAGTCCTGTTTAGTCTGTCTGGCCTCTTATTGTGAGAAACACCTTCAGCCTCATTATGATTCAGCTACTTTAAAGAAACACAAGCTGGTGGAACCGAACAAGAACCTCCAGGAGAACATCTGCTCTAAGCATGGTAAGGTGATGAAGATGTTCTGCCGCACTGATCAGAAATGTATCTGTTATCTCTGCTCTGTGGATGAACATAAAGGCCACGACACAGTGTCAGCTGCAGCAGGAAGAGCTGAGACGCAGAGAGAGCTGGAGGAGAGACGAGGAAACATCCAGCAGAGAATCCAGGACAGAGAGAAAGATGTGAAGCTGCTTCAGCAGGAGGTGGAGGCCATCAATCACTAATTTCCTAACACTGTTCTGTATAAGCAGCAAAGAGTGAATTGAAATGACAAATGGTTCCCAATATTGAAAAACTGAAAACAGTTCTTTGAACCTGTTCTTGTTTAAACACTTCTCTTGTTTTTAGTCTTGACACACATGAGGCAACAGATATTTTCTCACCGTGGTCTTGAGCTGAATTCATGTCTCGCAGAAACTTCAGAAATAAAGCCATCCTGTTGCTTCACTGTTTATCTCTATTGGTGATGGGACATTGTCCTCTACAGACAGGATTTCATTATTACAGTCATGGGATTGTTTATTATTGATTCATTGTAGAATGAATGTGTTTTTAATCATTGTACATAAAATTACATTTTTGTTTGATTATTTCTGTCTTTGTGTGTTTTGTGTCTTGTAATTATATATATTTATGAAATCAGTTTATAGATGCAGACTTCTCTCAATTCATGTATCTGTTCAGACTTACTGTGTAAGAAAACCCATTAAAAAGCAAAAAGTTACAAGTTATTATTTAGATATTTTTATGATGCGATGTCCCGTAATTGTCTAACCGTCAGAATAAAGATGCAGGTCCAAGCAGCCATGAGCTCACAAGTCCAGAGTGGACAGGTAGGATTAAGCATTAAGTGAATATTATTAGGAATATTATAATGGAGAGTATAGTGTATAACTCCTTATTGTGAAAAGTGTCCTCTGCTTTTACAGATCTGAACTGATCAGATTTGTAAAAACAGGAAAATTGTGCTTTGAATTATAACTACTTGTAATATGCGGTATTATAATATATTAAGTCACAATGTGTGCGCTGTTCCACCACTAGAGGTCGCCCTGCAGCTCACCTGCTCCTCTCTGTGTTTACCTCCCAATCACAGCGCTGCTGTAACGGTGGCAAACTGGACAAAAAGCACCATCTTCAGCCCGGTGCCCCAGAAATACTGATGTAAGCTGCCTGGTGCTCCATCCTTCTGGGATCTTTTTGTCAGCTGCACCGTGTGTTAGTGCCACTGTCCGTGGCGAAGGTGAGTTTGGTGATCATTGTGGCGAAAAATGGCTCAGTGACTCAAACACTGCGCGACCAGACAGACAGCAGCTACAGGCGCTAGCTCTGTTAGCTTAGCATGAAGGATTGTGCACACGGGGATCTCTAAAGCAAGTCAAGTTAGCACATTTCTATCCGAGGAAATTTTGTGACAACAGACGACTCCGAGTATATTCTATAAATATGTCCATCTATTTCCATTGATTATAAATTTTGGGAACGTTTGCTGATAAGTTTGTTAGCTTAAGCGGCTAACAGTGCTACGTATCAGTTTAGCTTGGTAACAAAAAACATAAATAACTCGCTGCAAAACCGTTGCTGCTCCTTTAACATTGTCATTATTTGAGGCCATTTTGTGTCATTGTTTATATCCCCAGCAGAGACAATTAAATTATTCATTCACTAGTATATATTTGTCGTGACTATTTGTATTTCAGGCGTTAGCTCGCTGACTAGCAGAAGCTACACCGAGCTTTTTAATGGCCTCCGCAGCTGCCTCTTTGTTGCCAGGGGTTCAAGTGATGTCTGTAGACTGTTGTCTAGTTTGGTTTTATGTCACAGTTTTCTATCGAGCCGCCGAGGTTTGCAGTCCCAGAAGGCGTCAGTTGGTGTAAATAACGCCATCAATCCTGCTGTTGGCGGGTTTAATGGTCAGTGTGGTGCCAAACTCTGTACCTGCAGCTGCACACGTTGACGCTGACAGACTGGTTGAATATCACTGATGATTGGGAGTCAATTCTGTCATTAATAAAAACTGGAAATGTTTCCACTGGGATCCTTTGGTTGGTTTTCGGATCAAATGAAAAATCAAACCCCTTTTAAGCGCATGGCTCCAAACACAGGCTGGAAAAGTGCAGGTTGTTCATATGTGGATAGGAATGAAAAAAGCAAAGCATGGAAATACTTTTATTCCAACACATCACTCTGTTGTCATTCTGTTATAGAAAAGGCACATCATTCAGCCATTAATTTTCAAAGCCAAGACCTTCTTGGCACGGCACCACATCATAAATCAGTCTGTCTGTTCATGCATTCATCCATTTATCCCTTCACGCTTCTGTACATCCACCCACCTGTCCTGCTTTTCTAATCATTATTCATCCATCCTTCCACTGATGAACTCACTTAAGGTCAATTCATCTCTGTTTTTAATGCAGCTCTTTGGCTACATGGGGTTGTCACTTGCTTTATTACAATTTTAGTCGATTATGAGCTGAAAAATGTTAAATGATTCCTACAAAATGCTTTTTGGCTCTTGATGTCACTTTTGAAAGTAATTTGATTATTGTCTGTTTGTTCTGATTTCTTGACCCAATTTATCTGCATTGGTAGACTTGAACTAAACTGCCAGTCTGTGTGACAGGTAGTTTAGTCCAAAAACACTTCATTTAGACGAATAGAGCAGAAATATCCCTTATTGTTCCACAGAGCGGCAACAGCAACTTTTAGGTTCACAAAAATATCAAAAAGTACTAAAAAATATATACTTTACAAGAGTGTGACATAAAAAACACTATGCAGTTATCAGAAATGGATAACTGAGTCGGATGATTTTGATTTGGCCACATTATAAAATCTTTTCGCCTTCATGTAGCTTTGATAAAAAAAATTTTTTCAGTTGCTGCATCTTTTTCACTTCAATATAAGAGAATCTGCATTATTTTACATTTGCTGTACAATAATGCATTTTCAAAATAAAATGTTTGCAGAATCTTGTCTACTGGTTCCCAGACATAACAGCGGTTACCGGTGCTTATTTTGCCAAAGCTCATACATGCTGTTGATGTTATTATGGCAAACAAATTGTCTCTTATATTTTAGTCTAGTAATCATTTTTGTGGAAATCATTCCTAAACTTCTCTTCTTGGATTTTTGGATTCAGTAACTTTAAAATAGTTTCTCCTTTACAGAAACTCTGGATTAAAATTTGCACAAAATTTTAAAATTATCACACTTTCCAGGTCATGATTAGACTTTAGCAACTTATTTTATTTTAAACTGGTTGTCTCCTAACCTCAGATGTTGTTTTTTGTGTCTGTAAACCACAGTTTGTAGTTCCATGACAGAAAGTGTGAGGATGTTTATCCCTGTTGACGTCTGTTGCTGCCTCCTCCTCTGTTAAATATCTCCACTGAGGCTCGCTGCCCTTCAGGCCAACCAGCGCGCTTTAACTATTTTTATGTGTAGCTTGTGGCTGAGATTTATGGGAGTGACATCTTTAGTTTCATGGATGGTTTAGAGGAGCATCGCATGAAATTGGATTTAAATTTCTTAAGATACTGGCTTAGGTCAGCCCTCTGCAACTCAGGAAGGAAGTTCTGCTGAGAACCGTTTCTTTACAAGTAAACTCTTTTTCGGTGTAATGTGTGCCTTTTGTGGAGAAACGGATTAAAAAGGATTTGTTTTTACATATAGTTGAGATAAAAATGAACGTATTCCTGTTGTGACTATAACCTGTATGTTTTATTTAGACAGCAGTCATTTAATTCAGGAGGGAAAAATGCGATTATGTAGTTGCATCAATGTGCATCCTATTAAACTCTTTAGAAAAACACTAAGTTTGTGTTAAATTTGTCTGAATTTTGGCTCTTGGTCATCTCAGCTGCTCAGCTCCTACCAGATCACCTCAGATCTACTGGGCTTTGTTTAGGCCACTTCTGAGCTTTATGCCATGTTTCAGATTTATAGTTTGTACCGAAAGAAGTTCCTCTGCACTTGGTTTTAGACCATTAAATATTTTCCTATTTGCTTTTTGGAAACATGACGGTATTTTTGCAAAATCTAGCAGCGCTTGGATGTTTTTCTTTGTCTGAAAAAGCTTTTATCATCGACTCAAGAACAGACTGTTGTCTCTACAAAGCCAGAAAAATATATTTACTCTATTTTCCCCTTTAAAGGAATTACTTTTTCTTGGCATTTTAACAGTAGTGTTCATTCTTTTTGTATTTTATATCCACTCTGTATTTTAATCTTGTATTAAATAAACTTCTAGGCCTACTGGGGAACCTGCTTTGAAACAAAGTTTCAATAATAAATGCAATTGTGTACCTGAAGCAGATCTGTTGTGTTTGTAATTTGAATTCAGTGACAAAAAAACATTCATTAAAGGAGCTCAAACAACAGGCTGTAAAATATCTGTTAGATTTTTGAGGGTGAAAAGAATAATTATATTTTTGTGGGGGTTTAAAGACTAAAATAAAATCATAAGCCTGTCAAAACTAGATAAATGTGTTTAATCAATACCACAGTAATGGGCAATCTTTTAATTTAACTGCATTCACAATATAGTTGCACAATTTGACAGTTTGAAAATAAATGTGCTTAATGGAAATATCAATTTCTAAAAAAAACCCCCAAAAAACAAAAACTTCTTTGAGTTTTGGTGCTATTTTTTTGCAAAACTGTGATGAAAACACCTCTTTGCATCACGAGAGTTGTGGTAACATCAGTGGCAACGAGGTGTTGCCACTGGTGCAAATTACAAAGAAGAAGACAGGAAGTGGTTGGAGGATGATGGCTTGATATTTTTTTTATTGTGTGAATATTTTCATCCCATACACAAAACATTTGTGTGAACAAAACTTATTTCATTGAAACACTGCAGTTACAAATGTATGTTTTTATGATGTTATAATATTGACAAATATTTGCGCACGTTTGTAATAGAAACACAGTTTATGTCACATCGTCCTTCAGCCTATTAGTTGTGCATAAAATTAAAAAAGTATATGAATAATTTTTTTTATGCCAAAACAGAATCATCTGTTTCCGTCCTCATTCGTTCCTTTTCTTTGTTTTTGTCAATTCTGACTTTAAATGACTAAATGAATCAAACTGATGCTGATTCTGTGTTTGTTTTCCTGAAAGCTGTGATGAATAAGGAGATCATGTCCCGTGTGGTGAGGAAGAGGCAGGCGGATCCTAAGGTGGTCCAGTACGTGTGGGAAGCCATCGAGGTCATTCGGAACCAGAAACAAATCGCAAACATGGACCGGATCTCCAAGTAAGTTTATTGCAGATACGGTGGCTTGTGGAGAGGATTCTTTTTTTTTTTTATGTGCCTGAGCAATTTTATTTCTACAGAATCTGTATGCAACAAACTTCAGAACTTTGAATTTTAGTTGTTCTGAAGTTTGTGGTCTTTGACAAAGAAACATGGTGTCACTAGATTGATTACACAGATTGTTCGCCTTCTAGATCAAACTTTGAATCATATTTAAAACTTTAAAAATGTTGGTCCATTAATATGGATCTTATTTGCATTGAATGTTCTGGTCAGATGTTAGTTTTTAAAACTGCACATGATGAAGATGTATCTAATTAAAGGTGATTAATGTCAATAAAAATAATTTCCTGAATCAGACAGTAAGTTTTCTTCCACAGTGTGATTCTTTTAAAATGTGTTTTATTTCATGTTTCAGAAACATTCTGGATTTATTCTGTGTTGAACATGGAAGCAAAAGTAAACACTATTAACTGAGAAATGCCATTTATGGATTTTCTCTTCTTTACTGAATCAAGTCAAGTTGATTTGTACAGAAGATTTCAGCAAGAAAGCCGTTCAAAAGTTCTTTACATCACAAAAACATTGTACAGTCATCAAAATCATATGTTCAATGTTCAATTTAATACCACAAAAAGCAGCAAAAGCAGCTCTGAACAGGTGGCTTTTTAGCCTCGAGTTAAATGAACTCAGTGTTTCAGCTGTTCTGCAGTTTTCTGGAAGTTTGTTCCAGATGTTTGGAGTAAATCCTGCAGACCTGAATGATCTGGAAGGTCAATACAACAATATCAGATCTTTAATGCATTTTGGTGCTAAACCATTCAGTGATTTATCAACTAACAGCAGTAATTTAACTAGTGTGAGTGTCTTATCTTCCTGGGTTTAGTGAAAAGTTGTTTTTTTTAAATGCAGACCTGTGAAGACATTGTTGCAGTAATCAATGCGACTAAAGATAAATGCATGGATGAGTTTCTCTGGATCTTGCTGGGACATTAGTCCTCTAATCCTGGAAATGTTCTTCAGGCTGACTTTATGTGACTCTGAAGGTTCAGGTCAGAGTTTGAGGATTCTCCACAAACTCAAAATGTGTTTTGATTTACAAATTGTTTGGAGAAATCTCCAAAAAGCTGCTTCTGGTTGGTTAACTTTGTCCTTGTCTTGGCAACATGAGGTTGAAAACATCAGACAAAGAAGCTACTAAAACTGTGATCAATACTTGTTGCTGCGTTTCTAACATGAGGCTCATCCATCCCATAATGCATCAGCCCTCCCTCAGTGGCGGTTTGATGATCCTCCACCACTCAGATGCTTTATGGCTCAGCGTCCAGATTAATGAACAGCTCCTCTGCTGCAGACCAAACCAAACGCTTTCAGCAAGTTGGCGAGCACCTTGGGAGCTGGCCGCTTGCCAAATGAGTGTCGGCGGAGAGTGGCTGTCGTCATGGCAACAGTACGCAGCGGCATGCAACGCATAGCTCCCCCCTCTCTCTTTCTCTTTCGGCCTCCACCCTGTCTCTCCCCTCTGCAGCGTAATTTCAGCTCAGCGGCTGGCGAGGTGGCGGTGATTACTTTGGCTCTGGAGGAACCGAGGGCGACGGCGGCGGGAGAATGATTAACCGGCTCGCCAACCAAACAGCTTCAGATCAATTAGTTATTTATTACCAAAAAGGTTCACTTACCTGCAGATGTCCTGCCGGTTTTTATTGAGAAGAAGAGCACAAATACAGGTTTTTATGTTGTTAAATGTCACAAATATGTTTTTATTTTCATGTTTTGTTTAAGGGTGGGCATTTATCGTACCGCAAAAACACCAAATCTTACCAAGTATTTTTGGGCTAGTTTCTAGAGCGGATATCTTAGTTTTGCCTTATTTCAAGTGGACCAACTTAAAAGTACATTTTCAGCCACATATAGGAGCTTGTTTTAAGTCTATAATTACTTAATATTGATGAAACATTACTAGTTCCATTTGCATGTTATTCTACTTGTAACAAGACAATTTTCTCTTATTATAAGTGAAATAATCTGCCAATGGAACTAGAACATTTTAATCAATATTAAGATATTCTTTACTTAAAAAAGTTTATTTCCAGATTTGTTTAAGAGGATGATTTGTGGAGCTACGTCATACCAAAGTTACATAAAAAGGAAGTAATTAGTTGTCATTATTGTCACAGTGTCACAAAACATTGTGATAAAACTTTAAGTTTGTATCGTCCACCCATTCCTGGTTATAATGGTAATAAATTTCATGACAAAACATGAAATTCTGCTTTGATTTTCGATTAAATGGAGTTAATACAACATTTAATGCGAAAATAATCAATAAAACAATGTAAGGACAAGAGACAATACATAAACTCTAGAAAAACATTTATAGCAGGTGATTGAGAGTCTGGCTGTTTTATTTCTTGTTCTGCTTGCAGGAAACGTTCAGGCTTCATCTTTTTAATGAGTTGAATCATTTCTCTGTGCTTCCTGACGTTCGGACCGTCTCGTTCCGTAATCTTGGCTGACCTGGGTTCAGCCACGAGGCACGCTCCGCTCTTTTCTCACGTTGTTAACGACCAAACACAGACGGCGACCTTCTGGCTCAAGGCCACAGCTCAGGATCTGGGACCTTTCACACTGAGGTTCCCTGCAAGTCAGCAGGCAGCTGCAGGAATCAGAGAAGAATTTAAAATTAAAGTTCAACTGTCAAGCAGGAATGTTGTTAAAAACTGAGAGAGAAATAAGTTGCACATGAAATTTTGAAGCTGAAAGAACATGTTGTATATTTATGACTTCTCTAATCCAGCTGATGCGGTCTGCCAACTTTTTCTCTCTCTTCTCGTGACTCGGAGGTTTCCAAAATGCTACAAATCACAATTTTTGTCAGAGGCAGAAAGCTCTAAAGGATGAAACAAAGGTGTTCAAAGCGTGGCGAGGGGCCCATTCGCAGACCTTGGAATGATTTCTTTGAGGATTAACAATGACACAAATCTGACCCACCAGATGGATACTGTTTCATTTTCAGGGCAGCATTTCCACCAATAAAATCTTAAAATGGAAAGTTTGTAGGTACAACACAAAGTAGTTTTTATGCTTGATGTAGAGATTAGTAGGACCACAAACATTTAGCAACTTTTATTAAAAAGCAGGCTTTGAGTAGACCCTTTTGTTAATCTCAGTACAACAGCAGCCTGCAAAGAGAGTGACCCACATGCAGGTCATACCGTTCAGCCTCAACATTTCGGTCTCTAAACTTGTATTTATTTCTTTATAAGGTGCTGTATCATGTAAAATGTAACGTTTTCACTTCGCTCTACATCATGTCATAATGTTAGTCCCTCATTCACCTGTTCACGACGCCTGGACGTGGCCCCACCTTCGAGGCGTTGAAGGCCTTTTCTTGGCTCTGTCCTCTGCAGGTACCTGAGCCGGGTGTTCGGCATGCACCCAAAGGAGACGGCGCGGCAGCTGAGCCTGGCGGTGAAGGACGGGCTGGTGGTGGAGACCCTCACCGTCGGCTGCAAGGGCTCCAAGGCCGGCATCGAGCAGGAGGGCTACTGGCTGCCTGGAGACGAGATGGTGAGTCCAGAAACCGGATCCCATCTCCTAAAGGTTACCGGGGAAAAAATTTACAAAATGATAGGAAAAAAACAAATTTTCCTTATTTATTTCTGTTTGTTGTTTTAACCTCAGAGTGGCCGACTCTGTTATTCCTGTATCGATTTAATTCAGTAGCGGCTTCCGCACTTCCCATATCTGTGCCTGCTGTCAGTTTTTTCAGCAGTTGAAACCGTTTAATCCGTCATTAACAAGTCGTAACGTGTTTTTCCGAGCCGAATTTAAACGCAGCATGAGTGCTGAGACGCTCACGCTGGGTTTACACCTGTGTGAAGGCGACCTGAGGGGTCAGAGCTGCTCGGATGTGTGTTAGAATCATGGCAGCAAACCAGCAAAACGCCAAGAACTTTGCACAGTTTTTCCTCCAAACTAAGCGACTGAGTCGAGTAAAACTGTTCAGTACAGGTAATGTTAGCTAAAAGATGACTCGCAATAACAGTACAGCACCTTAAGTTTGTCATCAAGTAGCCTGTAGGTTACTGATGTTGTTTATCTGCAAAGTGGGTAACTTTTTTGGAAAAAAGGTACTTATCTGAGTAATTTTACTGCACTGTACCTTTTTCTTTTACATGAGTAATATTATTATTGCTAAGTATTCATTTTGCCCCCCCAAACAGAACATTATTTAAAATTTTCTCAGTGAAAATCACCGTAAAGGTGAGGATGAACCTGTTACCATATGAGAGTGATGGGGAGGCAGATGCGCCGTTTGCAGACGTCGCAGTTCTGTGTTACTGCAGTCGTAGACGGCGATGGGTAACAAACAGCGCAGCAGACGGCGTGAGGCCATCTGTCAACACGCCGTTACGAGACTCCGCTCCAGCAAGTCGTCCTTGAGCTCGTTTTTATTCTAATAAATGTCTCAAAGCAAAATGGAGTGCTGACAAAAAGCGCTGGAATAATTTCTGCTGGAGAAACTGGAAATTAGAACAACCATAAGTATTCGTACACCTTCAACTTAAGGCAGCCACAGACTTTCTTGTTTTAAGGGGATTTTATGTGATAACAAAGGAAATAAAATGATTGAAGTTTTTTTTGTTGCATTGCAAAAACACAATATTTTTGTGACTGTTGACTTTTCAGAAATTATAATGAAAATGTTTGATAATTTCTGTAATTATCTGTTGTCTATGAGTTCTGGCAATATTCCTGTCGTATTTTACGTTTAGAAATGGGGGTTAATCAGTCAGATGAGGAAAAGTTTCAATGCCAAAACCAGAAACATTTGTTCTGACCTCCTTTTTATCTCTGCATTTTGTTTTCATCAAGAACGAACAGTGGATTTTGCAGATCGTCTTAGTTACATCAATATAAACTATATGTCTAATTGTGGAAAAATGTAGCTTAGGGTCATGCTAGTGATGTCCAGAGGAGCTGCAGTGATGTTAGCATCATTTAAACACTCCTCTCTGAATCGCTTGCAATCACAGGAGCCGAAAGCCGAGGGCAGCAAGGTAAGGCCTGCATTGTTGTTTCCAACCAAGGTTTGTTTCTCATTTGATCCCCTGCTGCTCCCCATCGCCTCCCCCTCCACCCGACTAACATCATCATGTGAGAAATCAGTCCTGCCACAAGCGGTGCCATCAAGAATCGGAGTGAATCTTTTTTTTCCCAGCAGGCTGCAGAAAAGATTCACATAAGTTGATTTAAAACTAAAGAAATGGTGGAAAATCTTTAAATTTTCCTCCCGTTGCATGACTCTGCATGTTTCCTCTCAGCCTTATGCTGGGGCCTGTGATTCAGCTCTGCTTTAAAAAAGCTTCACGACGGTCTGACGCAGCGCTGTGGCGACTTTCCCTGAAAGTGAGCGATGATTTTACTGAAACAGGTGCTGGCTGCCAACCTGCAGGTTTGCTGCTGCTGCTTGAGTTAAAATCAAACCAAAACCTGAAGCTTCTCCACTGGAGAAACATTCTGCAAATAATTCAAATCATAACATCATGAGGCGTCAAGCAGGTCCAGCTTAGCTGCAGGTCGGTAGCGAACCCCAGTGAGCTTGGTAGCTGTAGTTTTTTCAGAAGTGTGTCCTGCTGTGATCTTGCCTCTGTCTGGCATGCTTTTTCTGCTCTGACTGGAGCTGTGGGAGGGGTTAGCCGTCTCTGCCTGCCGCTAGCAACCTGCCCTGCTGGTTATTTCAGGAGAGAAGTCACTGAAAGGACAGAGCGGAGTGTGATGGTGAGGCCGGAGGCCCGTTCTCCCTCCGCCGGTACCTGGATTCAGTCCAGCTGGCCTGAGTCGCGTCCTCTGCCTGACCTCAGGAATATTTGCTCCCCAATCAGACACCTGCTGCGTTTCCATCCCAAATACAAATTTTACAAACCAAAGGTTTCAACTCTCTGCCTCAGGCCAGGATGGATTGAGTCCAGGTTTCACCAAAATGATCCGGATCTGAAAAACTGCTGAGTATTTCAAACTGTATTTAATTTATCAAATCATTATTATGCTCTGTGTCCAAAAAATTAAAAACCTGTTATATCCCACCGGCAACAATTGTTGCCAGGCTTTTTTTTTTTTTTTTTTTAACTTCTAGAAGGGTTGATTTGGCTTTAGACAGTTAAAATTTTGTTTTTAATAAATTTCATGTCACAAGACCAGACCTCTTTACTTCCTGTCTCAAACTTGTACAAGAGGAAGTCACTGAAATACTTTAATGAACAAATAAACGTAACTAAAATATATTTGTACAAATGTTCTTCTAATGGTCTGCACTGAAAAATAGTTTTATTCCTGCATGCATCTTTTAATTGTAAGAAGAGTAAATGTATTTATTGCAATAATTGTTGCCGCTAGCAACAGAGGCGTACCCAAAAATTGAACTCAAGTAAGAGTGTGCGACTTCAGCATATTTTTACTCAGTAAAAGTAAAAGTATTTGCTAAAAAGTGAAGCACAGAGTAACTGATCAAATTATCAACCATTTAATATTTAAAAATTACTTAATTACATGGACCAAAATATAAATTAAGTGGAAATTTTGGTATTTTAGGGACAAAGATGACAATAATTCATATCAGTAACAATAATTCAGTGGGCAGAAAATCCAGAAATTTTACTCCAAGTAAGAGAAACAACATTTCATATTAAAACTACTCAAAATAAAAAGTACAGTGTAGTAGAAATACTCCTAAAAGTACATTTTCTTTTTCAATTAAAGTTACTCAAGTGGTAAATAAGTGTGGCAGTGCTAAGCTAGGTGTCAAAGGTCAGGCTGTTTGTTTTATTCTTGTTTATTTTAAATCTATTATCTGTTTTAAATATTGTTTAAATATTGTTTTCTAAAAGTCAATCCTTCAGTTGAAAAAGATTCACTGATTACGTCTGTTTATTACATTTAGAATAAAAACTGAGTGCAGGTGTTTCACATCTCTACCATCAGCCTGTTTATGGTGAGTTGAGCTCAAATGCAGCCCTGGAAAACTACTTTCCTGAAACATTTAGATGCTTTAACTGAAACAACTGGATTTCCTCAGCAGCGGGTCGGTCGGCTCTGCACAGGTCGTAACGACTTCTTAACTTTCTAAACTTTAGACCTGGTATTAAAACCAAACGCCGTTTGTTTCACAGGAGTTTAAACGCAGGATATTTCAGAAACTGCTGATCATTATGGAGGATTTTCCTGTACAATAAATTCTCCCAGTAGCTGTTGAGACCATTTTAATATAATCTAATGCTAATGGCTTAATAAAGAAAAATCACATTCTCAGAGATTAATAATGTTTACATTCGAATGAACATTTAACTCTCGAACTGGGAGACATTATAAATATCCAAAAATAAAAACAAACGACAGATAAAAAGCACCAGACTGAAGACTTTTATCATCCAGTTTTTGGTAGAAAGAGCAAAAAGAAAAATGATAAATCATTCAAATAGGAATTATTAAAATCGTTTTAACTTGGCGAATGATTTGTTTTTTGCGACAGGCCCAGATGTTCTTCTGTTTCAAGAGTTTAGGGAAAATTGTTGCCAGAAAGATAAAATCTCCAGTGGAATAAAGGCAGCAGCAGTTTTAATAACCACTGGTTGCATCAACCTGCAGCAGCTACACCAGGAGGCCGTGTCAGCTCCACGGAGTTACTGACGCCCTGCTGATTATACTCTATGAAACAGGCGATACTGGCGAGGTGTACCTAATGAAGTGGCCGTGCGTGTGTGCTGTCCATTGATGAAACGCTTTGATCTGAAGTAGACCTCAGGCAGCGTGTCCTTGGCTCAGAGCTGCAGCTCTCTGAAGTACGCCTCTCATCTCTGATCAGAGCAGCAGCAGGAGAGCAGCTCTTGACTCTGGAGAGCACAAGGACCATCCACGTGTTTTCAAGTGTTTGTGCTGGTGAAGAGTCTATTACCGGTGAAGAGAAAGTAGATGACCTCTGGGAAATCTGCTGTGGGTTTCAGAATAGATAGATCTGGATTTTAAACCTTTTAAAGGGACAGTATCATGTAAAATTTTAGTTTTTTAGCTTTATGTCATGTTATAAAATTATTCTCTAATCAAAAACATAACATACCAGGAATGTTGCAGCTCCTTCACATTCAGTTCCTTTAGACTAGCCAGCAGCAATTAGCAGACGCCTTCTGAGCTCGTTATAGGAGCCACTTCTCAGAGAAACGTTGGTAAAAACGTTGAAAGGTTACTAGAGGAGCCATGTTGTGGTGACTTTCTGAAGGCAGAGTTTCTTAAAGAGACAGAGACCCAATAACAACTGAAGGAGGCCAAGTTACTTGACTGCTATAAAACGGCACTCTGTGCCTGGAACATACATAATGCTGCCTGAATAGTTTTCAAATCAGAATAAATCTGGATTTATTTAATTCTTTGCTCCATCGATGCTGCAAAACTGGAACCTTTCCATTATCCTTCCACTACGTTTTATAACTTTATGTTCATAACTCAGAGATAAGCAATAAAGACGAGACAGGTGTGATTTCTCTGTTTCATTTTGCCGTAGGGAACGTCCAGATCCCCGTCATACATTACTGATAACATTATTGGGTTTCACTGATTAAGCTTCACATTCTGTCATTGTTGCAGTGAAAACATAACTCGATTGCTGAGTCCGATACTTCAGTGCTTTTCTCTTTAAAGATCCTGGTGTTTTTCTGTTAATGTGGTGATTTTTCCAGGTTTCCAGGTTTAGAAACGTTAGAATGCAGAACCCAGACCTTTGCTGAATGTTTAGTGCATGGCAGCTGCTGCGTGGATGACCTTAGAGCAGCGACATCAGCAGGTCATGAGCACAACGCAGGAGAGCTGTGATTTATTAATTCATTTAGTTTTTAATAAGCTGCAGTTTGACACAAATTTCCGGCGCGCCGCTCCTAAATCTGCCCAGACGTTGTGTGGGAGGAATTGGAGCGGGATGAGTGTGTGGACACGAAAATCTCCTGATTATCGTTGATAAACTGCATCACAGTGGAGGTGCTGGTCCCACGGCGCTATGATTAATAAATGGAAGCAAATTAAAGTTCTTGCAAGGTGAAAGTATAACTCAAGTTTGGCTGTTTTCATACTGAGATTGAATATCTGCACTCTTTTAGGTTTTTCATTAAATCATCTGGGTTTTAATCTGATCCAGTGGGTTGAGATTTAGTGGTTTAGATACATATATAACACTGAAAAATAATTGTTTTGCACTGAATTGCATTAAATTAAACATTGATCCTACCATCTACTAAATAAGCTGTTATTAATTTCTATATGATTACAGAATATATAAAATACATAGAATACAGCTTTAAACGTTTTACAAATGTTTTCAGTATAAAATTTCATTAGTTTTTGTTTTAATCAAGGACACAGATTTGATGCACTGCAGCACTTTCTAATTGTTTGACAAAAACTCCCAGTCAGTTTTTATATTTTAACATCAGAGAACGTTAATTAATATCTCATTGTGTAGCAATAATGGTGGTTTATGCCCCAAAAAATCAATCAGAGCAGATTTTAGGACATAGACGTGTTTTTTAGAAACGCCCTGAATCCCGTCCAGCAGAACAAACATGTCGGATGTAGTTTGGAGGATGGAGACGCTCGTTTCCTCCCTGCTGCGCTCGGCGTGGAGGGGGGGCGTCACCCAGGCTTGTTCTCTGCTGTTTGTCCTCTGCAGGACTGGGAGGCGGAGAGCCACGACTGGTACTGCTTCGACTGCCACCTACCAGGCGACGTCCTGCCCTGCGACAACTGCTTCCGGGTCTATCACCTCAAATGTCTGTCGGAGGAGTGCAAACCCAGAGACGGAGGCTCCCACTGGCAGTGCGTCGTCTGCAGGGTCGGTGCTCTGATAATACAGACGCTTATTTACTTTCATGTAAATCATCCATGAAGCTGATTTCATGTCCTTTTCCCTCCTTCAGGGAAGTAAAAAGAAGAACCTGAACAAACAGGAGATGTGTAAATACCTGCGCTTCATCATCCAGCGGATGAAAGAGAGGGTAAGAAATGCTAATGTTCATAACTGTTGTCACAATATTCACACCACTGATGTCTTGCATATCAATGTTATTTTGTTCCTGAAGATGGAAATGCAAAGTAATCGTTTCCATTTTCTGCTCGATTTGCCCACTGATCACATAAAGAGCAAAATATTAGTTTTTTAGAAATTATATTCTGTTATCAGAAGACTTTTAATGGATTTAATGTCCACTGTTTCACTTTGATCTGTGGCTTTTTAATCTAATGTTTAGTTGTTAGATTACAAACAGGCTCATTAGATCTTATAATTGGATGATTATGACTTTAAAAATACAATCTCAGGTTTTTCAATTTTGGATTTTTAGCTATTTTTCCTCCCCCTTTATTTTTAAAAAAGTAAATACAAATTACGGAAAATATTTTCAAAAATGTTTTTTTACTTCATTCCTCCCTTCTGGCAGTTTCAAAATATAACAAAAACAAAAGCCTTATAATATCCTTATAAAACAAGATGGTGGACTCTGCACAGAAATGTTATTTCTTGGCCTCATTAGATGTTTTATGACGTGAATATTAAAATGGTCAGACTAATTTGAACATGCAGATGCTGAAATCAGCTGAAAATAGTTTGTGACACATTTTATAGACTTTGGAAATATGTTTCAAAGTCCAATATTACGTAATTTATGCAAAAAATTAAATATGTCGAGACACTTTCCACACGCAGCATGTGTGAAAATGCATTTTATTGGTGTTGGTAATGGTAAAATCCAGCTGTTTCTCACTTGTTTTCTCTCCACTAATTTATGAATGAAACCCAGAAAATCAATCAGTTCATTTCAACTGGATCTAAATCTCTACAGCAGTGCAGCTTCCAACAATAACCGTCAGGTTGCCACCTGAATCCGGCTCAAACGTCCTTGTTTTGTTTCCACATTAGATCCATTTATTTCTCCCCTGTGAAGGAACATTGAAGCTCATCATTAACTCTCCTCTCCGTTTCCTCCTCTTTACGAGCTCACATTAAATCCGTCCTTGCTCTCCATCGCAGGCGGTGGATCTGAACAAAAAGGGCAAAGACACTAAACACCCCATGTACAAACGGCTGATCCACACCGCGCTGGACGTCTCCAACATCCACGAGGTAAAACTCCGCTCCCCGTTTCACCTTCTGATTGGTTTCTAATGATCATCAGAAGATCAGACTTTCACTGTGCAAAAAAGAAACGGGATTATTAAAAGATAAATACGTTAGTGCTTATCAAACATTTTCCATTTGAAGAAGATTTCGGTTTGTCAGTAAAACCTTTTCTCTCCTTAAAAATAAAAATGAAATCTCTGCATGAAGAGATTTAAAAGAGGCGATGAGTTTCTGAGAAATCTTTACATTTTGTTGACTATAGACTGAAAAATGCTGTAAATTTCCACAAGTTTGAATTCATTTTTAAAATAAGCAGCAATTCAGATAATTTTAGAAACAATAGCACCCAAACGGCTGGTCGTGTTGGTGGGAGGATTTCTGTCTGTACTGGGGGTGAACTGGGATTTTGGTTCTGATCAGTGGAGCATCACAGCAGCAGATCTCTGCCAGAAACGTTGGCTTCCTGCCCAGACCTGCGTGTGTGTGTGTGTGTGTGTGTGTGTGTGTGTGTGTGTGTGTGTGTGTGTGTGTGTGTGTGTGTGTGTGTGTGTGTGTGTGTGTGTGTGTGTGTGTGTGTGTGTGTGTGATTAACACACTGCCCTCTCGTGATCCCCTCCATGTCGGTCAACGAACACACAGCCGCTCCTCACCGTTCATGGGAATGTTCCTCTGTGTCGGTTTTGTTTCCTTCTGTTTCAGAATCTGACTGAAGGAAAATACAAAACCTTCGACGAGTTCAAAGCTGACGCTCAGATGATCGTTCATAACACTGCCATCCTGTATGGAGGTGGGTCACACATTCACACTGCATTCTGATCATCCACAGACATTATACTGCCGTTATGGCCGATAGCCCACGTTTACTGATGCTACATACGTTATAACTGCTCACAAAGAACTGAAATATGTGAATAAAAACATTTTGTAAGGATTTATTCTTTGGTTGAAGCAAATTTTGCAAAACGTATGTGAGAGTGGATCATCGTGGAAGTTTTATCAAGCTCAGTGAAATCAAAAGCTAACGCCTGTAGTCTTCAGTTCAGCCAATCGGCTCCAAGGAAAGTAAATGCTGCTCCTGGATTGGCTGCTTTGCAAAGGCCAGCCAATAGCAGCTCAAGTTGCATCAATGCGGGTATTAAAGTTTCCCAGGATGAATTTTCTTTCAAGTATTTTAGATAAACTCTCAAAAAAAACAGCAAATAATTTGGATTACGTTATTATCTTCACTGTAAAACTACCGGTTGGAAGCAACAGATACATTTTTAACACTGTAGCGTTTTGTCTCGTTGTGTTTGTCGCAGTTCACAGCGACCAGGCGGAGATCGCACGGCTGCTCTTTAGCGACACATGCCACGAGGTACGCTGGATTTTCTCCTTCAGAGCAGCGGCACGTCAGCGATCGGTGTCGATTTCTAAAATAGACATTTTTACAGGGAACCGTTTTCTTTCTTGCCTCTTGTGTCTCTTGCAGTTGAACGAGTTGGTGTTGTGTAAAAACTGTTTCTACCTGTCGAACGCCCGGCCAGAAAACTGGTTCTGTTATCCCTGTGTGAGTAGAACCGAACCAACGCTGTAACCATGGTAACCCTGCTGACAGTAGCACCACAAACGTTAAATATTATGTTTTCAACAGCATCACATTCAAAGTTACAAAGGTTAGCTGCTTTTCCTAGTGAAAAGAAGTTCTGCTAGTTTTCTTCAGCTGCAGCCAATTAATGTTACCAAAACTGGTATTTTTACCATCAATATGGATAAAGTAATTGATTAACTATCACACAAATAACTGTACCAGAGCTGAAATGATTAATCAGATTATTGGTGATGAATCGACTAATTGTGTCTTTTCCTATTTTTGTCTGATAATCAGTTACTAAAATCGTCGTTAGTTGCAGCCGTACATAAAACAAACTTAAAGTTCACGTTGTGCTGAATTTTTTTAATTCATGCTTGAAAATGTGCGACTGCTTCAGATGCAGAGAAGCGGTTCTGTGGTTCTGAAGTTTGGAGGTTCTGTTTCCCTCTGCAGACTCCGAGCCACGACCTGGTCTGGGCCAAGATGAAGGGCTTCGGCTACTGGCCCGCCAAAGTCCTGCAGAGGGAAGACAACCAGGTGGACGTGCGCTTCTTCGGCCACCAGCACCAGAGGTGAGAGCGGCACCTATCTGATCCCGATGTCTGACACCCCGAGTGGTTCCGTTATGTGTTTGGTTCTGGTCCGGTCCGCAGAGCGTGGATCCCGTCGGAGAACATCCAGGACATCAAGGTGAGCGTCCAGCAGCTGCAGGTGAAGCGCAGCAACGGCTGGAAGAAGGCGTGCGAGGAGCTGGAGGTGTACCAGCGCTTCCTGAGGGAGGGCCGCTTCTGGAACACAAAGATGGAGGACAGCCCTGCGCCGCACCAGCAGAACCAGAACCAGCGGAAGCAGCAGCAGGACGAGGAGGAAGATGAGGAGGAGGAAGAAGAGGAAGAGGAGGGCGAAGAGGAGGCGGCCAGCAGGAGGACGCAGAGACTGGAGCGGACAGACGAAGCCGAGTCCAGCATCTCGTCCACCAGCAACGAACAGATCCGCCACGTGAGTCGGGTCACAGAACCAAACAATTACCATCAATACTTACAACTGCTGCTTACAGAAACACTGCGATTTGTTTTTAATTAATTCTGGAGCCATAAATCCTTTACCCTAATGTATCTAAATAAACAAAATGTCACAACAGATTTTACTGGTCGATAAATATTTGGCAACCAAAACTGTATTGATTAAGATTTTAACTGATTTTGGAGTCATAAATTAATTACAGTAATGATCAGAACAAATAAGAAATGAAGCTGAATCTGAATTGAACTGAATTTCACTGTAAAGCAAAACAAATCATCTGTGGCAGGTCCAACAGCGCCACCCAGTGGCAAAACAACGGAACTTTTTATTTCTACTTTCTGTGGTTGCAGATCTATTGGATTACATCCTGTGATGTTGAGCTCAGCTCTGGACTATTTAACTGAGAATCATCAGAACTGAGTGATAAACAATAAAACTGTTAGTTTAACTTCTAATCTTCACTTTAGTTTATTTAGAAAGCGATAATTCACAACAAGTCTAAGTCCAGTTATAATAAAATGCAGCCACATTAATATCATTTGGTGAAACGTTTTCTGTCTAGAAATGTGAAAAGAAGAAAATTCTGTTTTTGTTTTTATTAAAAATTGAACTTGCACCCAGAGTTGCTGCCAGGCGTGAAACTGTGATAAAGATCCGAGAAAGAAACTGATCAGAACCCGAGACCCGGATCCGACTGCATGGACCGTAACGCAACTTCTCTAGAATAATCTTGTTGATTTATGTTTGTTTTTTGTTGTAATTTTCAGTTGAAAAGCAGCCAGGAGCCTAAAGCGAAGAAAAGCCGCAGGACTCTAATTGTTGAACCCAAAGAGGAAGCCAGCGTAAGTCAGCAGTTTGTTTTTCTGGATAATCTGCAAAGAAAAATAATCTGGGATTAAATATCCAACATGAACACACAATTTATTGAATTTTTATTAAGGTGGGGAACATACGACTCCGTCAAGTCATTAAAATAAATGTTACTATTTATCTTGAGGTGGAACAAGCATCTCAATAAATTAATTAATCGCTTAATAAGGTAAAACAAGCTGAATGATCATAAAATTATTTTTTCTTAAAGGGCAAATTTGACTGGACTTCATAAGCCATTATATTTAATAAACAGACAGACTTATTCTTATTACATAACACTTATCATAATGTCACTTAATTTGCATTTTATTTATTCCTTTAGGTTGTTTTTTTATTATTATTTTTTCTGTTGGATATTTAAAATGTCTTCCAGCTCTGGTGTTAATTGTTCATTAGAAATGAAAGTTTCCTGATATTTAAAAGGAACATTTTTGCGTTTTTAAGCCATTATCAATATATTAGTTTGATAATGGTCTCAAAATGGCAAATTAATGTCCAGCAGATAGTTTAGCACCTTCATCACAATTTACAGGGAGATTATTACAGATTTTTCAAGAATCTTTTTAGACTTTATAATTTATAAAGACTTTCAAATAGAAGAACAAGCAGAAAACAGAAAAATGTGAAGGGTAGAAAAATAATGGTGTAAAACGCTGCTGACCTGACCTGAGTTCTGCTCTGTAACCGGACCGGGTTGCTCTTCCAGGAGCCGGAGCCGGAGATGGAGGCGGTGAGCTCCAGCCAGGAGATCCCCGTGTCGTCGGCGCCGCCGCCGCCCGAGAAGCTGTCGGTGTCGACGCAGACCAAGAAGGCGAGCGGCGGCTCGCCGCGCATGCTGCACCGCGGCACGCAGACCAACAGCGAGGGGCCCTGCCACAACATGTGCCACGAGAAGTACAGCAAGGTGTTCGGCGAGGTCAAGGAGATGATGAAGGCCGACAACAAGAGGGAGACGGAGCGCGTCGTCAGGGAGGCGCTGGAGAAGGTCCGCTCGGTTCTGAAGCTCCCAGAAATAACCCATCGCTTCTTTCCAAACAGATTTCTGTGCTTCTCCTGCAGCTTCGGAGCGAGATGGAGGAGGAGAAACGTCAGGCGGTGAGCAAGGCGGTGGCCGGCGTCCAGGCGGAGATGGAGAGGAAGTGCAAACAGGTGAAGGAGAAGTGCAAAGAGGAGCTGGTGGAGGAGGTGAAGAAGCTGGTGGCCCAACACAAGCAGCTCATCTCCCAGACCAAGAAGAAGCAGTGGGTGAGTCAGTCTGACGGACAGAATCCTCCTCTGGTTCCGCGGCGCCTTCAAACATCGTTAGGTCTTCAGTTTTGTCTTGGTGGGACGATTTAATCTTGTATGCAGGTTTTTTTCTGTCAGGCAAACGTTGGAGTCGCATCTTCATTGCGTTCTGTGGTTTGAGGCTATTGCTAACTGCTAATGTAGCCTAGCTAGCTCCTGAGCTAACTTTTATAAATGCAGATTTATCGTTGGCTGGCTGAAAGAAGTTTGTCTTTGATGTTGTTTGATTAAGGAAAACCTTTTTGAAGTTTGGATCAAAAAATCTTAACTCCTTTATTTGATTAGAGCTGCAACTTATAAAATGTTTCTCTTTTTTTTATTTGTTGAAACTGTCACTGTTATGATATTTTATGAAACAGATAATCTGAAAATCAGCTGCTTTGCTTTCTCAACCAATCAGAGCCTGGAGGCAGGCCTTAGCGCTGTCAATCACTCTCAATGTGGTGCTGCTCACCCTCCCTGCTTGCTCTCTAAGCTGCAGCTCGCATAAGTGCTAATGCTAGTTAGCATGGCCACCGGTCTCTGCCATTAGCACCTATAGCAGCGATTACATGAGGTTGATTGGCAGCGCTAAGCCCCTCCTCCTGGCTCTGATTGGTTGTTTTCACTACATTTTTATAAAAGTTACATGCTGTACCTTCAACTAAAATGCTTCATGTTTCTTTAATTTTGTTGTTGATCTGGTTAAATAAACAACAACTAAGCGATCTGGATTTTTTTTGATAAATAAACCAAATCAATGTATTTTTTTGCTGTTTTAGTGCTATAACTGTGAAGAGGAGGCCATGTACCACTGCTGCTGGAACACCTCCTACTGCTCCATCAAGTGTCAGCAGGAGCACTGGCACGCAGACCACAAACGAACCTGCCGCAGGAAGAGATGAGCAAGCCCCGCCCCTCCTCACACCTCATTGGCTCCCGCCCTCAGTCAGTGAACACACACACACACACACACACACACACACACACACACACACACACACACACACACACACACACACACACACACCGTTTCTCCCTGGGAACTGTTTGGACCGGATGTTTCTGCTGCGTGGCGAGTGATTTGCTCCCGTTTTATTTAATGTAGCCATCGTTTTCTTTCTCCTGAATCGTGACGTTTTCTCCACTGCAGAGATTTTTATGTTTTGTTGTTTTTTTTGTATGTTTTCTTTAATTAAATGCTGATGTTGCGTCTATTTAAGTGAGCATTAATAGAAAACATTTTATGACCTGAATTCAAAAAGAAAATGTTTTTTTTTTTTTTCCTTTCTGAACGAACTCTGCTTTCCTCTGTAGCAACCTGAACTGTCGGTGGTTCGGCTTACAGACCTTAAAGTCATTTTTGTTTTTGTTTTATATAAATCTATGGCGGTGGATGCACCTTTTTATCATGTCTACCTACCTAAAATTTTATTGTCCTCAATCATTCATTGGGAACAGGGTTAAAATGTCAACTTTTAAAGCCAGTTGACAAGTAAATCTTCCACTTAATTTAAATTAATGTTATGATAAATGGTATAAATATGCACCGGTTTGGCTTCTCGGCTGAATAGACTCTTTCTATGAGTCTGAAGATAAAGAAAAGGTTTGAAAATTTGGCGAATTTTATAAAAGTCGACTAATTTGATCACTTTTAATCGTTTAACAATCTGAAATTGCCCGATTGATCCCCCTCTGCCCGGTTTGTTGAACCTGCCTGAGAAGATCGGACACGTTGCCTGGACGATCAAATGTATATTTTTGCGAACGTCATCAGTGTCATTTTTCTCGTGGTGTGCGCTAGTTAAAGACTTTCTCGCTGCGTTCTGCTGTTGTTGGTGCCTGTTTCCTTTCTGCCAGTGAGGCCAACATGCATGTCGGTAGCTTCACCCTCTTTTTTCTTTTCTTTCTTTTTTGTGAAAACAAGAAGAAAAACGAGGAGAGACGGACGAAACTTTATGCAAACACGAGCGTTCAACATTTATCCCCCGCCTGATTTGGATGTGTTCGTGTTTTAATACAGAAAAGAGGCAATAAAATTGCCAAATTGGGATTTTTTTTCTTATTTTAACTGATGATGAAGTGAAAAAAAATCTACTTATTTAATTTTTCCAGTTGCCTTTTTGCTCACAGATTATTTAGAGACGACGAAATGTTTTGCATCGTGGACAGAAAGTCATTCAGTTTTAGTTCCTGTTTGTTTTTCTGACAATGTTCTCACTGAATGTTAATTAAATGCGCAGAAACAATATTGTTAATGTTGTTCTCAGCTTGGGAAAATAACGTAAGCGCCACAGCTAGTTGAAATTAAAATAAAATTTTGGATTTTGTGTTCTCAAAAATTTGGTCAGAGTTCTCCGCAGGCTTTCAGAAAGTCGGACGAGCCGCTCGTCTTTCATCGATGCACTACGTGTAAATACGTCAGTGAATCCCACCTTAAATCCACATTTCATTTCAGAGATCTTCGATGACTGTTAGTGCTAGTTTTGTACAATGTACAACGTTTGTCATACCAGCCGTAGTGACGTTTATCTTGTTGCACCTTCATCAAGTCAAAATATTTCAGCTTTTGTTCATTTTTGACGTTGGATAAATGAGCCTGTCCTTCCAAACTCACACCGTTTGCTGATGACACCATTTTGTTACACATTATGCAACCTAATTTCCCCTTGGTTTTTTATATTTGTCCATCCAGCTGTAACATTTTTTTAACTTCTTTTCATACGTGTTTGTAACCTTTTTGATGTCATTTCTTTTTTTTTCTTTTTTTTTTTTCATTATTGCATGAAATCAAGTATGTGACTCCACTTCGGATCTGTTTTTATTTTGTTTTTTTTTCCTCCCTGGATGTAAAGAGAAAATGTTTTTGCACTCATCTGAGAAATGCAGTACGAGGATTTTTATTTCCCAGGAAGGTTTCGAGCTGGAAGAAGTGAGTCGTTTAATCCGGACTTTACCTGCTCTTATTCCAGGGTATTTCTGTAAATATTACTGTGTGATTACATGAATTCTCCTTGTACTCAAAGTACAAACACCAGGAATAAAATCAGTGTGACGTCTCCTTTGTTTTCGCTTCTCGTAGAACATGCTCTTCTGTTCTGTTCACATGTAAACTATCATTAACCAAGGCAACGTTTTTTTATGCTCCCAACACTCTAGCTAGCAATATGTATATAAATATATTCTATGTGCTAACATGGGGGAAATAAATGTATCAACAAGTCGGTGTGATTCTGTTCTCCTTCTTCTGTTGATTAATGGATTCATGATGGAAAACCAGCTTCACCAGAAACAGTTTACCTGCCGCAGGTTGACGAAATGTACGACGGCGAATGGAAAAATAGTTTCTACAAAAAAACTTTTTAAAAAAACGTAGAAAAAACAAGGAACTTTTTGAGCTGTGGGAAATTTACTAGAAATAATCTTTGAATTTGTCCTCGTAGAAATGTTGAAAATGTTTAACTTTTGGAAAACACCTTTTCAAAATTCAAACATTTTCAACTTGATCAAAAATTTCCTACATTCTAAAAAATTTTAAACTCCAAATGTTTTTTTTTCCTAGAAAATTTAACTCTCAAATTCTAGCAAACTTTTGACTTTTCAAACTCCTCAACAAGTCTTTTGTTTTTTCCTAGAAAATTTCTATTTCAACTTTTTTCTAGCAAATGTTTCAAAGAAATTTTACAAAAAGTGACAGCAGAAGTCCTGCATTTTGCTAGAAAAATACGTTTGTTTTTTTCTAGATTTGTGAGATTAAAAAATTATTTTTTTTTAATCTGCAATGATACGCTGTCGTAGAACTGAGACGAATCTCTGGAGACAAAATGGCTCCCAGAGAAAATGAGAAACTGACAAGTGAGCAGGAAACTGTTTCTGGACGGAGAAGTGGACGAACATCAGCAGGACGGAAAACGGTTCCAGGTGAGACTAATTGACTCACAACAAACTGCTTCATTTACTGCAAGGTTTTCTGTTGCTTTGGTCTGTTCTGATGAAGAAACTCGTCTGAAATATCAGGTTCTCCATTAAAGCATGTCATCCAACAATACAGTATTGTTGGATGACAAATTAAGTTTAAAATTATCAAAAGTTTTAATATAAATCAAATAAGACGAGATGCATTGGGATGGATGGAGCTAAATTAGTGACAAAAATCTGTTTCGTCTAGATTCCTTGCAAAGTGATCTATTTTAGTGTTGTAAGCTATGATTTAATGTTACATATTTAAGTTTTGTTAGAGTGCCACTTTTTAAATTGAAATACTAAAATAAAGTGTAATTATTCTCAAATTATTTTTCAAAAAAAGTTTCTGTTTTAAATAAACCGCATTTAAATTTGTGTCAAAATTGTTTAAACGTTTATTGAAATGAAAGACATGACAACACAACTTTTGAAACTTTAGAAAAAAAAACTTGACATACATTTCCTGAAATGAAAAAAGAGGAAAGGTGAAGAAAGTGCTTTGTTTTTTTGTTTTTTTTAAAGAAACATTCTCTGTAGCTTTGATGATTTAAAGGGTCTCTGATAAAACGCTTTGATTTCTACGTATGACATCACTGTTTGAGCCTTGAACCGCCGCGTGGAAAAATATGACGGCTCCTCTGTTGTTCCATATTTACAGCTGGCGATCCAGAAACGAGGCCGACTCGGCTGCTGCTGGTCCGTCTGAACTGGGACCAGTTTCATCCCAGTCAATGTGAGTAAAAACATCTCAACTTAAAGTTTATTGAACAACTTCGCTCACAATTCCTTTTAAGATTATCAGAAAATTTCACTCTGAAATGAATTAATATGCAACTATTCATGCCTTAGCTATTCTTCAAAATGGGAAAGATTAGAGCACAGATTATCTTACTGAGGCAGAAGAACTAAATTAGCCAATTTCTTAATTAAATTATTGGTTTGTAAAGTAATTTTGTTTTAATTTACCAAAATAAAGTGAATCTGAATCTGCAGTGAAAATTGTCTACTAGAAATTTTTGGGCCAAAATTAGTCAAATATTTCCAAAAATTGAAGAAAAAAAAAAAAAAAGTAAACCTAAATGATTGTATTTCTATAAAATTGTGCTGCTGATGCAGGATTAATTGATTTTAAGGTTTAGATGGTTATTTAAGAAAAAGACTGCATGTAATACTGCTGGCCACCGCTAGAGGGCGGCAACGGCATTGATCAGAAGCGTCAAACCTGATTTTCCCCTTATCCTATCAGTTTAGATCTAAAGATATAGTTCTGTTTCATGAACCCAAAAGTGCAATTAATAACATTTAGAGGATTTAATAAGCTTTAACAAATTTAGATCTTCCTTTTGGAAACTGGAAACATTTCAGACCAAACCGCAGCATCGCAAATCAACCTGCTTTCCTCTGAGATATTAACCTTCATCTGCAATATAATCTATCATCATATATTTGTGTTTTTTTATTATAATATGCTTAAGTCTGTGTCACTCGAGATAATGCAATTTATTTTTATATTAGCAAATATTCAAGAGCAAAAACTTGAATCATAGACTTCTAAAAGAGAAAATAAATTAAATCGGTTTCTTTTTGTACATACTTACACGATACGAGCTGTTTGCGGATAGTAACCGGAGTTAAAGGCTGCGCCTGTGTGGATCTGAGCACCTGGTGAAACGGACCGGCTGGTCGGTTAAAAAACATAAAAATCCAAGGTGAAATGAACGTACCTCCTGGTAAACCCTGAACCCCCCGCCCTCATATCAAAACATACCCCGCACTTTAATGGCTGTAAAAACACAAAATATTTCAGTTTTTTTGTGTAAATATCATTTTCAAAAAAATAAGCCAGGACCTTTCTGACATTTAAAAATAACAGAGAGCGCCAGATGTTGCTGCAGGAGCCAGAAACCAGCTTCCCTTTTCCAAGGAAACACAAAGTGCCTGCAAGACGAAGCGCAGGGCTAACTTCAGTTTGTTCCCCTCAGTTTTCAAGTCTGTTCCTCCCTCCCTCCACCAGGGGGCGCTACATGTTGTAGGCCACGTAGATGGGGTCGAGCTGGTCGGCCAGGAAGCCGTCGCGCAGGTGCATGCGCTGCTTCTCGCCGCGGGAGTTGATGGGGATGACGCCGATGTCGACGACCACGACGACGCCGACGATCAGGTAGTGCTCCTCCAGAACCACGTTGGTGACCAGCGGGACCAGGTCCAGAGCCTCGTGCTCCGAGCCGTCCAGCTCCACCACCACCACCAGCAGGTTGGTCCACGTGAACACCGCGCTGCAGCAACAAAAACCCAAACACTAGGCTCACAAACTTTCTAGAAAAAACTACAAGCTACAAGAATAAAACATTTAGCAGAAGAAACTCGAAAAATTTAAATTAATCCAGAATTTCCTAGAAAAAGACTTTCTGGGCTCCAAAACTAAAAATAATTGCAAGAAAAAATCTAAGAAATATTGAGATTAATCTTAAAAAAAACATCAAAAAGTTACAAAACAAAAACATTTGCAAGAAAAATATTCAGATTTTTTTAGGTCAATCTGAGAATTTTTCTTGAATAAACTTGAGACATTTGTACTTTTTTTGAAAGTCAAAAACTTCTGAAACTTGGAAAATATTTTCTAGAAAAGATGTGAAATTAATCTGAAAATTTCTGCTTTTCTTTGCAACTTTTCAACAGTTTTCCTGAACGGTGAGTCATTTCTCCATGAACTTCCAGAAAACTGCAAAACTGCTGAAACACTGAGCTCCTTCAACTCAAAGCTTCAGGCCAGTTCAGAGCTGAAGTCGATTATCAGAAAGTGGATCATTGATCACAATATCTGGTGATATCTGGTGGCCTGATCTGCGGGTCTCACCACTCCGTGATGCTCTTGTGCGTCCGGATGACGGACGTCTCGATGTCGATGGGGTGGTAGCGCATCCCCCTCAGCTCCATGGCTTCCTCCAGAGCGCCGACCACATACAGAGCGTCATGCCGCTCTGCACGCACACACACACACACACACACAGGTTGGACGCCATGATTTCATCGACTGATAAACCCTGACATGTTTCTCTGCCGTGTCGTCCGGCCCGCCTGCAGCCTCACCTCCGCTGGCGTCGGTGAGCTCGGTCCGCCGCAGGAAGCCCAGGTATCCGGTCCGGGCCCAAACCGTCTGAGTGTCACCGAAGCTGAGCCTGGAGCTGAAATGGTCCGACTGCAGAACTTCGTCTCCGTAGACGGTGAAGTAGCCGCTGGCGTTGTGGCCGCTGTGCACCCAAATCTACAAACACACACGATGGGGTCAGAGAGACCAACGGCCAATCAAAACGCTCCATTTGCTGCGTTTGAAATCACAACTTCAAGTTAAATATTGGGCTGATATGCAAATTTAATTGCTGAAAACCCAGAAGTGGACTATCAAAATAAAAGCCGTGCCCCTGTATAAACTTTTATTTTGGTAGTCTACTTCCCATTAAATATATGATGATAGTTTGGAGCTAAATATGTTAAGATATCAATATTTAAGATTTATGCAGTTTTGGCTCAATTACTGCTCTGATTTTGTTCTTTAAGTGTTTTTTGAGTCTCTATAATCAAAATAATAATTAATTTACTATTTAAATAATAATCAATTGATGAATCACTTCAGATCAGTAAAAAGTCAACAGGCTTTTTATGCATGAAGATTAAAACAATTATTTTTCCGTTTTGAGTGAAAAACAAATGATAATTTTAAGGTTTAAACTAAAATAAAGGAAGGAAACTCTGACCTCTCCCAGGTGCGACTCCCCCATCGGCCCTTTGGTCTCCGGGTTGGCGATGATGATCCGGACTCCAGGCAGGATCTGTGCATTTCAATAAACAGATCATCGGTTTGATTCCAATAATAATATATGAGTTTTTATTTAATAAGGCAATAAAGAGCGAACCTTCCCAGACTCCATCAGTGGTAAACTGTGCGGTGACCCTCGCTCCACCAGCCTGACCCTGCACAGCAAAATTAACAGCAATCATCATTATTCCATACGTTTCTGACCGGGACGCTTAAAAACATCAAAATGTGACAAATGGAGAATAAAAAATGCCTCAGCAAACAGGAATATACGCTAAAAGTGACTGAACTTTACTGAAAGTTCAACCATTTTTGTGTTTTAAAATCCTTTTTGAGTTGTTTTGGCTGAAAACGATGATCTTTGCGTGTCGCTGCAAACGGCAGAAAGGAGGCGCTTCTGGGAACAGATTATTTCAAGCAGCTTCCGGAAACCTCAGTTTCTAAACTTAAACCCAGCCTGCAGGGTGAAAGAGACGGTTCTGACCTCTGAGAGGAAACAGAAACCGACAGAAGCGGTTCCTCAGATTAAAAACAAACAAGCGCGGCCAGCGCCTCAGAAGAACCGGGCCGTTTAAATCAACGGTGATTACATGTAATCACCCGACAGACGAGCAGCAGAGCGTCGCTGCAGCTGCGGCTGGAATCAGCAGGTTTTCTGGACCCGGAACAACATTCACTGTTTCTTATTCAGAACCTTTCTGACATGCCGGATTATCAACTTCTGGACCAAATCCAGACAGATTACAGCTTATTGACCTCTTGCTGCAAAAAAACTAAAGTGTTTTTGGTTCAGTTTCTGGTGCAAATTTATAAAAATAAGACAAAACTGACTTAGAAGTAACTTTTCAACAAGATACAGGAACTTGTTTTAAATTAGTTAATATTTCTAGTTCCACTTATGAAGTGAAAAAAAACAACTTTTCCTTTAATGTTAAGGAGTTATTTACTCAAAACAAGCTCATATGTTGAACAGTTACTTGTCTTATTTAATGTGTATTAAAATATTTGCAGTACAGATTAGACTAAAGTACTTTGTAAGATTTTGTGTTTCTCCAGCTCCTTTAAACTGAATACAAACTAAATCCATTTTTTTCATAGCTTTTTTTAATGCTGTGAAAAAAAGCTGTTTTCTTTTCACCTCCAAAACATTTTCACCACTTCCTGATGTGGAACAAATCATTTCTCCAAGTTTGCAGCCCAAACGGTCACGTTGCATTTTATCCAACTTTTACATCATTGATGTGAGACGTGCATCATCATTTTGCACCAGAAGAAGCCGGACGCTGGAAATCTGGATGTAAATAATGACTAAATTTACAATTATGAAATTATGAAAGAAGGCTGAGTCAGCGAACGCATCACATCACAATCACAGCACTTTTAGTCCCGACGACGAGTTTAAACCGACTTTAAACAGGTTTTGTTCTCATCAGCTTCTGATCCTATTTATAATAGAACTTTAAAATCGATCGATCTGCCGGTCCTCAGCCGTTCACACAGAAGACGTATTTAATTAGTGATATTAACAAACGCGCAGAGGAAATTGGGTTTTAGCAGAAAGCAAAAGGAGACCTGCTGTGTGATCATGGCTAACAGGATCCGACGTTTCCAGACATTTCATTAGTTTTTTCATTCCTGAGACATTTTCCAGTCTGTCTGGTGATTCTTGTTCAACCTTTAAAACATCCTGAATCGTTTCTTACTGCAGCTCAAATTTATTGATGAGCAGCAATTCCCCCCAGAGCCTCGATAGCCGTTCACTTTTCCTCATGACACAACAAGATGTTTATGATTACAGCCATCAGTCTGCTGTGCATTTAGATTGACTGGATGATTTCAGCTCAGCTTCTCCTGAAATCATTGATTTACAAAAACTTCCAACTGATTTTTTATGCAAAATATCGATTTTAAAAATGAAAATGTTTAAAAATGAGATATTGCTGCGTTTCCCTGCAAGACGCTTCTGTTGCTTCCTCTAAAAATCTGAAATCATGAAGCTCAGACTGAAACTCTCCCTGAACTCATCCAAGTTTTATGTTGGTCTGTGGCTCAACTGGAAACCAGCTGGCAAACATTTCACCACCTCAAAGGAACTTTCAGCTCCCACTAAACTCAGTTTTTACTGTCTCAGAGCCGAGGAGAACATTTCTCCTTTTTCATTTGTTTTCAGCGTTTCAGTCTCTTATTCCCAAACACTCGGCTGAATCGCAGTAATAAACTTCACAACTGAAGACGTCCTGCAGGACGGCTGCAGGTTCCCTGCAGAATGTCCTGCAGAACGGCTGCAGGTTCCCTGCAGGTTCCCCTGCAGGTTCCCTGCAGAACGGCGCAGTTCCTGCAGAACGGCTGCAGGTTCCCTGCAGGTTCCCTGCAGGACGACTCTTTCTGGGAGCCGAATGGAGGAATCGGCGGCGCCAGCAGAAAGGAAAGCAGCTCAGAGGAAATCAAACCCGCCTCAGAAATAAACACATGAATATAAACGACTCGTAATTTCTAACAAATATGTGAAGTTAAATATTCCTAAACATTCAGCAGCCACTTTATTCAGTATATCAGCTCAAAAATGTAAAAAGAGTCAAAACAACTGGATCCTTACATGATCTATACGTAATATTTCACTTTGCACAAAGTGAATAATATTCTATGGTGGGCGATATGAACTTTATTGCGATATTTGGTGGTTCTATTATGATACCGATAAAGATTATGATTTAAAAAACTGTTTATTTCTTATTTTTTAAGGCAGTAAATGGTTTTGCTGCACGGCGCAGCGATCATGGCGCCACAAACGGAAATATTTTTCTTGAAATTGGTTTCTTCAGGACGCCACTGACTCAAAACCTCAACAAATCAGGTAAAACATTCTCACCTGTCGTGTCGTAGCGCTCTCATGTCTACGAACACAGTGGTGGGGTCGGGTCCGGATGTTCCCTGAAACACAAAAACCAGTCAAACCAACCTGCAGGAACAGAAACATCCCACAACATACCGTCATACAACCACACACCAAGAACTACGGCTACTTCCTCCCATGGATGCATTCATGTGAGGTTTCTGTCCGCAGGAAGAGTGAAGGAAGGTGACCGAGCAAAACAAGCAAAATAAAATAAATTTGGCACTGAAAAAAGTGATTCCACTGAACCGACATGCAAACAAAAAGCCTCAATTAAAGAGGGAAGAAATAGAGGAAAGTAAAGGGTGAAAACTGTGACTTAAAAGCAAAACAACCAAATTCATTTGTTTTTCAAATTTGGCTTAATTAAAGTTTGGAGACAAAATGGAGGCAGAGGACAGAATAAAGAGCAACGCCTCTGATTCCTTTGTGCTGAGAATCCATCACCAGACATAAAACCACGATGCTAATCCCTCATTTCCACTCCGTCAAGCTACATTAGCACCATGTTAGCTTCAAGATTTTACCACAAAATGAGAATTTATTGACATTTTTGGATTTGCACACAATAGAAGCACAGCAGGGTGCTTGTTCATGAATCTGGCACCGAGTCACACCAGAAAAACCCAAATCATCTTTACTCGGAAGCTAACACTGCTAGCTACCTCAGTGCTAAGGTTTTATTGATAAATAAATGCTGCTATCTGATGGCTCACGAGAAGAAACTTCAACATTTTCGTCACTCATGTTTTGCAAATTCTTTCTACATTCAAATGTAGAAACTGCAGAAAGTGTGAAAAATAAGGGATTTCCTTCAGATCGATGTTGATTTGTGACCGGCTGGAGTCGGAGGTTCTGACAAACCCGGTGCTGTTGGTCAGGGTGATGGAGGTTCCCTACCTGGTCGGCCAGCTTTCCCAGCCTGTGAGGCTGCAGCAGCAGAGAGGCGGGGCCGAGGAAACGAAAGAGGAAGCAAAGGAAGTAAAGAAGGAGGGAGGACGGAGACAGAACAAAGAATGAGAGATGAAGGTGGGGTTATGCTCCAAAACAAGAGGGAGGAGGAAAGTCAAAATGCAAACTCAAAAGCAACAAGCAGTTAGATTTAAAAAAGGATGTTAGTCTGTCAAAGTGGAAAAGCTGCATTTTTAATCCGTTTCTCATTCATTCACCTAAATTGTGTTAAACATTAACAGCTGGAGGAAACAGATAAATCTGTGGTTTCCAGTTTGCCTGAAAGTTCCTATAAAAAGTGTGAAATACTTTATGTTTTTTCATAGGAACAGGCTGTAAGTCACAGCTGAGTGTCAGGAATGATCAGCTTGAAATGGACGAATGGATGGAGCTGAACATGACAGAAACATGGAAGAGAAGCTGAATGTGTCTGAAATGCAGGATCCGTCTGGAAGAGTTTGAATTTAGGATCTTCAAGGTTTGAATAAGTAAAATTCCTTCATTTATTCTTTCTTTCCCTCCTTTATTCCTGACTTTATGTCTTATTGCCTTCCTGTGCAATTCTGCTCAATTAAAATCTCACTTTCTCCCATTCACTTGGATTCCTCCGTGTGTTGAATCCATCGCTTTTTTGTAAAATCATCACATATACACTGCAAAAACACAAAATCTTACCAGGTACTTTTGGTCTACATTTTAGTGCAAATATCTTAGTTCACTCAAAGTAAGACAAAACTAACTTACATGTAACATTTTAACAAGAAATATGAGCTTGTTTTAAGTGAGTAATTCCTTAATGTTGTTCAGCTGGATTTTCCGCTCTATGCTCTGTACAATGGCTGCTGGAAGAGACAAGTGTTTGCTGTTGATCTGCCATCCAGAATCCATTTGCTGCTTTCTTCTTGGTTGTGCAGGAGGCTCTATTAATGCTTCTCAAAGATGTACGGTTGTATAATTGCACATCTGTTTGCAACGTTTACAGAGTGTAAAGGTCAAGTTGATTTAAAGCGACAAGACGCCCTAAAACAGCTCATTCTGACAGGAACAGACTAAAATCTGTTCACCTTAGAAAGATTTTGTGAAAAAAAATGTAATGAACATGTTTTGTTTAGGCCACAAACCTATCCTAACCTGTTCAAGGAAGCATCACAGGTCACCTTTAATGGAAACACTGCAAATATTAATGGTGTTTTTTCAACATTAGTTGCTCCAGTTTCTCCAGTCTGAGCTCCAAACTCAGCCTCCATTTTTGACTCAAAGCGAAGAATCTGCGACTGACCTGCAGGCAGATGGCCAGGTTGACCCTGCAGCCGAACGAGGTGCTGACGGCGCGCGGGTGGAGTCCCAGGTCTTTGAAGAGTTTGGAGAAGGACTGGGTCAGGGCGATCCTGGGCCGCTCCTCCGCTACCACCACGCAGGTTCTGACCCGGGACAGGTCCACTCCTCTGGACTGGAGGGCGGGAAGCAGGACGGACGTCAGGATGAGACTCAGAGACTCACAGGACTGAAATCCTGAGGCTGACGTTACCTTGAGGGAGTCGGTCTGCAGGCCCAGGCCTTTGGTGCACAGCTCCATGACGCTGTAGGAGCAGAACGTGTCCCGGACTTTGTACTGACTGACGGCCGACAACCAGAGCGCCGGATTCACCTCCAGCTCGGACGGAGGGATGAGGATGGACTGGTGACCTGAGTACACGCTGAGGAGGAAATACCAGACATGGAGAGCTGGTTTATAAAACATTTCATTTATGAGCAACAGTCCCCGTTTCAGGCCTGGTTTAAAGGACTTTAATGCTCTTTAACCCACAAAACAAAAACTGTTTTGGTGAGAATCCCCCCTGGCTCAAACCTCGGCTCCCTTTTCATTACTTTCAGCAAAAGACAGGAGCTTTTTTTGAGTCCATTACTTCTTAATATTGATAAAAAAGGCAGATTATTTCACTACTATTGGTAGCTGAAGGGTTCAAACATGCGGCTAGAAGCAGAACTCCCCCTGGTGGTCTGGAGGATTTCTGTTTTGTGGAGTGAATTTCCAGAATTTTATGTATTTATTTTTGCCTTTTATCTTTTTATTTTGATTGTTGCTTTTATTATATGTGGATAATTTTAGATCAAGATATTTGTAGTGACTCGACTTTTTGCTCAGTTTTATTTAAAATAAATTAGAAAAACATGTTTAGAATTTAGATGTTTCAACGTTTTCTTGCTTTGACCCTTTTTTATACGCGTCTGACCTGCAAAGGCACCAGAGGACGAAGCCCAGGCCGCAGTACGGGTCGAGGCAGATGGCGACCTCTCTGGACGGGTAGAGCTCACACTGCAGCTTGATGGAGCGGCAGAAGGCACTGGTGGCGGTGTGGGACATCTGAGACGCATCAAATCACAGAAAACACAAAGTTTAAACGTCAGTCAGTTAATAAATGTCCTGAATATTTATGTTGGTAACAATTTTTACTCTGATTACAAATTAAAAATCTCCATTTGCATCCAGGGGCCAAATCTGTATGATTTTTTTAAAATTGCTTTTGAGGGCCATAAAAAACGTCGTAGGGCCATAAATGGTCCCCGCACCACAGTTTGGACACCTGTGGCTTTAAGGAAACTTTTAGGATTGAAGAGTTTGCAGCGTATTGATTAGCAAAACCAAACTTTGCCTGCAGCAGAATCTTAATGTTTCTTCCTCTGTGGTTTCTGTTGGCAGTTTTAACGTTGCAGCGCTAATTGATCCGCTCGTTAAGCGGATCAATCAACTCAAGCTCGTTAAGCGCCGTAATTAATCTCAATCAACAGGCGATTCAGCAGCACCAGAGGAAACTTGTGTCAGTTCCTGCTGGCCTGGATTCCCTCGCTGATGATGCTTTGTGTTTCCTTTCTGCTGTGATGATGAGTCAAAACGACTTCGATAAAATAAAAACTGTTGGAAGATTTAAGGTGAAAATTCAGTATTATTAACATTCAATCACAGTAAATATGTCTCACTCTTAAGCAGTTTCATACAATATTAAGTATAAAATTTAAATGTATTTCACGTTATTTATTTTTTTATTGTAGTTTTTGGTAGTTCTTGTAAAATTACTCTTTTCTCCTAATTATGATTTGATTCTTATAAAATGGCCTTTATATGTCGTAGATTTGACCTGAATTCAAAGTCCAAATAAATAAAAGCTGTAAAACACGCTAGCCAAACAAGATGGCCGCCATCACTGAACTACAGAAACCCAAGGAGATATTTAGTGGAAAAAAAACAAAACACAAATTTTCCAAAAATAACATCTTCAAAACCAAAATGTTAATTGATCAAATGGATTTACCTCCAGCCGTAGTTTAAGGTTTTAAAACTCAGGCTTGAATAAATAACTGAGCCCTCTGGTTGCAGCGTGTGTGTGTGTGTGTGTGTGTGTGTGTGTGTGCGTGCGTGCGTGCGTGCGTGCGTGCGTGCGTGTGTGTGCGCTCACTTTGACTCCAGCTAGCATGCCGGTGGTGGAGACGCTGAAGTCCAGGTAGGCCAGCGTGTCGGGGTTGGACGGTTTGTACAGCAGGGGCGGCTTCTTCTTTGGCAAATCATCTGGAAGGAAAAACTCGGATCTGTCAAGGTTTTTGTTTGGTAACTTTGGAGACGGAACGGAGCAGCAGCAATTGTCTCGGCGGGTGGCGTACCTGTGTCTATGACGGGCGGCCATGTTCGGACGTCCACGGCCGCCAGCGCCTCTTTGGACCTCAGCAGCTTGCAGATGAGCTGCGTGGTCATCACACACACCGAGCGGCTCACCTGAACGCATCACCACAGAAACAAACGTCAAGCAGAGCGAGCTGCACCGGCGGCAGGTTGAACCAGAGTTTTACCTCCACGATCATCTTGACGGTGGGCAGCGTGGTGGCGATGTTCTGCGGGTGAGGCGGCCGCACCGTGATCGGGACGCAGCCGGCGTAAAGGCATCCGTAAAACGCAGCAATCAGGTCGATGCCTGCAGGACGGGCAGAAGAAGAAGCTATTTCACTTCATGTCATGTTGTAAGTGAAATAATCTGCAGGTGGAAAAACTACTTTGTCTCCAGGTTTAAGGAATTGCAAGATTTCATTTCTTGCTGGAAATTTACTTGTAAGTTCGTTTTGTTACATTTGCACAAGAAACTAAACCAAAATGACTTGGTGAGATTTTGTGTTTTTGCAGGATGTGACTTTGTCTAATTGTTTAGGACGTTTTGTTTTAATGATTACAGTTATTCTCTACTAAATGTTACTCTGGACTTTGACTAGGCCACTGAAAAACCCTTAATTTTGGTTTCCCTGAAGCATGAAAAGCTGAACCTTCCATTAGGTTTTGGATTATTGCAGAATATCTAATGCTTTATTTATCAATCTCACCTGGAGGGTAAACGAGTGCGACGTGGTCTCCGTCCTGCAGGTGGCCCCGTTCTGACAGAACGGCGGCGATCTTCTCCGCTCGCTTGTGCAGCTGAACACAAGTCAGTGAGCTGGCTATCGCCCCCTGCAGGTCACAAAGAGAAGTGATCTTCAATAAAAGTATTTTCTGCTGCAGGAACTGAAACATGACAAGCAGTGTGAAATCATTTAACGTCCAAATAAAAATATTATCTTCTCTTATGATTTTCAAATGTCACCCTCTAAATAAGTGCATGACTGAGTGCCTGAACAGATTCATGTCTGCATGATGTGCATTTTTTACCCTGGAGTTGAGCAGAGTGTACAGGATGTGGTCCGGAGTCGTTTGGGCTCTCCACTGCAACACCTCCGACAGGAAGAGGAACTAAAAAAATAAAACAAAACAATAATTTACCGTCTCTATGCTAAATAAGCCGCAAACCAGAAATCGATTTCTGACATCGATTGATTTTATCAGGTGGAAATGTTTCAGATCAAACTAACCTCCATAAGCAAACAAAAAACTAGAAAAAAGTCATCATCCCTCGAAATGCCATCAAGTGTTTGTGATAACTGGCTGCTTTACGTCACTGTGGAAAACATTTCGATTCATCTTCTTTGCAGAACCTTTTTAAGTCTCACATTAATGTCTCAGGTTGTTTTCCCTCCTGATGGTCCAGTAGACCCAATATATGGGGGACCAAAACTGCAGCATTTGTTCCACCTGCAGCTTTTCTCTTTCTCTGCTGTGAGTCAAACCAAACAAACCTGTTCCCCTCCTCACCTGAGGGGGCGCTGCACCAAGAACTGCTGAAGGAAACAACATAAAAACCTCTGAAGAAGAAACTGAGCGCAAACGTCCTTCACAAAAAGTAAAATAATTTCTCCTGCTAGCGCTAAGCTATCGCATTTACCCAGAATGCCCTGCAGCGCCGTCCGCTTCCTGATTTTGAAGCGGTCTCAGGTTCGCTTGGCGTTCATATTTTGCATTCAAACCGAACCAGAGTTCAATTCAACCAAACAGACTGAAGTTGCATCCTAAAGAAACTAAACAAGCCGAGACTTTAACTAGGTCACTGCAAACCTGTTATTTTGCTTTTTTAGTTACATTAAGAACCAGCTTCAGATTATTGACCTGCTGGAAAGTTTTTCTACTACTGCAGGTACGATCGTAGATGTTTTCAGGTTTGATGTTCATTTTGCCATCGTGGTTACTGAGCTCATTTCATCACCTGCTTCTTTATTTACTTGTTTGATCATCTCAAACTGTTAAGTGTGAGAATAAAACAGCAGAAGTGAAGGAGGGAAATGCTTGTCCACATCTCCGTATGTTGCTTTCGATAAGGACTGAATAAAAAAACAGATGTTTTCCTTCTGGTGGATAATCAGCCAGGAACCTGCTGAGCTGCTCCTGCCTGCTGACAGGAAACGGACCAGTCAATGGCCGGGAACGTTTCATCAATAAATCGCAGAAATTCTACAAATGCTGACATTTACAATAAATATCACCACTGTGAGTCTTTGCAAAGCAACAATTCACTTTTTCCAGCTGGAAGTTTTTGAGGCGACTTCAACAGAATTCCAACGAGGTTTCAGAGGAAAATCCAGCTTCGGAAAACCTCAGTTTGGAAATGAAGCCGAAGGAGAAATAATGATGCTGTGAGGTGGAGGAGGAGGAAAACGAAGAGGACGCTTCCTGTCTCATGAATTTTTCAGGATTTCTGCTGGTTCCAGTAGAGAAAGTCCATTTTAAATGACTGATTGGGGTTTTTCCTCCAGTCAGTCACAGCAGGGACAGATGAGCCTGGACCCAAACCAGGCAATCAGAACTCAACCGGTCTGCAGAACCGCTGCAGAACCGCTACACTGCAAAAACACAAAATCCTACCAAGTAGTTTCTAATGCAACAAACCTACACAACTAAAGTGTAAGACTTTTTAAGACCATTAATGAAAGGAATTTAAGACCTTTATCTCCACAGAAATGTACAAACTGGGAGCATAAATAACATTTACTCATGATAAACCGAAAACGCTAGCGAGCAAGAAGGGGTGTGTTAGCAGCTAGTTAGCAGTAGCATCAGTTCTCGAGTCACAGAAATCAATGGAGATGTTTGTCAGTAACGTTTTGAGGTTCGACCCAAACCAGAAAATCAGAACCGGCTCCTGAAAAAACACAAAATCCAACCAAGTATTTTGATCTAATTTCTTGTGCAAATATCTCGGTACATTAGCTCACAAAAGGTTTCACCAACTCAAATTTAAGGCTTTTTAAGACCGTTAAGAGTGAAATTTAAGGCCTGTATCTCTGCAGAAACGCTTCGTCCAAACAACAGTCGAGAAATTTTCACTTCCAAATAATAGAAGTGAAAATAATAGTGAGCTAGCAAGAGCATGTTAACAACTTAATTAACCCATATTGAGTCACAGAACACAAAAATGTCTGAGTGTGACTGAAACGTTCGCTTGAAAAAAATAAAATAGGATGTACAAGATTAAATCGTCCTTTCAAAGCAAAACTTACAAACTTTTTAAAATGAATTTAAGACTTTTTAAGGATACTTTTCAGAAAGATACGGGATTTTGTTTTAAGTCAATAACTCTTAATTGCTGATCAGATCTTCTGGTTCCGCTGGCAGATTCAGCCGACAGAAAGCCCAGATTGCTGAAGCCTCGCTGCTCTGAGCCTCTGAAACGACGTGATAAATCTTCTGCTCCCGCCATGTTTAACACAAGCCGTCAGCAGGCTGGTCAGGCTTTATTGCGCTTGTTAATCAGAGGCAGTGTGCAGCGGCGCAGCCTGTTGAATGCATCACTCCAGCAGGTTTCCTGTTTCCCTAAGAGCTCCGGCTTCTGGAGTAACGAAGATTTAAACCTGAATTTGCTCCTCAGATGAAAACATCGCTCGGCTTCTTGTCGACTGAATTAAAATAAAACGATTCAACGGAAACCAAAGTTTCCTGCTGCCTGATTTAACGTCCAGTGCTCAGAAAAAACTGTTACTCTACAAACCCAACAGATTTAAAACGTCATTAACTTCATAATGTCAGCAGTAACTCAGTCACATGACACACAGCACTTGTTAATATCCACCTTTACAGTCAAAATCCAGGGAGAGATCAATAAAAACATTTAAAATAGTATGAAAATAACAGAATCATGATGAATCCCTCCTGGATCACTGCAGTGAAACCTGACAGGAAAACGATCCAACAAGGAAGGAAAGACGGACGGATGGAGGTCATGTCCCAAAACAAACAGAATAAAACTTTAACGAACATTTACTTTTCTACAATTCTCCTAAAACTACAAGAGATTTTGAAAAAGAAAACAAATTTAAACTTATTTACCAAAAAAAACTTTTTATCCTCCAATGAGGTAAAAATAAATTATTTTTCCAAAAACAGTTTATGAGCAAAAGATGAAAAAATATTTGCTAATTAAGTTCTGACATGAAATGATCTCAGATTCACTTTTGTCTTTTTACCAAAATAAAAGCTTTTAGTCCAATGAGGCATTTATATAAAAATAAGCAAATAAAATCTACTACATTGTAGTGGTACGTTGTGCTTCAACCACAATGTATAAGAAATTAAAACATTAAAATGAATAAATAACTGTAATCAAATGTGTTTTTTGGTTAAAAAGAAAAATAAAACACTGAAACTTAAAATATTTAAAAAAAATATATACAAATTGGAAAAACAGATTTGAAAAAAGTGTTGAATTAAATTAAAACATAAAACAGTTTGAGTTCATCCACACTGAGGGCCTGGTTTTCACCCGGATGGACGATGAAGGTCATGGATCAGGTGATGAGGATGGAAAAATCCTGCATTTCTGCTCAACACTGGATTACTTTAAAAGTGATACGATAATTTCAAACAACATATCGGCTCTGAGTTTCTCCAAACATCGAGTTTCAGAGAATCATCTCAACAGCAGCTGCATAATTGATCAAATTGGAACCGGAAAAATAAATCCGCTTCCTGGACTTTGAGCTGATGCACCAAATCTGATTTTTCCCCTGGACCAAAACTTCGTCATGTTTTTAGGTTCATGTTTGTTTTGTACTTGAATCTTTTCTAGTCCAGAAAACAAAACTGACATTTTCATAAACATTTCACTGTTTATCCCTGGCAAGTTTAAAATTTTGCTTTAAAGCCAATTAAATTTGTAAATTTCATTTTCCGACACATTTTTCATGTTGAGACTCCATAAATTTCCTGGTAAACATCCAGTAGAAATTTAAACAGAGTTCAGTCCAATCACAGCAGAGGGATTCACCATCCAGCCTGCATTCCTGGCAGGAATAATCTCCCATACATCGGCTTTCCGGGGAAACGCGGAGCGGCGTTTGCAGCTGTGACGGGTCGCGTTCGTATTTTGGGATCTGTCTCTTCTCATCAGGCTCGACTGCATGTGTTCTGCTGCGGGGAACCTGAAACCTGTTACTGATGACATTTCAACATGACGGAGGGAAGAAAGTCGCTTCTGTCGGCGACAACCTCCTGTGATCCATCACTTCCTGTCTGACATTATTTCCACTCCTGCTCTTTCTAAACTTTGTTTCTCCAGACTGTTTTCTCCTGCTTTGACTTTCTGTTGAGGATTCTCACTTCACTGGCCCGACATGATGACGAATGTGTGAAAATGAGGCGTAATGAGGATGAACATAAAGCATGATGTGTGTGTGATGAAAACCAGCAGAGCCCCCTCTCACACACACCTTCCTTGCCTGGTCATTGTCTTCGATCTGACCCAGATCCCGGCCGCTGGCCTGAGCGATCCGCTTCCCCGACACCAGATTCCCGACCATCACAGACGCAGGACCGATCTCTGAGAGAGGAGAGGAGAGGCTCCAACTTACCAGGTATAAAAACCTGAGTTCACAGAAAGAACCTGATAATTACTAGAAAGAAGCTCGACAGTTTCTATAAAATCTCAGTTCATTCGTGTTTCTTTCTGTGAACTTTATTTTTAAAGTGTTTTGTAGAAATTGAGTTTTCTAAACTTTCTAGAATCCAGAAGTACAATCAAGATTTAAGACTTTAGATCAAGAGTTTCTCAACATGTGTTCTTTAATTGCATGTTTTTAACTTTATTATTTTAAGTTTGCTAAATGCCAAATCATCACAAACTGCCATTTATACCAGAGAAAATAAACACTTCCTTTAAAATCCATTTACACTCAGAGCAAATCGATCCAGGTTTAAATTTTCCTGCTTTAATAATGAAAGTAGTTAATTAGTTTTTCCTCCAGTGAGTTTTATAGTTGATCTGTTTAATGTTTTCTCCGGTCTGGATTTTCCCACCTGGCTGTTTCTGCCGCGGTTTGGGCAGGTTGGTGACGCAGGTGTGCGGACACATCAGCACGTTGCAGGGATGCAGCGCCCCCTCCAGGAAGAGCTGCTTGGCCTCGGACAGGTGGATGCCGCCCAGAGGCGTCTTCGGCAGCGTGTTGGAGGGAACCAGGGCCAGGCAGTACACCCCCACCTGGTGGATGCTGTCTATCGCCTGGGAGGTCAAAGTGCACAAACAAGGTCAAAATACAGATAGATTTTAATTTAATGTAAATTAATTATTACTAAAGCTGATAACACAAATCTGACAAAACTGTTGCAAAATGTTTGTGCAGCAAAAGTCTTTGTGCCGCGAACATTTTAAAGATATTAATAAATGTTTCCAGATGTCAGGAAAGGTCAACCAGCCCCTCCCCCTTCTGACCTTGTTTGGTGGTAAAAATATTTTTTTTAAAATCAGAATATTTTATCAACCAGCAGTTAGGAAGGAAGGAGTGAAGAAATGATAGAAAGAAAGAATGGAAGAACAGAAGAGAGAAAGGAAGGAAGATAAAAAAAAGGAAGGAAGGAGACAGGTAAGAAAAACAGAAAGGAGCAACAAAGGAAGAAAAAAACAAGGAAGGGAGGAAAAATAAAAACAAGAAAAAGAAAGAAGGATAGAAAGGAAGTGAACGAACCTGCAGCACTCTGCTCATCCACTGGAAACTGTCTTCCTCTGTAGAATCCGGTCGCTGCTCAGCTAAGACCACGATCCTCTCATCATGGAGCACGGTGATGGAAAACACCGCTATCCTGCCGTTCACACACACACACACACACACACACACACACACACACACACACACACACACACACACATGCACACACACACACACCGGGTCAGCCCCGCTCCTCGTCCGTTTCAGAACCTCTGCCGGTTCGTGGATTTTGTCCCACCTCCCTCTGTAGACAAACTTCATGGGCTCCACCGCCAGCGCCGTGGCAACGATGTCGTCGGCGTTGTGCCGCCGTCCTCCGACCACCATCAGGCCGTCCATCTTCCCGGCGACGAAGATGAGGCCGGCGGGTCCGATGAAGCCCAGCAGGCCGGTTCTGGTGAACGGGAACTCGCTGATGGGCGTCCCGTTGTTGGACACGGGGAAGACCTGACGGGTCCGTTTGAAAAGACATCAGGACACGAAGACATGAAGACGAGGAATCGAACCTTTCCAGATTTACCTCGAAGGTGTTCTTCGTCATCCCGGCCAGACCATAGTAGGAGGTTCCCGTGGCGACGGTGCAAACACACATCTCTCCGATCTCGTCGGTTTTGCAGAGCTGAGGAACGCCTTCGACTTTCACGACGCACATCAGAGCTGCAGACAAAATACATAAATCAGGTCAAAAACGAGCCAGGCAGAAAAAACAGCCAAACATTTTCCTCCTCTAGTAAAAGAAGCTTTGCTTTGTCCTTATCCACTCCAATAACACTTTTATACACTGATCGGCCCAATGGAGATTTTGAAGATAATTTTAAATTCCAGTTGTCAAAAGTGGAATATTGCGACAGACTGGCGACCTGTCCAGGGTGTACCCCGCCTCTCGCCCGGAACGCAGCTGGAGATAGGCACCAGCACCTCCCGACCCCGTTAGGGAGAAGGGTGACGGAAAATGGATGGATGGATGGAAAAGTGGAATATTTGTTCCCCTCCCGGCCTATGGGGGCGCCACACCGAGACCCACCGAAGGACGCAACACAAAAACCTCTGAAGACGCTGAGAGCAACTTCCTTCTTCACCAAATGAAACTGAAAATGGAGTGAAATCAGATTCCAGCGAGAATTTCTCTGATAAAAGACGACGAGTCGTTTCTGGGTTGAATTACCCAGAATCCCATTAAACATGGCGGATGAGGTTTCACTCTCAGAGCAGCAACAGGTCAAAATGAGCTAATCATCTATGTTCACTCCTTCATAACTTCATGACGTTTAAAGTTAAAAGTTCTGACTCCATTTGATGTGAACTGGGTCGGGTTTTACCTCCGGGCATCACAGAACCAACATCCTGCAGCGTGAGAACAGACAGCTTCTCCTCCGAATCGACCCGGATCACCCCGTGGCTCAGACCGGGCATGGACAGGACGCCGCGGCTCGGCGGGGTCGCGCCCTCCTCCAGCGGCCTGACGGACAGATCACAGACCATTCAGGGATCACAGACCACAGGGATCACAGACCATTCACAGACCGCACGTGAAGAGCTGCAACATTTTTACAGACTGAAGTCTTAAATTGTCTCTTCGATCGTGAACCTCACTGTTCCCTCTGATCACAATAAACAAGCAAATATTTATTTAGGAAATGAAAGATTTGATACACAAACCCAGTGAAACGTTTAAAGTAAAAACGGAAAACGAAGCATTTTAAAAGTCGCTTGGACTAAAGAAGAAACTCACCAAAAGTAAGTTGAGTTCAATTAAAAAAGAGTATAAAATTATTTTGTTTCCCATTTTTGAATCTGAATGCTTTATAAACCCTGTAATGCGGCGATGAAGCGTTTTACCTGCGGATGGCGACGGTGAGCGCCTCCGGGGAGCTGGCGCAGGGACAGATGACCTCTGGCCTCAGACCTTTGGTCTGGAAGACGTTGAGGAACGCATCGCAGGACGAAATGGACCCTGAGGCACAGACAGCGTTACTGGGGATTCACGTCCCAGTTAAACATCTGAACTGGGAGGAGGAGGAACCAGTTCAACCCAGACAAACCCAGTAAAAACACAAAAGCAGGGAATGTGTTCTTACAGGGATTCGAACCGTCGGCCACCACCAGCATCCGCAGGGAGCTGAGGTTGACGTCGCGCTGGTCCCGGTGGGCCACCAGGGCCCAGTGCATGTCCCGCGACTTCACACAGGCCACCTTCGCTGCACGAAACATCAAACAGCGTCTAACGGGTTATTTATGGACTAATTGATGATTAATTATGTTAAAAGTCATTAGTTTCCATTAGGAAAGCCCAGAGAGAAGATTTATTTATTGTAAAAAAGGATTTATAGCCTTTGCTATTATTCTGTTGCAATCATTTTTTTGGTAGCAATATCCAATTCTTTAACTGTGTAAAAAATGAAGTTAATCTAAATGGGAAGCATTTAGATTCATTATTTCTTAATTGAGCTAAATAGGTTTTTATCCTGGTAAAAATACAGAAAATTATATAAAATGCAATAAACAGCATTTTCTTCAGGGATCATCAACTTTATCAACAAAAAAGTTTTAACTTTAATTCACTCATACATATCTTTTATTAAAGTGTTTTACATTCCACTCAGATACAAAATAAACTCAAAGTTTTGAAAAGTTTTTCTCACCTCATTGGCCCAAGATCAACGGCTAATTATTAATTAAACACAATCAATAAGTCACTGAGACACTAGAAATAATAAATATTCATTTAAATCACATTAGAATAAATTACAAAGAACATTATGAAAATGATAATAAAAAAATTCTCACTGAGTTTTCAGTTATAGAAATAATTTTGTTATTTCTTACTGACTTTTAGTGACCAGTTTCCTCCTGGTCGCTAACGTCATGAAAAGGAGGGAATCACCATGGCAACGTCTCAATTGAACATTGTTTTGCTGCTAATTGACTGAAGACAAACTGGATTACCTTTGAACTGGCAGACCTTCTGGATCCAGGACAACGGGTTGACCTTCATCAGGGCGTAGGGGATACTGATGACGTGCATCATGTTCATCACACTCTGAAGAAGAAGAAGAAAACAGGAAACAAAGAGTTTCATCATTCATTTATCTACAAATGCAGCCGATTGGTCAGACCTGTTAGATTTTATATTTATCAATAATTCCTGCATTTTTATGCACTTTGTCTTTAAATTTGCTATTATTTGCTTATTTTGTTTATTTCACATTGAAACACCATAATAAACATTTTTAAAAACTGTTTGAAAGGAGTTAGGCAGGAGCATAAATTATTAACACATTATTCTTTTTTTAATTAAATTATACAGAAAAAAATAAACAAATGTATATTAAAACTATTACATTATTTTATTCCATATTATAGTATGGAAAATATATCACAATTATATAAACATAATAATTTTATTGTAAAAATGATTACAATGTGTAATATTTCTCATGAGAAAAAAAAATAAAACTAGAATAAAATTATTTAACTGATAAAAAATAAAATAGAGTAAATAAATGCAAAATAAATTTTAAAAAAGAAATAAATACTAATTTAAACAATTTTATCTAGCAGGAAAATCTAACTGTGCCAATTTGTTGCTACCCAGTAGAAGATACAAAATTTATCCAGAGGATTTTTGGATAATATTGTTGATCAAATTTAAGTAAAATCATCTCTATTGGAATCAGAAAGCAAGTTCAGGTTAAAACCTGAACTTGTTACTTTCTTACACAATTAAACAGAGTAAAAACTAGACAGTTATATTCTGTTTTTGATACTGTCACGCTCCTGAACGCCTCCTGAAACAAACTATAAGGACTGTACCCCCCCATCCCTGGACTGTTCCCCTCACACACATACATGATCTATATACAATCTTTATATAATCTGTAAATCTAATTTACCATTATTTAACCTGTATTATAAAACAACTAATATATATACAATCCATTCTTCATATTCCTGTATATTCTGTATAATCTGTGTAATTTGTATAATATGTACATAAGCTCTCATCTATATTTATATTGTACAAAACATTTTATTTATAGCACTTCAATATTATTCTGTTTATATCTTCATACACCTGTTTATAAATATTTATATCATGTATAGCACTTCTGGATAGATGCAAACTACATTTCGTTGCTTGTACATGTGACAGTGCAATGACAATAAAGTTGAATTCTAATTCTAATTCTTAAAGGCGGAGGAGGTTGACAGAAGTTTTCCTTACAGTCAGCACAGCGTGCCACAGACCCACGTCCTTCTTGAAGTCCAACACGTTCACGATGGTTTCAGCTGCAAACAGGAAGAACAAAGAATCAGATTTCACTGCAGGAAACTGGTGGAAGTGTGTGTGTGTGTGTGTGTGTGTGTGTGTGTGTGTGTGTGTGTGTGTGTGTGTGTGTGTGTGTGTGTGTGTGTGTGTGTGTGTGTGTGTTACCTTCTGTGTAGGAGCAGGACTGTGTGAGGGCCTGGCAGTGGGTGAGCATGGCCGTCCTCGTCACCGTGACACCGAGGACGCCGCCATCTTTACACGTCTTGTACTGGACGCACGGAGACAGGAAGTGATGATAATCATAACATTAAAACCATCATTTAACACAACTCTGATAGATAAAAACTATAATATATAAATATATACACATAAATACAAAGCATATACAATACATGCACCATTTGAGTTTCATAATGTAGCATCAAAGTTTTAAAAAGTGACCTGCAAGTTCTAGGAAAATAACCCAAAAAGTTTTTGACACTTTCCAAAATCTTACCAAGTGTTTTTGATCTACTTTCCAGTGCAAATATCTCAGCACACTTGACATAAAATAAAACTAACACGAGCTTTCATTTATGACATTTTTTCCCACATTAAATAATCTGAAAGTTAATTTAGTCTAATTTCAAAAGCATTTGCACCAGAATCGAGGATAAAATGTTGCGTTTTTGCTGTGCAATTTCTGCAAAACAAATCTGTAAATCTTAAAAAGCCTTAAATAGCTTCTCTGAAAGTACTTGCAGTATTTTCAAAGATGCTATTTCTAAATTTCAATCTGCCCTATGTTCATTTTATGCACTACAAATGAAATTCACCAGGATTCCTAACTTTGGGAGGGTTAAATTCTGAACAAAAAGGTTAAAACTTCTCACTTATGTTACTGTCATAACCACCTACATCACTGGGTTTTTATTTTTTATTGCTTCTCAGTTTGGGCCAGAATGAAAACATTTTTGCTCCACAGCAGTAAATATTAGCTGTCAGTCAATTTTTCATCTGCAGAGACTCAAAACAACAACAACAACAAAAAATGACAGATTTCAACAATAAAAACAAAAACTCTCTGAAAGCTACTGAGTCAAAACAATCCATCAGATTTACTTTAAAATAAGATCTCTGCTGTCCAAAACTTCGTCAGACCAGGCCTCTATAAATCACATTCTGATGTTAGTTTTCTGAAATAATTCTTTTTCACCCACAGAAAAACCAAAAGTCTTGCAGTAATTTTCATCTGTCTGGGTTTATCTGCAGAGGAAAACATGAGGTCGTTTTTCAATCACTCCTCTCCTTTCATCAGTTTCCGTTTCAACCGCTTTCGATCCAAAATGCAATCAAGGAGGCATTTCACCTCAGCGCCGGCGTAATTACCACCCAGCCGCCGAAAAGGACGTCACTTAAAAACCAAATCAATCACTGAGCTGCTGAGGAGCGGCGTCTCTCTAATCCAGGAAGACGAGACTGAAGGAGCAGGACAGGAGGAAGCGCCGTACCTCGATGTAGGCGGTGTCCTGGTTGGCGTCTTTAATCTGGGGGAACCAGTCTCTGGGCGGCTTAGACAGGTGTTTGGACTCCGGGACGAACCACAGAACCTTGGGCCAACCTGGACACGGCAACGTCAGATCAGGGAGAAATCTATTAAAGATGATCTATTATGCGTTCGTAACCAGTTTAGGATGGACCAGAGGTAAAAAACAGCTACAAACAGATGAGTGACTAGTTTTGAAAAGCAGAAGTGGAGGCTCCTGCACAACCAACAATAATGCAAGTGATTTCAGGATGGCAAGTCAGCAACAAACCTCTTGATCATTAGTTTTGTCTTATTTTAAGTGTACCAAGATGTTTGCAGGAGAAACTGGATCAGAATTTTGTGTTTTTGAGTGAAAGACATCAAAAACATTAACCAGAAATCGGCTGGGTGTTTGTTTTTACGATGTTTCCCTGTTTTTAGAAGCTTTTGTGAGTTCAAAAACGTGGGAAAAGTTAATTCTGCTTTTATATCTTCAGGTTTTACTTCAGCTGCTAAAGGAATCATGTGCTGCTCAGGCGGTGTGGAAATGTCGCATGGGTGTCAAATACTGAAAATAAACGGAAAGTTGGATTCGTGCTCATGTCTGAATTACTGCAGATGGAAGAGAAATGGAGGAAAGAACCAGCCGTGCGACTGAGAGGAGCTTTAAGCTGATCGATACGAGAAGCACTTTGCTTTAATGAGCAAATGCTAAATCTGCTGGCATCATGTTTCTATTTATAAATCCATTACTGCAAAGCAAACCGAGGTTATTTATCACAGAGAGATTCCTCTCCCTCATCCTCTCTTCTGAACTCACGTTTGTTTTGAAATCCTCCTGCAGAAACGTTTGATTTCTGCTCCGTCAGGTTGATTTAGCTCAGAGGTGTCCAAACTTTTTATCAACTGAGCCAAACATTTTAATCCAGTTTCCAAATTCAAAAATACTTTATTGATCCCAAAAACGTGGGATCAATAAAGGGAAAAATACATTTTGTAAAACTCATGACTCTTAATCTGAACTAGTTCACATTGAAGAATCCAAAAGTAACTCAGATGATTAGATTTGTATAAAATATGTAAAGAAATATTTAAATGTTGAAAATATTTTTCACTATTTAACAATTATTACTGCCAATAAACATAAATTCTGCCTCATATCTTCCTGATTTTAGTCGGTTTTGTCAAGAATTTTATTTTAATTCAAAATATCTCAATAAAACTGATATCCATGTTGTGATATCTGACCTAATAATAACATTTTTCACATTCGTCTCTTTTGATTCTAAGAAAATATTTTATATGAATCACATCCTATTTTATTTCATATCCACAGTTTTGATCAATTTGACAGCCAATCACAAGAATTACATTTCAATAAGCTGTTTTAACACATTTTATAATATTTATTACAGAAGAAGTTAGATTTTACTTAAAAAGATAATATAAAACTTATGCTTTCAAAATTTTATGGATTATATATTTTAAAATTTTGCATTTTTTTCCATCTTTGCTCCAACTTTCTAGATATTTTTAAATAAAGTTTGTAAGATCTTAAAATGTTATTAGAATTTTGTTTTTTAATGTATTTCACGACATCTACTTTTTGTAATATTTGTAAAAATATGATTTTATTATAATGTCTGTGGTATGGACTTCAGGAAAAATAATAACGAACATTAAATAAACGAACAAACAAACACAAAATAGCGCCCCCTGGGGGTTCCCAATTGAAAAACAACTGTTCTAAAAAGCAGAAATGTTAACATGCCTGCTCATAACTTATTTACTGCCCTAATTTTTAAAAACAATAACATTTTAAAAACAATTATTAAGCTAGAAAATCACTTTTTGTTATCTTTGCAACATTTCCTAATATGGGCATGCTTCCTAACCAGACCTCAAGGTCCCAGGTGTTATAAAAACCAGATTTGGATGCAGTTCAGGAATCATGGTTTGTTTAGCCAGAAGTGTGAGAGAGGAGAAGGGGTTTGGGTGTTTGACCTTTGAACTGCGGGATCTCTCCGGTGGGGGTTTTGGGTAACCCCTTATGGCAGGCGTCGCTGGTCAGCGCCACGGTAACGCCGCAGCTCCCCAGCAGGAAGCCAATCTGCTGACTGCCGGCGTCCTGCGAAGGCAGCAGAATGACTCATCATCAGGGCTGATGAAGACTCCTGCTGACGACCTGATGAAGGTGATCCGCTTTACGACTCGCCTTCATTTTATTCTACTCGTTGCACATGAGTTGGGATCAAATTATGCTACACCGTGGTCCAAACGGGATTAAGAGAGCAGCATTTTAACAGCTTAATCCCATGAATTTGTCTAAGAAATCTTCATCATTACGTCTTCATCAGTCAAATCATCTTCGTTCTGAATGAGCCGCTTCAGTTTTCATTAAATATCTCATGTTTTCATGTCTTATAATGCACTATCTGATGATTTTCTTCAACAGAGATTGTTTCTCTTACCATACTGCTGGAAACCTGTGGCCTGCTTAATAATGTGGAACATCCTTCTAAAGTAGATTTCCTTTAATTGATCAACCAGCTCTCTGAAATTAATTATAGCGACTCAAAGACACACAACACCATCTATAAATTTAATAGCACAACAAAAATTGCATCTTTATGTCATTTAAATCCAATTTGCATAATAATTTGGAACATGGTGTATTTTTTTATTACTACACAGTATTTTATGTTACTTATAAAGTATTCTAAATTCTTAGAGTTGGATATTAACTAGGTACGTTTATTTAATTACTTTTACTTGAGTAACCTTTTTTTGAAAAAAGTTACTTTAGGAGTATTTTTACTCTTTATTGAGTAAAATTTCTGGATTTTCTACCCAATGAATCAAAAACAAACAAGTTTTCATCAAAACTTCACCAGACAGACACACCTGCAGCTTTTATTAAAGTTTCATAAGTTTTATATTGAGAAGAACTGATTTGGAAAAATTTCCTTTTGCCTGATTTTATTTTATTTTTTGGTACTTATATGAATTATTGTCATTTTGGTCATTAAAATACCAAAGTTTGAGAGCATATTTACTGAATAATAATTCATGTGTTGTTTTGGAGATCCTTGATGAATCCTCACCTTCCTGGTCAGCGGTACCTCGATCGGCACGGGGACGACCTCCGCCAGCAAACAGCCATAAAAAGCCGTCATGAAGGCGCCGGGGTCGTTGTTGGGGAAGACCAGCGCCACCTGCAGACACCAAGAAAAATCAGAGTAACAGAAATGGAAGGAAAGAAGGTCGATCAAGTTGCACATTTGATGTCTGTGTTGAACGTGATTATCCTGAAAGAAAGAACGAATGAAAGAACAAGTTTGGGACAAAACCGGACCGAACTTTAAGAAAAACTGACTGGCCTCTTCACTTGTGTCCAGATCTGCTCTGCTCCTGGTCCGTAAGCTTGTTAAATACCTTTCACTGCATGATTTTATTGCCTGGAAATGTTTTTACTTCCATTAAGATACGACTCCATGTGTCTGAAGCACAAAGGACATGAACATATCAGCAGCTAACATGCTACTGCACCATGTTATCGCTGCCTTATTGGATCCAGTTCAGCTCCAGTTGCTGTTTAATAGCTTTTATGCACATTACTACAGTAGATATGTTCTGTGCGCTATAAGCTAAGTGCAGCTGCCTTGTAATGACGCGTTAACAGATATTGATGCGTCGAGCCGCTCAGGATTCATCTGCAGATAATTGCTCAGAGAGGACGCATCAGACGCAGAAAATAAAGATTTTTTTAAGAGCCTCTGTTTGGTTGTTTAGTTAATCATTTATTCATATAAAATGTGCTGCAGCAAAATGAAACAACAGAGAGAGAAACAAACCTTAAGGATCATCTTTTCACTGTGAATCTGACTGAAAATGTCACTATTATTAACTGATACTTTAGCAAATTGAAAAGTGACATTTTTGGTTATTAGTTTTCTTCTTTAGCAGAAGAATCACTGGAAGGTGATAATTGTTTTTCTCAGCTTTGTGCTCCGTTGGTCCCAAATTAATTCTCTGAAGTTTTAATAACTGAGATCAGGGATGTCCAAGCTGCGGCGCGTGGGCCGTTGGTGGATGAATTTTTGTGGCCCGACTGCAATTCAAGAACGGTAGAAAAGACTTTTTGTAATTTTATATTTATATAAAGTTTCTATCTTCTTAAACTGAAAATTTTACGTAAAAACATACTTTTTCCTTTTACTTTTATCTCATGGTCAAATTTAGCAACTTTTACATAAACTTCAGTGATAAGAAAATTGCAAAAAACCGGCGAGTCTGAACTAAACACCTTCAATCACACAAATGGAAAATCACATAAAGTTAAATAACCTCCAGCAGCAATTTAAAATTCACCCTTTTTCACATATAAAGTCCACAATCAGCACTCAGAGTAAGTGAAACATTTTCCATTAAAACTAATTTATCCTTGAAGAGTGCAGCGTGTTCAAGCTAACAAAGGCTGCTCTGAAATTCCCACAGAGCAGGAGGGAAAACAGCAGAGGAGTCATAATTAAAACAGCGCTCAGTTGCCCAGCATTGTGTCAGCCTTGACTCATTTTCCAGCTGAGCTCCAGATCAAGCTTAAAATAAAGATGAAAGCGAAGCAGCGCAGACACTCGGGGCGTCGCATGACATCAGAAACACGCAGCAGAGCTGCAGCTGAAGCGTTTTCCGTTTCAGGTTGAATTTCTTTTCATGTCCTGAGCGAAGGGTTCACACGTCCACATCGAGACAGAGAGAGGAAGTTCTGCGCTGAGGAACGGCCGTGTGCTGCGTTAAATTAAAACGTCTGAGCGACGTCGTCAGATAAAAGTCATAAATTCAACCCAGCTGCTCTGGGATTTGACTAAATCTGAAGGGAACGATGAGCGCTGGTGTTTGGGATTAATTCAAACTAATAACTAACAGTATCACTTATCTGCTGCTAATCACCTGTTTGTTGTTTTAGGGCCAATTAGAGTCCAACCCTTATCAAGGGCCTCCCAAAATCAGCCTAAGGGCCACAAATGGCTCCCGGGCTGCACTTTGAACACCCCTGACTTTCATACTTGCACAGCAGATCTTGATTCACGGTCGTTCATGCCGTTAATTAAACTTGATCATAATCAGACGTCTGCTGAACTGTTCGATTTTGAGCAGCACAATTTTAGATTTGCAGTTTTTTCTGCTGGAGATTAAAGTTGAGACGTTTTTCACAGCTGGTGTTTGGAGGAAACCAGCCATGTTTCTGTAAACCCACCCGGTCTCCAGGCCGGACCAGCGGCTCCTGTTTGGTTCCCAGTTTGTGCAGCAGGTTGTACGCCACCTTCACACTTCTGGACCACAGTTTACCTGCAAGCACATCAAAACAGAGCAGGTTACAACGACTGACAGCAGGAGAGACTAAACGTTTTGTCACCTGGGCCAAAATCGACATGTCAAAACATTTACTGGCCAAAAAAATTAAAATAGGAAGATTAAAATTAAAATAAAATAGGGAAATAAAGTCTGTTTTGTTGTGTTTTAGAGAAAAAGGACAGATTCAACATTTTTGTATTGAAAAAAACTAAATCGAATTCAAAAATAGGAAAATTAAATGTTATGAATGTTAATTCACTTTGTTCAAAGAGTTGCTGTCGATACTGTTGGCTGCTGTTAGTGCTCCTGTAGCAGTCTGTGTCGCAGTGAATTTGAAGAAACCTCTGACTGAAGACAGTTTGTTTCCCAATGAAATTCATTTGGGATTGATTGAACAAATTTACTAAATTACAACAATAAGATTTTAATCACTTTCTTTCAAAATAAAAGCTGATTTAGGCAACTTTTCAGAAAAGTCTCTTGTTATAACAGCTTGGTTGTAAATAAGACAAATACTTTGTGTTGTACTTTACACTTTCAAATTATTTTGGTTATAATTTTTTCTTGAATAAAAATAGGAAAGTTTTGGACATTTGTGTTGGTATTTGAGTAAAAGCTTTTATGACATCATTCCTCCCCATCTCCAAGATCCTGCAGAACAGAAACGATCCCGGTTGTGTAAAAGCGTTTGATCAATCAGATGCTGCGTCTTGAGGGAGGAATGATTTGAAAATGGTCACAGATTTCTCAATGTGAAATAAACTCAACAGGCTTTTTTAATTACAGCCGTGAACAGAGAAGCTCTGCAGTCAAACTGGAAAACCACAACACACCAGGAGAAGTGATGAAGGCCAGAGGAGGGATTTGTTTCAGATGTTCAGGTGACACAGATCAACCTTTCACCTCTTCAGGAGGAAAATATACATCTAAGAAACAAGTTTTTCCATCTGGAAAAAGGTGAAAGTCACTTTAAAAATCCCTCAGAGCCACATGAAGCCAATAAACACTGATCAGTTTCATTATGCCTGCCAGCTCTGTTCATTAATGCTGTGACCCAAAACAAAGGAATCGGTTCCATCCGCCTCCTTTTCATCCCTCAGTTCAAACTGTTACACTGATTTCATAATGCATGTGCAATCCAGCGTGAAATGCTGATTTTCTTTCTTTCTTCCAAGTGTTTGTCAGAACTAATGAATAGAAGATAATGAGATCCTGGAGATTCGAGGTGGCAGACAGACGGGGCCATAAATCGCCGTCTTTTCATGTCTGAATTATTAACGGAGGCAAAACAAGACGAGAAAGCTTTCCTGTGCGGTCGACTCCATTTCCCTCCAGGTTTACCGCCAACAAAGCAAACAAAAACAAACTGTCAAACACTTCAGCTTGAAGGAAATAATCCGGATTGTTTTATCCTGGATAATCTGGCCCAGATTATGATGTGATGATGAAACAACGTCCTGAAAATTTGAGACTCAAACTTCCTCCTACGTCCTACGCGTTTGGAAATATTGGGAATTTTTGACTTCAATCAGCCAGAGGATCAAAGAGCCACTGAAAACAAATTCTGAGATCAACATAAAAAATCTGAGTTTTAAAGTCAGGATTCAAAGAAAAACCTTGTTATTTTTTCAGTTGTCCTTTTCCTTAGTTTTCTTTTGCTACCAGAAGTTCAGACTCTTTATTTTATCACATCTTTACATGAATTACTGAAAACACACAGAGATCTTCCTGGTTGTCACCAGGCGATTCTTCCTCCTGGAGTTTTTGCACGTTAAATGTTTCTTTCATCTCTCCGAGTCATGGCTAGAAGTGACTCAGCATTTTCTGGCATGACCAAGCTTCGGTTTTTCCTCCAAAGCAGATTTAAGCCGATCATTTGTGGCTAACAGGAGGAAGTTTCAAACTTCCTCCTTATATTTTGGAGTTGATATCTTGGTATATTTAAATCTCCCAGAGAAATTTGGCTCCTGACTGTGTGGAAACTTTTCCTATCATGAATCAAAGTGTGTTTCTCTGCTGGCTGCGATGAGAGGTTATCAGCAGTGCAGCGAGGATGAGCTGCGGGTTGAAGAACTGGGCATCATGAATTCCCTCTGTTCTCCGGGGGCGAAGGACGGATCGGCAGGAAGGAAACAAAACAAGTTTGCCTTTGTGGCCCGACATCAAAGGCGAGACACGGCAGGAATCAGAGATAGAGAGGAAAGATGGAGCATGAGATTTAGATTCAGCACACACACACACACACACACACACACACTCACACACTCACACCTGCTGAAATCTCACCGTGTTTCTGTCTCCTGTGGTCGACTCCTGAACGCAGGCTGGAGACATTTCACAGTCTGGTGAGCTCATATCGTCTCATCATCTACAGCGGGCGAACGCCTCTCACATCACTGACATCAGTCACACACAACCTGAACTGCTGCTTGGAGAGAAACGATGCTAATCCACTGAGACCATGACTAGCATGAACCTGCATGGACGCCAAAAACGGCTACCAAACTCTTCCAATAATTCAAAATAACGCTTTTGTTTTGAGTGATGACCGCCTATACAAGCTCTGCTCACAGCATCTATTCACTACTTATTCTGCTCTGAATATTATGTTGGTACAGCAGCTGAACATTAGCTTCCATTTAGCATTAGCTTTTGGTAAATAGCCTATTGTTATTGCGCTTTAGCTTCTGCTGAATATTATAGCACCTTCATGTTAACTTCAGCTAAAACCTGTAAGGACTGGACTGTAGTTTCAGCTAAATGCTATGTTAGTGTAGCACTTTTACTTTCATTGTTTTGGTCTTGTAGTTTAGCGTTAGCGGTTTAGCGTTAGCTTCCACCAAATACCAGCTAGTTGGTGTTGCACTGTAGCATTAGCTTTTGCTAAATACTATCTTGGTCTTCTGCATTAGCGCTAGCTTCAGCTAACTACAGTGGTATCAGTGTATTCAGCAGAAATACAATATTAAAACGCACTTGACTTTAGCTTCTGCTAAACATTATGTTGCTATCGCACTTTAGTGTTAGTGCAACTAATGTCTATTATTACTGCTTTTTAACAGAGCACAAGAGACTAAATTATGGTGTTATAGTTTGTTAATTGCACTAAAAGGAAATTGTCAGCAAATGTTTAGTTCCAAGAAAAAAAATGAATTCTTCAGGAATCTTGCAGGCCTCAATTAAAAACATAGAATAAACAATTAAACTGTCGTCATTCCAGCAACCAAGCTGACAAACCTTTTAAGATAAAATGAACACAAATACATTCCTGAACTAATGTCACAGCTGAGGCTTCACCTTGTTCTCCTTTCAGGTGCGTCTCTGTGTGATAATCTGAGCTTTCGCTGCGACGTGTCATCATTTCATTCACTCTGCTGCTCAGCGTTTGGCTCTAAATTCATGAGGGCCTGCGGCCCTGTTCACAGCAGCTAAATCTCCTTATTTACGCCGTTTTCTCTGCTGCTGTTTGCCTCTGTAATCCATCTCCAGGCTCCAGCTGCAGAATAAAGAAACTCAAACCTGAGAAAAGACCGTAATGCAGTTCAGCCGGAGCAAATTAATTTAGAAAGCTGGGACTGTGTGAGATGGTATATATCACTATATATCACTTTAAATTACTTTATTCCAACTGGGTGGCATGTTTAGGCCATGTTTGTGCAAATGGATTTAACATTTTTCACTCTTGAAGTGGAGCAAAAATTGCTTTAAAACATTTATTTATTGCTCCATCATTTTTCCAGTTTCTGACCTGAATTTATGGGAACTGTCAGAGTTTTAAAACTATTGATTATAATCTGCTGAACAGTGAGTTACACGCTGAAGTGAGATGCAATTCCCTCATTGCTGCAGAGGCTGTAAAAAAGTTTTTATTTGCATGAGTCACTTTGCAGTTGATTTAAAGCAAACCCTGAGTAACTGCACCTTTGGGAGAGAAATACAAACAAAAGGAATAAAAATAAATAATAATCAAACGCTCCCTCCTTCTGCACTCTTTAAAACATCTTTTTCTCAGGTTGCTAATGTGCTTAGCGCTCTGCTTGGCTGCCATTAGGGGAATTATGCTCCCACAGCGGGCGCTGAGCATTGTTTGGTGCTTCAGTTAATCAGCTCTCAGCATAAAACCGAATTGCTTTTAGCATTTTTCTCTCCACACAACAACCTTGAGGAAGAATCGGATCATGCACTGCAGAAACACAAAATCTTACCGAGTATTTGTGGTCTAGATTCTACTGCAAATATCTCAGTTCAGTTTAAATGAGACAAAACCATCGTACAGTTTTAGTTATAGGAGCTAATAATTCCTTTTAATAGGTGAAAAAGTACTAATCCCATTGCCAGATTATTTCACTTATAACATGGGAAAAATGTCTTTGATGAGAAAATAATGTGATTTTTGATCAATATTGAAAAGTTATTGACTTAAAGCTCAAACTTCTTGCTGAAGCAACAAAAGCAACATTCAGTACCACAAGATTTTCAAAATCTGGATTATAATCCCACCTGTTGAGAGTTGCCTTCATACCGTAAGTAATGAAACGCTAATCAACATTTTTATGTGTGATGACGGCACTTGGGAAAATTTAATGTTTCAGTTGTTGACTGTGACTTTGAATTTTGAGGAATTTAGCCTGGAAACTAAAAAAACTTGGAAACATTTTGCACAGGATCACGTGGGAATAGAAATGCTACTTTTTGTGGATAATTTTCCAACTTCTGATGACCTTCCTACCGTAGGTGAGAACGTAGAGCGGCTTGCCGTTGGTGTCCATGGTGGTCAGACACGGCGCCTTCGGGGAGATGGTGCCCCACCGCTGCAGCGCCGCCTCCAGAGACGGCGGCCAGTTGGTCACCACGCCCAGCTGCTCGCCACGCATGGCCGCCATCTGCGCCCCCTCGGCTTTGGGAAGGTTGGGGTCCGGCTGCTGGACTGCAGAGGAGAGGAAGGAACAGCAGAAGAAGAAGAGGACGGATGAGGTCACTGCGTCGTACGATTTAGATCTGCTGACGATGTGTGCAAATCTTCGACCATCTATTTCTGCTTAAAGACATTTTCGTAAATGTGGCGTTTTCATTAAAGCTGCAGAATGTAACTTTAATAAGGAATATGTTGACATACACTGCAAAAACATAATATCTCACCATGTAATTTGGTCTATTTCTAGTGCAAATATCACAGTAAATAAGATAAACTTAACTTATAAATGACTTTTCAGTAAGACATATGAGCTTGATTTAAAATAATAAATCCTTTATATTGGTGGAAAATGCTAGTTCAATTGGAAGATTATTTTACTAAAAACAAGAAATGTTTTAGTGAAACAATCTGCCAGTGAAACTATTACTTTTTCATCAATTTAAAGAAACTACTACCTTAAAACAAGCTTGTATCTCTCGCTGAGAAGTTACTTTTGTAAGTTATTTTTGTCTTACTTAAAGTGTAATAGGAAACTTGCAGTAGTTGGTAAGACATTGTGTTTTTGCAGTGTATCTTGCATAGCTCCTGTTTCCAATCATCTTGGTACTTGTAGCTCTCTAGATTTTTCTACGATTCTCCTCATTTCTTTAAACTTTCCAAACTTATCGAATCCAATTAGACCCTGATTTTCTTTTTCAGCTGACAGGATAATCTGCCGTCTGTAACTAAACGCAGCCACTGAGCTTTGTGTCAAATTAAAACACATTCTCTGTTAAAGCATTAAAAAATATTCCACCATGAACAAACGGAGCATTTTAGTGAAAACATGTTTCATCCATGGTGATGAATTTTAACAACGCACTGAGCTAAACATTTACTATTCATGCTTAAATTATGAATTAACTTCTGTTTCTGCAGCTTTTGATACTGAAAACAAAAGGAAATATTCATCAAAGCGGCTCGGCTTTGTCGAGGGAATGTGGCGATTTTGTCTGAATGAAGCATTTTTCAGCTTCATGAGGAAAAACAAATGCTGGTTGTAAAACAAACTGAAGGAAAGACGGCAGTAAATCCCAATCTGGGATTAGATTTATGAGAATTTTAAATATTTTCTTTAAAATAAAGAGGATCTTTTTACCCTCTAGAAGCTCCTCAAAGTCATCGACGAAGAACTCCCTGAGCGGCGGCCGCTTGGGTCTCTTCAGCGTGTTGACCAGTTGCTGGATCTTGGCTGAAACTCTGCTGCTGACCGGAACGCCTGCAGAGCAAAAACAGATTTAATCTGGGATTTCCTGGAGTTTCACCTCAAATCACAGCAAACCAAGCTGTGAAACTACCAGAGGATCGAAATGAGACTGATGAGGCTGCAGATGTGTTTCCATTGGCCACAGAATTACACAATCTGTCATTTTGGAAATAAATTTGCTTTGTGGAAAAAATTATTAATTACAAGTTTTGTTTTTTTTTTTATTTATTTTGTGAAACTTTAATGGAAACTCTTTTTGTGCATCATAAGAGTCACATAATTAACAACCTGATGTTGCTACTGCTGGAAACTACAAAGAAGACGACAAGAAGCAGTTAGAGATTTAAAACTAAAAAATTATAATTCTGAGATTGGAGTCATAACTCTGAGATTTAATGCATAAGTCAAGTCAAATTCTGAGAATAAAGTCACAATTATCCAATTCAAAGTCACAGTTCTGAGAATAATGTCATATTCTGAGATTTTAAATTATAATTCTGAGATTAAGTCAGAATTCTCCCTTTTCCCCAGAGGCCATAATCCTGTTCTGTATAACAATACTAATGTAGTTTTAAAAGTGTTTTATCCCCCAAAACACGGTTAATTGAACAAAGATTTTCTTCACTCGCGGAAAAAAAGCTTTTATTTTTACATCATAGATTTTTATAGGAAGTTAAAAAACAAACTAAAAACTCCTCACTTATACTCCAGACTTATTCTTTACTCCCGAAATGTTTATCAACCTCAATAAGGCGAAGTTAGAAAGAGTCTAGACAATTATCTGATACCAGGTAAAATCCAGCTTCGACTTCTCTCTTTATTTCATTTTTATGCTTCTAAATCATTTCATTTCAGTTTAAACATTTCCAAAAAGACTCACGAGAAAGACAAACGACTCCAGAGATTTTAAAGAAAGGTTTTCCCTCCTCACCGTCTCCGGTCTCCATCAGCTCGGCGTTTCCGTATTTGGGCGTCTGCCTCTGGGCCGCGGAGCCGCCGCCGCCCGCCGGGGCCCGCTCCACCTGGATCCCGTCTGCGGTGGTGTTGGCCGTGTTGTTGGTGTAGCCGGTCACATCCGGCGGCGCAGAGTGGTTTTCTGAAACAGACATTGGAGCGAGTCAGAACCAGCCGCACCGCGCAGATCCACGAGAAGGAAGCCGGCCGCTGAATCTGAAGTTTGAATTTAAAGCAATAAACTGTTTTATTGAGCGAATGCTTGTCAAGACGGGGAGGATTCTGCATCTAGACTGATCACAATTAGCAATAAATCAATAATAAATTAAAACACACTGAATAACTTCCATTTGTATCATTATCGTTTTTCTCTTTTCTCTCGTCTTCAACCAAAAACTCATGATAGAGGTCTTCAGTTTGGTGCAGAGGGTTAGACTTTAACAAGTAATCTATTTTATTTGTTGTTTCTGTTGTTTGGATAAAAGTCTGAAACTCAGCAGGAAGGTTTTGTGTTCGAATCCTGGTCAGTCAAAGCTGCCAAAGTCGGTTTTTACATGATCAAAATAAAAGCTCAATTCCACCTTAACCAAAACACTTCCTAATAAAAGCTCTGATTTCCAACCGTCCAACATTTCCCCTGAATGCAGCAACTCCTGTCTTTGAAAATAAACTGAAAAGACTCAATTTTCTCCTCAGACCTTCGATATTCAGCCCATTTTGGAACCGTTTTTCTGTTTCTGATGTTTCAAAGCCCTCAGAGCCTCGGACTCTTCACATGTGCATCTTTTTTTTTTTTATGCAGCTCGACCGCGTTTTAACAGCATCAAACGCTGTTTACCTCCCTTTGCTCACAGACAAACTGTGACGGGATGAATCCAATCTGAAATGAGTGAAAATGTGAATTTTATCTGCAAAGATGGACAGATATTCAGCAAACTGCTGTGTTTCTGCTGCGGCTGCATTCAATTTTCCTCACACGTTGTTACAACAGTGTATTTTGGATAATATTTGCCAATGAGGGAAATATGAGAAGAATATCTTTAATTGATGATTCAGAATTAGAGAGAAAAATATAACATTGGTGTCTTTACTCCAAAATCTGATTAGTTTCACAGAATTCTTCAGTTTTTACTTTAACTGATTCAGATGCAAACTCTCCCTTCATGTATTCGCTTCCCTTAAACAGAAAAATTAAAATTAAAATCTTAAAGGTAGTAAAGATTCGTAGAAATTGACATTTATAGGTAATATAATATAATCTTTTAGCCTGTTTCTGGTTAAATTACAGCTTTTAAGATAAATATTGACACTGTTTCTTATGGTGACACAAAAAAACCGACTTCAAAATGGAAATGTTTAAGTTAATATTTAACCCTCATTGACGCTTAAAAACAGTTTTTGATGCACTGAGATGCTTTCAGGAAGTTCAGCTCATCCCTGTTTGTTCAGATGGCTGAAATCTGAGCCCAAAACGATCCGGTCGTAAAAAAGTCCCGAAAACAAGACGGGGCGTCTGCTGGCAGTGACGGCCAGACGAACAGAACATCTCGTCCGGACCTGCGCTGAATAATAACGCTGCGGCATGCAGGTCAGGCATGCTAATTACTGCAGCGCATTGCATATTCAGTCTCAGCAACATCTGGGCTGCTGGACGGAAAGTCAGGCGCAGTTTGTCTGTCTGGAAACGAGCGTGTGCAACGCCGACGACCTCATCAGATGACTGGGAGGTGAAAATGAGAATCAGCTGAGGAGGAAGATGAGCAACGCCTGGTTCACTGCAGGAATATCAATAAGCCAAAGAAAGCTTAAACCGCCTCGTTGTTGGAGAGAGTGCAGAGAAACATTGATAACATTACATGTGGATGAAGCAGAATACATGAAAGTCAAATTTAAGACTTTTTAAGATCTTTTTAAAGCCACCTGGAATAAAATCTAAGACTGAAAACTATAAATAAAGAGGATGGTTGGGGGATTCTGCATTACAATCAAGAAGTGCAAAAACTTCAGTTTTAGGCTCTGTTTTTTGCTCAATTAACCCCTGTAGTTAAAGTTGTACAGTTTTTCCCCCAGAATGCACCTGGCCTCTTACAGATTAGCAACAAAGGCTAACAAATGCTAAGCTAGTGGCAAAAACAAACTTTGTCCAACAAACTGCCCATAAATTTAAATCTACCGATGATGGACACAAAAAATCCAGCTAGCTAACATATAGTAGCAGCTAGCAAACAACAGCTTCAACCACCTAGAGTCACAGAAAGCAACGAATATGTTTGCATCATGTGACAAAACCTTTTCCTGACTGAAAAGCCCCATGGGAGAAAAAAACTCTACATGAAATAGTCCTGCTAAGACACATTTAATATTATTGTAGTTCAGAACAATTCCTTTTTTTTTTTTTTTTAAATGTAATACATTTTAAGGTACATTAAAAAAAAAATACAAATTTAGGACCGGCAACCATCTCAAGTCAACTACCTGCATGCAGCAAACTTTTTCCTGATAGAAAACTTCCATGAGTAAATAAAAAAACTACACGAGACTAAATCAAATTTAAAACCTGCAATAAATGTAACTAGGCCAAATAATATTTTCTTAAATTTTTTAAGAGATTTTAAGGCTTTTAAAAGATCTAGTTAGTTAGCTAGCGTTCAATCTCCGTCTGGTTGCTATGAATCACTTTGTCTTTCTCTGCAAGTCTACCATTTTGTTCAAAGATCACATTCTCTTTGGAAATGACGTTGGAGTCAAGTTCTTGAATCACAGAGTGCAACTCAAACATTCCCATGAAAAAATGTAAATAAAGCAACAGAAAAGAGAGAGGGAAAGAAAATAAATTGATGCAAATAAATTTATTAAATTTTCTGGAAAATGCTAAGTTGTACCCAGGTATTTCTGGCTGAACCAGAGTCCATTTCATTCCAATTTTAGTCATTTTCAGTCGCCATAGAAACGTTTTGACTTAATCTAAATCATTTTAATTAACAGAAACACAGAGAAGGAAAACAGTCTTCATTCCTCCAACATTTGATTTGAGATGAAGCTGTTCTGAGAACAGAAACATGCTGCAGAAATACTCAAATCAATAAACACCAAACAGACGAAAAACAACAAGGGGAACTACGAGCTGGGTTTTTAACCGTCTTCAAAAACATTGTTGATTTTTATCAACAATTCACAGCTTTTATTCACTTTCATGCATAATCAGCTCAATGCTATTGGGATTAGCATTGAAATTAGCGTTTCCACGCTAGCACAGCTACAAGATAAGGGATTAAGGAAACAATCATCAGGGAGAAAAGGGAAAACTGAGCAGCAAAACAGGAAATATGACATCCATATCAGCGTCAAAGGATGGCAAGAGATCGGCTGGCAAATTCTCCGATCTCCGACTTACCGGAGCGCTGAGGCTCAGAGTTTCCGTTCTGTACCAAACCAGCCGGCTCTGCCTTCCTCCTCCTCTTCCTCAAGGAGAGGTGGCTTAAAAGGCCTGAAGAACAAGAGCGGAGGGAACCTTGAAACAAGGCGCCAGCAGAGCCGTGCAGTAAGACACTCACCGCTCATAGTTACCTCACAAAACCCCCGCTCCACAAAACCCAACACTCCTTCAAGCCTAAAGAAACCAAGATGTTTTGATTTATAGACCAACTTTAGTCAGTTTATATGGTTTAAACATCTAATGACTATTTTAGAAATAGATTATTATAAAATAATATTCCAACAGGGTCAATTTGCTGAAAAATTGAAAAAATGAAAAGATTATAGAAGCAAGAAAGACGCCATTTTAACAACTGGGCAATATGGACATTAATAATAAATACATGCGTATTGACACCACCTCAGAATAACTGCTCAATAACTGATGGACAACCGTGTGGCTTTGACCTAAAACATGGAAATGAAAAGCAGAACATCTCAAAACATCAGGATTCCTAAAGAAAATCCTCAGTAATGAAAATGATCTCAGAAACCAAACAAGTTAAAAATTACATCATGAGGCTTAGATTCTTAGTTCTGAAGGAGAAAACATTTGAAGCTGGATAATAAAAACACGGAGCTTCACTCCAACAGTAAAACAGTCGTCCATCAGAACATAAATAACCCGAACCTTGAGTCGTTCATCAGCACTTTGCAGTAAAGCCGTTCCCTCAGACGAAGCCACAGATTAAAGCTCCAAGGTCTGAGACAGAGCTCAGGGACGCGGACAGACAGGAGACCTCGATAACTTCGAACATAGAACCAGCTGTGACTCAAACACAGTCTAAAATGTTCAGAAAAGGCCTGAACATTTAAAAATCAGCTCTGAATGATCTCCGGTCATGAAAAAGAACCGGATTATTTCCCACTCATCTAAAACTGTTAGGATTTATAGGAACAAATGGCTTCAGACCTAATAACTTTGGCTAAAGATAATATAAAAGGAACGAACGTTTTCAAATAAATAGCAAACATAGTCGATGTTATTTCTCAAACAAGAAATAAAATGGGGATTATTTTAAAAATAGATTTCATAGATACTTATAATAAATTAATTATAAACATCCTTTTTCAAAACATTTGTTTTATTCATTTATTTTATTGAGGCCCAAAATCAGGGATCAATACGAAAATATTTATCAATCAAATGTATAATTCCAGATTACATCAACGTAAAGATGTAATTTAACTTTATTTAACATTAAAAAGTACTCAGTGAATGCTATTTGTTGATATTTTAATAGATTCACTGCAAAAACACTAAATTTTACCACATATTTTTGATGTAGTTGTTGTGCAAAAATCTTAAAATATTTAAAGTTATAGATAAACTTTCGACAAGATATAGAAGCTTAGTTTAGGAAAATAAATCCTTCATCCATTGGCAAATTATTTCATGGGAAAAAGATCTTAATAAGTGAAATAATCGTCAATATCAAGTCATTATTAGCTTAAATCATTCTTGCCTATGTTAATTGTATGTTAGCACACTTGAAATAAAATTAAACTAAGAGATTTTCTCTATAAACTGGACTATAAATACTTAGTAAGACTTTGTTTTTTCTGCAGTGTTTTTAACTCAATATGTCTCTGAGTCCCACCTCATCGCCTGTTTTTCTTGTTTCATTTATCCAAGGTCGGCTGAGTGCTTTTACGTCAAGGTCTCGATGCTTTTCTGCTGCCTCTGCCTCCCTGGAAACAACTTTCCACTAATTTCAGCCAGCAGGGAAGAGTGACGCAGGAAATCAGCGGGAATGAGCCCAAACAAACAGACACCAGCGAGCGGCCGGCGTGCGCAGAACCTGGGCCGGGGTGGAGCTGGCAGGAAGCTCTTCAGAGCTGGATATGAACCGCGCCGGCGTGACAACAAGCAAACCTCTGCCAGTGTTTAGTCATGACGCTGCGTCACCAAGAGACAGGAAAACGGTGGAAGCAGGAGCTATGGAGCCGCTGCAGGGCGATTCTCCCCAGATTTATACCTAACCAACACTCTAATTAGCAGGTGCTAATAAGAAAGTACCGAACCCTAAAAAACACCTGTTTAATAGTTCAAACAGCAGATAAACCTCAAAATTGGCTTTTTGGGGTTCAGCCAATCAGCACCAAGAAAATGAACGAGGCTCCAGGATTGGTTGGTTTGCGAAACGCCAACCAATGTCAAGTAGCATTGCTGCTCCGCATTAAAGCTTCCTGAGCTGCATTTTAATTCAAATATTTCAGAAAGAATCCAAAAATAGACACATTTTCAGCAAATAAAAAGTTTTTTCAGCTGGTGAAACAAACTAACAAAATGTTAAAACAGTTCACCAGGTAAAATACAGAAAAATAAGTAAGCAGTCATATGAACACATCCCAGCATTCAACACAATCTGTAATGATAATTTTCAGAGTTAAAAGTGGATTTACAGGTAAAAAAAGGATGAATTTGTCCAAAACAAATTCATCCTTTCTTGTTATTCACATCACGTCAGATGTTTTCAGTTTGTCGTTACTGAGAAAAAACATTATTCTAATGCGTGATGTCTAATGTGTTTCGATCAAACGCAAAGCCAGCCCACCGTTAAACCTGCATTTACACACTGTACACAGGGACATAAATACCAGTTTCCAACCAACACTCCCAGTTAACACCAATAAACATCAAAGTCTGAACAGTAAGCCCACCCAGCTCCCTCGTGAAAGCAGATCCACTCACTTTTATTAGAAAGCTCGACTGCAAACAGCTAAAAATAACCTGGAGGGAGGCTGCCGTAAAACGGAGGCCTTCAAAACATCCTGATGGGTTTTAACCCTGTTAAAAAACAACATGAAAATGGCCTGTTTATTATTCTGAGCCGGAAAGTGGAAAGAACATCCATTTGACACAAGGCTGCACCGATTGAACGGGTTCATTGTATAATTCAAGGGCAAGTTTTAACTTGGAAACTACAAATTAAAATGAATTTTTGGGTTCATCACTTGATAGTCCAGTAGATTCAGTTCGATTTGAGGCCAATTTTACTAAATTTTTTTCAGCTGCTGCGATTCCCTTTCTCACTGCATTGAGTCAAATTAAATGAAAGCTGTTCCCCTCCTTGCTACTAGGGGGCGCTGCAGCAAAGAACAACATGAAAACATCAGAAAAAGACTTAACGTGACTTCTTGCTTCACAAAATCAAAACAAAATTGTTGTGGCAGATTTCAGCGGTTAGAGAATTTCTCTTTTGTTTTTGGTAAAAAAAACATTGAGCCATTTCTGCTGCTAGTGCTAGCCTAGCATGTTTGTGTTGGTTGTATTTACCCAGAATGCCCTGAGCTGTTGTCTGCTTTCTTTTTTAGAAGTGGTTTCCGGTCCACTTGCTGTTCACATTTTAATCCGAATCGATTTCAACCGAACGGAAACAGTTTGTAGGCAAACCAGAGTTTGATTCCGTAACATGAAATCTTACATCAGTTCTTCTGTTTCTTTTTTGTGCATCTACTCTTCTTCTCAGCTGGTAGCTGAAAGTCCTACACAAATAAACATGACTAGAATTAATAAACTGGGCTCACTGCACTGTTTGATAACCAGGATCAACAGCAGTGAATGTATGTTTGGCTTTAAATGACTGTTGTTTGCAAAAATTGTGATTTAAACATGTTTTTTTCTCATTTGCTTCACTTTTAGGAGTCATTTCAGCCGATTTCATCTTCTGCAGGAATTCACCGAAAACTAAAAAGTTTCAGATCGCGACAGGATGTGTCAGGATGTACGGGGTGGAAAACTGCGGAGGCGTCACCTGTCTTGTGGCGGTGATGGTGGCGGTGGTGGCGGAGGTGTTGCTGGGCGGAGATGTGGACGTGTTGGGCCAGGACGTCGGCCAGCCGGCCCGCGGCCGCCCCGCTGCCCCCGCTGCGGGTGGAGGAGGAGGAGGAGGCGGTGGAGGAGGTGGTGGTGGTGGAGGAGTGAACCGCCCGGCTGATCCAGTGCTCCATGCTGATGCTTCCCTCCCTGCTGGACGACGTTCCTCCGCCTCCTCCGCCGTCCTCTTCCTCGCCGTCTCCTACGTCCTCGTCGCCGTCGCCCTGACCTTCGCCCTCCGATCCAGAGGAAGTGTCTGAGGAAGAAAACCAGGAAGAGAGCTAATCAGGGAGGCTAATGCTAATTAACATCCACTACGTTTAATTTTAACAACCTATTTTATGCCTGATAAAAATTCACAGGTCTGAGTTAATGAAAGCTGCTGAAATTATAAAAGTGCATTTTTATTGAAGAATTTAAACCTCAAATCTCAATTTTGATCCTGGTTAAAATACAGAATCACAGTTTTATGAAGAAACATGTTAATTGTGTCTAAATCTCTGTAAACATGTCATTTTTTTACATTTTAAATAATTCATATGAAGACTCTTCCAGAACCAGATAAACGTCTGAGGTCGATTTTAGCAGCTGAAACAATCTTCCCTTTTTTTAATAGTAAAAAAGAATAAAAAAAGACCCGAGGCCTAGAGGCGCCTTTAGATCCATCTGGCCTTCGAAATCCTCAAACAAGAACGAATAAACTTTAAATAAACAGACCAGCAGAATATTAATGAATCTGGTCGCAGATGAAAGCTAATGATCTTCAACAGAACCAGAACGAGCCTCAGGTTTTCTTCACCAGGTCTGAGTTTATTAACGGTGAACATTTTTTATTTACATATTCAAAATGGCTGACAAATCTTTGTTTGCCTTACAGCAATCAAACAGTTTTACTGATAATCTCTAATCATGTTTCCACTGATATTCATTTATTCTAGTGGTCTGAACTCCTCCTAACCATCACCCTAATATTTATTTCCCTCCCTCGATTTTCAGATTTCGGTTGGGCCGCTCCCAAAACAACAACAACATGTCAGCTTTGAGCCTAAACCTTCCAGAGCTATAAATAATTTGGGTAGTTTAGTTCTACCTGGTGGTGTGTAGGCGTCCATGGAGGTCTGCACCACCAGCGATCGGCGCTTCGAAGGCATCGGCACGGCCATTTTTCTTTCCTTATGCTTCGCCAGCGCCGCCTGCACGGCCTCCGTGTGCACATCTGGAAACACATTCACAACATTTGGTCTTACAGTGAAGGGGACAAATAGAAGAAGTAAAAATCGAGCTTGGTTTACCAGCAGCAAAACAGACGCACATTTTTCCAAGAAAATTTCTGATATTAATTTTAAAATTTATGAGCAGCTTTCTGGCTTAGACATTTCCAAGTTTATTCTAGACAATTTTTGAAGATTAATTACAACATTTCTGATTTTTTTCTTGTAAATTTATGAACTCAGAAATTTCATTTTTTTCTAGAAAATCTCATATTAATTTTAAAATTTAGTTTTTTCCTTAATTTTTACTTTTGGAGCTCAAATTCCAAATTCTGGCAAAAAAAAATTAAAATTAATCTGATTTTAATCTCAACATTTTAGTTTTCTATCAAATTTACAACTTTACAAATTCAGTTTTTTTTTGTGAAATAACATTTCTGAGACTTTTTTTAGCTTAAAAATTTTATTTTTGTAAGAAAGTTTTCATGATTCTTCTTAACATTCGAGTTTTTTCTTGCAAATTTACAACTCTTTGAGCTCTGAAATTTCAGTTTCTATCTATAGTGGCCCTAACAAGTCATCTAAACAGCAGATCTAAAAAACAATGACATATGAAAACAAATCTAAAAGAAGAGAAAAAAGATTATTGCTCTGTTAAAATGAGAGAGTTTAACATGGTGATAATTTACCACCACAGGATTTCTAAAGCAAAATTCCCCAACAACATTCTCTTGAAGTTCATTGCAAAACATTTAAATGTTACTTTTCCAGGCAGAGTAAGTATAAAAGGCTTCCAGCTTTCTGCAGGAATCACCAGCGGCTTTATTATCCAGCCTTCATGAAGCAGCATTCCTTTTACAATCAACACCATGTTCCCATTTTCTCACGTTGAGTTTCGTCCACAACCATCCCCCGGCTGACAGCAGCTCCCAGGAGGCCTTGTGCTTTCCAACCAGATTAAGTTTAGGCAGAAGTAGACGAGGATGTTTTGTAAATGAATGTTTCTAGCAGCGAGATAAAGCGTTCTGATTTAGCCGCAGCTGGGTTTGTTTGAGAGGAGCCTGTTGTCTGCGCAAAGCAAACACGACGACAGACGATACAGAGACCATTTGCTCCATAATGACATAAGTGAGACATTAGTCAAGATGAATGCAGCTCTGAGATGTGTGTTTACTTGGCATGTGTGCGTGTATGCGCGTGTGTGTGTGTGTTTGTAGGGGAGGGAGGTAATTTCAATCTAAATTGAACTTTTATTGTCTTGTTGTTGTCTTGTTGTTGACACACTGCAGAGAGCGTAGAAGTGACTTTGTTGTGAAAAATGTCCCAGTGGATTCTCCCTTTCCATATGATACCTAGAAGTTTTTTCATCCAATTAAGCTTGAGATTAAACTCGTCTTTAGCATCTAAGAGCAAAATTAGAGTATTGCAGGTATTTCATATGAGCCAAAAACATCAGCAGCTCCAATTTACCATTTTATTTTGAATGAGATTCACAGATCTAGCTTCCAAAAACAACCAAAGTGCTTAAAAAAATAAACAATTATCCAGCTCTATATCTTTGAAAAGCAAAATTAGAGCCTCCTGCACAAACAACAAGAATGTCTTGTTCAGCAGCCATTGTACAGCGCGGTAAAACCAGCTGACCAAACATACTGGAGCCATACCTGGCCTTAAAATACTAACTTGTTGTAATAAACAGCTGGGTGTTTTTTAAGAAGCAGTATAAACCCAAAAGGAAGTATAAAAGCATGAAAGATTAGAATTTTGCATAACAGGACCCCTTTAAAGAGGCCACATTACCAGATTATTAGACAGTGACTCTGTTTTCAATCATTGTGTTCTATGAATGTCAGACCAATTGGGTTTGTTTGATAATTGAACAGCAACCAATGAAATAAGTCATCTGAAAGCAGCAGCAGTTCAGATGTTTCCCAGCTGAAACAAATATTTTAGACATATTACCTGATCTGTATCGTTCATCTCTGGAGCCCGACGACCGCCGGCGGTTGTAGCGGGACGATGAGGAGGGGGTGACCGGTGTTCTCCTCTCCTGGCCCATGGAGGGATCCATTCCTGGAAGAGCCAGGTGTGATAATGAATGTTATTAAAATTTACAGATTCAATTGCCAGGTTTTAGACTCTGAAAGGTGGAGATACAAAAAAAAAGAAAAAAGAAACAACAGAAAATATTAGTGTAATACGGGTTTAAGGTTTAATCATTCTCTGTTGGTGTCAGGTGTCGAAACGTTCTGATCCACGATTAGTCATTAGAGGAACTATTAATAGTCCTCTGGACCCCACAAGGAATGCAACAGCTCCAGGAAACCAAACTATTTAAGGAATTTAAACTCTTTATTGCTTGGAAGCTAATGCAATTATATCAAACCAAAGAATGTCCAGTGAGTTATAAAAACACGGCAGTGCTTTATTATTGTTTATTTTAGTGGTGATAGCCTCAAACATTTTGTTTAAGCATCCACAGATGTGGAAAAAACTCCTCTGCAGACACCAATCAATAAGTCCGATTATAACCACCTAACTGCAACTGACAGCTTCCACTTCTCCACAGCCGCTGATGATCTACGACCATCCGTCCGCGCCTCACACTTCCACCCTCGTCCGTCTTCATTTAATGCTCTCAGAGCGCCTCAGAGAGCTGCTGCTGCTCAGGAGAGGAGCTAAAAGTTGATTAGCCAAGCGTTTAATGACTACCAGGCAGCAGAGGAATCAGTCTGGGAAACTCCTCGCTCTCTTGTTTCCTCTGGGGAGGGAGGGAGGGAGGGAGGGAGGGAGGGAGGGAGGGAGGGAAGGGGAGGGAGGATGGATGGATGGATGGATGGATGGATGGATGGATGGATGGATGGATGGATGGATGGATGGATGGATGGATGGATGGATGGATGGATGGATGGATGGATGGATTCCCCTCTTCTCCAGAGTCAGAGTAGCTGCCCTAAGTTTTCCTTATCCAACATGCTCAGCAAGCGGACTGCTCCTAATCTACTTACGCCTTAACGTTTCGGATACGTCTATAGTCTACACAAAATATTTTCATTGCATTATTTCCACAAAACCATTCTTGAATAAAGACATTTTAGTTTGCTCAGTTCTAAGTTCAGAATGAGCTATTTTAGAGCCTCTTGTCACTTTTAATGCAAATAAGTTGCTGCTATCCATGTCCCCCAACTCAACATTTGAGTGCAAGTGTGAACAGATACATCTTTGAAAAGCAGACATGGGGCCTCCTGCACAATCAACAAGAATGCAGCGAGTGGTTTCTGGATGGCGAGTCAACAACATAACACTTATCTTTTCCAGCAGCCATTGTACAGAGCGTGCAGCAGTAAAACCAGGTATCAAAATGGGCGGGAGCGATAATTGGGTTGCTAGGAAACAGGCAGAATTACGATTGGGTTGCTGTTTTAAGAAGGAGCAGAAACTCAAGCACAAAAACATGCAAAAAGTATATGTCCTCTTTAAATAATGAATGGCAGTTAAATATATCCTGGTACACTGATCTGTCTTGTTATTTTTTCTGTGCAGAGCCATCTTGACTCAAACAGGGATGGTCCAAAGGTTTTCAAATCTAACAAAGCCAAAAAGTTTCCAGTGAATAGAAGTCTGACACGTGATCACAGCTCATTACATTTATGAGATCAAGTCTCATCCCCTGAATTTTCTGCAGGGAAAATTTCCCTGCTGTCACACAGGTGACATTCCTTACAGATCACCACAGACACTGCTGGGGAGTACAAGGAAGTAGTTCACTTGCTGCTATTAATATTTATGATGAAGAGTTAAAATAAACCTCCCATGATATAACGATGTATCTTCTAATCAATCAATAAAAAAAAATTAAAAAAAGCATCCAGAGTGAATCAATTAATCACAATTAATCATGATTAATCGATTGCTAAAATAATTATCAACAGTTGAGGAATCGCTAACTGGAGTATACAAACTTTGCCAAACGTTTTAGCTGAAGAGTCGTCCTTTGCTACAAACTAAATAAATGCCATGTTATTGCATTTTAGGCAGTAAAATGTTTGGATGCGATTTTTATTAACAATAAACAAGAAAAAAGTAGCTTCAAGTTTCATTGTGCTAACTTTTCCACAGGCCTTTATTCCTTCTGGCCTGAAACACGTTTCTAGAGTTTATGAAGCTCTCAGCGAGCGTGGCTGCATTATTCAGGTTTTCCCAGACGAACAATGAAAGGAATGCCGAACAGCAACCTGAATGAATCATTAGTTCACTGAACACAAATGCAGCCTGTTCAGAATGACGGGCAGTTTGTTAATGTTTCTCCAGATAAAATTAACACTGCAGTCATGGCCCAAATGTGTTGACATTAATACAATGTAATTTTACCTTTTTATATATTTACTTTATATATTCCTACGATGTATTTAAGGATATTTTGAAAAGGTTTTGTTTTGAAAATTAAAGGACTTTGCAGATATCAACTTCTGGACAAAATCCAGACAGATGAACTGATCCAATAGATTTGTGTAAGTTTGAAATTTTCTGTCTCTCTATAATCACAAACTGAAAAACCAGAATAATCTCTGAATGACTGATAATAATTAATGTATTTTATCATATTCTGAGGAGCTGAAACTGGTTTTTGATGCTACATTCAATGTACTAGTTTTGAACTGTTATAGTGTAATAAAGAATCTTTCCTGTTATAAACTATGTGCTGTTTATAACCACTTACAAGGAAAAGCACCTCTTTTTCTTCTATTTGGAAGAGAAAGAGGTGCTGATAGAGAAGTTAATACTCCTTACTGCATGAGTTTATGTGTGTGAATATCTCTATTTCAGCATGAAGATACTGAAGGACAGATTTTACTTTTGACAAATGCAGAAACAAATATAAAGTGTTAAAATAAAGAATAACTATAATTTTCTGCTGCAGTCCAAGTCTTTTATTTTCAAAATTCTGAGAAAAAATAGCAAAAGTTACAGAAAAACAAAAAAGTGTTAACAGTCAAAAAAAGCAATAAATACATTTTTAACTGTCCTATTCCAAGCACAAAAGCAGTTGTGTAGATTTAATACAATAGTTTGAAATATTTTTCCATTTTATAAAGTAAAACTTTCAAAGTGTGAAATTAAAAATTCACCACAAGAGGCAAAATGACATACTAGTCATTATGAAATACAGAATGCATCTCCAGTTGTTCCTTGTCCCAGTGCACTGACTTATTTACATACAGCACTTACTGGTTACATCCCAGTTTCAGTTCTGAATGTCCAAAGCCTGAAAATTCCACTTTACACTAGTTTGCAGATCTCAGCAGTTGCGCCATCTGAGAGCCAGAGTCCAACGTAGAGCGGCTCGGTGAATGTGGTCTGGACTCTGTGGAGGAGAGTCATGGTTTCAGAGATGCTGTAGAAAGCCAGAATACCTGCTTTATAATCCAGGTAAACTCCCACTCTGGAGGACCATGTGCCCGGGATGGGAGTTTTGTTGTTGTTGTATCTGAATTCACAACTGTTTTTAAAACAATCAAGACCCCAAGAGGTGCTGTTTTGTCCAAACATGCAGTCGCTGAAGGTCCCGGCTCTGCTGATGCCTTTGTAAGCCATCGCCACCATGACTCCTTTCCCGCTCCTCTGCACTTCCAGGTAGCAGCGGCCAGAAAGGCTCTGTTGACTCAGGACCTGCCAGGTGTAAGCAAACCTTTCTGGGTGGTTGGGATAATCCTGTTCTTCGCTTACAAATTCTACTTTTCTGTTTTCCTTAGTTAGCAATAGCTTGGGGAATGCAGTGTCTGGATTCAGTGTAATGTGGCAGGCATGTTCTAGAAAGTTTGCTCTAGTTTTTAAAACATTTCCTTTGCCTCTTCCAGGACTGATCGGTCTATCGATTAGTGGTATAACATCAGGATTGTCATCTCCCCTGTCAGGGAAGAAGTTTCCGGTTGGTTCAAATGCAGCCTTGTTGTCAGTAAAGTATTCACTGCTGGGTAAGTTTTCCGACTTTTGTCTGGGAAATCTCAAGCTACCACTGGACTCAGGAAGTTGGGGTTTTAGATAGCTAGGTCTGGAAGGTGTGGTACTATCAAGGTTCTGCAAGAGTTTGGCTTGCATAAACTGAGTGGTGGTCTGTCTCTGTGCTGGTCTGGAAATTTCTACAGTCTTATAGAAATTAGGTTTGGGCTTCCTGATATCCTCTTCAGGCTTTGGTTCAGGCATATTAGGCAAAGCCGTAGAGCTAGTAATTGCAAGCAGAATCTTTTCACATTCTTCATCGAGAACCTTGTGCAGTCTCGTTTTGGCCTCTGAAACAGTGGGAGGAACTCGATCAAAGTAACGCTGGCGGCGGATCCTGATGCTTGGCTGTTCTCTAGGGACACTCAGACGAGACAGTGACGGATATTTCACCAAAAAATGAACATTGTCTTCTGTGCGAGACAGTTGGTCCAGTTCAATATCTTTCCTTGTCAACTCCATAATCTCGTCCTCCACCTTATTCCGAACTTTTCTAAAGACATCCAGTTCAATGTTCTGTTGAGAATTCATCTTTTCCTTCATAAGAGAGAGCTTTTTCTCTATTCTCTCAATGAGTTCTGTAAAAACCAGTTCAGTTGTACTCAGTGCACCATCAGCAGCGTGACTTACTGCATATTCTGCCTGCTGAAAAGTCTTCACATTTTTCTTCTTCTCTGCGATCCTCAGCTGTATCTTTTGCTGAACCGCCTGAAGCTCCTTCTGCCTCTCTATCCTTTCAGCAGACATGGAGACTTTATTGTGGCCTTTGTGGCCGTCCTTGGAGCAGAGATAACAGATGCACCGCTGATCGGTCTGGCAGAACAACTTCATCACTTCTTGATGCACAGGACAGATGCTCTCCTCGAGACTTGCAGTTGGTTCCACCAACTTGTGTTTCCTTAAAGGAGGCACCTCATTGTGAGGCTGGAGATGTGTGACGCAGTAGGAAGCCATACATTGCAGGCAGGACTTTATGGCTTTCACCTTCCTCTCGGAGCAAAAATCACAAGCCACATTAATGGAGGGAGTATCGCGGTACAGATCCGGAACTTCAGGTTGGACTTCAGTCTTCCTCAATTCTTCAACTACTAGTGCTATCACGTTGTTTTTGACCAAGGTAGGCCTCGATATGAAGAACTCACTGCATTGAGGGCATCTGTAGAAGCCTGACCGTGCTTCATTGTCCAAGTGTTTGTTGATGCAGATCATGCAAAAGTTGTGACCACAAGGCATGGTCACTGGATCCCTGAGCAGATTGGTGCAGAGAGAGCAGCAGAATCTCTCTCGCTCCAGCTGAATCCCTTGAGCCATAATTTTCTGTGTCAGACGCAGTTACCAGACAGTTAAGTGAGGAGAAATGACTAAAGCTGCTCTACTTCATCAGGATATATAGAGCTGAGATGGTATTTCAAGCTCTGCCTCATTCCAGAGGCAGGAGTGGCTTCAACACAAAGTTCCTGTAAGGCTTGAGTGTAAGAGAATGGGACTTTACCTGAACGGAAGGAAAATGTCGGTCATGTTGACAAGTGATTGTCATTTGATGAAAACAAAGAAACAATTATAAAAGAAAAAACTAGATGATTGTTGAGTGAAGCAGAATTATGAACATGTGAGTGTGGAAGTGAGAACATTTATCTGGATTTTTTAACTTTTTATAGTCATGTAAACATCAAGAGAATATTCTGTTTTATAAAAACACGATACAAGGAGATTTGGGAAGATGGTATGCTAATATAATATTATGGCCTCTCAGAACCCTGAGAGGCCATGATATTGGAGTTGGCAACAGGCCAACTCCAACATCACAGCGATGAAAATGGAGGTAGGTCCAGTTCTTCCTGTAATCAGTTGTTGTCATACTCTTGCTCTGACCATCTCTGTTGTTGTGACACTTCACCTGCCTTGCCTGCTGTTGGTGGTCAGAGGGTTTGGTGGAGATGGTACATGGCAGCTTCCCGTCTGTCAGACTGTCCCAGGATGTGGATACAGAATGTAGCAGATGAACACAGCCTAGCAGCTATGTAGACATGCTAAGGACTGGAATTAGAGCAGGAAACCAGTGTAGTCCTCATGCCCTCTAAAATCATGGTACATGCAATTATAATGTATTTTTAAAACTCTCTTACAAAGAGACGACCCTCAACATCATACTGGCTAGCTATGTTTTTCTCAATAGTTTTCTGTATTCTGTGTCATTTAGATTTTTCAAAGACTATGCTTCTGAAATTAAAGTGTTTGAGTTGAAGTGGCCATTTTTCATGACTCGAAGAAATCAAATGGCTGTCCTTAAGCCAGATCATTCCCTACATGCAATTGCTGAGTGGGTCACTGGAGTTTTTGTATCCACTCTGCATAATTGTTTTATGAACCGTTTTCAGGCTTAAGAATGTTTCAAATGAGACATTTTTGCTTTGTGGACGCTTAGGTCACTTTGAGGGCTTTTCAATGAATATGTAACCACAGCAAGAACCATGCAAACATTATCAGGCAGGAGAGACTTCAAACAATAAGGTCCATCCTCGTTCTTGTAAAGTTTAACTGGGTTAGTTTGGAACTTTACCAAAATAAGAGGAAAAATGCGAGTCATTCTCACAAGTCATTGTTGTTGGATGAGATCAAATAAACGACAGTTACCTAGCTAAATACTACCTAAATGTTAGCCGTGCTAGCCCGAAACATAAAAGTTAGTTACATTAAACTTCTATATCAACACCATATTTGGCTGGAGCTACTGCAGAAGTGTTAAATTCAACCATATTGACAGCCACCATTGGTCAATGGCAACATGTCGTTGCGACGGTGCAACAACCTCAACAGGGTCAATTTTGTAATTACACACCCGTCTCTACGGTTGTGCTTCAAGAAGAGATTGTTTTCACTCTTAGCTTGTTTTTGAGTTTTCCTAACTCTGTTGCTGATTTTGCCTTGAACAGTAGATTTTGAACTGATTACTGTAGGAAATACAAACACTAAATAAAATATTTGCTCCGCTGATAATGCAGTTGCATAAATGCATTTGCCACTTATTATGAACGCATAATTTGGAGGTGAGGCCATATTTATCAGAATTTTCTTATATTTTATAAAATTATTGTACACATTAAAAGTATATTGTGGTTCAAAAAGAATATATATACTTTTAAGATTCGGTATAGATGGTATGTAAACATGCTAGTGTGGTCTTCAAGAATCCATTTCTCCAAAGCACCTAAAACATGAATGCAAGTTGATGGTTTTCACCCTTTTGGCATCTGGATCAAATAAAACTTTCAACAAGCAAAATCTGTTGTTACTGCTTGGCCTGAAGTGAACAACAGAAATATTTTAATTTCTGGAAACAGAAATGAAGTATTAGAAACATACACTGTGGCTGTTGTAGGGGGCAAAATGTTGGAGAATGGCATTGAGCCACTGGTAAAACTGGTCCACCCAGCTTAGCAGCTATTTACACATGGAACATGCCAAGGACTGGAAATTAGAGCAGGAAACCAGTGAAGTGCTCACATCCTCTCAGATCACAGTACATACAATTATAATATATTTTTAGACCTCACTCACAAAGAGGAAACCCACAATATCATACTGACCAAGGACAAACCAACTACTATCCTGCTATTTTGTTCTCAATAGCTGTCCACATTCAGTGTAATTTACATTTTTGAAAGACTATAACTCTTAAAACACAGTTTACTTTGAGAAAATGGAGAACGGAAGAGCTAAACTGTAGAGGGTTTCTTAAGAGAGGCCATAAGAAAGCCTTTGATCAACTTAACCAAAAGGGTTTATTGCCAGTTTATCAAATTTCTGTTCTGAACCCAGATCATCCCCTTCATGTTGTTGCTGAGTGGGTCAGTGGAGTTTCCATGTTCAGGCCAAAATTTGTTCATTGGACTGTAGCTGGCTCATAAATGTGTCAGACGAGGCATTTTTTCAGGACGTCCGTCTTGCAAACCTAAGCTTTTTGGTGGAAAAGAAAGGTCTGCTATTTTGACCCATTGGGTTATCAATAATAAAGTGAAGTGATGGTGTTGATGCTTGAACCGCTACAGTCGGATGCATCAACAATGAGGTTTTAATAACGTTTTTCCAAGACTTTTTATCGCAAACGTTTTGAGTCATCCTTCATTTCAATATTTTTTCTTTAGATCTTTAAAATTAGTCTTGATCATTTCTTCCTTGTTAATTTTCTCAAGTCCAAAAATCAAACTTTTTAATCCTAAATTCAAGCACAAATTTATACTCAACACTCCTTTGGTTCCTTTATTTTCCCCATTTGGGATAAATGAAGTTTTTTGAATCTTAACAATAATCTGTCTGGGTTTGTTGGTACCCAGAAGATAAAGGGTCTGAGGAGGAAGTTTCGCTGAAGGTTTTGGTTAGATGTGTGGTTTGTCCAACTATTGTAATGTTCTTTGAAGTCATGGAAACATCCCTTGTGTTGTGCGGTTGTGTTCATGGAAGATGTTTGAGTCATCCGCCCCCTCAAAGCAAATTTGGGACCCCAACACGGTTTCAATGCAAATACCAACCATTTTTTCCCTCCCACTCACCTCATTCCTGAACACAAAGCACTTCCTGAGATTCCCAAACTCGAAGACAACATGCCCTCTTCTCTGACTCTGTATTTCCATGCACACAGACAGAGGAGACTGTTTTCCAGTAATGGCTCTGATGGTGCCACTGTGACCTCAAACTTCAAACCACCTCGGCTGTGAAATGGACGTCTACATTCCTCACAGACTCAACAGCATCCATCTGTGGTGCATTAGAAAAACTAGTCAACTGGTGATGAGTTATCAGCTTCAATAAGCTTATGACAGCATCAGTAACACCAGTATATCGATTCTGTTGGCGGCCATTTTGCCCCTTTGACAATTCAAACTGTTGTAGTTCTCATTTTTCTGGATCTGCCTCTTTGTGGGTACCAGGTGGTCCACATACCTACCAGGCCTTAATTTGTACCAGTTTTCCACTGCTGTGACAACGAACATTTGAAAGTAATTTTCTTTTATATACTCATACTCTACTGGAAGTAAATGTGGTTGCACAAGTGCAATAAACAATTTCTACGAGAAAGAAAGAGGTTCTTAGAATTTGATGTGAGGTCCAAATTAGGGCTGAATGATATTGGGATAAACTGATCTGTTCTAATCCTGCGATATTTATTGTGATATAATACAAAATAATGTCATGGGGATCCCAACAGATTTACTTCCACAAGCTTTCGCTATGATGCTGCACTTGGTATACATAAGGCTACATTAGAAATTGCTTTGGGTCTAATGAACACAGAGGTGGAATAGAAAGGGAGGGGAAAAAGTGGGAAAAAGGTTTAAATGGAAATAAAGGAGAGAACACCAAGTTCCTTTAAATCTGGACTAGAAATCCAACTGTTCAGTGCTGTTTTTGGACCATAATAAATGGAACATATTTAATGCATATTGATGCTTTTGATGATGGCACTCATTAAAATGTAATGTTTTTTTCAATTGGTGACTTTGTGTATGACAAAGTATTTTGAAATGCTTGTTGCTGGAATGTGCTAAACAAGTAAATTCAATTGATTGGGAGAGAAGGAGAGAGAATACACATCAACACACATGAAGTCTGTTTCTACACCTGCAGAAAGACGGAAAAAACTGAAGTTTTAGTAGATGACTTAAGTTATGCTGCACCTCTGCCACCTTTTTCATGAAGAGATGATCCTCTTTACATGAGTGTTTTTCTCTCTTGTAAAGAAAAACCAGATGTGAACAACCTGTTCACATGTGAGTGAACAATCTGTGGCCATATGGGTCTTTTTTTGTCTATGCTTTCATCACTCAGTGACTGTTAGCATTTTGGGTAATTGGTGCAAAGTATGAGAATCTGCTGAGACTTTAAAATATGTTAGACTCGTGTAAGTCCTGGTTCACAACCACTATAAAAGGAAATAAAATATAATTTACAGAATATTAGCTAATAAACTGCATAAGCAACATTTATGGTTCAAAAATACTGAATGTTTGAACATGTGGTATGGAAACTCCATTCCTGGTCACAACACTGGGAACCTGTGGTGATTTCACTGAAAGTCGGGAAATACTGGCTCTTTCAATAAAAACATGTTTGGATAATTGATGTGCTTCTTAATAAAAGTTACTACACTGACAAAATGTCTAATTATTATCAGTAAAATAAAGGAAAAAGATAAAACTGTTGGTATTTGGGCCATGATTCTCAAAGCCACCTAAAAAGTTCCCATAAATTTCCGCAGAGTAAATATTTTTTAATATTTACGACTGTTGTATAACAAGAAAACAGATGTTTTCTTGTTATATAACTTCTGTGCCTCACTTATAGTAGTTGAGACAGATTTAATTCCTCTGACTGTTCCTTCATAGAACAATCCAAGGAATCTGAACCAACTGGTTACTTTCGGGAAACCTTGACCTTCTTTCCCGCAAGAAGGACGTCACTCATTTTTGTTAATAAAAAGGTCGTTCAATGCCGCTGCATAATTGCAAAGTAAATATGAGAAAAAATGAGGAGCCAGCTGGATCAGTCACACAGTGTTGACTTACATCCATCTGTGGTTTCATTCCTGGTAACTGCTGGTAACTAGAACCAGCAAGAGTTTCCCAGCAGTCAACCAGTTATTACTGGTCTACGAACAACAGCAACCAGAAAGTCGATCAAAATAAAAGGTAGATAAACATGTAAATGGAAACAGGAATGATACCACATGTAGATCAAAGTCAAAGATTTGATCGATTTGATCGTATAAATAAATTAGTTTTGTTGTTTCCTTCCAACTAGTCAGTTCAGTTTGAATTCAGGTTTTTATCAAAGTAAACTATTTTATTTTTGCAGCACATGGAAAACATTCAAGTTTGACAACCAAGATTGACGCGAGATCAACATTTCTGCGCAAGTCAAAGGGGAGTAAGAGAAGGGTGATGTAGCACCCTCTGCTGGCCACTTCAGTCAACTGCTTTTAAAGCTACACAACAGCTGATTTTTAAATATTTACGACATTCAGCAGCAGAATAGTGTGATGAGTTTATTTACCCAGTAAATGAGGAGCCAAGAATTAATCAGCAAAAAGATTTTTTGAATTTTAAAATATTTTGCCTCCTTACTTTCCTGTGACCTTTAACCTGATTTTCTCCTGCTTTTCTTAAGGTCTTTCAAAGTTTGACTCATATTATTTGGCTTACTTTATGTCCACTTCCTGATTATTCTCAGACAAATTAGTTTCTTTGCTATGACTCAACATTTGCACAGCAGGGCATGTTGTTTTTAAATAAAGCATTGAAATTACAATAAAATGTACCACTACAGAACAATAATCAGGGCTTTATGGGCATTTATGAAAAAAATTAATCTCTCCTTTTTTCTGTTTTTGCTTTTTTGTGACATTTAAATTATTCACATCAACAAAGAGTTGAAAAAGAGAGAATTATACCCAACATAAAGTCACAATGAAGCTTTCAAAACAGTATTTACTGTATTTCTTAGGGACACAAGTTGAACGTTTTGGAACGTGTGACTCCACATCCATATGGGAAACAACTGCAGAGCATCATTCTTCAACAAAATGGTGGCCGTTTCATGGCCTAAAAACTCTGCTTTCTGCTAGAAGAAATTCTGGTCCAAATCCAAAAGCAGGAAGTGGACTACAGTGCAGGGCAGTCTGGGTAAATACAACCTGCAAACATGCAAGAGAAATGGTTTCTAACAAAAACAAAAGAGAATCTTCACCAGCTAAAATCTGACGCTACTCAATTTTTCTTTACATTTGGTGAGGAAGAAAGTTGCATTCAGTTTCTTCTCTGGAGGGTTTTGTGTTGTTTCCTTCAGTGGCTCTTGGTGCAGCGCCCCCACAGGCAAGGAGGGGAACAGGTTGGTTTGACCCAGTGAAGCAGCAGAAATGTAAGAAATGTTGCAATTTTGGGCCTCAATCTAAATAAATTTACCAGACTATTGTGTAAAAACACCCACAATCTTCTAAAACCCTCCAATGGGGCTATTTTTAAGAAAATCTGCTAAAAGTAGTTATTAGGTTTATTACTTTTTCATAGAGGATTATGTTTGTTTTGATAGAGTTTCTTCTCAGGCTATTGTTAATTTTTATGAAACATTCTGGTGTAAAAATACAAAGTTAACTTGAAGGTGTGCACAAACTTTTCACACTGCACTTTATGTCCCATAAACTCCAAAAGAAACAACTTTGGTGTTGCCAACCATAAGCTAGCACTGATGGAAACTACATTAGCAACAGCAGGCGGCAACTGTTGCCATGGTTATAAAGTGACTCATTAAGTCATTTATCGTAATTTTCCACAGTTTTTAACCCGAACTTAAAGCACATATCAGAACAGCAGCAGCAGAAGAGAGAAAGTTTGTTTTACCTGGAGTTTGGGGGAAATAGGCTCCAATCAGCTTGGATCGCTTCTTTTCATAGCCTTTCTGCGTGATGTCACCTGGAAGAGAGAGAAAAAGAGGAGCGATTACTTTCCTTAAATCATCAAATCCGTTTAACTATGCAGATTAAATCAAACCAACACTTCCTGGTTCAGATTAACACAACTTCAAGTTTACTTAAGGTCATAAAAAGCTGCAGGAAAAACAACATTCCTCAAATTTCACTCATAAAACTCATTAGGAAAAAGAAACAATGACTCAAAAAAATACAACCGAGTTCAGACTTTTGAAGAGAAAACACTCTGGGTTTAAACATGTTGATTTTCCCCAACAGAAACCAGATGGTGCTGTTCGTTTGTAGGAGAACTGGGATGTGAATTATTACAGGTGCATTTAATTCGGCTCAAAGCTGCTGATCGAGTGACAAATCAGCAGATTTCCAAACAGAACGACGCACATCTGAATCCAATCGCACAGATATGCTCAACAAACCTTCACAAAACAACAGCAGCAGAAGTTTAGAGAGTTTTAGAGAACATCAACAAGTGTTTTGAAGAAATAAAAACCTAACAGGGTTTCTTTACAGCAGCGGAGAGCAAATATTGGGGTAAAGAACAATCTTATAATGGAACTTGGTGAAGCATGCTGGGAAAATGAGTTTCATTGGCTGAAAATGGTCTCAAAGCGACAATATTATTGTTTGCAGCATCATTTACCATCCAGGTAAGTAAGTAAAGATGAAATGGGACAAACGATAAGTAAAACTGGGCCACTACTAACCACCAATGTTTATTTCCATTTTGTGTTTATAGTTGTTCATTCAATTCAATTCAGAAATACTTTATTGGTTCCAATGGGAAATTAGAACATTTGTGGGATATTTTCAGTCATGTGACATCGATAGTTATGCAACACAGGATTACTGTGTGTTTAACAAACCTGGAGAAGTAATGTTGTCGCTTTTATATGGAGTTACAAGTGTAGGAAAAAATACCAATAAATATCGGCTATAACAGCCGTATTAATATCGCATATCGACATTGGCTCAATTTTTCGGACAAAAGGCAGGCGCCATGTTGCTTCAGCTCATTTAAAGTTGCAGATATTTGTTTCTGGACAGCTCTGCTAAAGTTCCCACAGCATTTCAATCAGGCCGAGACTTTGACTAGACCATTCCAGCCCAGTGATTATCCTCAACCAGTTTGCACCGAGGTTGACAGCTTGTATGAGTTTGGTTTTCTCCCAAGCAATGAACTCCAAAGGTCATTGATCATTAAGATTATAGTCAAATTTAAATGCTCCATTTTGTTTTTGAAGAGTTTTTCTCCTTTGCTTAAACGTCCAGGACGGATTGGCGGCGGTTTAAAATGTTAAATGACCTCCAGTTGTATGGAAATGACTGAAAACTTCAACTGACAGAAGTTTTCAGTCTACTGTCTTCACTGTACTCCCATGATGCACTGCAGCATACAAACAATCTATTATTTGTCCAGAAGCTGCACGCATAAACATCTGTAAATACAATAAGGTGCACAGAAGAAGTAAATATTTTTTTAAAAATATTACTCTGTCAATGTTATGATAAAAGACGTGGAAGCAGCAGCCTGCAGAAAGTCTCCAACTCCCAAATCTGAGGAATCCGGATGTTATAGAAAGGTTCTTGCTGAGTCAGCAGCTGCAGAGAAATTTGAATTCAATGTGCAAGAATTAAAAAAATAAGACAGTCAAGAAAGGAAAAGAAGCCCTGAAGCGGAAAGCAGCCGTTGTGAATGTTAAACATGCATGTTTTAAAGCTGCAGTGTAGAAAATATACTAAGTATTTTCCTAAACTTGTTTTTATCTGTTTAAAACAAAACAAAAAAAGAGAAATTAATTTATTTTATTTGATCAGGAAATGCTGGAAGATGTGGGCTTCAGTTTTGGGTCCGTTGGTACATTTGTTTGGTACTTTATGGCACATTTAATTTGATAATAAGCACATTTGATGGCCAAATAGATAATCAGTGATTATCCATTGCTTTTATTCAGGTTTCTTTAAAGAAAGTAAGAATTGCCTGATTATTTCTAAGAACTAAAACTGACAAGAGAAAAGATTTGTGCTGCTGAAAGTGAGAGGAGCGGACAGTGAGGAGCTCAGTCTGATTTAAGCAGTGAGGGACGGATAAATGAGAGCGAAGTGACACTAAACCGGCAGCAGATCTGTCCAACACGGAAAATAAGCCGTTCGCTCGGCTGACCTGACAAATCCTTCTTAAACACACAGAAACACGACTAACTGGCTCGGATCAGCAATCCCGTCGCCATCCGCGGCGCCGGCGCTGCAGGGAACGGGCGAGCGTTTGGTGGCACGAAGCCGGTAATTAGCGTCTCCGATAGGGAATCTGAGGCCCTGTGGAGATGAGGAGGAAACCGGTAAATTCTTCAGTTTGGGAGGAGAAAGAGAGGCTGCAGGTCTGGACTTCTCCCAGTCTTCTCCCAGTCTCTGGTAACTGGTTTCAGATCAGTTAGAGTTTACAAGCTGCCTCAAAAGGGCAGCTTTATGAGTTTTCCAGGCACATCGTGTCATTTTATAGCATCATCAAGTATCTGTTACCTTCAGATGTCAGAAAATGCTATATAGAGATTTTACGTCCCAATTAAATGCCTGGAAATTGGGTCTCTGTCTCTTTAAGAAACTCCAGCTCTTTCTGCAACTCCCCCCAAAGGAAGTCTTCACAATAATATTATCTATCATATGAGAAAAAATATATCAGATTCAACATCAGATGAATCAATTAGTAAAATTAATCATTAATTGCAAACCGAATATAAAACTTTAAAAACTGTTAATGCCCAAAATCAGAATTATTTTCTGTGATCAGCCAGAAAACTGCAACCCCTAATAAATACTTTTATTTCTATTATCATCCCAAACCAGACATGGAAATATATAAAAAAAATATGTTCATGCTTCTCTTCTGACCTTGTAGAAATCAGCATTTATTTTCTCCAGATGGGGAAGAGAATTGGAAATGATAAAAGATTTTTATCCGCCAACATCGCATCAAAAGAACCCTGCTGCTAGTTTCTGCATCAGTTTGACATCCTGAATCCAGATGAGTAAAGATCAGCAGGATACTAACAGAAATGATCATCATCATACTGAAGTTAAGACAGGAGACTTGCTCTGCAAACACTCACACCCTGGGTGGACTCAGCTAAACAACCGTCCTGGTGCAGAAGAATGTGAGTGTGGGAAGCTGGTTTGTGTTGAAACAGCCAGCTGAGATTTTATGACCATATACAGAGAGAGAGAAGCAGGAAAGAGAGGCGGCGGCAGCAGCAGCAGCTGCAGCAGCAGCACCAGCAGCAGCAGCAGCAGCTGCAGCAGCAGCAGCAGCAGCACGCAGCAGCAGCAGCAGCACCAGCAGCAGCAGCAGCAGCAGCAGCAGCAGCAGCAGCAGCAGCAGCAGCAGCAGCAGCAGCAGCAGCACCAGCAGCAGCAGCAGCAGCAGCAGCAGCAGCAGCAGCAGCACCAGCCAGCAGCACCAGCGGCAGCAGCAGCACCGGCAGCAGCAAACATGCTGGAGACATGAGAGACTGAGATACCAGGGAAAATGTGAATGAAGAAAATTAAAACCAGGAGGGGAAGATGGAGGCTGGGAGTTTTGTATCTGTGTTGCTCTTAAAGAATAAACTTTATTTTGATGTTTTCACACTAGAAACGTCGGTTCTGAACGGGTTTGTGTTTATTAATCATTATTTTCTCAGACATGGGCAGAGAATCCAAAAACTGGACTCGAGTAAAAGTAGCAGTTTGTAAATAACCCCAACTTACTTGTGCTCCTTTTTAGCGCTTATTGCCTTTATTTTGTTAGTTGATTTCCGGATTTTGAATTTAATGCTTTTATTTTGACGGGAGAACTTCCGCTGTTTATGTTGTGCAGCGGCAGCTTTTCAATGAAAGGAAGGAAACAAGTTGCAACAAGGTTTTGAGTCGAAGTTGATATTTTTAGTATTGAATGTTATTTTTTAGTTCAAACGTTGTAAAAGCTTTTGGTTCAGAATCAAAACCTGGGCCTGCATTTCCATCCATTCGTTTACAGACTGGATGTAATAAATGGAGCCACAGCAGAGCTAACAGCCTGCTGTCTCTGCAGGATGTTTGTGACGGGATCCTGCTGTGGCAAAGAAAAATAGCATAAATCTTGCATCTTACAGTAATACAGGAATTACAGTAATAACATTATTATTATATTGAGCTTGCACAGTGTGACATCTTAAAGTGGGTTAGTTTCTGAAAATGAAAACAAGATTTACATGGTGGCATGTCAAACTAATCTAAAATATGAAAACATTGTCACAAGAACAACAGAGTGAATAAGTGCTTTTTCTATATTCAGCCATTTTATTAAAAAAAAAAAACAGTATATTATTTATAACTTCTAGGCTTAACACCATTCAAAATTATTGTGTAACACAATAATAGTTTTGAAACCATTTTTAGATTAAAAAAAACAAAACACTTTAATTTCTACAAAATATTTAACACTGGAACTGGAAAACCTTTTAAATATAAAATAAACAAAACAACGATAATAAAATTGAATTATTAAGTCTCTGTAGCCAAAGTAGCTTTTAAAATAGTATAATAAATCTATAATACAGGCTAAGTAGCAGGTAGCACAAACAAACTATTACTGGATCTAATTTTAATTGATAGTGTAATTAATTGATTTATTGCTAATTGAGGTTTAATTATTTCAGAGTCTTGTCAATCAACACTAAGGAGAAGAAAAGTTGAGGTTTCTCACATAAAAAGTGTAATTTAAGTCCCACGGGAGCCTGGAGGAAAAAGCCAAGGACTCCCTGAGGAACGAGGGAAAGGAAAACATAAACACACCTCAGGCTCCGATGGCGGTTGGAAGCAGCAGGTGTTTAGACACAACAAGCTGAGTCAGGACTGAAAGTCACACAGGCAGAAGAAAAGAGCTCAGATAGAGTCCGTTTCAGATGAACAGACAACTCCTGAATCAAGAGTCGCTCAAAAACCTGAAATTTCTTTCTGCAAAGAATTTCAGACTCCCAACCCAGAGCCTAACCCAGGTGTGAAAGCAACACGTTCAGAGCTCAACGCCGGAGCATGAAACCATCGTTTCTCATGCCGTATTTACGCAATCATAAATACAGTACGAAAGCAGGATTTGAAGTAATCCTGACTTCAAATGATTTACGGCTCACATCTGGAGAACCGGAACCGTTAACCGGGCTCCAGTACGAAGGTGAGGATGGAGAAGTTAGCGTCTGGGTTTGGGTTTGACCTCATGAAAGCAGCGAGGAAATGAATCTGTCTGCAACGCGCGGCTTTATTAGAGCGGTCAGTTCATTCACGAGCAGAAAGAATCCATTAAGTCCAGCATGAAACATGCAGCTGATGAACAGCAGGAATGAAACCAGAGGAACTGAAGTTTCTGCTCACATTAATCTGCTTGGTTGGCTGGAGAAGCAGCTTTAATAGTTACATAAAACCAAAGTCTCTGATTTTCAGCTCAAATTTATGGTTCAAAACAAATAATTTTCAGACGCCGCTAAAGTTTCCAGGCAAACAAACCATTGGTAAAGTTTCTCTTAAATATGACAGAGGAAAAATCTGAAAGACTCGAGTTTTCTTTCCCCTTCCCCACCTGTTGCTATGGACGAGGCTTGTAACAATAAAATCAATTAATTTCATAACACAAGTTTAATAATTTCCATTGGCATAGTTTATTGTTTTTCTCTTTTCTACCAAAAGTCTGTGATTTGGTCTCAAATTAAGCTTTTAAATAATGAGTTTCATTTATTGCTTCTGTTGTTTCACTTATTTATCTTGCATATTAAAAATATTTTTTTTAATATCTCAAATGCACTCATTAGCATTTGAGTGCTAATGAGTGCTAACACTCATTAGCACTCAAATGCTAATGAGTGTTAAATTCTCATTAGCATTTAAAGTTTATTCTTCTTTGAGAACGTGTCCTGGTATTATTGTGCCATTCTTACCATTATTACTTCAAAATGATCTCAAAACAACAATAATATTTATCTGAATCACAATATTGTAACAATGTCACACTGATTCTGGTCAATGATCTTTGTCACTCGCTGCAAACACAGTGATTTTGAAAAAAACAATATTTCTGATTAAAAGTTTTTGGATGAGGTGGTTTCTTAAGTGTAACAAAATACTGTTTTCGCATCAAACGAGTCACATGATCAACAGCTGGATGTTACTACTGGCAGAAACGCCAAAGAAGACAATAGGAAGTTGTGTTCTTTGTGGTTTGTAGTTTGTTTTTGCTGTTTTGTGCAGCTCTCAATATGACACAGTTTGTAAAACTATGTGTGTCCTTACAAAGTGTATAATCCAAGGCTCCTGTATAAAAAGGCCGACTACAATTTCCCCAAAACAGCCCATAAATCACAGGGAACTGAATGATTTTTATCTAGTGAGCAAGCTTAATCACATGTGATCTTAATTAAATTTTCTGTTTAATGGAAACACTGCAATTGCATATTTGTATTTTTTCAATATTAGCGGAATATAGACAAAGATTTTTAATGTAGACAGTTGCTACAAACGCACAGAAAACCGGGTCCAACAGCTGCTTTTATTTGTTTCCCTTTCAGTAAAGTTCTAGTGCTTCTGAATAGTTTAAATAGAGTCGTTTTAAGGAGTTGAAACTGCCTCTCAGTGAGGGGTTTCCACACACCTACGTCAGCACGCTGCGCTTACATCCTCTGTTTATCCAGAAACAGCTGCAGGATCATCCTGCAGCTCTAAAAACAGGGTCAGCAGGCCAGCATGACATCACAGAAAAATAAACCCGGCTCAGGTAAAAACACACTGAAACGTCCAGAAACATGAAAGAAATAAGAGCAACAAGAAAAGAAAAGCAATCATTTTTATGAGATTTCTTTTAAACCTTTTATCAAACAGATTGAAAATTACTCACCAAGCATAATGCTGAGTGATTAGGAGTTTGAAAAAAAGAAGAAAAAACAACTTTCTCGGCTCTCGTGAAAACAGGTTGCTCATTCCCCATCGACACACACACACACACACACACACACACACACACACACACACACACACACACACACACACACACACACACACACACACACACACACACACTTTCCTAATTAAACACACACTCAGAGTGAGAGGAGCGGCTCCAGCTGCTCTGAAGACAAAAGGCTGAAGGTAGCAGATGATATTTTGCTGCTGCTTTTGTTGTCAACACAAACGCACACGTGCACGCTCACACACTCTCTCGTGCACGCTCACACACTCTCTCGTGCTCGCTCACACTCTCTCGTGCTCGCTCACACACTCTCTCGTGCACGCTCACACACTCTCTCGTGCACGCTCACACACTCTCTCGTGCACGCTCACACACTCTCTCGTGCACGCTCACACACTCTCTCGTGCACGCTCACACACTCACACTTTGCAGCCGATTTGCTGGCAGCTGCTTCACCGACACCTGAGTTCAAAGTGTTGTGTGTCAGGCTAAAACAAAAAGCTCCGCCTGTCCAAACTCGCCGCCTGGTGACGTCAGCAAAGCAAACAAATTAGTTTGTTTGTTGGCCGACTTCACAGGGAGGCGAGCGAAAGCATGCACGCTCCCTCAGGAAGTTTGATTCCTGTCTCTTTTGTTTGCTCAATAACCATCAACCGGGCCGAGGACAAGCGTAATCCGTGGTATCGTTAGGCTGGCGAATGTAAACGTAGAACTGAATAGGGTTTTTTCTCTGCAGGTTTTTATGGTCTGAACCAACCAAAGAACAGAGAAGACATCTGTCTGACAGCTGAACTCAAGCAGACAGTGACGAATACGTCAAGATCAACCACTTTAACTGCTATTTCACATGAGCGACCGCAACATCTCTGCATCAAAGTGAAGGAAGCTTGTCTTTTATGGGCGGTTTTCTCTAAATGTACAACATAAAGTAAAGGAAAGAAGCTTGAAGGCAACAGATTTTCTTTAGATTCATTTAAAGTTACCTAAAAATGTCAATAAATAGTTCCTCTTGTCACTTTTATTGTCATCACAAAGGTACTACAAAATATTACGACCAAACTTTAACTCCATCTTACACCTCTGATTTCACACCAGCGCTGTTTCATCCAGTTTGTTTGGCGGGATGAAAAAGAAAAATCAAATCTGATGCTTAGTGTTAGTTTCTAGTTCACAAGATTTTTTAGCAACAGTCTACAAAGAGCTTGATTTCTAGTGGGTGTTCCACAAGGCTGTGTTCTCAGCCCAGTAATCTTCAAGCTCATTATTAGATCTGTTCCCAAGACACTAGAATCACAGGACCAACAGACATTACGGTTGTTTAATCCGCTTCAATTGAACTCTAGTGTTTGCCTAGAAAGTCCGGTTCATTTCAAATTCTGAAGCGGAGCAAGGAAAGCAAACTGATCCACCTACAAACCTCGGTTAGATTAAAGTGACCTCAGGTGTGGTTCAAATGCTTAAGTAAGGGTAAGTGTACTACAGCTCAAAGCATTCTGATTAAGTACAACCAAAACAAATGTACCAGTATGAAACTATCAGGTGGGAAATCAACTTTAGAATTTGAGAAAAATTAATCAGCACCAAAAAAGGCCAATAAAATCATGAGGTGAACCAGTTTTAAATTGCATCTTTAGGTTTTTCAGGACCAGAAGCCTGTTAAAAAACACAGTTAATTTTTATTTCTTTAAAAGCAGAAAATATCAAAGTGTACGAGAAACTCTTGGGCTTCTGCAGTGCAAAAACATGGGATAAAAATTTTAAGTCATACAAAAGATGCAAAATTCTTGAAACTAAAACTTGTCCTAAACAAGATTAAATGTCCAAAAATGTTCCAAGAGAATGAGATTATGAGATTCCTAATCTTAATCTTGAGCTATTTCATTAGTAGCTTAGCGTTCATTCCATTGTTATTCATTTTAATTCTTTGGCATTTCAATATATTTTATGTATTTGTTGACTGTTGGTGCAGACGATGCTGTCTACTGTTGAAAACTGAGACGTAATCATTGAAACGTCAGTTTTTTCCTCATTTTAGTGATCGTAACACGTCGACATATTGACATTTCCTCATGAGTGCAAAGTCATCCAGAAGTTTTTTTGGTTCCACGTTTTCCTGAAACTCAATGAAGAATCCAAACATTTCCCAGATTCAACGCTAAGAAGCTCAGGGGAGATCGACCAAACCAATGAAGTCATCTTAAATCAAGAACAAACCCAGCGGGGTGACCTCACTTCCTGCGCTTGAAACAAAAACAGACACTCCAACGGAAAGAGGGAGGCAGAGAGAGACGGACGCGTCCCGCAACAATTCGAACATCGGTTTCCTCGTGAGGCAGAAGCTCGGCTGGCTGACCTACATGTCCGAGGAAAGTCCCCTCATCAAGCCGAGAGTCTTGCGATGCGAACGCAGCTCTGCTCTGTGGAAAATCTGGGTCATGGGGTCACTTATTCCAGCAGTGTTGTGTGTCTATTATAGAAGATTACAACATGGGTTGGATTAAAATGACTATTGCAGAGGATCTAGAAACCAGACACACCCCTGCTTAGAGGACGGCTGTTTAAGATGTAAAAATAAGGATTATTATGAAGATTATTCCACTTTTAATGTGGAAAAATATGGTGTGCTTCCAAAGCATTTAAATAATTTTTACGTTCTGTCACATTATAACCACAAACCTTAATATATTTTACAGGAATTCTATGAAAATGCATTCATAGAAGGTTTTCATCCGCAAAATACTGTTTCAGCACCAATTTAATTAACTGTTTCATAACCCTTCAAGTTATCTGTGTTGAAGTTTTAATTATCGACTCAATTAGTTAAGCGTTTATATGCTCTTATTTTGAAGAGGTTAAAGACATCTGTCCCCCGCATCTCCGAGAAATTTATTCTGATCAAGAAACGTTCAGGAACAAAAATTAGAACAAGTAAAATGTGTCTTTAAGGTTGTAGTTTTTCAAGGCAATTGAATTGAAGTTAGAGTTAGCGTTAGCATTAGCATTAACAGAACTAATGTTTACGATTGCTGCTTTACAGTTAGCGATGCTAATTGCTGTAAAATACTAATTGGTTCTTGCCACATAGTGAGTCTGCTCACTTATCTGAAGTTATTCTAAATATTTCAGACTAACCTGTGAGCACAATATAAATTTGTAAATATAATTGCTTTTAGAATATATTCTCCTTCTTTATGTTAAAGTGTTTATAGATACGTGTATCTATAAACTATTATCCGTCTACCAGGGGAGCGAAAAGAGGAACTTAATCTCCTGGAATTAGCCGGTACCGAACACCAACTTCCCCCCGATGCTAAAGGCTCTGCTGCCGTTTTGGCTGTTCCCTCGCTGAGATCTGATCTCTGCATGCAAATAAGGGCAGCTCAGTTTTTGTTTGCAGCTTACAGGTGTGGTTAGCTGACCTTTCAGAATGCTAAAACTGTCCCGATGCGTTCCCCTGTGTGTCTACCTTCATTTACATGAACTTTTCCTGATCCAGATATCACACCAGGATGCAGATGGAGTTTTATCACCAAAACGTGGAAATTTTCTACTCTAAATATTTCAGAAATAGATCAGAAGGCAGTGAGAAATTCAGATCAAGCCTGAAAGAACGAGGGATAAAATCTGAGCTTCAACAGTCAAATAAAATTCCCGAAATAGACCAGGATAACCTTTGGTACTGATGTCCGACACCCACATGCAAACAGCAGGTCTGCACCTGTGCTTAAAGCCGAGCCGGCTGTCAGCCCGATGATATTTACCTTCAGGGCTGAGACGGTGACAGTTAGACTTCTGACAAACACATAAATCACCAAAACAAACCGACTGCTTTACAACCTCACCCCTGACCCGGGTTCTCATCTGTCCTGACCGGACTGAGAGGCATTTCAATCTGGTTCCCTTCAAAAACCCGGTTCTGTTTACTGAAAATCACTTTCATGATTAAAATCAGCCAAAAGATTTCGACACTAACTTTCAGTTCCTCTAAAACCAAGAACAGATGCAGAGTTTCAATAAAAGCTTCAAAATCTGAATATTACCAAAGACGATAAGTTAAACAAGACATTGTTTGGTTTCTGTGTGCTTAAGATGAAAGAGCAAAAACAACAACCAGGTGCTGCAGATCACATCTACTGATTGGTCTTCATATATTCATTTTGTGTTTTCCAGGCATATTTACAGGATAATCCAGTAATTATGTTACCTTCTGTCATTAAAGTGGTACACATATCAAATACGACCTGAAAGAAATTTGATTTTGTAATTAAATGCATTGAAATTGGGGCTCTGTCTCTTTAAGAACTCCTACTCGTTCTGAAACTCCGCCTTCAAAAAAACCCACAAATACTGGTCGTCTACTGCAGGCGTGTCAAACTCAAGACCCGTGGGCCAAATCCGGTCCGCCAGAGCTTATTATGCGGCCCTCTAGATTCTAAATGTGCTTAAATATTATGTTATCAGTCAAATCATGGCGGTTTTTATCCGTTTACTGCCACATTGTACCCATCAGTCCCTCCAGTTTCTTGATATTATTGTGGAAATTTACGCAAAATTTGAGCCAATACATAATTGGGAGTTTATTGCAGATTATAATAATGGATTGATAAAACCCATTCTGGCACAAGCGGCCCTTTAAGAACATTCATGATCCTGCTCTACTGTGTTCACAGACAGCTGCCAATCCTCTCAGGAGCCAAAGGTCAGAGGAGCCAAAGGTCAGAAAAATGAACCTGCAGCCCAGCAGCTCCATCTCTGACTCCTCAGGCTTCTCAGCAGCTAAATGTTACAGTTCATGACAAAGATATGAAAAGTTTGACTTTGATTTGCAAAGTCAAACAGAAGAAAGCACAATGTCCTCCAGACTGAAAGAGGAGATGTTTTACCCAAACATCGAGGCGAAGGGATGATTTTTCACCCTGAAGACCAGGGTACTTTGGATCCTTGTATTTTTGAGTCGACCATGAACCTTTCTGCGCATCAGAATCTTCTGCAGTGAAATTTGAGGCCAACTGAAGCCTTAAAATTCAATTTTATGGTCATCAACAATCCAATGTTGCACTGCCCCAGTCCAAGTCCTCCAACAGATTAAATGCTGCGCAGATCCACCAATCCATCCATCGTCTTTGCAGGGTTGACTATAAATAACAGAAGGTGATGAAGGTATCAGTTCAGCCCAACCCAAACACAAACACAGACAAGTGGCTCTCAGCTTAGCTGCTGACCTTTTTACCTGTTATCTCCACATCGTCTGTGGTGGAGAAAGGAATCAGTTAAAAGCTCTTTAAGTGAATGAAGGATTGAACCTAAAGGGAGCTGGCAGGTGAAGAGAGAAGGCAGCCAATCATGGGAAAGATCTGACAGAGATCAGCTCAGCGCAGACCTCTCCGCCTGTCGACAGCCAACAAAGTGCTGCGTTGTCCAGGGAGGCGGAGTGTTTCAACCAAATACCGCTTCATACCAAAGACATGCTGTCCTGTTTCTGCCATCAGGTTGGTAAAGCAGGCTACTTGATATCGCCAGCAAGCCATTTCAAAAAGTGGTGTAGAGGAAAAGATGGCTGTTAAATATAAAGGGCTGAGCTGTTAGCCATTTTAAAGAGTGGCAAGAGAAATTGGAGCCTGTTAAATGCTAAATTTAACAATTAAATTAGGAGAGCTAGCCAGCTAAACTGGCTAGCTAGAAAGTAATGTCCTCAAGTGACGTCCTCAAGACAGTTTTCCTTCGGTCTAAAATTCCTTTCCAACTGTGAAGTAGGAAGAAAATTGGTATTTAGAAACAAAGAAATTCATGGAAAACAGCCCAACCGTAATTTCAAATGATAAGAGGGATGATTTTGGACGTTGCTTCGGTGTTGGCAGTTTGTGGTCGGAGGGTTTGGCTCCGAGGTAAGAGACAGAAACAATTTGGACACATTCAGGAAAAAACTCTCTGATGCCCAGAAAAACACAAAACATCTCTCTACAACTTGATTGCTTTGGCAGAAAAGCCGTTGAGCCGGATATTTCTGTCCCAGATGTGTGCGAGTACGAAGCTGCAAAACCGCATGAATATCAATAACCCTAAAAAACTAAATAAAAACATCCATAGGTGATGAGTCCTCATCATTGGTGTCAGTGCATGCCAAAGAAAATGCTTCCTCCTCATTTCAATTACCTCCGCCAGCTGCAATGTGAAGAAAAGGATGAGGAGGAAGAGGAGGAGGAGGAGGAGGAAGCAGTGACCCAGACTGTGGCTGTCGGTGAAGCTGAGTGTGGATCTCAGGGGGGTAGCAAAGCGCCGGAGCAGCTGTGTTCACCAGGAATCCTACAACGCAGCAGAGACTAGAGCTCAGTCCTTCAGCAGATCAGCAAATTAAGCTTTTAAAGACGACCCATTACGCTTCGTTGAACAGCTTACGGTGCGTCTACGGCCACATTATTTTTTGCACAAAATAATTATTAATGAGATTTTAATCTGCTCAGTTCTGCCTATTTTGAACTTGCACTTGCACAAATGAAAATGAATGACAACAGATGCACAATAATACAACACATATATATGCTTTTGAAAAGCAGTAGTGGAGCCTCCTGCACAATAAACAATAACGAGTCAAGTGATATCTGGCTGGGGACTCACCAACAAAACACTTGTTTTTTCCAGCAGCCATTGTAAAGCGAATCGATAAAAGCAGCTGATCAAATGTGTTGGAGCTCAGCTTGGGTTGCTAGGAGACAGGTGGAATGCTGCTGAGGTTGCTCGGCAACAGGCTGGGCTTGGCTGGGGTTGCTAGGTGAGGGGCAGTGCCTGCAAATCTGGAAGGTTTTAGAAATGGATCATTTCTAAAACCCATTTTAGAAATAAACAGCTTTTTGTTTTTTTGTCAGCAAAAAGCTGTTCTTTTTGCTGACAAAAAAACAGCTGGGTGGATTTTTTTAAGTGCTCTTATAAGCAGCAAAAACCCGAATGGAAGTACAAAAATGTGGAAAATTTGAATTTGACATCGTAAAATAAAACCTTTACATACATTTTACTTACACACAATAGCAGAAATACAGGATGAGCTTCTGTTTTTATTGAATAAAGAACAAAGTTTGGACCCAAAAGGTGCCAACCAGCGGGTCAGAGGTCAGTAAGCCAAAATTTAGCAGCTCAGTGTGGAAAGACATTACTGCTTTTCCCCTAATGGAGCCTTTCTGCCAGTTTGGTCCAGCAGTGAAGCCCAGAATGAGTGTTATGTTTAACTGGGTAAATATAGCCGCAGGTTAAAGTGAGCATGAGTGATGGCAGCGCCCCCAACGCTTCAATGAAATCCGAGGATTTGATTTCACTAAACACCACTGCCCCATAATCACAGCTGCCCACAGTCTCTCAGCATAAATTACCATAATTCCTGCAGATTAAACTCTCTTTCTCTCACGCACACACGCACACACACACACACACACACACACACACACACACACACACACACACACACACACACACACACACACCCCCACACACACACACACACACACAGTATAATCCATTGGTTGCATAAAACCATCAAACAGAGTTAGACGGAGACAGGAAGTGAAGGATGGAGGCCAAACCGATCGCTGCTACAGGCTTAGTTAGCATCTGAGGACGACTCTCCACTTCAGGTTCTCTGAAGCTCAAAGCTTCTGGATTTTGGGTTAATTTTTCTCTGTTCATCACCATGACAACATATTGTGCTTCTTATTTCTATCTTTCTGGTTTTATTTATCTGTTACATTTAAAAAAAGAAACTATTTTGCTTACTTATTGGATATGTAATAATTTAAATATGTTAAATTATTTTCCATAAAAGAGGTGATCTACCATCAATAATAAGGAGTTATTGACTTGAAACAAACTCCTACATCTTGAATTAAAGCTTCTTGCAAGATTACAGACATATTTGGCCAAACTGGTGTCATGATCTCTGTATTCAGTTTTGACTTTGGGTTGGTGTTTTAATTTTTATGCAGTTATGAGGTGGCAAAACCTGAAACTGCTGCTGCACAAGTTCCTCAAAAGGTTGTTACTAGGTAACCAAAGAATGAGTGAGTTGCTAGGTAACCAAAGAATGAGTGAGTTGCTAGGTAACCAAAGAATGAGTGAGTTGCTAGGTAACCAAAGAATGAGTGAGTTAGCTGATGCCTCCAACTTTTCTTAGCTAGCCATGAGGCCGTGTGATTAAAGTTTTTCTCTGCCTACATCTCCCAGAATGCTGTGCGGTTCTGAATCAGACTTCACTGAATATTCTATATTTTGGAATATTATATCAGACGTACCATCTATGATATTGATTACGTGTTTATTGCGATGCATAGGCCTGTCACAATGACAAACTCCACAGCGATAAATGATTAAATTGTTTTGAGACTATTTTCAAGTAATATAATAATAATAATAATGGCGTAAAAATGGAAGAAAACATTCTCAAAGATCACTAAACTCTAGATCCAACTGAGCATTTAACACTGGAACTGGAAGACATTTTTAAATATCCAGAATAAAGAAAAGAAACAACAAATAAAACAAATTAAAATCTTTGCAAACTAAATTGTCCTTTTGGCAAGAGAAAAGGAAAAAATGATAAATCATGCAAATGGAAATTGTAGAGCTCATTCTAATTTATCATGTGATTAATTGATCTAAGCAATATACTGTTATTGATTTATTGTTCAGCCCTATAAACAACCAATTTAATGACTTTTCTAAGTAAACATTTATTATTTAAAACATATGACAGAATGTCGACCTTCCATTGCTCATAATAAATCCAACTAACACTTTCATTCCCTCAGAAGCAAAGCAACAAATAATAAATGAATCAATGTTTCTGCTCCACAATAAAGTGACAAAACTGAAATAAGAAGTTGGGAGGAGTCACCAGAGATCCTGCGTTTTGTCTTGGAGTCACAGTGTTGGTGTTCGTTCCCAGAGCAGCACAGCTGTCTCCCGCCTGGCACGGCGGGAGCAGCGGCGGTTTTCCATCCATGTGCTGAACCAGAGTCAGCTGCAGTGCTGCTTGGCAAGGCGCTCGCATTCCCCCGTCGGGGCTCCACCCAGCATCCCAGCGCTCTGACGGGGAGGAAATACCAGCGTGTGCTGCTGCAACAATGTGGTTTCAATCTGAGTGGAGCTGATCTCTAAAACTCCTGCTGCGGAGCGCAAACTTTAAACTGCATGAACTGTTTGCACTTTACTCTTATCAGGTTATTTTAACGCTGATGTATAAACTCCCTTAAAGGCAAATTAAGTTACATTTACCTGAAACTTTTTTTAATGCAAACAGCTGAAATATTGAATTACTTTAAAATATATTTGCTTTTGAACCATAATAAATGCAACTTATTTGATGTGTAAAGGTTATTTTGGTAACCTTTACATATCACATAATATTTTGTGCTCTTTTGATGTAAAGCACTTCGAAGTGATTTGAAGCTGAAATCAACTTGATTGAATTTCATCGTTTGTACAAAATCATTCTTAGATAATCAGATTGAGATGTTTTAAGGCATCTTGTCACTTTAAATCCAAAAAAAGCTGCTGCCAGCCACGCCTCCCGCTGCCAGCGCAACGTTTACACTCAAACATGAAAATGGCTACGCAATTATACGACTGTTCATCTTTGAAAAGCAGAAGTGGAGCTTCCTACACAGTCAACAAGATTGCAGCAAGTGGTTTCTGGACGAAAAGTCAACGACAAAACATTTTGTATAGCACTTGCTGCGGTAAAACCAGCTGACCAAATGTGTTGGAGTTCTGCTTGTGTTGTTCGGTAACAGGCAGGACCTAATTGGGGTTGCTAGGTAACGGCACAGGGCACCTGGAATGTGACTCAACAATCGAGAGGTTTTTGAAACGACTCGTTTTCCGGACAACAAAAAAAAAACAGCTGAACGTTCTTATTTTAAAGCTCCGGCTGTTTTTAGAATCAGCTGAAACTAAAATCGAAGAATAAAAACGTGCAGAAAAACTTCCCCTTTACCGTCGATGTGCCGCCTCTTACACTGCAGGGTTCGTCCCAAGTCAAATCTTGCTGCGGCTGCATTAACTGCAGCTCTTTCTGAAAAGAAGAAACGCTCGTCTCCAAGCAGAGAGGAGGTTCAAAAGCTCAGATGATTAAAAACACAACTGGAAGGAACAGTAGACGTCTCTTTCTGTTGGAACTGAGTCAGTCTGAGTTGAATAATTGGGTGAGACGACGTCCCGTTGAACTTCTAATATTTCAGAGTGAAGCCTTTAGTTTTTCTTCGTAGCTTTTCTTTCAGCTTTAAGCAAAAGGAAAAAGACAATAAGAAATGACTAATAGGAGCAGAATGTTTTTGCGGCTCAGATGGGCGACTCGGAGAGGAACGGTCGAGTTTTTAAAAAGTTGAGAGACGACTGAACCTGGTCTGGAAGCAGAAATGTTAATTTAGGGGTGTAGCTGCTAAACCAGCCAAATACAACCACAGTCACTGGGTGTGAAACGCCACAAAATCCATCATTTACTCAGATCTGAGTTAACCTGATGACGACTGAGACTGAAGGAGAGACATCGCCAAATAAAAGATTGTATTTCAAAAACCATTGTTATGTTAGCAGAATAAAGAGGCAGCATTACTGGAGTTACAAATTACTCTGATCTGGTACAGAGCAACAAATGGTTATAGATTGTCATTGATTTTTGCACAGAAAAGCCTGAATTAACATCAAATTGCTGCTAAAAAGTGATGGGAAAATGTTAAACGTGATTTATTAATTAAAATTAATGTGGAAACTGTTGCGATTATTTTCTGAAATGCAAACATCCCCAGAACTGAAAAGGGGTGCACTTACTTTCAGCAATGACACTATAAATAAATTACTATGCATAATATGTTGATGGCGATGTGAAGTCTGTCAGTAACTCAGCTGAAATATCATCTGAAGCTGGACGTCATCCTGCCGGATCCTGGATCCGGGCCAGAATATTCTGGAACCGGAAACCTGAGATGCAGCAAACTGCAGCCTGGCTGGTCCTGAACCAGTTTGGACCTCCAGAACCTCCAGTACATCCAAGTTTTTTTATGCCTCTCCAACTGTACAGATTGAGTTTCAGCAGCATCTGCGGCAGACACATGTGTGTATCTGACATGGCTAATACAGCTAGCTAATCCTCCTTTACACACACACACACACACACACACACACACACACACACACACACACACACACACACACACACACACACACACACACACACACACACTCTGAGTCAGACGATGGGTGGTTGTATCTGCAGCACTGGGCTGTAATCAACCACACAAATCCCAGTTTGACCTGCTAACAGAGCAGCTGGAGGCTCATCTGCCAGTTTAAGCCCAACAGCTACTGCAGGTGGAAAACTGAATAAAAAGTCTTTTTAAAAGTTTCACACTATTGCAGTATAAATATTTTAGAAAAAAAGAATTAAAATTCACTCAAAAATGAGTTGAGTAAAAAACAATAACGGATTGAAAAAAATCAATCATTTAATATTTAAAGATATTAAATGATTGATGCTTCGGACCAAAATATAAAACTATGCAGAAATTTTGGGACCAAAATGAATTAATATAAATAAAATACCTGAAAAAGTAACAAAATCAAGCAAAAAAAAAAATCTCTTTCAATCTTTCAATATAAAATTTATAAAAGGTGTGTAGATTTTGGTTAAAATGATTATTTCACTTAAAACTGGAACCTTTTTAAAATCAATAATTATTCACATGATACAAACTCATAGCTGCTGAAAAATTGCTTTTAAGTTAGTACACTTGAAGTATGAGAAACTAAGACGTTTAGATAACAAATATATATTTTGTGCTTTTGCAGTTTTGTAAAATTGAGGAAATTATTTTGAAATTTTAACATTTCCATCAACCTTCTGTTCGAAACACGGCGACGAACTCGACTGTTCAGCGTCTCTTGACCGCCATTGAAAATTCAACCCAATTTAACATTTTAACATTGTTTTCAAGGAACCATTAAAACTTTTATATTTCATTAAACCAAGAAAAACCAGACGACACCTCCAACACGATCCAACAAAAACTACCTGAGTTATCGTCCTTTCTTGGCTGTAAAACACGCAGAAGAACTGAAATGAACCCTGAAGCCAGACATGATTTGCCTCCCGGCGAAACATTTTCCCGTCCAAGCTGCAGACAGTTTGTCTCCTCCTCGCCACTCATTTACATTTAGATGAGCCCATTAAGATCCATAAACCACCATCCACCTACACACACCGTTTCCAACACCTCCTACTTCAGCACAAAATTTTTCTTAAATTAATAAAGTCCAGGCAGGTGATTTAGGGATATTGAGGCGATGGACGGGAGTTCAGAGTGAAGAAATCTCTTATTTTATTCAACCTCTATCTGAATTTCATTTTAGTTGTGATTATAGTCGCGCCAGTGAATAGTGAGCGGGAAAACAAGGTGTTAGTCACAGAATATAAATGAAAAGTGAGCCGCAACGCTGATTTTTCCCAGGATCCAACAGTAACATGTAGTTGGTCAAACTGTGGCGCAGGGGCCACTTGTGGCCTTCAGAATGACTCTGTGTGGCCCTTCTTGACAATTCAAAAATATCACAGATTTATTTCACCATATCAACATCAAAAGTGAAGTTTTCCCTGATTAAAAAAATATAATTACTCATCTTTTAATTACTACATTTTAATTTTCACTTTAATCACCCCAATTTTTTATTTTAGCCTTCATTATTTGTTATTATTTTGTATATCAATATCTCTGTTTGTTAGTGTGTAATGTTTGTTTTGTATGCACGCTTTGGTGAATAAATTGAAAACTTCAGGAAACCTCACTGGGTCTCATAAATACCGTCTGAGTGTTTCTGACCTATAAAATGTGAGAAAATGCTAAAAATCAACATGAGAGTCATCAGAAAACACACATCTGTTTCATCTGCCATATTTGTGGAGAAAAGCGATGAAGAGCGGAGGAGAGGAAGAGTAGCTCAGATTTCATTACATTCTCTGCATGAGTAAAATGCCTGGGAGGCTCCAGGCTTTTTCCCCTCTCTGGTCCCAGCGCAATGTGTTTCTGTTTTCATTTCCCTGCAACCCTCTTGGTTTGTTTTTCTGCCATGTCATATAGAAGGGGAATCTAGCTATGTATCAAGAAAATTGATTTAACCCTCCGGGTCGTCCCTGTAACAGCTGAATAGAGAAACACAATCTGGAAAGACAAGAAAGTGAGCGTTGCAACAAATTTTATGCTAAACTGGTGTAAAAAAAATGAACTGAATTGACTTTGTAGAGGCAAGTGATGCAGCAAAATACAAGAACACATTCACACAGCGTGACTTTTAGCGTTAACATCTTGCCTCGAGGCTGCAGGGGGGGAAAAATCGATTGGAGCAAGAGAGGGAGAGGAAAATAAAAAAAACAGAGAGAGAGAGGACGACAGAGAGGGAGCGCAGCCGCCATATTTGTGATGAGTTCACCGCAGCAACATGTTCCAGGCCCATCCAACAAACCAATACTCAGGCTGATGAGCCACATTTACAAACTGGTTCCATCTGGGAGCAAAGAAAATCAGAAGGAATGGCTGCAGCGTAGCAGCCAGTCATCGCCAGCGTCACCACAGGATCAACAGGTGGCGCTTTGACTCTCCGTCACTTTGACATTTAACTTAAAGTGACACACTCCCAACGCGCCGGGCCTGGGAGGACAGACAGGACTGCAAAAATCAAAGCCTGAAAGTAACAACTTCACCAAACATTGGCAAAATCCACATGGAGAAAAACATTAAACAAAGAGAGCCAATATTTGTGTTTCAACTGCAAAAGCGACGAGTTGTATGACATTTATTTACAAAACATTAGGAAAGGGTGACAGTTAAGACAAGTGACTCGAAACTCAAAGTGAAAACAATCAACAATCGTTTCTTCCAACCATAATCATTTCTGAAACCTTTGAGTTCTGGAAACATCTTATTATTAAACAATGCAGTGAAACTGGAAGCTAATCTAGATTTAAAAGCCTCTTAAGTTTGAAACTGATGCTAACTTTTAAATTAGCAGCTAACGTGAGCCTCTAAAAGCTAATCCTGAGGCTAAAAGTCAGAGCAGATAGAGAAGATATAGAAGCTTCTTAGATCTCATGTGGTTGAATGTTTGAAAGCATGTGCTGAAAATGAAGCTAACTAAAACGCTAACGTTTAGTCACTTTATCTCAAATAAGCCTAAATACCACCATACATTTAAATTTATACAGTTAAGATATAAGTTAACTTTAACATAATTTTTAAGGCTTATTGATAAAAGAAAGCTTTAGTCATCAAGGTAATGAATGCATGTTTTTAACCAAAACATAAGAAAATATTCTTTATTCAAGCATTAATAAATTGCGATATTGTGAAGAAAAAGCAAAATCTTTCATTTCATTTTCATCTAATTACTCATATTTTTCATAATTGTATTTTTTAAATAAAAGGAGAAATGGGAGATCCTTTATCTAATAACAAAGAAGGCTGAGAGCCAAACAACCACCTTATGTGACTTTCTCACTTCTCAACAAAAACGTAAATCTCTGCCAAATACAACATGAAATGTGTGTTACAGTTAGATAAAACAAATAAACTTGCACCTGTTGTAACGGGACTCTAAAGGTTTATTTATTCAACCTGCAGGCAGTGTGGTGGGACACGCCCACAACGGCTCCAGTTTATCTGGAAAATCCAGTTCAGGCTGCAAACTAAATGCCAGTTCCAGTTCAACGGAGCCCTGGAGAGGAAACAATCCGTTAAAACTGCACTCAGATAAGGATTATACACCTAAATACCAACCACAATAAATGACTTGGCACCATCAGCCTTGGGCTCTTGGATATTATTTTCATCTAGAAACAGAATTTAGAATTAAGCCTCAAGTAGGATTATTGCAATAATTTCTATTTTCATAATTTATTTTTTTCCTTCCTATCAAAAACTGGAAGATTTTGGTCTCAACTAGCTTTTATTCTGAAGGACAATTTTGTTTCCAGGCACTTTAGAATTTATTTTATTTCTTGTTTTTGTTGGATGTTTATTTATTTTGTATATTGAAATCTTTTCAATGTTTAATGCTCATTAGAATTTAATTTATTGATCTTTATGGATTCTATTATTATTACTTGAAAACTGTCTCAAAACAATATTATTGTTTATCGCAATAACTTCTGGGACAACGTACCGTCCAGAAAGATTTGCTATCGTTACAGGCCTACTATTTGAAAACCTAAAATCTCGACTGAATTACATCCCAAAAGAAATTCAAGTGAAAGAGAACATGGGGGAACATTAAAATGTCACTAAAGTTAAATCAAATCTTGTCTTTTGCTATTTTCTCCACTTTAAACAGGATTAATTAACGAAGTAACTAAGCTTCATTAACAATTAATTCTATAACTCCAAAAATGCAGCAATGTGTACATTGAAATAAAATGAAGTTAATTTCTGTAGCACATTTTAGTGCTAAGATATTTTCATTAGAAATTGGACTAAAATACTTTGTAGGATTTTGTGTTTTTGAAGTGTTGGCAGCAAAATGAGAGCTGTGATTGCTGTTGCTTCAGCAAACTGTGCAGGTTTTAACAAATTGTTGACAACTTTGAGGAGGAATCTGCATCTAAAGCTTTAAATTTGTAAAAAAAACATATTATATTCTGTAAATAATAAAATAAAAGTTGACTAAAGGGGAAAAAAAATGCGTGACTCGACTCAGATCGATGAGGATCCAGGTGTGTGTTTGTGTGTGAAAACAGGATGCTGGGAAAAGCAAAGGGAACCGAGAAGCCAAACCAGTCAGGACGCAGACATCCTGAGGTGCCGCAAACCCACACACACACTCCTGCTCACACACACTCTTTACACACACCTCTGTGCAGACATGATGACACGTTAACATGAGGGAAAAGTGCTCACACACACCATAAATCAGGAGGAAGGGGAACTGACTCTCCGACTGACCTCGGTTCTCCTCAAAGTCGCTCGACTGAAAAAAATAAACGCTTGTAAAAGTAGTTTAACAATCAGCCTACAGATCCAAAGACCCTGCAGGGAGGAAGGAGGACAAACAGATGCTGAACACGGTTATCTCTGCATCCTGAGCCTGCAACACTAATAAAAACCTTCTGAGTCGATATCTGACATTACCATAGTCAAAATGCATTTTTAGATATCTAGAATGTAATTACAGAGAGTCAGACAAACTGAATACATGTTAAAACGGCCTGCCATACAGCGTGTGGACCTCTTTCAGGTCAACTTGACCTGCCAGCTACTAAAAAGGTTCTCATTACTGAAAGGATTTTTCCCATTATCTCCTGGGAAACGAGGGAAACACAACTATGCAAACACACACTCATACCGAGTCGCAGGGCTGGACAGTAACTAGTAACTTACTAGCTTTACTGTATTTAGGTGCAACTGATCTGTTGCAGGAAACCTTGAGTTTGTTCTGAGTAAAGTATTTTACTCGCTTGCATTTGAAATCAGAAATGAGTAAAAATAATAAAGAAAAACATCAGGAAAACCCACAGTTGAGTTGTACTCTTTCAATTAGAAACAGTTTAAGACCAATATGGCTGCAAACAGACGCACAATTATACAACCATGCATCTACAACCAACAAGGAAAGCAAATCAACAACCAAACACTGACCAAGCATGCTGGAACTCAGCTTAGGTTGCTAGGTAACAGGCGGAACTCTGCTGGGGTTGCTAGGTAACAGGCGGAACTCTGCTGGGGTTGCTAGGTAACAGAGCCGCGCGTCAGTAGAATTTGACTTAATTTATTGAGACCCAAATTAAAGTAAAAAACATTTTCCAAAGTGTGAATTTTGAAAATTGATCCACAGGAGGCGGCGGCCATTATGAACTTCATGACCAGATTTCTGCTGTGTGGCATTTTCGCTCTTCTTCTGTGCATGCAGGTCGTTCTGTTCACCCGGTCGCATTTAATCATGACCAGGCAAAAAGAACTGGCCGCCGTGGGAAAGTAAAGGAAGTTCTACCTGATTTTTACGGGTTATTAGACTTGGATCAGTTTTTGTCAGCTTGTAAAACATGTTGGAGCATATCCTCTCTACAGAACAAGAGTAAACTATTGCAACATGTTTTTACCCAAGTAAAAGAGTAAAAAGGTATTTGGTAAAACGTCGACTCAAGTGCTGAGTAACTGATCAATTTAATATCATTTAATATTTACATGATTTAAATATAATCATACAGACCAAAATATGAAAATGTTTGTATTTCAAAGACACAAATGACAATAATTGATATAAATAACACAATTTATATTGTTATTTAGAAACATTTTTGGTTGAAAATCATATTTTGTTGTAGCTTTAAACTTTATTCAGACTCCTGAGGCCAGTCGACAGGAGACAAAATAAAATGTTTCCAAGTCAGTTTTTGTTTCCAATAAAAAACCTGAAGGTGGGCGTGTCTCTGGTCAAAACATGTTTGTCATTCAGTGGGTAGAAAATCCAGAAACTTTACTCAAGTAAGAGTCAAAATACTTCATGTTAAAATGACTCAAGTAAAAGCAAAAAGTACAGAGTAGTAAGAATACTCCTAGAAATACCTTTTTTAACAAGTAAATGTAAAGGAGTGAATGTAATTGGTTACTATTCCGCTCTGGCACCAAACTGGGAAGCAACTTTCAATGGTGACTTTCAAACTTTCATCAAGTCAGTCGTTCAGTTTTTATGGGGAAACATGTCTGTGCAGGAAGTTTAATCGAAGCGTAATCTGTGGAGCTACTCTCCTAGCGTTCGTGCTTTACTGCTCCAAACCTAATTTCCCCTGCAGTTAAACAATAATGTGGATTTGAATTGTTCTGAGCGCGACAGAAGAAAAGCCCAGTGAAGAGGATTCATGCGACTGTCTCTCTGAGCACATCTGAAACTGGACCTGGGTGGATTTGACCTCCTCTGACACCCAGCGAATCAGCGTTCAGCGCCGGTCCATCGCTTTATGGCAGGAGCCAGAGGAGGAGAGGAAATGTGGGCGAAAGGTAAACCAGGAGGGGCGAAAGCTGAACAACGGCGTCTACATCGAGTTGCTGTAATCTCCGTATTACGTTACATCTATCCATTACAGTCCAACAAACCCCGTCTGTTCTGCAACATGGGAACAGATGTTATTGTCTGCAAAGCTTATACTTCACTCTGCAGCAGCTTAAGATTTAAAACCAGAGGCAGAAAAAAGGAAAAAACTGCAAATAGAACAACAACAACAGATGTTTACAGAACAAAAGCAGCATCACGAAACCTTCAGATCATCCATGTTTTAAAAGTGTGGTGGAATAAATGCAGCTAAAAACTCCTGTCTGCCTTTTCTCCTGCTCTGTTTAAGTTGCTTCAGTCCGACTCCAGTCCGTTTGTCTGTAAAGTCCGGTTTGTTTGGGAAGGTGTGAATATCCAATCCAACTAAAAACACAAACTCTGCTCTCCGTCCAATCCTCAGTGAACTCTGGTGCGGTTCGAATGTTTATGAACGCCAAGCGGACTGGAGACGACTCCAAAAGCAGGAAGTGGACTACAAAGCAGGGCACTCTGCATGAATGCTACCAAATAAACGCGCTAGTCGATCGCTAGCAGGAGAAATAGTTCGTAGTGTTCAGCCAAAAACCAAGGAGAAATCGTCCAGCCGCTAAACCTTGTTCTTCTTTCTTGTTTATATTTGGTGAAGAAGGAAGTTGCAGTCAGTGTCTTCTTCAGATGTTCTCGTGTCATTTCCTGTAGTAGTTCTTGGTGCAGCGCCCCCACAGGCGAGGAGGGGAACAGTTTTTTCAATTAGTTTGGCTGTTTTACAGTGCATTGTGAAAGCGAACCACAGCAGCTGAAACAAATGCTGCCACTTTTGTTAGACATGTTGTGATGATGTTGTCTTTGGTTGGGTGAATACAATCCTGTAGCCTGTTTCATTGGACTGATTTTATTGTATTTGGATCAAACTGGATTCTGTATAATTGAACTTGTTTTCCCTGTAAAATATCTTTAGGTGACTTTTGGAGAGAACAGAAATGAACTGGACTTCAATTGCATCAATTTATTCTAATTTGTGGTAAATCTTGTGCCCATTAACTCAACATCTAAAAATCATGTTTTGTTGTAGCTTTAAACTTTATTTACTGACAGAATGATTCTGTAATCTATTTTTAATCAACAAGCTCAGGTAAAGACACGTTGCTCCTTGTTGAGAGAGCAACATGTTCTCTCTCAGAGCTGATTGCACCTCGTCACACCAGACATGATTAGCACTAGAGCTCTGAGGCCAATCGAGATAACAAGGACAGCTTGAAAAAGCAGAAGCAGCTTCACAGGCGTCACAGTGTCTGTTCAGACCACACAACTGGTGCAAGCTTTCGCTCCTCTGCACAGAAAAATGAAGAACACTACGATGTAATCACAACTTCTTTAAGGGGAGACGTAAGAATCATTTCTGTTTAACTAACTGTCTAATATTGCCAAGCTAATGCTAACCATAGCAACAACATGAACTGTTATGCTACGCTAATGACGCAGCGTTCTGCTTACTACAGCAAAACACTGGCAGACATCCCTGTTATCCAAAGTAGTGAAAAGAAGTGAAAAGAAACTCAATTTCTGTTTAGTAGTCCTGGGACTGTGGACTTTATTTTGAAGGTTTCAGTTTTATTTTTGCAAAATTTCAGGGTTTGCTGCAGCAAAACAATTAGCTAAATTGTAGTTTTCAAATGCATTTTAAACTAATATATCTTTTAATATATTCAGACTTAAACCATTTTACTGTATTCACTACTATTGCAGTTTGACATGTTTGGGATTCTTTCCCAATTACTTTCAATCCCTCTTAAAATCACATTAAAATCTATTACTTCACATTTTCTGCTAAAGTTTTATTGTTGCTGCAACAAGCAGATCAGTCGATAGTTTAATCCAAATGCCCGAAGATTTAAAGTTTAATTCAGGCAGGGATTTTTCCTTCTATCATTGCTACATTAAAATAGATCCAAATCAAATCCCAGAATGTCATGAGCAGCAAAAACAAAATGGAAATATGTTTATAAAGACCTTAATTTAAGGCACAAACTACATAAAAGTTATGAAATTTTTCTGCATAAAAGTTATGTAATTTTTAGGATCCCTCTCAGTTTTTTTGTTTTATTAGTTAAAGCAAATGAGAAGTTTTGTCAGGATGTTTTGAGTCCTACCTTTTTCATCATGCTGTATTTCTATAGATCTGCAGGATGAAGACGACCCCAGCTGCCCCCGGTCTGCTGGCACTGCAGCATCAGAGCCGCCTCCTCCCTGCTGACCAGCCGCTCTTTTCATCTCCCCGAATCTTTCATGCTGCCTAAAACAACAACAACAACGCGCCGTGGAACAAAACGCGCTGACAGATCCTTCCCCTCGTCCTGCTGGGGGACGCTGGTTCATCTCTCTGACGGTCTGACCTGCCGCGCTCTTCCCTGTCCGTCTACCTTTCTGCTGCCGTCTCTTTCATCCTCTATTTGATCTCCTGAGTATTCCCGTTTCTCCGTCTCTCCTCAGTACCTCGTAAAAAACAAGCAGGAACCTCCATGTCATGATGAGGACATTCTCTTATCGCTTATCTTTAATGATTTACCTGTTTTAAAGTCAAAACAGCTCAAATATCACTAATAAGAAGCTTTTGTTTTGTCTTTACAGGAGTAAATCCAAGGGGTGGGTATGGGGTGCCCGCAGCCCTTTCAAAAATGGATGCTAAATTTCCCATCAAATGTAACGATTGAAGTTTATTTAAAATCAACTTTTATGAGCTTTACATCATGTGGTGATATTATTCCTTCATCGAAAACATACAATAGCTTGATTCTTTCATGCATGTTTGCGAAATCACTTAATCGCCATGGCAACCATTCAGCTGTGCAAAACGCTTGGCTGAACCGAGCACTGCCTTCAAGGCGCAGCTCCTCCTCTGAGCTAAAGTTTCCAAACTTCCAACTCAAAGAGCAAAACTCCACCATTCAGCTCCTTCAGACTAGCCAGAAGCAATAAGCAAACACTTAGTGGAACATCACAGGAGCTATTTTTCAGGGGAAATCTGGTGAAAATGTTGTTAACGAGTTAATAGAGGAGCCAGGTTATGATGACTTCCTGAAGGCGGAGCTTCAGAAACAGCAGGAGCTTCTTAAAGAGACAGAAACTCTGACTGGTTCTTTCTAGTCAGCAATGTGAGAAAGCAGAGGAGCTTCACTTTTTTTTTTTTTTTTCAGATTATCTGTCTCATACCACACTGTCACAAAATGGTGACAAATATGTAAGAAAATATATTTTTTATAGACGTTACATACTGTAGCTTTAAAAAGTGAAGTATTTCCAATAAAATGCCAAAAATCCATTTAATTAAAAACAAAAACATCATGGAGTTTTCTCCAACCAATAATGCAATGTGACACAAGATGTGGTGCGTTGAGCCGTGACTCCTGCAGAGGAAGTCCACTCTTTTGACATCAGGTGTCGGCTGGAATAACTCAGTCCGGACCGCACACACTCACGCGACCTTTAAGGCTTCTTATCGCTGCTGTCGATTCGTGAACGTGTGAAAGACAGAAGGGAGAGTAGCTGGATGTGTGTGTGGTGTTTCCCTCCATTCGGCCGCATGGTGTCTAAATAAAACACATTATAACTGCTACCATGTCCTCTAATTACAAACTTCACCGCTGCAACACCTGCAGCACGCTGATAAAACAGGCTAACGTAGGAGCTAAAAACTCACCATGTGACTCATTATTTTTACGAGAATACAGCAAATACCAGACCTGGCACGACAACTAATTTGGCTGGAGGATAAACTGTTCCAAAAGTTAATGCAATAAAAAGATGCTTTTGTTGTTTTGAGACAATTTTCAAGTAACATAATGCATTCTCAAAAATCAAAAAGCTTTAAATCCTGATGAACATTTTCCTCTGGAACTGGAAGAAATTTTAAATATTCAAAATATATAAACCAGAAATCCCAAAAAGAACAAATAAAATTAATTATAAAGTCACCTTGTCCTTCAAAAACAGGCTGGTTGATAAAACTGAAGCTTTTTGTCATCAGTTTTTTGGTAGAAAGAGGAAAACGGAAAATTACTGATTTATCATACGATTGAGTTGTTTTTTTTGCGACAGGCCGACTAAATACATACATTTTTTTAAGACTTTCAACTGTGCAGAAACAAATAAATTAAGTGGACAGATGATTTTAAAAGAAACTTTGACCTATTCCAAATTTTCAAATACTGCATCAAATACTCAAGTTTTTGCTACAAGCAACCAAAGGCTGATTTATATTTGTTTCATAAGTCTGAACGTATTTTGCATGACTTAAAGTTAATACCCTGCAGACATAAAGGTGTAAAAAGTCAATCTATTTACCTCGTTAAGGGCGTCTCTGTCAGCTCGCCGCCTCTGCCTGACTGACCTCCAGACAGTCTGAAGGGCTGATGTCTCTCGCCTGAAGCCGTCAGACGCAGACCGACTGTGTCGCAATGAAAATGCTCCCGAGAAACAACTGCTTAGCCTCCATAATTCAGGGGAATGAATTAGAGCTGCTACATTATTTAACCGCGGCACAGTTTGCAGTGGCCGGTCTCTCCCCACGCCCTGCTGATCCAAATCTGTCACTTCGGTTCGCGCTGCACTCAGGTTGACAGGGCCCTGCTGGCCACGTGCACAACAGCTGGCACGTGCACGCACGCACCTAATGCCAGGAATGTGAGCTGGCAGTAATATTTCTTTCACTGTATAAGTGAGCAAATCCAAAGCAATTCATTATGCACCAACCCAAAACCCCAGCAGGGTCCATATGTCAACCTGCGCCAACATGGCCGACGCTCAGGTCAGCCATGAAACTTTGACCGCTGACAGGTGAACGGAGCCCAACGGGAGAAATATTAAAGCACTGAAACAATTTACGATTCAACTAAACCAAAAACATAACATCTTACCAAGTAGCTTTGATCCAGTTTCTGGCACAAATATCTTAAAATACTTGAAATGAGACAAAATTAAAGTGTTTTCCAATTAAGATCAAATGGAAGCCAAAAGGACATAAAACCTAATTTTATGTTGTTTTATTAAAGGCGCTTCAGCAGATATTTATAGCTCAGGGTGCCAAACAAAATATATTTGTTTTAAAGAGAAAATACAAAAGTATTTTTGTTATTTCCAGAAATAGCCAAACTCCATTAGCTAAATCCCCAGGAGCAAAAAGACTGAACTCTTCTTGCAGAAACAAACATTTTTAACTGTAAAGCATTTACAGTTAAATATAACTGTAAATGTGTAACAATATTTTCAGTCAGACTTTTTCAATTCAGCAGCTTTTAATGCTTTTATTTTATAAATTATCTATATTATCATCTATGTAAAAATGTACAATTTTACTTTTTTTCAATAAAAGAACATTTTCTAATTTATTATTGAATCCTTATTAGAGATAAAACTGTTTTCCTGGTGTTTACTTTGTTCATGAACTTTTTACAATCTTTTCTTTTTAAAAATGCCCCCAGCTGGTTTTCATTTCTCCTCTCCACTTTTGTTTATATTTTCTAAAATATTTTTCTCTCCAGTTGCACCTTTTATTGCATACTCCTCACGTTTTTCCCCATTTCTCTTCCTCTGCTCTGCATCCTGTGTTTACTGCGTGTTTGTGGCCATTTAAGGGCAGCGGACTCTGATAAATCTCCCTCATGCAAACCGACGGAGATTTAACTGCTCAGATTTCAGGTAAAGTTTTTTCTTTTCTACCAACCAGTTTAGCAAAATCGCTCAGCAAAGAAATCAAACCAATTAAATCTTTGATTTTTATCCTGAATACTGTCAAAAACCAAACCAGAATGTAGAGGCCATTTCTTTTACAAATTTACATAAAGCATGTCGATCAAAACATTGTTTATCTCTAATAAGAATCCTAAAACCAATAAGCCTCATTAGTCAATCTCCTTGACAGTTAGTTATTGTGGATTTGGAGTCAAAATCATAAATATTTAAAATTATTGTAAGATGAATCTGAAGGGAGGAAACACATGGTTTCTCTTGGATCAGGTGACAGGCGGCCGCTGGTGTTTCGAGGAAACCATGAATAATGTACAGTTCCAGCCACAAGCATATGTCTCCAGTAGGATCCCTGCGAAATGAGGAACCTGGGGGAATATTTCCTCATATATACACCAACATAGGGAACTCCAGCTGCTACTGCTACATCGCAAACCCAATGTATGCAGGAATTAATCCTCACAGATCTGATTTTGAAAGGATTTAAATGTTCAGAAATGCATTAATTTGACAGAAGTCACAAATTTGACTAAAGTATCAAATATGACTAATTTCATGCCTTGAAATTGAGCTTCTGTCTCTTTAAAAAAAACATTTCAGGAAGTCATCACAACATCTCTCCTTTCACAATGCTTTCATTGGGGGTGCTAATCGCTAATTACCAGGTGCTAATTGTTGCTGGCTAGTCTGAAGGAGCTGCACCTCGAAGGCGGGGTTATGTTTTGCACAGCTGAATGGTTGCTATGGAGAATAAAGGGTTGCTCAAACATGCATGAAAGAATCAAGGCAGGTATGTTCAGGGAATAACATCGTAAAATGGTGTGAAACTCACAAAGTCTAGCTTACATGACACTGTCCCTTTAAACCGCAGGGATTTAAAATATTAACATTTTTTCCCAGATTATAAACACTGAAAAGTCACATCATCCATTTTCTAGATGGGATATTGACTGATCCAGAGTAAGAGCTCAAGGTTTTTCCATTCCGTCTGGTTCTCTTCCTATTTTATTCCATGATTAGCTGACTCTGACACAAAGATAACAACAACACCATCAATGCAGCTCAAAGGAAAGCCGAAAACACAAAGACCGGTGGTAATTAAGTCTAGTGTCTCGAGGCTGCGCTCACCTGCTGCTTCACTAAGCACTGCTGACTCCCTCCCTCTGGCTGACCAATACTTTATTACGGCTTAAGTGAAAAAGAATCGATAGCACCGAGCAGAGCTAGTCAGGTCTCCGTCCAACTTCTCCGTCAGCCATCAATCAGAGGCGGAGAGCGGGTCGGAGGAAGATCCAAAGGGAAAAAGCTGAGCAGCGCAGCAGAGAAAGCAGGTGCTGCAGAGTGCTGATAGGAGCGATGCACAGATTTTTCTGATGACATTAACAAAAGCAGAGTTGCACTGCAGCGTGAGAAGAGGTGATGCAGAGAGCTAAAAGAGCCTCCGTCTTTTCACGTAAATCTCTAAAAGGGATCAAAGCAGGTAAAAATCACCAACTGTTTTAAATCTTAGGATGTTCAAACAACTTACACTGCAAAAACACAAAACCTCACCAAGTATTTTTGTTCTAGTTTCTGCTGCTTGTCTTAGCACTTAGACAAAACTAACATACAATTAAATTAACATTTCGTGTTGTTTAAGTCTCTATGATTAGTGTTTACGTAGCGTAATGTCTTCCAATAACATAATTTCTTTGTCAACCTTTCACACTTCTTGTCAGATTTTAAGATTTTCAACAGAAAAACACAAAATCTTACCAAGTGTTTTTGGTCTAATTAGTGCTAATATGTTACAAGTTCAGCAAGAAGGAAGATTGTTTCAAGTAAATAATTCTTTAAAATGGTTTTGAAAAAGTTCTTGTCTTATTATAAGTGAATAAACTGCTATTGGAACAAGAACTTTTCATCAATTTAAAGGAATTACTGAGTCAATACAAGCTGCTGTATCTTGCTGAAATATGACTTGGAAATTAGTTTTGTCTTATTTGAAGTGTAATAAGATATTTTCACCAGAAACTGTATAAATATACTTGGGTAGATGTTGTGTTTTTGCAGCGTAGAGATGTTTTGTAGAAATGTTTCACTAAATTACATTCATCTAAGATCAAAATCTGAGGTCTGACTTTCGTTCTCCTTTAAGTTTATATTAGAGCACTGCAATTAATTTTTACCATTATTCCACCCTGGAAAAAATGTTTCAAAAAAATCTATAGAAACCCATTTCAAGATGGCCGACAGGATCATATTCTTTTCTGGGAACATTGCAACTGGAAATGGGCATCAAGTGGAAAATATGAGGACGAAACAGCAAATTGACACGACTAACGCTAATATTTGTTTCCCATCTTGTACATGAGACCAGACAAAAAGTCAATCTCCTGCAGATTAGCCCAAAACATGCTGAAATTGCTTGGCATCTTTGAGTCAACAGGCATGAAAGCAACCAAAAGGCCAAACACCTGCTTCTCCCACTGCTTTGTTTAGGTGGAAGAGCGAGCAAAGAGCCGGGAAATTTGAATTCCCTCATGAGGAAAACTGGGTCACCAGAGACTGCTTCAAGATCAGCAAGAGAAATGAAGTGCAACGAAAGGAAAGAAAGAAGGAAATAATACAAAAAATAAACATTTTCAGGCTTTTTAAAGCAAATGTTTCTGGTAGATTGCTGAAGCAACACGTTGATTTGCTTTACGTCTGAAATATGGGGTTGCTGAAGACATAAAATAGATGCCACAGAAGTTATTCCTCCTCCAGAAAAGTAATTAACTAACAGCATATAAAAACCTAATTTAAATTGAAGGCTTCACAGCCAAATATTAAATGATTAGTCAAGAGTTTAAAGCCAGGAAAATTAAACATTAAAAATGTATTAGATCAGCAGAGCTGTAAAACTCATCATAAAATCCTTTTTCATCTTAAGCAAAGAGTTTTAATAAGATGTATGACACTGCAAATTATGAGTTTATTGGAATAGCACATTGAGCAACAAGGCCATTCAAAATGAAAAACATAAAATTAAACAAAAATAACAGATAATAATGGAAAGTTGTAATCCAGACCAGAAATAATAAATGTTCCAGTTATTAATCAAAGGCGGCTCCACCATGTTGGGTTTTTCGTCTCTAAAGGAACTCAGTGTTTCAGCTGTTTTGCAGTTTCTGGAAGTTTGTTCCAGATTTGTGGTAAATAGAAGCTGAATGCTGCTTCTCCAGAGAGGTCTGGAAGGTCGGCAGCAGCTCTTTGATTTATTTAGCTTTAAGAACTAAAAGTTTTTAAAGTCTTTTCTCTGAGTGGAAGGACTTTAGAACCGGGTGATGTGCTCCGTCTTTCTGGTTTTAGTGATAGAAGGCCGACTTTTTCACCGTCTTTATGTGATTCTGAAGGTTCAGGTCTGGTTGCAGTGATGCAACCAGATTTCAGGCCTGACTGCTCATTTCTAATAATTGACTCTAGATTGTTCCTCTATTGGTCTAAACATAATAACTTCAGCTTTGTTTCTGTTCTGCTGGAGAAAATGACGGTATCTCCACATATTGGTTTGTGCTTCATGGCAAAAACACAAAATCTTGTATTTGGGGTCTAGTTTCATGTGCAAATATCTTAGCACATTGGAAATAAGACAAAAATAACTTAAAGCTCCTATATAAGCTCAGCAACATGTAGGAGTTTGTTTTAAGTCAATAATTCCTCAATATTAACAAAAAAAGTACTACTGCAGATTATTTCACTTCTAAGAAGGAAAAAAGTCTTGAAATAATCTGCCAATGTAACTAGCATTTTTTTGTCAGCATTAAGTACTTAAACAAGCCACTATGTCTGCCTGAAAATGAGCTTGCAAGTCAGTTTTATCTTGCGTCTAGATATCAGCATTAAAACTACACCAAAAATACTTGGTAAGATTTTGTGTTTTTGCAGTGTTGGGTTCAGAGTCTATATCATAACATAGAACTGAGTATCATCTGCATAGTATGAATGAATGAATGAATGAATGATTTTATTGCACAGACTCAAGGTCCAAATATGCACTATAATATAGTGATGATTGCTAATCTTATTATTTGTTATAATCAGAGCTAGTGGGAGTCTGTAGATATTAAATAAGAGAGCAATCTTGTTCATGTGTCATGACTTTATTTGCATCAATAAATAAGGAGATGTGATTTTACTGACAAGGAGTGACTAAAAAAAAATCATATTTTCATTGGTGATAAAGAGGTAAATAAATCCAAACTAAAAATAAATAATCAAATTTTGTTCCAGCATCGATGTGAAGAAAACTGAACTAATTCCCTGAGGAGACACTAACTCCTCTCAGGTGTTTCTGTCACACCTAAACCGTGTTAATCCAGATTAACGCCAGGTCAGGGCTTTTCTCCACGGAGGTCCTTCACACCCTCTAAGATCCTATTAATGTAATACCTTGGAGCTCACTGCTTTTTGCTGAAACAGTCCGCAGACTGTTAAATGTGACTCAGCAGTTTGACTGATGAAACCTTCGATAACTATTTTAACACAGAGCTTCACGATGCAACACCTGGCTCTGACCTGAGAACAGATTTTACTGGAACAGCTTCAAACCAAACAGGGACGTATGAACAGACAGATCCGGCTGGTTTTATGCACATTCAGCAGCAGTTAAATGATTCATTGATCAACACACATTACAGCTTTAAACCTTGTGGCATCGTTTGGCACGGAGTCCTAAACAATGTCAAAATTTAACAGGAAAACCTTTAGCTCGTCACAAGAGCAGAGAGAATCGGCGCTCAAACTTTTTAAAATAACATTTTTTTTCAATATCAGAATTTCAAGCTAAATATTTAATTAGTAAGATAAATATTTAGTTGGCTAATTAAATATTTTGAAAATTTTAGCTTGATAAATATTTGCTTAGCAAGCTAAATATTTAGCTAGCAAATTAAATGTTTAGCTAGCTTTATTTAGCTAGCAAGCTAACTATATTTTAGTTTGTTGACTAAATATATAGCTAGAAACATAAACATACATTAATTTGTAGACTAAATATTTAGTTAGCAGTTCGCTAACTGAAGATTAGTTTGGAGTTGAGTTTTAATGATTTCTTTTATGGCAGGTTGAATAATCCAAATTATTTTTCTAACCTGGTCCGATATGAAAACGCACCAAAAGGTTCTGCTCAACCGCCAAGATTACAAATCCCTCTCACCAGAGTTCATTTGAAACTCAAGTTTACTCTGTTTAAACAAATTTAAAAATCTGCTTATTTTCAGTTTTAGTAAAGAAAAATGAGCCAATATGGAAGAACCAGCTGATGTTTCCAGCTGCATTGCTATGTTGGTTCAGGGTCAGTTCGAGCCGTTACGTCAGCTTCTTGCTGTTACACAACTGGGGGAGAGACTCTTAAAGGCAGGATATAAAAACCATGTGAGTCCAGAAACGGCTCTTCTGTAATGGAAAAAGAACCAGGACTCTTGGTGCATTAGTCCAAAGATAGTCCAAAGATAGCCCTGCAGCGCTGCGTCGCAATCCGGGTGGAAAGACGGGAACAAACACTTCAGATTGTTCTGATTATGTAATTAATTCACAAGAAGAAGAGAAATAAAAACCACCAACTTGGTGTGTCCAAACAAATTGATTCTGATTCATAAAGTTTAATTCATTGCTCCATCTGGGAGTTAAAGGGTTAATTATGATGCAGAGAAATCCATCCAAACTCAACAAAGTGCAGAAAAGCAGAATATTTTTGGAGGTTTGCAAGCCAACAAGGACAAAGTCTGACAGATTTATAACACCGGGGCCAAAACGTCTCCAGATTTCATCTTTGTGATTAAAGGAGGAAAACTTCCCGTGTCTTTGATTCCTGAAGCAGTTCAGAGAACAGAAACTCGGCTCTGACGAGTCGCTGAGTCACTGCGGCGTCTCCAGAACCCTGCGGCTCCAAACCGAGTCAGACCGAGGAAAACATCAGCAGCTCCGTCCCATGAACCCGCAGCGTGGCAGCCGACGAGCGGCTCTGACGAGCGGCTCTGACGCCGCAGATTATTCCATGGACAGGCGGTGGGAGCAGCTGGACGATTAAACCAGTCTGTCAGCTCTGAACATGTTGGTCATGCTGTCAATATGACGGCGGAGGAGGATGAAATCCGCTTTATTATTTCCCAAATTACCAGTTTTTCTATCTCAACCATATTTACCAACCCAAAAAATGTAATTATGGAGAGACTGAAAACAATTCAACAGATCAATGCCCAAAGAGATCTACATTTCTGCTCTTGACTGGCAAATTTCTCAATAAAATGGAAGATAAAACTGATGAACATATTTTCTTGTCCCAAAAATGAAACCCATTTTGTACCTTGAACATTTTAACATAGGTCTACAAAACACGTTTTGTGCAAAATCATTCCTTCATTCAGAATGAACCGCTTTATATTTATAAGTAATGAGTCTGTTGCTACAGAGAAAAGGATTAGCTGCACTGGAAGACTAATAAAGAGACATTTTCCAATATTAGAATATAGTGGATTTAGTGCTTTTAATCAGTACTAAGGAATTATTGACTTAAAAGAAACTCCTGCATCTCGCTTAAAATTTTGTTGCAACTTAGTTTCGTCTTATTTCAAGAGTCCCAAGGTGTTTGCTAAAGAAACAAGACAAATATACTTGGTGAAATGTAGAGTTTCCGCAGCGTAAAACCACAAAATAATAATAAAAAATATTATTTAAATTTGAGAAGAATGGCATCTCGCATTTCTCCATTTTCAACTCAGACTGTTTAAATGTTTTGTAAATTAGAAAATGTTAACATCTAAAGCAAACTAAAAAATCTCATTGAACAATCTTAATGTTTTAAAAAATATTGACTCACTACCAGAAGCTGAAACGTGTTTAGATTCAGCTTCTGGGTTGAGGTTGAACTGACATTGTCACCCTGACGCTTCTATTAATAACAGCATTTAGCTTGTGTGTGTTTTAACAGACAGACGAGCTGCACTAACCTCAACAAAAACAGTTTTTCTCTAAAAGTGAGCAAAACATCAAACCTCCAAATGTGACATTTTGAATTTTAGGAGGTTTTTTCCCCCAGACTAAATGTGTCTCTCATGGGAAACTGCAATGTCACCAGAGCGGCGATGTGATCCGAATCACCTCTGCACTCCTGCTGCAAAGTCAGGCAGGGGAGAGAAACCCGGAAAGACCTGAGGGGACGGGATGGGAGGAAGAGACGGAGGAGAGAAGAAGGAGAGAGAGGAAGGATAGAGAGAAACCACGACCAGCACAACTCAGGTGGAGAAGCAAAGAAAGACGATGTGCAAGTTCCTGAGCTGGACGCGTCTTGATGATAAGCAATGAATCAATCACAGGATAATAATTTACATTTGCATGCTTTACTGATTGTCTCTTTCTACCAAAACCAGGATGATAAAACTCTTCAGTCTGGTGCTTTGGTCTCAACTGACCTGTTTCTGAAGAACAATTTAGTTTCCACAGATTTCATAATTCATTTTGTTGTTTCCGTTTTATTTATTGGAGGAACTTAAAACGTTTTTCAGTTCTTAAATGTTCATTTGAATTTAAAGTTTATTAATCTTTGCGTTTGTGGCCCACCAGGTTAAGTGTTGCATTTTTATTTATTACAAATAGTAAAAATAATTACTTGTAAATCTGTACACTTGAAATAAGACAAAACTAAGACATTTGCATTAATTAAACTTGGTAAGATTTTGTGATTTTTGCAGTTTTCTGGATGAAATCCTGAAAATGGAAAGAAAACATAAAGCCAGACCCAAAAAAGGTTCTTAACTGTCTTGTCTTATGAATCACTCTGTAGAGCTTGAAATTTAACAAATGTCCAAACCAATCAGGTGGGTATCAATCAGGGATTTCCGTGACGATAAATCAATGCTTCCTGTACGTTTCTCTCTTTAACTCCATCCATCCTCGTCTCTCCGTTGGGCTAAAAGCTTCACTCTGCCGAGGAAAATAATCATTACAGCTCAGGAACAGCAGCAGGTCTCCTCATGCCAATACGTCACATCTGATTATCCCGCGCTGCCTTAAAGATGGAAACCATCCAGCCTCTCCACCTCACAGAGGCTCGGTGACATTTCCAGCAAACAGGCCTGAGGGAGGGAAGAAACGGGGAGCTGGAAGAAGAGTGCTGGAGGAGGTTAATCACCAGCTCATTAGCTAATAATGAAGATAATTATGCAAGTGTGAAGAGGAGGCAAAAACAGCTGTACTGCTGTGGCAGAAACATTAATGTGTTGAACGTTTGTGATTTATAGTCACAAAGAGTGAAATATTTTCACTTTAGTCAGGAAATAAAGGCAAAAACAGAACAGCAGGTTTGTCTGGGAATAAAGTGAGTAAGATTGGAGTTTATCCCAAAAGGGTGAGAGAATGTGCAAACCAACACAGTCACAAGAGAACACACACACACACACACACACACACACACACACACACACACACACACACACACACACACACACACACACACACACACACACACACACACACACACACACACACACACCACAAGGCCGTTTAGAGCAGCCAGTCAGGCTAACATCCATCGACACGTCCCCGAACAAACTGGACTTTCTCTGCAAACGGACTGGAGTTTTTATGAAAGTGGACTAAACCATCCTTGTGCTTCCAGTCACCAGTTACATAGACAAGTTTTTCTTTTGATTCATAAAAACGTTGAACTAAGCTTTGAGATTTTGGGGGTTTTGGAGGATATCTCTGTTACAGAAGAATATTTTATCCAGCCGATCCGAGGTCCAGCTAAACAGGTAACAACAGGCATGAGAGCTGCTGCAGAAACAAAGGAGTACAGAAACTCCTGTATAGCTTATTCTGCTGGCTATAATCACAAAACGGTGAATTTCTGTGTTTTTAATTTTGCTTGTTAAATTGTGCTGCTCTTTCTGCGTCATAGAAATCATAGAGCCCCATACAGACTGCAGTCCTGCAGAAAACCCACCAACTGCGCCTGTTTGCTGCTGCAGGGAGGCTGCAGCACTGTCTGGCTACGTTTTGAAGTCACACTTTGTACTGCAGCTGAATGTTTCCACTCAAAACAAATTAAGTGTCATTTGCTTGAAAACATGAAACTCTTGAAAACGCATCTAGAAAGACACCTGAGTATTATTCAGCTGAAGCATCTTTTAGCTCTCTGCAGCTGATTGGTCTAATTGCCCCGTTCAGCAGGTCAACGACATTATTGACCTTTTGATAGAAAGCAGAAGCTCTTGACCTTTTTCAAGTGATTCTGCCAATCTGACTAAAGACGCTGCTTTGGGTCTTTGTTACGGCAAAATGCAGTAAAGCTCTTTAGTTTCATTGTCAATATTTGATCAGTTTATTCTCAATGCTCCTAGATTTTAAGTCTTAAAACAAAATCTAAGTTCAGTTTATTAATGCAAACAGTAAAAATGTTTTAAAACTCTAAACACTGACAGAGTTTAACCACCTTATTCCTTCTCAGAAAGGCAAATAACTCATTTATTATGTAACATTTTAAACATTTCTTACATTTTAGCTTATAAATGAAAATGGCATAACATTTTGCATTTACTTTAAAACTACGTTTTGTACGGTTCGTTGAATTACGTAGCTGTTTTCTGCTGGCTACCTGCCTCACGGCTACGTTTTTGTGACTTTAAAAGTTTGAATTGAGCGCATATTGGTGCAGTATTCTCCCAAAATAAGGCCATGTACCATAAATGTACCATTTTAGTTATTTTTTTGTTTTACATTTGCGTGAATGTTCTTCAAATCCTCCCTTTTATTGCACCATTCTCAGACATACACAAACCCTTTCCATAGGAGAAGAGCGTTACAGGCAGTGAGGGAGCTTTTAAAAATGCATTAGCATTTAACTCCAGAACATAGAAAAGATTAAGACAAACATCCTGAAACAAAGCTCTACTGCTGAGGATAAGCCTGCCGTTCATCCAGCCGTGATTTGAAAATCACCCCTAAATGCTAAATTAAATCAGAGACTAACAAACCGAATTATGGAGGTTAACGGCCTCAACAGCTCCAGCTAAACTCAATCACAGGAGACTGTGTGTGAGAAGAACAATCAGCCATTGTCCACTTTTTTATAGATCCAATTCGGATGATTTACCAGCTGGTAATCAACGTCAAATCTGCATTTATTGAGTTTATACAGAGTTCAATCCTTCCCTGCGCCTGCTCAAAGTTATTTTGGACCGGAGCTTCACATGAAAGCCTCAAATATTTATGAATCACAAGCCAACAACGCTTCCGAAGCCATCGGAGTCGATGTTTCATGTCATCTCCTCCTGAATACTGCATCGCAGTGAAAGCTGAAAACCAAACAACACTCCCAGAGAAACATGTTGCAATTAAGTTCAACAACAGCAACAATTTACAGGCTGATGGTGCATTAATTATAAAAGCCAACAACTTCCTTCCAAAATCCGGAGGAAATGTATTCTGGCAGCTTCCTCTGAAAACAAAACAAGTGCAGAGTGTGTTCAGTCGTGTCAAAGGTGAAATAAAGACCGAAATCTGACTTTGGTGACTTTTTCGACTCCAAAAGTCTCAAAAGTGCAGAAGAACATAGATGTCAATCAGCAGGATGTGTAGTTAGGATTAAGTCTAAAAGTAATTTCATAATTATACATTTCAGCCATTGTTTAGCCAGATTCACTGCGGCCGGCTTCCTCTGGTGCAGAATTATGAGTCAAGTAAAAGTTAAATAAAATGTTGCTTTAAAATCAAGTGGCTCAGATCAGATTGTTCTTTAAGACCTTTATAAATCCATAACACATACCGATATAAACCAATAACATACTGGAATAGACATGAGCAATATCAATAGCTAATACGTCTGATAGAATATTCAATTTACAAAATATTTACTGAACTCCATCCAGAACCAAACAGCATTCTGGGAGAAACAGGCAGAGGAAACAGTATAGATGCTTAAGTTCTCACAGCCAGCGAAGCAAAAGTTTTAACTAGCTCACTCATTCTTTGGTTGCCTAGTAACCAACTCAGTCTTTAGTTACCTAGCAACAACTTGTTGAGTAACTGGCACAGCAACAGTTTGAGGTTTCTGCACCTCAAACTGCTAAAAAATGAAAAACAGCAGCATGGATATAACAGGAAACGTCACGCCATCATTTTGCCAGGATTTCACTTATTTAACCCAAAAAACTGATCAACTATTGTTGATAGACTGATATGAAATGCTTGTTTTTCAGCCATATGTCCAGCACATAAAATATAATAAAAACTATTTTTATAATAATGATTGCAATTTTTTTTTCCAGGTTAGTTTTGTCAACATATGTCAACAAATCCTACTAAAAGAGAGCAGAGCTGGAAATCCTCGGATAAAAATATCTCAGATTTAAAAACAGGCATGTTATTTTGAATTTCTTACCACCTAAACGTGACATAACTACTTCCATCTTTGTCTGAACATCTAAATCCGACTTTACCAAAAACAAACAGCAGAAGTCCAACATGTTATTGAAACAGAAACCAAAATGGAAATGTAAATATAGCTTGGGGGTCAGGAGGAGCAGCAGAGACGCGGTTAAATAATTTCCAACAGGTGGTCTCACTAGCAGACGACTTATTCCTGAAGAGCAGTGGCTCTGTTAAAGTAAACTCAACGGACCGTGGGAAACAAGAGCAGCACGTTTAGTTTTCACCTATTTTTACCAAAGATTATATTTATATTTTCCATATGTCTGAATGTGTTTCCATCATGTTTCCCACAAAGAAAACTAAAGGAAAACAGACATTACATATGTCTCTGATTCAGCTCAGTTTTACTGTTAAACTAGAGCTAAAAAATGCAGATTCCCCTAAAGTTCATGTTTATGACTACAAATATTTGACTTTTTATCTGTTTAGTTGCAGAAATGCTCATGTCGTTCCAGCAGAAACCTATTTTAAAGCTTTCAGTTTTTGTAACAATGAATTAAGAACAGATTAAAACAATTTTTTAATTTCTTAATTTTACATATTTTCTTGCAGACTTGTTGAACCAAACAGTGTTTTAACCATAATTAAACATTTAGTTCAGTTGATTTATTTTAAAAAGCCTTTTTATACAATCTTTTTATTGATTGCAGTGTTTTCTTACCCTTTGTGTCCCAACAGCAGATAATAAATCAAAATAAAACCTGAAATGTGTGTTGTAGCTAATCAAACCTTTGTAAAAGCTACCCTGCCACAGAATCAGAGCAGACAACAAAGCTGAGCTTCAGGCGGGATAATAAACGCCCCATCAGACAAATATTTGGGTTAGATACCTGCTTTTATTCAATAACCCATGGGAATAGAAACACATAATAGTTTGTATCACATGGTTTTAACAAGGACACCAATGAATAAAGGCATGAAACACTGGATCTATTATCCACGAAAAGCAGCACAGCGCTCCAGTTACATTAATGAACTCAGCTGTGAGTGTTTTCCTGTTTGAAGCAGAAAGTGTGTGTTTCTGGTGGTGTGTGTGTTCATTGTGACCTTCAGGCGCAGCTGAGGGTCTGACTGCCAGCGCTGCAGCTCATATGACTGGAATGCCAACCACAGCAGAGAGTGAGTGTTTGTATGCATGTGTGTGTTTATGCATGTGTGTGTTTATGCATGTGTGTGTGTGTATGCGGATGTGTGTATGTGCGTGTGTGTTTATGCGTGTCTCACCTCATAAGGCCCATTTTTCCCAACAAATACAACGTTGTGAGGACCCACCACTCCTTATGGGGCCCAAATCCCAGGAAGCCGTAGGAAGAAGTGTTGTTTTTGGGTTTGGAAGTGAGATGTGAACTGAGTTTACGCTAAGGTTAAAGGTCAGGCTGTAGAATCCAATGAAAAAATTAGTTTAAGTCATCCCTATGTTTCAACAGGCGATGCAAATTTAGAGATTATGACTATTAAACATATCCTAATTATCCAGAAAACAAATTTCACCAGCTCAAATTTAAGACTTTTAAAGACTTTTCAAAAGCCATTTTGAGTGGAATTTAAGACCTGTGTTTAAGACCTAGCTAGTAACCAGCCTATCCAGGGAATAGCTAGCTAGCAAGGCTTTTGTTAGCAGCTTGTTACCGATAGCCTGAAACATTTAGAGTCATAGAAACTTTTAATTAAAGTTAAACAAGACAAATTTTGACGAGACAAAATTTAAGAGCAATGGTCGACATATTAACCACAGGTCATATGTTTAACGAACTGAAGACATTTTAAGGTTGTATTATAGATGCATTAATTTAAGGCTTTTTAAAGATGCTCAGAAAGCCTGAAACAGCCAGACTGATATTCCAGTCATATTGTTGGTCCTGATTTTACCTGTATTGATGAAAGTAATGAAAGTAAAAATTGGGGAAATATTAAAGGTTCATTTATCAATCTGCTTGGTTAAATCAATCAGTCTGTTTGCTGCTTAATTTTGAATAAAATGTGCCACCAGATCACTAAATTACACAGAATCTCAACTGTGTGTGTGGCTATCTATATTTTGGTGTGTTAGCGAGGTAGCCATAGATACCAGCTAAAACTCAACACAAAGGAAGCCGTATTCTCCAGCAACTGTTGCCCGCCTTGTGATCTCATACTCGGCCGTTTAGCTAATTTATCCGCAAGAACAGAAAGCCTCACAACAAGGCGTCTGTTTTATTTCTCTGGGACTTTTCATAGAGCCTCCGTGACCCAGCAGCTTCACCCCACAACAGTCGGTGAGCTAACGTGCTTCTGGCTGCCGTTGTGGAAACCTAGCTAGCATCTGTGGAGCTGATTTAGGAACAAACCGGCTGTCAAGATGTTTGAGTTGGGAATAGTTGGAAAACTGGAAACCACTAAAGTACAACACTACTTATTTAGAGTGACTGGTCTTTATATAGAAAGATGCAACCCAAAAATAAACAGCAATGTTTAAATTTTTTCTCCAATTTTTCTTCTTTTTTTGGAGTCTGCTTGCACACTGTGGTTTGATTTGGAGAAACTCTTTGATTATGTTTTGGAAATAATTTAAAGCGAACAGGTTATGATAGGTCAACAACAAAACAGCGGGAAAACCAGCTCAAACATGCTGGAACTCTGCTGCTCGGGTTGCTAGGTAACGGGCCAGGCTCAACTGAGGTTGCTAGGTAACGGCTCATTGTGGCTTAACAACCAGTAGGTTTATGGAATGGCTCATTTTCCAGACACACAAGCCAATAAAACTGTGTTTTATTCATTGGAAACTGACATTTAATTCATTTAACACAAATCTATGTTAGTTTTCTTTGAATCAAGCTTCTTTTGCCGTCTTTATCACTTTGTGTTTGTTGAAATAAAGAGCCGCCTTTGTTTTTTTCTCCATATAAATGGGGTAAAAATGTATTTCTAAACAGCAGAGAGCTTTCATCTGTTTTAGGATTTTACAGTTATGGTTTGCTTAAAGTACGTAGAAAAACAAATGGGTTTTTTTTAAAGTAGCTGATTTAAAACAAAAACCTTGGTTTTAGCACATTTTTAGATTGTGAACTTTTAAGATTATCTATGATAGATTAGCTTTTATTAAAGCTCTGTTCTTGAATGAAAAATTGTATCAATTATGATAATGAAACTACTTGGTTTAGTTTTAAAAAAGCCTTTAAGTTTGGCTTAGATGTTAGAAAAGATTTCCTTTTCTGCATAAACTATCGGCTTACTTTTTCGGAGTGACTGTAATATTTATCTTCATGTCATGCAGAAAACTCAATTGGACGTCAAAGAGAATTATTTCTGATTTCTCCAATCAATCATTTCCTGAATGTGGTCAGCTGTGATTTCTATATCTTTATTCATAACCGCTGTAGAGTTCGGTCCAAATTGCTGATGATGGAATTAAACAGCACCAGAGAAGACAATTACACTACAAAAAAATAAAAACAAACGGCAGGGATCATTCACTCAAAGGTTGATGTTTTGTTTCTCCAAAGCTGCTGAAAGGGCGTCCATGTCGGCGCCTGAAAATCAGACTCTCAGGGGCCGGGCTGGGATGAAGCGAGATAACGCAGAAATAAAAGGGGAAGCTGAAAATAGACGACGACTGCTGGGATTTTACTGGAAAAACCAGCAGGGATGAACAGAGACAAAGAATTACCAAAGGTGCTATGCAAATAATCTTGCTCTAAACAGAGTATGACCAATTAAAATGGGGCTATTAAGAAATATAATTAGCTTGTGAAGTCCTCATGCATTTTGTGTAGCGTACCTGCAGCTCATTATTTGATTTGCATGTTTTTAGTTTTGGAGAAACACAAACCCAAAGGACCAATTTGATGCATTATCTTCTATCATTTATGTGCCAGCATTGAATCTCACCATTTGGACAGATTTTTACCCAAAGCTGGGATGTAGATACTGATGACCAAGGTCAGAAAGGTCAGGAAGAGTTGAGAAAAGAAAGGATATTTAGGAAAATGAGGAATTATCATAGTCAACATTGCAATTCAACAATAAAGACAAATATAGTAGGGCTGTGTCAAAAAACAATCCATGTCCTAATTTACCACCAGATTCAGGATTGATATAAAATCTCCCAAATCACTTCAAAAAAATCTAAAAGATGAAAAAAATCTATCGTCTGCCGACTTCCATTTTGAACGATGCCATTTGTGGCCCTGGAAATTATTATTTCAATCCTGGATCACAAGTCAAGAATGGTAAACAAACGGAAAGCAATTTAAAAAATCTGAAAATTGTGTGTTTTCTTTTAATAAGTCAACAATCTGAAGCCCTTTCTATGTTTTGGATCTTCAATAATAGAGATTTTATGGGAAAATTGTTTATTGCAAACTGGTGTAGATCATCGGGATCCTGTCCTGCCACTATGAATGAATTTAGTCGTTTCTCAGAGAAGGTCCAGTTTTCTTTACACCAAAACTGATTCAAGTTCTTATAAATTGACAATGATGTTAAATCCACCAACTTCAGTTCGAAACATTTCACAAACTGCTGCATCACTTCTCTGTTTTTTAGCTTTTCTGTTGCTCCCAGCTCCCATAATTCCACGTGGGCATGCAATAAAACGCAAACACACACAAACAAAGGAGCCTTTTTTTTTTCCACTGCCTGCTGAAAAACAACGGGGCACACACACACACACACACACACACACACACACACACACACACACACACACACACACACACACAGATGTTGGCTTCGCCTCAAGCTGGGCATCTGTCACTGGTCATCAGAAAGACAGAGAGCATTCCTTCTCCAGCTACACACCCACTGAACCGAACAAAAATACACCAAACCAGCAGTTTTTCGGCTGGATTCACACATCCTGGGCCTCAGTGCTGCACAGAGACAAAAAGGAAAACATATGCAACAGGAGATAAAAAAAAAAAATACAAAAAATAAAACAACAAGAGCACTTTAGAGAGGGAATTATAAAGACAACTGTAATTTTTGCAAAATTGCAATTAATGTCATTTATTTCCACTATTTTAAAATGCCTAAAAATTAGGAATAAATGTCCTATTATTTATTCTTCTACTGACATTAAACTGGGATTGTTTCACAAAAACAAACCTTACTGGACAAAGTTATTGCGATAAACGATGATGATGTTTTGAGACCATTTTCACACATTCTCAACGACCAATAAGATTTTTATTATCCAGTTTTGGTAGAAATAGAAAGAAAATAGAGAGAAAAGATAACTATGTGAATTTGATTTAATTTATCATGCGATTAATTAAATTACTTCTTATTGCGACAGGTCTACACTGCAAAAATACAATCTTTTACCAAATATTTTAGTGTTGTTTCAGTGCAGATAGTACATTAGAAATAAGGCAAAACTAATTCATAAGTAACTTTACAGCAAGGTCAATAATTCCTTAAATCAATTCATTTACAAGATATTTTTCCATAAGTGAAATAATTTGCCAATGGAACCTGGAATTATTGACTGAAAACACGATTATATTTTCCTGACAGTTTATCTATAAGTTTTGTTGTATTTCAAATGAACTAGGAAATTTTCACTAGAAACTGGACAAGAAATACTTGGTAAGACTTTGTGTTTTTACAGTGTTCTGGTTTCTGTACCAGTTGAATCAACAGGTTCTGCACCTGTTCATGCTCCACTGTTTGACTTACAGCAGAAACGAGAAAAAAAAATACAATAAAACTGAGCTGGCGGCGCTGAAATGTTTAACAAAACCATTTTGTCATGTTTACACATTTATGATCTGGATTATCTTTGTGAAAATGTCCAACATTGTTAAAGCATGCACAGTGTCTTCTAGTTTTACTGCAGGACAAACCAGCCTGGGCCGTCACAGTGAAAATGTTCACTAATTGAGCCCAGTTTCCTTTCTGCTTTCATTGTTATTGAAAAAGAACAAGAAGTTCTCAGAGATGGATGAAATTCCTTTGTGGTTCTGGAATCCACAACTTGGCCTTAAATCATTTCAGTCAAGGGAAAATGTTCTTTTATTTAAGTCTGCAGCTAAAAAAAAAATCAGGAAAAGGCTACCGCTATTTTCTTAAACATAAAACTCTGATTGATCCAAGAATAGTTCAGCCTTTTTGTTAATCTTGGATTTTCCAAAAATGTTTTCTCAATCCAGCATATTCATAAGTTTTCATTTTGAGATTGGAAACTCAAAATCAAACAACAGTTTTACTGTCTTCCATTTAGCCTCGCTGTTTGCTTAAAGTCTTGCTCTCTCTCACTCTTTCGCAGCCTTACTGACCTGCAGAAATGTTTCTTATGAAACATCTGACTTATAGGGTAAACTTTAAATCTTCTCTCAGTAACAGTGCTCACACTGAAGAGGGTTTTAAAGCATGACCAAGCAATGGTGATCTGTGGTACATTCACTGATCGGAAAAATATCTGAATTTTGAGCTTTTAAGCAGCAGATTCAATTGAAATAATCACTAAAATCTGTCAGAAACTCAAAAATACATCCAGCTGCTTATCTGTTTAGCGCTTTGGCTAACTTTGAAAATGTTTAGCGTATTTAGCACTTGAAGGTTAGCACAGTTAACTTTTTAGTTAACTAAATATTGGATGCAACCTTGTGACAAAAAAAAAGCATTTCTTCTCTGAGAAACTTGGACGCTAAAGTTAGAAAATTCAAGTCCAATCTGGGAGACACACTGAAAATTCAACAGGATTGTCTAAAACACAACTGAAAGCTGCCATTTTAAAACATTTAATATTAATTATTTAACTTAAATTGCTGCGCCGTGATGTTTCATAACAGTCCTGTGTGTTTCTGAGTTGGATTTTTGCCTCAACAGTCAAACCAGGAATACAAATAGTTTTCTCAGACCAAAAAATGACTCTCTGCTTGAGAAAGTGGGGTAAAGTAAGGAGAGTTAAGTGTTGTTGAACCCTCTGGACATAATAACCCCCTTTCTTCTGTTCGCCGGGAACAACGGCGGCTCTGTCCGTCTCCGGCTGACCATATAGGGTTCCTTTTATCGCAGCGGAGCCGCAAGACTTCAGTGAAACGAACGCGAGCTTCAGAAATTGAGTCCACATCCTTGACTGACACACACGTCCAACCGTTAAAGGCTCATTCTGCGAGTTTTCAGCTCAGCCACGCCCGTTTTTCTATCAGAAGTTCATTGAATGTGAGTTGATCATGGCGACAAAGACTGCGTGTGCGTGTGTGTGTGTGTGTGTGTGTGTGTGTGTGTGTGTGTGTGTGTGTGTGTGTGTGTGTGTGTGTGTGTGGTGTGTGTGTGTTTAAAACAGAAGGAATGTTTGTGTTTGGAGGGAAGAGACCCAAACACATGACTGCATTCTTGAAGGAGAGACGGAGAGAAGAAGTAAAGAAATAAAAAAAGGAGAAAAAGCTTAGGTGACTCTGGCAAATGAGGAGTAAAGAGTGTTAGTAGCAAAGATTGGAAGAAAAAACGAGTGATAAATTTTGAAGATTCATGGAAAAGGCAACGTGTGACGTAACTTCCTCAATTTCGCAAAACAGTTTTTATGCTCAGTTTTCTGCTAATGTGTAAAAAAAGGGAAAATCGAAACACTTTTGCTAAAAATGTTCTGATGTGTCGAACTTTACATCCCACCGGGTCTGAGCCTTGCCAGATCCACTGAACTTTGAAAAGTTTCAAATTCCACAGCTCCATGTTTGCTATTTCTACAACATTGTTTATTACCTCCATGCATAGTGATGGAAATACACCTAATTTGCATTTTCTTTTTTTCAAGTCAAGAAGATTCGGACAACGTCTCCCACAATGCACTGCACACCTCCACCGAAAACAAATCAAAAACAGGTCTGGAGTTCAGCTAATTGACTTCCAAGACATTTAATTGCCAAACTTCTCCATCTTTAATCCAGTTTCTTCACTAAAATACTCAACAATCCAGACAATTGTTGTTGCAGTTCTGCAGTTTTTGGAAATGTTAAATGTGATCTGTTGACCTCTGACCTCTGCATGGAGGAACATGGGAAGTGGAGTCCAAGGAGCTGCGGCGTTGTGGCATGACAGTCATGAGACGTTCATGAGCGACTTTCAGGGAACAAAGCGTGACTACAGAAGATTCAGAGCAAAAAAAGGAAAAAACTGCACAAAGACGTTCTGTGTGAGCCGCATTTTATCAATACGATCGTTCAAAATCGTAAGTATTCCTGAATCTGGTGTTAATTACGACTGAAAATAACAAAACAATGATTATCGGAGGTAAGGAGCTGCTGAGGTCACAGAGAAAAATATATGCTACAGATAATTTCACAGTAAATTTGAGTCAAATTGCAAAGACACAACTTATTTTTGCAATATTATTTTCTCCTGTAAAGTGTTTGAGTGTCCTAAAAAGCACTATATAAATCTGATTTATATAGCGATTGATTAATTTGAGAGTAGAATTGTGTAAAAATAAAGAACATTTAATTTAAAATTTCTTTTAGCACAACAATAGTCTTCTTCCAGTGACCAATCAGATCATTTTTTGAAGCTAATATTATCCCTCAGTGAGCCAAGAGAAGCGGGTTTTTCATTTATTGTTGCTGTTAGCGGATGTAGCTTGTGCGTCAGATTTACAGGCGTACCAGAAACACAACACAAAGGTTCCAGTGTGCATGTCATGGTAAGAAGTGTCCCAAAAATTATTGCTATAAGAGAAAACGTTGCTCTTTTGAGATCACTTTCAAGTAATAATAAAGGTAATGCCATAATAATGCAATAAAAACAATAATAATGACAAAAACACAAATAAAATTAATTGTTAAGTCTCTGTAAACAAAATTATCCGTCAAAAAGGTTTAGTTGAGTAAAAATCAACAGACTAAGAACTTTTATCATCCAGTTTTTGGAAGAAAGACAGAAAAAAGGAAAAAGATAAATCATACAAAAGGAAAATATTGAGTTGTTTTTAATTTAATTTACTGCTTATTGAGACAGACCTTGGTTCTGATTCAGGACTTCTGTATGTAAAAAATTAAAGTTAAATTAATTGTGCTCAAACTTTTAACATGTTAAGATGTAGAAGAATCTGTAAAAATTTGGTCTATAAGAGTTTATGGCAGTGGGTTGAACGGAATCATCTAACATGTATTTCAACAGAAATACTCTACATTGATGTGTTTTCATTGACTGAAAGTCAAATCAAATATTTATGTAAATCATATCATAAACAGAGCATCCGATGAGAATTCCTCCAGAGTTCTGGACCGGTCGAAAAAATAAATCACTTTAAGGTCCGAGTCGAGACGAAAGGCCACCAGAGAAACGTTTCTGCTTCTCAATCTGCATGTGAATCATTTCCCAGCCACACATCCACAGCTGAACCACTGCACACTTGAAGCTGCGCTCTCATCAAACCCAATTACTCCCCAAACCGCCTCATCATCTCCTCCCTCTGCCGCCACCCCGATTTCCGCCGTTAGCCATTTTCTCACAACATCCGCATGAGTTTTATTTAAAACTAACCTGACTTTAATTCAGCCCACCAGTTTTTAAAGTTTTAGCCTAAAGTCACATTGAAGAGCCTGAAAAAATCTAATTAAAAACCTCAAGTTTGTTCAGAGGATGGAGCCTTAAGGTTTATTCCTGAACTCAGATTAATCAAATAAAGAACAAACATGCTACAGATTATCTTGGTCCCAGTAGAGAATCTGCAAACTGGGAAAGCTAAAACACCAACCAGAGTCATGGCAAAATCAAAGAGCAGACATGAAAAGACCTTTATCAGTTTATTACATCTTGATGGAAGAATTTGCTCATCAGCATGAAGTCTGGACTTTGACTAGACCACTCACTGTTCTTGTCTTTGGGATCATTGTTCACTGGTAAAACACAAAATCAAATTAATTTTAGTCGAGTTTCTAGTGTAAATATTTCAGTCCTCCTGAAATAAGGCAACAGTAACTTAACAGTAACTTTTCAGAAACGTTTAGTAGTTTGTTTCATGTCAATTTCTTAATTTTCTAACTACAATTGTAGATTATTTCACTTGTAACAAGACATGTTTCCCATGTGAAATAATCTGCACATGTAAAAGGACTTTTTCCATCAATGTTAAGGAATTAATTACCTTAAAATAAGTTTATATATCTTGCTAAAAAGTTATTTATAAGTTAGTTGTGTCTCATTTCAAGATATTTTCACTAGAAACTAGACCAAAAATACTTGGTAAGATTTTGCAGTCCTAATATCAGGGAACGCTTTTAGGTTTTCCTGTAAATGTATTGAAAAGCAATAGAAAATTTAGTTTTTTAACTTCTAAAGGATCAGAAAAGTAAAACATAAACTCAGTAATAAAACCCAAAGATTTGTCTAAGACCAGCTCCACCAGTTCCAGAGGAAAAGAGACTGGTTTACTGGTTTAGTTCAACAGTAATTACCTCAGCAGCTTTTAATGGCCGGCCGCTGCTGAACCGCGTCGTCCAATCGGACGGCGCCGCCGGTTGTGTAACGGCGGGTTTAATCCGCGCATTCTTGGAGATCAGCTGTTCAGGCAGGCATCGTCTCTGTGCCCGGTCCAATCAGCAGCACTAACTGGGTTTCTGGAGCAAGTCTTTGGAAAACACCCGACCAGATCGGCCGGCAGCCAATCCCTCAGCACGCCGCGCTCGTTATGCAACATCCCGTCTCACTCTGCACTTCCTTAGACCCTTTTCCCTCCTCACATGGAAACTACTGCGACTTCTCATGATTTACGGGTTTCTGCTGCCTCCTCAGATAATTGTTGTAATTGTGAAAGGAGAGAAGTTGAAAGTAGAGAGGGATTAGGAGGTTTAAGGAGTAGAGGGGGCTGGAAATGTCAACTCTGACCTCTGTTGACCTCCACTGACTCAAGGCGACACGTCGAGGAGCAAAAACCAACATGGAGCTGCCAAAACCTTCACCAGCTGAACGCTTTGTATCTAGAACAGATACAAACCGTTCAGTTATTTTTCATCTATCTAGAGTCAAATTCAGTTTCTACAGCTAGAAACTAGAACTTGACCCGGACTCGGACCTGAACCTTCAGAGCCACATAAACACAGTTACAAAGTCGGCCTTCCGACACCTGAAGAACATTTATCACAGAGAACATTGATCAACATATTTGATGCATATCTGCTGATGACTGATGATATTTAACAAAATGTAATGTTTATTTCCTGTTTCTTTACTAATTTTATGATATAAAGCACTTTTAACTGACTTGTTGTGTATTATGTGTTATCATAAAACTTTACTTGAGTTTATAGGTCAACATTGGGCTGTTTTAAGCTTTTCTTCAGATAAACCGTAAACTTTTCCTTAATTTTGTTCTTCGGTCTGCAGGTTCCCCCAGAAATAAGAGCAGAAACAGAAGGGCTGAACATACGGGCCCCTCCTGCAGCCGGCGGGGATTTTTGGACCTGTCCGTGTGGGCCGCAGGAAACAAAACCCAAGAAAAGACAGAAAACCACCGGAAAACAGAAAACAGTGACCTCACTGCCTCCTGAAGCAAGTATGAGCTCTAAAGCTAAACTATAATCAATAATTTAAACCATCTGACTTCAGATAAGTGGAAATTAGGCTGTTGATTTCTTTGTTTATGGACAAAAGCCTGGCAACACTGAGAGCAAACAGAAGGACTGGTGATGACCCAGTTCACAAGCCAACCTTCATCCCTGGAGGCCAAATCTGCAGCAGCAGAACAAACGGACACATCCTCAGCGATTTAACTCGATTCGTTGTGTCTGACGGCAAAACGACAACCAAAAACAGACCTCAGTGCAGCTGCCACATTTTACTGCGAGGAAACTAAATCATCACCAATATGGCAACAGACGGCTTGTGACGCATCCACACTCTGAAAACTGATGACGACTTTCTGCGTGTTTCATTTGTTATTTTTATTTGAAAACAAAAAAATTATGTTTTTTTACTTGTTTATTTATGAGTCAGATTCAAAATAATGAAGAATTTCAATTTAAGTCTTGGGTCAAAAATACAAAATGGAAATCTTGGGCATCAGACAAGATGCTGCATTTGTCTCTCGTTTCCATCTGGTGCATGTTCTGGTTTGGAAGTTTCTATTTTGTGTTCATTTTTATTTAATTGTCTTTTTACCAGAAATCAGTTTAAACTTTGTCTTTAGTAATGAGGCACGGTGCCTTAAACGTGAAACTGCTGCTGCGCAAGTTTACTCAACAGGTTGTTGCTAGGTAACCAAAGAATGAGCGAGTTGCTCGGTAACCAAAGAATGAGTCAATGAATGAGACACGGATGTTTTTTTTAAACTTGTTAGCGTGTTATTTATGCTATAGTTATCTGAATAACTCTTAACATATTATGTTAACATACCAGGCACGTTCTCAGGTCGCTGTTTGTCATGTAACGTTAGCATACCGTACAATTATTCAGCCTGTTGTTGCCTCTATTCTATTTTTATTGCCTTTCAAGATGACATGTCTGTTCTTGGTGTTGGATTTTATCAAATAAATTTCCCTCAAAAATGTGACTTACACTCCAGTGCGACTTGTATATCTATTTTTCTTCTTTATTATGCATTTTATGGCTGGTGCGCCTTATACTTGTAGTCCAGAAAATACGGTACATGTTTTTAAACCATGTCTGAAAAATGTGTCATATGTTTGCCTTTTATACTGATAACCTGAAATAAAAATTTACCAACATAAAATTTACCTTGTTTTCTACATACTATCAGCAACATATGGTGGCAAGGCAACAGGAAGCCACCTTTCAGACTTACAGGAGGTGAAGCATGCGTTGATGAACGCCCTGACTTCCATCCAAAAACTCAGAGACCATCTGCTTGGGAAAGTTTCCCAAGGCAGGTCAGAGGACAGGAGAACTGGCCGTTCAGGCTCCAACCAATCCAACGCATTAAATATTCAACAAAACCAACTGTAGTCACACATGGTTTGGAAATACAATGGTTTCTGTGTGAGCCAAGACATTCATGAAGATGGACAGAGATTCTTTAACCTGTTAATAATTTAAAGAAAAGGAGAGCATGAGGATGGAAAATTGATGAAACCAAGTTGAAAAAGAAGGAAAATCTTTACAGCCGGACAAAAAGACATAAATGTCTCATGAAGTTAATAGGAGGACATCAGAAACGGGAATACTGTCACATTGAGAGAGAATAAAGCTTTAATTGAGATGTAAGGGAAGGTGGATCTGTTTTAAAGGCCAACAGGGAGAGGCAACCTTTCCAAAGGCCAACAATCGGTTTCATCTTCAATGAAGCAACTGAGCTTCACTAGAAAAATCTAATTAAAACACAGCCTACTTGTATTCAACTTAACTCTTGATAAAAAGCTAAACTAAAATAGATACAAATTTTTGGCTTGAACTTATTAAATTGTTACCTGATTTATGCTTCAATTTGTTGAACAAGTTATTAATTCATGAGTTTAAAGCAGCTTTAATTAACAAGCTTTGTTCTTTGCAACAATCACAGTTTAGATGCAGTTTGAGCTGGAAGTTTGTCTGAACGAGGTTCGCCGGCACCTTGCAGCCCTTCAGTCAGTTTAATCCTCTCTTCTGCGTCTGGCAGCTCGACACATCCTGGATTTACACAACGGCTTCCTGATTCGTGCGATGACTCTCCTGCCTGCCGCCTGAAGTTTTACCTGTCATCATGTCCTTCACTGCTTCACAAATGATCCTCTTCCCCAAAAAATTCCCTTTAAAGATGCGAAAATCCGATTTTGTTCAAGGGCTGTGGGAAGTCGGTCGACCTTCTGACCTCTGCAAACAATGCTGGCATTATGAAACTCTGTCAGCAATCTGCAATAAAGGCAGTTTGGCTTCAGGTGTTTCATTACAGCTCTATTCTCAAAATCTGAGCTTTTTGTCCTTCCTCCCCATCCTTAGACCCATCAGCTAACACACAGCTATGGAGCTACACTGCAGCCAGAAGGCTTGTTCAAAAGACCAAAAAATTTAACTGAAAAAGTTTAAAACTGAAAAAAAAAAGAAAAAAGAACTGGTTTGAAACCAATACTTTATCACACATCTATGGAGTCAAACTGGTGCCATAAAGCTTGTTAAAAAAATAAACATTTTTGAATCTTAAAAAATCTTTTCAACTGAAAATTTTAAACTGAAAAAGTTTTGAAAAGGGAAAAAAGATGATTTGAAAATAAAATTTTGAAAACTACTTTTTAGATTAATTTTTTTTTTTCAGTTTCAACCTTTTGGCCCCGTTTGGGCATCAGACTCATCACTGACAGCTCACATTTCTTTTTCTTTTGAACAAACTTTCTGGCCCCATTTAACTCCATACACACATCTTATGTCCAAAAACAAATACATTTTATGAACCAGTTGAATGTCGCCTGACTCATGTGGGTGGGATGCAGAAGCTCAGCGCTGGTTTACACGGTGAGGGAGTTTATAAACTGAGTCTGGGCGCTTCGTGGCGCTTTTCTGTGTGTTTGTGAAAAGTTTATGTTTGTCGTCTCAATTCAAACCTCATGTTTACCAAGAGTTACACATCCACCATCAACCTGAAGACCCCACTGACTCCTGCAGGCCTCAGCTTACATTTTCTGCCTCCGACAAGCTGACAGAATGAAGCCAAAATTAATTTCTATTCTCAGATTCCTCTGTTACAAAAGGAAAAGTATTTTGTAGAATGAGTCTTTTCTACAAATATGGAAAATAAAGATAGTTTGAAGATCGTTACTTGTAAAAGTCTGTTGTAGATATGAAAGTAGGTCTTTACATGTTTATTCAAATTGTCCTGAAGAATAATATGAAATAGATAATCTGTGAAAAAAATATATATCGATCTCCTCTGCCTTCTCCCAGTGGTAACTGGAACCAACCAATCAGGGTCAGGAGGCGGGTCTTAGCGCTTTCATTCACCAACAGTTTTAAAAAACTTTTATAAAAAACTGCAACTTTAAGGGCCAGACTACTTGGAAACTGTGTTTTAGGCGCCTCAAAACTAGCAAAAAAAGTTTCCTTTTTTGCTGTTTTTGTTAGTTTGTGTCTCCATGTTGGAAACAGTCCAGGTGATTACTGGAGTTTTCTGAGGATTAATTTGATCCGTAACTCAGAACAGTCATGTTTTCTGAATCAGGAAGACGTGCTCTGTTGAGCTCAGCAGATGATTTATTTTCCACCTGAAGATGTTTTGATGAGAACCAGACTCCTGCAGAAATCTGCAGAGGATGTTCCAGTTTTGACTCGGCAGAGTCACTGTCCAGTTTCCATGACGGTAGCCATGGCAACGCATGTTAAACCTGAAGCCACGCATGTACAGCTGAACTTCAGATGATGTGAATAATGACTCAAAGACCACATTTTAAAAATCAGACAGAAATATTTTAGTTTGTAGTGCTATACTTGCAACTGTAAAAATAATTGCAATGGAAGACTTTTGCACACAAACTAAATCCTGAACTTCACTTTAAAAAGTGCTAATTTTGAGGGAAAAGAGATCAAGTCCTGCTCAACTTTTAAGAACTTTAACCAGTTTTTATAAGCTATTATCAATAAAAAAAAAAAAAAAAAGCAAAAGCTTGGAGAAAACCAAACCCAAAAACTAAGGTTCTTGATGTTTTAGCATGCCAGCAGGGGCGGATCTAAAAATTATCTATGGGTGGGAAAACGGGGGCAAGGATTTTTCATTCACCCCAAACGAAACGGGGAACGAAATGGACTTTCTATTCACATGGCCTGGAGTTCGATTACTGTGGACTGAACACAGCTTTGGTTCTTGTTTCATAAGCTGCCATCAAACTTAAGCAGTTAACCTTCAGGAAATGGAAATAACCCTTTTATAAAAGCTGTTTCTAAAGGATCTTTTCAGTTAGATTTAAATATTTATCAGCCTTCCGGTTACTGCTGATCCAGCAGAAGCGAAACAATTAAGTCCAGGTTGAGTTTGCTTTCGATTCATCTTATATTTCACTGATCTGTTCTTCTCTTAATCTTCCACAAAAAGGAAGCACAGATGAGCGGAGGCAGACCTCTGGATCACCATGTTGTGTCTTGGAGATGAAAACAGTAAAACCTCGCTAATGTCCCTGAAGCACAGAGCTGGAAGCACCAGACAGAAACACGAGCGTCGGAGGGAAATAAAATAAAACCCAAACAGCTCCGAGCCAGCAAACGCACCTCCATTATTCCTCTGAAGGCAGCTGGAAAGGAGCCACCAGAACATGGAGGGGCGTCAGGTCCAGCCACATTACAGCTTCAATCATTTCTCAAAACTGAAGCCAAGTGTAGATGTGATGAAATTTCAACTGAATACACGTTTTGGGTTAGTTAGAGTTTAGATGCAAAATGTTTCTTATATTTTTCCATCCAATTGTTCAGTTCAAGGTAAACAAACAAGCTGAGCTGTAAAACAGAAAAGTTTAACTAGCTGCATTTCCACTGACTCTCAAATTACAAAAATAAATTTCCTTAATAAAAACAAGTCAACCTCCTGTTTTAGAAGTTGAATGAGGTAGTTTTTCAATCATATTTGCAAAACTGCAATGGAAACGCTTTTTTCCCCCCATTACACGAGTCACATGATCATCAATAGGACATTGCTACTGGGGGAAATCACAAACAAGACAAACAGGAAGTGGTAGGAAGATGATGTGTGGCACGTTCAATAATGCAATGCAATAATATACATGCTGTTAGTTCATTTGAATCAAGTGAAGCTAAAACTCTGAATTAGGATTTTATTAATTAAAAATAAAAAAGGCAAAAAATATGAATAATTTTCCTTCTGTTTCCTTCTGCTACTTTGTGTTGATTTTTTAAATGATAATATCCCACCAAAAACAGCCAAGTTATAATGGAACAAAATGTGGAAAAAGTAGATTTTGTGCTAAATTTAACGCTGGGGCTCAGTTTTGGGGTTTCATTCGTCCAACTCGCAGGAAAGGAAATAAAACTCTGACTACATGAGGTCATCTGTTTATCCTTTTGCTGCTGGATTAAAAGATAATTTGGCTTTTCCTGCATCAGCGTTAAAATCAGAGAAGTTTCCGTATGACCTCATGCTGAAAAGTTCATAACCCTCATTTTTAAACTAGGCCAGAATTGTGCAACACATTTCAGAGGCTTAAGCTGGTCGAACTCACCGTCGCCTCATAATCTGAGGCAATATTTGCCGTTATGGAGCTGAACACGTTTCCTTCTTAACGGCGGAGAAAAGCTAACAGATCGCACAATGAAAGCCAAACGATTTCACTGATGAACAAACGGAGCATCAAGACCTTTGATTTTTGGTTTTCCCTGAGCGTTTTAAACCTGAAAGAAGCAAAAAAAAAAAAAAAGAAAGAAAAAAAAAGAGGTAATCCCATCCTTCATCCCTGCTGTGAGCGGGATGAAGGGCATCCATAAATCACTCGTCTTCATCACACTTCCACTTAGAAGGACGCAGATAATGAAGATGCTGACGTCCCTCTAATAGATGAAGTGGGTCAAAAAGGTTCCCACTCCTCTTCAGAAATGTTTCCCAGCATGCCGCTGGACAGTTTGGCTCTAAGGAAGCGACTGAGGATTTACTGCAGGAAAAACTGAGTTAAAAATCTGGTTCAATTCCAGGTGTGGATGTTTTTAAATCAATACAAGAGCGATAATCTCCATTTGAGAGATTGTTTCAAAGTGATGCTGCCCTTTAAAGGTGACCTATTATGCTTCATTGAACAGGTTAGAATGTCTTTATAGGTAATACAAAACATTCATTGCATTTTTTGCACCAAATTATTTGTAGATAATGAGATTTTTTGTGCAGTTCTTCTGAGCTATTATAAGGTCTCTGTCTCTCTATATCTAAATGAGCTGCTGATGGCAACATCCCTCAACTCCATGTTTTCACACGCATGTAAAAATAGCTGCCAATAGATACACCATTATACAACCGTACATCCTTGAAAAGCAGAAGTGGAGCCTCCTGCACAGCCAAAAAGAATCTAGATCATAAAACCACTTGTAACAGCTGATTTTCCTGAAACCGGTTTGATGGTTTAGGAAGCAGCAGAAACCCAAAAGGAAGTACAAAAACATGCAAAATCAGAATTTTGCATAATAGGTCCTCTTCAATATTTCTGCCCTTCTGAACATTTAACATCCTGAAGTTTAACAAGAAAAGCCTGTTCAGGTTTCCAGTTCAATGCTTTTTTCTACTCAAACTTGATTGAAGCTCATTGTCTCTGCTCCATTCAGAGGATTCAGAGGCGGCTCTTCCTTTGTTCATGTCGGTGTTGATCGCATTGCCATAAATCCAACCGTCCTGGTGGTGGAGCTCCGCCAGCAGGGAAATACAAATCAGCTTGATCCTCTGCTCAAAATCCATCAACAACAAAAAATAACCGAAAAAAAAAAACCCTTTGACCTCAAATTTTTAAATTACAAGTTGAACTAAAGCACAACATGAAAAACCAGCAAATTTCTCTAAAAATGTCAAATATTTCTAAAAGTTGTGTCTTTAAACTTGAGTTTTGCACCTGGAAGGTGCAAATTTACATGATGTCAGTAAATTTGCATCCCTGGTCATCTGCTGCTCTGAGGCCTGCACTTCCAATTCACTCCAGTCGTTCTGCTTCACTAACACAACATTAATTGATTTATTTATTGATTGTGACAATATAAGTGTTAATGTGAAATACTGTACAGTCTGTTACATTTATTTTATTCTTTAAAAATAAATGAACAGTACAGTATTCAAAGTACACAGTTTGAATCTGTGTGCTTCACTTTACCTTTAACAACAGGTGTTTGTAACGCAGCATCTTCACAATACAAAAGATTTTTTACTGGCTCGTTTTCCAGACACCAAAAAACTTATTGACAAAAAAAAAATAGCTGTGCTTCCTTTTAAACGTTTGGTTTGTTTCTAGAAGCAGTAGAAATCCAAGTCAAAGTACAAAAACATGCAAAAAGTGAATTTTGCATAATAGGTCCCCTTTAAAGTGAAATAAGGCGAACTGTGGAGCAGAGTGTTTGTGATGTGTAGAGGTAATTTTATTTATAAATGGAGAAAACGCCATCTGGAGCTCTGTAAACCTCCAGCCAGCCCTGGCTGCGCTCCAGACTCCCACCAGTCGGCCCCGGGGGTCGGATCCATCACTCTGGGGGACAATCGACATGGTTTGTATACAGGAGGCTCAAAGCTGTGCGGCTGTTTCTGCTCTGTCAGTTCAGTATGTCCCTGAGCCTCGGGCCAAGATCTGGACTTTTTTGGGCAGAAGCAGCGGCTCCAGTGGAGGTGGATTTTGTTTGTGTTTTTTCTGCAGCGTTCCAGTCATGCACTGTGACCTGATCTGTTTTAGCCTGGAAAGCAGATAGCTATCATGCTAACGTCTGCAGGTAAATCCAGATGTTTCAAGCATAAAGAGCAGCTCGTTCCTGCAGATGTTAGAATCATCTTCTAACTAATCCAGCAGGCAGCTTTTCCTGGACGGCTGTTTGGACCAACAAAAACTTTATCACTCCAGCGTTCCAAGAGACGAACCTGGAGCCAAAACCCTCTAACTAGCCGTGGCGTTGTTAACGTTTGCAGCACAATGCTTTCCTTATCCACCCCCCTGTTTCTCCTAAAGCCAATCCTCTAATCTAAAAAAAAAAAAAAAGAAAGTGGCTGAAACCGGTTTGGAGAATGCGGTCAAAGATGGGGGCAATTCCAGGCAGATTCCTGGGATAAGACAAGAAAGAGAGGTGCTTTTATTCTGCTGGGAACCAGATGGAGTTCATCGCTCTCTGCAGCTCGACTCCGAGCTTTCAGCCCGGCCCGACTCCGCTGCGTGTCCATAAACCAGCGAGGCACGAATTTTTACAAGCCATTAGTTTCCAACGATTACGAGAACGCAGCTTTTCAGAGTCCTGATCGATATCAGCAGCCAGATCCAAAAGTTCAACTCAAGTCTCAACTTTCACATCTGCATGCAAATAAGGAAAACTCCAAAAAATTAATCATTAACTTACATAAGTGTTTTTCCTTTCAACAAGTTCTACATAATTGCATTTAGTTCATTAAAGAAATGTTATGTTATGGATGGCTAATATAAATAGTTTATAGATATATTATCTGTTCATTTATAAATACTTTATAAATCATTACCAACGGCTTATTATGCATTAATTTAGGATGGTTAGAAGGATCCTCATTGTGCTTACAAGGTGATCTGAAATGTTCAGGATAACAACTCTAGAGCGACTATTTTGGTGAACAAATGTGACTATTTGCCAAGAAACCAGTAGATTTTATTTTCTTCTCATCCTTAAGACATAGTAAACATGTATTTATGATTTATAACGTGCTTAGAAATTAATTAATAGCATATTTCCGAACTATTATTTGTGCATCTATAATTGGAGCCTTGGTTAAGTTTCACTGACTAAAACTCTTGCATGACTCAGCAGGTTTTTCTTTCTTCCTGGTTCTAAATTTAACAACCGTTTTTAAGAAAAACTCACTGTGGGTTTTCACTGCCTCCATCATCTCAAAAAGGTGGGAGTCGCCACGGCAACCAGTGACTCAGCATTTCCTGACCGAGTCGCTGACGAACGTTACTTGGCAAATTCTTCGTTCTTTTTCTCTGGTTTTGAGTTTTAAAGCAAAAGTTTGGAAGAAAAACTTTGTGCAGGTATTTCTTTTTAATGTCAGGATTTTTATGCCTTTGGTTTTTGTTTTGATTTCATTTCTGATTAAGTGAGGTTGACCTGAGGTTTAAGAAACAAAAGTACCTTCAATTAGGAAAAACATTAAAATAATTTCTTTTGCAATATTTAGGAAGTCAAAAAAGCATGATAACTTTTCTACGCAAGTCATCAAATACTCTGACATCGAACTGGGGTTTGATAACATGACATTATTAATCATTTATAGCTCAGACAATATTGTAAATCAGAATCAATGCTTCTCAGAAACTGTTTAAAGTCACTGTGGACTGTGAAGCTCGTCTTCACATCCTCTATGTTGTTTCACAGTTTCAACATTACTGAACAGAAAGTGTGACGGAGTTTCGCTTCAGCAGATTCCCACAGGCTTTACAGGCTCTTTGCTTTCCAGATATCAGAACAACCAAACTCTGCTGCCTTGAGCGAATTTCATTTCATTCTTCATTTGGAGAAGCTGGAGAGTCTCAGAGTCATAAACAGACGAACAATCAGCAAGGCGTCAGCCATGCAGATGGAAATGCAATTCTGATCTTTCCACAAAAAATAAATAAAAATAAAAATAAATTTTTTAAAAATGCAGATTTGTTTCCAGGTCCACATGTGGAGGTAAATTGCATCCTGTAGTTTTCAGAGCGTTGTTTCAAAGCGTCTGAAGAATCATGTCACATTAATACAAGACTAGGGCTGGACGATATGGCTGGAGACCTTTGGTTTATTGTCATAACATATTCCTATAATTTGTTCCCACAAAGTTGGAAAAGATGCGCCACTGAACTGGTAGCCAAAGACCAACAAACAGAAAATCGATCTAAACTTTTATCCGATGTGTAAGAGGAATATGTCGACAAACTCACTGCTGTCGGGATCGAACAGAAACAAAGAATGTGGCTTGTTTACTGTTGTCATAGCAACTCCATAGCAACGGCCATGAGAGTTCTATATGGATACCTACCAAGATGGCTGTCAGCTACCAGGTTCCCGCAAGTTTGACATCACATGAGAACTATGTATTAATGATGGTTACAGTTTTCTCCACTGTTTCATCAATGAAAGCATCAATAAATACCAATAAATCAGAAAATATGACTGATAATATAATTACTGTGTGCAGTTTAAAGATGCAAACCACACTTTATGTGACTGGAGTCCAAAAGAAGACATTATAAATTAATGTTTATCTAGAGAAGTATTTGAGTTTGTAAGGCTATAACTGCTGTGACAGACCTAAAAAAGACGTAATAAATAGTTTCTTATTGTCACGTTTTTCCAGCCGTATCTTCCGGCCCAAAGGGGATGGGAAGTCTTCCACTGTCCCGCTCCTTTAAAGTGAATCCAATAAAGCTGAACTGTTTAAACGGATTAAGTGCCGACTCAGGCTACAGACGAAAGACCCGAAAGGCCGACTTGGACGGAGTTCAGCAGCCGCAAACATCCAGGATCGCTAGCCAAGAAAAAACTCCAAGAGAAATAAAGACCTGAGGGACTGACTGGAAAGTTTTGCACAACCGAAACGTTGACATTGAGACACAGCCAGTGCTAATCAACCACAGAGAAGAAGCGAGTAGGAGCAGAAGGTCAGGAGGTCACACTGTAAACCTGGACAGATTTGAGAACACATCCTTATGCGTTTCCCCCAATTGACTTTATTTGTTTTTGTTGTGGCAACCCCAAAATAAGGCGTTGCTGCTTTGGAAAAATGCAACCTGAGGCAGGAAAACGGCAACATGTGAGCTGGAAGCGGCAGACTGAGCCGCTTCATGATGCAATCTGACAGAAACGCAGTGAAAAACTCTCTCTCTCCCTCTCTCTCCACTCCGTCCTCCTGGCTGCTCCAGCAATGACATCACCTCCCTGACAGGCAACACGGCGGGGCAACGGTTGCAGGGCAGCAGGCGGCCGTTGGGAGAAATTTTCCAACAGCGGTGAGGAAACCTCAAGCTGCTGCAACGGCAGTTCCCAGTATTTAATTTAACAATATCCCACAGGACAGGGTCAGAACAAGGGACGTTTTTCCTAATAAACACCGTTAGCCCTTGCTAACGGACAACAACAGTTGTTGAATAAAACAAACAGTAAGATTTTGAATCAGTGGGTTATTGGTGGTTTTATTGCCCAGAACTCCACTTCAGAAGAGCTTCGCTAAAAAAACAAACAAAAAAAAAACATTTTATTGAGATGAGAAGGGAGATTTCACAGCTGGATTACAAACCAGGCTGAAGCCTGAAAAGCTTAGCATGATAAAAGCATTTTAAATCAGTTGAAATCAATAATGATCCATCAGTTTTTTGTTTTCAATATCCGCAATTCCAAACTGGTTGCATGACCTTTCTCCTGCTAAATGTGTTAGCTCCTGCTAAATGTGTTAGCTCCTGCTAAATGTGTTAGCTCCTGCTAAATGTGTTAGCTCCTCTTGATAACTTTTAGCTATATCTAATGGCGTTAGCTCTTGTTCATGGTGTTAGCTCGAGCTAGCACAGTAAACAATAGCTCAAAAGCCTGTCTTTTTCAACGGATATCTGACGTATAAAAGGTCGTTAAAACTTTTCGTCAATCCTGACATTTTGTGGACAGAAGCTACCCGCATCGTCGGCCCAGAATGCATTGCACAGGTGAAAATTGGTGAAAAATATAGTAAAGATGTAAAATGTTTTGAGTAATCCTGAGTTCTTACATATGTCAAACCACAACTTTTAGGCTAAAAGAAAGATTACAAGACATTCATGTTCAACTAGTCGTGGATCCCTTTAAAGCTGCATCTGAAAGGAGCCAAAAGACGTCTACAGCGCCATATCTGAAGAAAAGTAAACATATCAGTCCTAACTAAACATGTCCAACACCAGCTGGTAGTCATGGTGATTTATTAGCAAATTACGACCTTTCTGCATGTGAAGCTGCTGAAATGTTGACTTGCTAAAATGGCAGACAGGTAAAGTAAACTGGGTTTTTCTTCAGGTTAAAGTACTAATTGGTGAATCTGTCACTGATTCCCCTTTCCCTTCACATCCGGGCCATTTCCTAAGGAGACGTCAACCTGTCTTCGGCCTGAAACGTTCGTCTGCTCGGCCCGCTGACATTTCCAGCCCTCAGATTTGTTGCGCCGGCAGGTTGACAGCACGGGCCGATGAATATTAATGCGAGAAGCCACCCGGCCGGAGGAGACGGCTGACAGCCGGTGACGAGCATGTGGACAGCAACAACAACAAGAGGAGGGGGGATGCTAGCTCATGCTAGCTTTAAATTTAGCTTTGTTTTGCTCCCGCTGTTCATATTAGAGGAAGAAACAAACTCCCTAAAGTTTCTGAGCGTTTTTCCCGGCCATCCAAATAAAGCTGGTTTCAGTGGGAAACTTGGAGCAGATAACCTGGAGGGGAAAACTGCCGGTGAGCCGTCAACAAAAAAAAAAGAAGGAGCAAATATGAATTTATGGTCTGCAAACGAGCTTCTCACTCGGCCAGGGTGGAGGAGAGGAAATTACATCGCTATGGCAACGGTGGGCATGCAGGTGAGGCGGTGTGATTCAAGAGGAGACGCTTCAGCCGTAAAACTGACAAGAACAACAACAACAACAAGAACAACAACAACAACGCTGGGAAAAAATGCTGAAAGTTTCACCTTCAAAGTAAAAACAACAGATTGTTTTATTGATTTCAGTCAATTAATCTTTAAACTCCCAATACAGCAAAATCATTTTGGATTTATAGAGATGAACTGTTCAGGTTTTAATATTTCTATCAGTCCCAGTTCTGAAAAATATATATATATACAGATTATGTATTTGTGACAAGAAGGGCACATCTAGTCAGTCTACATCTACACTGCAAAAAACAAAATCTTACTAAGTAGTTTTGGTTCAGTTTCTAGTGCAGATTTAGAAAATTGGAAAAACTTTTTTTTCTTTTTTTTTAAATAGGTGCTTCCATATTTGAGATACTTTCCTGACTCAACCTGTCAATTAGCCATTTACTAAATTCAGGAGTGCCTCAAGGTCGAGTGTTCGGAACCTTGTACGAAGTGGCTTCATTGACAGTAAATTGATAGTTTTGTACACACATGACGGCGGGTACACGCCCACAGACACATGCACCTGTCCCTGCAGAAAGCAGAGTGGGCACACACCAAATAGTAGGACAATATTTTATTGAAAAGTTTTACAAAATAATCCATAAAAATCATGTACCGATTGAAAATTTCAATATTTTTGGAAGTTGATTGCTTTAGCTGACGCCGATTGTTATGTTGGAGAATATTGGCAGCTTTACTGGAAGGTAAAACAATTTAAATCAAATATTAGAGCATATCAGTCTGCTGCAGTTTCCAGGTTTAACCGAACATCATTAAAAAGTTACATTTTTGTAATCTGACCATGTTTGGTGTTTAAAGCTAGGAATAGAGTCAAATCTACACAGATCGACAGTCAGAAACATCAGTCATCAGTCCTGCTTTCTGTTTATGAGTCACAGACGGCCATAAAAATCCTTATTCACATTCACAGATAAGGTGAATAAAAGCTTTCACCTTATCTGTTACCATCCAAAGGTCAGGCTGCACCCAAATCCCACCGATCAATAAAAAAAAAAAACCCCACCAGAACAGATCCATAAGCCCGACCCAGTAAATGATAAACCAATTAATAAAGTGATAAATTAATAATTACTATTATCATTTTTCTCTTTCTAGCAAAAACTGGATGATGAAATTATTCAGTTTTGTCTCAACTAGAACTTCTTTTTGAAGGCTAATTTTGTTTACAATACTTCTTAATTGACTTCATTTGTTATTTCTTTTGTTTATTTATTTTAGATATTTAAAATGTTAAATGTTAATTATAATTTCACGTTTACTGATTTTTAAGAATGTTTTCTTGCTTCATTATTGTTGTACCATTACTATTATATCATTTAAAAATAACAGCTTTATCTTCCTTGATCAACCCCAAGAAAGGTTGAGACAAAAAAATAGTAAAATTATTAAAGTTTCTTCTGATTAAACAACTTTTTTTTTAGTTTTAGGACATTCTTCCAGTAAATCTGCATCTTTATTCTGTTAATATTACGGCTCTATGCTTATAAATGAACAGAAATTCCCGTATCCCGGCGTTGATTCTCTGTCATACAACTTAATTCTGCCAATATTATGACTTCATTCTCATAATTCCTCCATCACACAACTCACAGAAGGGATGATTTAAATAGACGCCAGGAATATTTGCTCTCAAGTTTGTTTTTTTCAAAAATAAGCAAGAAAACAATAGATTAAAATTGGATCTGATATTATTTTTAAGCCCTATCGCTCTCTGCAGCTCCTCCAGAGACACCAGGGTGTAATGCCTTGCTCAAAGGCCTCTTCTGTCTCCGAGGCGGTGCAGGAATCCTGCGACGAGGGGCTTCAGAGGGGGGTTGCAAAATTGGGTCAAAGCTTTGCATTCGTCAGCTAAGCATGTAAATAATGCAACGGGGCATCTGACCCCATTTCTCTTGTTTACATAAAGAGAAATTTCACATGAAAGTGTGTCACCTTTTTTTTTTTTAAACTCCCCTGCATTTCAGCTGTTTAAAACACACACACACACACACACACACACACACACACACACACACACACACACACACACACACACACACATACATACGCACACACACACACACACACACTTCCCCTTCCTCTGGTTTTCTCCTTACAAGGCTGAGTCCCTCCAGGAGGGAAAACAGCTGAAATATGACACTGACATACAGAGAAAGGCTGCAGCAGAGCGACATATCAATCTGGGAAAAAATAAAAGAAACAAGCAGGGAGGAGGGAGAGCTAATGAGAAAATCAATACCAAGTCTGCATCTTTGCATCCAGAAAACCAACCTGAGTCTGTAAACTGGATGATAAAAAACAGATTCCTCCTTTAGGAAAACCACCTGGCTGCAGGGTGTGTGTGATTAATCATTGCTTTGCTTCTTTTTTCCCCATTCAAATCCAAATGTTCTTTTCTGGATGTTTTACATGACCGATGTTCAAAGTGAGGTGCTGGGGCCATTTGAGGGCCACTACAGTCCTGGACTAAATCAAATAAACCGTGTCAAAATGAGAACTTTTAAATTAATATCTACTTACTACAGTGTTCCAGGCGTTGTTCCTCTACATCACTATGCAATTTGACATTTTGTAAATTAACAGTGACTAAAAGAAAACAACAAAAAAAAAATTTCACAAAAAAAAAGTTTTTGAAATTAGTGCATTTCGCTAAAAATCCTTTTTTAGTATCACATGAGTCACGTGATCAACACCAGGATGTTGTCACTGGCAGAAACCACAAAGAAGAAAAGGACAGGAAGTAGTTTGGAGCAAGATTTTTAAAAAATGATTTGTCACAACAACAAGCTTATTCTTTTCTTATTATGGAAACACCGCGTTTGCTCAATTGTGTTTTTTCGACATTATTGACAAAGTTTTGCATACATTTGTAATGGAAATGGAGCCAAATCTGCTTTTAATTGCTGAATTAAAGCTTTGGCTAAATGCCATAGGATCCTGTTTGTTAAGTTACACAGTAAAAACTTAATACTAATATTTTGCCAGAGACAAAAAAAAAGCAAATGTTCATTATTCAAAGTCATATTTTTACAATGTTATGCAAACATTCATAAATGTCAGAGTTCCAAACAAAGTAGCTAATTCACAAGCTAAATGTTTAGTTTACAAACTTATCTTTAGTCAAGCTAAACGAGTACTAGGAAGCTAAATAAGCTAAATTTAGTTTCTAAAAATAAGCTAAATATTTAGTTTATAGAAGTAATAAAGTCTGAGCTAAGTGTTTAGCTTGGTTATGGAGCTAAATATTTAACTTGTTTCAATATTTAACTTTCAAAATAAATATTAGGTTAAACTAAATATCTAGTTTCAAGCATTTAATTGCCAACTGAAACATCAACAATAAATATTGATAACTAAATATTTAGGTGCAAGTTAAATATTTAGCCAATAAATTAGCGGAAGTGGAATATCAAAAGTTGAGAAATTTATTGTTGATTTTTTTTTTAAAGTTGCAACATTTTTGGTGGTTTTATTTTTTTAAAGTGTTTAAAAAAGTTTTCCCACTCCTGTTTTAGATCATGTTCAGCTGATTATTTCTCCAAAACAAGCAGAAAGTGTGAATTAAAAAGTTGGGGTTTTAATTCATATCCAAATCATTTAATAAATATTAAATGAGCAATAAATGTTATTTTTGCAAACAGCTTCGCCAGCACATCCTCTGCATCCCTCCATCAATCAGCGCCATGTGTCAATTCATCAAGCCGGACTTCAACTTCTGACTTTTCCAACCCACAGCAGAAAAACCCTCTCAGCTGTCATCCCGTCAGAACAGCAGAACCAGAACCAGAACCAGAACCAGAACCCAGCTCAGCGGGGGAATCCCCCTACTCACCCTCCGATAACTCCAGCTCCAGCTCGGCCAGTTTGGCCCGAACCTCCGCAGGAAGCGGCACCGGGTCCCGGTCCGCCATTCCTCCGACACAAGCCGACTTTCAGCTCTGTTTTCCGGCTCTTTACTCCTTGTTTTGTCGCTCCAGGATTTTTTTTCCTCCGAATAACTCCCCGGGAAAAAAACAAGCAGAAATCCAAAGTCGGTCCGAGTCCGCGTTGAGCGTGTGGCTCCGTGTGCGGCAGCGGAGACTCCGCAAAACAAGCGCCAAGCTCGCGCAAGGCTGAAGAGACTTCCGGTGAGCTGGCTTTCACAATAAGAGCGGCAGCAGTCAGACACCTGTAGCTCTTCTGATAAATCCCGAATTTTGTTTAGTAAGTTTAGGCAAGGACAGCAGTGTGATTGCAAAGTTTAATTCACATCATTACATCACCAGCTTTATTTTATGTGTCTGGATAAAACATTACAAACATCATTAAAGCATATTTTCAAAACTGTTAAATTAATCCTTTAGTCAACTATTGGCAAATGTAAAAATGGTTTGCAAAATATATTGCATTAAATAAAATAAGTAATAATAATAATAATAATAATAATAATAATAATGATGATGATGATGATGATGATGATGATGATGATGAATGAATCTTGCTTGACATATTGATGTTTTTATTGCTAACAAATGCTTTATTTTTGTAATGTTCTTTCTTATCCGATGATATAAAAGACTAAATGATGAAACAATAACAGTAACAATGAGAATAAAATAGATAAATCCGCTCCTTGTGCTTTTAATTTGAGATTGAAATCAGATTGCATTTCCTGTTTAGTTTCTTGTAAATTATTCCTAACTTTGTGTTACTTGCATGTATAATTTAAAGGACTAGAGAGACTAAGAACAGAATTATTAGATGTGGTGTCTTTGTTTTCCCAGTTTAAGGGGACAATATGTTTAGTGTGTTTTTGTGTTTGCAATAAAAATGATGTGGAAAAAAATACACCCGACAAATGGAGCGGAAAATGCGCCACCAGGGGGCGCCAGATGTCAACCTTTGTTTTTTCACGGTTTCAAACTGTTTCCAGTTTTTATCAACAAAAATACAGATGTTCTAAATATTATTATTCATAAGATAATGGCCATACAACCCATGACATTTAGTGATCTACAGACTGTGTGTCTGTAGATCATTAAAGAGAATAAAGAACATGGATACATGAAACAAATGAACTTTTCTACTGAATTCTGCCACATTTATTTATTCATCACATACTAGAAACCAGTATGTTAGGAATTCCCAAAATACCTAAAAATAATACAGGCTGATGTTTTATCCTAGTTGCTTCCCAGTTTTTGGATGTTTATGAATAAACAGAAAAACTAAAAACAGAAACAAACTTCAGATATTGTGGTTGTTGAAGAGAAAATAAACATGTTACCATTTCAAATGGGAACCATGAAAGATGTAACTATTTGACCTGGTTCTGCAAAAATGCTAAGCTAAGCTAATTCATAACACTTGGTCATTTATTCAATTAATTATTATTAATTTTATTGCTGCTTTAACAAAGACAATTTATAAATGAACAGAAAATGGGACAAAACTGTCGCGTAAACACTGTTTTTGGTGCTGGAGCCAAAATATATAATTTATCAAATCACTTAACATATACCTATAATTTAATTCCTGCCATCCATGCGCTGTTTTGGTGTTGATTTGATTTAAAAATAATTTAAAACCGGAATAAAGTAAAGCTGTCCTGAGAGGCTGCTGCCATCTGGTGGCGACTCGGGGTATTTCACACAAACCGATTAATTTCTTAGATAAGTCAGAGCAATATAAAGACTTAATGAAGTAAGTTCAAGATCAGTGCATTTTGATTTTTTTTTATATATATATATATTTTTTTACATTATTCTCATTAAATTGATAAATTGTCACTTGAACTAAAAATCCCCAAATTTTGAGGGAGTCGAGGACAGGGGGAGACATTTACAATAATCTGAGTTCAGAGTGAATACTGATTTTTTTTATTCCACTTGACATGATTAAAAAGATAAGATTTTCTCTTTTTGTTACAATATGATGTTGCTCAGAATTTTCTATTTTTCCATCTAAACAGCTTTGAAAACTGGATGCTTTCATTTAAATTAGGCAAACCTCACATCTTTTGAACAAAAAATATGAAACTATATTGATTGACATTTAGCTCAAAGCATCTTTGTTTTAGAATGGTCTAGTCAAAGTCCAGACTTGAAAATTAACCCTCCATTCGATCTCAATTCTTTTGTTAAAGAACAGAAGCAAATTTCAGACATTTACTCCAAGACATTTCATACAATGGGATTAAATACGAATGCAAGCCGCACTTTTCAGGTTTTTATTTATTAAAATATTTTAAATTGGGATTTTTTCCCCTTGCACCTTACTATTTGTTATGCGACTTCTTATTTTCAGAGCAAATCAGATTTTTCAAACAGTTTTTAAAGGCAATATCGTCAAGAAAACCGATTCTGCAGAGAAGACGACGACGACATTGGCTCTTCAACAGTGCCTAAATCTTTATTTTTCAGTAAGCTACATTTTTTTTTCTCCAAATTAGACAGTTTTACATCATGACACAAGAGTAACTTAAATTATCTAGAGCCGACATGTACGCTTGATTCCAGTCTCAATGGAACAAAAAAAAACAAACAAAAAAAACCAAACAAACCCCAGAAAATAAAAATAGAACGAAAAGAAAGAAGCCCTCTTTGCTGCGACCTTTGACCCGCTAGGGTAACAGTCCCGAGCCCCCGATTGTCCACAGCTGTTAGCTCAGGAAGAGTTAATGAGTTATACCACAGTGAGCCGATTAAGCAGTCCAACGTTGCGTTCTCTTTGTCGCGTCTTTGATAAAGTCAGATATGCAACCAGAGAGCGAGAGAGAGACCAACCGAAGAATGGCACCGTGAGAACAGAGATGAGAAGATCGATATGAAGCTTTTTTTTTTTCTTCCAGGTCCAGAGTTCTTTTTTCCCTCATCAGTCTGTACTCCTCTGGTTTTGTTCTCTGAAACATGCAACCAGACGCTCCTCGGCTCGTCAACATAATCATCGTGAGATGTTTTCAGCTCAGTCAGGAAATGAACAGCAGGCCTGTGTGATGGCACCGGTGAAGAAAAAAAACAAAAACACACAACTAATCAGTGATTCCAGTTGAGCCTTGAAGCCTGAAAATTAAATCTTTTTGTACATTTATCAGGAGAACGAGAAAGAAGAGGAAAAACTCCAGAAAACGCACAAAAAGTTGGATGTTTTTCACTGTGTTGCGAAAAAGTTTTTATCCTTCAGCAAATCAGAACCCAAGAACTTCTGAATCGACTCTGTAGCGCCACCTGCTGTACAAAGAGATGGTGTAAAAGAAAAAAAATATTTTTTTTTTATTTGGGGATCAAGCATCACTCTTTAAAGGCCAAGAGTTGGGTTTCTCTTTCACCAGATTCAGTTTCTGTTTTCCCGTAATGTTTCCGACACTTTCCAGAAAAATTTCAGGATGTGAAAATATGGAAAAAAAAAAAAAGAGACTTCCATCAGATCCAGATAAAACAACTCCGCTAATGCTTTAATTTATTCATCACTCAGCAAAAACTGCATCTTATTACTGTTTTAAACATTTAAATGATTATTATCCGTCTCATTTCAAAGCAAATTGTATATTTCAGATCATTTTTGCACCCAATACTCATTCTTTAAGGATGGCAAACCTACCAATACATAAAAAAGCAGTTTGTTGTCTTAGTGTTCAGATGTCATAATGCCTTTTTCTTCTAAATTAAATCTAATTATATTGGATTAGACAGATTCTGCATTAGTGGCTCCAGTCGATGTGTAAAAAGAAATAAATATGTAGTGCTTTTGTTGTTGGGAGATTTTTTTTTGTTAAAAACGGCAAAAATCTGAATCTGAATGCGGTGAAAGAGACGCCGGCCTGAGAGCAGGAGGAGGAGGAGGAGGGCGAAGGTGACAACAAAGATGGAATGCCAGACGACAAAAACCCAACGAAAAACAAAACATTTCAGCAGAAATCAAACTCTGCAAACTAATCATTTAAAAAAAAATAATTATTTTCCAAAAGCACAACAACACTTTTGTTTGTTTTGTGTTTTTTTTTTTTTATATCCTACATCCAGCGACATTATAGTTAACAAGGATCAATATATTTTTATAATCATTTTAAGGTACCTCTTATAGTTTTCTGAGTATTTACAACTGTACAAGCAAAGCACATACTTCAAAGTGCACATTTTAATACAGTTTGGACTAGTTGCATTTTTACAAGGTTTAGAACGATTCCCCCCCAAAAGAAACCAAACAAACAGAAACAACCTGGAACTAAAGTAAGAACAAAAACTTTTGTCTTTCGTACAATTTTTTACAGAAATCAGTGAAAAGAAAAGTAAACGCTGCCAGATTTTCTGTCTAAAGACTAAATATTTTCCACAGCGTCGCTTCGTTAAGCTCGTTAACATCCGGGGGGGATTTTTTTTTCCCTCTTGAGGAGAAATAAAAACTCGATGCTCGTCTTGTAGAAAAGTTAAGGCAAAGTTATTTTTCAAGTTTAAATAAAATTCAAGTTTTTCAAACACTGGATGGATTTTTTTTTTTTCAAACGTTTTATGTGTACAGAGTCTTCAACATGGATTTTCATTCCCCAAATCTTCTCGTTTAAAAAGAAAACAGCTCTGCTTTATAAATAACTGGATATGGAAACTTTTTCATCATTTTCCACCAATAAGGAAAAAAAGGAATCAATCCATCCAAGTGCATCTCAGTCCTTCAAAACAAAAACAGAAGAAAAAATAAAGTAGGTATCCAAATGAAAAGCAGCATAAAAACTAATGAAAAAGAAGGTTTTCCCTTTTCCAAACGGGCTCCGGTTTTCCTTTAGTGGGATTTTGTGTTGGAGGAAGACTTGATCGAGACACGGTTCTCATTTCCGGACGGGAACGCAACGACAAAAATATGAATTTTCTCATGAAAATTTGAATTTTTTTAAAGATTGTGCCAGAGTGGCTGCTACAATGACTGAAAATCACAAAAACTCCCTCTCTGTGCTTAAACTCCAGCTCCTTTTTGCGGAAAACCGGAGAGAAGAAGCCAGAAAAAAAAACTCAAACCATGTGTGCTTAAGTTGATATTTAAGTCTTCCCATTTTAAGCGAATCGAAACCAGGAGAAACCGACCCGAAACCGACCCGACCTGCTTCTGCCTCTCCAACATGCAAGCAAACACAAATCTCTTCCGCTTCCCGGAAATATTCCAGGTTCATTCTAGCTTTTCGCACTTTCTGGATTCACCATCCTCTAACCAGCGCTTCACGAGCAACAACCACCTCAAGGGGAAAAACAAATAATCCTTAAGAAGTCGTCAAAACAACTGAATGCTGGGAATGCCGTCCGGAAAACTATCGAGACCAAATTCCCTCCTGCTTCTTGTCTTAATTAAATATCTGTAGATGTAAACTGAGAAAAACTGCAGTGACTGACTCCAGGAATCTAGCACCGTCTTCCGAATATTCTGATTAATTGCAAACACCTGAATGATAGCTAGTGTTACAGTTTTCCCAGGCGGTTTTCCGACATCTCGGATCAAAACCAATGGATTTGACAGATTTCTCCCAGTTTTTTCCAGCAGAAAAGAATGAATCAGAGACAGTTTGCCGCCGTTACCGGCCAGGCAAATGGAAAAAAGAGGGTGACAGCTAGTGGTAGATAACTAACCATGGCATGTAACTGCCCATGGAAAAATAATGAAAGTTAGTGTAAATAAGTCGGGAAATTTAATGATGATGAAATCCCAGTATGAAGTCCGTTTGGGCCGCGCCGCCGTAATGGCAGACAGCTGCAGAGAAACGAGGGAAAAAAATCAATGAAAAATCAAATAAATAAACTAAAAAAAGAAGAAGAAGAAGAAAAAGAAAAAGAAGAGACGGTGCTCTACATGCACAGTAAAGTGCTTTATGTCTGCAAGCCCTGATCCAGAGAAGAAGGCGTCCTCTATGCTTGTTGCTGACTGGTGATACTGGGGGAGAAGTGGAGTAGCCCTGACTCGGTTTTTTAGACTTCTGTGGAGCGTAGTGGAGGAAGAGGAGGGCCCGCCTCACTGCGGCGATTTGGGCGGGGTGTGGTGGGCGTCTCTGCTGGAGGGTTTCCCTGGGTGGGGGGGCGGCGAGGCCCAGCGCCCCGCCGGCCTCCGACCCTCCTTCAGGGGCCGGGCTGTGGAGGCGGGCCCGGCTTTGGAGGGCGGGTGGTAAGTCTCTCTGGGTTTGTGCTCCCCTGGCGGCGCAGAGGAGGCGTCGCTGCACTTCCTCTCCTCGCCTGCGGGGGCAGCGCAGCTTGGCTTGGCTTCCTTTGGGGGGGCTGAATGCAGCGGCGTCTCCTTCGCTCGCTGGCAGATCTCTGCGTAGGACGGCTTCCTCAGCTCCTGACGGCCGGAAGAAAAGTTTCAACAAATCAGATTTAAGACTTTTAAAACATTTTTAATGGTACATGGAATTAAATTTAAGACTGAAAAACGTTGGGGGCAAAACGTTGGAGAGTAACTAGTTACATTTACTACAGTCATTTTTTGGGGGGTGAAAAATGTTTTGTTTTTTTCGTTCTTGAGTGAAATTTCTGGATTTTCAACCCAGTGAATGAAAAACAAACATGTTTTAACCAAAAACTCACCAGACAGAGACTCCAGCAGTTTATGTTAAAAGTTTTATCAGTTTTTATTGAAAGAAACTGACCTGGAAAATTCTTCCATTTCCTGATTTTATTTTTTATATAAACTAATACATAAATCTGAAACTTAAATTGTACTGCCCATACTGACCGTGGCGGCGCCGTTGACTTGAACCGATTTGCTGGCGGTGGACAGCGTGCCGGGAACGCGCTCCACCAATGGCGGCGCCTCTTTCGGCTTCGCCTCCGCCGCCTTCGCCTCTCTGGAAAACAGAAACAGGAGGCTGAGAGGTTATAAAGTCTGGACTTCAGAATCGTCTCCGTCGTGTTCGTCGCTGCGGTTCTTACAGCGAGGCCGAGGGGGCGGGGCTCAGCGGCGTGCCCGGGGGTCGACGTGGAGGTCGGGGGGGCGGTCGGGGTCGAGGGGGACGGCTGGAAGCTGGGAGGCAGAGGGGAGGCGGAGGACCGGAGAGGCTCTTTGGGAACGGCTGGAGGAACAGTGCCACCGCTGGGGTCCGGATTCACAGTCTGGAACAAGAAAAACAAGGAGGAGAAGAAGATCTGGTTAAAGGAACAGTTCCTGGAAAGCATCAGTCGATAAGAGACCTTCAGGCTCCGCAGTTCATCATGTTTACGGTGTTTCAGGTCAAACACTGGAGGAGGGAGTCAGGGTTACGACATTTCTTTCAAAAGAAAACCTCCAGATTTGATTTTCCCACATTCGACTTTGGCCGAACTAAAGTTTCCAGTTCAATCTCGATCTAGAAATAAATCGAGATTTAAATATTCTAGAAACGGGTGGCGTTCCTGGCAGCATGCGGACCCACCGCTGATCCTCCGTTAATCAGGACAAAAACCCAACAGAACCCTGCTAGCAGGTCCGGTTCTCACCCGCTCCTTCGTGGGTCCCAGCACCACGCTGCTCGCCAGCCGGCTGTCGAACGCCTCGTCCGCCTTCAGCTGCCCGGCGGCTTCCGGGAGCGGCGGGAAGCTGGACAGGCCGAGCTCGAAGCTGGGAGACGGGGGCTTGGGAGGCGGCGGCGACTGGGGCGTCGCTCTCTGCACGGACACGGACAGAAACTCAGAACCGGACACGTCGACGTCAGAACCTTTCTGATGGACGACAGGAAGGAGGAACACTTACCGTAAACTTTTCATCCCTCTTTTTCCTGGAAGAAGAAAAGAGTTTTCCTTTAACAAAGGAAACATCTGAATTTACAAAACTTCATTCCACCTGAGAACCTGACCAGGCGGGCGATTAATCAAATTTGACCAATTAATCAATTTTTATCAAATTTAAACAATCAAATATTACCAATTAGTGATTAATACATTTTTTAGAAATTTTACCAGTGAATAAAATCTTAGCGTTGAGTTAAATTTCATTGGTTTGTCGCATTTTTAGTTTTTGAAGATTTGATCTTTGAAATAAAAAGCCCACATCACACCGGCCTGCAGAGCAACAGACTTACCTTCCCCGGCCGACTCCGAGGGAATAATCTGGGATTAGCGGCTCGGTGACGCGGCCGGTGCCGGCGGCGTCGCGGCGGGGGAAGGCGGCGGTGGAGGGCAGCCGGGTTCTGGGCTGGCTGGAGGGGAGCCGGGCCGGCGGGCTGCTGCGGACCCCGTTCAGCCTCTCGCTGGCGAAGCCGGGGAAGAGGCTGGGGCTGTCCAGGAGGCCGGAGCTGCGGTCCGCCGTGGGGATGCTCGGCCTCAGGTGGGGTTTGCTGTGATTCCTGAGCAGAAAACATCAGGATGAAGGTGGTGATTTCAGTTCTGGTGCTGGAAACGTTTTTGTTTTGGGCGTCGGAGAGAACGACCAACCTGTTCCTGGGGGAGAAGTGTCTGACGGTGAGCGGCGACGTCGCTGGTTTGAAGCTGTGTGACGTGGTGAATCCGTTGATGAACTGGTTGTTGTGAAAGGGGGTGACCTGGAAGATTCATTCATTCATCAGCTTCATGAACAGGAAGTGTGTTAAAGCTGCAGCTAAAAACTACTTTTAGTAATTGACTAATCGATTGTTCTGATGATTAACTGATTATTCTGGTGATTAATCGGTTAAAAGATTGACAAATTCTGCAGTTTCTTTCATTGAACCTCCTCAGAGCAGAAACAATTAGTCACGATGAATTTATTGTTGAAATAACAGTTAACAAATTTAGTGAATGATTCATCATTAACTGGAGATTAAAGACTCAAAAAAAGCCATTTGCTGCAACAATAACATAATCACAACAGGAATTAAACCAAAAATGTTTCATTTAAGATAAAAGATTCTTCCAGCCTGATTTAACATGAATACAGTGCATGGTTAATCTAGGGATTATGTTTTGGATTAACTGATTAATTAGTTGAAAAAGGTGATCGATAGGAGAAATTTTTACCGAATTTGAGCCAAGTGAAGCTAAAACTGCCACTTCAGGAGTTCTGGGTAGAAAATCTTTACAGTCAAATGTTTTATTTTATTTTAAATGGTTTTTGTTTTGAGCCGTTTTGGTTCAATCACTCCTTTGACAATTAGCTTTTTTGAGTCTGTATACTCAAGTTAATGATTAATCGGTTACTAAAGTAGTTGACAGTTATTTCAATAATCAACAAATTATGATTCATTTTATTAATCCAGAACTGGATGGAGTCATTTCTGAACTTTTGAGCAAAAAAATTGACACATTCGAAACAAATCAAACCACAAAAGCTGAATTATTCTGTCTGGAATGATTGTTTCCCCCTCAGATTGGTCCAATAAATCATCATCCTGTTACAGATTTTACTGCCGTTAGACACAGTAAGCCCCCGGTGTGCCAGTCCAGTGTGTGTTGCGAAGCGTACCAGCGCTGGGTCGATGAAGCTGTGCGCGGTGGACCAGGCCTGCGGCGTGATGAGGCTGTAGAGGGGGAACTGCTGCTGCGGGCTGTAAACAGGCGGGATGTAGTAGGACGTGTAGCGCTGCTGCTGCTGCTGCTGCTGCTGCTGCTGCTGCTGAGCGTAGGGATTCACCTCCACTGGCCGGTAACCGTTCTTTGGCATGAAAGTGTTGATAGCGATTGCCTTTGCCTTTATCCTCGCCTGGCGGGGAAAAAAGATTTAGATCACAAGAAACATCAGTCATCACAATGAAAGTTGACTTTGAGCTTAATTTGCCCTTGAATTGATCTGAACGATAATTTATATCTGTATTTATTGAATTGAAGAGTGATTGGAATGAATCAGGTTTAACTTTTGTGGAGCTATAACTATAATAAAATTCAGCTTCAGAGAAGTTTCTATTTAAAGTTTCTTTACTGAACAACGTAAGCGAAAAATTCAGAGTGAATTTTTTCTGCCCGGTCATAATATTGATGAAAACGTACTAATTCTGTTGTCAGATTATTTCACATTTTCCTGTACTATAAGTGAAATAATCTGACAGTGGAACTAGCACTTTTACATATTAAATAACTGTTGTCTTACAACACACTCATATCTGTATTTTTGCAATGTTCAGTGTTTCAGAAAATTAAAACAATTTAAATATCAATCAACTAATATAACTCGGCTGATAAATTTGAATTGTTCTGATGCCCTAAAATGCTGAATTGAGGGGGAAAAAAAACATGCAAAAAATAGGAAATGAAGGAGACGAACTTTTCCACACCTCTATGTGGACAAATTTAAATTGACATAATATTTCCTAAACCACTGGAGGCGAGTGCAGAAAATTAAAAATAAAAAAATCTGTGTTTAGATCAACTGAAAATAGAAGTACAAGCACTCCTATCTGCAGTGATTTCTCCTAACAGCATCTCTGGTTATTAAATATGGATGTTTACTCTGCTGCAAACATGCTGCATGAAAAGTTGATGAAGATCTAAAACAGATGTCAGCTTTTTTAAATCAAAGGATTTATTGAAGCCAGTCAGCTCACTGCTCAGTGGAGATGAGTTTATTTCTAAATAAACAGAACTAATTAATTATGTAACAGGGCTGACATCTAGACATCCTTTTAAATAAAAAGAAAACAACAGAAAGGCAGTAAGTGATTGAATTCTGCTTCCACAATTAAAAACATGAAGTAATGAGTGAAAAACAGAGGTGCCGGTTAGATACCTTAATTGGCTTCCCTTGGAAGGTCTTCACTTCTTCACGAAGATACTGATATGCCTTTGGAGGGAAAAAATGATGGGATAAAAAAATTAATCAGTTTCAGATAGAGAGAGAGACAGATAGACAGACGGTTGTATTCCCAGTTTTTCTTAGGACTTCATCGCCCTGACTCAGGTTGGGGAGGAAATGCTGGTTACCTGCTGTGCATCTGCTTCTGACTCAAAGGTGATGAACCAGTTGTCATTGTAGGCAAATTCACAGTTGATAAACTTGGGTAAGTTGTTCCCTTTGAAAAGGGCTTCCACTTCCTGTAGAAAAAACGAGGGACCGTTATTCACGCCGAGGAGAACCAAAACAGAGAGACACGGTGATCCAGAGTAAAAACATTTTAGATCATGAAAATATTGTAAACAGACAAAAAGAGATCAGTGTGAGTAATGAAAACATGCCTTCAGGCTGTGTTTAATCTAGCCGACACTGACCTCTATAGGCGTGCTCTCGGGAACCTCTCGGAGGATCACGATGCAGCGGTTCTGATTGGGTCGCACCTTCTCCCCCTTCTCGTCCACCTGGACCAATGGCAACGCTGCAGGATGACGGAGACGTTTTTTAAATCAATCAGACTTTTTTTTAAATCCCCTGTTGCTTTGGCCTGTAGCAACAAAGTCTCTGGTTTGAATCTCAGATCTTTTCTGAGTAACTTGCATGTTCTGGTTCTCCACCTTCCTCATTCTGTTTCTAATTATTTTGAAACTGATAGTTTTAGGTGGGAAAAAAAATCTCTATCAATATTTTCTGTGGGATTAACAAATATTTTTCAGTGGCATCAGACCGAAGTTCCAACACCAAACATTTTGATGGTTAAATTTTTTATTTTTTTAATTTAAAGTCTGAGAGAGGATTTTTTTTTTTCACTTAATTTATTTTCTTTTCTTTAAAAATATCTCACTAGCTTGTTTAATTAAAATATTGTACGCCTAATTTATTGAAAAGAAAAATTGTTTTTAATCTGATTAATTTTGCAGATCTTGGCTCAGACATGAATGAACATGGACAGGCAGACGGCATGATAAACTTTAAAAAAAAACAACAATATATTCTTTAAAAAATAAATCTTATTTAATTTGAACTCTTTAGCAGCAACAGCTCTCCAATTTAAATTAAAATTAAACTCCAAGCTGTTGGAAGGACATGATTGAGCAACAAAACAAAGCAAGTAGCTTCAAATTAGGCTGCAAATTAAGTCTGCGTTTAAATCAAGTGCACCTTAATAATCAGTCCAGCTAAATCAGAGTGAACTACTTCCTGAGCAGCTGCTGCAGCTGACTGACGTCACGCTGTTTGTTTTAAAGCTGGTGGTTAAACATGGAGGTGAGCGATGCGACAACAGCGCTTTACTCACATCGTAAAATGTCCACTATCAGCTCCACGTCAGTGCTGAGCTTCTTGACGTGGTCCAGGTTGGCCACTGTCACGATTGGCACGTACTGGTCGCTGTCCATCTGGGAGATGAGGTACATGTCACTGGCCAGGTTCTCCCTGACGGAGAGAGAGGAAACGTGAAATCAGAAAGTGATGCAGGAATTCTCACTTTCTGCATAAATCATTACCCGCTATTTGATGACCAAGCAGCGCACATTTGGTTTCTGTCAAGAGTTTTGAAAAACAATCTTAGAAATGCAGAATTAATAAAAGACTTTATTTTCTTAAAATGTGGAGAAATGTCTGAAATGACTGAAGACTGTTGCTTTATGACATGACTGTCATGACATACTAATTTCCAGGCAGCTAAGAGGATATGTCAGAGGAAAATGTCATCTATGACACCATCAGTTGCTGGCTTGCTCTGCTAATCCACCTCATTTTCTTTTGCTTCTCCTCTTTGTCTGGCTGTGCGATCAGAGTAGTTACAATGATTTGAAATGCTAATCAGCTGCTCCCGGTTGTAAACATAGCCCCTTGTTGCCGTGGTTACGCAGCACAACAACTGTCTGAAAGTGAGAAAGTAAAAACAAAAATCCTTCCAGCTGCACAACATCCAGAACCAGAGGGAATAACTGTCCAAACATGCAACTGTCCATCCATAAACATTATAAAAACAAAGTATACAAATAAATAAAGTGTGTAGAGCAATGAGAAAAGAGGAAAACAATCCAAATTTGTAAGGTTTTGACTTGTGAGCAGCAGCACTGCAGAGGCGTTTACAGGCTCTGAAACGGGCCTTTCTTCCAGACCAGGCCCGACGCCCACAGAGGAACAATGACAACCAGATGCCTAAACAGAGTCCAGCCTCACTTGGGGCCAGATTCAGGCCTAAATAAATAAATAACGTTTGGTGAAAGCAGGACTTATCCTGGTATAGCTTATGGCGTAGCAGCTTAAAGCTTTTTCTGACCATGAACAAAGCTGAACATCCATGGAATTTAAATGTAATGTGATGCGAATGTAAACGAGTGACAGGTATGCAAATGTTTTACTTTAGAGGGAGAACTAATACCTGATGTCGAAACCAACTGAAGTGGTTCTGGCGTCTGATCTTGAAAGTTTATTGAAAAATTGCAGCTTTTTATACCAGTTTATAAATTAGAAGCACGTATGGAAATGGAGTAAATCAGATTTTTTGTTTTTAAGGGAGAAAGGATCATAATTGGTTCGTTCAGACAATCGGATGTGTTGCACATTTGGGGGGTAAAAAGGCAGATTTGGGTCGCGTTCGGCTGCTGCGTAGACAAAGCCTGTGTTTTTCAAGAAGTTTCTTCAGCCTTTGATTCTGTAGCAAACCTTTATTTGTTCTGTTAGCTATAATTTAAAACTCTTCTTGGAGTAAAACTATTAATGGAAAATGTTTAATAGAAGCTTCACCTGGTTATCTGAGAATTTCAGATTTAAAATAAATTTGTGTCAATACTAATTAATGCAAAGATTAAGATTTTTGCAATAAACAATCAATTATAAATTAAGATGAGCTCAATTATTTCCATTCCAATTCATATTTTTTGAAGGGCAATTTTGTTCACGAAGACTTCATATTGCATTATATTTATAAATATCTTGCAGTTTCATTGTTTCCTTACAAAATAAAAGTTTACTGGTTATTGAGAGGTGAAACTTGCATCATTATGCCATTATCAATATATTATTTGAACATTCTCACTCATTGTGATAATTATTGGGGCAATTTACCATCCAGGAAGTTTGTTATCAAGACAGGCCAAGCAAAGAAAAAAAGATAAAAGATAAAGTCTGTCAAGACAGAATATGTAGCTGTTATCCAGGCACAGGTTTGGAATTAGTACAGATGGTATTTTAAGTTACTTTTAACACTTGAGGACATTCTGATTTGATTCATCCTGAATCATCCATCAAATTTGCAGAAAAATCTGTAGTGACACCGACTTAAATCATCTTCCTTGAGCTTCAGTGTGGAGTTTTTGAAGGGAGGTAGAAGTAAACAGTCTAACGCAGACAGTGGCGTGGATCCGTTTCTATTTTCTGGGTTTCTGTTTGTGTTGATGCGTCTGGCCAGGCGGCACGTATTGTGAGCTGCCAGCAGATGTACTCCCTGGAGGCCAAAGGCAGCTGATAACCTTTACATCTCCCAGACCACAGAGGCCCCCGGAGGGCTTAGCGCCACGGGAAAAACACTGCTGTGTCGGAATGCAGTCGTGTTGTGGTGCTGGCAACACGAATCCACAGAGTTTCACAAGAAGGAACGAAACCGGCGGGATCCCGCTGTGGACCACAAAAGCTGCTGTTCTCGAGGTTCATGAATCATCCGCAGCTACCGGCTCAGTGTCGGCGGATAGTGAGAAAAAATAGATGTTTTTAATGAGGAACATTAACCAAATTAATTACAATTTTAATTGAGTTATTAGCAGGGCATGTGATCAATTAATCATTTTTAATCAAACTTCAAACAAAATAATCAACATTTTCAATTCAAAAACTGTTATTTATCGCTAAATTATTGCATAAATAGATATTTTTAGCTCAACAACAAAGATATTTATTGTTTTAATCTATTATTCAAAAATCATCGCTATTCTATCTATTCAGCTTTCCAGTTTTTCATGCAGCTTTTTTTAGAAACGTGGGCTGTGGACGCTGACGTTAGCTGCAACATGTTTCAAATTAATTAATGTTTTAGGCTTGAATAGCTTCACTGACCAGCCAATTTCTTTTATGAAAACAATATTTATTGGAAAAACAATCAGATTGTTTTTCCAAGTAAAAATTAACCTCAAGTGGATCTGCTTTGCAGGTGTCGTTTGTGCATCAGATTTATGGGCGTACCAGAAACACTGAAATAGAAAGGATCCATCCGGAACTTTGGTACATATTTATTTAAAATAAATAAATAAATAGTTGCAGTGAAGTTTTTAATACATGAAAATCTAATTAATTAATTAAAATGAAAGCATTAAAGTTCCTGCCCTATTAAATTACACCTGATCAAAACATATCTTCACACACTGAGCTGCTGATAGAGGCTGCCAATCCACTGGAAGACTCAGGGATAGAAGTTTTATGGACACACATGTCATGCCTGCATCAATCTTGATGTTGATACACCAATACATCTTTTCTACCAGATGGGGGCCAGTGATAAACTGGTGCTAAAGTTGGCTTAGCAACACTTCTTTCTGATTCAACCACAAGCTCTGGTACCAATAAATTGATGCTATCTGAGCATCAACTGTTGCGCTGGTCAAAGAGACAGAAAGGGTTTCACCAGGGGTTGAAGAGACAAACTAAACTCTTACTAGCGCTAACACTAGTTATGGTCTAACTGGACGCATTTAACCAGTAAACAGTAGAATAAATGTAACATTAGAGAAACCACATGAGCTCACAGTCTCTCATCTTCCTGTTGGGTTTTATTATCACCTGTCACAGCTTTTAAGTGGGTCAACACAGCATACAGCTTCCCTTCAAGCAGATACTTTCCACAGAGCCAATAAACCCCATAATGCACAAACAAAATCTCAAATCATATGGGTTAGCAACAGAAGTAAGCAAACTGACGATACAATTTCACATAAAGGACAATATAAAGCTAATATCTTACAACATAACTAGCAAGATTAATAGCTACGAAGGACATATTAGCAGCGGCTTACAGATAAACAAAACCACCTTGAGTCACAGAACGCAGTGAAGTCATACTTAAAGATTTGCATAGCAGTAAAGGTCAACAAGAAAGAAAACTAAATAGTATCATATGAGATTAAATTATCATATGAATCACAGGTTTTAACAATATTTAAAACCTGTGATTAACTTATTTAGGCCAACTTAAAAAAATTTAATGGATTTAAGACACTTTAAGACCTTAGTTAAGGATGCTCAGAAACCCAGTTTATAGAACCTGTCAAGAATTAAGTGTAGCTTATGGAGGAGAAGTCGGACTCACCGGGAGAGGCAGAACTCCAGGGTCTTCTTCAGGTTCTCTCTTAAGCCCTCCTGGGTGTTATCAGGCGGAGAATCACTGCCTGTTGATGAGACAGGAAAGAAAACTTAATAGCAAGAGATAATAAATACATCTTTAAAAACTTGGTCCAAAATGAATAAATTAAAATGAATAAACTAAACTGAGTGAGATAAATGGAGGAAAAATAGAACAATGAATATTTAATGCAGAAATAAGCAAAAGGAAATTGGAAAAATCTTTCCTACTGCTGCCTTTATAAGTCAGCTTAGAGTTTGAATCTGTTGTCAATCAACGCCCAAACTGACCTGCAGAACATTTTCGGCTCTGTTACTCTGTTTGTTTCAAACAGAGAGCACTTAGAGATAAAAGTCTGGTGGCAGATCCTTGCTGGAGCGGATCATCAAATTTTAATGCTGCTGTGAATTAAACCTTTTAAATTGGCCACTTCCTCCTCAGAAACTGAAAACCACTGGAGGATGAGCTCTACTTGGATGAAGCCATCTCATTCCCAGAATTAAAACTCTACTGCAGGTACGGCTAAACAGGTGATTCACCTCTAATTACTTCATGATTTATCTGCCAGAGCAAAGCGGGCCGAGTCCACGTCAACAACCCGGGTCGTTTCCCTGCATAATTACCTCTTAAATCCTCACAATAATAAACACACATTCCCAGGGAGCTCACCTGCTGGTTTTAACTCCAAACTGGTTCTACGTAAAGAAACCTATGAAAACCCACAAACCGCCCAGTCACTAGCCAGCCCACCTGTGTGCCCAGGCTGCCCAGGGTCGGGGTACCCTGGGTAAGCGGGCTCGGGGCCCTCCAGTGTGACGGTGGCAACCGGGGCCGGCTCTGCCAGCATTACTGGTTCTGGTGGAGGCTCATCTGGGTCAGCTAGCTCAGGCTCCTTGTAAGCTTTGTCCTCACTGGCTTCAAAGCCTGGCAATCAACAAGGGCAGCAATTATTGACAACACAGGCAATAAGTTAACGATTCATCACCAGCCTGTTTGCAGCTGAGCGCCATCAGCTTCACTCTGGCACATGGCTAATTGGTCTATCCTTTGCCTTAAAAAATAATTAAAAAGATGAAAAATGACATAACATGAGAACAAATAATACATGAGTAACATAAACAAATTAAGAGATGAAGAGGAGATTTTCCTTGTTTGGTTTTGCTCAGGTGAAATACTGAAAAATATTTGTTACTATTAACCATCAAATCCCTTAAGACTCCATTATCAGTCTATAAATCATACACTGAATTCACTTTAATACACTTCTTTAAACTCAATGTAGAGCTGGACAATAAATTGATAACAATGTACATGGCAATAGACGTGATCAATCAATGGATAATACATCTGATAGAATATTCAATGATGTCATTGAACGCCGATCCAGAACCGCACAGCATTCTGGGAGATGTGGGCAGAGGAATTACTTCAGTTGCTCTACCTCTAAACTAGGTTGGTGGCTTCAATGGGCTCTCTCGCTCTTTGGTTGCCTAGCAACAACCTGTTGAGTAACGTACGCAGCAGCAGCAGCAGCAGCGTAAGGTTAACTGCTAAAAAATAACAAACAACAGAGTGGTATAACAATAATGTCAGGCCACTAGTTTGGCAATATTTTAAATATTTAAAAACAAAAAATTCATCAATAATCATTAATATTGACCAATATGAAACACTTATATTGTGATACATTTTCAGCCACATTGTCCAGCTCTAACTCATTCTCCCTTTGCAGAGATCCCAAATAAAACAGTGAAGTACTAAAAGGCAGCTAATTTGGGATAAGAAATCTGGTTTTGAAACCGAAGCTAACAGGCAATCAACTTGGTACCTAAAGCATGTCATCTAGGACCAGCATTGAGAAATTAAAAAAGATTTTTATTATTGCATTAACAAACACATGTCCTGAGTAGTTTAATTTTCAACATTATTATTTTCCAGACGTTTCACAAACACATTCTAAAACTAAAAATACTCCCAACAAACCCAATGTTTAAATCCCTGCTTGTATTTGCAGTTTTTCCTCATTTCAAACATTCCACTTACAAGTGCTGTTTCACTTCTCATAAATAATCTGTTGTTTTTATGCACAAATAAACAAGATCATGTGTTACATTTTTAAATTATACTACTCAGTTCCACATTTTTTTAGACTCTGAAAATGCTACTTTTAATAACTGCACAATATTATCAAATGCTGTCAATTTGCCCTTCCTGTATGGTAGGTTATTCTTGGTACCATGTTTGTACTCGGCTGTCACTTTGCTGGCAATAAACATATTTCTTTTCTATTCTAATACATAAAAACATCACAAGCCGTCTCAAACGTCATCCGCCACACAGCAGCAAAAGCAGCCCTTCACAAACAAAAATCAACCCTGGTATTAAAGTGCCACCCACATCATTTGATTGGCAGGTAATGGCTGAGGTAAATGCACTGTGCTTCCAAACAACATACTGGTTTTTACAGGTAATAAACCTGCAATTACCTGCTTTGCAGCAGCAGTTCAGCCATTAAAGGTAAAACACTGCTCATGCTTTTACAGCCCATAAAAGTGCAGCATTAACACTTAAAAACATGCAGAAACTTTATTCCGTGAACTGAAGAAAATTATTTAAATGTCTGGAATAGGATGATTTTTAACGAGCCCAAAACCAAGTCGATCAGTAAACAGGCAGAAGCTGAGCAACCTAGCAACAATGACTTCAGCTTGCTTTATTTTGGTGGCAAAGCTGTGATATCTGTGGTTCAGACTCACTTCAGTTCTTTAAATTTACTTTTCAGTTCCTTTTTGAAACCAAATCTCCAATATAAAGGTTCACGAACAGCTATTATTGTACTTTCTACGTTTTTAAAGACGCATGAACAATAACAAATACACTGTCAGTTGGATTAAATTTTCCATAAAATATCCTCGTTTGCATGAAATAAAGTGAGAGCAGAGCTAATCGATGCTTTCGGTTTCCGAACCATATCCTTGTTGCTTCTGCGCCGGATGTTAATCAGTTACGTTCAGGGAACAGTGGATAGAATATATTAATGCATCACATTAAATTGGGTATGAATGATTAAAGATGTGTTTCACTCATAAAAAATGTGACTTGCGGCAAACAGGCGAGTAAAAATAACTTGTTGTGAATGAGCTGATAGTGCAGCTTTAATACCCACATGCAAATGAGACGTCAAGAGTTTCGAGATTAAAAGAATCGCCCTCAGTGTTCAGTGACACACCTTTAAAATGCCTCCAACTGAGACCTAAAAATAGCTCTGAGGAATCAGCCTGAAGGAAAAGTCTTGAATAAACATGAAGGAGGTTTTTTTTGCTAATCAGAAACTTTAGCCTGTTTGGGCTCAGCTATAAGACTCTGCCATAAGTGGTTTAGCTTGTTTCATTTCCTAACCAATCTGAAGCTATTGCTGTAATTTCACTTCAAAAACATTTGAAGTTTTTCAGTGTCTGTTTTTCAGTGACAGGCTGTTGCGTCCTTTGAGCACAAAGGAGCGTTAACGCAGATCCTTCCTCCCAGCGTTTATAACCATCACTGCTACCAACAAACTCAAAGCATCCCTGCTGGTATTTGAACAATTTCCTGTCTTTTTGCTAATTTTTAAATCACATTTTTGCCGTTATTACGCATCTGTTTGTCTGCACTGCACTGATGTACTGCATTGTAAACAGTCTGTTAACTTTTTAATGTTCAGAACATTAAGTACATAAAAAAATACTGTCAGTTTTGATCTTCCATATCATGGCAGCTGAAAGAGTTGATTGTAAGATTAGAAGTGGTCTGCATGCGTGCGTCCCAAACGGGCGACTGACCTTCTGGGCCGGGGTCGGCCGAACTATCGCAGCCTTCCTTCCATGGCTGCAGGGCAGCAGTGGTGGTGTCAGCAGTCCCGCTGGTGTCCAGGCTAAACATGTGGTTGGCCCATGCTTTCGCATTGGGGTTGAGGTCTGAAACCTTGACTGATTCCTGGGAGAAAAACAACAACACAGTCCGGTCAGAGAAGCCAAGGTTTCTGCTGAAGCAACATAGATCAGTGGTTTGCCTACTCTAGTTCTCACTGTTTAATGTAAAGGTGACCACTGAAGATTGTTTCTGAAATTAACAACAAAACTGATGAAAGGCACTCAAACGTGCTATCCTGTTACCAATAACGGGATAGTAAAAGGTGCTTCATAGAAGTTTTTTGAGCTGAATGAAGCTAAAACTGCCACCTGAGGAGTTCTGGGTAGAAAATCAGAGTTTTTAACTTAAATGCAAAATGTATATATTTTTTGTACAGTTTTGGTTTAAATCATGCTGTTCTTTCAGCAAATAGCATGTTTTAGTACTCCAGTTAATGATTAACCAATGGAGAGCTAAATTAGTTAATGATTATTTTAACAATAGATTCATCACATTTATTTCATTTTCCTTCATTTTCTCTACAAACAAATAAGGAAACAAACATCATGACAGACATTTATATAGTACCTAAACACTTCACACTATTGCCATTAATGTTTATTTTAAATACATTCCAGCTTGATTCAGGGTTTTACTGTCAGCAACCAATAGTGAATAAAACATAAATCAGAGAAAGGGAGGCATCATGGAGTGATTTATCGTTCACCAGCACGGGCAATTTTTCCAAGACAGTTTAGCGACAAATAATCCAACAGAGAAAAGAAAAAAACCTGATCAAGGAGGTGTGACTCTTGATTCAGAGGAAATTTAACCAGCCACTCTACCTGCAGAGACCGATCCCAGGCATGTGTTACCAGACCAGAATGAAACAGACCACAGAACCAGAGGCAGCTAAATTCTAAATAACTTCCTTAGTTACGTAAAAAAAAAAAAAAAGAAAAAAAATGTGTGCAGTGGTTTTTGGGTTTTCCGAAAATGAAGTTAAAGATGAAGGCTAAAGGGGACTTCCTGTTTACGCAGCACCAACATCTGCGTAGCCTGACTGATCCGCTCTAAACCAGCAGAGGGATATTCTCACAAGAAAAACTCAGATTATCTGGACAAATGTGAGACTTGCACAATCGCTGCAAGCCAAATATAAAGTATTCTAGTGTAATGTAGGAAGTAAAAGACATTTATTTCTGAACATTAACTATTAACGTTAATATTTAGAGTAACAATTAGAAATGCACAATATACCAGCATCAACAGCTCAGTGTCTAAGGTTTTTTAGAGATAAAGGTTCATTGCTTTGGAGAGATTGTATTTACATTAATATTATCATATATACTTTGAAATGGTTTCAAAACAACATTTTTATTGTTGACCACAATTTGTCATCGTAACAAGCCTAATACCGGATAATATCGGTCTTAATATCGAATATCAATTTTGGCCCAAATTTTCATATTGATGCAGGCCCAGTAATAATGCTGGTCAGAACTGGAGCAGAAATTACTGTCGTCAGACTTTTGCCGTGTCGAATCATAGTTTTTGTCACCTGAAGGTAATTACAAGCGGACATTTTGCTCCAAACTCCAGCTATTGATTCCATTTCATTTATTTCCTCCTCCTACAGGATGAATTTCAATAATTTTCACTTTAGGATCTTAAATTCAAGACAGACTTTTTGCTATTCCTACTTTGTCATGGGAGGATATCAATCAATCAATTTTATTTGTGTAGCACATTTCAGCAACAAGGCAGTTCAAAGTGCTTTACATCATGAAAACAAAATCATCATAAATACATGATATAATCAACTGTGAAAATCTGTGGCAGACATTACATTTTGTGAAGTGCCATCACTAAAATCCTCGATACACATCATATATGTTATTCAATTTTCACCTGTTATGGTTCAAGCGCAACTTTAAAAAGGAGCGTTTATGATCTCAATTTAATGAGTGAACTCTGTTAACTGGTGGCCTAACTCAGAGTTTTAGCTGTTTTGCAGTTTTAAGGAAGTTTGTTCCATATTCCAGGTGAATAGGCATACTTTTCTGCAACTTCTTGTTTGATCTTGAACTACCGTTTTCCCTCCTCTTTATCACGGAAATTAATAGACATTATACTGCCTTAGAAGCCTAAATGCTGCTGTAAAGTTGTATTTAGGTTCTAAATGAGTGAAGAACCTTTATATTGTTAGAAACATTCACTTTCTACCAGCAGAAATGAAAGTATTTCTGAGGGTCTTGGTGGCCTGAACCCACTGGAAATACTCACAGGATTAAAGGAGTAGTTCAGCCTGCACGCCTCGCAGGCAAACAGACCGTAACCCAGAGCTGTGGTGAGAGCCAGCGCATCATTTAACTCCTCAGGCACTGGAGGCCAGAAGCTTCCTGTAGAAGGTGGTAAAAAGCTCCACTCCATCCAATCCATGATTATAACTCGGCAAAAACGCACTCCCACATGCAGGCAGAATGAGACCTCCGATCATCCCCGTGCGATTTCGAGTTTTAGCCGGACTCGTCTGTCTCCGTCTCCTCCGAGCTGCTCCGTCGATTCAACAAATCTGATGACAGCAGAGAGGCTCCGCTGCCCTGGTGGGCAAGGCTGACGTTGCACAAGCTGAGTGGCTGCCTCCTCCTGTTCAGCATCCGTGTCTGCTTTTGTTTTTGTCACCGTTGCACTGAGTCATTCTCTAGGAGAACAGCGGAGACGTCCATGGGGCTTTGAGGCGCGCACCTGAAGCCTTTGCGTACGCTAAAGCTCAACCCTCATGAGTCTTTTAATGGACTAACTCCACTAATTAGCTGCTGGGAGTAGAACAAAATACAGTGAAACCTGTTCCCTCTTACTGGAGGAGTAACAAGTCAAAACAAGAAAGATTCATAGAAAGACAGACGAGTCCAACTGGAAGCTGCACCGGCAGACCCAGGCCAGGCAGACACACACACAGCAGGCTGTGCTAAAGCTTCAGCTCCTGTCCGAGTCGGCTGCCATAGAAACCCCCTGCTGACATCACCAGATGCAATTTTTTAGAGCTGGGGGTTTAAACTGAGCATTGCTTGACCTTTAGAGATTTTAAATGTTCCTATTCCTTGACGAGGGTGAAAAGGTTGGTTGGCATGATGACAGAGAGAGAGACGGTTCTGTTTCTTTGGAGTGATTCAGAGGCGAGTTACTGCCGGTGTCGTCCCAGAGCAGCTGATGAAGCACCGGCAAGAGCAAAGCAGCGACTGCAAACAGCTGAATCTGGACTAATCTGCTGGTGTGCAAACATCAGGAGCAATCAGAGGCTCGATATGAACTGAGAAACACCAGGGTAGTTATTTTTATTGCATACAATACTACGACAAACATCCTCTGGAAGCAGAGTGAAAACAGTCAACTACGGCTGAAGAGATAAATTGGATTAATCATTATTTTTCAAATAATCATCAGCTAATTTAGTAATTAACTGGAAAATATAGACTCAAAAAAAGCAATTTGTTGAAAGACCAACACAGTCAGAGCATTAATTAAGCCAAACCGTAAAGAAATCAAAGTTTGCAGAGAAAAACTTTGCAAATGTTTCTACCCAGAAGTTCTGAAGTGGTATAATAATTGAGCACCTATTGATTTCCAATAATTAATTCAGAATATTTTAGACAATTAAAAACTATTAATGTATTTAATTTATATATTTATCATTCATTTATTTATCTATTTGCATATTTCAATGCATTTCTAATGTTGTATTTAAGTCGACCACAGCGGTGGCAACATCTTATTGTGGGACTGGTTTATCTTTCTGCAGCTGCTGCAGATGCATTTGTACAAACGGCTGGAATAAAAAGAGAGGATGTGTCTCAGTCCAAACGCTTGATTTTTAATTTTATTGCACTTTCTTTTCTCCCGTTTATGTTAGTTTAGTTGTAATGTACAAATAAAAAAAGAAGTTATACTGTTTTATAAATCATACTTGGAAATATTCTGTCATTTTTAAAGAAACATGTCTTTTTTCTTCTAATTTTATGTTTGAAATAAAGAAATGTCAGACAGACATTCAGGATTAAAAGTTCTTCCATTAACACGATTTCTACCATCCGTCAAACTGAAATTAACCTGATGACCATTTCTTGGATAATAACTGTGTTAATCCAACAACGTTCTCCGTGTTATCGACTGGCGAAAAACCAAACAAACAACTGCTACTCTCTTTTCTAACAGACTCACTACAGTCTTTGCTGTTCTTCATGTCTAATCTGAATTATAAATGCCTTGACTTGAACATTTGCAGCTATAAAATAGGTCAATATCCAATGCGTTCTGAACACTTATGTGCTCAAAATATGGGCATCCAGATTTATTTGGTTTCGAAGAGCAGATTTTAACTGCTTAAAATGCAGAAGGATATGAAACTATTGGCAGGAAATGCTAAAAGTTGAGAAAACTACTTTCAGATAGTGCATATATGGAGGTCTATGTTTAACCAGAATGACTTGGTTTAAGCTATTTTAATCAGATTCTGTGATGTAGAAATAGTTGCTGCATGTCCCTTTATTCCCAACATGGAAAGATTTTCCTCTCTGTTTGCAGTGGAGCTGGATCTCCCTGAACTGAATATGCTAAAAACGCTGGAAGCCGTCATTTGGTTCACTGATTGCTTTTCCACCACCAGCAGCTTTAATGAGACCTACAGCCTGAAGCGTTACCCCACCAGACGCCATCAGGGCATCAGTTTGCCCCCTTTCCATATCCGCTCTTATCCGTTTTCCAGTCTTTATCGTGATCTTTCCTTTTCCGAATTTTGCAGCTTACAGGGTAAAAGCACCTTCCAATACCTGAAGGCATCACACTACATTTAAACGCATTTAAAGCTGCAGAATGTAACTTTTATATATGTGTGTGTTTTTACATATTTATTCATATCATGCAGATAATCAAGCTAATTATAAACAACCAATCAGAGCCAGGAGGCTGGTCTTAGTGCTGTCAATAACAACGTCATGTAGCGCTGCTCATTGCCCTTGTTGCAGCTAGCATAGCCTGACATTTATTAAAGTAGATAAACGATTTTCCTGTAGCTGTAAATCGTTTTCGCACAATTAGCATATTAAGCAGAGAACACAAGCATGATTGACAGCACTAAGACCTGCCTCCTGTCTCTGATTGGCTGTTTTTGATTGGGAGCTGTTCATTTCTTCTGATGGCAAAAGCAGCTTGAAGAGGATATGGAGGAGATTGATCTTTTGACAGGTTATATCTAGGCCTTCACAACAAATTTTGCTGAACGATATATTGTCCCAGAAGTTATTGTGATGTAAGCGATAAAATTGTTGCTTTCAGACCATTTTCAAGTAATATCATGCAAGAACACTTTCTCAAAGATCAGTAAACTTTAAATTCTAATGAAGATTTAAGACTGGAGCTGGAAGACATTTTAAATATCCGACATATATCAACAAAATACAAATAAAATAAGTTATGAAGTCTCTAACAAAATTGCCCTTCAAAAGCAGATCTAGTTGAGACCAAAGCACCAGACTAAAGACTTTTGTCATCCAGTTTTTTTGTAGAAAGAGAGAAAAATGATAAATCATACAAATGGAAATTATTGTATTTGTTTTCATTTATCATGCAATTACATGTATCATCAAATACTGTCACAACATGATGAGTTTTAACAAATATGCAAAAACAATTTTTATAAAAGTTGCCCACTGCAGCTTTACCATCAAAAACACACTCTAAGGTAACATCATAAATCAGACCAAATTGTTGGACTTTAAACTCTATTTGGTTGTATATTGTTGGGGCTTCCCGCCCAGTGACCACATTTAGCCCAAACAGTCCCTGCAGACGTCAACCTTGTGTTTCCATCAATCAACCCTGCAGGTCCAAGCAGCTCCATGGAGGACTAATACGCCATGCAAGCTGTCTGAATGTCTTCAGGAGATTTTTAAGACGCCAGGCGGAAGAGTTGAAAAGTAAAACACAGCCTGCATCGCTTTGGCATCAGCGTTTTTTCAGTTCTTTAAAACCTCTGGATGTTTAGGTTTCAGTTCCGCTCCCTGAATTTGGTGACAAGCCGCAGAGTCTGGATGTCTTATCTCTGGGAGCCACCGTTTCTCTTTGGAAAGATTTCTCATCCTGAAGTTACGTCATCTTTGTTGTGAAGCTACATGAACAAATCAGCACCACAGCTACTGCAAAATGTGTACACAAACAGTACCTGCTGTGCTTATTATAAAACTAATCGGGTAATTTCAATCAGACTCATTTTTCCACTTTAGAAAAAACTGGTGAAGTTGGTATCACAGATTCAATCATAAGACCTGAAGGCATCATTTTTTAAATGGAAACTAAACTGTGTATTTTTTTTATCAATTTGCATTTACAGTTCATTTTATAGCAAAAACGATGTTTTGGTACGAAAACAGATGTAAGTCAGTCCAAATTCATATTCATATCATAATTTAATTGTTGGTGAGACTCAGATATTTTTTTATCTTGCTAATTGCAGGCTCTGTGATTAAATTATAGCTTTTTAATCAAAGTACAGACAAAAACATTTTTTCAAACTGTTTTACCGGTAAATTATTCTCTAAATAGACATATAAGATAAAGAACAAACAAAAAGATATTTAATGTTTTTAATCTATTATTTAGATTAATAATCCATCAGATTGGTACATAGTTCAGTTTTTCTGCGTTTCAGGAAATCCTGGTCATTCATGGACTTTCTTTAGAAATGTAGACAGTGGATACGAGCATCAGCGTTAGCGTCTGAGTGCTGCGACATGCATTGAGATGCCATTTTAGGCTAGGACAGCACAACGATAGTCTTTTCCAACATCCAATCAGATCGGTTTTTGAAGCAGAAATTAATCTTTAGTGAACTGAGCATTAGAGGATGTCGCTTGTGAGTCACGTTTACGGGCATAACAGAAACACGTGAATGCATCGGTTCCGGCAGGAATGTCTTTATGTAGAAAAATGATGGAGTTAAAATTTTGGGCACAATAAAATCTCTGCAATTAATTACTCAAAATTTACCCAAGTGGGGTCAAATGTATGTCAACAATGTTATTAGTAACTAAAGTAACTAGTAGTGAAATACTCACATTTCTATCCTGATGATTTTCTGCTCCAGGTAATAAACTTGACACTTAAGATTAGAATATTAAATCAACTCAACTTAATGAAAACTGAACTGCTTACAGGTTATTTTTAACCTTACAAACGAGCCTCATGGGAATAGATATTCTAACAAATAAAAATCCTCTGCATTAATTGAAGGGCCTCAGTGTTGATGTAACAAATTTTAATAAAGTACCAGATTTAACCAACATGCTACAGTTAACCTACAATAACAAGAATTATTTTACTCAAAACTGGGGAGAAAGATAGAAGATGGGTCAGAATTTAATCTCTGCTGTACAATGAAACCAATCATCTCCAAAAATAAAAAGGCTGCAGCTCACATTACAGAGGCGGTTCATATGAATCACTTCAACACGTAAAGCGTGTTTCTGACCGAGGAAGCCATTTCCTCAACATCTGGGAACAAAGTGAGGGAAGCAACTGATGGCTGCAGCTATGTGTTGTTGGATCAGGGTGATGAACTATCCACAGGTCCTGATGCAACGCTTTCTTCGAAAGGTTTCTGAAATAATAACAGGCTGAGGCGTCTCCTCCATCACTGTGATGAAAGACCTGGATTTTCATGAGGATCAACACACTGGGCCCTTCAGACACACCCACCACCCAACAGACAGCCGATTTCACATGATGCACTTTTCATCAGAACTTCTTATTAAGACGCAAAAACCAGGAAAAAAACATTTTATGTTTTACAAAAACAGACACTGTTTCATTAACACTTAGAAACCTGCTGCATTCAATTGTTACCTTGAATTAAGAAATTAAGTTTTCAGCAGAACCCCACGTTTCTAATGTTAAAATGAAAAATGTTGATCAAACAAATTATTTTTAACTTGAGCACAACTGTAATACAAAATCTATTACAAATTTTAATCCCCATGAATCAACAGATTCATGGGGATTTTTTGTGCAGACAGAGTCACTGCACAAAAAACCAATCAGAACCAGGAAGCAGGTCTCAAAGCCATACAGCACTATTTTGTATGTCACCGCAGCTAGCATAGCATGCCGTGAATGCTGAGACTAGTTAGCATAACCGTTTCTTCTGTAATAAGTTATTTCTCTGCATGAGGTTGATATCTGTCTCATATCATACTGTCACCTTGTCATGACAGGATGGTATGAGACAGATAATCTGTGGAGAAGAAAACAAAAATTAAGCTCCTCTGGCATATGAAAAACAAAAATCACTATGAAATTGATCAAAAATGTATACAAATAATTCTGTTTCTCCAGTGGTTACACAAACAATCCTGCACATTTCCAGTTTGTTTGGGTTTTTATTTGTCCTGAACTCACAAAAGGAGAGAAATAAAAGCAGGTTGTGGTTCTTTAGTTACAGGAGATGTTTTCCTATCATTCACCAACAATTTCTTCTTCATAAAACACAATCAATGTGGGAAATCAGCCAGCAATACCTCAACACAATACCATTGTCAGGCCACATGTTGGCTTATTAGATAGAGCGCAACAATTTGAGCCATGAGAGGTGGCAAAAGTCACACCGCTTTGCTTAAATTGCTGCAAACCAAAACAGAAACTCTGAAAAATGGCAAAAGAAAAACACAAGACTCACCAAATGAGAGTTCTCTTTTGCCTCTTGTACTTGCTGCACCTGTGGTTCAGCTACAACTTTTGTGTCCTGGTCAGAAGTCATGAGCCGTCTGCTTCTTGGCTCCTCAGGGAGAAGTCTCTGTGTCACCAAGTAAGCTTCAGAGGGAGCAGACAGAGACGAAAACACGTTAGCTTTGAACGCGGATGTTTAGCAAATATCAGCTGTGACGTGTGGGTGGACGGAGCGGGTCAAAGGTCAGTGGCCGGCAGTTACTTTAAGGAGAGACAAAGATGTGGCCAAGAGGTGAATCTAACGTGATTAGCATGGTGAACCTTTTATTTTTAAAATGTATTTTTGTTTGTGGAGCTGCAAAAACAATTGAAATTTAATTCCACAAAACATAATAAAAATGTAAAAATATCTTTCTCATTCTGTTTACAATGTTTATTTGCCGTCTTCATGTTTTGTACTGAAAGGCAAACACTTAGCATGTATTTGATTAGTAAAAAGACCAGGTGTTTTTACAGACAGAGTCACTGCACTCAAGTTATCTTTTGCCTCTTGTGAGACGACTAGCAACACTTGACGAAACCTCTGTTGAATTAACTCAGTTACTTTAAATATTCATGTAATCATTTATATTTATTTTAAAAGCATTTAGGTAGAAAACAGTTTTCATTTTGATATTAAATGTTTTTTTTCTTTTTTTGTAATAAATAATTTTGTTGTTCTTGATTGATTTGTAACATCAAAAAAAGAGGCAAATACTTTTTACAGGCCCTGTTATCATTTTTCTAGTTTTCTCATTCTCAGCTGACAGTCTCATTTTCAAAACTCGACTCCTGAAAGGTGGAAACACGTATTTCTGTCGTTCTGCTGAAGCTGTGTGTGAAGCACTGATAATCCGGCCCAACAATCGGTGCCTGCCTGTGACACGGGCTCTGATTGTGTTTACAGACAAAGCAGCGAGAGAATGGCATGGCTGTAAAGCTGGTGACCTTTGAACCACACAATGACGATGATGCACAGCCAGTGTGTCATTCCACAGACATGAATGAAGCTAAAAAAATAATAATAAAAAAAAAAAAAACATTTTAGAATCAAAACCTTCCTGAACAGTAAAATTAAAAGCATTTTTTATATATATATATATTTTAGAATCAACTAATTATTCTTGTATTATTTTTTTTGTAATTTTTAAAATCACATCCATCACCATCTATAATAACTCTTTGAAGAATTTGACTTAACATGAATTATAACAAATTTTAATTTCCCTTTGGGATCAACAAAGTATTTCTGAATTTACCACCCAGGTTTCAGCCTAAATGTATTATTTTGTTACCAATTTATGTGTATTTATATTAGTTTTCCATTTTAGTCTTTAAAGTACAATAATTTGCACATACAGTCATATATTTTTCAGTCTAATATTGTAAAATATTAAATCATGCATCAGTACTTGAGAAGCCTTTTTGTTAAAAATGATTCCTCCTTGAATAATTTCTTTTTACTATTTTATTTGAACAAAAGCATGTTGAAGCTGTGATTTCCAAGACAAACCAGCTTAAAAATAATAACAGAAACCCTGACCCTGCTTAGAACAAATGAACAGTAGGGCAGTGAGTCAGACTCATTGTCTAGACAATCCTGGACCAAAACATCCTCCACCCTCCCGCCTTTTTCCACACCTTTGTTTTCCTTCTGTGTAATTTTACGGAGTAATTTATGACCCCGTGGTTCTCTGAAATAAATATGGCACAAAAAGCCGCAGTGGTCCACCAAGTATGTTTCCAGTCTGACTTTTTTACAGGCAAACAAGTGGTTCTGTTTCAGAGTCTTGGAACGCAGATTTAATTGGTTTTTAAGAGCGAACAGAATGTCTGCTGAGATCAAGATCAAGAATTACATCTGATACACAATAATTAATCAGAGATTCTCCAGCAGGATAACTGAGTTTGGATTTCACAGAAGCCGCATGTGACGAGAAAAACTAGAGAAAGAGATATTAAACAGTGAAAGTGTTTATTAAAGAAACAATTATTAAGTTTTATAGTTAGTTCAAGCTGGAAGATCTTTGGCAAAATTTGTCATTAAGATTCAGTAGAAAAAAAAAGTAAAACATGTTCACTATAATAAAAAACAAAAACTCTGGGAAATAAGCATATTAGTTAAAAGGTTGTTATGGAAAAAATGTAGATTCATTAGAATCTGTTTACTTTTTAAGCATTTAATTTATAACACTGAAGTTTAATCTTCTGCAAATATGTTTATCAATTTTGTTTCTTTTACTTAAAATTCAGCAGAAAAAATTTACTTTCACAATTTTGCCTATCAAAATTTGTACAGTCAAAAGTTGCCTTGAAAAATTTGCCTTCAACAGCTGCAGAAAACTGCCTTCAAACACTCAAATGCAGAAATCACCTACAAATATTTGCCTTTAAAATTTCAACTAAAATTAAAATAAGACAAAAATAATTAGAAATCAGCTAGTTGTCAGTAGTTAAAAAGCCTGGAGTGTCAGCAATCATGACGACCTAAAGCCAAAGAAATCTGCATCAAATTGATTTAAGCGTCTCTTAACAAAAAAATCAATAACTATATATATTGCAATAAACATGTGATCAATATCAATAGATAATACATGTGATATGATATCCAATATCTAGAATATTCACTGAACTTTGGTTACTTAGCAACAACTTGCTGACTAACTTGTGCAGCATCAGTTTCAGGTTGTAACTGCTGCAGAGTTTCAAACATCGATGTGAAGTGAAAACTGAATAAAACAGGGAAGGTCCCACCACCAGCTGGCCAGTATTTCAGATGTTTAAAACATAAAACAAATCAATAATTATGGATATGAAACACTTATATTGTGATATTTTGTGAATATTGGTGAATTTGTTACTATGTTAATGTTTTGCAACAACTATAGATTTTATCAACACAATTAAAAGCAACAGGAAGATAAATCTTAGTTTCACATCTTATTCTTCTGTTTCCATGATAGCAAAAATATCACAAATATTTTAGAAATTCCTAAAACCAAAAAACATATGTGAAAAGGTTTCAAATCCATATCCATACTCATTTCAGACTGATACCTTGATTCTGCTTGGAAACGTTTTGAAAACTTATTTTACAGTCATGTTCGGCATTTTAATCAGCGCCAGTTTAATTTCTGGTCTGGTTCTACTTTAATATCATTCATCTGAAGTCCAAAAAGGTGGTTAAAATTGTTCTTCAATTGTTTAAATGGGTAAACATTCAGTCAAAAAGACAATTTAAAAATCCTGACTGGTAAAATGTTAAAAATTCAGCTGGAATGTGGCAAAGCAAACATATAATTTAAGTGGATCAATATAACCACTTTTTACCCAAAACACCAACATTGGCAGAAAAGACACGTCTCAAGGGAATTTCGGAGGTTCACAGCTACCCTACCATAGGCCTGTCACAAGAACAAAACTGAATGATAAATTGATAAATTAGAAGTTATTGCTATAAGTTATAATATTGTTGGCTTGATGTTATTTTCAAGAACACATTCTCAAATATCAATAAACTTTAGATTCTAACAAACATTTAACACTGGAGCTGGAAGACATTTTAAATATCAAAAATAAATAAACAAAACAACAAATAAAATGAATTATGAAGTATCTAACAAAATTGTCCTTCAAAAAAAGGGCTAGTTTGAACCAAATCAACAGACTGAAGACTTTTGTTAGCCAGGTTTTGGCAGAAAGAAAAAAAACATAAATCATGCAAATGGAGAATACTGGGTTTGTTTAAAATTATTGAGATTAATTTATTTATTGAGACACACCTACAAACTATTCATAAAACCTTAATTATTCAAATTCATTGATAGTTAAACTACAGATAGTTCTAATTCTTTACAAAGCCAAAAATTAACAATTACTAAAATAACTTCAGTATGTGGCATTAAAGTGTGACATAATTTAATATTGAATTTGTTTTAATTATCACACAAACATAAATATTATTATTTGTGTTTTTGTTGTTGATGCTTGTTGTTTTTCATCAAATTTAAATAAAAAAGATTGTTCTTGCTGCTGTAATTAAATGTAAATAGATTCTATGTTGAATTAGGCTAACTAATAAATGCGTGTTTGAATGTTATATATTTGTATTAGACATGTAATACTTGTTACATAGACAAGATTATACTTTCACTCATTCCCTTGGATTTGCAAAACAAAAGATTTGACATAATGCAACACTCTGTATTTTTGTAAATATTCAAAAAAAATAATAAAAACATATAAAACTTTGAGATAAAATGTATATAGCATCCACCTTTAGGGTAGAAATAGTGAAAATGTAGCTATAAATAATGACACCTCCCAACACAACAGCCATGTTTGTTTGGATCAACTTTCCAAGTTAACACAGCAACTTCCACCACAGACGCAATGCAGACTCTGAGCCGAGAAAGACTGCAGCTCCCAGGCTAAAGGCCACGGCCATGACCGGCCTGTGGTCGGAAGGTGGAGGGGGGAACTATAACGACCTAGTCAGAGGTCGGTTCGGTCCGAATATGACCGTTTAAACACCAACATAGCCCAGCTGTTAAAAAGCACTGCTGTAAAGTTAACTGAGCTAAGAAAGTAGCAACCGCGGCTAACTATAACTGGGAAGATGGCGTGATTCCGCGAAATTCCCAACCCCTCAACTGTTACAGATAACATCAATATTTAGTTACAATAACAAAAAACGTGGATGTCAATCCATTCCCACCTCCACGGGGTGGTAAAGGCCATTTCTCACTCACCTGTCAACTCTCACTGCGCGGCGGTACAAACACTGACGGAGGCGGCTCTTGGTGTTGCTGGACTCGGGCCTTCACTTTGGCTTCCTTCCGGGCTTTTTACGCTGACTTATCAGCGAGCAGCCAATATGGAGCGCCTTCTCTACCGACAGCAGCTCTAAACCTCACCAAAAGGAGCATTCAGGTGTAGCTGCTAGCTGTCGGGAGCCAAATGTAGCGCAAAACGACGCCCCCGAAGCTGGAACCAAAAAAGGGCTGCGAGCTAACAGTTAGCTAGGTGGCTAACTATCAACTTTGTGCACTCGGGCTCAATAAATCTGGCGCCTCAAATCTCAAGCGGTGATGGATTTCTCCAGGCCAACAGCAGGCTCTGCGCAGAGAGGCAGTCGAAAAGCGACCGAAAGAAGCCCTGAAGCCAAGGAGAGAGCGTCTCAAAGCTTCAAATCGATCAAACAAGCCGTTGGTGCTAAAAGATGAGGCAGAGGGGATTTTGGAATGGAGAAGTCGGCGTTTCCTTTCCCTTTCGTGTGCAGCACTAAGATCGTCTATTGGTCCGCAGAGGAGTCACTCCAACGAGTTTGGAGACAAAATAGAACATTTCTGAAAATAAAATGTTATTCTCATTATTAGACTATGGATATCGCTCATTTTGCATTAACAGAATGAATGCGTGGAAATTTCACAAGGAAAACAAAAATGGTAAAAAAATAAATAAAAAAAAATACCGAAGAGAATTACGGCCACTAAAATAAAAATAATTCTGAATTTAATTACAAACTTCGGATTTTAATCCAAGAACTCTCACTTTCATCTATGGATTAAAAATTAAATCTCAAAATCTTGTGTTTTCCCCCCATAATTAAGAAAGATGCAATTCTGATTAAGAACTTGTGAGCCTTGAAAGAATGAATGCAATGAAGGTACACATGTGTAGAAATTTTATATAGAAAAAGAAATGTGAAAAATACTTTGGAAGATTACAACCATAAGGTTACGATTCCAATTTAAATCTGAGAATTAAACTCAGAATTTGGAAAAGTCAGAATTCTGAAATTACAATCAGAATTTTGACTTTAAGAAATCAGACTTTTTTTCTCAGAATTCTGGGGAAAAATAGAAATCTGTGTGTTTTTTCCCACACAGATTATAATATAACACTGGCTTTAATTTTTATTATTAAAGTCAGGGTTATTTTTCCTAAGAATCATCTTCTGTAATAACAAATAGATAAATCTTTTTGTGAAAATTAGAATTTACATGAAGTGATTATAACTGTTCCAGTTAAAAGTTACAATGTGGTACAACTATTTTTTTTTTACCAAAATAAAAGCAACAAATTGGAAAAAATAAACTAAAAAAATATTTTGGAGTTATAATGTCAATAGTCAGTGATTCCAAATGCTACATTAAATCTACCTTTGAAATTTCAACCTGTACCTGGAAATCACCACAATCAGGCATAGTCCATTCTATTTCGAAGTGATTAAAGCAGAAGGTTTTATGGAGAGAAAAGCAGGAAACAGGTTTTCTCCCAATTTCATTTCATCTGAAAAAAGACTTTACATAAAGTAGCCAAAAGTTGTGCTAAAGTAAAAGTATTTGAACTCAGATAAAAGTAAAAATTTACCATTCAAAAATTTCCTCAAGTAAGAGAAAAATTGACATCAAAAGTATTTTTAATAAACAAATAATATCATTTGAAACACAAAAAAACTGAAAACGTATGAGCAAATTGTTGTATTTTTAAGACAAAATACATAATTAATTGCAAAAGTTTCAAAGCTTAAAAAACTTTTCCAAATCATTATCTTTCGTTTAAAATTAATAAAACTAATACTAATAGTGTTCATACATTATAGGCCATCAGGTTCAGCAATCAGAAAACAGCATCAGAACAAAGCTGGTGAAGAAACAGGAAGTCTCACTTCAACCTAAACTGTGAGGCTGGTCATATATTCTTGCATTAGTCTGACTTGTGTCCATCTATCGAAGTTTTTATGCACATTTTGAAGTATCAAAAACAAGTTTGATGTAAATGGAAATATTTAAAAAAACTCCTCAGTTTTGCAAAAAATGTTTTTACACACAGCGGGCCGCCCTGATTGGTCCAGACGGTCAGAGGGCGCATGCGAAATTTACTCGTGATCAACGAAGGTGGGCGGAGCTCTGGAGCAGCGGCGCTCTCTGATTGGGTAATTTCTGATTGGCGCGGATTTCAACCAATCGGAGTGTTTTTTCCTTCTCGTATTTTTTTGTTTAGCTTAGTGTAACGCTTTAAGAAAAGGCGATAGACAAATGATTGAATTTATATCTAAAAAGTTAAAATCAGAAATTTTGAGAATTATTAAATGTATTAGGTCCCAAATTAATAAATGTATAATTTAAAAACATTTAATTCTAAGATTATAAGGATATGTTATTTAGTTTAAAAAAAAGAATCTTTTTAAGTTATTATTATTTTTGCTTCAGTAATGCTTTGATAAAAAGTATTTTTTTTAAAATAATAATACATGAATTATTGCATTTAAACCCAGAGAATAAAGAAATCCATTATTTTGAGCATTTTGAGAAAGTCTGTTATGTCCAACATTAGTAAGTGCATGGTCTAAAAACATTTATTCACAAGATTATATGGATAGGGTTTGACTATGTTGCTTAGTTGTTTTTTATTTTTATTTTTACATGGATGATGTCATTTTTGCTGCATTAAACTGCCTCAAATCAATAAATAAATATTACTATCAGATAAAAATTAACCTCACTAAATATTATATGTGATAAATTATGAACATCAAACGGATTTTTAGGTTTTAAAACGTATTTTATTAAAATTCCTCCTGCTGTTCCTCCCGCCTGTCGCTAGAGGGCGATAACTAGACAGAAACCCTCTTCATTTTTAACGTGTTTTCCGGTTCCCTTCCCTTCTCCGTGCCGTCAGTGGACCTAAACGTGTCCCGACAAAATGGCACTTTATAACTTTAAAAAGATTATGGTGGTTCCCACCGCCAAGGTAAGTTTTATTTAACTAATTTCGCAGTTTAAACCGATTTCCCCTCAAGTCGTTGTGAGAAATGATCAAAAGAGAGGAAAGAAAACGCCGAAGGAAAACACGTGTTTTACTGCAGTAGCCTGGTGTGCTTTTATAAAACAAACTGGGGGCGAAATTTACTTTTACAGGAGATTTGTGATGGAGATTTACTGAAAGACGGTTAATTTATACGTAAAATTGTGGAATTACGTGTGATATTAACTACTAATTGGATATTTATGGAAGAAATTAGAAAACCGGAGGCTACTGGACCTTTAAACTGGAAATCTGCGGCTTGCTGGATATTTATGGTCAAAATAATAGAAATTTCAAGAGGTTACTGGACTTTAGATTGGAAATCTTGAGGGTTTTTTGTTGTTGTTGAAAATAGGTCAGGAAATGGCAGCTAACTGGATATTAGAAAAATCAATACCAAGCCTTGTATTTGTGGTGAAAATGGGAGAGAAAACGAGGTTGCTGGACATTTAAACTGTAAATTTGCTGTTAATTTCATAGTTAAGTGGGAAATCAAAAGGACAATTTTTTAATATTTTCTTTTGGTTTCTGAAAACTTTATTAACTGACTGGGCAAAGTTTTCTTTATATTAGCATTGACATAATAAAATAGTTCTTAGAAACTCTTAAATAAGAAGCAAAGAGTATTTTTGATTAGCTTTCTTGCTGCAGAGAATTTGATCATGACCAAAAAATCAAAGCAATTCATTTCTGAAGTTGAAATGTTAAAACAATGTCAGGAACAGTTTCCTAATTGCTGGTCTGTTGCATGTCAGCTCAGATTTTCAGTTCTTGTTGTTGTCCAGATATTTTTCTGCTCTGATAACTCTGTTGTGTTCAGAAATTCTCTGTTTGCGTTCTCTAACCTGCGAGTCACGCTTTCATCTCCATCCCCACAGGAATTCATTGACGTCACTTTATCCAAAACTCAAAGGAAGACGCCAACGGTGATACACAAACATTACCAGATCCACCGCATCCGGCACTTCTACATGCGGAAGGTGAAATTCACGCAACAGAACTACCACGACCGACTCACACAGATCCTCACCGACTTCCCCAAACTCGACGTAAGACCCCAGATTTGAGTCTTTTTGTTGTTCTGATCTGGCTTCTGCAGGCAGGTTGTGATCATCTCTTATTTTTCCAGGACATTCATCCGTTTTATGCTGATCTGATGAACGTGCTGTATGATAAAGACCACTACAAATTGGCCTTAGGACAGATAAACATCGCCAGGAACCTGATCGACAAGTAAGTCCTAGAAATTACTCAAGTAAGAGTAAAAACGTATTTGGTAAAAAAGTCCATTCCAGTACTGAATAACTAATCAAGTTATCGATCATCTAATATTTAAAAATGACATCATCAGACTGACCAACATAAATAATTTTTTTCCAAATCAATTATTCAATAAAATCTTCTAAACTTTAACGAAACTGCAGGTGTGCATCTGTGTCTGGTGAATTTTTGGTTAAAACATGTTTCTTTTTGATTCGGTGGGTAAAATCCAAAAATTTCACTCAAGTAAGAAATATTTCATAATAAAATTACTCTAGTAAAAGTAGAAAGTACAGTTTAGTAAAAATACTCCTAAAAGTAAATGTAAAAAATCTTCACTGAAGTGAATGTAATTGAGTTACATTGTTGCTCATTATTGATAATGAAAATCTGTTAAAGTCACAGATGTGGTGATCAGTGTGCTTTGAATTTGGTTTTTGGGATTAGAAACTTCTGCAGATTCTGCTCAAAATGGATTAACATGAAACTTTGATATCTGATGTCACTGATTTGGCTGACATTCATCAATATTAGACATTCATTAGTAGAGATGTTAATCTTTCCCACTTTTGATATTCTTTTTAACGCATGTGACCAACAAGAGGAGAAGACATTTGGAGCATGTATTTAAAATAATTCTATGTGGTTCAACACTGTATTAAATCCCATCAGTTTATAGTTGATCAAAAATACATTCGTGCATAAATTACCAACCCGCAGGAGATTCCCAAGGACTTTTATTTTGAAGGTGTCTCTTTTTAACTCTTTCAGTGTTGCCAAAGATTACGTGCGTCTGATGAAGTATGGAGACTCCATGTACCGGTGCAAACAGCTGAAGAGAGCCGCTCTGGGTCGGATGTGCACCATCCTGAAGAGGCAGAAGTCCAGTCTGGAGTACCTGGAGCAAGGTGAGAGGCGAGCTGTGACCCGCCGTCCTCTCAGCTGGATCTGTAGCTAAATCTTCTGGTTCTGATCCCAAACAGTTCGTCAGCATCTGTCCCGTCTGCCGAGCATCGACCCAAACACCAGGACCCTGCTGCTGTGTGGCTACCCCAACGTAGGCAAGTCCAGCTTCATCAACAAGGTGAGCAGAAACGACTAATCAAGATTTTAACTATTTTAGTAATCGGTTTGTTGTTAACTGGGGTGTACAAACTCAAAATAAAGCCATCTTCTGAAAGAACAACAAGTCAGAGCAACACACTCTAAACATAAAGCTAAATATGTACAAAACATATAAACTGTTTTAATTTAAAATGATAAAGCTGTTGTCTTCAAAACTCATCAAGTGGCAGCTTTAGCTTCAGCTGGTTCAAATTCTTTAAACGGTTATCCAGTTATTAATCAGCAAATCAAAAAAATAATCAACTGATCAGCCGTAAGCTGTATTGATGATGAATCAAGGAAAAAGGATTTAACTTGTCCAGTTCAGACTGGCAGTTTTTCCCGTTTGAGACTAATTTTAAATATTTTTGAAGGATTATTTTTGTTTATAGAGACTTCATATTTCATTATATTTATGGTTTTGTTTGTATTTGGTTTTTTTATTAAATGGTTTTTATTAAAAAGCAACATTCTAATTTATTGCAATCATTTCAGACACATTTGAAGTATTTTTAGCTGCGGCTTCAATCTTTGCTGTCATATTCTAAGGAAATTCAATGTTACAGTATTTTAGGCAATAAGATGTCTATTTTCCTATTTCTTAAAAAATAATTAGATTGTTATTTTGTTTACGGTTTTATGTATTTATTGTTATATAAAGTAAGCTTCAGTGATTAAATAAAATATCTGCAGAATTTGAATCAGTTAATTCACAGAATAATTTATAAAGTGTAAAACGACCTTTCCCCTCAGGTCACCAGAGCAGATGTCGACGTGCAGCCGTATGCGTTCACCACCAAGTCTCTGTTCGTGGGTCACATGGACTACAGATACCTCCGCTGGCAGGTACCTCTCGGCTGCTGCAGATCGTTGCTGCAAATCGACGCCTCTGCTGCTGCTGCAAAGGCGCTGAGCCGCCCGGTGTTTCGTTGCAGGTGGTGGACACGCCCGGCATCCTGGACCACCCTCTGGAGGAGAGGAACACCATCGAGATGCAGGCCATCACGGCTCTGGCTCACCTGCGGGCGGCGGTGCTTTACGTCATGGATCCGTCGGAGCAGTGCGGACACACGCTGCAGGAGCAGCTGGAGCTCTTCAACAACATCCGGCCGCTGTTCGCCAACAAGGTGCGACCTCCACACCTGACATGATAAAAACAAAGAAGAAACGATGATCTGTTTTCCTGCCACCATTCTGGATATTTACTGATGAAGCGACGTGTTCTTAGTCTTTATTCGCTTCTGTTTCACTCTTAAAATACCAAGAACCTTCCTCTGGCATGAAAACAGAATAACTATGAAATAAGTTAACATCCCTTGAATTTGCTCACATTAAAAACAAAATTTGATGTTTTCTTGGAATTTTATAATTTTATGTTATAGTAAACAAACACAGAGGACATGGATTTGAAGAAGGTCGAGGATTCATCTTGTATCCACAATTTTAACAGAAAAAAATCAGCAAAGTGTTTTATTTTCATTCAGCCCCATTTACTCTTATACCCTGAAATAAAACAGCTTTGATTTATAAGTCAGTCCCTCCTGGATTTTCTGGTCTAAAATGACTGAATTATCAGCACCGTTTTCAAAAGGTTGCATATTTTTTCAGCCCTATTTTTGCAATAACTGCATCTTTACAAAGTTTAAATTGCTGCAAACAACCTTTGCCAAAAAATACAAAATTAACATGGTTAGTATTTAAATCCCAACTTCCTGGAGGAATCTAAGCACACCATCTGAGAGAAGATGTGAAGATCCTTCTGGAGCTGCAATAAAATGGTTTTAAAATGGTCTAGTCAAAGTCCAAACCTCACACTATTTTTCAGTCTGTGGAAAGACAAAATATTATGTTAACTCCTTCCATCCAATGTAAAACTCTGCAGATGTGTAAATCTGGACCTCCAGTGAAAGATGCAGTCAGGAGCGTCATGCAAATGCATGCCACACTTTTCAGACTTCTATCTGTTTTATCACATAAAAATTTCCGAAATATTTACAGTAAGGCAGTAAAACTGAACGTCTGTTTTCTTCAGTGAACTTTGGCTCCTTCTAGAAGTCGGAGAGAAACCAACAAAAGATTTTCTGGCAAATTTTCCCTCATCTTTGTGTTTTTGTTTCAGTTTATTTTAGAAACTCTGCTTAACTTATTCTGTTGGGAATATTTTAAAATATGAATCCTGTCTTATACTTTTACGTTTTCCTGTGACATCTAACCAAAAACATGTAATTGTTTGTCATTCCTGCAGCCTCTCATTGTTGTTGCAAACAAATGTGACGTGAAGAAGATCAGCGAGCTGTCGGAGGAGAACCAGGTCGGTTTTCATCGGTTCAGCTCCTCCGCTCATCGTTTTCTGAGCCTTTCTAAGCTCAAAGTTTTATCTGTTACCAGAAAATCTTTGCGGATCTCTCCGCCGAGGAAATCCCGGTCATTGAGACTAGCACGCTGACGGAGGAGGGTGTCATCAAGGTGAAAACCGAGGTGAGATCTGACAGCAGGCGGGCTCGTTCTGACGCTCTGGTGGGATTGTCATCGGGTCTTTTATTCAACGCCGCTGCGTTCCTCAGGCCTGTGACCGACTCCTGGCTCAACGCGTCAACACCAAGATAAAGGGCAAGAAGGTCCATGACGTCCTCAACAGGCTCCACCTGGCCATGCCATCCAAGAGGGACGAGAAGGTCAGTTAGGCCTGGAGCTGTCAAAAATGAATCTGAACGTTTTAATCTAATGCAGAACGACATTCCTGAAGTTAAAGCCAAACAGCATCTCTGAGGAGTTCAGGTTAAAACGGGTTTCTGATGTTTCCCAGGAGAGACCGCCGTTCATCCCAGAAGGAGCTCTGAACCGGAGGAAAGCCATGGAGGTCGACGCACCTAAACGCAAACTGGTACGCAACCATTACAGCAACATGCCTGCATACAGTTTATATTATCCTCATCTTCTCATTTGAGTTACTCAGATGCTTATTAAACTAAGAACTGGATGCTTGGACTGAATTTTTTAAAAAATGTTTTACTTTCTTTTTTGACTCCTTTGTTTTCCTCTTAAGGCTTTTTGTCCTGAGAATTTTAGTCTGAGCCATTTAACAGAAAAAAATCTGAAAAAAAAATCATTTTTTTCTCCACAATTCCTGATTTATTAACTGCAAACAACAAAATAGTGTCAGCTCATAACAATCAGATGCAAACACATCAGCAGCTTTGCAGTGCAGCTTAAATAAAAAGGTCCATTTAGTGCAGCTATCAACATGCTGAAAGGAAAAAAATATTCACTGTAAAATATTCACTTTTATTGCTTAAAAGTAATATTTGCACTTTTAAGCAATAAATAAATAAACAAAAAGTCATAAAAATAATATCTAAACATAATTTAAAGTAAATAAAGTTCTTTCTCTTTCCATAATTTCTATTTGACAGCAGAAATAAATGTGAGACAACAAATTAAAATGAAATAAATGGTAACCTGTAATTGTTCAGCATTTATTTTTGCTTCATTCTTCATAAATCTGAGGATAGTAATAATAAGTAAAGCTGCATTTGTTCGTTAATTTTCCTTATAATGTCTGCATAGATGCACCAACCAGCCATCTGCTGCACTCAGATTAAAAATAACATCCCTGAAAGTTCATACAAATCATGAATTATTGCGGATTAAACAGCAATAATTTGGTTTTTATACAACAGAAAGAATTTCAGTCTGTTTGATGGAGCTTTTCAGGTGAAAAAATTATGAACATATAATGATTTATAAGCAGATTTATTAAGTGAATCTTAAACTTTTCATGTTTCAGGAGAGGGACCTGGAGATGGAGCTCGGTGACGATTACGTTCTGGACCTGCAGAGTGAGAAAACTTCTGATAAACTTAGAAGTGCCAGCTGCTTTTTTTTTCCTGTTTTACTCATTATTCAATTTATTTGAAAGAATATTGGGATCTGATGAACGAGGATGAGAAGCAAGATAAGATCCCTGAAGTGTGGGAAGGCCACAACGTTGCAGATTACATCGACCCCGACATCATGAGGGTAGGTCTCTAAAAACGTTCCTCTTTCTGATGGTTATTTAATTCTTGGACTTACACCTGGGATACACAGTTTTCACACTATTTGGACATTAGCAGCAGCTTAAGTTTATGTTTTCACTTGATTCTTAGTCAGACTTTAAAACCCAAACTATGTCGCTTGATATTGATCAAATTTCCATTTTGCGTTGCAGAAACTGGAGGAGCTGGAGAAGGAGGAGGAGCTGAAGGAGCGAGCCGGCGAGTACGAGTCGGACGAGGAGAGCGAGGACGAGGAGATGCAGGAGATCCGCTCCCTGGCCAAGCAGATCCGGGAGAAGAAGCAGCTCCTGGTGCTGGAGTCCAAGGAGAAGGACGTCCACGGGCCGCGCATGCCCAGGACCGCCACCAAGGTGGGAGGAGGGTCTCCATGGCAACGGCTGCTGCTGCTACCGGGGACGAGAGACGCTTTGTGTCTTCAAAATATTTAAATAACTCGAATGTTTGTTTTTGTTTCTGCAAAGGTTGAGAAGAAGAAGCTGGAGAAGGAGATGAGTAACCTCGGTCTGGACATGAGCGACAAGAACGATGTAAGTTCTTCATTTACAAGAATTTACTATGGGATAAAATAAATTATTTCATGCTTTTTACACAGGAGTTTAATACAATTCAATTGTTTAATTGTTGCAGTTCTTTAAAAAAAAAAGAAAAAAGAACTGCAATGAGTCTGAAAGAACAGAAAAATTATTATTCTGTTCAAAAGACAAAAACAAATTATGCTTAAGTAGAAATATTACATCCTGCAGTTTAAAATAATGCTGGGTATGTTTTTATTATTATTATTATTATTATTATTGTTATTGTTATTATTAATAAATGTTGTAATAAATACTAAAAAAGCTGTTAAAAAGTAAATTTTAGGTTATTTTCTTACCCTGAAAATGTCTCCAGAATGCTTTTTCTATAATTAGTCAGCAAGACAAAATATTATAAGTGGCTTCTATTAAAGCCACCAGCAATCTATCTGGATTTTTTTTGCCTTTAATAAATGAATTGAAATTAGAAGTTGGATTTTTCTGAATGTTTTCAGTGCGAATTTTAAGCCTCAAAACAAATTAGGCTTTTTATTTTTCTTTACCATCATATTAAATCTTTTTTTTTTTTACTTATTCTAAGTTTTGTATAAATGAACATTGAACATTTTCATTGAATACATAAAAAAAATTTACCTAAAATTGTGAAAACAACAAAAAAAACCAAACATGTACTTGTTACATGAAGGCTTTTAAACAAACACATTTTAAACTATTTATTCGACGTAGAATTATATATATTTTTTTATTGTTGTTTATTTGTTTGTGAATGCTGATGACAAACACGTTCAGGCAATTTAAAATGTTTTGGTTGTTATATTTTCAGAGCCACTACGCTCTGCAGGCCCGGCGCTCACGCAGCGCCACCAGGAAACGCCAACGTGAAGCTTCGGCGCCTCCGACCTCCAAAACCCGCAGCCAGAGCGCTTCCCGTCCTCCACGAGACCAGTCCGGCTTACGGGACGTCAAGGTGCGTGACGATGCGTTCATTACCTCATCATGTATCAACTTAGTCTTTTATTATCTGAAAATTCAAATGGACTGTTGGCGTTGTGTCGGGTGTTTTCTAGATGGTGAAGAAGGCGAAGAAGATGATGAAGAACTCCCAGAGAGACATGAACCGCCAGGCCCGGAAAGGAGAGTCCGACAGACACGTGTTCGACCTCAAACCCAAACACCTGCTGTCCGGGAAGAGGAAGTCAGGCACCAAAGATCGCAGATAAAATACTGATTTTTCTGGACTGAAATAAAACAACCCAACTATATTAACTATATTTTTAGGATGGACTCAGAAACAGAAATAAAATGATCAGAGTTAGACACTGATTTCTAATATCATAGAGTTGCTGAATTGTTGTCCAAAATAACCTGTTGGTTTGTTTGTGGCTCTTTGGATAAAGTGATGATGATGTTTTCTGTACGGCCTTCTCTTGTTAAATACTCCGTAACAAGGAAGCCAAATAAACAAATACCTGAACGAAGCCATGTTTAGGTTTCATACCTCTGCACACATCAATTAAAACAGCTCAAGACTGATCTCAATGTAAACAAACATCTTAGCACACCTGACCACTGACTCACTACCTTAGTACATGTCCTGCTTTGTCTTTAGAGGAAACCTTTGTTTCCCAGCTTGTTTGTGCAACTAAAGAAAAGGATATTTTCACTGTATTTGATGTATTTTTTAAAGTTATGAGATACAAAGTTGTAATTATCGCTTTGTAGAGTTTGATCTCATAAGACTGAATTGTGAAATAATAGAACAATGAATAATTTTTCACTTTTTATATTATAAGTATGACTTTCAATCAAAATAATGTTGTCTTTGAAACAATTACTTCAGCCAGGGCCAGATTTACAAGGATATGGGTCCTTTTTTCCATTAAGAAAAAATTATTTATGTAAATTACTCCCAGTAAGACATGGGCGTAATCTTATACATCAGCAGGTATGAGCTGATGCAAGTTGGGCTTAATTTTTCCTTAATTAATATTTATATTTGTAAAAATCACAAAATATTGATTTATATAGCTCATCTACTTTTTGACCATATGAGTTTTTTATAAATTCCTATGTTTGGAAAACATAGGTTTGATATGTTCCCTACACAATAACGGCATGTTGTTCCCAAAGAAATGTACTTTAGCTTTGTAATTTTTCAAATACTTGAATATTGTTTGTATTAAAAAAAAAACCCCCAACAATAACATATTAATGCAGCTCATTGAATTTTGATCCTATGAGTTTTACATGATGTACATTTGCATCTATAAATATAAAAAACTTTGGAGTGCCCTCCAAAAATCGGAGCCCTGGGCTACTGCCCTAGGAAGAATTATAATTAAAACGAATTTATTTTCAGGAGTATTTTTCCGTTTGATTTCCGTATTGATTTTAGGGATTATAAAAATATACATTTGTTCTTACATTTTTAAAACACACATTCTGAAAATATATATTTGTATTTATAAATGTATTTATAAGTGTATAAATGCATTTATGTATTTATACATAAATGCTCAGCTGATTTAAATGTTCGTGCTTTTATTGTGAAAAGCTCCGGGCCGGAATTGGCTTCGTTATCGTTTCTCGCGCATTTGTAACGGTTCTGTGAAGCTGTCAACACGGATTTAAATAGCAAACCTTTAGCACAAATTAAAACCATGACAAACGGAACAGAAACAGGAACCACACCCCGGAACAAAAAGCAGCATTAGCGGACTTTCCGGTAAGTTTGCTGTAGTGTTTTGACCGGTCGTCTTTTTCCGTTAGCCTATTAGCTGCTAATAGGGGGAGGATAACGTTAGCTTGACTTAACGTGTTAAGAGCCCAGAGAAATGGCTCTGTTTTTAACTTAAGCTGCGTCTTAAACCTATCTTATTTAGTACTAAATGACAGATTTTCAGCATTTAGTGTGTGATCGCTGCGGTTTTATTTTTGTCACGTGAACAAAAGGAGCCGAGCAGACAGTCTGATAAGCCAGACAAAGGTGTTTTATTCCGCTGGAGAAGAGAGGAGCAGTGTCTGCTGGAAAACTGGAGACAGAGGGACAGATGTTTCATTTCTGAGTGTCCTCAGACCTTCTGTTAGTTCAAGGGCAAATAAAAGCATCGAGTCGGCTGGGCTTAGCTTTAAATCTGCCATCAACATCCTCAGACTTTCCCCAGAAATGAAAGACGATAAAGGGCGTGTTGATCAATCTTTGGCAGCTTGTTCTTACAAAAAAGGTTGTGCATCAAAAAAGAGCTTTATTGATTATTTCTTGTCATATAAAAGCTAAAATAAGAAGGCAATTTTTTTTGGTAAAAATATGAACTATTTTGAAGCAGAATATAGGAAAGTTAAATTATTTCAGAAAATCAAACACATTATATAGATTAATTACACAACAAGGGACGTGTTTAGGCCTTTATTTATATGAATTATGATGATTTTCCAATTAAAATGAATGAAAACATAATTTTTAAATTTAGAATGTTACACGAGAACAATAAAAAAAAAATTCAAATACAGAATATATGTTTAATACCAGTTTAAAGTTTTATTTTTCTCAAGTATTTGTCACATATTCTAATTTATTGAATATGACAATATCCTTGATCTTCAATAATCCACATTTCAATTTTGCTTCTTCTCTTGTTTTCTACCATCATGACATTCAAAGCTGTTTATTTTAGCGCCAGTATCTCCACTAATATTTACTATGGGTATAAAAGGACAACAAAGTGTCAGATTTTATTGCCGGATTAGTTGGATAGAAAAGCCAAACATGCAAACAATTGCTGCTTCCTGGAGTTTTGTTTACAGCGCTACAATATATTGAATTACAGTTGTTGCTGCAGCATCAATATCAGCTTGTTAGATGCTATATTTGGTTGGGGATCTTACTTCTAGTGCTAAATCGCCCCACGTTACTGCGATTTATAATAGTACTGTTATTTTGAGACCATTTTCAAGCAATATTATGGAAACAAAAAATTACAAAATATTTTTGGTCTAGTTTATATTGCAAATATCTAAGTAAACTTGAAATAAGACAAAATAAAATTACAAGTTACTGTCAGGAGATTATTAATTAATTTATGATAAATGATATTAATGTGCAAAAGAAAAACAGACTTAAGATGTGCTGTAATCAATAATAAAAATAAATATGATCATAATTGCATTTTTTCCAATTTGAAGAGCAAAAAGTTGACATAAAGAAATGCATGTGCAGATATTTTCATGTTTCAGTCTCATCGTGATATTTCTGCTTTGTCATTTAGTCTCTTTTGTTTCTACCTTATGCTACCCACTGACTAAATACGCTCTCCAATCCTGTTTTCACGCTTCGTTCATCTCGCCGGTTAACACCTTCACACCAACCAGGCTGCCAAGTGCAATCCGCCTCTCTGCGTTCCTCCAGAACGCCGAACATCAGAGCCATGCCTGTGGAGAACAGCAGCAGCTCCGGCTCCCGCCAGGCCAAGCAGAAGAGGAAGTCCCACAGCCTGTCCATCCGCCGGACCAACAGCACGGAGCAGGATCGCTCGGGCCTGCAGAGGGAGCTGCTGGAGGGACAGGTGATCACCTGAGGCTCCACGCCTCAGAGACCTCCTGCTGTTCCTGTTTAAATGTCAAACTGCTGCCTGTCGCTGTTAGCCCGCCGTCCTGCTGGCTGCACCCGTAAGCCTAAGCCAATTAGCTTTTAGTGCAGCTGTTTAGAGGACATTATTGCTGGCTTAAGCATGCTGCAATTACTGCATTATTGATGTAAGGTTATTTTCATTTAGCTGGGAACAGCTGGATTAGGAGAATCGCTTGGATAGAGGCTGGTTCTGCTTCAGTTTGACAGGAATTAAAGCTGTTGGATGCAGAATAAATCAGATTTATCTATATTTGCCTTCAGAACACACAGTAAAGCAGTGAGAAAGAAAGAGTTGTGCTAGTGTTGAAAAGGGGAGAGTAACTTCTCCATGTGAATTTGTTTGACGCATTCATTTGTCAGCTGTTTTCTTTTATTAGGCAGGAATGTTGCTTTATGTTGTTGTGGGAGCAAAAAACAAATCTTTGAGTTTAAGTGGAGCATTTTATTAAACTTGATGACCAGGTCTGTTGCAATCAGCAATAAATCAATCACATGATCAATTAAAACAAGCACAGTAATTTCTATTTGTATGATTTATTGTCTTGTTTTTTTTCTTCCAAACACTGAATGATAAAAGTCTTCAGTTTTGTCTCAACTTGCTCTTATTTTGAAGGACAGTTTAGTTTACAGAGATTTGATAATTCATTTCATCTGCTGTTTCTGTTTTGTTTATTTATTTTGTTTAGTGAAAAGAGCACTATTAGGATTAATATTTCTATCTTGCAATATTTTTAGTCCAGAAAAGGAGTTTTAGACTTTTAACGTCTCAGTTTTTAGTGCGATGTCCGTCTTACTGGTTTAATGGGAAATGTGAACATCAAGAGGCTGCGGTTATCTTTATTATAATGGCTTCCAGTTATTTACCAGTGGGAGGTTAAAACTGAACACTTGATATTATTTTAGCTTTGAATAAACATAATCTTGTGGGAATTTTTGTGTAATAGAGCCATAATTTCAGATTCTGGAGACACAGTAGATGAATATTTTGGGATATGAACCCCTTTAAGCGTTTGTTGTGATCTTTTCCTCTCGACTTTTTGTTTTCACTCTGGTCCCTTCTGGTTTCAGTCGTCTGATAATCTGGACTCGTTTGGGAGAATGGAGGTAAGTTGCAGTAGCCGATAGTTTAGGGTAGGTTGTTAGAGCTGAGAGAGTAGGTGTTGTGTCTCTGAAATGATTCCGGCAGTAATTTAGTAAGTAGTTCTGGTAAATCCAGTTCTGGGATGTTGGTGTTCAAAAGGAGAAATTAGGAGAAAATTTCTCCTAGTAACTTTTTCTCATGATCTTCTGCTCGTCTTTAATGACCTCATTTATTTGATCCACCTGCTTTCTGGAATCAGCTGATGTTGTTTCGGATTCACAGATCAATAATCCGTCCGACTTTGATAACCTCGTACGCACTGCGACACCAAGTGGCCAACTCTAGAATTACAACTGAAAATAACATGATGGTGAATATTTAAGTTTTATATTGGATAACATGATGGTATCTTAACTAAAGATCAATCAAAGTTATTGAATATAGGGCTGGAGAAATCTGCTCCGTTATTGCTTTCTTTTGTAAATTATTCTCATAATCACGTTTCATTTGAAAGAACGCCGCCGCGCCGCGATTCCTGCCAAGCCTTTTATTTCTGCCCAGAGTTTGTGCCGTGGCACTGAGCTCTCCGCCGTCGGCTTCAGGCTCGTCACACTCGACTGGTTTTCTTTGAAAACGTCGCAGCGAGAATCAGTTCAGCTGAAACAGAGATCTGCTCTCTGCTTTGCCAAGCAAATGCAGCTGTGCTGCTCCTGCTGAGCTGCAGCTGTAAACGATGCAGGATTTAATCTGTGCTCATGATTTAAGCTGCTAAAACAGATTGAGGGATAATTCATGTTAAAGAGGAAAAGATATATAAATCTGTGTTTGGATAGAGGTGAAAACTGGCTGAGAGACTGAGAGAAACTATTTTCACGTTAGACTCTCAAAACATTTTTATGACATGATCTCATAATGGTTGTGAACCAGCAAGTCTAAGCTTGATTTGATTTTTATATTCTGTGAAGGAAACAAATCTGCTCTTTTCATTTTGATTTTCTTCCTTCCTCAGATACCAGAATTTATTTTACAATTCCTTCTTGGATCTGGATTTTCTGTTTTAAATGCCAGTCACCAGGTGTTTGATTCATTTTGGAGGTCTGATGGACATGTTTCAAATTGAGCTGCAATTAAAAGTTTTGCACAAGTTTTAAGTTATTTTTACAACCAGTCTTGCAATACAGTTGAAGCCAAATATTTACATTTAGACCAAACTTCTCTCATTTTAGGTCAATTAGAATCACCAAAATTATCTGTTTAATGCCAGAAAACTTAGCAAGAAATAGTTTACATTTCTTTTCGAATTCAGAAGTTTACAATATCAGGGATAATTCTCTTTTAACTGGATGAGTTGGACAAAACCTTTGGGTTCACCCAGTTTTCTGCAAATTAGAAAAAATAAATAATTGTAGTGATTCTAAATGACCTAAAAACAAGAAAAGTTTTGTCTGATTCAACTTCAGACTGTGAGGAACAAAATGTCTTTTTATTTGTTTCCAGTTGTACTTATATTAGCATTTCTTTCATCTTGCAGGACTCCAAACTGCCTCTGTCCCTGAGGACCAACCTGTTGGATCTGTTCAATCAGATCGAGAGAGAGTTCGAAAACCTTTACCTGGAAAATATCGAACGTAAGTTTACCAAAACTGCTGGAAGATTTTTGTCTGACTGTAACATTTGCGAAGTGTTTTCTAATATTTTAGTTGTAGGTTTTGGCTCTAAAAGTCTCCAAGCAGCTGCTAAAGCTGATATCTAACTCAACATCAGCTGAAATCCAACTTCTTCTGGGTTTCAGAAGAAGCTCTAGCTGTTGTCAGCTTAGCTTGGGTTATGAACAAATAATCAATTTTCATAATTTATTGTGAATCCTCTTCAATAAAAATCGCAATTTAGCAACAAAATGAACAGCTCTCCAATGCAGAGGTTTAAAATATATCTTGATATGTTTAATTTTAAATCCAACTTCAAATGGAATAGAAATGGTTCCATGTAATGCAGGTAGGCTAATGACTTCTGATAACTACTCAACAGAATAAATCTGAGCTTTGCCTTCAAGCTAGCTTCACTAAAAGTAATCATTTTGACTTTCTCCTGCTGGTTTTATAGTTGCAGTTTGAAAATAATTTCTATGAACAACTTGAAGGTTTGTTAGATGGAAAAGCTTTGCACTCTTGTTTTTTAAGGTAATTTTTTTAATGAACTGAAATTAAATGGTTTAGATTTGACTTGTCCAGAGCTTTTCTACATAAAGTCTTAATCTATTTGTGACCTGGTGCAAACACCAAAACTTTGCAGGACCTCCGTCTGTAGCCACTGAAACTGCTAACCGAAGCATCCTGTGACTTTCAGTCCGCAGAGAAATCGAATCCCTGAACGATCGCTTGACTGCAGACGGACAAACGGGTGAAGGAGCAGATTTAGCAAAAGGAGCTCTGAAAACCAAAGGTGAGTCATTTTATCAGACATATTTACTGAACTTATAAAAATGCACAAAACCTTTCATTTTATCCCCATCTTATGATAAACGAGGCTAAACCTTTCTTTAAGATCTTTTTTTGTTTGCTTGGTGCAATAACAATTCTATACTAATTTTCTTTTCAGTATTGCAGTTTAGTTTAGGTTTTTGTCTTTTATTGACGTGTGAAAGATGAGATGAGTTTGGAGCTTGCGGCTGAATCTCTTCTGATTTCTTTGTCTTCATCTGTTTTGATGTGCAGCGAGCCACAGCACCAGCCAGCTGTCTCAGAAACTGAAAACAACCTACAAGGCGTCCACAAGCAAGGTACAGACTTCACTATCACATTTCATTTTTCATTTCCTGTTATTGTTCTGTTAACAGAATTAATAAGGTTAAATAAAATGTTATAATATTTCATTTAGATATGGGTAGAAGAGAACTGTGCGTTCTTGAGTGAAATATGAATTGATGTATGAATGTTAAAGAGAGGAACTGCTGTCTTTTCACCCTTTTTTCACTCATAGCCGCGTTCAAATTCTTGCCATGCCAGAGTAGTAGGCGGATCCCGCAACTTCAACGTAACCAGTTGGGAGTTGTGGGGTGGAGACTCATGGGTAACTTGTAAAATTTCTCCCCCCTTGTGTGCCAATATGCATGAACAGCCCAGCCAGGGGGTCGACACTTCCTCCCCACGAGACTTGGTCATTCAAATGTAGGAGTTTGAGCTTTTTCTCAGTTTCTGCGTGAGATAAAACTCCTCTTATCTCACTAACAGGCTTGTTTTCAGTTGCATCTCTTTGGCTTTGATTTAGCTTCTTTTTGGCATTCACATAATGGTACACTGTGGAGACGTCTTTAGCATAAAGCAGCTGTTATTTACAAACGCTTCTTACGCCAGAAGTAGGAGATTCACCCAGAAGGAGAATTCAGTGCTGACTTAGACTGTTGCTCAGTTGACATCCAGTGTGCAGTCTGCTCAGCCCGTCATGTTTTCACTCTGTGGAGAGGTTTTGAAGAGTTACAACCACCGGACAGATCGTTTTGGCGTTAGGATGAGGTGTTCTTCTTTTATTTTATTTTTATGTCCATATCTAAATTTATTTCGCAAAACTGCAATTGAAACATCTTTTTGTATGACATGATCAACAACCTGATGTTTCTATTGTGGAAATCACAAAGAAGACGACAGGAAGTGTTTGATGATGTACAAAATTACTCACGTGATTTTTATTGTGTTTCTTGTTTAATGGAAACACCACAGTTGTGATATTGCGGTTTTTGACATTAGTGGAATATTGACTGTTTTCCACACATTTGTAATGAAAACTCAGATACTGTGTGGTTTGACTCGGCCGCAGAACAGGACAAGTTTGGGTTCAGGTAAAAGTCAGGTAGCACCTATGCAGACCACACACATCCTGGACATAAATTGTTTATACTGACAGCGCTACAGAGACAGCAGCAAACAGGAAAGCACTCTCTGAGTGCCACATGTTTCAGACACACCTGGTAACCAAAGGGAGAACAGGTAGCAGAAAAAAGCGGTCAGATCTATCCAGAGTCCAGCTGACAGCTCTGCAGCTCAGCCACGTTTTGTGCATCCTCACTCACTCCCCAGACCGTCAGGGACCGCTTACCTCTCCTCTGGATCCGTTTATTTTCCGACAGACTTCACGTTCTGCTCGGCGCTCTGCGTTTGGGTTTGAATCAGTGTTTGGCTGCAGCAGACTGCACACCTCAATCTGCAAAAACACAAAATCTCAACAAGTATTTTTGTTTAGTTTCTTGTGCAAATATTTTAGTACACTTGAAATAACACAAAACTTGCTTATACACACTGTCTGAGCAAGAAATAGGAGCTTGTTATAAGTCAGTAATTTCTTAAGTTTGCTGTAAAAGTTCTAGTTTCTTGGCAAATTATTTTGCTTATAACACAAGAAAATGTCTTTCTATAAGTGAAACAAGCACTTTTTCAGCAAAATTAAGGAAATATTGACTTAAAACAAGCTCCTGTTTGTTGCTGAAAAATTACTTGCAAGTTAGTTTTGTTTTATTTTAAGCGTACTAAGAAATTTCCACTAGACACTAAACCAAACATGCTTGGTTAGGTTTTGAGTTTTGCTGTACAAACTGTAGCTCACTAACAGCTGGTGCTTCAGACTCAGTGCTCACAGCTTTACTCTGCAGTGCTAAAACCATCAACTCCCCTCAGTCCCTGCTGCTGTTGCTGCTTTACTTTAACTGCATCATCATGCATCAGTATTGAGCTGGAATCATTTCTGGATCCATCACAAATAGGTGGGAAAAACAATCATTTACTTCACTGTCCCATAAAGTCCATTCGGTTTTCTGCTGCTGGAGTCTTTTACTCACTAACAATCAGCAGCAGGATTTTCCATCTGCTTGAGTCATTTGAAGAAATAAATATTTTTAGGCTGTCTCTGTTAAACAGGAATACTGAACTTCCTTTCAGATGAATGATGCCTTTTTTCTCCTCCTCCATTTCAGTCTGAACTTATTTAGCAGTTTGTGTCCAAAACGCACCAGGACTCCTGTTTGCATCATTCCCATCTTTAATGTAAACGCCTCCATCAAACCTTGATTCAACTGATACATTAATGATAACCTGTTTTTTTGTCCCACCAGCTTTCACCCTGTTTTTATTTATCCTTTGAGCTGTTTTGATCAACCTTTTTATCTACTGATCCAGAATAATTGGACCCATTTAAGTTGATTTTATCTTTATGTTGCAGATCTGTTTTTGCTATTAGCCGATGTTTGTTTTTTTTCAGCAAAAGGTTTGCAGGGTTTATGCCTACTTTAGATGATTTTAAACCACACAAAAGGTTATTAAATTAGTCAATAAATGGCCTCAGACTAATATGTAAAATAAACTTAAAGCTTCTTAGCCCTGGCGTACTACAAGGACCCTGCAGAGCATCTCCTCCTGACCTGCTTCCTCCCTAAGAACAGGATTCCTGCACAGCTCTGAAAAAATAAAATGGGATCAGTTAAAGCTAAACAAAGTGAGATCAGCCTAATTAATCAAATAAAGTTAAAGAAAACCAGCTTTATTTGACTAAAAAGGTGCCAGTAAAGGTAAGAGAATCCCTCGGAATAAAAAGAAAGCCAAAACGTGGTGATTCCATTTTAAGAAGCTGCGTTCAGGAACCCTGCCGTTGCATTTTTGCCGTTCTGTTGTAACGTTGGTGTGGCATCGGTGTCAGATTGTGTCCAGCTTCAAAGCGACCACGTCCAGAGCGGTTTGCCAGCTGGTGAAGGAGTATGTCGGCCACAGGGACGGCATCTGGGACCTGAGCGCCACGCGGGCCCAGCCTGTGGTGCTCGGCACCGCGTCTGCAGGTTCGCGCCGACTAACTCACCTTGTTTGGTTTTTTAAATACAACTTAAATGTTTTGTTTTTCCTGTTCTGCCGTCAATATTTTGGCTTTTTCTGCCGTTTGTCCAATAAAACCTGGACAGATTTATTGTCGGTGTCAAATAATTGTTAATGGTGTTTGCTTTCTCTTCTTAGATGATTTGTTTTCCTAACATTTCTTGCATTTACTTTTTTCATGCCTACATATTTACCCGAATCTGTATCAAATTCAGACACCCTGTAATATAGATGGTTTAGCTTAACAGTTTAAAAACTATAAATATGCATCTACAATGCAGAATTTCACAATAAAAAAAAAAATCTGTGTAGTTCTACATTAGAAATATTTGCAATAAATTTACAATATTGATTCCTCATGTCCAAAATGTACATAAAGAATAAAAAATGGACTTTTGATTTATTTTGTAAAATAATAAAAAATAATTATAGTAGTAGATTTTATTTGCAGTGCCCTCTTTATATTTAGATCTCAAAGGACAAAAATAAAAACAAACCAGTTACAATGGATACAAGTGTCTGTAATCTGTGTGTAAAGTTAAAAATGTCTCCATTAATTGTGTGAATTGCAATCTATAGATTTTTCCATCACCATTTAAGAAAAAACAAGAATATTTTGTTCAGTGACCTCTGAGTAGAAGTAGGAAACACTGCCACCCACAGGCGGTTTTGAGTATCTTTGTTCAAAATTTGAAATAAACATGCAGAGAAGTGCAAGAATTTGTTCATCATACACTATAAAAAACCCTCAGACTGTTGAATTGATCCTGACAGACCACACTGCCATGCTGTGGAGCATTGAGACCGGAAAGTGCCTCCTCAAGTACCTGGGCCACCAGGGATCAGGTAGCATCCAAAATATTTGATCATAATGTGTTGTAGCATTGTTGGACGGTATGGAAACGGCAGGTTTCATTGATGTTTGGTCTGTTTTTCCTCAGTTAACTCCATTAAGTTCCACCCCAGTGAACAGATGGCTCTGACTGGTAACCATCCACACTTCCATCATTCAGATATTTATTAGATAAAATACTCCGGCTCCATTTTTACGCTCATTAAACCCTCCGTCTCTCCCCTGCAGCCTCTGGAGATCAGACAGCTCACATCTGGAGGTACATGGTGCAGCTTCCCACTCCTCAGCCGGTCGCTGATACCACTGTAAGCCTGGTCTGCAGCTGTTCGCTCAGCACAGTGCCTCCAGCAGATTTTATTTCCGATTCACTCCCCTGTCCGTCCTGCAGACGCCCTGTGAAGACGACGTGGACTCCTCAGATAAAGACGACGCCGACGGCGACGTGGAGGGCCCGAACGACTGCCCTTCGGTCCGCGTACCGACCACGACGCTGCGCAGCCATCAGGGCGTGGTGATCGCTGCCGATTGGCTGGTGGGGGGCAAACAGGTGGTGACGGCCTCCTGGGACCGAGCCGCCAACCTGTACGACGTGGAGACCTCGGAGTTGGTCCACTCGCTCACTGGTAGGATGCTCCAGGGTTAGAGTCGGGTTCAATTTAAAGGCGATGAGTTGGACTAAATTTAGCATGTTTTGTACTTGTATTTGGATCTCAGCTGCTTCTAAAAACAGACTAAAAAACAAACATCCAGCCAGTTTTAGGCAGTAAGTTAATGTTTATGGGTGTCTTGAAAACAGGCTGTTTAAAAAAATTTACCTGAATGTAACGTCACAAATCAGAAGTTCAGTCTGATACCTAGCAACCCCAGTCAAGCCCTGCCCGTTACTTAGCAACCACAGTCAAACCCTGCCCGTTACCTAGCAACCCCAGTCAAGCCCTGCCCGTTACCTAGCAACCCCAGTTGCTAGGTATTTTTCTTTTTGTCTTGCCTTTAGACATGTGAGGCAGTTTCACCATTTAACTTAAGTGTGTAGGACAAGGGACACATCAAAGCTTTGAAACAAATGTGTCTGTGAAGGTCATGATCAGGAGCTGACCCACTGCTGCACACACCCCAACCAGCGCCTGGTGGTCACTTCCTCCAGAGACACCACCTTCAGGCTGTGGGACTTCAGAGACCCGTCCATCCACTCCGTCAACGTCTTCCAGGGACACACAGAGTCAGTCTGACACAAACAAGCATCTAAAAATCTAGAAAACAACTAAAATTCTGCAGGTTTCCTGAATGAAAACAAGCGTATAAAAGCTGTGCCCTTGTCCTCTGCAGCACGGTGACGTCCGCTGTCTTCACCGTGGGAGACAACGTGGTGTCAGGCAGCGACGACCGCACAGTCAAAGTGTGGGACCTGAAGAACATGCGGTCGCCCATAGCAACCATTCGCACCGACTCTGCTGTCAACAGGTGTGTGAGCTGCAAACCTGCCGAAAATCTTCAAACACCAAGAAGTCTGTTAATGTAAAATAATGTGACTTAATGTGAAAACGTTCTGCAGACTGTGAGAAATTTTGGTTTTCATGGTTTTTCTCAGTCATGTGGTGCATTCGCACAACAATGCGTCCATTTTTAAATCGGTGAAAACTGCAAAACCTGTTTCATGTGTTCAAAATGGATACTTCATTCCTCAAAAGTAATTTAGAAAAATTTGGGAAAATAAAACTTATTACTAATTGTAAAGTCCAACTGGTTACTTGTTTTGGGGGTTTGCGTGAAATAAATGTGAAATCAGCAGTTTAGGAGTCCTAGTTTTACATTTTATTCATTCTACTTTGCTTCTTCTTTAAATCCTACTTAAAATACATGTTTACCTCCAAACAAAGGATAATCCATTCACAAAGTCAGAATGAATCATTTCTGGAAGCTGCAGGAAATAATCTGTCCTCACATTTTCATCCAGTAACTTCATCACCAACGTTTCTTTTTACACCTGTTTTCTTCGTCACAAGTGCAGCAGGAAGTTAGGAATAATTATTCTGCTTCCTGTTTCCCATCAGGATCAGCGTGTCGGTGAACCAGAAGATCATCGCCCTTCCTCACGACAATCGGCAGGTCCGACTGTTTGACATGTCCGGAGTGCGACTGGCTCGGCTGCCGCGGAGCAACAGACAGGTCAGTCGGCAGGAAGTGAACTCCAGATGGACTTTTGTTTTTAGTTTCTTTAAGGGTGATGCATTTTACAGACAAGTAGATGAATTTTAAAATATTTGGTACAGTCCAAACTGACCAGCTCACTCTCAAGATGTGGGAAATTATTTGTTGCCATGGCAAAACTCCAAAAATACCCTTGGAATGGATGGAGTCGAGAGTTGGAAAAATCCTGAAAAGCCACAACTTCAGAGGATTTTCTGTCTTCATAGTTTCTGCCATTTAACTTTCAGTTCGTAGGTAAATCTGGGCCAGAGCCCAGAGATGTCTGAAGGAACTGTTGATTGAAGTTTTAGTGATCATTGTTGGACCAGAGGTGATTATTGGTGGCTCTTGTTCAGGGTCACCGTCGGATGGTTTGCTGCTCCGCCTGGTGTGAGGACAACACCGCCTGCAACCTGTTCACCTGCGGCTTCGACAGGCAGGCCATCGGCTGGAACATCAACATCCCGGCTCTGCTGCAGGAGAAATGACCTCCTCCTCTTCTTCTTCCTCTTCTTCTTCTTCTTCTTCATGTTGTTAGCACACAGAGAGAAACCTCACCCACAGCGTGTGTTTGTGTCTCGACAGATGTAAGCAGTTTAGTTTAGATGTTAGTGACTCCATGGAGTCGGTCTTTAAAGCCTTAGGATTGTTGAAGTTCCTCGGATCAGACTTTCTCCAGGTTGAGGGGCTTGAAAATCATCTGTCTCACTTTCCGTCACTGTTAGCAACAAAGGCAAACCTCTGAACCACTCACTGATGAAAGCACAAGCAATGTACAGAAGCTCCTGCTTACTGCAAGTTAACATGTTTCTCTGCTGCTTCCTGCTGCTTTTAGCTCCAAAACTCCAGATCTAATGTTTGCTTCAGGTGGCAGATTAAAGGAAACGTCTGTGATTTGTTTGTGGTTTGGTGTTGCACATAATTCCTGTTATCTCTTAAGTTTTTTTCTGTATAAATTTAGAGCCATGTTTTCCTCTTGCAGACAGACAAGACAGATCAGATTAGCAACAGATTTCTGATTATTTAGGCAGTTTTGTCTTCAGAGGTTCTCAATCTCTGCAGAAACTTTATGCACCTTGTTTTTGTTTGTTTAAAATAATGTCTGTTACAGATTTTATTTTTTAAGGGAAAATTCTTCTTTCTTGTTTAACTTGTGGTCATGTGTTGACTATGGATGAGTTGTTTCCTGATGTGCAAAAGTATTCATATCCCTCGAACTTATTAAAACCTTCAACTACATCATGTTTTGTTGGGATTTTATTTAGCGACTCAAAGTATTGCATGTTTTTACAAATGATAGACAAATGTTTCCAATAACAAAAAGAGTTTAAAATAGACTGAATTAGAGTGAAATCAATACAATCTGGAAATGCAGACAAATTTAAAACATTTGGATAAAAAAAATCTGACTTAAATAAACCTCTGTGAAAAATATGGGGAAAAAACTGAAATTGGAAAAGAAAAACATTTTAATGGTAAACTAGTGGGACAGATGCAGTAAATTCCCCTTAAAATAAACTATATCTTCAATATTTCAAATCTTTGTCAAGACAACTATCTACTTCAACATAATAGTTTCATATTTACAGTGTAACTCTGCTATGCCTAATTCTATAAAACATCCTTAGTCCATAATATATTTCTGCCTTTGTTACAGATTTTATGTCCAGTAAATTTTAATATTGAAATAAAATCATGTTTAGTTGCTTTGTTGTGTTTTACTGAAATACTGTAATTTCACTAAGTTTTGGGGGATTTTGTTGGTATTTTTAAGGTTGACTATTTTAAAAATAATTCGTCATAAATAAAAGCTTGAGATATTTCACTAAATTCTGAGATATGAAATTTGCAACACTGACAAATCATAGTAATGTATTTCTAATATTTTTTTCATCTGTTACTTTATAAATTTATTTACAGATTATAATTCAGTTCTGCGAAAAAACAAAATTAGTCTTCAGAATGTATGTTTTTTTCTTTGAAGCAATCAGTCTTATTGCTTCATGGCTGCTGATTTTGAAGATTTGTTTTTATTTACATGTAAAACTGAGGTGATGGTCTCCGTTATGAAATGGATGGATGGAGAAATGTTGCTTTTCTCTAAACAGACGAACAGAAGAGATTTTAAAACCGACTTAATATCTACAGAACACAAAACACATAAATACAGAAATAAAAGGTTTTATTTTCAGTGATCAAACACATCCATTTCATACAATTAATAAAAATTAAGCAACGATAAGCAATTCCTGGAGTCCATGTCGTGTAAAAACACAAACTTCCTGCAGGGGGCAGCGTCCCTTCACCAGCAGCTAAACAGTGAGGCAAAATGAAAGCTATTCTGAAATTTCTCCTAAAAATCAGCTTAGAGCCACAATGAGACAATATCTGTTATCCAGTTTGTGTCAGGGCTCAACAAAACGTGTTCAAACAAGAAAGAGATTGAAGTCGTGGCAATACTTTTACAACATGAGGAATCATTTGTCACTTTATTTCCAGATCCACCGTCTTTGCAGATGAAAGCAACAAGAGGATGGGTCAGCAGATATAGTTGGGCAGATAAAATGGATATAGAAAAATAAACAATTTCAACAAAACTAGAAAATAATAATTGAAGAAAAACAATTGCAGACAATCTGACTAATGATTTCTGAACAGTTTAGAATAATCAGAACTAAATCTGCGTGAAAATGAAATGGATTTTCTCTATTTGGGTTTACAGAATTTAACAGTAGACTCCAATGATACATAAACTCCAGCATGTAGCGGCTGAGTGAATGTGGTCTGGACTCTGTGGATCAGAGTCATGGTTTTAGAGACTCTGTAGAAGGACAGGATACCTGCTCTGTGATCCAGGTACACTCCCACTCTGGAGGAAACTGGACCTGAGACAGAGGTTGAGATGCTGTCATGATAAAATTCATAACCATTTTTGCGACATTCTAATGCCCAGGATTTCTCATCATTACCAAATGAAGATTCATCCCCTCCTCTGCTGATATTTTTATATGCAACTGCTATAAAAACCTGTATCCCTCTCCACTCCACCTCCCAGTAACAACGACCAGTCAGACTCTCTTTACTCAGAACCTGCCAGTAATCGGTGAATCTCTCTGGGTGACTTGGATAAGACTGAAGTTGATCCACCCATGTCACCTTGCTTTTCCCCTCTGATAGTACCACTCGCATTGCGGCTGTGTTTGGATTCATTGTGATTTTACATGAATATTTTAAGAAATCAGATTTGCTCTTTGGTTCTGGTTCTGGCAGTAAAATACCCACCTCGGTAATTTTCAGTGAGATGTTTGTCCATGAGTCTCTCAGGACGTCCTGCAGTTTCTCTCTGAGCTCTGATACAGCTGCTGCCACGTCCTCAAAGTGTCTCAGAGGACGGATGTTGATGCTGGATGAGTGTGTGGACTCACTGAGTGCTGGCAGTGAGGGGTAGTTGAGGAGAAACTGGTTGTGATCCTCTGTGTGTGAGAGCTGCTCCAGCTCAGCGTCTTTCCTCTTCAGCTCAGTGATCTCCTGCTGCAGCTTCTCCTCAACATCTTTGACTCGACTCACTTCAGTTTCCTGCTGGGATCTGATCTGCTGCTTCACATCGGACCTTTTTTTCTTGAGGAGACGGATCATCTGGGTGAAGATCTCCTCACTGTCCTCCACTGTTTTATCAGCAGAGCGATTGATGGCCTCCACCTCCTGATGAAGCAGCTTCACATCTTTCTCTCTGTCCTGAATCAAGTGTTGAATTTTCTTTTGTTTCCCCTCCAGCTTCTCTGCCTTTCTGTCCTTTCTACTGCAGCTGACACTGTGTCGTGGCCTTTATGTTCATCCACTGGGCAGACATAGCAGATGCACTTCTGATCAGTGCGGCAGAACATCTTCATCACCTCATCATGCTTAGAGCAGATGTTCTCCTGCAGGTTCTTGTTCGGCTCCACCAGCTTGTGTTTCTTTAAAGGAGCCACATCATAATGAGGCTGAAGGTGTTTCTCACAATAAGAGGCCAGACAGACTAAACAAGAGTTGATGGCTTTCAGTTTCCTCCCAGTGCAGAAATCACAGGCCACATCTTCAGGTCCAGCATAGCAGTGGTCAGCAGGAGCATCCAGGAGCCCAATCTTCATCAACTGCTCTAATAATGCTCCCAACATGTTGTTTTTCTCCAGGTAAGATCTCGGTACAGAAGTTTTTTCTGCAGTTCATACAGTAACTGTGTCCACAGGGAATAGTCACCAGACTCTTCAGTAGATCCAGACAAAAGAAGCTAATTCTGCTCTACGTTTCCCGTCAGACACAGTGACTGTGAAAGTTTCATTTCCTGAAAACAGAAATAGGGTTGAGCTCTGATATATGATTCATATCTCATTGCAGAAAGACTGCAGCCAATCAGCTTCAGCGTCTGGTGTTTCCACCCAGCTACAAGATTTGAATTAGTTAGCATAAAGAAGAGATAGTCATCAGATTTTTCCAGCCTGAAAAACAAGGAACAAAGCTGTAAATCTAACCTTTGTCTCCTCATTTACAAGAAAGTTTGTTAAATATTTACCAACGCTCCTCTGTGAAACTTCTTATCTCCATTTTATTATTTTCTCAAAGTTAATTTAGATTTTGTTGATGCATCTCAGAACATTTCAAACTTTAATTAGATATTTCTCTCCAGTAAATGTAAGGAGTGTTCTTGATAACTCTGTAAAACCAAAAATACCTTGACTCTCCTGATAAACATCAGGAGAGTCTCGTGTTGCTGGTTAGGGTTAACCAGCTATTTTGTGACAGTTGTTTTTGTTTTTTTCTGGTTGATGTAAGTTTTCTGTAACATAAATTGATAACTTTGAGATTTTTTAAAAAATGAAATTTACTTCTGGCTTAATAATTCATGCCACACAGAGGAAGCAGCAGTGCAGAGTCAATCTAGTTATGAGACAAGGTTTCCTTGGTTTCGTCCTTGAAATATTTAAATAATGGATCGCTCTGTTATGCGCCACAACGCTACACAATTCGTTGACTCAATTCAATTGAGTCAATTGATGTTACTATCATCATGTGATGTTAATGATCATTCCTAATGATGAGCCCCAACCCTACCATTAGGGATAGGGTTAGGTTAAGCCCTAACCCTATCCCTAATGGTAGGGTTATAACAAAAAATAAGATTTGTTACCATAACTCTGCGGACGATACACAGCTCTACATTACGATGTCAACCCATCCAATCACTGATTAAATGCTTAGAACAGATAAATGTGTGAATATGCCAAAACTTTCTCCAGCTGAACAGAAACCAAACTGAAGTTATCTTTGGACCAAAAAAAAAAGAGCGATCTAGAGTCAGTGCACAGCTAAAAACCAACGATCAGACCCGAAACCTGGGAATAGTGACGGACTCTGACCTGAACCTTCAGAGCCACATTAACCCGTTTAATCCCACCGGCAACAATTGTTGCCAGACATTTTTTCTAACTTCTGGAACCTCTAAAAGAACTGTTTTGACTTTTGGCAGCTAATTGAAGTTTTTAAATAAAATAATGGAGCTTCTGATCTAAGAAATATCAATTTCATGGATCAAGTGTGAAAGGTCACATGACCAGACCTCTTTACTTCCTGCCTGCGACGCTTTCCTGTGAAAGAGGAAGTCAGAAAAATACTTTTATCTATGAAAAAATATAAAATATTTTGTACATATGTTCCTGGTCTTCTAAGGAAAATTGTATCCCTTCATCCATATCTTGATCATAAGAAGAGTGAATGTAAGCATGGCAACAACTGTTGCCAGTAGCGTAATACGCAGACACACTATGCTGTGTGTGCATAGCTTTGCTGTTTATTCTATATGCCTTGCTGTTGCCACACAGCTTAAACTATAAGATGCTTTACATCTTCTAGGCCTGAAGGAACTTCAAAATGATGTCTTCCCTCAGCTGAACCTCTATCCCTTTCCACACATTCAGTGCTAAAAAAAGCACTGAATGACCACTACAAACTGACGCCTCGCCTGAAACTAGTTTAGAACAAGGCAAAGATCCAGGCAGATCGAACTGGAGAAAGTTTCTCAGTCCAGCTGATTCTGCTCCATTTCCACTCTCAGTCACAGTAACTGAGTTGAATTTTCTGAAACCAAAAACTGTTGAGTTCTGATCTATGACTAACGTCTCATTGGAGAGAGGCTGCAGCCAATCAGCTTTCCCCTTCAGCAGCCGTTGGTTCCTCCCTGCTTCAATGCATGTCTGAGCAGGAAGCAGAGGGAGTGTTGTCACGTTTTTCCAGCTTGAAAATTTCTCATACAGAAACTCAAAAGGAATTTTTCACACTTAACTGTTCTGAAATGTTTCTCTTTTGTAAACAGAGGTGAAACCAGAGATCTCAAATTCTCCAGCGTCAAATGAGATGCTTGATAAACTTGTAACACATGCATCTGGATGACGTAACTTTGTTTTCTGGAAACAGAAACTTACTGCTGGTTTAATACCACATCATGTCACAAGGGGCAGAATCAGTCCAGTTAACCTTGTTGTGCTGTAAGCGTCTACATCCTTATGTCTGTTTTAGGGAAGTTTAGCCCCCTGGATATTGATCAATAATATATTTGATCATACAAGGAATTTGCTATCTTGGAATTTTGTATTCTTCCTGTAATAAATGCCACATGTTATCATTTCCTTCAACAGATCACATTATTTGAATAACATTCAAATAATGTGTTTTGATTCTCACATTAGGCTCTGCAGTTGGTCGGGCATTAAGTCATCGCTGAGAATCAGCAAAGTAGCAAATTTGGGAATCAAAATTAACATCAATATTAACAATGATAAAAAAAAAGGTTTTTATTAATGAACTCTTTATTTTGTTGAATCGCAGTATGAATTTCAGTATCTCTGGAATCATAAGTCAAACCTGAAAGTTACCTCTGAAGGATATTCATTTAAACTATCGACAGAAGAAACTCTTCAAGCAAAAAGGAGTGATCACAGAAATGCTTGTTTCCAATCAAATCTGAGAGTTTATTAACAAAATAGCCAAATGCTGAATTATCCAAAAAATAACTTTTCTCTAACTGCTACTGACAGAAAACACATTTGGTGATAAACTGGGAATCAAATCAAATTAATGAAATACAATAAGAGGAAGTGGGATACTGAAAAATAACTTAAAATATAATTAATTTTAATTAATATAATTGTTCACGAATGAGGGAAGAAGGGAGCGTGAGATCGACAGGCGGATTGGTGCAGCGTCCGCCGTGAAACGGGCGCTCTACCGGTCCGTCGTGGTGAAGAGAGAGCTGAGTCAAAAAGCGAAGCTCTCAATTTACCGGTCGATCTACGTTCCGACCCTCATCTATGGTCATGAGCTTTGGGTAATGACCGAAAGAACGAGATCGCGGATACAAGCGGCCGAAATGAGTTTTCTCCGTAGGGTGGCTGGGCTCTCCCTTAGAGATAGGGTGAGAAGCTCGGTCATCCGGGAGGGACTCAGAGTAGAGCCGCTGCTCCTCCACATCGAGAGGAGCCAGTTGAGGCTCGGCATCTGGTCAGGATGCCTCCTGGACGCCTCCCTGGTGAGGTGTTTCGGGCACGTCCCACCGGGAGGAGGCCCCGGGGAAGACCCAGGACACGCTGGAGGGACTACGTCTCTCGGCTGGCTTGGGAACGCCTCGGGATTCCCCCGGAGGAAGTGGCTGGGGAGAGGGAAGTCTGGGCCTCCCTTCTAAAGCTGCTGCCCCCGCGACCCGGATAAGCGGCAGAAGATGGATGGATGGATGGATGGATGGATGGATGGATGGATGGATGGATGGATGGATGGATGGATGGATAATTAATTAAAACAAAAAAAATAAAATATCATTGGAACTACAATAGATTTAGATAAAGAATTACAATCAGCCAGACCCCCTGCAGTGAGAGAAATGAAATGGAGGAAACAGAAGTTGGGGGATGTACCTCAAAATTGAAACTTTGATGCACTTAAAATTCACATAAAATTAAACTCTGAGTTTAAAAAAAAAATCTTTACAGAAGTCAACAAATGTAACTGTAAAGCTTCAACATCGTGTTTGTGGAGCAACATTCACTTTGTTTTTTGGAATAGATCATTTAGATTTACAAAAAATCTGTTTCTCAACAGATGTCTGGAAACAAATCTGGATTTCAGTAAGGTTGAAGTCTGGCCTTTGACTAGGCCAGGTTCTCCTAACAGCTACTGCCCATCATTCTTTAATAGCTGAGAGTACTTGAGAAACTAAAATGGTGTAAAGTCTATTTTTAACAATTCAAACAACAAATATACCCCAAGTGGTCTCTAAATAATCAATTTCAAAGAACATCGTTCTACAAGTTTGGCTTCAATCAATCAATCAAATTTGATTTATTTCAGCAGAAAGGCAATTTAAGGCAAGGCCTCTGATCTCTATGAGTTTTCATGTGACTTTTAAAAGGAAAAAGGTCCACACCTGTATGATTCTCTTGTGACGATTTAAATGACTAATTTGCGAGAACCTCTGTCCGCATGTTTCACATGAAAAAGGTTTCTCACCTGTATGAATTCTCTTGTGACGATTTAAATGACTAATTAGAGAGAAACTTTTTTCACATGTTTCACATGAAAAAGGTCTCTCACCAGTATGAGTTCTGTAATGGTTTTTCAAGTTATAATGTTGTGGGTAACATCTCCCACAAATGTCACATTTGAAAGGTCTTTTCTTTGTTCTGGTACGAGACGGACCCTTTGACACAGAGCAGCTGCTTCCTGCCTGATCTCTGCTCTCAACCAATGGAGAGATATGAAAGGAAAGTTGACCTGTTATTGTATCTTCTTCATTCATATCATTTTCCTGAAGAGTAGAAATGTCAATTAAAGGAGCAAACTGCTTCTGGACAGTTTGCTGCTCTGCCTCCTGACTGCTGTAGAGGTCCGTCTGGTCCTGTCCAGTTGTTAAATGTTCTGGTGGCTGCAGTTCATGTTGAAGCACTAAAGAATCTCTTCCCTCTTTTTTTACATATAACAGTGGATATTCTAGTTCCTCATGTTTAAGCAGTGTCGGTTCTGGTTCCTCCTCTTCTTCTTTAATCCACTTTGGTTCTGGTTCCATCTGTTCGTCTTCAGTCCACTGATGTTCTGGTTCTTTCTGGTCCTGATTGGACCTATTTGACAGGCTCCAGACTTGTTGGATGGCAGGAGCTTCCTCCTCATTGGAGACACTTGGCTGTTGGAGGTCTGTGGGAACAAAGGATGACATCATTAATGTAATTTAACTGATTACTATCTCATGTATCAGCCTGGTTTTCCCTGCAGATTCCGGTCTTAGGCATCATACAGACCATCTAAAATTAGCTTGCAGTGTTGAACTGAAAAGCAGGTAAAGTGTCCTTCACACTAATTTGAAGCTGTGGCAAAAAAGTTCAAAAGATTTCAATCCAGAAGTACAGTTTCATACCATTTTATTATTTTCGATGTATTTATACAGTGAAGAACTCAACCTGCATTAAGACAATATGTTTTGTTTTAAAGTTGATCAGACTGTGTAGGCTTTTAATCAGTAAAACATGGAATTCTGGCTTTCTGGATTATAAATGTGATGAGACACAGACTTGTTTCTTTAAACCATTCCTCAAACAAAAGGAAAACAAGAGAGCGTTTTCCTTAGGCAGATGTTTTGATGTTCAGAAGGAAGTGGATGCAAGAATAGATTGAAAAGACTGGACTAAAATTGGAACCTAGTCATTTTTGCTGACTGTACATTTAGCTTAGTAACTGAACATGTGAGAGATCAGGCATAATGGAGATTTGCAGAAACCCATTTGCATGTTTCCACTTTGACAGTTTGCCAGTGTCCCTATAGAACTGATCAGAAGGGATAACACTAACTTATTATTTTCATGTTACTTACCATAACTAACTGGTGCTTTAGACCAATTTTATTTTATTTTTTACCTTGAAGAATAAATTAAAATGAAGATGTAGAAAGTCAGCTGAAGAGAGATGGGATCACAGTTTTGATCGGCTTTGCAATCTGCAGCTCCAGACCTGCAAGTGGGTTTGTGGTTCACTTAATATCAGAAACAATATTGCCCTTATTTGTTTCAGCCGTTTCTTCTATGAATATAACAGCCCATTCCGCGTCTCCTTCATAAAACTCTCCACTGCTCCGATTTACAAAATCTTGCATGACTTTACAAATGAACAATTTACACTTTGTATTCCAGACTCCCAGCACTAACAACAATTAGTAATAGTCATGGGGCTTGACTCAAACACGTTTGTGCTAAACTCTGTAGCATCTGAGCTAGCAGCTAACAGAGCTAGCAGCTAACACAGTTCCTGTTAGCAGTAGCTGGAGCTGCAGCAACTATCGCCGCTGTCGGATCTCTGTCTGCAGTGAAAACATCCCCACTTTTATCCAGACCCACCAGAACTTTGTCTCAGCAGCTCCGAACCGACTCTGTGTAGCTTAATGTCTGGTTTCCAGCTGATGCCCATCATCCTGCGCTGAGCATCGAGCTCTTCCTCGTAGCTAATGATGGTTTTTTCAACCTGAGTGAAGATTTCCTCCGCAGCAGCAGTTAGTCTCTCTCTGATAAACTCTCTGAGATGCTGAACTGAAGACATGGTTGATGAAATATTAGCTCAGATGGGACAATGCAGCAGCCATCTATTTTAGGCCATGCAGGCTTCTTCTTCTTCTTCGATGTTTTTTGGTGGTTGGCAAAAAAGGAAATTGGTGAATTACCGCCCCCTGCTGAACTGGAGAGTGAACAGCCGAAAAACAGGGAAAATTCACTTCGTATTCATTCTTAAGTCTTTATTTAGTAACTAAAATAAAGACATTTGGAATCTTTCTTAAGTACACATTTCAAGTAAAAAAAATGACATCATTGTGTAATTGTCAGAGGTTTTATTTTGTTTATGTTTGATACAACCAAGTGGAACATAAATTCCAGCAAAGCATGAAAAGTTGGTATGCTACTCATGAAAACATTTGACTTGCAGATGTTCGTCGTGGAAATCTGAGGACTCAGAAAGCGTCCTAATTGGCTACTTTGCAAAAGTAAGCCAGTAGCATGGCAACTAGCATAGCCCTTCAACATTTCCACTTCCAAACCAGTTGAAGTGGTTTTTGAATATTCTAAATACACAATAACAAATTTTATAGATTTGCACAATTAAAAAAAAAAAAAATCCATAAATGCTCAACCAAAAATAGGTGAGGGTCTAATGTGTTTTGCGAAGTGAAAATCCAAGAAGGCCTTTGGTATTTGTTACAGTAAATCTGTGAGTTAATGACCAATTCTCACTTTTGTGTATTTGTTTCATGTTGAAATTCAGTTTACCAGCATGAAACACTTTTTTTCCCTCCATATTTCACGTGAAAATCCAGCTCACCAATGTGGGTTTTAATGAGAATAAATAAATGATAAATTCTAAAGGAACTTTTTTCACAGGTTTGGCTTCAAAGCGGCTCTTGATCTGTATGGGTTTTCATGTGACGATTTAAATTACCAATTTGTGAGAAATGTTTTCCACATGACTGGCATGAAAATCGTTTCTGTCCTGTATGAGTTGTTTTGTGACGAAACAAAATACTCATTTGACAGAAACTCTTTCCACATAACTCGCATGAAAAAGGTTTCTCACCTGTATGATTTTCTTGTGACGATTTAAGTCTTTCATGACAAAGAAACTTTTTCCGCATGTTTCACATGAAAACAGTCTCTCGCCAGTGTGGGTTCTGTAATGGATTTTCAAGGTATACTGTTGTGTGTAACATCTCCCACAAATGTCACATTTGAAAGACTTTTTCTTTGTGCCAGTATAAGAGGGACTCTCTGACACAGGGGAGATAGTTCCTTCCTCATCTCTGCTCTCAACCACCGGAGAGATATGAAAGGAAAGCTGCTTAGTTCTTGTCTTTTCTTCATTCATATAATCTTCCCGAAGAGTAGAAGCCTCAATCATAGCAACAAACTGCTTCTGGGCAGTTTGCTGCTCTGCCTCCTGACTGCTGTAGAGGTCCTTCTGGTCCTGTCCAGTTGTTAAATGTTCTGGTGGCTGCAGTTCATGTTGAAGCACTGAAGAATCTCTTCCCTCTTTTTTTACATATAACAGTGGATATTCTAGTTCCTCATGTTTGAGCTGTGTAGGTTCTAGTTCCTCCTCTTCTTCTTTAATCCACTTTGGTTCTGGTTCCATCTGTTCGTCTTCAGTCCACTGATGTTCTGGTTCTTTCTGGTCCTGATTGGACCTATTTGACAGGCTCCAGACTTGTTGGATGGCAGGAGCTTCCTCCTCATTGGAGACACTTGGCTGTTGGAGGTCTGTGGGAACAAAGGATGACATCATTAATGTAATTTAACTGATTACTATCTCATGTATCAGCCTGGTTTTCCCTGCAGATTCCAGTCTCTAGGCATCATACAGACCATCTAAAATTAGCTTCTTGAGTTTAACTGAAAAGCAGGTAAAGTGTCTACCACACTAAGTTACAATTGTGTTCAAAAATGTTCAAAAGACTTTAGTCCCCCAGTATAGTTTCATACAGTTGTTTTAGTTTATAAATTAATTCTTAAATTTAGGGCATCCATACAGTGAAGGAACTCATTGTACATAAAGACAATGTGTTTTTAATCTGACTTGTATCCTCCAGAGTAACCTCACATTTTAAAGTTGCTCAGACTGTGTAGAAACTTTAATGAGAAGTACATGGCATTCTGGTTCTTGGGATTATCTCTGTGATCAGACAGAGATTTGTTTCTCTAAGCCACTCTTCAGTGAAGACAAAGAAGAGGGCATTTCTTTAAATTAGGCAGGAGTTTTGATGTTCAAAAGGAAATGGATGACAGAAAAGATTGAAATCTATTCCTTATTGCTCAGACTGCACATTTAGTGCAACTGGAACAAAGTTCGGACGAGTTTATCTTAACACCCCACATAAAAAGCAGTTCATCCTGCATGTCCATCTCCTTACTAAAACTCTTCACTACTCTGTTCAGACCAAGAAATATGTGGACGAAAAGCATGCAATTATTATTATTATTAGACTCACAATATCACATATGAGCTTACAAATAAAGAATTTACACATTTAATTGGTATTAATGCTGTAAATCTGGAATTGGAGTCATATACACTGCTGAAAAAAATAAAAGGAACACTCAAATAACACATCCTAGATCTGAATGAATGAAATATTCTCATTGAATACTTTGTCCTGTACAAAGTTGAATGTGCTGACAACAAAATCATTGTTGATTGTCAATCGGTGTCGCTTCCTAAGTGGACAGTTTGATTTCACAGAAGTTTGATGTACTTGGAGTTATATTGTGTTGTTTGAGTGTTCCCTTTATTTTTTTGAGCAGTGTATTTAGTCAGGGGCTAAACTCTGTAGCATCAGAGCTAGCAGCTAACGGAGCTAGCAGCTAACAGAGATAGCAGCTAACAGAGATAGCTGCTAACACAGTTCCTTTTAGCAGTAGCTGGAGCTGCAGCAACTATCGCCGCTGTCGGATCTCTGTCTGCAGTGAAAACATCTTTTATCCAGACCCACCAGAACTTTGTCTCTGCAGCTCCGAACCGACTCTGTGTAGCTTAATGTCTGGTTTCCAGCGGATCCCCATCATCCTGCGCTGAGCATCGAGCTCTTCCTCGTAGCTAATGATGGTTTTTTCAACCTGAGTGAAGATTTCCTCCGCAGCAGCAGTTAGTCTCTCTCTGATAAACTCTCTGAGATGCTGAACTGAAGACATGGTTGCTGAAATATTAGCTCAGATGGGACAATGCAGCAGTTTTGTAGCTTAACGTATGCAGGCTTCTTCTTCTTTTCTATTATGGCGGATCGCAAGCAACTTTAAGCTATGGCGCCACCTACTGTACATGAGTGTGTAGCAACATTACATCCATTAAATTCTCTTTTTTTATTATTTTGTATTCTGAAGATGAACAAATAATGCTTTCCTTAATCTATAAATATCCACTATGTTTCCATCATTTTCCAATATTCCTTTAAGACTCCATTCCTGTACTCCTAACTATTCTTCTCAATCTCTCCCTTTCAGGCTCATGTGTTTTACAATTCATCAATGCATGTTCTACATTTTCTTTCTTTCCACATCCTTCATTTTATCATAATTTTTCCTCCCCATTAGACATAAAATATTTAGACAGGTATGACCTACTCTTAATGTTACATTTCCATCCAATATAGAGGTAATTTCATTCATCTGATTTCCATTGGAGTCCCTCCAGTCTCTATTAAAAGAGCATTAATAGGCTTCGTTTTCAATTTCAGAATCTGTAGTTGTGGGTTAAAGTATTGTTGGTAATGTCTTCCAGTAACATTGTCAGTAACATTTTTTAATAGACCACCGGGCTTTGCAGTTTTGTGAGGGAAACCTTCAGAAAAGGTGTTTATTTGTAACCCAGTTTTTCTTCAAGAGCGTTGGATAGACTGTAGTGTGTGATCATTAACAATTTAACTTGGTTAGCTTAGCTACAGACTGCTGTTTGCCTCAAGTACAACAGCATTTAATCAGTGAGACCAATATGTACCAGGATAGTTGTATATGTAACTTCTCCTGGTACCTTTTACCACACTTAACAGATGAGTCAGTCACTAGCAGTCCAAACTCCTACCTATTATTTTCCTCATTTTAGGTTTGCTTCGAATAGAGTATTACAAACTGTATGCAGACTGTTTCATGTATAATTCACTAGCAGTAAATATTGTGATGGTATCAGTATTGGACCAAAGGAAACAAGGCAGATGCAAGGATTTACAGTTTTAATGGGTTAGACAGACTCAGAAAATAGTGACAAGTGTGCAGGGAGCAACCAATTTTATATTTTGTCATGGGACCAGAGGTTGCATTAAGGGAATATTTTCCTATTTGACCAGTTATTTTTTTAAACAACTGGAAAATTCTGAAGTCCGTCCGTCATTTGACATGTTATAATTCACATCCTTCACTAATCCACATTTGCAGATTCAACTGATTGATGAACTAATTTCTCTGCAGATGCAACCAAGAGGAATTTGTGAGGCACTGTGCGTTCAGACTCCAGTGGGTGAAGAGCTGGTAATTTAAGTGGAGTCATTTGATTTAATCTAAGTTATTGGGGCCCCAATCACTGGTTAGAATCACTATGGAGAAAAAGTTAGTTGCATTTATCTGCTTTATGTGTGATGGGATCTGGATTCACGGTTCAACTCGGTGAATGTTAACTAAACCGCATAAAGTTGCAGTGCAATAGCTGATGTTAGTGTGACTAAAATTTGATGGGTAAAAATAGTCCATAATCAATATTTTTTTTGTTGTCGGTCAAAATGGCATAGAAAAGTGTTTAGTGACCCCTGCATGGGGCCCAAAATTCCTGGCAGCGGCGCTAGGAATAGGAATGAATGTAAAACCTGCAGGACATTAAATGCTGAGAAATTGGGTTGGAGTTCTGGACGAGGCAATTCCAACTCCATCATTATTATGTACTTGTTAATCATTTGTTTCATGTGGAAATTCACATTACCATAATGTGAGAAACATGTTTTCTGCAAGATTTGCATCAAAAAAGAATCTTTCCTGTATGAATTTTCTTGTGGACATTTAAGTCAGTCATTCGACGGAAACTCTTGCCCATGATTCACATGAAAAAGGTTTCTCACCTGTATGAATTCTCTTGTGGACCTTCAAATAACTAACTCGTCTGAAGCTTTTTCTGCATGAATCGCATGAAAAAGGCTTTTCACCTGTATGAATGCTCTTGTGGACATTCAAATCACAACCTCGTTTTTTTCAGGAAAAAGGCTTTTCCCATAAGCTTTACATATTTTAAAGCTTTTCCGCAAGATTCGCATGAAAAAGGTTTCTCATCTGTATGAATTCTCCTATGGTCATTTAAAGCTCCAATTTGTGAGAAGTCTTTTCCACATGATTCGCATGAAAAAGGTTTCTCTCTTGTGAACTTTTAAATTACTTTTTCGAGAAAAACCTTTTCCGCAAAATTCGCATGAAAAAGGTTTCTCATCTGTATGAATTCTCCTATGGTCATTTAAAGCTCCAATTTGTGAGAAGCCTTTTCCACATGATTCGCATGAAATACGTCTATCAGTGTGAGTTCTGTAATGTTTTTTCAATTTACACTGTTGTGGGTAAATTCTCCCACAAATGTCACATTTGAAAGATCTTTTCTTTGAATTCGTATCAGACTGACTCAGATTGACAGAGGAGCTGCTTCCTTCCTGATCTTTGCTCTCAGCCAAAGGAGAGACATGAAGGGAAACCTGCTCTGTTCTTGCCTCTTCTTCATTCATATCTTCCTGAAGAGTAGAAGTCTCAAGCAAAGAAACAAATGGCTTCTGGACAAGCAGCTCTCTCTCATGATTCTTGCAGAGGTCCGTCTGGTCCTGTCCAGTTGTTAAATGTTCTGGTGGCTGCTGTTCATGTTGAAGCACTGAAGAATCTAGCTCCTCTTTCATAATGGATATTAGTGAATATTCAATTTCCTCATGTTTGAGCGCTACAGGTTCTGGTTCCTCCTCTTCTTTTTTAATCCATCTAGGTACTGGTCCCATCGGTTCCTCTTCAGTCCGCTGATGTTCTGCATGCTTCTTGTTATCACTAGAGCAACTTGCCAGAATCTGGACTTGTTGGATGGTAGAAGCTTCCTCTTCATTGGAGACACTTGGCTTTTGGAGGTCTGTGGGAACAAAGGATGGCATCATTAATATAATTTAATTGATGACTATCTCATATATCAGCCTGTTTTTCCCTGGAGATTCTGGTCTGTGGGCATCATATGGTTATTCTAAAATTGGTTTGTGGAGTTTGAATGAAAAGCACCTAACGTGTCCTCCACACTAATGTGCAGTCATGGCAAAATATTAAAAACATTTTAATCCACAAGTAGTTTCATAACATTTTTTTTATTAAACATTTAATTCTCAATTACTCATACAGTGAAGAATGCATCCTACATTAAGACAATATATTTTTAATTTTACATGTAACCTCACTTTTAAAAGTTGATCGGACTGTGTAGAAACTTTAATCAGTAAAACATGGCATTCTTTGGATTATAAATGTGATGAGAGACAGAGATCTGTTTCTCTAAGCCAGTGTTTTTCAACCACTGTGCCGCGGCACACTCGTGTGCCGTAGGTGATCGTCAGGTGTGCCGTGGAAATTATCCAATTTAATCCGAATAGGTGTAAAAAGATTGTTTTTTTTTAAACAAATTAATTAACTGCAAATAATATGCCATTTTCTGTGTTGTAGTAGTGACTAGCTGCATAATCATGTAATTTCCTTATTGCAGGATGGCAGTAGGTACATAGCATTGTACGATAAATCAAAAGAATTAGTGATGCATGAATGTGACAGGTAGCGGTGAGAGAATTGTACCTAGCAAGACTGTGATAACAGTGATGGACAAGTTTTTGAAAAGAAAAAATGCTAGCTTCGGACCCGATGAAGGCCCTAGTATGAGTGATGTCAACGGAAGGCAATTACTGTGAGCTTTTTCTTTTCCAAATATTATGGCTTCTCTCAGAAAAGGAATTATTTTCTGTATTCTGGCTAAGAGAATGCTTGTGGACAGAATTAGTCATGTGAACAATGTGATCTTAAATTTAACACCACATTGTTGTGCCACTGTTCATGCGTACTTTTGAAGTAGACATGTTAAGTGCAATTTGAAATATCTAATATAAAATATGATACAAATAAATGTTTGTGTTTATTTGATTCCTATTCGAGACACTTTGATAAGAACTACTATACATTACATTTTTTTTTATTTTCATTTGTTTAGATTTTTTGGTTGGTGGCGTGCCTCGTGATTCTTTCAATGAAAACAATGTACCTTGGCTCAAAAAAGGTAGAAAAACACTGCTCTAAGTGACTCTTCTAAAAAACCAAAGACAGAGCATTTTCTTTGATAAGGCAGATGTCTTTGTTTGTGCTGCAACATTTTGTCCTGAGCTCCAAAACTATCAGCCTCTGTAGCATCAGCGCTAGCAGCTAACAGAGCTAGCAGCTAACAGAGATACCAGCTAACAGAGCTAGCAGCTAACAGAGTTCCTGTTAGCAGTAGCTGGAGCTGCAGCAACTATCGCTGCTGTCGGATCTCTGTCTGCAGTGAAAACATCCCCACTTTTATCCAGACCCACCAGAACTTTGTCTCTGCAGCTCCGAACCGACTCTGTGTAGCTTAATGTCTGGTTTCCAGCGGATCCCCATCATCCTGCGCTGAGCATCGAGCTCTTCCTCGTAGCTAATGATGGTTTTTTCAACCTGAGTGAAGATTTCCTCCGCAGCAGCAGTTAGTCTCTCTCTGATAAACTCTCTGAGATGCTGAACCGAAGACATGGTTGATGAAATATTAGCTCAGATGGGACAATGCTGCAGTTTTGTAGTTTAACGTATGCAGGCTTCTTCTTCTTTTCTATTATGGCGGATCGCAAGCAACTTTAAGCTATGGCGCCACCTACTGTACATGAGTGTGTAGCAACATTACATCCATTAAATCCATCCATCCATCCATTGTCTGAGCACCCTTCTCCCTAACGGGGTCGGGAGGTGCTGGCGCCTATCTCCAGCTGCGTTTCGGGCGAGAGGCGGGGTACACCCTGGAGAGGTCGCCAGTCTGTCGTACATCCATTAAATTCTGTTTTTTATTATCATTTTGTATTCTGAAGATGAACAGATAATGCTTTCCTTAATCTGTAAATATCCACTATGTTTCCGTCATTTCTCAATATTCCTTTAAGACTCCATTCCTGTCCTCTTAACTATTCTTCTCAATCTCTCCCTTTCAGGCTCATGTGTTTTACAATTCATAAATGCACTTTCTACATTTTCTTTCTCTCCACATGCTTCATTTTATCATCATTTTTATTCCCTATTAGACATAAAATTTCATTTAGAGAAGTATGACCGACTTTCCTTTTGTTTCTCTCTAATATTAGTAATATATTAATATTTTTTAATTTCAACTGACTTCTGTATTTCATATAAACACTTTTCTTTCTTATCTTTTTTGCCATTCTTCTATTTCTTTACTCTTAATAACTGATTTACCTCCCTCTTTTCCATGAAGAATTTTAATCTTGTAAAGACCCTTTTGCTAATTTGTCTGCCTTTTCATTACCATTTACATCTTTGTTTGCTGGTACCCAACAGAAACAAACATCAGTGCCACCCAACATAAACTGCTGCATTTCTACTATTAAATCTTTTCTATTATTTTGTATTCCCAGATTACTTGATGTTACCTCTTTGGAATCCATGCATACCACTTCCTTATCTGGTTGAACCTCTTCAAGCTTGAGGGTCCTGCAGTATCTTGGCTGTGCCAAGGATTGCACATTTCTGGACTGAGATGTCTGATGTTGTTCCTGGGATCTGTTGTAGCCATTGCTCCAGTTTGGGGGTGACTGCCCCGAGGGCCCCGATGACCACAGGCACCACTGTGGTCTTCACCTTCCAGGCCCTCTCCAGTTCCTCCCTAAGGCCCTGGTATTTCTCCAGTTTCTCGTGCTTCTTTTTCCTGATGTTGCAATCGCTTGGTATTGCTACATCTACCACAACGGCTTTCCTCTGTTGTTTGTCCACTACGACAATGTCTGGTTGGTTCGCCATTACCATTCTGTCTGTCTGTGGGACTTATATATATATATATATATATATATATATATATATATAGACCGCACAGTTGCCCGAGACTGCAAAACCCGACACACCAGCCTGTGCATGGCTTGGATTGATTACAAGAAGCCTATGACTCAATGCCGCATACTTGGATCATTGAATGCTTAGAGATGTATTACATCAACAGGACTCTGACAGCCTTCATTGCAAACTCATTGAGGCTGTGGAAAACCACCCTTGAATCCAACTGCAAACCACTTGCACAAGTGTCCATCAAATGTGGCATATACCAAGGAGATGCTCTGTCCCCGCTACTGTTCTGCATAGGCCTGAACCCCCTCAGCCAAATTATCAACAAGACTGGCTACGGATACCGGCTCAAAAATGGGGCCAACATCAGTCACCTTCTCTACATGGATGACATCAAGCTGTACGCCAAGAGTGAGCGAGACATCGACTCACTGATCCACACCACCAGGATCTACAGCACGGACATTGGGATGTCATTTGGATTAGAGAAGTGTGGTCGGCTGATTACAAAGAGGGAGAAGGTGATCCGCACAGAAGGGGTCTCACTCCCAGAAGGAACAATAGCAGACATAGAGGACAGTTACAAGTACGTAGGTATACCACAAGCAAGGAGGCCCCTGAGACAGTCCAGCACATAACAGCAGGGTGCAAGATACTGGCAGGGAAAGCGTACATGGAACGACATAACCAAGTGGCAGGCATAGTGTACAGAAACATCTGTGCAGAATATGGACTGGAAACCCAGAGATCAAAGTGGGAAACATCCCCAAAGGTGGTGGAGAATGCCAGAGCTAAGATCCTGTGGGACTTCCAGATCCAGACAGACAGAATGGTAATGGCGAACCAACCAGACATTGTCATAGTGGATAAACAACAGAGGAAAGCCGTTGTGGTAGATGTAGCAATACCAAGCGATTGCAACATCAGGAAAAAGAAGCACGAGAAACTGGAGAAATACCAGGGCCTTAGGGAGGAACTGGAGAGGGCCTGGAAGGTGAAGACCACAGTGGTGCCTGTGGTCATCGGGGCCCTCGGGGCAGTCACCCCCAAACTGGATCAATGGCTACAACAGATCCCAGGAACAACATCAGACATCTCAGTCCAGAAATGTGCAGTCCTTGGCACAGCCAAGATACTGCAGGACCCTCAAGCTCCCAGGCCTCTGGTAGAGGACCCGAGCTCAGAGGATAAAGAACCACCCACGGTGGGTGAGAAGGGAATTTTTTTTATATATTTTAAAATCTGGTATATATCTATATAGGAATATATACATTCCTATGTACAAATATAATCCTATATTTAACTTGTCCCTGTACCTTTTACCACTCTTAACAGCTGAGTCAGGCAGCAGCAGTCCTAACTCCCCAGACATAGCTATGCTCTCCCTGTCCCTGTGGAAAAGGTGAGCAGCACTCTTCAGTGACATGCTGGACTAGTTAACGTCATTCCAGGAAGTGCATAGCAATTTTGTTTTCTCTATTCTTTGTTTTCACTATTACACATCAAAACTGCAATATTTATTACTGACAGAACTTCAAACAATTTTTCTAAAATGCTAATAAAAAACAGCCTCCTATCTGGAGTGGAGGCTGAGTGGTTTGAACAGCGAATAACCTTCCTTAACTTGGATATAAGTTAGGGATTATCCTGTCATTTTTATTCTGAACTTGTCCCCTCTTCCTCTAAATGAATTGGAGAAAGTACAACTACAGAGCATTTTGGGAGAAGCCTGGGTTGCTCTATGTATATTTTTCACATTGCCTGACTTTATACATGTTAGAAGTTATATTTTTGCTTTATCATAGTAAATGTATAAGTATCTTGGTTTTTTATTTTGAATTGGCTTTTACAACATTCCCTGCTTTTAATCTTGCTTTGAATAGAGTAATGCAAACTGTATGCAGACGGTTGCATGTATAATTCACTAGCAGTAAATATTGTGATGGTGTCAGTATTGGACCAATGAAAAAGCAGTTGCTGGGATTTTCCATTACGCTTTAAATGGGTCAGAGACTCAAAAAAAATAGTGACAAGTGCGCAGGAGAAAAGCAATTTAATTTTTTGTCATAGAAGCCAAAATTCCTGGCAGCGCCCCGAGGAACAGGGATGAATCCAAACCCTGCAGGACATTGAATGCTGAGGAATTGGATTGGAGAGTTCCAGACTAGGCAATTCCAACTCCATCATTCTTATGTACTTGTTACATATTTGTTTGATGTGGAAATTTAGTTTACCATAACAAAAGATACCTCCCCCCATATTTCATGTGAAAAAGACATCTCACCCATGTGGGGTAAATTATTAATTTCACAAAAGACTTTTCCACAAATTCGGCTTCAAAACGTGTGACCTGCATGAGTTTTCATGTGAATCCTCAAATTATCCCTTCGAGAGAAGCTTTTTCCACAGAACTCGCATGAAAAAGGTTTCTCACCTGTATGAATTTTCTTGTGACGATTTAAATCTTTCATGACAATGAAACTTTTTCCGCATGTTTCACATGAAAACAGTCTCTCGCCAGTGTGGGTTCTGTAATGGATTTTCAAGGTATACTGTTGTGTGTAACATCTCCCACAAATGTCACATTTGAAAGACTTTTTCTTTGTGCCAGTATAAGACGGACTCTCTGACACAGGGGAGATAGTTTCTTCCTCATCTCTGCTCTCAACCACCGGAGAGATATGAAAGGAAAGTTGCTCTGTTCTTGTCTTTTCTTCATTCATATAATCTTCCTGAAGAGTAGAAGTCTCAATCATAGCAACAAACTGCTTCTGGACAGTTTGCTGCTCTCCCTCCTGACTGCTGTAGAGGTCCTTCTGGTCCTGTCCAGTTGTTAAATGTTCTGGTGGCTGCAGTTCATGTTGAAGCACTGAAGAATCTAGCTCCTCTTTTATAACAGATATTAATGGATATTCTATTTCCTCATGTTTGAGCAGTATAGGTTCTGGTTCCTCCTCCTCTCCTTTAATCCACCTAGGATCTCGTCCCATCTGTACCTCTAAAGTCCACTGATGTTCTGCATCCTTCTGGTTACCACTGGACCTATTTGCCAGGCTGAAGACTTGTTGGATAACAGAAGCTTCCTCCTCATTGGAGGCTCTTGGTTGTTGGAGGTCTGTAGGAACAAAGGATGACATCATTACTATAATTTAAGTGATGACTCTCTCAAGTGTCAGCCTTATTTTTCCTGGATGTCTGTAGGCATGATACGGTTCATCTAAAATTAGTTTGTAGATTTTAACTAAAAAGCAGCTAAAGTGTCCATCACATAAATTTGAAGCATGGCAAAAACATTCAAAACATTTTAAACCACAAGTAAAGTTGCATAATTTTTTTAATTAAACATTTAGTTCCAGAGCATTCATACAGTGAAGAATTAATTCTACCTTAAGACAATATGTTTTTAATTTTACATGTAACCTCACTTTTTAAAGTTGATCAGACTGTGTAGAAACTTTAATCAGTAAAACATGGCATTCTGGTTCATTCTATTATAAAAGACATAAAGATTTGTTTCTCTGAGCCACTCTTCTAAAAAAAACCAAAGACAGAGCATTTTCTTTGATAAGGCAGATGTCTTTCTGTTTGTGCTGCAACATTTTGTCCTGAGCTCCAAAACTATCAGCCTCTGTAGCATCAGAGCTAGCGGCTAACAGAGCTAGCAGCTAACAAAGTTCCTGTTAGCAGCAGCTGGAGCTGCAGCAACTATCGCCGCTGTCGGATCTCTGTCTGCAGTGAAAACATCCCCAGTTTTATCCGGACCCACCAGAACTTTGTCTCTGCAGCTCCGAACCGACTCTGTGTAGCTTAATGTCTGGTTTCCAGCGGATCCCCATCATCCTGCGCTGAGCATCGAGCTCTTCCTCGTAGCTAATGATGGTTTTTTCAACCTGAGTGAAGATTTCCTCCGCAGCAGCAGTTAGTCTCTCTCTGATAAACTCTCTGAGATACTGAACTGAAGACATGGTTGCTGAAATATCAGCTCGAATGTGACAATCTGAGCTAATATGAGCCACAAAACTGCATGCGCTAATCAGTTTTGTAGCTTAACGTATGCAAGCTTCTTCTTCTTTTCTATTATGGCGGATCGCAAGCAACTTTAAGCTATGGCGCCACCTACTGTACATGAGTGTGTAGCAACATTACATCCATTAAATCCATCCGTCCATCCATCCATTGTCTGAGCACCCTTCTCCCTAAAGGGGTCGGGAGGTGCTGGCGCCTATCTCCAGCTGCGTTTCGGGCGAGAGGCGGGGTACACCCTGGAGAGGTCGCCAGTCTGTCGTACATCCATTAAATTCTGTTTTTTATTATCATTTTGTATTCTGAAGATGAACAGATAATGCTTTCCTTAATCTGAAAATATCCACTATGTTTCCGTCATTTCTCAATATTCCTTTAAGACTCCATTCCTGTCCTCTTAACTATTCTTCTCAATCTCTCCCTTTCAGGCTCATGTGTTTTACAATTCATAAATGCACTTTCTACATTTTCTTTCTCTCCACATGCTTCATTTTATCATCATTTTTATTCCCTATTAGACATAAAATTTCATTTAGAGAAGTATGACCGACTTTCCTTTTGTTTCTCTCTAATATTAGTAATATATTAATATTTTTTAATTTCAACTGACTTCTGTATTTCATATAAACACTTTTCTTTCTTATCTTTTTTGCCATTCTTCTATTTCTTTACTCTTAATAACTGATTTACCTCCCTCTTTTCCATGAAGAATTTTAATCTTGTAAAGACCCTTTTGCTAATTTGTCTGCCTTTTCATTACCATTTACATCTTTGTTTGCTGGTACCCAACAGAAACAAACATCAGTGCCACCCAACATAAACTGCTGCATTTCTACTATTAAATCTTTTCTATTATTTTGTATTCCCAGATTACTTGATGTTACCTCTTTGGAATCCATGCATACCACTTCCTTATCTGGTTGAACCTCTTCAAGCTTGAGGGTCCTGCGCAGTATCTTGGCTGTGCCAAGGATTGCACATTTCTGGACTGAGATGTCTGATGTTGTTCCTGGGATCTGTTGTAGCCATTGCTCCAGTTTGGGGGTGACTGCCCTGAGGGCCCTGATGACCACAGGCACCACTGTGGTCTTCACCTTCCAGGCCCTCTCCAGTTCCTCCCTAAGGCCCTGGTATTTCTCCAGTTTCTCGTGCTTCTTTTTCCTGATGTTGCAATCGCTTGGTATTGCTACATCTACCACAACGGCTTTCCTCTGTTGTTTGTCCACTACGACAATGTCTGGTTGGTTCGCCATTACCATTCTGTCTGTCTGTGGGACTTATATATATATATATATATATTTATATATATATAGACCGCACAGGTGCCGGAGACTGCAATACATGTTAGAAGTTATATTTTTGCTTTATCATAGTAAATGTATAAGTATCTTGGTTTTTTATTTTGAATTGGCTTTTACAACATTCCCTGCTTTTAATCTTGCTTTGAATAGAGTAATGCAAACTGTATGCAGACGGTTGCATGTATAATTCACTAGCAGTAAATATTGTGATGGTGTCAGTATTGGACCAATGAAAAAGCAGTTGCCGGGATTTTCCATTACGCTTTAAATGGGTCAGAGACTCAAAAAAATAGTGACAAGTGCGCAGGAGAAAAGCAATTTAATTTTTTGTCATAGAAGCCAAAATTCCTGGCAGCGCCCCGAGGAACAGGGATGAATCCAAACCCTGCAGGACATTGAATGCTGAGGAATTGGATTGGAGAGTTCCAGACTAGGCAATTCCAACTCCATCATTCTTATGTACTTGTTACATATTTGTTTGATGTGGAAATTTAGTTTACCATAACAAAAGATACCTCCCCCCATATTTCATGTGAAAAACACATCTCATCCATGTGGGGTAAATTATTAATTTCACAAAAGACTTTTCCACAAATTCGGCTTCAAAACGTGTGACCTTTTCATGAACCTGCAAAATTATCCCTTCGAGAGAATCTTTCCCCACATGTCTGACAAGTAAAACGCATTTCACCTGCATAAATTCTCCTGTGGTGATTTAAATAGCTAATTTGAGAAAAGGTTTTTCCACATGTTTCACATGAAAAAGGTCTCTCACCAGTGTGGGTTCTGTAGTGGTTTTTGAACTTCCACTGATGTGTGTAACATCTCCCACAAATGTCACATTTGAAAGATCTTTTCTTTGTACTGCTATCAGACTGACTCTCTGACATGGAGCAGCTGCTTCCTTCCTGATCTTTGCTCTCAACCACTGGAGAGATACTAAAGGAAATGCTCTGTTCTTGTCTCTGCTTCATTCATGTCATCTTCCTGAAGAGTAGAAGTCTCAATCAAAGCAGCAAACTGCTTCTGGACAGTTTGCTGCTCTGCCTCCTCACTGCTGTAGAGGTCCGTCTGGTCCTGTCCAGTTGGGAAATATTCTGGTGACTGCTGTTCATGTTGAAGCACTGAAGAATCTAGTTCCTCTTTTATTACGTTTTTTAGTAGATAATCTATTTTCTTGTGTTTGAGCAGTGTCGGTTCTGGTTCCTCCTCTTCTTCTTTAATCCATTTAGGTTCTGGTTCCATCTGTTCCCCTTCAGTCCACTGATGTTCTGCTTCTTTCTGGTCCTGATTGGACCTACTTGCCAGGCTACAGATTTGTTGGATGGGATAAACTTCCTCCTCATTGAAGACACTTGGCTGCTGGAAGTCTGTGGGAATAAAGGATGACATCATTAATATAATTTATGACTCACTCATGGGTCAGCCTGTTTTCTTCTAGACATTCTGGACTGTAGGCATCATACGGTTATTCTAAAATTAGTTTGTTTAACGGAAAAGCAGGGAAGGTGTCCTTCACACTAAAATACAGTTATGCCAAACATGTTCAAAAGATTTCAAATACAGAGATTTTAATCCATCCCCCCCACATTAAACTTGGAAAAAATCTGAGGCTAAAAATCACCCAATCAGACGTTCCCCCTGAGTTATCTGAGTTATTACTATCTGAGTAGTAAAACAGGGCAAGCCGCCAGGCTTATAAGTCACAGAGGGAAATCTTGAGATCTGCAGAAAACCATTTGCATTTTGTATTTTAACAAAGTTTGCCAATGTTCTTGTAGAACTGGTCTGGACCCCTGAAATGAAAGGATAAGACTAAATGATTTTTTTTCTTTCTTTTACCTCCAAGCGATGCTTTTACCTTAAACAATGATTTAAAATGAAGATGTAGCACTTTAGCTTCAGCTAGATCAGGGCTGTGTAATCTGCAGCACCATACCTGTAAGTGGCTCTGTGGCTCACTTAGTAACAGAAACAACAGAAACAATGAATTGCACTATTGTCCTCATTTGTTTCATTAGTTTGTTCTGTGCCACTATGAAAAACAACACAGATCATCCTGCGTCTCCCTCTTTCCTTCCCAATAACCTCCACTGCTCTATTCAGATTTGAAGATGTGTGGACGGACACCATGGAATTGCTATTATGTTTTAGCTTACAAATGAAGAAATCATTGGAATTGCAACACAACGTTTTCTGTTTGTGTTGCAACATTTTGTCCTGAGCTCCAAAACTATCAGCCTCTGTAGCATCAGAGCTAGCAGCTAACAGAGATAGCAGCTAACAGGAACTGCTAGATAATGTAATCGTTATTTAAATGAGCAAATCTCAACAAGTTCCTGTTAGCAGCAGCTGGAGCTGCAGCAACTATCGCCGCTGTCGGATCTCTGTCTGCAGTGAAAACATCCCCACTTTTATCCAGACCCACCAGAACTTTGTCTCTGCAGCTCCGAACCGACTCTGTGTAGCTTAATGTCTGGTTTCCAGCTGATGCCCATCATCCTGCGCTGAGCATCGAGCTCTTCCTCGTAGCTAATGATGGTTTTTTCAACCTGAGTGAAGATTTCCTCCGCAGCAGCAGTTAGTCTCTCTCTGATAAACTCTCTGAGATGCTGAACTGAAGACATGGTTGCTGAAATATCAGCTCGGATGGGACAATCTGAGCTAATATGAGCCACAAAACTGCATGCGCTACTCAGTTTTGTAGCTTAGCGTATGCAGACTTCTTCTTTTCTATTATGGCGAATCGCAAGCAACTTTAAGCTATGGCGCCACCTACTGTACATGAGTGTGTAGTAACATTACATCCATTAAATTCTGTTTTTTATCATTTTGTCTTCTGAAGATGAACAAATAATACTTTCCTTAATCTGTAAATATCCACTATGTTTCGGTCATTTTCCAATATTCCTTTAAGACTCCATTCCTGTCCTCCTAACTATTCTTCTCAATCTCTCCCTTTCAGGCTCATGTTTTACAATTCATCAATGCATGTTCTACATTTTCTTTCTCTCCACATGCTTCATTTTGTCATTATTTTTCCTATTAGACATACAATGTCATTTAGATAGATATGACCTACTCTTAATCCCATCATTATTTCCTTCCTCCTGTTTCTCTCAGTATCTTTAGTTAATAGTGATTTTGTATTTTATATAAGCACCTTTCATTCTTATCTTCATTTTATTTTTTGCTATATTTCTATGTTTTTACTCTTAACTGATTTCCCTTCCACTTTTCCAAAAAGAATTGTAATCGTTATTTAAATGAGCAAATCTCATTTTGCTAGTTTCTCTGCCTTTCATTGCCTTCTACCCGTTTGTGTACTGGTACCCAACAGAACCAAGCATCAGTACCACCCCTAAATAAACTGTGCTGAATTTCTAATATTCAGTCTTTTCTATTGTTTTGTTTTCCCAGAATAATTTTTATTACTGCTTTGGAATCCATGCATACCGCCTCCCTATCTAGTCGAACCTCCTCAACTTACTGCAAGTTTAGTATATCTTCCACCATTTCCGCTGTAAAAGCAGATAATTGCTCTGATAATTGTTTGGAAATATATATATTTTAAAATCTTTTATTTATATATTCCTATTCCCACGCATCATTTTATATTCTGAGAACCGTATGAATATATTTTAAGGTAATCACAATGTGAGTTTCTTAAATATATGTCTGTCTTTACCCCTGCTTCATTTAAATTCCAATCATTTTTTATTTTATGAAGTCTCATGTCTTTATTTACCTCAGGAAATAGCCCTGGAGGAACACTAATCAATTTAAACTGCACTTTTCCTTGTTCTCTAATCCATACATTTTAGCCCATTTATCAAAAATGCATCTAAATCCATTAATCTGGAATTTTGAAAATTCCCAAGTTTTGTAAAATTGTTGAAGTTTTTTCCATTCAATATAGAGATAATTGTATTCATCTCATTTCCATTGGAGTGTCTCCAGTCTCTATTAATAGAACTTTAATTGTTGTCGTTTTCAATTGAAGACTCTGTAGTTGTGGGTTTCAGTATTGTTGGCAATGTCTTCCAGTAACATTGTCTGTAATGTTTTTATATTTCCTGAAATGTAACATTTTTTAATACAAAAACACAACGGAGGGCAAATTGGTGCAATAACACTCCCAAATGAACTGGAGTGTGTGGACAGGCGATAAACAGGGAAAGAAATACTCCATATTGATGAATCTCTTTATTTCCAGACAAAAAGTTGTCCACACCATTTATAAAAAGATAACTAAATAAAATACACCAATCAACAAGAAGGTAAAAATTACAAATCCACCACAAATAACATAAACAGTAATTACAATATATATAAAAAAAGCTAAAAGTATCTCTAATATCACTGTATTTTGCAGTTGTCAGAGCTCTTAAGTTGTTTGATATATCCACACAACATACATTTATAAATGATTTTATATATATACTCTACAAAAAAAAAAAAAGACATTAATGGGCATCCAAAAATAGGTGAGGGTCTAATGTGTTTTGCAAAGTGAAAACAATCCAAGAATTTGTTTAATATTTATTAAAGTGAATCTGTGCGAGATAAATGCCTAAAAGTCGCTTTTGTGTATTTGTGTCATGTGGAAATTCAGATTACTATAATTAAAGACCACAGTGTTGTAGTCAAGACCACCTAACCCGAGACCAAGTATTGAGACGGAGACAAGAGCAAGACCAAATGCGGTCGAGTCCGAGACGAGACCATCAAAAAATGGTCTCAAGTACTACAACACTGAAAGAACAATTTCCCTACCGTATTTCATGAGGAAAACACATCTCACCCACGTGGGTTCTAAAGAGAATAAGTAATTCGTTTCAAAGCAAATTTTTTCACAAGTTTGACTTCAAAGCAGTCCCCGACCTGTATGAGTTTTCATGTGAATATTCAAATTATCCCTACGATTGAATCTTCTCCCACATGTTTGACAAGGAAAAGGTTTCTCACTCGTATGGATCGTCTTGTGACGATTTAAAATACTCATTTGACAGAAACTCTTTCCGCATGACTGACATGAAAAAGGCTTCTCACCTGTATGAGTTCTTTTGTGGTCCTTTAAATTACCAAGTCGAGAGAACCCCTTTCCGCATAACTGGCATGAAAAAGGCCTCTCACCCGTATGAATTGTTTTGTGACGATTTAAAACATAACTTTGAGAGAAACGTTTTCCGCATGTTTCACATGAAAAAGGTTTCTCACCACTGTGGGTTTTGTAATGGGTTTTCAATTTACACTGTTGTGTGTAACATCTCCCACAAATGTCACATTTGAAAGAGTTTTTCTTTATTCTGGTAATAGATAGACTCTCTGACATGGAGGAGCTGCTTCCTTCATGATCTCTGCTCTCAATCACGGAGAGAAATGAAGGGAAAGATGCTCTGTTATTTTCTCTTCTTCATTCATATAATCTTCCTGAAGAGTAGAAGTCTCAATCAAAGCAACAAACTGCTTCTGGACAGTTTGCTGCTCTCCCTCCTGACTGCTGTAGAGGTCCGTCTGGTCCTGTCCAGTTGGTAAATGCTCTAGTGGCTGCTGTTCATGTTGAAGCACTAAAGAATCTAGCTCCTCTTTTCTTACATATGTTAGTGGATATTCTATTTCCTCATGTTTGAAGAGTGCAGGTTCTGGTTCCTCCTCTTCTTTTTTAATCCATTTAGGTTCTGGTTTAATCTGTTCCTCTTCAGTCCACTGATGTTCTTTCTGGGTATCACTGGACCTACTTGCTGGGCTACAGGCTTGTTGGTTGGCAGAAGCTTCCTCTTCATTGGAGACACTTGGCTGTTGGAGATCTGTGGGAACAAAGGATGACATCATTAACATAATTTAATTGATGACTATTTCACATGTCAGTCTCATTTTTCCTGGAGATTGTGGTTTGTAGGCATCATACAGTTAACCTCAATAAGTTTGTAGAGTTTAATTGAAAAACAGGTAAAGTGTCCTCCAGACTAATTTGCAGTCATGGCAAAAATATTAAAAAGATTTTTATCCACAAGTAAAGTTTCATACCATTTTTTAATTAAACATTTAATTCTAGAGCATTCATACTGTGAAGAACACATCCTACACTAAGATGTTAATATGTTTTTAATTTTACTTGTACACCACTTTTTAAAGTTGATCAGACTGTGTAGAAACTTAAATCAGTAAAACATGGCATTCTCGTTCTCTGGAATATAAATATGATGAGACACCGAGACTTGTTTCATTAATCTTCTGTTCAAAAGAAGAAAGAGAAAAGCGCATTTTCTTTTATAAGGCAGATGTGTTGATGTTCAAAAGGAAGTGGAGCCAAGAAAATACTAAAAAGACTTGCCTGAAATGTAAACTTATTCATTACTGCTCCGACTGTGCATTTAGATTTGTAACTGGAAGTGTGAGAGATGAGACTGGATGAGGTTATCTCAACACCACATGCTGAGGGAGATGGTGGTGAGGGTCAAAACATCTCCAGGTCTCCCTGGCCTGGTCCCAATACTCAGGCTGCACCTTACACCCCTCTATGAAGTGTGGACTCAGTCAAAGAGCACATCAGGATTCGAGTGTGTAGATATCTAGCATGCAAAAATTTGAGAATTGGGACAGTTCACCCCTGTGTGCTCTAACTTCACCATCCAAAATAGTGGGACTGGTCACTATTTAGGTATTTGTGATCGTAAAAAGTACAATTACAACCAAAAATAGATTTTAAATGTACATTATAGGTATTTTTGCTGTCCAAAGTTATTACTGGAGATATTTGACTGTTTAAATGTGTTTTGTTGTGCCTTAAATCAATCAATCAATCAATCAATCAATCAATCAATCAATTTGATTTATAAGCACCCTTCAAACTAAAAGCAGTGCAAAGTACTGTACAGATCAATAAACAACAAACAATTATCCACCCCAACCCCAAATGGAAAAAAACACAACTGCATTGAAAATGCACAAACTAAGCAAAAATGATTGAACTCAGTTAATACCATTTTAAAAAAAAATTGTCTTAAAGACAGCAATGTTTCCTGGAGTCCTTTCCTCAAACGGGGGCCATAACACTGGAAAGAGCCTCACAGTAAGTGACACTGGAGCAGTTAATAGTTCAGTGCCAGAGGACCTGAGGGTCTGCAGGAATTCATAAGGAAATGCAGCTATGCAAGATATGTTCAGAGTCTCGTAAACAATCTTTCTGTTTGTGTTGCAACATTTTGTCCTGAGCTCCAAAACTATTAGCCTCTGTAGCATCAGAGCTAGCAGCTAACAGAGCTAACAGCTAACACAGTTCCTGTTAGCAGCAGATGGAGCTGCAGCAACTATCGCCGCTGTCGGATCTCTGTCTGCAGTGAAAACATCCCCACTTTTATCCAGACCCACCAGAACTTTGCCTCTGCAGCTCCGAACCGACTCTGTGTAGCTTAATGTCTGGTTTCCAGCGGATCCCCATCATCCTGCGCTGAGCATCGAGCTCTTCCTCGTAGCTAATGATGGTTTTTTCAACCTGAGTGAAGATTTCCTCCGCAGCAGCAGTTAGTCTCTCTCTGATAAACTCTCTGAGATGCTGAACTGAACACATGGTTGCTGAAATATTAGCTCAGATGGGACAATGCAGTAGTTTTGTAGCTTAGCGTATGCAGGCTTCTTCTTCTTTTCTATTATGGCGGATCACAAGCAACTTTAAGCTATGGCGCCACCTACTGTACATGAGTGTGTAGCAACATTACATCCATTATATTCTATTGTCTTAAAATGTATTCTGAAGAAAAATAAATAATGCTTTCTTTAATCTGTAAATATCCACTATGTTTCCGTCATTTCCCAATATTCCTTTAAGACTCCATTCCTGTCCTTCTAACTATTCTTCTCAATCTCTGGCAGTTAAGCTAAACCCACTCCAGGTTTAGCTTAACTGCCACCATTTCTGCCGTAAAAACAGCTAGTTAGTCTGATAATTGTCTGGAAATATATATTTTAAAATCTGGTACATACATATTCCTATTCCCACACATTCTTTTATGTTCTCAGAACCGTCTGAATATATTTTAAGGTAATCACAATGTGAGTTTCTTAAATATATGTCTTCTTTACCCCTACTTCATTTAAATTCCAATCATTTTTTATTTTATGAAGACTCATGTCTTTATTTACCTCAGGAAATAGCCATGGAGGAACACTAATCAATCTAAACTGCACTATTTCCTTGTTCTCTAATCCATACATTTTAGCCCATTTATCTGCCATCCATCTGAATCCATTAATCTGGAACAGTTTTGTAAAATGTTTGAAGTTACATTTTCTTTCTATATGCTAGAGATCATTTTATTCATCTAATTTCCATTGGAGTCTCTCCAGTCTCTATTAATAGAACTTTAATAGGTGTTGTTTTCACTGTAAGACTCTGTAGTTGTGGCTTTAACTATTGTTGGCAATGTCTTCCAGTAACATAATTTCCCAGTAATATTTTTATATTTTCTGTCAATGTAGCATTTTTTAATACAATAACACAATTAGTGCAATAACGCCCCAGAATGAACTGGAGTGTGTGGACAGGCGATAAACGGGGAAAAGAAGTAGTCCAAATTAATTAACGTCTTTATTTCCAGACAAAAAGTCGTCCATACCATTTATAAAAAAAAAAAACCATCCGCCACAAATCACATAAAGTTATTCCAATGTATATAAAAAAAGCTAAAAGTATTTATTTTAGTTCTCTTAAGAGCTCTGCAGTTGTTTGATAGATCCAGGCAGCCATACATTTATAAATGATTTTTTTTTTTCACAGATATATTTTTAATAAAAAAAATTAATGGGTATCCAAAATTAGGTGAGGATCTAATGTGTTTTGAAAACAATCCAAGACATTGTTTAATACTTATTACAGCGAATCTGTGTGAGTTAAATGACAAATTCTAATTTTTGTGTATTTGTGTTATGTGAAAATTCAGTTTACTATAATAAAAGAACACTTTCACCTCCATGTTTCATTTGGAAAACACATCTCCCCCATGTGGGTTCTAAATATTATAAGTAATACATTTTTTCACCAGTTGTCTTCAAAGCAGCACCCGACCTGTATGAGTTTTCATGTGAATGTTCAAATTATCCCTACGATTGAATCTTCTCCCACATGTTTGACAATGAAAAGGTTTCTCACTCGTATGAATCGTCTTGTGACGATTTAAAATACTAATTTGACAGAAACTTTTTCCACATGACTGGCATGAAAAAGGCCTCTCACCAGTATGAATTGTCTTGTGACGTTTTAAAACATAATTTAGAGTGAAACTTTTTCCGCATGTTTCACATGAAAAAGGTCTCTCACCAGTGTGGGTTTTGTAATGTTTTTTCAATTTACACTGTTGTGTGTAACATCTTCCACAAATGTCACATTTGAAAGATCTTTTCTTTGTGCTGTTGTCAGACTGACTCTCTGACATGGAGCAGCTGCTTCCTTCCTGATCTTTGCTCTCAACCAATGGAGAGATATGAAAGGAAAGTTGCTCTGTTCTTGTCTCTTCTTCATTCATATAATCTTCCTGAAGAGTAGAAGTCTCAATCAAAGCAGCAAACTGCTTCTGGACAGTTTGCTGCTCTGCCTCCTGACTGCTGTAGAGGTCCTTCTGGTCCTGTCCTGTTGGGAAATGTTCTGGTGGCTGCAGTTCATGTTGAAGCACTGAAAAATCTCTTCCCTCTTTTTTAACATATAACAGTGGATATTCTATATCCTCTGTTTGAGCTGTGTAGGTTCTGGATTCTCTTCTTTTTTAATCCATTTTGGTTCTGGTTCCATCTGTTCCTCTCCAGTCCACTGATGTTCTTTCTGGTCCTGAATGGACCTACTTGCCAGGCTCCTGACTTGTTGGATGGCAGAAACTTTCTCCTTGTTGGAGACATCTGGCTGTTGGAGGTCTGTGGGAACAAAGAATATCATTAGTATAATTTAATTGATGACTCTCTCCTGGGTCAACCTGGTTTTTCCTGGAGATTTTGGTCTGGAGGCGTCATACGATTAATCTAAAGTTAGTTTGTGTAGTTCAGTGGAAAAGCAGGTAAAGAGTCCTCAACACTAAATTACGGCTGTGGCAAAAATGTTCTAAAGATTTTTTTTGTTAACAAATAAATGTTTAATTTTAGGGCATTCATACAGTGAAAATTCATCCTAGATTAAGACAATATTTTCTTAATTGCACTTGTAACCTCACTTTTTAAAGTTGATTAGATTGTGTAGAAACTTAAATTCTGGCTCTCTAGATTATAAATATGATGAGACACAGAGACTTGTTTCACTAATCTACCGTTCAAAAGAAGAAAAATAAGAGGATTTTCTTTAATAAGGCTGATGGGTTGAAGTTCAAAAGGAAGTGGATCCAAGAAAATGCTGAAAACCTATTAATTACTGCTCCGACTGTGCATTTAGATTAGTAACTGAGGCTGGATGAGGTCATCTCAACGCCACACACTGAGGGAGATGGTGGTGAGAGTAGAAACATCTCCAGGTGAACAAAAGTTATCTGTAATTGGTGCTGTGCCTTAATTATTATAAGAAACAGTGATATATTGCCCATTTTTTGTTTCATGTTTGTTCTGTGTCCCGATGAAAAAATAACAAAAAAGCTCATCCTTCTCTCCGTCTCCTTCCTAATAACCTTCATCATTACAGTGTTCAGACCAAGAGGTGTGTGAGCAGCATCCAATTATTTAGTTTAGGATTTACAATGAAACTGAAACACCTCTCATTTTAGTGTAAGAGGTTTCATGGCTGAATTGGACTAGCCTGTTGGCCAAGCTTCATTAATTGCACATTTCACCAGTAAGAGCAGAGTGTGAAGGTCCAATTAGCAGGGTAAGAGCACAGTTTTGCTCAAAATATTGCAATGCACACAACATTATGGGTGACATACCAGAGTTCAAAAGAGGACAAATTGTTGGTGCACATATTGCTGGCGCATCTGTGACCAAGACAGCAAGTGTTTATGATGTATCAAGGGTGCTAACCCGGATTGTATCCAAAAAACATAAAACCACGGTGCCCAAATCACGGCAGAATTAAATGTGCACCTCAACTCTCCTGTTTCCACCAAAACTGTCCGTCAGGGCTGGTATAGCCAAACCTTTGGTCACTTGTGCCAATGCCAAACGTCGGTTTCAATGGTGCAAGGAGCGAAAATCTTGGGCTGTGGACAATGTGAAACATGTACTGTTCTCTGATGAGTCCACCTTTACTGTTTTCCCCACATCCGGGAGAGTTATGGTGTGAAGAAGCCCGAAAGATGTGTACCACCCAGACTGTTGCATGCCCAGAGTGAAGCATGGGGGTGGATCAGTGATGGTTTGGGCTGCAATATCATGGCTTTCCCTTGGCCCCATACTTGTCCAAGACGAATTGACGCTGTATTGGCCGCAAAAGGAGGCCCTACACCACACTAATAAGTTATTGTGGTCTAAAACCAGGTGTTTCGGTTTCATTGTCCAACCCCTGTATGAGTTTGTAAATAAAGAATTTACACACTATATTCCAGAATTTCCAGCACTGACAATACTTGGAATAATATATTCAGTCACGGGGCTTGAATGATCTACATCTGGTTTTCAGAAACTCGTAAAAAATGTTTGTGCTGCAACATTTTGTCCTGAGCTCCAAAACTATTAGCTTGTGTAGCATCAGAGCTAGCAGCTAACAGAGCTAGCAGCTAAAAGCTAACACAGTTCCTGTTAGCAGCAGCTGGAGCTGCAGCAACTATCGCCGCTGACGGATCTCTGTCTGCAGTGAAAACATCTTTTATCCAGACCCACCAGAACTTTGTCTCTGCAGCTCCGAACCGACTCTGTGTAGCTTAATGTCTGGTTTCCAGCGGATCCCCATCATCCTGCGCTGAGCATCGAGCTCTTCCTCGTAGCTAATGATGGTTTTTTCAACCTGAGTGAAGATTTCCTCCGCAGCAGCAGTTAGTCTCTCTCTGATAAACTCTCTGAGATCCTGAACTGGAGACATGGTCGTTGAAATATTAGATCAGATGGGACAATGCAGCAGTTTTCTAGTTTTAACTATGCAGGCTTCTTCTTCTTTTCTATTATGGCGGATCACAAGCAACTTTAAGCTATGGCGCCACCTACTGTACATGAGTGTGTAGCAACATTACATCCATTCAATGTAATAAAAGTATTACTGATTAAACTGTAGCTTTCAAGCTTAAGTTTAATCTGTAATACTTATAACAAATTTATGTCAGTTTACGATTTTTTGGTTATTCTCAAGCTGTCATAACAAAGACATTTTGTTTTGCCACTTTCTATAAACGTGTCATGATTTTCCTAAACACTTTTATGACAACGGTTATAAATATAAATGGAGACTTACTCATGTAGATGACAGGTTTAGCTCATGTTTATGACGGTGTCATGACAGTTTTATTCACAACCCGTCAAATGAAGTGCTACCATTTCTTTTACTGCTTTTAATCTTGCTTCAAATAGAGTACTGCCTTGTATATATATATATAATTCACCAGCAGTAAATATTGTGATGACATCACTAATGGACCAGAGAAATCAAGGAAGTTACATGCATTCAGTTTTACTTTAAATGGGTAAAACAGGCTCAAAATAATTGTGACAACTGCACAGGGAAGAACCAATTTTATTTTTAGTCATGGGGCCCAAAATTACCATCATGAAAGACACCCCCATATTTCATGTGAAAAACATATCTCATCCCATGAGGGTTCTCCTAACTATGTCTAAATTATCAATTTCATAGAAAACCTTCCCACAAGTTTTGCTTTAAGAATGCGTCTTACCTGTATGAATTCTCTTGTGGCTTTTTAAACCACTTAATTTAGAGAAATGTTTTCCGCATGATTCGCATGAAAAAGCCTTCTCACCTGCATAAATATTCCTGTGGTGATATAAATGGATAATTTCGGTGAAGGTTTTTCCACAAGAGTGGCATGAAAAAGGTCTGGCAACTGCATGACTTTTCTTGTGGACTTTTAAATCAGAAATTTGTGAAAAACTTTTTCCGCATGTTTCACATGAAAAAGTTTTCTCACTAACGTGAGTTCTGTAATGTTTTTTCAGCTGCCACTGTTTTGTGTAACATATCCCACAACTGTCACAACTGAAAGATCTTTTCTTTGTACTGCTATCAGACTGACTCTCTGACATGGAGCAGCTGCTTCCTTCCTGATCTTTGCTCTCAACCACTGGAGAGATACTAAAGGAAACCTGCTCTGTTCTTGTCTCTGCTTCATTCATGTCATTTTCCTGAAGAGTAGAAGTCTCAATCAAAGCAGCAAGCGGCTTCTGGACAGTTTGCTGCTCTGCCTCCTCACTGCTGTAGAGGTCCTTCTGGTCCTGTCCAGTTGGCTGCTGTTCATGCTGAAGCACTGAAGAATCTAGCTCTTCTCTTTTTACATTTAATAGTGGATATTCTATTTCCTCATATTTGAGCAGTGTAGGTTCTGGTTCCATGTGTTCCTCTCCAGTCCACTGATGTTCTGATTCTTTCTGGTCCTGACTGGACCTACTCGCCAGGCTCCAGACTTGTTGGATGGCAGGAGCTTTCTCCTCATTGGAGACACTTGGCTGCTGGAGGTCTGTGGGAACAAAAGATTACATGAATATAATTTAATTGATGATTCTCTCATGTGTCAACTTTGTTTTCCAGGAGATTCTGGACTGTAGGCATCCTTCTGTCCATCTACAATTAGTTTATAGAGTTTAACTAAAAAAAAGTTTTCCTCATTAAATTAGAAAACCTAGTGTTAAAAGGATTTAAAATGTTAAAAGGATTTAAATACACTCCAATTTTAATCCAGATGTATGGTTTCATACAGATTTTAATTTTCTTTTACAATTAAACGTGGAGTTTTTGGGTGTTTATACAATGACAAATTCTAACGTGCATTATATGCGTTTAATCTCACATCATTTCCACAAACAAGGCAGATAGTTGATATTAAAAATGAGATGGATCCAAGAAAAGATAGAAAAAACTGGCCTAGGAACTCGCCCTGTTTATGGTCCCCGGAATAATGAACTGGGATTTCCTCCCTTGACAGATAGGACCACAGGTTTGATCTACTAGATCAAAGCTGTACGACCAACTCTGTGCCTCAGTTATTACAAGAAACAATGAATTATTGCCCTTGTTTGATTAATCTTTTCCTAAACAACACAGCTCATCCTGCGTCTCCCCTCTCCTTCCTAATAACCTCCACTGCTCTATTCTGATCTGGATGTTTGTGGATGGACAGAATGCAATCATTTTTTTTAAGATTTACAAAATCACATATGAGATTACAAATGAAGTCTTTACACCTTACATACAAGATTTCAAGCAGTATAACAATTGGAGTAATATATTTCGTCAGGGAGCTTTACTCATAAACACGTTTTCTGTTTGTGCTGAGCTAAAAACTATCAACATTTGTAGCATCAGAGCTAGCAACTAAAAACAGTTCCAGTTCAGCCCCGTTTAGCAGCAGCTGGAGCTGCAGCAAATATCTCTGTTTGCAGCGAAGGCATCAGCACCTTTGTCCAGACCTACCAGAACTTTCTCTCTGAAGCTCCAATCCAATTCTGTGTAGCTTTATTTGTGTTTTCCAGTTGATCCCCATCATTCTGCACTGACCATCCTTCTGGAAAAGCTGCTCTCCATCCTGACTGCTGCAGAGGTCCTTCTGGTCCTGTGCAGTTGGTAAATGTTCTTGTGGCTGCTGTTCATGTGGAAGCATTGAACAATCTAGCTCCTCTTTTGTTTCGTATATTACTGGATATTCTATTTCCTCATGTTTGGGCAGTGCAGGTTCTGGCTTCAACTGTTCCTCTCCAATCCACTGATCTTCTACTAATTTCTGGTCCTGACTGGACCTACTTGCCAGGCTCCTGACTTGTTGGATGACAGGAGCTTTCTCCTCTTTGGAGACACTTGGCTGTTGAAGGTCTGTAGAAACAAAACCAACATGATTAATATAATTTAATTGGTGACCATCTCATGGATCAGCCTGGTTTATTCTGGAGATGCTCCAAACAGTTACACTGTTTTGTAGAGTGAAAAGCAATAACAGCCTAAACTTTTGGTTGGATGAATGGAGTGGCTATAATGTTTCTTTAACACCTGAGTAATGATACTTTACACAGGAAGAACTTTTACATATTATCTTTATTTTTTTTTAACTTACATACATAGAAAAATCTCACAAAATCCTCATATTATAACAGAAAGAACGATGGGCATTGTAAGAAAGGCTTACAATATTCAATTATACCGCATTAAATGATTATTGCTAGGTAAAGCAAAAATAAATACTTCCCCATGTCCCTTAGGGGGCTCCGTAGTGTGAACGGCCAGCATGTAGTTATTTTTATATTATTTAGAAAATCACGTATTAGATTATAAATGAAGAATTTCCACTTTGTATTCCAAATTTCCATCACTAATACCAATTGGAGTCATATATTTAGTCAGGGACTAAACTCGGCCAGGTTCTGTTTGTGCTAAACTCTGTAGCCTCAGAGCTAGCAGCTAACAGAGCTAGCAGCTAACACAGTTCCTGTTAGCAGTAGCTGGAGCTGCAGCAACTATCGCCGCTGACGGATCTCTGTCTGCAGTGAAAACATCTTTTATCCAGACCTACCAGAACTTTGTCTCTGCAGCTCCGAACCGACCCTGTGTAGCTTAATGTCTGGTTTCCAGTTGATCCCCATCATCCTGCGCTGAGCATCGAGCTCTTCCTCGTAGCTAATGATGGTTTTTTCAACCTGAGTGAAGATTTCCTCCGCAGCAGCAGTTAGTCTCTCTCTGATAAACTCTCTGAGATGCTGAACTGAACACATGGTTGCTGAAATATTAGCTGAGATGGCACAATGCTGCAGTTTTCTAGTTTCGGCCATGCGGGCTTCGTCTTCTTCGACGTTTTTTTGCGGTTGGCAAACAAGGAATTTGGTGCAATATCGCCCCCTACTTAACTGGAGTGTGCACAGCCGAAAAACAGGTTAATGAAACAACTTCTTATGAAATCATAAATCTTTATTACAAGACAAAAAGTGGTCTATGCAATTTAGAAAAAAAAAATACACAAGTCATCAAGTAAAAAACATCACAAGGCTGATAAATGATGACTCCAATAGTTAGTAGGGTTAGAAATATCTAATATCACCATATGTTGCAGGTGTCAGAGCTTATATATTGTTAAGTTACACCACAAGTGAGCTACATGTGGCAGTGCAACACGTTTCAAAATGGAAGAGTTTCACCTTATCTCTAGAGATGCTAATTTTCAGTGTCAATACATTAGCTTGCATACAGGAATGAAAAATTATAATCCCTTGACCGACAGGAGTTACTTTTTACATAAATAGAAAAAATAGGGCATTTGTCAATAATATAGATTTTTGTTTTACTTGCTTTTAGCAGTAAAAATTAAGTTACCATTCCCAGATCAGAAAGCAAAGATCCTATTTTCTGAACAGCCCTCAGGATCTGCATTAAATGATTTGCTCCTACTTAGTGAATTTGACAGTAAGAGCTCAGTAGCAGGTAAAGTACAACTGTGAGGGTTGAACTATGCAGTCAAGAAAATAACATTCAGGTTTTCAAAGATAAGAAGAAAGGAAAAAGAAAAAGAAATGAAAGAGTTTCTCTTTATAAGCCAGTTTGTCTCCAAGAGACGTGGATAGACTGTAGTTTGAATCCAACCTGCTCCCAGACTGCTTGCTCCTCCTCACTGGGCTTTATGATACTCTCTGTGGTAGGAGACAAGGAGCCCAGCAGGTAGCTGAAGGAATGGTCACGGTGACAGGAGACAGCGCTTCTCCGTCTTCTGGAGAATGTATGATGAGGCGACAGTCGCTAGCTCTCATCTAGCCGAGCGAAATCCTAATTTGTGCATGTGACATTTCCAACTCATACACGCGGATTATAGACACTATGCAATAAAGTTGAAAACTTTTCATCTTTCGTTGCTTTCGGCACTATTGTGAGCTGTGTGTTGAGTTCAGACGGATTGGAAGAAAATTGATGTTTTTAACTACCTGTGTATTTAGCCGTTACCAAGAAAACGAGAGGAACAGGAATAACATGAGGCATGGGAGAGATACGTTTTTGTCTTTCAGTCTCTTTGTAGATGGATAGATGATAAAAACACAGAAGCAATATTATATTAAGCTCATATTTATTACGGTTGATTTATTGTTAATCATGAAGACCCTTCTCAAATGTATGACTGTTCTTGTGACGATTTAAATGACAAATTTGAGAGAAATTCTTTCCGCATAACTGGCATGAAAAAGGCCTCTCCCCTGTATGACTTTTGGTGTGGCGATCTAAGTGACTAAGTCGAGAGAAATTCTTTCCGCATGATGGGCATGAAAAAGGTCTTTCACCTGTATGAGTTCTCTTGTGACGATATAAATTACTAATTTGAGAGAAGCTTTTTCCACATGATGGACAAATGTTTCTCACCGTATGAATTCTCTTGTGACGATTTAAATCTCTTATTAGAGAGAACCTTTTTCCACATGTTTCACATGAAAACAGTCTCTCACCAGTGTGAGTTCTGTAATGGTATTTCAAGTCATATTGTTGTGAGTAACATCTCCCACAAACATCACATTTGAAAGATTTTTTCTTTGTACTGGTATCAGACGGACTCTCTGACACAGAGCAGCTGCTTCCTTCCTGATCTTTGCTCTCAACCACTGGAGAGATATGAAGGGAAAGCTGCTTAGTTCTTGTCTCTTCTTCATTCATATAATCTTCCTGAAGAGTAGAAGTCTCAATCAAAGCAGCAAACTGCTTCTGGACAGTTTGCTGCTCTGCCTCCTGACTGCTGTAGAGGTCCTTCTGGTCCTGTCCAGTTGGGAAATGTTCTGGTGACTGCTGTTCATGTTGAAGCACTGAAAAATCTAGCTCTTCTTTTTTTACATATAACAGTGGATATTCTAATTCGTCATGTTTGAAGAGTGTCGGTTCTGGTTCCTCCTCTTCTTCTTTAATCCATTTTGGTTCTGGTTCCATCTGTTCCTCTTCAGTCCACTGATGTTCTTTCTGGTCCTGAATGGACCTACTTGCCGGGCTCCTGACTTGTTGGATGACAGAAGCTTCCTCCTCATTGGAGACATTGGGCTCTTGGAGGTCTGTGGGAACAAAGGATGACACCAATAATATAATTTAATTGATGATCATCTCATGGGTCGGCCTGTTTTTCCCTGCATATTCAAATCTGTGGGCATCATGCAGTTAATCTAAAATTAGCTTGTATATTTTAACTGAAAGGAAGGTGAAGGGTCCTCCCCTTTAATTTGTTAAAAAGATTTCATGGCAAAAATGTTAAAAAGATTTCAAATATACTCAGATTTTAATGTAAAAGAACAGTTTCATACAGATTTTGTTTATTTACAATTAAGAGTTTAACTGTAGGGCATTATACAGTGAAGAGCTCAAAATACATTTAGACAATATGTTTTTAATCTCACTTGTAACCTTATGTCTAGCCCCACTTTTTAAAATGATCACACTGTGTAGGAATTTAATTTAGTAAAACATGACATTTTGGTTCTCTGGGTCATAAATATGATGAGATGGAGATTCGTTTCTCTGAGCCACTATTCAAAAAAGAAAGAGAAGATTTCATTTTCTTAAGTAAGTCAGATGTGTTGATGTTAAAAAGGAAGTGGATGCAAGAAAAGATCAAAAACACTGGCCTAAAATTGGGAGCTTATCCATTACTGTACATTTAGGTTAGTAACTGAAAGTGTGGGAGATCAGGCTGGACGAGTTTATCTCAACACCACACACTGAGGAGGACGGAGGAGCAGCTCAACACATCCCAGGTCTCTCTGTCAGAGAACTGCAGAAAGATCATCCTGGAGTCATCAGATCTCCATAGCAACTATCAGACACTACATTCATAAAAACTGAATGTTTGGGAGACATAACACAAAGAAATAATTTCCTGTAATCACTGTTGGAATCATCTGATCCAGTTAACTTGACCATATCACACACAACAAATGTGCAGCGACAGAGAGACATTTCATTAAACATATTTGAGAAAATCATTTGCATGTTTCTACTTTGACACACTTTGGCCGTTTCCTTGTTATCGTTGTTTCACCCCTTTGTTTTGTGCCCGTATGAAAATATAACAGCTCATTCCGCGTCTCCTTCATAAAACTCTCCACTGCTCCGATTTACAGAATCATGCATGACTTTACAAATGAAGAAAACACACCTTGTATTCCAGATTTTCAGTACTATTAGCAATTGGAGTAATATAATAGTTATGTGGCTCGACTCATAAACACGTTTGTGCTAAACTCTGTAGCATCAGAGCTAGCAGCTAACAGAGTTAGCAGCTAACAGAGATAGCAGCTAACACACTTCCTGTTAGCAGCTCCTGTTAGCTGCAGCAACTATCGCCGCTGTCGGATCTCTGTCTGCAGTGAAAACATCCCCACTTTTATCCAGACCCACCAGAACTTTGTCTCTGCAGCTCCGAACCGACTCTGTGTAGCTTAATGTCTGGTTTCCAGCTGATCCCCATCATCCTGCGCTGAGCATCGAGCTCTTCCTCGTAGCTAATGATGGTTTTTTCAACCTGAGTGAAGATTTCCTCCGCAGCAGCAGTTAGTCTCTCTCTGATAAACTCTCTGAGATCCTGAACTGGAGACATGGTTGCTGAAATATTAGCTCAGATGGAACAATGCAGCAGCCATGTATCTTAGACCATGCGGGCTGCTTATTCTTCGATGTTTTTTTTTTTTTTTGCGGTTGATGTAGAACGAAATTGGTGCAATACCGCCCCCTACTGAACTGGAGTGGTGATAAGTACGGAAGAAAAAAACAACAACTTTGCATTAGTTCATGAGTCTTTATTTCAAGACAAAAAGTAGTTTATGACATTTAGAAAAAAAATGCACCCATCATTAAGTAAAAAAAAAAAACATCACAAAGCAGATAAACAATTATTCCAATAGTTTAAAAAGCTAGAAATATATTTAATATATGTTGCAGTTGTCAGAGGTTTTATTAAGTTGTTACATACAAGCGGCACATAAATTTACACATGAAATTCTTCTGCAAATCATGAAAAGTTAGTATTCTACTCATGACAAACATTTGACTTGAAGATGTTCGTGGAAATCTCAGGATGATTCTGAAAGCGTCCTGATTGGCTACTTGCAGTTTCTTTATTATATACTGACTGTAGTCACACCACATGTGAGCTATATAAAACATGCTGCATTAAGTTCCAGAACAGAACAATTTCACCTTATCTGCACAGATGCTAAATTTCAGTGCCAGTACATTAGCTTGCATACAGGGCAAAAGTTAGGATACATCTAAGGGCCTTTGACTGACAAGGGTTATTTTTTATGTAAATAGAAAAAAAAATAGGGCCACTGTCAATAATATTATTTTTTGTTTTTCTTGTTTTTAGCAGTAAAATTAAAAGTTACTATTCCCAGAGCAAAAGCAAGCATCCGTATTTACAGAGCACCCCTGTGGATCTCCTTAGTGGACTTTGAGAATTATATTCACATGTAGTCATGGAACTTAATATAGCAATAAACCAAAACAATTGGTAAGCTTAATTAGGATTCCACTTGAAAGCGGAATGGGGGGATTATGTTAGCGCAGAAATACTTTTTAAGGAGTTATTTTTGCGGAAAATATTCTAACGCCTGACTGGAACAATGATTTTCTATTGATGCATTCGCGGTAGAAGTGATAATAAATCACCCAACCCGTGGTGGCTGGCAGTAAAGGACTCATCTCTGAGTATTATTGGTTTACTTATATAATCCAGAGTTTTGCACCTTCCAATTCTCCAACAAAGGTAACAATGTTCAGCAGCAGCCAAAGACTACAACAACGGTACTCAAGTTCAGTCCTCAAGAGCTGAACACCTGCAACTTTCAGATGCATCCCTGCTCCAACACACCAGAATCAAATGAATGGCTCATTACCAGACCTGTTCAGAGCTGATCCCGTTCTGTTGGAGTAAGACATACAGAGCAAATACTGAGACACAAGCTGTTTATGCAAACAGGTTTTTATTACTGTTGTTTATTGTTCAGTCCAATCAAGAGGAATGATTCCTTTAAGAATCTTTTGTATCTCCTGGTCTTCCCTGAATGCTGCACATCACAGAATGTGTTTCGATGTCATAAATGATCACATGTTGAACAACTTTATCAGTTATTTTCTCTCTGTGCATCAGATTCAGCTAAACATCTCACTCTTTTAATTACTAGACATTGCATAAAAAATACATCCAAGAAATCTGACACGAGTGTGGAAGCAACATCATGGCCTTGACAAGGACTAAACCTCGTACCAAAAAAAGAGCCTACAAGTCAAAATACTAATTAAAAAATTCTAACTCATCCAGGGGTCCCGGTCTGGAACTGGACCAAAGCACTACCTACAGTTACTTAATTTGGCCTTAAGTAACCAAAGTTCAAATGTCAGAACTGAGATGTATTTTATCTGGGTGATGTAGATAAAAAAAAAAAACTGCACCAATTCCAGTTTGACAGATTGCAAATGACTAACTTTTAAAAAGCAGACCTGCTGATTCCAATTTTGCAATTTTGGCCATTACCAGTTTTTTTCTTTGTCTGAAATGTGGCTGAATTGGCAGCAATGGGGCGACTATTGTTAACTGGAAAGGTGCAGACATGACCTGGTGAGCCGGTTTATCAGTCAAACTTCTCTCACAGCAGAGCAGAAGAACAGTGGTTGACTTTTAGACCTTTGCTTAGGTAGATAAGTACTGGCCGATCACTAACGCACCCCTAAATTTATCCATTCACTTCCAAACTTCTATGGCCATTCGATTGCATAATGGTTATTAGGATTTTCATTTTACTTGTTATAAAAAAATAAATTGATAGTTAAACACCAAATGTACCTTAAGTGGAAACAAGTCTTGGCATGACTGCAGCAGCCAACATCCAAGGTCTTTCCCATCTCGGCTATTGGGGATATGGAAAATTCATGGAAAGGAAAATTAGTGACACTTCTGGATTGGCTGCTTTGCAAACATCAGATTTAGAGTATCAAGTAGCATTTCACTTAGCTTTTTCAATTTCCCGTCTAGTATTTTCTTTTGAATATTTTATTGATATGCGCTAAAGAAAACGAACATTAATAGGTGTCTCCCAACTACTCAGGGGTTGATGGTGGTGCACAAAGACATTTGTCCATTAGGTCCAAACGGCTGATGTTTCTTAAGATCTGGTCCAAAAGGTGCGATAAACCAAATATCCCACCCTCACTCCTAACCATGCTTAAACAGAATTTCTGCCTTTTCTTTTTCTGATATATTTTCCAAAGAAAAAAAAAGCAAAGAAAAGCTTTAATATGTATAAGAGTCAATCTGTGTGAGATAAATGACTACTTCTTACTTTAGTGTTTTTTTTCCTTGTGGGAATCCAGTTTACTAGCATACATGAAGGTCTTTCCACAAATTTCACATGGAAAATCCCTCTTGCTTGTGTGTATTTTCATGTGTGTGTTTAAATGATGAGGCCGAGAGAAGCTTTTCCCGCATGTTAGACATGGAAAAGGTTTCTCACCTGTGTGGATGGTCCGGTGTTTATGTAAATGATCAATTCGAGAGAAGCGTTTTCCCACATTTTTGACATGAAAAAGGCTTTTCACCTGTGTGGATTCTTTTGTGAACGTTCAAATTTGCACCAATTGTAAAGCATTTTCCACATGTGTCACATGAAAAAGGCTTCTCACCGGTATGAAGTTTTGTGTGCAGCTTAAAATAAAAACCGTGAGAGAAAGTTTTCCCACACGTATCGCATGAAAAACTCCTCTCACCTATGAATTCTCTTATGAATGTTTAAACATTCTATTCGAGCAAAAGTTTTTCCACATTTTTGACAAGAAAAAGGCCTTTCACCTGTGTGACTTCTTTTGTGCACATTTAAGCTATACCTCTGACTGAAACTTTTTCCACATGTTTGACAAGAAAAAGGCTTCTCACCTTTATGGGCTCTGTAATGCCTTTCCAAGCTGCACTGGCTTGTAAGACTTCTCCCACAAAGCTCACATGTGAAAGACCTTTGCTTTTTGTTAGTTCTGGACTGTCTCTCTGACACAGAGGAGCTGCTTCCTTCCTGATCATGGCTTTCAACTCAGGAGAAATTGGAAAGGAAAGCTGCTCAGTTGTTTTTTTTTGTTCACTGAAATTGCCTTCCTGAAGAGCGGCTGTTTCCATCACAGAAACATCCTGCTTGTGGACAAGCAGCTTTCCCTCCTGACTGCTGCAGAGGGCTGTAGAGGCGCTTCTGGCCCTCTCTACCTGGCAAATATTCTGTTCACGTTTAAGCACTGAAATATCTGCTTCCACATTTTGTCCGTGTATCCACAGACATTCTGGTTCTTTCTCTTCCTTAATCTGTTTCGTTTCTGGATCTTTCCATTCTTGAACCAGTTCTGGGTCCTTCTTTTTCTCTTTAATCTGTGGATGTTGTGGTTTCCAATTTCTTCTATCAATAGAGATTCTAATTCCTTCTCTTCTTTAATCCATTTGTTTTGTGGATCTTTCCATTCTGGTTCATCCTCTTCTTCTTTAATCCCTGGATGTTCTGGTTCCCTTTTTTCATTCACTGGCGCTTCTGCTTCCTCCTGGTCATGACTGGACCTCTGCCACCGGTGACAGACATGGTGGATAGTTGAAGCTTTTTCCTCAATTGAAACTTGAGGCTTTTGGAGGTCTGTGGGGGAAAATGAAGACAGCGTTGATATAATTAAATTGATGACTGTCTCATTCATCAGCCTGCTTGTTCCTTGATCTCTTGCTGTAGGTATGAGATGGTTAGTTCAAAATCAGTTTGTACTGTTTAATTGAAAAACAGGAGAAGCTTGCAGGTCGATGTGTCGTCCACACTAAATGGTAGCTCTGGTAAAGATCCTTAAAAGATTTAAATAAATCCTGATTTTATTCCAGGACCAAACTTTCATACCTAAAAAATATTGAACAACTGAAGCTGTAATCTGAGAGTTTTTATTTAGACCACATTTAGAAACCTTTAACAAAATCACCACAAACAATTCTTATAAAATAAATCAAACTGAAGTATTTAAAACCACATCTGAGTCTTCTCACATTTCTTATGCCTATGCACTTATTCTGATTTATACAGTTTTAATCAGAATATTGTCTAAATCGCAGAGACTAATTGTCCATTAGTCAGAGGCCACAAGGACAAAATAGCTGAGATCTGACAAATCCCCTTTTTTAATTAAAAAGAATTAAAAGTATGAAAATATTTTAATACAGTAGGTGGTACATGTTGCATGTAAACCTTGAGCAAAAATGAACAAGAAATTGTAAAATCACAGAAAGGAGATCTTCAGGCATTTGAGTCACCATAAAGTCGGGCATTGAGGAATGTAGGTAATCTGAGGAAGTGTGTGTGTGTGTGTGTGTGTGTGTGTGTGTGTGTGTGTGTGTGTGTGTGTGTGTGTGTGTGTGTGTGTGTGTGTGTGTGTGTGTGTGTGTGTGTGTGTGTGTATTTACTGGGCCACTCTGACCTGAGAGTCAGGAAGGAATTCAGCACTTGGCAAGGAGAAAGATTTAGCTGTGTTTAAGCAGTGATGTCGGCTGACAGGAAACAGATGTTGATCAGCCAAACAAAGCACTGGATTGGTCGAGAATTACACACACACACACACACACACACACACACACACACACACACACACACACACACACACACACACACACACACACACACACACTAAGACAAGCTCAGGGACAAACATGCCTCACTCAGTATGGAAGCTGAGGCTCTCTGACATTGTGTGATATGTAACTTGTATTTTGAGAGTAGGGACGTCCAACATTGGCCAGTAAAGCAGACAGAAACCAAGTCCTGTGTGAGAATCTGTTTTTTGCCATATTTTTCACTTCTTACAGAAGCATCTAGCTTTATTTTGAGTAAAACTAGATCTAATCTGTATTCAGTGGTAATACAGAATACCATTGAAAACATTTTTAGCTTGAATAAGATGTATGAAAGTCTTTATCAGAAGTGGCACAGTAGGGCTGGGCAATATGGCTTAGGTTTCATTTGTGGGATAATAATTATGCTATTAATTAATAATTACAGCTGGGCAGTTTCAGTCAGTGTAATGTTTCAGATCATTCTGATCTGGAAAGAATGTGTTTCTGTAACAGCAAACCACTCTGGCCTGAAAAGTCAGGAAGCATTTCACATGTGGAGAGATGTGGAAAAAGGAATCATAAAAGCGCCGAAAACAATTCTGAAACATCCCAGCTGTGTGTGGACATTTCCTGGAAACATTCACTGGACTCCAGCAAGAGATTTGGGTCAGCTAAAGAATGGAGTGAAGAGTTACACACACACACACACACACACACACACACACACACACACACACACACACACACACGCTCGGGCATAAACACGTGACAGTCGGGTTCTGAGAGTTTTGAGTGACTGTAATTTAACTCTTTCATGTTTATCTGGCCCAGATAAAACAGATAGAAACTGAGTTTTCATCTACTCAACATATTCACTGAATCACTGTCACTGTTGCTCAGATACCTTCACAAGTCCACTTTGACCCAAATGGAAACATCTGCACTTGCTTTTTAGAATGATGCAAAAAATGAATTCTGTTTTCGTTTGAGATTTAAGATCATTTCTAGAATCTGCTCCCAGTCTGCTGCATAGAGATGTATTTCTAGATCTCAATGAGTAAAACCTAGCAGCAGGTATTGTTGTGGTCTGTCCGTTTTCTTACAGCGTTGCCTCCAGTGGGGTCAGGAGGGGTGCTGGTGCCTATCTCCAGCTAACGTTCTGGCCGAGAGGCGGGGCAAACCCTGGACACGTCGTCAGTCTGTCACAGGACACGATCAGGACCAAAACCTGCTAATTCAAGCTATTTATTGGTTTTGACTATATGCCTCAAATCAGCCGCTGGCTGCAGAACCAGCAGAATCATCTGAAAATCAAAGTTTCACTGCTAGCTCAGAGCGTCATACCCTTTCTGTTGTGATTAGTGTGGGAATTCCAGGAGATGTCCAGCAGTCTGGGTTCCTCCTGGTACCAGACCACTGTAGCTCCAAGTTCTGGTTCCTCTGTATCTTCTTTAATCTGAAGATGCTCCGGTTCCTCCATCTTTGGAGGTTCTGGCTCCTGTTAGTCTGTAAAGGTTCTGGCTCCTGTATGGAGCTCTTCTGCCGGGTCCAGATCTGTGGCTCAGACAGAACTTCCTCTTTGATGCCTGCATGTTGCTTTGGCTGGTCTGAGTTTAGAAAAAAAAGATCCAGACAGTTAAGAATGTTTGGTGAAATATTCATGGAGGAACTAAGCTTGAGGTTTCTCTAGATTTGAGCAAAATTCACTGAACAACATCTGAACCCTTGGAGTCTCCAAAACTGAACAGCTGCCCTTTTCACTAGTTACCATGGCAACGTCTGTGGAGGTTAGCAATAAAAGGTTTAAAAGTCAGGATGAAGCATTGTTATCCACAAGATGGTCAAACTGAGAGGCATCAGGATGTGATGCTGATATTAATTTAGAGCTCAAATGTAACTATATGATCTGATTAAAGATTAGAGCTCAACTTTATTTTTAGAATAAGAACTGTAAGCAAAATAAAATAAAGATTTGAGATTCACAACAAATTCCCACCAGGAGTGCAATTAATGCCTTTCCACAAATAGAATGAATATTTAGGTGATAATATAAAATAATTCAGCAAGTTAGTTCCAAAAGCAATTATTTTTACTACAAATGTAGAGAACAAATCAATTAAAATGAGTGACAACATAGTAATATTCAGAAAAATATGAAACAATACTCAATTCGCTTCAGAATAGCAGACATTTATGAATGAATAACAAAACTATCTCAATTAGCACTACATTGATGCAAAAACACAACCTGCAGTAAAATAGCAAATATATCAGTGCAGAACCAAAACCAAAGCAAATCAAGTTCACGCCGCAGATTTTATGATCTGCTGTCTTCTAAACATCTGTAAATCATGGTGGCCCAAATCCTGGATTATTGGATTTTAATTCTTCACCTTAAAGTTATTGTTACTTTTTTTCTCGAAAGTTACTAAAATTGTTTTCACTGTCCAACACAAGTCCAGAGTCGTTAAATGCAGCAGAATGGGCCTTTAGCCTCGCTCAACTAGACAAACTTTAGTTTGGGGGAGAAGCGGGTTCAACCCCGGACAGGGCGCCAGTCTGGCGCAGAACAGCCACCATAATAACACCAGACTCGCTTTGATTTTCTTAGCCTGAACAAGCCTGGATCCGTCGCTTCTTACCGATTCGGTTGAGTTTTATCTGAGGTTTCCAGCAGATTTCTAGCAGTTTGATGTCCTCTTCGTAGCGGACGATGGTTTTTTCAACCTCCGTGAAGATTTCTTCAGTAGCAGCAATTAGTTTCTCTCTGATAAACTCTCTGAGATGCTGAACTGAAGACATGGTTGCTGAAACTATTGAAATATTCAGCTGAGATACGACAACACAACCGCCTTTCAGCTGTGTCCTTCTTGCTCAACACAAAAGCAAAAAGGACTCGGAGTTTATTCCTCTGGGTGCCACACTGAGACAAGCTGATTGGTCCATTTCCGCCCCCTGCTGGACTGAACTGAAATAGCACTTTGGCAGCAAAAACAAACTACATTCTCAGAACATAGTCCAAAACCTTTCTAAATTGAAGTCTCTTTCTAAACGTATTTCTAAAATATCTATATTATTTTAATCAATGCTGTTTTCTACAGTAAATGTGTTCATTTTACTGGTTACAATATCTGAATCCTCTATGCTTTTTAAATCTGTCTTCCTGGAAGGCCACACAGGGACATAACTCAATAACAAATTAGCTATTGCAATAAACAAGTTTTCATAGCATCTAGGTCTATTTAAGAGTCAATGTTGAATGTATTTGTCCTTGTTAAAAAAACAACCATATGAAAAAGTATTTACTGTGCTTTGGACGTAAAGGATCGCTCAGAAGAGCAAAGTATCAGTTTATTTCCGTGGGTTTAAGCCGCCATCTTTAAAAAGGGCAACCCACTCTGAATTCACATTCTTTGCATTTCAACATACTAAATTACATACATCACTCCTGTGACTGATTAATAGATTGAGAATCAATTTCCCAGTTATTGATTTCTGTTTCAGCAAATTGATGAGACATTACAAAAGATTCTGTCACTTTGTAAGTAATCATATCTGGATTTGTATCTAGTAAGCAGAGCTTAGTTAAAGCTTGTACCCAAGTGTTTAACCCCTGACAAATTAAAATTTTACTTTGATGCCTTTGATCTGCAAAATAAACTTGTAGGATTTGAACCCAGATCATTGTGAAGGAAACAACCATCCCCTCGTTCTGAGCCCTGTTTAGTAGAGTCTCTGATCTTGGCTATTGAGAAGCGATTGCTTGCTATAGTTGTAAACTCTGTTGAAGTTTGAAGCAATAAGATCTGATTTTACATAATGGATAATGTCTGGAAGAGTGGCCAACACGGGCTGAACGGCTTTGTTCACATCCTCCGTTCCCCTTTCAGAACTACAATTCTAAAACAATGCAACCGCTCCTGCCGTTTGACAAATTCTCCGGAAGAAATTAAACTAGAAAAATGAAGTTCAATGGTAGAAATTTTAGATCTGGAGGGAGAATCAAGCAGAAACTAAAGATTTATTGATTCATGCCAGAAACATTTTGATGAAAACAGAGTATTTATGTATTTAAATTCAACATTTCTTGAAAAAGTTTAACTTGATTATTTTTTTTTAACAGTAACATGAAAAACTAAACTTGGTTTTCACAAGTCTAAAACAAATGTTTCAAATATGTGAAAAAGTTAAACATTTTGAACAAAAACATTTGCAAATCAAATGAACTAACTTTGTAAATTTAAAAAAAAAACTTTACCTTTCAAATCTACAAAAATTTTTATTTAAATCAACAAAAGGTAACTTAGCTTAAACAACATTGTTGGAGATCAACTTTCACTCAGTCTTCTTTAGAACCAGGCTTTGGATCATTTAAGCTGAAAAAACAAAATCCGCTCAGTACAGCTCTGTGGAAATCAAGATTCCAGTAACGTTAAAGTCTGGCCTTTGATTAGGCCATTTGCACCCTACAACTATTTTGTTGTTGTCCTGTTGATGACCCAGATTGGACCAAGCTTCGGTTGTTTGACAGATGGACCCACAGTTGGTTCAAGAAGAGGTTGGGTCAAAGATGATTGTTGAACCAATCAAGAAGCCCACATTATCAGCTTCCACCACAGAGCAAGATAACGTCTGCAAAGCTATCGTTTTCCTCAAGCAAACATTTCTCAAAGCTCTGCAGCTCTTCACATCAAAAATGTAAAACGTTTAAACAGGATATACACCTTAATATGCACTGAAATATACAGAGGAGATTGTACAAAGCTGAGACAAGCTCAAAAGCCAACATCAGAGGACTTCATTAAGTCCACTATTAAGAGTACAGCCAATCAGCAGCAAGGAAAATAAATGGTGCTTATACAGTGGCTGCTTTGCATATACCAGCAAATAGTGTGTCAAGTAGCACTTTGTCAAAGAATCTGAGCCTCCATGCAGCATTTTAAGTATTTCATAGTTACTTCCTATGAAAGAAAGAATCTGTAAATGGGCATAGCCTGAATAACATGAGTGGACTGTAGCACAAATTATGACTTTTGTCCATGAAGTCAGCTGCTGTTCAGACATAGAAGTCTCTTAAGACCTGGCAAAAAAGAGTTAAAAAAAGTTCTGATGAACCCATTATTTCACTGTTATCTTAAGCAGTGGCAGCTGGAGAAAAGAAAATTATTTCCCTTCCTAGTCCAGAATAAACGATCAAAATATGAGTACAACTCCACAATGATACAATATTCTTCAATTGGCTAAATAACATGGAGGGCTAAATTAGCAACAAATTAAAGTTCTCTTCCTTGACTTACAAAATATATACTGCAGTGTTTTGGAATATTAAACTAACAATGAACTCAGTCAGTTTAAAGTCTAAATTCTATCAAAACAAATGTTTGAGGATGAATTAATGAAACCAGACAGCAGAGGCCTTTCCACCTAAGCAAAGTAAAACACAAAATAATCATGGCTGCAAACAAAAAATTAGCCCAGCAAACTGGAAGACTGAACCAACTTCAGATGGAACCACAACAAGAAGCAACCACTAATGATTGGCTATTTAGCTGCACTTCTGGGGCGCTACTCAAAAACGCCCCAAAATCACTTCATTTTTATTTTCGCAAATTGAAAACTGCAAAAAACTTTAAACATTTATAATGTTAACTGTGTGTGAGAGTCAAATGTCTCGCTGTCATTGTTATGCTTTATTTTCATGTGGGAAATCAGATTACCAGGACGGAGAAAATGTTGTCCGCATATCTGGCATAAAAAACTTTTTTGTTGTGTGTGAGTTTTCCTGTGAACATTCAAATTACTTTTTCGAGTGAAACTTTTTCCACATGTCTGACAAGAGAATGGCCTCTCATTTGTGTGGATTCGTCTGTGGACATTTAAGTCCGAGCTCTGAATAAAAGATTTTCCACATGTGTCACAAAAAAAAGGCCTATCACCTGTGTGAATTTTCTTGTGAAGCCTTAAATGACTAATTCGAGAGAAACGTTTTCCACAGGTTTCACATGAAAAAGGTTTCTCACCTGTATGAATTTTCTTGTGAAAATTTAGATGATCTATTCGAGTGAAACTTTTCCCACAAGTTTCACATAAAAAAGGCTTCCCACATGTGTGGGTTCTGTAAAACTGTGCCTGTGCCTCATTATGAGAATGACTCTCTGAAACAGCGGAGCTGCTTCCTTCCTTGTCTTTGCTCTCAACTACAGGGAAGATCTGAAAGGAGAGCTGCTCAGTTTGTGGTCTTCCGTCATTTATGTCATCATCCTGAAGAGTAGAAGTATCCATCAAAGCAACAAACAGCTTTTGGACCAGATGTTGCCCCTCCTGACTGCTGGATAGGTCATTCTGGTCCTGCCTGGTTGGTAAATGTCCTGGTCCATGCTGTTCGTGTTGAAGCTCTGAATAATCTGGTTCCTTCTTTTCAACAATTATCAGTTGAGGTTCTGATTCCTCCTCTTCCTTAATCCATTTATTTCCTTGAATGTCCTGTTCATCCATCAGTGGTGATTTGGGCTCCTCATCTTCCTCTTTAATACATGGAGGTCGTGGTTCCCTTAGTTCTCCAATCCATTTATGTCTCGATTCCTCCTGGTCATGACTGGACCTCCTACCCTGTTTATAAACCTGTTGGATGGTAAAGGTTTGCTCCTTAATGGGGAAATGTGGCTGTTGGAGGTCTGTGGAGATAAAGGAAGAGATCATTAATATCATTTAATTGATGACTGATTTATACAACAGACTGGTTGTTCTTGGATATCCGAGATTGTTGGCGTCACACAGTTCATCTAAACTTAGTTTGTAGTCCTTATTTATTTTCAGAAAAAATTGTCCACAATAATTGGCTGCCCTGTTACAGATGTTTAAAAATGTCAAATGAATTTTGATTAGATTACAGTAAAAAGAACAATTAAACCTCTAATTTTAAGACATTTATTCAGTGGTGAACTTTGTTCCAGTTCCTACAAAATAAACATAACTGAAGTATTTAAAACCTCAATTTTTAAAGTTGACCAGACTGTGTAGGGTTTTCTTTTTAGTAAAGCGCATTATTTTTGGAGTGTGAATATGACATTTGTGGCATTGTTGCTGACTGAGTCAACAACATTCTTCAGGATCTACAAGGTCTTGACTGAGCTTACTAATGAAGAATTTACAGAACTTCCTGCACTTGGCCGAAATACTTATTTTGCTGGCCATTTCCTCCACTATTCTCTGCATGAAAATGCAAAGACAACAGTCTTCCCAGCAACCTTTCTGTGTCTGAAACAGAATATTTTATAAATCAGACCTAAAACAATCCAAACGCACCTGGTCCCAGCAAGAGCCAACGCAGCCAATTCGCTCTAATTAGAGGCCTGAACTGAAGTAAACCCCTCATAAGAGAGAAAAGTGCCACATTTACTGTATTACATGAAGCCAAAAATACATTTTCTTGTTGTCAACTACCAGCTTAAAATAGTTCTGAACCTTTGACTTGACCTCTGCTAGCATAGTGGTCTATTATTTAACATATTACAGGTCCATTTTGTAACTTTTTAACTGCAGTAAACATCCCCTGGGATGTGTGACTGATGGGATGGGAGGCAGGTGTGGATTAGTTACATAATGCACTGTGCTTGTTACAATCTACTTAACTTCTGCACTGTTTTTTAAAAAATTTTTTTGGTTACAATCTACTTAACTTCTGCACTGTTTTTATACATGCAGTTATGCACAGTATATGACACTGTGCATATACTGTGTCAGTCACACTGACACTGACACTGATGTCAGTGTCAGTGTGACTGACACTGACATCAAGCAGTGTGTGTCAGTCACACTGCTTGATGAACACAAGCAGTGTGACTGACATGATAGTAATCATACATACCAGTATAAGCTAACATGGGTCTGAAGTTTTCTATTAATTGAACAGTGCTTGTTAATGCAAATATATAATTATCTGCATTAACATAATTAATTATGTGGCTTAAATGGTTTCAGAGACTCGAACAAACATTTTCTAATTGTCCTGGACTACAAAACGACGAACCTCTGCAGCTGAAAGCAGCTAAAAGCAGCTAAAAGCAGCTAAAAGCAGCTAAAAGAGCTAAAAGCAGCTAAAAGCAGCTAAAAGCAGCTAAAAGCAGCTAAAAGCAGCTAAAAGCAGCTGAAAGCAGTTTGTGTTCAGTCCTGATCGCCGATCGATTTTATCCAGACCTACCAGAACTTTGTCTCTGCAGCTCCGAACCGGTTCTGTTGAGCTTTATTTGTTGCTGCAAGCTGATCCTGCGCTGAGCATCGAGCTCTTCCTCGTAGCTAATGATGGTTTTTTCAACCTGAGTGAAGATTTCCTCCGCAGCAGCAGTTAGTCTCTCTCTGATAAACTCTCTGAGATGCTGAACTGGAGACATGGTGCCGAAATATTCAGATTAGATGGGACAATGCTGCAGTCTTTCTGACGAGTCAACAAAAGCTTCGGCTGGAGCTGTTTTCTTTCTTTCTTTTCTTCTTTTTACTTCCGCTCGGGTCACACTGAGACAAAAAGCTGATTGGTCCATTTAGCACCCCTTGCTGGGCTGGAGTGGAACCGCAGCTTGTCAGCAAAACAACACATGAGCTGAACTGGACCTTTAGTGCATGTTTCAATCTTCCTTCCATCCTAATGCGTTTCATTCTAATAAGCAAACAAAATCCGCTTTTTGTTCCCTATAGAACTGTTACTTCTTTTACAACTGATGTTCTTAATTGTTCTTTTACATTTACTTGATGGCTTTGAAGCTTTACTTTAAACATTATTCACATTTATCTTCGAAGCTGCTTGGAAGAATGTTTCCACTGACAGTGAATGAGATGCAGCAAAAACAGCACAATTTTTTTGACAACTTTTTGTCCATATGTCTCTTTTTTTGTCTCTTTTTGTCTCTCTGCATGTCGTGTAGTTTATCTCTGACTTCAGACATAACTGCTGCCAGTAACAGACTGTGAGTTTTACTTTCTTGAACAATAAACTGATTTCCCCATGAAACAAAAAGAATGTCATTTTAAACCCATCTCTTGGTAATTTGAACCAGGAAACAAAATTTGTTTGTTGGTTCCAAAATCAGACAAAACTTTTCTGTTTTGTTCTGATTTCAGAAAGATCAATAACTAAACCTGGTTCATACCCTCTGCCTCCTATGGATGACTGTATTGACCAAACTGGTAATTTATCAGTAAGATAGACCTATGAAAGGGTGATTGGCAGGTCCCTTTATGTAAAAGGACACAAAAAATCTTTGCCTTCTTTACACCTTGTGGTTTGAATTCATACGTTATGCTCTTTGGTTGAGGAATGGACCGGCAACATTGGACGAATAAAGTTTTTGTGCTGTGTATTTGGATGACATTGTTGCGTATCGATCTTCTCTGGAACAACATTGTTTGACCTTCTGGCAGATGCACAGCTCCAATGAATGCAGCCAAATGCCTTGATCAAGCGCTTCTCAACTCTTATCTTGGTCATCAAGTGAGTCCAGTGAATATGTCCTGTTCATGCAAAAGTAGAGGCTATTGAAAAGTGTCCACCAAAAACAACCAAGAAGGAATTCACGAAAGTCTTAGGTTTATTTGGATAACACAAAGCCTTCTGCAGAAACTTTTCAACATGCATGAAAGAATAAAGGTCACACTCCAGGTACATCTTTGATGAGTGAATAACATTATAACAGAATGTAAAACTCAAAAAGCCTATATGACATAATGCTATCCCTTTAAGAAAAGTTGCACATTGCATAAAGCAAATTTCTGACAATCATCCATTTTCCAGTGTTAGGGTGATGTGACGTTTCTTGCTACGTCTAAAGAGGTGAACAGGGCGAAGGAGGAATGCGAGCTATTCATACTACATCTGTTTGTGTGTGAGTGTATGAGGGTAATGGTGGGAAAATGTTTGTTGCTGTATATGTTTGTAATTATGCACTTTTTGTGACACATCTATATATTCAACTTGGAAAATGTAAAGACATGAAAAATGATCCCTTCCCTTTGGGAAAATAAAGTAAACTATCAATCAATAGTCTCTTATAAACATCCAAATTAAAAGCAGAAACTTTGATCCATTTAAAATACACATACATAAAATAAAATGTATTCATGTTCAGTTTATAGATATGAACAAAAGGTATAAAACCTAAAACATCATTACTATGGAGCAATTTTCACTGTCTTCATTAGAGCCCTGCTTTAGATCAGAAATACCTTTCAGCACAGCTCTCCGAACATCATTATCTCTGTAAGCCTCAAGTTTGGTCTTTGACTAGGACATTCCAACCCAATAATTATTTTGCTATCCTGTTGTTGACCCAGTTTCAAACAAGCTTCAGCTACTGGACAGATGGACCAATATTTTTTTCTAGAAGAGTTTAATACAAAGAAGACTTCAAACTGAATTGAGTTTAAAACAAGCACACATCATCAAACCTCCATTACCATGCTGAACTACATCTAAGAAGCGTCTACACGGTGATGACATTTGATTTCCAAACTTGATGGCAAACTCAAGTCCCTAAGCTGCATTTTTTGATCCTGTAGATATGCTCATATTCTTAATAGCAGGGGTGAACCAGTCAACCACAGTATGGAGCAGGTGTTTGTTTCTGAGGTCTGAGTTGCTGCTATTTACAGACTGGGAGAGGTTTCCTATAACCTGATTTAGTCAATTTTTTTTTTCTAATATACATTGCAAAGATAAATACTACCAGGAAAAGTTAAACTATAGTTAATCTATGTGACAGTCAAGTGTTTTTGTTTAATGTGGAAATTCAATTTCCAAACATTAATGAAGCTTTTTCCACATGTTTCACATGTATAAGGTTTCTCACCTGTGTGAATTCTTCTGTGGTCATTCAAATTTGAACTTGTTTTAAAACATTTTCCACAGATGTCGCAAGAAAACGATCTCTCACCTGTGTGAATTTTCAAGTGTACATTTAAATGATCAATTCGAGAGAAAGTTTTTCCACATGCTTTACATAAAAAAGGTCTCTCACCTGTATGATTTCTCTCGTGAGTGATTAAACTACTAATTTGAAAGAAACTCTGTCCGCAAGTTTGACAAGAGAAAGGCTTCTCACCTGTATGAATTCTCTTATGGATGGTTAAACTACACATGTGAGAGAAACTTTTTCCACATGTTTGACAAGAAAAAGGCTTCTCACCTGTATGAGTTCTTTTGTGGACATTTAAATTACCAATTCGAGAGAAACATTTTCCACAAGACTGGCATGAAAAAGGCTTCTCCCCTGTATGAGTTCTCTTGTGGACATTTAAATCACCAATTCGAGTGAAACTTTTTCCACATGACTGACACAAAAAAGATTCCTCACCAGCATGAATTTTCTTGTGCCGTTTTAAAGCGCTAATTTTCGAGAAACCTTTACTACACGAATCACATGAAAAAGGCCATTCACCGGTGTGGGTTCTGTAATGGTTTTTTAAGTTAGCCTGATGTTTATACCATCTTCCACATATGTCACATTTGAAAGACCTTTTCTTTGAGTCAGTATGAGACTGACTCCCTGATACAGAAGAGCTGCTTTCTTCCTGATCTTTGCTCTCAATTACAGGAGATATATGAAATGAAAGCTCCCCAAGTTTTGGTTCTCTAATCAAATTACCGTCCTGCAGAGTAGAAGTCTCACTCAAAGCAACAATCTGCTTCTGTTCAAGCTGCTCTCCCTCCTGATTTCCGCTGAGGTCCTTCTGGTCCTCTTCAGTTAGTACATGTTCTGGTGGCTGCTGTTCATGTTGAACCACTGAAAAATCTGGTTCCTTGTTTCCTTCATTTATCAGCTGAGATTCTGTGTCATCCTCTTCTTTTTTAATCAATTCAGAATCTTCCCAATGTTCAATAAGTGGAAGATCTGATTCCTCCTCTTTCACTTTATTACATGGATGTCCTAATACTGATGGTTTAACCTCCAATTGTTCTGGGTCGACCTCTTCCTCTTTAATCTGTTTAGGCTCTGCTTCCTCCTGGTCATCACTGGATCTCCTCCTGTTGTGACATACCTGGGGGATGGCAGACATTTCCTCCTCAGTGGAGTTATGTGGCTTTTGGAGGTCTGTGGGAATAATGGAAGATCTCATTAATATAAATAAATTGATGACTGTTTCATTCATCAGTCTGATTGTTCCTGGAGGTCGCTGACTTCATGAAGGAACCTCATGAAGAACTGTCCTCCTAGCAACAGTCACGTGTCCACAACAGAAAAATTGATGTGAATCAAAAAGCTGCACATGTGACTGCGGCCAGGTAGCAGCAGTGGCCAGTAGACATTTTTGAAGGTACAGCTGGTCACACACCACTAAATTACACATACTTTCTCTGAAACACATACACAATGAACAAATGCAGTAAGACTCACATTGCACATATTTTACTATACATACATGTCGATACAATTTATGCTGAGTTTGAATTTTGATAATAAAAATGTTTGTCTAAAAATACTCCTATGACCATTGGTGGCGTTGATATGTTTAATCAGTGGATATAATTGAACTCCATGTGGTTTTTCAGAGACTAACGAATTTTCTGTTTGTGCTGCAACATTTTAGCCTGAGCTACAAAGCTATCAACCCTTGTAGCATCAGAGCTAGCAGCTAAAAACAGAGGCTACAGAACTACCGACACCAACGGATCTCTGCCTGCAGTGAACACATCGGTACCTTCATCCAGACCTACCAGAACCGATTCGGCTGAGTTTTATTTTATGGTTTCCAGTTAATCCTCATCATTATCCACTGAGCATCGAGCTCTTCCTCGTAGCTAATGATGTTTTTTTCCATCCTTGAAGATTTCTTGAGCAGCAGCAGTTAGTCTCTCTCTGATAAACTCTCTGAGATGCTGAACTGAAGACATGGTTGCTGAAATATTCAAATGAGAAACAACACAATCGTCTTTTTGCTAAGTCAATACGAGCTGCTGCCTTTTTGTTTACTTCAGATTGAAGTCACAATGAGAGAAACAAGCCGATTTGCCCACTTCCGCCCCCTGGAGGTCTGGTCTGGAACAGCAGCTTGGCAGCAAAAACACATTCATTAATGGAACAGACGTTATCTCAAAGAATATTTGCTTCTTTAAGATTGATTTTCCTTCAATCCTCATATGTGTTACATTCTAATGTGGAAAAAAAATCTGTGTAGGACGTTTGTGCTGCATTTGTGCAGATAAAATGTTCATTTCTGTCATTATAATTGTAAAGATAGTAAAAAAAAAAAATAGCCAGATAGAAGATGTCAACCAGTCATTATTAACATAATTAAGCATAGTTACAGCTTGCATCCAAAGAGACAATACTGAGTCTGTGATAACCTGTGTAGATTATCTGAAGCAACTAAAGCCATCAATCTGGGGCCTCTACAGTGAGTCACGGTGCAGCTGGCTATTCGTCTTAAACAGCAAAACCTGAAACAGCTTTTTCTATAAATCTTATGCTCACTGGAAACTTTAGTATCAGCATACATTTAGAATGAAAGCAAACAGTCTTCATGTGTTTTAAAGTTTATTTCATGTCTCAGATTATAATTATATTTTTTTTTACAAAATGAAGTGCTACACTGTTCCAACATTTTGATTTTCACCATAAAAATCCCAAAATGAATGTATCATGTGTGAAATGAAGCATTGTGAACAGAAGCACTGTAAAACAAACAAACTATAAACATAAAACATGTCAACAACCATCAGTAGGGTGTTACAAACCTCAAAACTGAAACCAGGAACTTTGATGCATTTAAAACACACAGAAAATAACATAAAGCACATTTAAAATAACCTGGTTCAGTTTGCAGAGATCAACAAAAGGTTGCAAAACTTCAACAGCATCATTGTTATAGTGCAATGATGCTATAACATCAGTGTTCTTTTGTTCCCTGCTTTAGACTAAAAAAAATGTTTAGCACATATCTCTGGACATCAGAGTGTCAACAAGGTTGATGTTACAAACAGCCTTTGATTATATATGTATACAGCCTAGTGATATATATATATATATATCGTCAGACATCTGCACAGTGCACCACAAGTTTTGTAGATTGACTTTATTTTACAAACTGAAATGTAAATGCATTAAACTTTAAAAAAAAAAAAGACAGTTGAGAGCATTCTTAATGATCTAGTTTCATTTTACTTTTTATAACAAGGAGAGAATTTGGCAAAAATCAGTTCACTGATCTCTCTGCAGTTCTACAAATCAAACATCAGTTCACAAATATCTTAAATCCACAAATACAAAAGACTCTCAAAATACTTAAAACTTCCTATTTTAACATTTCAAACACCAAATATACGTTGGCGTTTGATCACCAAAGTGTATAGTAGTAGTGATAGTAGTAACTGTCCCAGAACAACAGAAGCAGTTTCTCGGTTGTTCCGGTAAACTGTCTCAGAACAACCACAAAACCGAACATCAAAAGTTTTTCTTACCTCCATTATTGGGGGTACAACATATCTGTAAAAAGAAAAACAAATTGTGTGTTTGGATTGGCTGTTTTTCAAAACCCTGCCTAAAGCATGTCAAGTAGTTTTAAATCTATTTAAGTTTCCTTATGAGCATTTTCTGTAGAACATTTTATATGCACTACAAAAAAAAAAAAAAACATTAATGAGAGTCTCCAAAACAGCTCCAAAATAAGTTCAAGCTGCTGGTGCTCACACTCAGCAAAGTTTCCTAAAACCTGGTTAAAATTTTGGGATAAACCCAACATCTCACCTTCATTCAAACGCATGTTTAAACAGAATTTGTGAATTTGCCTTTGCTTATGTATTTCATAAGAACAACTATGAGAAGTTCAAATATTAGTAATTCTGAGTGAGATGACTACTTCCCACATTTGTGTGTTTGTTTTTTGTGGAGATTCAGTTTTCCAACATTAATGAAAGCTTTTCCACATGTTTCACATGAAAAAGGCCTTTCACCTGTATGAGGTTTCTTGTGGAGATTTAAATTACTAATGTGAGAGAATGCGTGGAGCGAGGGATTGAAATTCGCCATTGGGCCACGGCTACCTGGTTCAGCCAGCATTGACAGACATCATCGTGTCACTGTATGTCACTTGGCAGAGGCTGGAAGCTAAATGAAAGTAAAAGCTGCTGAACTGGGTACAAGCTTTGGCATCTGCTAAAGGTAGCATCTGGACGTTGCTAACAGCTACCATGGTAACAGGGGGAAAATCAACAACCAAGAGCTTGATTTTATTTTATTGTTACTTTCTCTTTGATATTCGGAGCCTGAACTAATCGGCTTCCGTTACTTCCTACCGATTCTGGTGAGTTTTATCTGAGGTTTCCAGTAAGTTTCCAGCAGTTTGATGTCTTCCTCGTAGCGGACGATGAATTTTTCAACCTCTGTGAAGATTTCTTCCGCAGCGGGAGTTAGTCTCTCTCTGATAAACTCTTTCAGATGTTGAACTGAAGACATGGTTAATTAAATATTCAGCTCAGAAACAGCACAACCGTTTTCCAGTCGAGTACACACAATTTGCTGCTAAAGTCTGTTGTTTTACTTCCGCCGGAAGTGAGACAAAGTAGCCGATTGGCCCATTTACTGCCCCCTGCTGGACTGGAATGTAACAGCAGCGTGGGAAAAACAAAATACAAACACAAAAACATTCATTAATAGAGCACATATTAACAAAGAATACCTGGCTTTAAAGCTACATTAAAATATTAATCATATTTATCTCTTGTATTGTTTGAACATTGTGAATTACTTTCAGCATAAGAGCACCATCTTTCGGTTACAATTGAAAAGCATTTTTTCGAGCACTGATGTGCCTAAATTCAGCACCAAACTGAATGCACTTGTGTGAAATGATTGATGAAACTTTTATAACTTAAAAATAATTATTCACATTTTACATATCTTAGAACAAGCACAGATAGGCTTATTTTAATTTATATTGTTTTATTTTGGTAGAAATGATAATGTCACTTTCTAACGAGCCAAAAATAATTTCTGGATGTGTGTTTAGACATATTACTTGATGTTCTTTTTTATGGCAAGGACAGACAGATGGCTGATGAAGATTTTATTATCAATCCAAATAAAAAACAACTTTTAAATCAGACTTCATATTCATAGACACAAAAACACAACCACAGAAATAATTAATTTGGAATTTCATTTACAGTGATTAAAACACACATCTCTTCCATGTAACTAATAATAAACCAATATTAAACAACCCTAGATTCAATGCCATGTAAGACCACAATCGTCCTGTAGAGGGCAGCATTCTGTCACTAACAGAGCTAACTTGTGGAGACATGTAACACCTTTTCCCCTGAAGTTTCTTCTTAGTTCCCAAGAGACTATATCTGTTGTCTCATGTCTATAAGAACTCAACAAAATGTATCAAAACAAAATCTTAAATCAGAAAACATTTTTCACTTTTTCAACCAGAAGAATAATTTGTCATGTCATTACTGATTTCAGTCTTTCCCAGTAAAAGCAACAAGGAGTAAAATATAGCAAATAGTCTTGTGTTAATCAACTGTTTTAGAAAAGCATGTAGAAAAAATAACAAAATCAATAAAACCAAGACATCAGGTTTGAAGACACACAAGTCCTGACCATCTCTGATTATTGATGTCTGATTAGTTTAAACACAAACCAAAAACAATCATGAGAATTAAAATTCTCCTTGAAACTCACTGATTTTTGTGGATTCTGTCTATTTGGGTTCACAGAGCTCTGCATGACATGCAAAACCAATCCAAAGCCCAGCGTGCAGCGGCTCAGTGAATGTGGTCTGGACTCTGTGGATCAGAGTCATGGACTCAGAGACGCTGTAGAAGGACAGGATACCTGCTCTGTGATCCAGGTACACTCCCACTCTGGAGGAAACTGGACCTGAGATGGATTTCCAGATGTCATTATGACCAAATTTAAAATTGTGTGAACGACATTCTAATGCCCATGATTTGTCATTAGCTCCGAATAAACATTTATTACTTCTTCCTGCTCTGATGATACTGTTGTAAGCGACTGCTACATAAATTCTCCCTTTCCTCTCCACCTCCCAGTAAGAACATCCAGTCAGACTTTCTCTACTCAGAACCTGACGCCAATGAGTGAATCTTTCTGGGTGACTAGAAAGAAACTGAGGTTCACCCATCCTTTTCACCTTTCTGTCCCCTTTTGATAGTGCCAGCCATACATTTGCAGTGTTTGGATTTAGTGTGAGGTCCTTTGAATGTCTTAAAAATCCAGCTCTGCTTTTTGGTTCTTGTTCTGACAATGAAACATTCACTTCAGTGAGACTCAGTAAGCTTCCTCTCCACGGGTCTCTCAGGATGTCCTGCAGTTCAACTTGGAGCTCTGACACAGACGCGATGATGTCCTCAAAGTATCTCAGAGGATTAATATTGATGCTGGATGAGTGTGTAGACTCACTAAATACTGACACTGAGCTGTAACCGCAGAGAAACTGGTTGTGATCCTCTATCTTTGAGAGCTGCTTCAGCTCAGCGTCTTTCCTCTTCAGCTCAGTGATCTCCTGCTGCAGCTTCTCCTGAACATCTTTGACTTGACTCACTTCAGTTTCCTGCTGGGATCTGATCTGCTGCGTCACATCAGAGCTTCTTTTCTGGAGGAGACGGATCAGTTCAGTGAAGATCTCCTCACTGTCCTCCACTGCTTTGTCAGCAGAGCGATTGATGGCCTCCACCTCCTGCTGAAGCAGCTTCACATCTTCCTCTCTGTCCTGGATTCTCTGCTTGATGCTTCCTCGTCTCTTCTTCAGCTGCCTCTGCCTCTCAGTCCATTCGACTGAAGCTGACACTGTGTCGTGGCCTTGATGCTCATCCATTAAACAGAAGCTACAGATGCACTTCTGGTCAGTGCGGCAGAATATCTTCATGACATGATCATGCTTAGAGCAGATGTTCTTCTTGAGGTTCTTGGTGGGCTCCACCAGGTGGTGTTGCTTAAATGTGTCAGAATTATAATGAGGCTGAAGGTGTTTCTCACAATAAGAGGCCAGACAGACTAAACAGGACCTGGTGGCTTTCAGTTTTGTTCCAGTGCAGAAATCACAGGCCACATCTTTAGATCCAGCATAGCGGTGGTCAGCAGGAGCATCTTGGAGTCCAATCTTCTTCAAGTCCTCCACTAAAGTTGCAAAAACAACGTTTTTCTTCAGAGCAGGCCTTGGTGTGAATGTCTCCCGGCACTGAGGGCAGCTGTATATTCTCTTCAGATCCTCCACATTCCAGTGGTCATTAATGCAGTTCATGCAGTAACTGTGTCCACAGGGAATCGTCACCGGATCCTTCAGTAGATCCAAACAGATCGAACAGGAGAAAGTTTCTCGGTCCAGCTTATTCTGCTCCATTTCTGCTCTCAGTCACAGCGACTGTGTGAGTTTCATTTCCTGAAAATGTGCTCTGAGCATTTATTCCTTCAGAAGAATGTAGACTCTCAAGCCTTACACTAATTTGCATAATGGTAACGCCCACCTTCAACCATCGAGTCTAAAGGAAGAATGTGGACAGACTGGAGCTTCTGCGAGGATGTGGTTAAAGAGAGACATGTTCATCAACAGGCAGACGGTTTTCAATAATGTTTGTTTTTACCAGACCCACTGACAGCCTTGCCCGTTTGTGAACTGTGATGCTTTGAGATGCGACCCCATTTGATATGATTTGATATCAAGTCATATCAAAATGTGATATGATTTGATATGTAAAAGATATTACTGACGCTGCAATCTGACCTCTGTTTTGGTTGTTCATTCGTTCTCCTCCAGAAAAATTAGTCATTGTTAAAGATTTCACCACTATGCATGTTATCAATAACAGAATCATGATTTTAAATCTTTCAGTTCAGTTTCTGTGCTCAGCACAGTACTGAGACGGCCCGTGTCAAAGTGTATTTAAATACAAACTGTGAAAGAACCACAGTGATGGCATCGTTGAACCTCAGTGCAGTAATTGAAACTGTCGTCCATAACATATCATTAAAGTGACTGCAGAGTTGAGTTGTACAGTTCCTGACAGGTTTAAGTCTTACCTAAAGGACAGGCATTCATTGTGTTAGCAGGCAGCTGTTTATCAAAGTGGAAGGATACGACATGTGGCCCTTGGTAAGCTGGAGGTGCTGAACTCCAGGTTTGAAAAGAAGAGCTGAGACTGCCGGATCTGTTTCCTGCCTTCCATTGAACTAAGATAACATTTTGGGATTTTATTGAAATTAACAAATAAACCATGTTGAACAAATTGACTTGACTGACTGATGTTATGGATTCTGTGTTTCCCTCTTTTATCTACTGACACGCACACTGCTGCTGCTTACATAACCACATCACACAAGACTGGCGACAGTCACACACAGAGGATTCACTACACTAAAAATATTCTGTGAATTCTTCACACACTAAAACCATAACCGTAAAAATGATATATAGTAAAATCACAGTCCAGTATGAACATGTATTTTCAAAGTGGATTCCATTGAAACATTTCACCAGCGGCACATTGACAAAATAAACACTTTACAATGCAAAAGACATCAACGTTTGACTGATTGACCCTTTCAATGATGATTCTTAACCTATTTACAACCATCAGCTGTTCTGCTACAGCAGCCTCGGAGAACCTGCAGTTATAAGGTTCCTTCTGCAGAATTCTGAGCAAACCATGATCAAGATATATTCCTTTGATCGATCAGTACAATACAGTCACCTGCATAGTTTAGATATCCAAAGGTTCCAGAAACAACCTTCCTGTGCCAGCGAAGAAAGAGGTTTGCACAGGATCCCTCCTGTGTTGCCCTCCTGGGTGGCACAAGACAAACAGCTCAGGGCTCAGATTCAGTCTAAGACTGAGGAACTCTGAAGATCTAAATAAAAATGTAAACACTAATTCACCCAAAATAACGTTTAATGAATTGATGGACACAGCCTATTTATCTAAGACTTTTCACACAGGAGAATCTGTATAAGATCATGACTCATCATTTTCATCAAGACAACAGGTCTGGAAACAAAGCTGGAAAACTTAACCTTCACTAAAGTAACATCCACTGAAGGCAAGTCAAGCCTTTTCCTTCGATTTAATCTATTTTCAAACTCTTTGCAGATTATAACACAATACTTGTTTGGGAGTTCATGTCAGGGTTCTCAGAACCTTATTTTTTCTACATAGTGAGATTTAGCTGCATGGTTTACACATTAACACTAATGTAACCAACTTTCTGAGTTTTTCTGGGCCACAAACCAAGACCCGAATCCTGCAGAGCGTTGCTAAACTGCTGCATTGCCTTCTGGTAGCGCCTAGCAGCCATCTTGGACGCGGGATAAGTCGCTGTGGAGGCTCCAGGACCCAAAACAGGAGTGTTTAGCTGTAAAAGAAAAAGAGGAAAGTAGCTTAGTGAGGACTGTTAATATTGTTTAATAGCTGAGAAGTTCACTGTCCTTCTAAATGTGAAGAGAGACATCGAGTCAGTCGTGTGCCCTTGATTGTTGACAGCATTAGAACTTCTTCGGGTTTGAAGATGGCAGATTCTGCTGTTCAACTGAGCAACTCAAAAGGTAAGGAAAGTTTTTTAAGATAAATTATATTGTGTACTTTCATTTAATGATGGCTTCCTTGGCCATCATTTAGTCTTCCTAGACCATGATAGCCACCACTAATGGCCTAGAAAGCCAGGTAGGCTAGCAAGGTACACCTTGTTCATCCCACCACCAAATGACCAAAAGATGCTCTGAAACTGTTATTGCTTATTGAACCCTGGTTGCTAAGAGCTAGTTTCCAAAATCACCATAAACATCAATCAAAAATCTTCAGAAATTAGCCTCACCCTCAAACATATCAACCTACAAACCGAAAAAGGGGAAACAGCCGTAGAGCCGTACGTCTCCCAGGACAGTGAGCACATATTGAAATAGGTGAGAGAATCTTGAAAAGGAAGAGATGGCTTATGTCATCTTGAAGAAATAAAGTATAGATGGTTTATCATGAACGTCTCTGTGTCAGACAAGTACTTATCTGTATTTGTCTTTTTGTCTGCAGGTCTTACAGACAAGTATTTGAACCTGCTTAGACAATTTTAACAGCAAGATTAACAGCAAGAATTCAGAGGAACTTCATAGATAACGGTGGTGGATCATACTTCATGCTTTCATGGAATTTAAACTGACTGCAAGTCAGCTCTTGCAGGCAGCAGTCAGCTCTTCCAGTCAGCTCTTCCAGTCAGCTCTTCCAGTCAGCTCTTCCAGTCATTTATTATAATTGGCAGCAGTCAGTTCTTGACTTGTTGTGCGTTGCACAAAATGTTGAGGGCTCTTGTGCAACACACCTCTTCATTTCCAGAGAAAGCAGCTGTTTCCCGGCAGTAGCAGGATGTCAGGAATCTAACTTCTTCCAAGTCAAGATACGTTTCTTTGTAGAGCCAATTTCACATCCCTGCACTTCGACTCTGAATGTTGGATAATGTGATCAAATATAAAACTGTTTTAGTGACAATCTAAAGCCAATTTTTGTTATTGTGACCAAATTTACAATCAGTCCCACTTCCAGCCTTGCTGACACTGTTGAACGTGACTCCGGATGTCATTATTTTCTCTCTTTCACCTCTGACACATTTGCTGCTGTCAGTGACTGTCAATGTGGGACTTTCTGCTAATCAACAAACTGATCTCTATCCAACGAATCACAGAGAATGCAACCTGTCAGGTCCTGTAGTCACGGAAGGCTTTTCTACTCTCACCTTTAATTTGTCAATCTGAACAATAAGGAACAAGGAAATGCTTTGAAACTCTGGATGCTCCACATAAAACAGAAACTTTATTGATGTTTTTATTCTCAGACTGAAGAGTTCATAATTACCAAGTAAAGCACTATTTATTTAGTCTAATCTTTATCTTGTGCATCAGATAAATGTTCCTTCAGTGAACCTGCAGTAGTTTCTGTTATCACCTTGTTTTCCAGCCTCAGCCAGCAGCTGAACAGGAAGCGCCTGCATATTCGTGACCCACTCCCCGAGTCTTTGCTCCTCCCTGTAGAGCTGCTGACCTCCTCCAGAGTTCGTTCACCGAAACTCCAGTTCACACAAACATCGCCTGCTTTTCCAGCCGGGCAAACTTCTCTGCTGCTCAAATCTTCAAGACAAGAAAAAATGTTACGTCACAGTTCAGCTGAAGATGTAAGAAATCAGTGGAAATAGTCACACACATTATGTGAAACATATATGGCTCATAAGATGGGTTACTGGAGATGATTTTTTAAAAAGAGATGCATATTTTTTATTTTTTTTGCATTCCATAAGATCCCCTTTAATTTGATCTTAGGTCTAAGAAAACATCGCTTCTTTGGATGAGAAAAGTTGAAATTATGCCTTTCTACTTTATAAACGTAATGTTAAATCTCATAATTATGTTTTCTATCTCATCATTATGAATGTAAATTTTGACTTTATGATTTTCCGTCTCTTTGAAAGTCGAACTTATGACTTTTATTTTTTTAATTCATGGCAGAAATGGTCTTCCATATTTAAATTCACACTGAAACACAAAAGTTTTGGCGTCATATTCTTGCTTTTACATTTATGGGTGTGTCTGTCTTGTAGCGTGACAGTGGTGTTGCAGTTCCATTGTCGAAACTTGTCGTGTTTAAGGAGTTTGGCGTGTTGTAAAAATGGCCGCTGGTTTCAGGTGAACCTACAGCCGAGGAGCAGCTGCTGCCGTCTGTAGAGGGACGGCAGGTGCTTGACCCGGGCCAGACGGCGGGTCACGGCTCTGCCCAGGTGACCCGTGTGGCTCAGCCTGCCCACTGTCAGGCTGTGCAGGTAAATCGGCTCCACCAGGTGAGAAAGGAGCGCCCCCTGGAGGCCAGCCACACTCCATCTATCAAAACAGTTTTTATTTTATTTCACTGGACATCTAGCTGCAATAGGACATTAAAATACACAGTGAATATAATTACTTTGCAATTTTGTCTGTGCAGGACATGCTGGCCATGCAGACATGCGGACCCAGCGACGTTCCGGTCCATTTCTGGTTGGTTCTGGTTGAGACCACAGGCAGGGTTCCCTCGCCACCATTCACCTTCATCCTGAGGTGGCAGCGAAACCTCCTGCTGGGATCTAACAGAGAACAAAACCAGTTCAGAGCAAAATGCCACTGCTCTGATGTAACATTTCCTCTACGTTCTCCTCACTTAAAGGAAAACTGCTGAAACACTGAGATTAGAAACCCACCTGCTTAAATTTGCTTTTGGACCCTAATAAATGACACCAACAAGATAACTTTGTATTTCTATGTTTTTATCATGTGAAGCACTTTGAACTGCCTTGTGGCTGAAATGTTCTGTCTAAATATTCCTTTTCTTAATGGGTTTTATGGGATTTCTCACATGTGGGTGCGGTTTGGTACGGGCAGTTGAGTCGAGCGTCTCCACAAGGCGACAAGCTGACGTACATGTGGAATCGGATTCCCTCCCGCAGCCGGAAACGGTGAGTCGAGTCTTTATCTGGAACGAATATCGACTGGTCCTGCACCTCTGGTCGCTCACTTTGGGGCAAAAAACTAAAAGATGTTTTTATTCTTTTATGTTTTACAACCTAAAACAAAATTTAAGTGGTGAAAGATTAGACCTTTGCATTATGTTGGTCTGTGAATACTACACAAAAATAGAAAAACAAACTACACAGACAGGATTTGTATTATTTGAAACTCATTCAAATAATGAATGATTTGAAATTCATTCAAATAATAGAGATTTCCTAAATCATATAAACTTTTTTGATGCTGTAATCCAAACCTTTGACCAACTCCATGTTTGATAAAGTTGAGGTGACAGGAAGAAAACAGATTTTACCAAAGCAGCAGCTCCAGCTGAGCGTAGAAGAACCGAACCAGCGCCCGTCTGCTGAGAACCTCGGCGTGGCAATCTCTCAGAGTCCAACCGTCTTCATTCAGTCTGTCTGAGTCCAAACACTTTGTCCCCGTGGCCAGAGACACAACCTGGGCTGATCTCAGGTCAAATCCTGAGAATTAAAGGAAAATGAGATAAAATGGGGTTAATATGCGGGTGATGGACTGAGATTGTGTTAAATGTGACGGGAAGATGGACTGAGCTAAATTCAGATGCTACAAACCTCATGACTGGGATGTGCAAAACTTTTTATAATGGGCCAGTCAAAGTGCAGGCCTACGTACAAAAGAAGATCTGTGGAAAAACTTGAAAACTGATGTTCACTGATGCTCTGCATCCAATCTGACTGACTGTCTCTTTCTGTGAATCTGCCAATATAAATACTAATCATTTAAAGATTTGTATTAGCAAAAATATGATGACAAAGGACTCTATTTAGGTGGAAAGACAGAAAGTATTACGTCTTCAGTTGATTTGTTTAGTATTAATTGCAATCGTGTTAAATACTTTAATACCTAATCTGTATTAAAATTTAATTTGGCAGATTTGAAGTGAGTCACAGTTGAAAACAAAGAACAAAAGAGGCAAAGAAAAACCAAAACTGATCAAATCTGGTGAAAAAGAGCAACTGGCGACACCTAGAGGACGGAGCAGCCTACTGCAAGAGAAAAAACAAAAATCCAAACACTAAGAACCAAAGAGAAACATGGAAGCCAAGACAACCTGAAGCTAAAAGCGAAAGACACATTTTAAAAAATTATTCTGTTCATTTAATGCGAGAGCTTCCACTTCAGCAGGATCAGATTTCAGATTCCTGCGTTTGTTTTCTCTCACCTCGGGTCATTACGATGCCGGCCAGCACCTTGTGACGGCCGCGAGAGGAAGAGCAGCAGCCGTCTCTGAGCTGGGAGTATTTCTCTCTTACTAGGCGGTAGATTGATTCTGCAAAAAACTGCAGAAGAGGATTTTGTTACAGCTGACAGAGGATCACAAAAAACATATTCTTGTCTTCTTGAGGTCAACTATGTATTTATTATAATCAAATTATTAATAATCAAATACATAAGAGACGTAACTGAGGTTGCCAATAAATCTGGGAAGGGTTGAAAGGTCATTCCTAAATAAATGACCATTCATCATTTTGTAGGGAAAAAGTTAATTCATAACTGAAAAGGTTTGTGCTAAAACACAAAATATTACCAAGTATTTTATTTAGTTTCTAGATATCTTATTACATTCTAAATAATAGAAAATGAACTTATACATAACTTTTGAGGAAGCAACAGGAGCTTGTTTTAGGTCAGCAATTCCTTAATATTGATGAAAAAGTGCCAGCTTCACTAACAGATTTTATTACCACACATGTTTTTCTATTGTAAGTGTAATAATCTGCCAGTGAAACTTTTTCATCTTTATTAAGGAATTGTTGACTATGTTGTTTTGAAAAGCTATGTTAGTGAGTTTATTTGCAGAGAAACTAAACCAAACATACCTGGTAAGACTTTGTGTTTTTGCAGTGTGACTGTAAATAAAACAACATTTTCTCTGATTCTTTGTGTTTTCTGTCAGATAAGCAATTATCTCCAGATCATTTGCCCTTCACACCATCTTCCTGCTCCACATGCGTCCGCTGCTGCTCCGTCCCTAATGCGCTGCAGTAATGTTCATTAATGCGTCACGCTGCCAGGCGGACACCGACGCAGCGGAAAGAACAGACTCAGGACGCTGAGTCTGTTCTGCAAGCACAAAGCTTGCAGCTTTTTTAAGTTTTTATAATTTAGACCACTAACTCTAGACTGCTTTATCTCTTTCAGCCTGTAATAAGCTTCCTACATATTTTTGTTTTTGAGACTTAGAGCTGCACAGATACATGAAATGCACACTCCTTCAAATAATCAGTTACCAATTTCACACTTTTGTCATTGTTTTGCACATTTGAGCCACATTCCACCTCAGCCTCTGGGAATCAACATGAGATCAGGAACATTTCAGCTCATAATGAAGCTGTTTCGATGCTGCAGAGGAGCAGACATGACACCGTCCACCATCCTCAGGGCCAAAATGGTGCAAAACACGATCCATCTGGCTGGCGTACGATGCACCTCAGACTCATCTAACTGGACAGTTTAGGAAAGCGGAGATTGTTGGCGAGACGAGGGTCAAACTCACATCACGGCATGAAGCTGATTCTGTGCTTCGAGGTGAGTAAAATGTGTCCATAATGTTTTGATATACAGATTTACTCAACAAAAACACAAAATCTGAACCAAGTATTTTTGTCTATTTCTAGTTCAAACATCTTTCTAAACTTGACATAAGATAAAACTAACTTACATGTAACTTTTCATTAACATATTGAATCTTTTTTTAAAGTCAGCAATACCTTAATATTGATGAAACATTTCTAGTTCCATTGGCAGATTATTTAACTTATAACAAGATATTTTCCCCATGTTATAAATGAAATAATCTTCCAATGGAACCAATAGTTTTTCATCAATATTTAACAAATATTTACTGTAATTGTAACTTAGTTTTGTCTTATTACAACTGCACTGAGATATACTTGGTAAGAATTTGTGTTTTTGCAGTGCAGCAGGGCTTTATCAAAATTTCTTATTCTTCATGGTTGTTTGCAAAGTCTGAGAAATGCTTATGTCTTTAAATCACCCTGAGGTTTCTTCTGCAAACTTACTACTTTTAATTGTTTTTGAGAATTAAATCTTTGCAATTTCCTGAACCATATTTTAAGCAAAAAAATGTCCAAACCCAAATAACTGCAAATAGGAAATAAAGAAGTTGCTATTTCATTTTAAATTGATCTTTAATCTGGAGGAAAATAAAACACAGCACTGAATAGAATAAATGGTAAATTCACCAATCAGTTGTCATAATTGGCTATTGACACCAGATTGAGATTCCTATGAGCCATTAAAAGAATTTATTTACTGTCATATTTACTGTAATTAAATAACAAACAACATTATTGTGTTTTAACTTGGTTTGCCATATTTCAACAGAAATGCTGCATAACTGATTAAAAAAGCAGGCAAGTTTCTAACATTTAACTTTCACTTCTTCCTGCACTGCTTTGGCGTGGCGTGCTTTCTTTGCCTTTAACTTTGTCCTCTTGCAAAAATATCCTAAATTTATGTTTTTAACTGTCTGTATCAACATAGTCTGTCTGGCTCCTCCCTGGTGACAGATTAGATTTACTAACAAAGATTTTGTGTTTTAATAGCAAAAGAAACTTAAATTCAGATGCACCTACCTGAGGTAGCTGACATTTGGTCCTGCCTCCATGCAGGGTGTTCAGTTTCCGCTCTGGTTCCAGGTTCATGCTGAAAAGAGCCTTTAGGGCTGCAGCCGCCGCCTGAATCTTGGCCTGACTTTTACTGTGAGCGCAACCTTCAAACACCTTCCCTTCCAGTCGGACCACCATGATGAAGTTCCTCACTGGCGTACCGTGGACTCTCTCCACCTGACACAGGTATGTGAGTCCCGGTCGCAGCTCATTGAGCATCGCCACCGGATTCAGCTGCCATTTTGGACTTGCTGAGGAAACCAAGTCCAGGGTGAAATGAGGAGTTTTTCTGTCCTCGTTGGGAAACATTTCCGTCTTTGTCGTCTTGTTGTGCAGGAAATCATAGTTTTCAAGCAGCGATGGTTCAAACTCTGCCAGGAAAGAATCTGCTGTGAAATCAAAGTTCTCCATGACGGTGTGAGTCTGGGGGAAGTTGGGGAACTGGATGAAGGACTGCAGAGCCAACTCAGCTGCCCTCGTCTCCGCCTGCTTTTTCGTGGCTCCCTGACCCTCAAAGTGGAAACCTTCAACCTGCACTCCCACAGAGTACAGCGGGGCGTGCAGAGGTCCGCTTTTAGACTCAACCTCATACTGCAAACCGGGTCGTAACTGGTCGAGCTGCGCCACTGCGTTCCTCTGAGACTCGGTCCAGGCTGATATTTTACAACATGACGGCTTCTGGAAACACGACCGACCTTTTCCAAACAGAAACGGCGGATTTCTCTGCTCGTGTTTGGAGGAAGCAGCACAAACTGCTGATGGCTGATATCTGCTGACAAAGTCACTAATCCCAGTCACTTCTCGATTCTCTTTCACCTCTAAACTGGTCTCCCCTGTTGGGAAATAAAAATTCAGAGTATCTCTATATTGTGAAGTATTTCTGCAATCTCTTTTAATTTCTACAACCTGTATCTGTGTAAAAAGTGTCTTTTCATCTGAGGAAAAGGAAAAACTCACCTGATTTTTCAGCAGCTCCAGCTGGATTTGCAGCAGTTTCACAGCGTTTTGAGGGTCTGCTGAGGGTTGATACCAAATTGCTCCACCCTGAACCAGAAAGACAAAAACATGACACTTTTTTAAAGGATGGAAATATCTCATCTCCTGTCCTGACATAGCATGAACTGCACTGTTTTTGCCACTCTTGGCATTTACTTTGAAAGAAATTCAACAGAAAGGTGATGGAAAGAAGGTGGGTGGAAGAGGAAGTGCAAAACGAAGAGGCGTTAGGACAGCCACGCAGCAGTGCTGTAGTCAAGACCAAGACCAGCGCCCCGCGCTACATGACACAATAGAATGCAAAGTATGATCAAAATTACTTCTCAAACTGAGCTGAAAGATCCACATTCCCATAAAAACAGCAATATATTAAATACTTAGAGCTAAAATAACTTTAACCATTATCATTATCATTTCAAACTCTTTGTTCTGCTTTGTTTCCATCTCTGTGCTACAATCCGCGGAGATCTCCTGCCATCCCTAAAAAGATAACGCCCTGGGCGGTTGCCCATGTCAGAAATCACCACTGTCTGCACCATTAAACATGGAAACAATGCATTAACAATAAACAACACTCAACTGTGAGCACTGACCAAGGAACAACAAGCATAAGGACACCATGACTGTTCTCACCCTGTCTGCCACCATCACAGGTAACGAAAACAACCAAAGAACAACGAGCATGTGCTCTTAATGTCTTGTTTTATTTATTTGCCAGTTAAATATAACTATAAAGATTTTAATTAAATATAATAATGATAGCAACTGCAGTGTGTGCAGGAAATAAAGAACGGCTCTCAGTGAGGCTTCAGCCCTGTCAGTCTTAGTAAAGATCCGTTCAGAAGAATCGGATCGTTCATGAATGTCTCCTCGTTATGTTGCAGATTTTGGTAACAGCGTTGATCCATACATGCGACATGTCAGTCAACACGTCCACACAATAATTCAGCGCATGACTGAAAGCGTTTATTCATCACAAATGGAACATATTTATCCCTGTTCAGTTAGTTTTATGACTTCACATCACTGAGTTTAACTTTCTAAGCTTCCTGTCCAAGTGGGGATAAAAGTTAGATGTTGCTGCGCTGCTGAATTTACCTGTAGCCATCGGATTTCTTAAGATTTTATTTCTGACGATGAGACAGACGTCTTCTGCCTCTCAGAGGAAACCACTGCGCATGTGCGCAGTGAGAGGAGGAAGCGATGGGAAACAACAGACACGCGCAATTAGTAAGTCACGTTATTGTTTTGATTTTACAGGTTAACACATTAAGTCCCTGAACTCAACATTTTAACTAACTAAATAAATGAAAAAGCGCAATGAGTATCGCATGTAACGAGTAACGCAACGGTTTTGTAGAAATGTAGTGAAGTAGAAAGTCCAGATACTTACTGTAAAATGTAGTGGAGTAAAAATCTACTGGAGTAAAATACAGACACATGAAAATTGTACAGTTACTTCCCACCACTGTTTGGAGCTGAGCTGGAAGGGAAACCCCTGAAAACTCAACTTCCTTCATAAATCACTAAACCAGTGACCCCATTTGGTCCAGTTTAGATTGGTTTCATGACCAGCTTGACACAGTTAGGCATTTCTGCTTGTTGCAGGAAATAATTATCTAACTCCTGGAAAGAGTTTGTGTGATAATTGGTTGATCTCATATGGTGTGAATGAGTGCAGGTTTACTTTTCATTTCAGTTTCTGTGTTGTCCATTTATTCAGCAACTTTGAGATGAGCCACTGATTCAACCAGCATGACACAAACTGACTGACCACAAATGAAGTTGTTTCCTCTTGATTACACCTGAAGACATCGAGCTGTGATGGCCGAGTGGTTAAGGCGTTGGATTTGAAATCCAATGGGGTTTCCCCGCGCAGGTTCAACTCCTGCTCACAGCGATTTTAGGCTACAGGGTGCAACATATCTGAGATAATACTCCAAATGGACAACAATTTGTTTGATCAGAGTGTGTTGCAGGAAAACGCAGGTTTATTCTTGTATGCCATTATTTTCCAGTTTTATATTTGTTGCTTCTTGAACTTTTATACAGCCATCCAGCTGAGATGGCCGAGCGGTTAAGGCGTTGGACTAGAAATCCAATGGGGATTCCCCGCGCAGGTTCAAATCCTGCTCACAGCGATTTCTGACTTTATATTCAATCCACCAGATGTTGCTCAAAAGACCATTGAGGGAGAACATCCAAAAGCTCTGGAGATCTCCTAGTTTACTTCAAGTTTACATTTATTACTCCAGTAACTTGTTGCATCAATGTTTTGCTTTTTGGTCACACATCAGGATATCCAGCTGTGATGGCCGAGCTGTTAATGCGTTGGATTTGAAATCCAATGGGGTTTCCCCGTGCAGGTTCCATCCTGCTCACAGCGACTATATACTGTAAGAAGTTGTTAGCAGATTATATAAATGAAGGTTTTAATGTTTAATGATACATATGATATTAGAATCCTGCTCACAGCCACTCATTTGTTAATCATCCTGGCAAGGTTTCACTATCAAAATATAATAACATTTCCAGGATTTCAGAAGATACAGCTTCCTAAACTTGTCTGAGAACAAATTTTGCAAATGAAGTTGTTTCCTCTAGATTACACCTGAAGACATCAAGCTGTGATGGCTGAGAGGTTAAGGCGTTGGATTTGAAATCCAATGGGGTTTCCCCGCGCAGGTTCAAATCCTGCTCACAGCGATTTCTGACTTTATATTCACTCCACCAGAAGTTGCTCAACAGACCATTGAGGGAGAACATCCAAAACCTCTGGAGAGTTCTTGGTTAACTTTTAAGTTTGCATTTATAAGTCCAGTGACTTGTTGCATCAATGTTTTGCTCTTTGGTCACACATCAGGATATCCAGCTGTGATGGCCGAGCGGTTAAGGTGTTGGACTAGAAATCCAATGGGGTTTCCCCGCGCAGGTTCAACTCCTGCTCACAGCGATTTCGGACAACAGGGTCAAACATATCTCAGTTCTTCCTCCAGATGGACAATAGTTTGTTTGATCAGAGTGTGTTGCAGGAATTCCAGCTGTATTCTTGTATGCCATTTGTTTCCAGTAATATATTTCTTGCTTCTTGAACGACTATACAGCCATCCAGCTGTGATGGCCGAGCGGTTAAGGCATTGGATTTGAAATCCAATGGGGTTTCCCCGCGCAGGTTCAAATCCTGCTCACAGCGATTTCTGACTTTATATTCACTCCACCAGAAGTTGCTCAACAGACCATTGAGGGAGAACATCCAAAACCTCTGGAGAGTTCTTGGTTAACTTTTAAGTTTGCATTTATAAGTCCAGTGACTTGTTGCATCAATGTTTTGCTCTTTGGTCACACATCAGGATATCCAGCTGTGATGGCCGAGCGGTTAAGGCGTTGGACTAGAAATCCAATGGGGTTTCCCCGCGCAGGTTCAAATCCTGCTCACAGCGATTTCGGACTACAGGGTCAAACATATCTCAGATCTTCCTCCAGATGGACAATAGTTTGTTTGATCAGAGTGTGTTTCAGGAATTCCAGCTGTATTCTTGTATGCCATTTGTTTCCAGTAATATATTTCTTGCTTCTTGAACGACTATACAGCCATCCAGCTGTGATGGCCGAGCGGTTAAGGCGTTGGATTTGAAATCCAATGGGGGTTTCCCCGCGCAGGTTCAAATCCTGCTCACAGCGATTTCTGACTTTATATTCACTCCACCAGAAGTTGCTCAACAGACCATTGAGGGAGAACATCCAAAACCTCTGGAGATCTCCTAGTTTACTTCACGTTTGCATTTATTACTCCAGTGACTTGTTGCATCCATGTATTGCTCTTTGGTCACGCGTCACGATATCCTGCTGTGATGGCCGAGCGGTTAAGGCGTTGGACTAGAAATCCAATGGGGTTTCCCGCGCAGGTTCAAGTCGTGCTCATAGTGATATTAGGCTAAAGGGTCCAATATATATCAGATAAAACTCCAGATGGACAACAGTTTGTTTGATCAGAGTGTGTTGCATGAAAACGCAGGCTTATTCTTGTATGCCATTATTTTCCAGTTTTATATTTGTTGCTTCTTGAACATTTATACAGCCATCCAGCTGTGATGGCCGAGCGGTTAAGGCGTTGGACTAGAAATCCAATGGGGTTTCCCCGCGCAGGTTCAACTCCTGCTCACAGCGATTTCGGACTACAGGGTCAAACATATCTCAGATCTTCCTCCAGATGGACAATAGTTTGTTTGATCAGAGTGTGTTGCAGGAATTGCAGCTGTATTCTTGTATGCCATTTGTTTCCAGTAATATATTTCTTGCTTCTTGAACGACTATACAGCCATCCAGCTGTGATGGGCGAGCGGTTAAGGCGTTGGACTAGAAATCCAATGGGGATTCCCCGCGCAGGTTCAAATCCTGCTCACAGCGATTTCTGACTTTATATTCACTCCACCAGAAGTTGCTCAACAGACCATTGAGGGAGAACATCCAAAACCTCTGGAGATCTCCTAGTTTACTTCACGTTTGCATTTATTACTCCAGTGACTTGTTGCATCCATGTATTGCTCTTTGGTCACACGTCACGATATCCAGCTGTGATGGCCGAGCTGTTAAGGCGTTGGACTAGAAATCCAATGGGGTTTCCCCGCGCAGGTTCAAATCCTGCTCACAGCGATATTAGGCTATAGGGTCCAATATATATGAGCTAAAACTCCAGATGGACAACAGTTTGTTTGATCAGAGTGTGTTGCAGGAAAACGCAGGCTTATTCTTGTATGCCATTAATTTCCAGTTTTATATTTGTTGCTTCTTGAACATTTATACAGCCATCCAGCTGTGATGGCCGAGCGGTTAAGGCGTTGGACTAGAAATCCAATGGGGTTTCCCCGCGCAGGTTCAACTCCTGCTCACAGCGATTTCTGACTTTATATTCAATCCACCAGATGTTGCTCAAAAGACCATTGAGGGAGAACATCCAAAAGCTCTGGAGATCTCCTAGTTTACTTCACGTTTCCATTTATTACTCCAGTAACTTGTTGCGTCCAAGATTTGCTCTTTGGTCACACATCAGGATATCTAGCTGTGATGGCCGAGCTGTTAATGCGTTGGATTTGAAATCCAATGGGGTTTCCCCGCGCAGGTTCAAAGCTGCTCACAGCGACTATATACTGTAAGAAGTAGTTAGCAGATTATATAAATGAAGGAATAATGCCATGTATGATATTAGAATCCTGCTCACAGCCACTCATTTGTTAATCATCCTGGCAAGGTTTCACTATCAAAATATAATAACATTTCCAGGATTTCAGAAGATACAGCTTCCTAAACTTGTCTGAGAACAAATTTTGCAAATGAAGTTGTTTCCTCTAGATTACATCTGAAGACATCGAGCTGTGATGGCCGAGTGGTTAAGGCGTTGGATTTGAAATCCAATGGGGATTCCCCGCGCAGGTTCAAATCCTGCTCACAGCGATTTCTGACTTTATATTCACTCCACCAGAGTTGCTCAACAGACCATTGAGGGAGAACATCCAAAACCTCTGGAGATCTCCTAGTTTACTTCACGTTTGCATTTATTACTCCAGTGACTTGTTGCATCCATGTATTGCTCTTTGGTCACACATCAGGATATCCAGCTGTGATGGCCGAGTGGTTAAGGCGTTGGATTTGAAATCCAATGGGGTTTCCCGCGCAGGTTCAAATCCTGCTCACAGCGATTTCGGACTACAGGGTCAAACATATCTCAGATCTTCCTCCAGATGGACAATAGTTTGTTTGATCAGAGTGTGTTGCAGGAATTGCAGCTGTATTCTTGTATGCCATTTGTTTCCAGTAATATATTTCTTGCTTCTTGAACAACTATGCAGCCATCCAGCTGAGATGGCCGAGCGGTTAAGGCGTTGGACTAGAAATCCAATGGGGATTCCCCGCGCAGGTTCAAATCCTGCTCACAGCGATTTCTGACTTTATATTCAATCCACCAGATGTTGCTAAAAAGACCATTGAGGGAGAACATCCAAAAGCTCTGGAGATCTCCTAGTTTACTTCACGTTTGCATTTATTACTCCATTAACTTGTTGCGTCCAAGATTTGCTCTTTGGTCACACATCAGGATATCCAGCTGTGATGGCCGAGCTGTTAATGCGTTGGATTTGAAATCCAATGGGGTTTCCCCGCGCAGGTTCAAAGCTGCTCACAGCGACTATATACTGTAAGAAGTAGTTAGCAGATTATATAAATGAAGGAATAATGCCATGTATGATATTAGAATCCTGCTCACAGCCACTCATTTGTTAATCATCCTGGCAAGGTTTCACTATGAAAAATATAATAACATTTCCAGGATTTCAGAAGATACAGCTTCCTAAACTTGTCTGAGAACAAATTTTGCAAATGAAGTTGTTTCCTCTAGATTACACCTGAAGACATCAAGCTGTGATGGCCGAGCGGTTAAGGCGTTGGTCTAGAAATCCAATGGGGTTTCCCCGCGCAGGTTCAAATCCTGCTCACAGCGATTTCGGACTACAGGGTCAAACATATCTCAGATCTTCCTCCAGATGGACAATAGTTTGTTTGATCAGAGTGTGTTGCAGGAATTGCAGCTGTATTCTTGTATGCCATTTGTTTCCAGTAATATATTTCTTGCTTCTTGAACAACTATGCAGCCATCCAGCTGTGATGGCCGAGCGGTTAAGGCGTTGGACTAGAAATCCAAATGGGGATTCCCCGCGCAGGTTCAAATCCTGCTCACAGCGATTTCTGACTTTATATTCACTCCACCAGATGTTGCTCAAAAGACCATTGAGGGAGAACATCCAAAAGCTCTGGAGATCTCCCAGTTTACTTCACGTTTGCATTTATTACTCCAGTAACTTGTTGCATCCAAGATTTGCTTTTTGGTAGCACATCAGGATATCCAGCTGTGATGGCCGAGGGGGTTAAGGCGTTGGATTTGAAATCCAATGGGGTTTTCCCCGTGCAGGTTCAATCCTGCTCACAGCGACTATATACTGTAAGAAGTAGTTAGCAGATTAATTAAATGAAGGAATTATGCTATGTATGATATTAGAATCCTGCTCACAGCCACTCATTTGTTAATCATCCTGGCAAGGTTTCACTATCAAAATATAATAACATTTCCAGGATTTCAGAAGATACCGCTTCCTAAACTTGTCTGAGAACAAATTTTGCAAATGAAGTTGTTTCCTCTAGATTACACCTGAAGACATCAAGCTGTGATGGCCGAGCGGTTAAGGCGTTGGATTTGAAATCCAATGGGGTTTCCCAGCGCAGGTTCAAATCCTGCTCACAGCGATTTCGGACTACAGGGTCAAACATATCTCAGTTCTTCCTCCATATGGACAATAGTTTGTTTGATCAGAGTGTGTTGCAGGAATTCCAGCTGTATTCTTGTATGCCATTTGTTTCCAGTAATATATTTCTTGCTTCTTGAACGACTATACAGCCATCCAGCTGTGATGGCCGAGCGGTTAAGGCATTGGATTTGAAATCCAATGGGGTTTCCCCGCGCAGGTTCAAATCCTGCTCACAGCGATTTCTGACTTTATATTCACTCCACCAGAAGTTGCTCAACAGACCATTGAGGGAGAACATCCAAAACCTCTGGAGAGTTCTTGGTTAACTTTTAAGTTTGCATTTATAAGTCCAGTGACTTGTTGCATCAATGTTTTGCTCTTTGGTCACACATCAGGATATCCAGCTGTGATGGCCGAGCGGTTAAGGTGTTGGACTAGAAATCCAATGGGGTTTCCCCGCGCAGGTTCAAATCCTGCTCACAGCAATTTCTGACTTTATATTCACTCCACCAGAAGTTGCTCAACAGACCATTGAGGGAGAACATCCAAAACCTCTGGAGAGTTCTTGGTTAACTTTTAAGTTTGCATTTATAAGTCCAGTGACTTGTTGCATCAATGTTTTGCTCTTTGGTCACACATCAGGATATCCAGCTGTGATGGCCGAGCGGTTAAGGCGTTGGACTAGAAATCCAATGGGGTTTCCCCGCGCAGGTTCAAATCCTGCTCACAGCGATTTCGGACTACAGGGTCAAACATATCTCAGATCTTCCTCCAGATGGACAATAGTTTGTTTGATCAGAGTGTGTTGCAGGAATTGCAGCTGTATTCTTGTATGCCATTTGTTTCCAGTAATATATTTCTTGCTTCTTGAATGACTATACAGCCATCCAGCTGTGATGGCCGAGCGGTTAAGGCGTTGGATTTGAAATCCAATGGGGTTTCCCCGCGCAGGTTCAAATCCTGCTCACAGCGATTTCTGACTTTATATTCACTCCACCAGAAGTTGCTCAACAGACCATTGAGGGAGAACATCCAAAACCTCTGGAGATCTCCTAGTTTACTTCACGTTTGCATTTATTACTCCAGTGACTTGTTGCATCCATGTATTGCTCTTTGGTCACGCGTCACGATATCCTGCTGTGATGGCCGAGCGGTTAAGGCGTTGGACTAGAAATCCAATGGGGTTTCCCCGCGCAGGTTCAAATCCTGCTCATAGTGATATTAGGCTAAAGGGTCCAATATATATCAGATAAAACTCCAGATGGACAACAGTTTGTTTGATCAGAGTGTGTTGCATGAAAACGCAGGCTTATTCTTGTATGCCATTATTTTCCAGTTTTATATTTGTTGCTTCTTGAACATTTATACAGCCATCCAGCTGTGATGGCCGAGCGGTTAAGGCGTTGGACTAGAAATCCAATGGGGTTTCCCCGCGCAGGTTCAACTCCTGCTCACAGCGATTTCGGACTACAGGGTCAAACATATCTCAGATCTTCCTCCAGATGGACAATAGTTTGTTTGATCAGAGTGTGTTGCAGGAATTGCAGCTGTATTCTTGTATGCCATTTGTTTCCAGTAATATATTTCTTGCTTCTTGAATGACTATACAGCCATCCAGCTGTGATGGCCGAGCGGTTAAGGCGTTGGATTTGAAATCCAATGGGGTTTCCCCGCGCAGGTTCAAATCCTGCTCACAGCGATTTCTGACTTTATATTCACTCCACCAGAAGTTGCTCAACAGACCATTGAGGGAGAACATCCAAAACCTCTGGAGATCTCCTAGTTTACTTCACGTTTGCATTTATTACTCCAGTGACTTGTTGCATCCATGTATTGCTCTTTGGTCACACATCAGGATATCCTGCTGTGATGGCCGAGCGGTTAAGGCGTTGGACTAGAAATCCAATGGGGTTTCCCCGCGCAGGTTCAAATCCTGCTCATAGTGATATTAGGCTAAAGGGTCCAATATATATCAGATAAAACTCCAGATGGACAACAGTTTGTTTGATCAGAGTGTGTTGCATGAAAACGCAGGCTTATTCTTGTATGCCATTATTTTCCAGTTTTATATTTGTTGCTTCTTGAACATTTATACAGCCATCCAGCTGTGATGGCCGAGCGGTTAAGGCGTTGGACTAGAAATCCAATGGGGTTTCCCCGCGCAGGTTCAACTCCTGCTCACAGCGATTTCGGACTACAGGGTCAAACATATCTCAGATCTTCCTCCAGATGGACAATAGTTTGTTTGATCAGAGTGTGTTGCAGGAATTGCAGCTGTATTCTTGTATGCCATTTGTTTCCAGTAATATATTTCTTGCTTCTTGAACGACTATACAGCCATCCAGCTGTGATGGGCGAGCGGTTAAGGCGTTGGACTAGAAATCCAATGGGGATTCCCCGCGCAGGTTCAAATCCTGCTCACAGCGATTTCTGACTTTATATTCACTCCACCAGAAGTTGCTCAACAGACCATTGAGGGAGAACATCCAAAACCTCTGGAGATCTCCCTAGTTTACTTCACGTTTGCATTTATTACTCCAGTGACTTGTTGCATCCATGTATTGCTCTTTGGTCACACGTCACGATATCCAGCTGTGATGGCCGAGCTGTTAAGGCGTTGGACTAGAAATCCAATGGGGTTTCCCCGCGCAGGTTCAAATCCTGCTCACAGCGATATTAGGCTATAGGGTCCAATATATATGAGCTAAAACTCCAGATGGACAACAGTTTGTTTGATCAGAGTGTGTTGCAGGAAAACGCAGGCTTATTCTTGTATGCCATTAATTTCCAGTTTTATATTTGTTGCTTCTTGAACATTTATACAGCCATCCAGCTGTGATGGCCGAGCGGTTAAGGCGTTGGACTAGAAATCCAATGGGGTTTCCCAGCGCAGGTTCAACTCCTGCTCACAGCGATTTCGGACTACAGGGTCAAACATATCTAGGATCTTCCTCCAGATGGACAATAGTTTGTTTGATCAGAGTGTGTTGCAGGAATTGCAGCTGTATTCTTGTATGCCATTTGTTTCCAGTAATATATTTCTTGCTTCTTGAACAACTATGCAGCCATCCAGCTGAGATGGCCGAGCGGTTAAGGCGTTGGACTAGAAATCCAATGGGGATTCCCCGCGCAGGTTCAAATCCTGCTCACAGCGATTTCTGACTTTATATTCAATCCACCAGATGTTGCTAAAAAGACCATTGAGGGAGAACATCCAAAAGCTCTGGAGATCTCCTAGTTTACTTCACGTTTGCATTTATTACTCCATTAACTTGTTGCGTCCAAGATTTGCTCTTTGGTCACACATCAGGATATCCAGCTGTGATGGCCGAGCTGTTAATGCGTTGGATTTGAAATCCAATGGGGTTTCCCCGCGCAGGTTCAAACCTGCTCACAGCGACTATATACTGTAAGAAGTAGTTAGCAGATTATATAAATGAAGGAATAATGCCATGTATGATATTAGAATCCTGCTCACAGCCACTCATTTGTTAATCATCCTGGCAAGGTTTCACTATGAAAATATAATAACATTTCCAGGATTTCAGAAGATACAGCTTCCTAAACTTGTCTGAGAACAAATTTTGCAAATGAAGTTGTTTCCTCTAGATTACACCTGAAGACATCAAGCTGTGATGGCCGAGCGGTTAAGGCGTTGGACTAGAAATCCAATGGGGTTTCCCCGCGCAGGTTCAAATCCTGCTCACAGCGATTTCGGACTACAGGGTCAAACATATCTCAGATCTTCCTCCAGATGGACAATAGTTTGTTTGATCAGAGTGTGTTGCAGGAATTGCAGCTGTATTCTTGTATGCCATTTGTTTCCAGTAATATATTTCTTGCTTCTTGAACAACTATACAGCCATCCAGCTGTGATGGCCGAGCGGTTAAGGCGTTGGACTAGAAATCCAATGGGGATTCCCCGCGCAGGTTCAAATCCTGCTCACAGCGATTTCTGACTTTATATTCACTCCACCAGATGTTGCTCAAAAGACCATTGAGGGAGAACATCCAAAAGCTCTGGAGATCTCCCAGTTTACTTCACGTTTGCATTTATTACTCCAGTAACTTGTTGCATCCAAGATTTGCTTTTTGGTAGCACATCAGGATATCCAGCTGTGATGGCCGAGGGGTTAAGGCGTTGGATTTGAAATCCAATGGGGTTTCCCCGTGCAGGTTCAATCCTGCTCACAGCGAGTAAGAAGTATGATCACAGCCACTCATTTGTTAATCATCCTGGCAAGGTTTCACTATCAAAATATAATAACATTTCCAGGATTTCAGAAGATACCGCTTCCTAAACTTGTCTGAGAACAAATTTTGCAAATGAAGTTGTTTCCTCTAGATTACACCTGAAGACATCAAGCTGTGATGGCCGAGAGGTTAAGGCGTTGGATTTGAAATCCAATGGGGTTTCCCGCGCAGGTTCAAATCCTGCTCACAGCGATTTCGGACTACAGGGTCAAACATATCTCAGATCTTCCTCCAGATGGACAATAGTTTGTTTGATCAGAGTGTGTTGCAGGAATTGCAGCTGTATTCTTGTATGCCATTTGTTTCCAGTAATATATTTCTTGCTTCTTCAACGACTATACAGCCATCCAGCTGTGATGGCCGAGTGGTTAAGGCGTTGGACTAGAAATCAAATGGGGTTTCCCCGCGCAGGTTCAAATCCTGCTCACAGCGATTTCTGACTTTATATTCACTCCACCAGAAGTTGCTCAACAGACCATTGAGGGAGAACATCCAAAACCTCTGGAGATCTCCTAGTTTACTTCACGTTTGCATTTATTACTCCAGTAACTTGTTGCATCCAAGATTTGCTTTTTGGTCGCACATCAGGATATCCAGCTGTGATGGCCGATGGGTTAAGGCGTTGGATTTGAAATCCAATGGGGTTTCCCCGTGCAGGTTCAATCCTGCTCACAGCGACTATATACTGTAAAAAGTAGTTAGCAGATTATATAAATGAAGGAATTATGCTATGTATGATAGAATCCTGCTCACAGCCACTCATTTGTTAATCATCCTGGCAAGGTTTCACTATCAAAATATAATAACATTTCCAGGATTTCAGAAGATACCGCTTCCTAAACTTGTCTGAGAACAAATTTTGCAAATGAAGTTGTTTCCTCTAGATTACACCTGAAGACATCAAGCTGTGATGGCCGAGCGGTTAAGGCGTTGGATTTGAAATCCAATGGGGTTTCCCGCGCAGGTTCAAATCCTGTTCACAGTGATTTCGGACTACAGGGTCAAACATATCTCAGATCTTCCTCCAGATGGACAATAGTTTGTTTGATCAGAGTGTGTTGCAGGAATTGCAGCTGTATTCTTGTATGCCATTTGTTTCCAGTAATATATTTCTTGCTTCTTGAACGACTATACAGCCATCCAGCTGTGATGGCCGAGTGGTTAAGGCGTTGGACTAGAAATCCAATGGGGTTTCCCCGCGCAGGTTCAAATCCTGCTCACAGCGATTTCTGACTTTATATTCACTCCACCAGAAGTTGCTCAACAGACCATTGAGGGAGAACATCCAAAACCTCTGGAGATCTCCTAGTTTACTTCACGTTTGCATTTATTACTCCAGTGACTTGTTGAATCCATGTATTGCTCTTTGGTCACACGTCACGATATCCAGCTGTGATGGCCGAGCGGTTAAGGCGTTGGACTAGAAATCCAATGGGGTTTCCCCGCGCAGGTTCAAATCCTGCTCACAGCGATATTAGGCTATAGGGTCCAATATATATGAGATAAAACTCCAGATGGACAACAGTTTGTTTGATCAGAGTGTGTTGCAGGAAAACGCAGGCTTATTTTTGTATGCCATTATTTTCCAGTTTTATATTTGTTGCTTCTTGAACATTTATACAGCCATCCAGCTGTGATGGCCGAGTGGTTAAGGCGTTGGACTAGAAATCCAATGGGGTTTCCCCGCGCAGGTTCAAATCCTGCTCACAGCGATTTCGGACTACAGGGTCAAACATATCTCAGATCTTCCTCCAGATGGACAATAGTTTGTTTGATCAGAGTGTGTTGCAGGAATTGCAGCTGTATTCTTGTATGCCATTTGTTTCCAGTAATATATTTCTTGCTTCTTGAACAACTATGCAGCCATCCAGCTGTGATGGCCGAGCGGTTAAGGCGTTGGACTAGAAATCCAATGGGGATTCCCCGCGCAGGTTCAAATCCTGCTCACAGCGATTTCTGACTTTATATTCACTCCACCAGATGTTGCTCAAAAGACCATTGAGGGAGAACATCCAAAAGCTCTGGAGATCTCCAGTTTACTTCACGTTTGCATTTATTACTCCAGTAACTTGTTGCATCCAAGATTTGCTTTTTGGTCGCACATCAGGATATCCAGCTGTGATGGCCGAGGGGTTAAGGCGTTGGATTTGAAATCCAATGGGGTTTCCCCGTGCAGGTTCAATCCTGCTCACAGCGACTATATACTGTAAGAAGTAGTTAGCAGATTATATAAATGAAGGAATTATGCTATGTATGATATTAGAATCCTGCTCACAGCCACTCATTTGTTAATCATCCTGGCAAGGTTTCACTATCAAAATATAATAACATTTCCAGGATTTCAGAAGATACCGCTTCCTAAACTTCTCTGAGAACAAATTTTGCAAATGAAGTTGTTTCCTCTAGATTACATCTGAAGACATCAAGCTGTGATGGCTGAGCGGTTAAGGCGTTGGATTTGAAATCCAATGGGGTTTCCCAGCGCAGGTTCAAATCCTGCTCACAGCATTTTCGGACTACAGGGTCAAACATATCTCAGATCTTCCTCCAGATGGACAATAGTTTGTTTGATCAGAGTGTGTTGCAGGAATTGTAGCTGTATTCTTGTATGCCATTATTTTCCAGTTTTATATTTGTTGCTTCTTGAACATTTATGCAGCCATCCAGCTGTGATGGCCGAGCGGTTAAGGCGTTGGACTAGAAATCCAATGGGGATTCCCCGCGCAGGTTCAAATCCTGCTCACAGCGATTTCTGACTTTATATTCACTCCACCAGATGTTGCTCAAAAGACCATTGAGGGAGAACATCCAAAAGCTCTGGAGATCTCCCAGTTTACTTCACGTTTGCATTTATTACTCCAGTAACTTGTTGCATCCAAGATTTGCTTTTTGGTCGCACATCAGGATATCCAGCTGTGATGGCCGAGGGGTTAAGGCGTTGGATTTGAAATCCAATGGGGTTTCCCCGTGCAGGTTCAATCCTGCTCACAGCGACTATATTTGATTATTAAATGAAGGAATTTATGATATTAGAATCCTGCTCAAAGCCACTCATTTGTTAATCATCCTGGCAAGGTTTCACTATCAAAATATAATAACATTTCCAGGATTTCAGAAGATACCGCTTCCTAAACTTGTCTGAGAACAAATTTTGCAAATGAAGTTGTTTCCTCTAGATTACATCTGAAGACATCGAGCTGTGATGGCCGAGCGGTTAAGGCGTTGGATTTGAAATCCAATGGGGATTTCCCCGCGCAGGTTCAAATCCTGCTCACAGCGATTTCTGACTTTATATTCACTCCACCAGAGTTGCTCAACAGACCATTGAGGGAGAACATCCAAAACCTCTGGAGATCTCCTAGTTTACTTCACGTTTGCATTTATTACTCCAGTGACTTGTTGCATCCATGTATTGCTCTTTGGTCACACATCAGGATATCCAGCTGTGATGGCCGAGCGGTTAAGGCGTTGGACTAGAAATCCAATGGGGTTTCCCCGCGCAGGTTCAACTCCTGCTCACAGCGATTTCGGACTACAGGGTCAAACATATCTCAGATCTTCCTCCAGATGGACAATAGTTTGTTTGATCAGAGTGTGTTGCAGGAATTGCAGCTGTATTCTTGTATGCCATTTGTTTCCAGTAATATATTTCTTGCTTCTTGAACGACTATACAGCCATCCAGCTGTGATGGCCGAGCGGTTAAGGCGTTGGACTAGAAATCCAATGGGGATTCCCCGCGCAGGTTCAAATCCTGCTCACAGCGATTTCTGACTTTATATTCAATCCACCAGATGTTGCTAAAAAGACCATTGAGGGAGAACATCCAAAAGCTCTGGAGATCTCCTAGTTTACTTCACGTTTGCATTTATTACTCCATTAACTTGTTGCGTCCAAGATTTGCTCTTTGGTCACACATCAGGATATCCAGCTGTGATGGCCGAGCTGTTAATGCGTTGGATTTGAAATCCAATGGGGTTTCCCCGTGCAGGTTCAAACCTGCTCACAGCGACTATATACTGTAAGAAGTAGTTAGCAGATTATATAAATGAAGGAATAATGCCATGTATGATATTAGAATCCTGCTCACAGCCACTCATTTGTTAATCATCCTGGCAAGGTTTCACTATCAAAATATAATAACATTTCCAGGATTTCAGAAGATACAGCTTCCTAAACTTGTCTGAGAACAAATTTTGCAAATGAAGTTGTTTCCTCTAGATTACACCTGAAGACATCAAGCTGTGATGGCTGAGAGGTTAAGGCGTTGGATTTGAAATCCAATGGGGTTTCCCCGCGCAGGTTCAAATCCTGCTCACAGCGATTTCTGACTTTATATTCACTCCACCAGACGTTGCTCAACAGACCATTGAGGGAGAACATCCAAAACCTCTGGAGAGTTCTTGGTTAACTTTTAAGTTTGCATTTATAAGTCCAGTGACTTGTTGCATCCATGTTTTGCTTTTTGGTCGCACATCAGGATATCCAGCTGTGATGGCCGAGCGGTTAAGGCGTTGGATTTGAAATCCAATGGGGTTTCCCCGCGCAGGTTCAAATCCTGCTCACAGCGATTTCTGCCTTTATATTCACTCCACCAGAAGTTGCTCAGCAGACAATCAAGGGAGAACATTCAAAGCGTATGGAGATCTCTTTGTTTACTTCATGTTTGTTTTCATCGCTCCAGTGACTTGTTACATCCATCTTTTGTTACATCTAGTTTTTCAATATTTCTCTCAATAAGATAAAAATTACTCCAAGTGTCTCCATCCATTTCAGTTTCTCAACCATGCTTCCAATAACTACTTACCATTTCCTTCCTCCCTTTAAGACCCTTCAGCATTTTATTCTGACATAAACCCTGGTGGCTGTGATGGTTCAGGCGTTGGGCTCTAACTCCAGTGGGATTTTCTCGTACAGATTCTAATCTTCCTCGCAACTAAGTGGAAACGATTCTCTATCTGTTAAGCTGATGTCATATGAAGATTCATGCAGTGTCTGAATTATATTGAGGTTTCTTCATTGTGGTTGTGTTTTTAAACTCTGTTTTTTGGCATAATTAACTTAGACACGGTGGGAGGAAGTCTTGCTCTCTGTTTGGGGTCTGACAGCTGTGGATAATTTCATTTTCATGCAACAATTAATAGCAAATTGTCTCCTCTACCTGCAGCCTGGACTGCTCTTCCTCAAGGACACAGGAATGTGGAAACTTTTTGGATTATTACCCATTTAAGTAATATATAATGTTGTCATTATAGACGACGTCATTCAATAAATGAACCTTTTTTAGTAAACATTTCACTAAACTAATGAAATTAAAATATTTGGCTTGTTCTATATTTGGTTCATTCACCAGGCTATGAAATTATTGCTGGCATCAATTTGTCATTAATGATCCTATATTCTTTTTTTTTTTTTTTTTAATGGTTTCAGTCCAAGTCTGTACAGAAACGCAACATTTTGTGCATTAGCTTAAAGTTGATTGCAAACATTTGCAATCTTTGCAAAGATTGCTGATAGTTGGAGTGATGCATCATAAACATCAGATGACGTACCAACACACCTCAGAGGAGTCGATACTGTGACACTTTTTAGGTGCAAATAAGGAGTTAATGTCCAACACAGGATTGTGAGTGTTACGCTTGGTGTTGATAATAAGAACATCAGCACTGTTCTGCTGCAGTCGCTGTGAGCAGGATTCGAACCTGCGCAGGGAAACCCCATTGGATTTCGAGTCCAACGCCTTAACCTCTCGGCCATCACAGCTCAATGTCTGCAGGTGTAATCAAGAGGAAACAACTTCATTTGAAAAGTTTGTTCTTGACAAGATTAGCAATATTCATCTTCTGAAATTCTGATCACTTTATTGTATGTTGATGATAAAACCTTGACAGGATGATTAAAAAGTGAGTGGCTGTGAGCAGGATTCTAATATCATATGTACCATAAAACTTTCACTTATATAATCTGCTAACGACTTCTTACAGTATATAGTCGCTTTCAGCAGGACTTGAACCTGCGCAGGGAAACCCCAAACAAACTTATTTGTGCATGTCAGAAATCTTTGCTTGCTATTCAAAGTTTTGCTTGTGATTTTCACATGATGTCCTTGGCAGAGCCTGAAATCAAACCAAAGATTTCTGATGTGTGCAAATAAAAGTTTATGATTACCCCTTCATTAATGACATGCTTTTATTGGACAGAAGCAGTTTGATTATTACATACATTATATCTATCATGGTAGTTCAGGATGAGTTATTTTTAATTCTAAATGAATGTCCTTGTTGGACTTTTATTTAAGTACTATTCTCCTTCAAGATACATTTACCTAACACTAGAATAAATGCAATGTACATCATTGACCAAAGAAAATTAGAAAATCGGACATATATCCATGATGGAGCTGATAGGTTCTGGACGGGCGATGTGCCGCTATTGCATCAGTAATACTGCAGAATGATTGCTGTCATTAACAATACAGGGAAGCTTTTAGTTATCTTGCTTTGCTAGCAAAGTCACTAGCTAGCAGCTAGCTCATAGCACAACAACAACAGCGTAATGTCTGTATGATAAAAATACTGGATCGATAGATAAGAACAGCTTTTCCTCACCTGGCTGTTTCCTCCCGCTCAGCAGATATTCAGAGAAAGGCGGACTTAGAAAGCGGATTATATTTCCCTCCGCCTGTCTTGTTATATTTCATTTCTGCTTAAACCGCGACTCCATGCTGAAGGAGAAACGATACAACATTTCACGTTTTCCGTTATCTGACAGTAGCAAGCCGACTACAGTTTTTTCACCAAAAATATATTTTTTTAATTCACCAAAAACGTTCGCTAGCTTGAGCTCCGCAGTTAGCCGCCGTATCTCATCGCGCGAGAGGCAAGTGCGTCACGGGCAAAAGGTCAAAGGTAACAATGTGAACGGAGGGCTTATTGTGTTGTTTTTCTTGCAAAGTAATAATAATAATAATAATAATAATAATAATAATAATAATAATAATAATAATAATAATAATAATAATAATAATAATTGTAGTACATGTGTAAGAGAAAAAAAAAGACCAAAAGGGCACTTGGGGTCATGGAGCAAAAGGGACAGGAGCTCAAGCCCCCATAGCCCCCCCCCCATTTACACGGGCCTGTCTTCAGGTATAATCAAGACGAAACAACTTTTATAAAGTTTGTTCCTAAACAGCATTAGGAAGCTGTATCTTCTGATATCCTGGTAATTTTATTGTATTTTGATAGTAAAAACTTGCCTGGGTGATTAACAAGTGAGTGGCTGTGAGCAGGATTCTAATATCATACGAACCATTCACACTAAAACCTTTTTTATATAATCTGCTAACGACTTCTTACAGTATATGGTCGCTGTGAGCAGGATTCGAACCTGCGTGGGGAAACCCCATTGGATTTCGAGTCCAACGCCTTAACCTCTCGGCCATCACAGCTCAATGTCATTGCAAGAAGATCAAGAAGCAACAAATATATTACTGGAAAACAATGGCTTACAAAAAATAAACCTTGTTGTTTCTGCAACACACACTCATCAACCAAACTGCTCTCAATCTGGAGAAAGATCTCAGATATGTTGGACCCTGAAGCTTAAAATCGCTGTGAGCAGGATTCGAACCTGCGCGGGGAAACCCCATTGGATTTCGAGTCCAACGCCTTAACCTCTCGGCCATCACAGCTGCCTACATTCTTGTTAGAGGAAGAATAAATCCAACATGATTCAAGCCAGAGGTCACCACGCTGGAGAAAACAGGAAACCCAACCAAATTAAGCAACCAATTAACATAACTGTTTTGTTTGGATTACATGAAGAAGCCAGACGACACAGGAACAACGCACACATTCAGAGGGAGAACATTCAAACTGCCAGCAGAAGGAGCTTCAAACTCTGAAATAAGGCTCAAGACGTTATCCAGCCTCCATAAATAATAGCAATAATATCTAGTACCTTATACAAGAAAACCACCCGAAAAATAGAAATTCATTTTTAAGAGAGTAACACAGTAATTCATATCTTTAATCAAAGCCCAGAATGATTTCAAGGTGAGTTGCTGTGAGCAGGATTTGAACCTGAGCTGGAAATTCCTATTGTATTTCCAGACCACTGACCTAACCTCTCAGCCATTACAGCTGCTTAATGATTAAGTAAATCTGAATAAAAAGTATATTGGTGGGCTTTCAATGGTCAGAAAGGTAGGGAGACGAGGGAAAACGTGATCGCTTGAATTCAATGAACAAGAGTTTGTGTCCACCTTAGTTTAAGATTTTATATCCGCTTTGGGTTTATGTGTAAAAAATGAAGTCAATCACAACTTAGTACATACTTAAACCACCACTTATATGAGCTACAAACACAAAGTCGCTGTGAGCAGGACTTGAACCTGCGTGGGGAAACCCCATTGGATTTCAAATCCAACGCCTTAACCTCTCGGCCATCACAGCTCGATGTCTTCAGGTGTGATCAAGAGGAAACAACTTCATTTGCAAAGTGTGTTCTTAGACAAGATTAGTAAGCTGGATCTTCTGAAATCCTAGTAATTTTATGGCATTTTGACGTAAGCTTTGGGTTTATGTGAAAAACACAAAGGTATTCATAACTTAGTAATACATGCTTAAATCAACATTTATGTGACCTTCCAAAGCACAAAGTCGCTGTGAGCAGGACTTGAACCTGCGCGGGGAAACCCCATTGGATTTCAAATCCAACGCCTTAACCGCTCGGCCATCACAGCTTGATGTCTTCAGATGTAATCAAGAGGAAACAACTTCATTTTAGCCAGATTTGTTCTCAGACAAGTTTAGGAAGATGTATCTTCTGAAATCCTGGAAATGTTATTATATTTTGATAGTAAAAACTTGCCAGGATGATTAACAAGTGAGTGGCTGTGAGCAGGATTCTAATATCATATGTATCATAAACATTAAAACCTTCATTAATATAATCTGCTAACAACTTCTTACAGTATATAGTCGCTGTGAGCAGGATTCGAACCTGCGCGGGGAAACCCCATTGGATTTCGAGCCCAACACCTTAACCTCTCGGCCATCACAGCTTCATGACACTGAATGTGGAAAATAATAAAATTAATCTAGTCTCAGCAACAGTACAGATTCAGACAAGTTTTAATGTGGCAGTTAAAAGCATTTCTACTGGTACTTTGGAGCAATGAACAGATGTGTTCTTAGATACCAAGACAGCAGAAGGAAACCAAATTATCAATTTCTGTCGCATCTAATATTATTGTTAGTAGACTTTCATTTAAAAGTTTGAGTTTTTGTCCCAATTTCTTTAATTTTGGTCCAGGGTTTGTAAATGGCCCCAAACCGCATTTTAAACTCCCAATGAGAGCAAACTAACATCTGAACCAGAAAAACACAAGTCGCTGTCATTAATGATTTCTAATTTTATGCCCTTATTTCTACTTAGTATCAGTTACAAGCAAGAAATATATTGTTTTGCAGAGGATTTATGACATTATGTGGAAGAGCATGAATATTAGCACCGTGCTAATATTCCCAGAGAAGTGAGGGTCATCGTAACGTCCATCAGCAGAAATGTGCGTTGAAATGCTTTAAATGTCTGAAGGCAGCGATGGAGAGCACTTATCCAAAACACATCCCATCCATGAAAACGTCCAAACGCAGACAGACTGGAGGGCAGCAGCTGTTGGCCCGTAATCCTGCCTGACAGCGGGACAATCAGCCAATGGCAGCAGCTCGTTCATTTGACTTTAAAAGGCAGCAGAAGGGGATTTTTATTGCAGCCCAAACACATTTTTTAAAAATCTCATAATGATTTCATGTTTTATCTGTTTTACTAATTCAGTCATGTCGTCACCTTGTCCAGTAGTGTCAGCTGAAATTAATTTGTTTTATCATGAAATGGAAGAGATCCTCCTTTCAAGTTTTTAAGAATAAAAACAAAAATTGTTTTGCATATTTATTTATTTAACTTGTGGAGGTTTTTCTTGCTGCCCTTTTTGATCAAATCATTCAATAAAATCACCTTAAATGTGAATCTTCAGAAAAACTATATCAAATAAAAACAGAACATAAAAATATCTGAAAGCATGTTTAATGATGAGAGTCTGATTCAGCTTCTGATGGACCGTCTTGTAGAAACTTATGATTATTCACAATGCAATGATGCACTAAATAAAATGTACAAATGAATGTGAGGAATTATTCCACTTTTATATTGTAATTTTCCTCCATGAGAAATAGATGTCATCATTTGTAAAAGACCTACAGCTGTTTAAAAATCCCATAATTTTATGAACTATGCAGAGTGATGATTCCTGGAGGGCTTTGTTTAAAGGAAGCACTTGTAAAAAGGTTGATGGGTCTTTAATAATAGTGGAATAAGCTTAAAGCATTTAAAGTAAGAACTGGATGTGAAACTGCAGGCATGACAGAGTAATCTGCAGCTTTTAGAGGATCAACATGTGCAGAACAATGGCTGCTTCATCAAGCTGACCAGTAATTATGATTAATTCTGCTTCCAGCTTATCTCCATCAGATAATATGTTTATGCAAACAGCACATAGAAAATCCAGCATTTAGACTTTTGCTTCACAGATTTAACCTCTGAACTCCTTCTGCTCATCTGTTTAAACAGTGAAATATAAGATTGTTTTTAACAATCTGCAGAATAGTTCAGGGATGAAAACTAATTATCGCTTTATATTATGCTTGTTTGTGGTGAAAAATATCAGATATTGCTTCTCTAATCTACTATTTGAAATTTCTCTGTGAGTTTGCTTAAGTTTCCTCCCAAGAAAAGTTTCATGAGGTTGAATTAAATCAGATAAAATGTTTAAAATCATCTCAACAGACCAAAGTTCTCATTTTTCCTCTGGCTGAGATGGGCAAACCTGCATTTAGTTTCTGCACCTCAACCACCAGTTTCAGTCATTCACCAGTTTATGAGCAACATGACAGAAAACTTTTCTGTTTTTCTATAAAAATCATTGCACACTGTCAGAACGCTGCATGCATGTATTGGTGAGGAGGAATATTGCACATAAATCACATTTTTCTTTTTAATCGATAACTGTGAAGTCTGATGCCATTTTTCTGAGCTCACAACTTTTCAATTAACCCTGAAGCCAATGTGGTTGATTTTTTTTTGCCTCTTCTTCCACCTTCATTTTTATAAAACAGTCGCCTGGCTTCTGTTTTAGTCAAACTTGAATGAAACCTGTTCACTTGTTTGTTAATATGAATGAAAAGCACCAAAATAGCAGCTGGAATTATGTTTCCTGCATATCTAAACTCAACAACTAACAACAGCATCCAATACTAAATTTGACAGAGTGAAACATGAGTTTACAGATGCAGAAAACTGGATGGTGATTAAAATATCTTGGTTCACTTGAAATAAAACAAAACTTAACTTTGAAGTGACTTTTCAGTAAGAGTTTGTTTTAAGTCAGTAATTTCTTAATATTGATATAAAGTACTGGGTTCACTGGTAGAGAATCTTCTCATCAACATTAAGGAGATTTTGACCTAAAATAAACTCCTATGTCGTTCTGAAAAGTAAATTAGTTTTCTTACTTCAAGTGGACTAAGATTTTTTCCTAGAAACTAGAACAAAAGTACTTGGTAAATTTTGTGTTTTGCAGTGTTGGAGACCTACAGAGGGAGAATCAGTCCCATTATCTGGGTTTAGCTTAACTGAAAAAGTTTCATTTAAGTAATTAAGTTTACTGTGGACGTTATTATTTCTTAATAAAAATGTTTCAAACAGACAAAGATCAGCCTGCAGAATCTCATTCTAACAGAAACTGGAAAAGAGGCTGGACAGATTCAACGTTCAGTTCAACTCAGTGTGAGTTTAGATTCTTGACCAACCTTTGGCTTTCATCCTCCTCTTCCTCCTCCTCTTCCTCCTGGACCTTCTGCTCACATCACCATCTGACGGCTGCATGCTCCTGCTGCAGGTCTCCTGCACCGGTGCCATCACTTCTCCTGATCGACACGGAACAAGAAAAACCTCCAAACTGTTTGGCAGAGAGGCTGAATCTCCACTCGCCACTCTGCTGCTGCTGCTGCTGCTGCTGCTGGCTTTAGCAGGCAGTGACATCATGAGGAGGAGGAGGAAGAAGTGGGGGTCACAACATTTTTGTTTCCAAATCTAAGAGCAGAAATACATGTCTTCTTCTTCTTCTTCTTCTTTTGTTTTGTTCAAAGTTTCTGTCCTTTACAGTTTTGTTTTGTTGCTTTTAGTTACTTAAAACGCCCTTCAAGAAAAAACAATAGTAATAATAACTCTCCTCTCTTCTCTGTCCTGTTTGTGTTTTGGATGCAGAATTTCAGGGCTAAGGTTAGGGTTGGGGTTGGGGTTGGGGTTAGGGTTAGGGTTGGGGTTGGGGTTAAGGTTAGGGTTGGGGTTGGGGTTGGGGTTAAGGTTAGGGTTGGGTTGGGGTTGGGGTTAGGTTGGGTTGGGGTTAGGGTTGGGGTTGGGGTTAGGGTTGGGGTTGGGGTTAAAGGTTAGGGTTGGGGTTAGGATTAGGTTAGGTTAGGATTAGGGAAAGTCGCAGCCAGTCGCTGCTGATCATCAGCAAAACAAAAGCAGTTGTTGTTTTTTCTGCAGGATGAAGAAAAACCCAACAAACATTCATGACCATCTTCCTAGAAACAAATATATTAACAAATTCCCCGATGTCTTTGCTACACTCTTGGGCACGGTGGTGGAGGGATGGTGACTCAGGGATGTTTCTGTGTTTCCATGTTAAGAAAATGTTGGGCACATATTTGTAAAGATATTATCCAAGACATGGCAGGATTTTATTCTCTTCTTTTATGATTTAAATCTTGCCTTTAAAGTTTTCTTGAATGAAAAAGATTAATGTGATAACAGATTTCATTTTTATAGTGCAATACCTTCTTTTGAACAACTTTTCTAAAAAATTTTTAAGTTAAATTTTTTCACGTATTACTATAAATAATGCAAAATTCCACAGAAATATCCTCCATATATGCAGCTAGAAAACTTAACTGCGTCAAAAAAATCCAGATCAACATTTTAATGAAGATTTAACTGAAGAGTGAAATTCCTAACTTTTGGTTTATTTATTTGACAGAATAACTGTTTAGTTGTATAATTATGTCACATTTCAGCTTGTATTTAATTAGTCACAGAGAAATAAAATCATGTTTCAACTATTAGAAGAATCAGATAATATTGGACAAAAATGTTAACTTTCTCTCACTGTGCAGCTTTATAGAAGCAAAATATTAAAACGAATGATGAACAAGATGAAAAAGCATGATTTTAATTAACAAATAGACCAATTTCCTCATATTTGAAGTTAATTTTAAAGCTTCATTTTATGCATAATCTTTTTTAGTTTGGTTCCAGACATGTAAGTTTAAGATGATATAAGAGGTGAAATGTGGGACAGGAAAATATTTGAAATGTTTAAAATTTTACATTTTTAAAAATTCATTGGTAATTTTCTAAGTTGGTGGAAAGTTTTTGAAAATACATTTGGATTGTCTCGTTTTTTCACTCTGATAAATGACACAATATGTGACAGCAGACTATTTTCTCCTCTATTTGCATAATAATAAGAGTTTTGCATAATCCTTTCTCCTTGTTTTCCACACGTTGCTTAATCCCCGTCAATCATCTTCAACAAGTTGATCATTTGAAGATACAGCAACTTGTATTTGCATTTTATTTACTTGTGTTTTTCTGATGAATTGATTTTTAACTTTTTAAAAAACTTATCTTCTTTTAATTTGTAAATATTTATCAAGTTTTTTAATTGTTTTCTTTGTGTCACTAATTCATAAAGTTATGCAGAAGAGTCATCACAGGAACAGTTGGTTCTATATATTTTGGATCAATTTGACAGAAGAAGTCACTACCAGGAATTTATTTATTTCAATTTTGTTATTTTCTAATTGGCTGTTGTTCATCTTTATTGTTTTTTTTTTCACATCATTTTTATTTTATTCTTACTTTTATTTCAATATTTTTGTATATTTTTTTCTTTGCAACATGGCTGGACATTAGAGCGTAAATGAGGCCAGCCTCGTTCTGAGTTATTGTCCTGATAACTCGGCTGCAGACCTTCTCCATGCGACGCCGGGAGGCTCAGAGGAAGCTGGTGATAAAGTCAGATGTTCTCACTTATGAAGCACCTGGACGTTTCCACGGTGTGCAACCATTTCATGTAATGTGGTAAAAAAATAAATAAATAATATGCACTGCATCTCCTCCTGCCGCTTCCTGACATTCAAACTCAGATAAAGTAGATAAGATCACGCAGACAAAGCACAGAGGTTATTACTGCGTCTGATGGGAAACACAGATTTCACAGATTGTGTCGTAGTTCAGCCTGTGGCTAAACCCCCGCAGGGCGCAGGGAATGAGGTGTTGTATGAAATGAGCTCAGTGTCCCATCATGTTCTCCTCAGGGCAGACATTACGGAGCGCCGCTGTAAAAACCCTCTGCAGCCTTCAGGCGAACGTCCTGCCGCTTCGTCAAGCAGGTTTGGCTGCAAGGAGGAACTGGCTGCATGAGAACATGAACTGACCCAAAGTTTCTCACTGTTTGCTTTGAGTTTCTGTCCAGATTTATGTTTTTCAAATACATTTTGAAGAATTTGAAGTGATGTCAGTGTCATTTAAAAATGTTTGGATTGTGTTTAATTCCTTACGGAATGAGTTGTTTATTCATTCTCTTGGTTTCATTCAGATTTAAGAAATCATTTACCATAACTATGCAGACGATACGCAGCTTTACCTTATAAAAGCAAACAGCATCCAGCATTTGGAACAAACTTCAAGGAAACCTGATGAAACACTGAGTTGCTTTAAATCACGGCTAAGAATCCTTGATGTAAAGGATTTTAGATTTACAAAAGTCTAAAAACCCTTAAATCAAAATTTGATTTTGATGTAGAGATGATTAGTTTAGCGTTGTCTTTGAATTATAACTATTAGATTTATTAATATGTTTGATGTATATTTTAATGTTTCATAATTGGTTATTATGTTTTTATCATGCAAAGTACTTTGAACTTTCTTATTCTTGTCAAGTTTACAAATTAACTCGACTTATCAGCTCCAAATCTGTCTCTCTTTTTTAATTTCCTTCAGTTTTTGGTTTTATTTGGTTTTAAAAACAAGCAATGCATTTATATCAATCAGTGTCATTAAGCTGTTTTGTAGTTTGTTTTGTTTGTTTTAGTTTTGTGTAACCAGGTTGTTATGTGTTTTTCTGCCCAAGTCCCTTTTGAAAATGAGAATTGGATCAATTTGGGGTTTTCTCTGGATAAACAGGAAAGAATTATTTTTATTTTTTTTTTCTGTTTTCACCAAATCTTTGTTTTAGGCTTTGCCTTAATTTCCTTTTGGTGCTTCTCTAACCGCCAAAAGTCTGTCGTGCATTTAATGTTACCCCTCTTTGGGCTCATTTGGTTGGATATTAAAGAATTTCCAGTATTTTCTATTTAAACATGTAAACATTTCCACCAGTTGCGTTGTGTTGTCTGGTGTTTGATGCTGCAGCCCTAAAGTCAGCCACCCTTCACTGAACAGGCATTGAGTTTAATTACGCAGAGAGAAAGTGACACCGTGATTAAGTTGATTAGATTTCATGAGTTTCTGAATGGCTGATTAAGTGTTGACTGACCGGCAGATCAGATCTCATCTCCCAGTGGGCTCACTGTGGAGCAATCCACCATCGGGTCACTGTGAACCGGGCGTCCGGCTGTCAGTTTTAATCATGTTTACTTCAGTTGATGCAACTTGAAAATCCAGGGATTTATGCATAAACCAAACAGAAGAGCGAAAAGAAATTTGATCAGACTGGAAAAATGAATACATAAATCGGAACAACATTAGGAAGAGAACCAGGTTAATGGCGACCTGCAGGAAATGGCGACCTCTAGTGGTGATATTGTTTTATGTTGCAATTTGACTGGTATTTTGTATTTAGCAAAAATGTGAAAGTTTTGGAAGCAAAATTTGAGTTTAGCTTCTGTAAATCAATCCGTCATATTCAGTTTTTAAGCGAAGGTTGTCACCCGTCTTGTACATTTCAATTTGATAAAACATAACTTAATGCTTAACAATCAATATAATAAACTATTAACATTGTTATTTCATGTTAATAAATGGGCATGCATTAACATGTTTTATTCTGCACTATACATTGCAGCAAACCTTTATGACTCAAGGTCAGAAATCACTCAAACTACCGTCAGAACACAGTCCTGTTGGAACCGTTCATCTTACTTTAGGATCCATCCACCTTCGTTGATCCAGAGCTTTCTTCTCAGAACCAGAAAACTTCCTGTCTTTTCCCTCATTATTCTGAACTGAGAATCATCTCAACTCCTTATCCAAGCTAAAGTCTTCCTCCTGCAGAGTCACAGACCCTGCTTCCTTTCTCCAAATGCACTAACCCTGATTTCACTCCACTGTAAACCATAAACTGCAATCGCACAGTCCAAAGCCTTACATAATGCTGAATAACAGCCAAATACGGGAAGTTGAAGTCTTGAGGAAAAGTAATCATTCAATGCACATTTGTTAATTTATCATTTCAGTGACTTCACAATGATGTCTCTATGTTATAAAATCTTGACTCTGTGAAGTAAAAGGCCTGCATTTGCAAAGAAGTGGAAACATACTTCCTTTTCATTTGATTTTCTAAAGCAGTGCAGTGAGAGATACCACGTTGCACAAAACCTCTGCTCTCTGAACCACAGGCAGGTTTTCTGTCTCCGAGTCCAGATTCTCCTGCAGTCCAGACCAGATTCACTTTGGATCACACTTCATGGATCCAAAAGAAACGTTGCTTTGATCGTTAAGCATAATTAAGAAGCTGATAGTCAATAAATAATAATGAAATCATGTTTTCTTAAGAAATTAGAGCTGAAACGTAGTTTTATTGTTGAGGGATTTATTGAAAGATTTGCAGTCAGTTCACACTACTGGCCACTAGAGGTCACTTTATTGTCTTTGCTTGTCAGATGTTTATCATTTTTTTTGTCATATTTTCTCATTTCCTCTGAGTAGAAACAAAACTTTCTTTTCCACATATTGATAAAACACATTTTTATTTTTAGGTTTTGGTCACTTTTATTTGTATTTTTACAAGAAATTGTATTTTAAAGTTCCTTTTGCAACTTTTTAAATGCAAAAATTATTTTTAAAACTCCAATTGTTTTTTTCTTGTGGTGATTTTACAGTTAAATTAATTCAGTTGTTATTAATTTACTTTATGTTTGCAGTGGGTGTGGTCAGTTTGGATTTGCGCTTCTTAAGCTATAAATTAAAATTTTAATCTGTATTGCAGAAAACAAACATGCACCATACTGTATATGTATAAAGTGTGTGAAAGGTGTTTCACTTTACAAATTGAAAACATGTTAAAGTTAGTTTTTCTTTATAATTAATCACATTATGTACATATTTTTCTTCTTTTTATTTAATCATATTAACGCCATAATAATTTTTATTAAGGTATAGTTTGAGTGGAAAATATAAACTTCAGGATTAATAGTCAACCTGCTTTTATTTTGAAGTGAAATGTTTGTTTTTTTTTCTGTCATACAGCAACTTTATAACCTTCAATAAAAATATCTAACAGGAGACATTTTTCATTTGAACGATTCTTCTTAATGATTTCACCAACAGACATTTTGTTGGATTATTTTTAAATTTTAAATAAACGTCTAAATTACATCCCATCGTTTCAAAGGCTTTAGGGAAGGACTCAATGTTTTAACGATGCTGTGGATTAACTTTCAAAATAAAATGCTTCATTAAGTCATCCTAGTTTTTTTAAAGGTATAAAACATTTCCCATATGCACTGTGCTTTATTTACTTACTAATAAATACTTACTTTATTTTTTAAAATTTTAAAATATTTTTCCATAATAGTTTGTGCTTTATTATTTATTAATAAATGCATTCTTTAAGTTTTCCAATTTACTTATTTTTTAGAAAAGGTACACAGTAATTTCTCCTATTATACATCCTACTTTATTTACGTATAAATAAAAAATATTATAAATTATTTTCTTTAAATAGTACAAATGACTATTTAAGGAAGTAGCATAGATGGAGGAAAGTAAAAACCAATAAAGAAAAAGAGGAAAAGAGAAATAATCTTGCGTATTTTACCTTATTGTGAATGTATTATTATGTAATCGTCCCTTTGGGGATAAATAAATATTGTTTTAATTGAAGTGCTGGAAGAAAAAAAGAGGAGAATAAAATGAATCTGAGGATCCCATCCAAAGCTTTCTGCTTTTATTTCGAAGGGCTGATACTCTACTTCCGGGAGTCGGGGCTTTAACTTGCCTCCCTTGTTTTTGAAATTAGCAGCTGAGCGGAGCACTGCGGATCGCTGCAGTCCTGCTCCGTCCTCTCCGGTTCCTCACACCGAGCCTCTTCTCCTCCTCCAGCCGCAGACAGCGCCTCATCCCTCCGTCTGGGAGGCGCGCAGGAAGAGCCCGGAATGACGCGCCGCGAGTGACCGCCACTGCAGGGTTGCCCTTGGACTTGGACGGGGCTGATGGAGGTGACATTGTGACGGAGCTGGAGCGCCGGGGATGCTGGCCGGGACCTGATCGGAGCAGAAGCAGCAGAGTCCCCGCTGAGGCTCAGGGGAGGCTGGGGGTGGAAGTAGGGAGGCCTGAGTGGTCTCCACCTCCGGATCAGATCCAACCAGACACAAGGCAAGTGTGCATGAGCAGATAAACAAAAGCCACCCCAGGCTGGTGCGTCTGCACTGCAGATAAGCTGCAAGCTTCCTCTTCTAAACATGACGGGCAGCTGTAGTCTCGGACTGTGAGTTTTTGGGTTGCAGAAGCGATGGCCGATCACGAGGAAGCGGAGACTCTCAGGAAGGAGGATGAGGAACCTGCCGCCAACCAAAAATCCAAAAGTCTGCCCGTCTTAAACGAAGCAGCTCCCCAGGAGAAACCCTCGCTGGACAGCTCGACCTGCATGTCCACAGCAGCAGAGGAGAGCTCCGAGTTCATCCAGCTGCCCGCCCGGACCGAGTCTTTCCAGGCCGAGTCCCCAACCAGAAGCCCCTACCTGCCAAAGCCCGGGAAGTCCGCTCTGAACAGGCCGAGCTCCTACCGGGACAACCCGGAGGTCCGGAGGAGTAAGTCCAGACTGGCTCCGATCCGCCTGCTGAGCAGGAAGTACCTGCGGCTCATCCTGCAGGACTCGCGCTGCTTCCTGTTCTGCATGTGCTACCTGACCTTCATCCAGTCGCTCATGGTGTCCGGCTACCTCAGCAGCGTCATCACCACCATCGAGAAGCGCTACAGCCTCCGCAGCTCGGAGTCAGGCCTCCTGGTCAGCTGCTTCGACATCGGGAGCCTCGTGGTTGTGGTCTTCATCAGCTACTTTGGCGGTCGGGGTCAAAGGCCACGCTGGTTGGCGGTTGGCGGGATCTTCATCGCCGTGGGTGCCGCTCTCTTCTCCTTACCTCATTTCATCTCCCCGGCCTACCAGATCCAGGAGCTGAACTCCTCCTCGGCCAACGAGGGGCTCTGCATGAACAGCAACGCCAGCGGCAGGGACCGGGTTGACATCACTTCCTGTCCTCGGGACCAGGACGGAAACGAGCACCGCCTGTATGTGGCGCTGTTCGTCATCGCGCAGATCCTGGTGGGGATGGGGTCCACGCCCATCTACACGCTGGGGCCCACGTACCTGGATGACAACGTGAAGAAGGAGAACGCGTCGCTCTACCTGGGTAAGGTTACCTTCTCTACCAATGGAGATTGCTTGTTTACAGCAGAGTCAACTTCCGGTCACCTTCACTGCCAGAACTGGCGCATTTACACAAGCATTTCCACGGGATTCAAAACTTCCCCACAGTCCAGGTTCCTCAGCAGCTCAGAGTCTGAACCAACAGGTCCTGATCTTAATATTCGCTCAGATGCGTTTTACTTGTTTTATTTAGAAGCCCTGCTGCTCCAATATGTTGAGTCTCACTGGAGGTCAAACGTTTGACAGCAGCTGTCCCTCCGCAATATGGAGGCACAACGATGTTCAGTTTCAACATATTTACTTTAACAAGATTCCCAGTTGACTTTGATTGTATCTCATTATCTCACAGTATTTAAAGGTAGTCCAACCTCACTGTTCACACACAGGAAACTCCTTGCACCATATTTAATTCCTAACCGGAAGTCATGGTTCTTTTGAAGCATTGTGATTGGCTGACAGGTGTAGCTTAGTGCTACACTGCCCCCTGCAGGTGTGGCATGTTTAAAACAACGCTCAGTGGTGTTATTCTGCAGGTTGGTGTGGATAAAAACTTTTTAAACCGATAAGGTTTGGACTAGATTATTTTATCAGTCTGGGTTTGGATGCTTCTGGGCCAAAACAGAAGAAGTTTTGAACGATGACGTTGATTTTCTGCATCCTATCTGCAGGGATTTACTCCTATTTCTGCAGCAGGTCCAGATGGTTTTAGAAAGCTCTTTGTTTCCTCTAAAAGTTCTGCAGCTACTGTAAGCACATTCACATCCTACCCCAGAAACTCTCACCCCAGTAGCCTCAAACAAACTCTACAGTAATTAAGCCAGCTAATGGGAGCAGGGTTCATGAAAGAGGCCGAGGGAGGTGGAGTGAACAGGGAGGTCTGCTGTGCGTCTCCTGTAGTCGGGGGCAAACATCTGAAATCCCGTCAGAGGGTTGGACTCAGCTGGAACTACATGTTCTTTTGGAAACGACCAGAATAGTAACAAGGCTGAGTAAAGTCACCAGTTATGGTCAAATGCATTTAATCCTGACCTGAAAGAAGTCGATTTAATGCGTAAACGTATTCGAATGAGGAAATGCAAATGTAAAGCCAAGTTTGTTCTTAAGAAATGATCAAACAGCAAAATCTAACTTTCTGTGCCTTCAGAAACATTCTGGGCGTCAACAATCCTCTTCGATTCTCCACCTGAGGGAAAGTAGAAACAGTAAATCACATTTTGAACTGTGAACAGTTTATTGCAGTTTTCTGGCCGATTATCAATCTTTAATAAAAACCTGACCTGCCGATTTTAACTTGGGTGACAGACTTGTTTCATCTGAAATTGTGCTAAATAAAGAAAGTTGTTATAGTTTAGTTTAATATGTAAAATAGTGAAAAAGCGTTTCAGTCAGTGCAGTCAGAGCAGCCTGTCGGGTGTTTGGCCCAGATTTACACTGTGGAGATTTATTTGTTTTGAATTTTTACTATTATTCAACATTAATCTGAATGTAGGCTGTTCAGAGGAGCTGATTGTTTTAATATGGCAGAGCGGGTTTAGCAGGGAGGTGCTGCGCTGTAATCCTGTTGTATTTCAAGCAAAATGTGTCACAGAACAGGCATTTCATTAAGACCCCAGAAACTGTGTCAGCCCAGAACAACAGAAAAAAATCCACTTTAAACGCCAGGGAACGCAGCACGGAAACAAGTTCTGAACGCATCACAAGTTTTCATAGTTAACTTATTTCTAAAGGTGATATTGACATGAAATTTTACCAAAAGTTGGTAAAAACTCAAGTAATCGATGTATAGAAAGAAACCAAAACAAATGCATTCAGAAATGAACTCTTTAATGCCAAATGTATCGTTTTTGATATGATTATATCTCTAATAAAATATTTTCCTTTTATGATCACAAAACAGATGTTTTTGGTAAAGTTGTTAAATGAGTGAAAATAGTCTGATGTCGTCTGACTATTGATGTATTAATTATAATGGGAACAAATTTAGAAAACAATTTGAGTAATTATGGTTTATTTTGTGCAATGAAACACATTCAATACTTAATTTAAAGGAAAAATCAGAATCTTCTGATCATTGCTTCATGTTATCAGGCTTCAAAGGGTTAATTCTATGAAAATGACACCAGGACAAATTATTGAACTGATCTGGTTTCTTTCTTTGATTATTACCAACAACTTCATATTAATAACATATTAATAAATATGTTCACTCTAAAAATGATGACGTGTTCAAGTATTATTTTACCTGCTGCTGCATATTTTACATCTAAAAACTGAAGCACCAACATATTGTTACTAAAGTTTCTGCAGTAATTTTGACAAGTTCTGGTTATCATCATAACTATTTTTTCTGAAAATGTTGTGATTTAAGAAAAATAACAGAAATGCATGAACGGTGAGGCTGTTGGAAAGCGTTTTGCTGGTTTAGATGGTAAACTCTGCTAGTGAATCTCAAAACACTGAGAAGTTCTAGAGCAGAGCGGATATTTGGAAATCAAATTATTTATGACTCTTTAAACTCGTGCAGTCAGAGGAGAGTCGCTCCACCCGCCACGTCGCCCGGCTCCCAGAATGCTTTGTGTTCCTGGATCCTCTCGACCCGTAAACGTTCAGCTGCTCTTGTGGCCGGTGAATGCCAGAGTTTTGGTCTCCAGTGGACAGTCGGCGGCTGCTGGACGTCGCAGAGAGCCGCAGCAGACAGTTTGGCTCCAGAAACGCGTCGGTTCGGCTAACGGCTGCTGACAGCTTCTCCTGTTCCTGGAACTGTCTGCTGAAAATCAGCTTTTAATTTTTTCATTTCACATCCGAACAGGAAGCAGGTTCTTCAGCTCTGTAGCTTTTCATATTATGAAATTAATATTGAACCCAAAGTTTAATTATAAATGCATTTTTCTCAGTCGGTAACCTCCAGATTGGTACCACATTAATTGGTTGGCTGATTAATTGGGCCGATTATTTGCTATTTTGAAATAATCTGCTAGAAAAAGCTGATGAAACAGTCAGAGATAAATTTTAATTTAAAACAAGACACAGAGTAAACTCTTTAGCATATTTCTGTTTATTCCCATTTCATAGGAGCTTTTTTAAAAGTTTTTACTTCACTTATCGGACGATTTGGGCTTTTTTAATGTCGTCATTTATTACGTTTCACCTCTGAATAAAACTGTGCAGACTTATCAAGGATCATTGGCTAAGCCTTAAGTGCCTGGTCTTTGCATATCTCATTTTATTAATAAATAACATTTTTCAGACTGCACTATATATGAATGGATATTTTATCAAAAGCAGCTCATTTTTAGAGCCTTTGGTTTCTCCAGTCAGCAGGAATTCGGTTTTGCTGCCACGCTTTTGGTTTTTTTATGCGTTTTGTGAATTTCCTGGACGTGTTTTAAATGGTGGAACCTTTTTGCAGCTTTTATAGAGTCATTGTTTTATGACTGATGCATTGCATAAGTAGAAACCTGAAGTGTCTGAAATCGAGACAAAGAGCCGACTGTACATTCATTGGCCTCTTATGCTACTTATCCTTCTGGGTTATTACATTAGTTGCAGAGCTTGAGATAAGTGACGACAGATTATGGATTTATTTAATCTGAAGCCGTATTGTGGAATGCTACACATACAAACAGTTACTGACCTGCTTTACCTTTTTAAATATTTTAAATATAGAAGCAAGGAACACATTTCCTGACACAGATTTGTGTTTAAACATATTTCAACTCTGAATCAAAGTGTCTTCTGATTTATTATTTTTTTTCTGCAGAAAATGCTGACTGGGACAAAAGTTTTAAATAAAGAGTCATGTAAATCTTCAACCACATGGTTGAGCCTACTGGGAACATGGCCAGCAGCAACACAAAGAGGCTTTTTGTTTTCAGATCTGGGTTTTTTGTTGGGCGACTTAAACAAAGAATCCAGCTGCCGGTGCGTTTGCATCAGCTTTTAGAGCTCCACAAACACGAACGGTTCTACTTTTACAGGATGAAATTAGGAGATTAGACCAGACATTAGGAAGCAGAGGCCTGAGGGGTCTGGCTCAAAAACGTTTCAGGAACTTAGAACAAAGATTCAAATAATTTACCACCTGAAAGACGATGCTCCAGCTCCATGAAACATGAAACTTCTATCCTGCTGCTACTATATTTTAAAACCTTTTACTATAAAGCGGAAATTCAAATAGTTTTTCTTCCACTAAGCTTTCCAATGAAAAGAAAATGTACACATGGCATCTTGGTGAGATGGACCTTTAACCTGAATGGCTAAAATGATAAAAAATCTTCCCTCTTCCTGTAAAAATGCAGTAAAAACAATTCACTGCGTCTCATCCGACGTTGACAGATCTCATCAAAATGCGTCTCTAGAGAAATTTTTCTTGTTTTCACTGCCACAGTTTAAGAAACCATGACTTTACAGATCATTAGATACGACAGTTTTGTGTCAACATTTTGCACGTCAGCATCTCAACTGACGTTCAGGTGAAACGAGAAAAGGCAAAGTCACTGATCTCCCTCTCATCTTGGCTGATTTGAGCTTTTCTTTGCTTTTCTTTGCGTCGGCCTCGATACGCGCCGACGCCTGAAGGCTCGGCAGACGTCCATCAGAATAATTCAGGACAGTATTCCTTTGTGACCCCAATAAGAGACGCTCTGTTTGGCCGCCATGGTGGCAGGAACACTTTAAAAATGAATCTCTAGACGTGAAGTGGCCCTGTCTGACGCTAACGGAGCAGAACCGGGTTTTCTGAGTTCTGCTGCTCTGTACGGCGCCGTCACCAACAATACTCAGTAATGAACATCATCCAATGTTGCTGTTTAATTAGATTTAGGTTCAAAGTAGATTACAGCAGCTTTTGTTTCTTGACTTTGGAGAAGCTTTGACAGAAAGTTGTTCTTCTGTCAGTTAGATCCCACAAATAAGGACTTATTACAGAATGATCCAATATCAGGTAAGATCCAAAACATGCAATGCATTTGGGTTTGTTACTTACTTTACCCTGAATCCATACATTATTTAAATATATACATATTTATACTTTGTGAGATTCTGACTATGAGCTTTTATTTATGCTCTGTTAAATAGTGAGAATCCATCACTTAACCCAAGAAGTGTTGATTTAAATGACCCAGTGACCAATAATATGACAATTATGTTTTTCTGAATTTCTGTGGCTTTAATTAAAATTATTTCTGTTTATTTTAACTTTTCTATTAGAGTGAAGCACAAACTGTTGTAATGAATTAGCAAGTAAAGGAAATTCCTTCAGTGTTTTCATAAAGCATGAAGTTCCTGCAGTCTGGAAGGACCTGCGGGGAAAATGAAACATTTTTCTCAGACAGCTGTGAGCGAGTTCCCGTTCTCCTGCCATGAATCGTTTTCATGGTTTCAGCTTCATCAGGTCAGTGTTGGTCGACAGCAGAACGAGTCGGAGCTTCTTATGGATAATCGGGCTTTTATTTATTGCCTGTCCAGTACTTTCAGCCTAGCAGAATCTGTGTTCCTACAAGGAAGAATTGCATTATAGTTTATATACTTGGGTCGATGTAGACAGAAAGTTTGAGAGTAATCTCAGAAATTTTGTAGAAAAAACTTCAAGAAGTAGAAAATGTGCAAGAAAAACTAAGATTTGATGATGGAGTTTGAACTGGCTGGTTTGATGATGGAGTTTGAACTGGCTGGTTTGATGATGGAGTTTGAACTGGTTGGTTTGATGCTGGAGTTTGAACTGGTTGGTTTGATGCTGGAGTTTGAACTGGCTGGTTTGATGCTGGAGTTTGAGCTGGCTGGTTTGATGCTGGAGTTTGAACTGGCTGGTTTGATGCTGGAGTTTGAACTGGCTGGTTTGATGCTGGAGTTTGAACTGGCTGGTTTGATGATGGAGTTTGAACTGGCTGGTTTGATGCTGGAGTTTGAACTGGTTGAGGCTGGACGCAGACTGCTGTGTCAGCGTTTCATTGTCTGTTCCACCTGGACCCGGTCGGCGCGGCCTCCAGCCCGGCCCGCATGGCTCCTCGCTCAGCTTTTCCTCGACTGCTGTGGAGGACAAAGTGCTGCTTCAGGGCTGCGAGTCGTAAATAAACCCGAGCGGAGAGGCAAACAGCCAGGGAAACATTAGCCGATTGAAAGCTTACAAGCTTTAAGCTTGTTGAATGATTTCTGCATACAAACAGTTTAAAACAGTTTAAAATCATGCTTTACATTTCTGATCAGCTGAGGCTGCATGGACTCCCTGGTTCGGGCTCGTCCAGGCCGTCCGGCCGCAGCTGGAGGCTTTTAATGGCGCAGCAACACCAGAGGATCGAGACCTTCGTGATGCAGCAGCAGCTGCAGCAGCAGTAGCAGCAGCAGCACCAGCAGCAGCAGCGGCAGCAGCAGCAGCAGCAGCAGCAGCAGCAGCAGCAGCAGCAGCAGCTGCAGCAGCTGCAGCAGCAGCAGCAGCAGCAGCAGCGCTGACTTTAATCATTTTAGGGACCAGGAATGCACAGATTAATTGGGCTGAGTAATCAGGATCAGCAGATTCTCTGAAGGATCCTCTAACGCAGCATGTAGTTTTAAATGGATAAAGATCCAAACGCAGCAGTTTAGTTTAATGCTGAGGTGCAATAAAGACGTATAAATGTTTGTCCCTAATAGCTGATTTGGACCTTAACTTATCACAATATTTTGTAATTTATTACAATAAGCAATAAATCTATTAATCAACTCAAATTAAAACAAACTCAATAATTTCCATTTCAATGATTTATTGTTTTTTTTCTCTTTTCTCTCTATTTTCACTAAAATCTGGATGACACAAGTCTTCAGTCTTTGTTGTGTAGGACAGTTTTGTTCACAGTAACTTCATAATTAATTATATTGGTTGTTTGGTTTGTTTATTAGGTACTTAAAGAGTTTTGATGGTTCTGTGGGTGCAGCGCCCCCCCAGGCGAGGAGTGGAACAGGTTTTTCTCTAAGGGTTTTGTTGCTTTTACTCAGAGCCGTGAGAAAGAGGCGCAGCAGCTGGAATGGTGCAGTTTTGGCCCGGATGAGGTGTGAAAGTGACCAAACTGCACAGCACCACTGTTGAAGAAAACAGCATGAATCCAGCTGGTTGCTGGTGCAGAAATGAAGGTTTGTTGCTGCTGAAAACCTGCTGAACTTGCTGCTGAAGCTTTGGGGTTTGGATGTTTCCTTCATATTAAAATACATTTAAAAATAGATTTTTGTTTTTACTCGGTTTCTTCTCAGATCTGAAATATTTCATTACAAACAACCAAAAATATATGTTTCCCTTTGCTTTTTCCATAAAAAGTAATTTATTTCAGCCAGTCCTTCTGAGTCTTATGACATAAAGTCACATTCAATTAATTAAAATAGATTAATTTTATATATTATAATAAAAGCACCTTTAAGCAGATATTAAACAAACCCATATTGAATTATTTTTTATTAATCTGATGTAATATTCTAATTTTAAATGCCATGTTTTCATTAACTGTCATCTAAAAATAATCATAATTAACAGAAATAAAGGCTTTCCAAGGAGCACCTCTGTGTAAGGTAGATAATGTTTCACCTGGTGATGTAAACAGCAATGCTCAGTGACATTTTATTGAATGGGTTTGGAGTGAACTCATCGTTTTGTGCATCGTTTTGTACCTGCTTTGAGCCAGAAGTTGGTTTCTCCAGCTGGGAACATGAGTCACTGCAGCGCCGACTCAAACCAGATCCGACCAGATGGGACTGAATCTACCTGTTGTATAACAGGAAGCATGTTCAGATACACTTTGTAGCTCCAGCGCTCTGGACGCAGCGATGAGGAGGTTATATTTATGCGTTTGAGGAGGAGATTATAGTTTGGATGCAAGGCTGTTATATCAGACTGTTTAACCTCTGAAGCGTATGGTCCTGGAAAACAAGCAGAGGAGTCAGAAAACCCAACTAACCAATAAATATATACAGTTTTTCAGTGCAGAAGGGAAAAAAGCAACGCAGTTTTGCTGCAATAAGACAGAGGAGACACATTGCAGATGAAATGTTCATTCAGTTCAAATATTTAGTGTTATTTTGATGTGTTTGGGATCAACTTGCCGAACATCAAACTGGGTCTCCAGCATCTGGCTGTTGGTGTGAAGTGCAGTTCATGGTTGTTGTTACTCCTGATACATTTTTCTTAAATATCGAGATCGATCAGATATTATCGGATTGGTGCAGATGTTAAGGGAAATGAAGCGGTGGTCAGACGTGGATAAAGAACCCAAAACTTATTGTACTCAAGTAAGAGCAGCACTGCATCATATTTTCACTGAAGAAAAACAAATATTTGGTAAAAAGACTATTTAACCTCCATTTAAGTCATCAAAACATCAGTCATTTAGTATTTAAAATGACATCATGACACAGACCAAATATAAAGCAATGTGGAAAGTTTAGTATGTTACTAATAATTCATATAAATAACATAATTACAAAAACAAATTGGAAATAGAAAAGTCTGTGAAACGTTTAACAAAATCTGCAGGTGTGATTCTGTGTCTGGTGAATTTCTGGTTAAAACATGTTTGTTTCTCATTCAGTGGGAAGAAAATCCACAAGTTTTACTCAAGAGCAGAAATACTTCAAAATAAAATGACTGCCAAGCTGTCAGGAAACCGGATCCCCTCTGCTGACCTGTAATCGGGTCACTCTCCAGGATTTCGATTGTTGGCTCAGTTGACCTACATAGATCCAAAGAGAGATGATTAGGTTCCGGTCCGATTCCCAGCTCACACATTTCATCATAAATGACTCCATCATGGAGGCGGCTGCAGGAACCAGAGGCTGAATGTCAGGGAACCAGAGGCTGAATGTCAGGGAACCATGAGGCTGAAAATCAGGGAACCAGAGGCTGAAAATCAGGGAACGATGAGGCTGAAAATCAGGGAACGATGAGGCTGAAAATCAGGGAACGATGAGGCTGAATATCAGGGAACGATGAGGCTGAAGTGATTTTTATTTTGTCCTTTTATTTTGTAAAAATTTATCTTTGGGGGATGTGAGGGAGAATCAATTGACTATAAAAAATCTGCTGAGGTTTTGGTTTTCAGAAATGTGGACGTGTATTTTTAATTTTATTTTGGTTCACAGAACTCTGCTCTGCTGCTAGTTTTAGTTTTTTGCATCCTGACATCAACAATAGAATAAAGTAAATCAGCCTGTGGTGAAGAGCTGCATGTAACTGTTGCTGTGTTGAAGCTCCTGCATATTTAAAATGCAAGAAAATGATTAAAATCATTCATTTCTGGTGTTTTTAGATCATAAAAGTTTTTGTTTATGATTGATTTTTCTCATAAACTTTTATTTGTGCCAATAAATGAATACATATCAACATTAAAAGCAGCAGAATTATTACAGAATCAGTGCTGATTTATCCCCTTTAAAATGATTTGCAGGATTGTTTATCTGCGCTGCTGCAACATGAGGATTCAGCATTAAAAAAACATTTTCATTTATCACAAGGACAGAAAATACTGCACCGCCTGCCGTCTTTAGTCTCTGTCCGGATTATTTATCACGTTCCCCGTCCTGGGTGTTTGTCCGTCTTCACGTTTCTGTCAGCCTGGTTCTGACTGATCCGACCCGATGCTCTGCAGCTCGTTGCGTAACGCGGCTGGAGGCCGACGCAGGGTTTCCCCGTCCAGGATTATCCTCCATGCTGCTGCAGGCCGAATGTTTTACCATCCTGAGCTTCGCTCGTCTGTCGGGGGATGTTGGACCAGGAAGCAGTTTGGTTCTGATTCTCTTGCATCATGAGACGGACCAAAATATGAAGCTTTTTCCGGGATATTTTTACAGTTTTAAGATGAAAACTCAGAGCTGCTTCCTTGTTGATTAAATTAAATATTCTGCAGAATAATTTCTCCTCTTTGTGTTTTAGTGTGATCTTAGTTTGATTTGCTTTCTAACGCATGAAGTCTGTTTATTTAACATGGAACATGAATCTGATTTCTGTCTGACTTTTATTTCATCATTTTGAAAAGGATTTAAGATGTTCCAACTTATCATTTATCTATAATATTTCAGTTTTTGTCATGAAATATAAAAAGAATCATTTCTTGGTCTGTAAAATGGTTTTAATCTTAGTTTAAATGAGGTCTGAATAATTGAGATGAGCTCTTTTTCAGGATCATCCTGGAGAGGAAAGCATTAAAAATCTTTTTACATTTTATTACTTTTGGCCCAAAAAAACTGTTTAATCATGTTTTTGTGTGTGTGTGTGTGTGTGTGTGTGTGTGTGTGTGTGTGTGTGTGTGTGTGTGTGTGTGTGTGTGTGTGTGTGTGTGTGTGTGTGTTTGTGTGTGTGTCTGGTTTTATCCTCACTGTCACCAATAAAATAAATGCTAAAAAACTTCAACTGCATTTTTCCACAATTTGTAAATACAAAACTAAATAATTCATGTTTTGCAGAGCACAATAACTTCAATAAATAAAAACCGATTTACCGCACAACACCTTGAAAATGAACAAGATTTATCTTACATTTTGCATTAATTGTGCATTTAATAAATTGCTGAAAATTTAAATTATATTTTTTTGTTTTGTGAAAAGATTTTTACAAACTTATTAAACTGATCATATATAAAAATAATTAACTTTTTATTTATTGAAATGTTTGACTTTTTGACCATGTTACTGTTTTTGCTGAAAGAAAAGTATTTAAGAAATATGTTAGAAAAACTTAGGAGTCAGAAATAAAACCATTATTGAAAGTAGACCATCACCAGTGACATGAACCCAGTGCTCCCAGTGGGTTCACTGGACCGGTTAGATAAGCCTCAGTCTGGTTCTGTGCCTGGCCCAGCTTTGAGTTTTAAGTCACGCCATCACATTTTTGTGTTTGCTTTCAACCGGAGCCAGGGGTTTATCCACTTTAATTCCCTCTAATTGGAGAAATCTTAACTCCCAGCCTCCAGCCGGGTCCTTATTGCTCCGTCATATGATCTGCACACATGACCGCCACTCACCGCTCTTATTGTTTGAGTGGTCATGGTGTGAATTGTTGCATAAATCCTAAAAAAATTAGCAAATGTCACTGAGTTCATGAGCAAATTGATGTCAGAGGTCATTCCCTGTAGTTCTCAGAGGAAGAAACTGAAGTTTTTACACGTAAGACGCAGAAAACGGTCGTTATTCCGTAAACCCTGTCGAACTCGAGGCTCGGGGGCCAAATGTGGCCCGCCATAGCTTTTTCCTTAAAGGTAACGTTTGTGTGTTTAAGTATTACTTTATTAATCAAATCAAAGCAGTTTTTACCTGTATGCTGCCAAGTTACGTCAATAAGTTCCTCCAGTTTTTGCGATTAACAAAATGTCACATTTACTGTCGTACATAAGTGGAAATATTACAAAATTAGCACCACAAAATCGTTGATTTTCATTGCAAAAAAGAAATATCACAAAAACATAATTATTTTAATATTATTTAACTTTAGGAAGAACTTAAAAACTGCATTTTATCAATATTTTTATGGCAATATGGGCTTAAAGTTTTCTCACAATATTTTGTGGAAATATTGTTATGACGATAAAAGAGACAATAACTATTTATTATTTGTATCACTAACCTTCACACAGTATCTGCATTTAATCATATTTTCACATTTATTCATTTTAATTGATTCTCTACTACCAAACTGCCAATCCCAACAATACAGAGGGTTTTAGGCTGTTAAAAAAAAAAAAAAAGAAAACTAGAGCAAACAAGAACCAGAATAAATCCACTCTTTACCATTCAACCTATAGATGCGTATTTGTGCCCCCTAGTGGCAGTAAACGTAATGACTGCGTGCTTGTGTTTGTTTCTGCCCCCTAGCGGCGATGAAACACATAGTAATTGAATGTTTGTGCTTCTGCTTGCAGCCATCATGTATGTGATGGGAGCTCTGGGCCCGGCGGCCGGTTACCTGCTGGGCGGAGTCCTGATCGGGTTTTACGTCGATCCGGAGACCGTGGTGAACATCGACCAGAGCGACCCGCGCTTCATCGGCAACTGGTGAGACCAATCAGCTGCTCTGTTGGGGAGGAGGTCAAAGGTTACAGCAGGAAACATGTTTACCGTCAGACCCAGGGCTGAACTTCTCCTGGCCACCAGATCCATGTTCTCACTTTGGTGTTGCTCATAAAAATCCCAAAGTATTTATGCAAGATGGACGAGTTGCATATAAAACACGATGTTTGCAAAACATGATTCGTTTACAGAAAAAAATAATAAAGTCAGACTGGATATTTTAGGATTTATTTACTTTAGTAAATATGCTTAGTAAACATGTTTTAATTTGATTTAGTCTAGTTCTCCATCCATCTATCCATCCATCTATCTATCTATCTATCTATCTATCTATCTATCTATCTATCCATCCATCTCATCCATCCATCCATCTATCTATCCATCTATCCATCTATCCATCCATCTATCCATCCATCCATCTTATCTATCTATCTATCTATCCATCCATCCATCCATCCATCCATCCATCCATCCATCCATCCATCCATCCATCCATCCATCCATCCATCTTTTCTCTGCCGCCGTCTCGCCGCCTGCGAAGCCGGTGACTCAGCAGGAAGCCGCCGTCAGGCTTCCTGCGTGAATTACAGCCGATGAAGGCAGGACGGGTGTTTGTGAACGGATCGGCTCATTTACGCCCAATAACGTCCGGATCGTCTCTGTTCTCGCCTCGTGTCTCTGAGTGATCAGATCAGAGTCGAGGCTCGTCGCTTCACACCTGGGGTGGCGGAGTGTGTGTGTGTGTGTGTGTGTGTGTGTGTGTGTGTGTGTGTGTGTGTGTGTTCCCTGATCTCCCGTCGCTTCTGTAAATGAAATCGACCTGGAGCTTGTTGGTGATGTTTCTGCCTAATCTGCTGCCACTCGAGATTCAAAATGTTGATCTGAGGTGTTTTAAAAATGTTTGAGTCGCAATAATTTGGCTCCAAATATTCATGCTCCGTAAACGTCTTTGCATTTTATCATGTTACAACCAAAATCTTCAGTTTTCACCTTCCATCAAAGAACGCAAAATATTTCTGATAAACACATTTTATTTTACTTCCTTTTCTGACAGAGAAAGTTATTTTTATGCAGAGGTTTTGGGTCAAACTATTCAAAACTGAGTGTCGTAATATGATGAATCTTCATCTGGGTTTTTTGATTGGAGTACCTCACAATATAAAAACGATATGAACGGTTAAGGAATCGTGAAATCGTGATCTGACACCACAGAGGAAGCGTTTCTGCTTTGAAAGACTGATTGGGTTCCTGTTTCCCAGGTGGAGCGGGTTCCTGCTGTGCGCCGTCGCCATGCTGCTGGTCATCTTCCCCATGTTCACCTTCCCCAAGAAGCTCCCTCCTCGACACAAGAAGAAGAAGAGGAGGAAAAAGCTGAGCCTGGACGACATGTCCAGCGACGACGACGTGCTGAAGGAGAAGAGCAACAACAGCAAGCAGCAGACGGTCACTTCGTCCATGGGCTTCGGGAAGGACATCAAAGGTTCGCGCCGGCCGCCATCTTTCTTCTGCCTTAGAGCCGCTTTCAAAAAATCTCTGCTGCGATGCAAAGTGTTAAGAAAGAAACCAGTGGTTATAATTTCATATTTAGCTTCTTCAATGCTTTTTTTCAACAAAATGTAAAAAACTCTCACAAAACATGATTAATAACAGGAATCAATAATGTCATATATCCTCGACTCTTTTTTTTATATTTATATTGAATTTATCTCCAAAGTTTGGTGCTGGAAAAGTTTGCAAACTTATTTTGAAAATGCTTGATTTTCACTGTGGGGCAAATTGATCTTTGCAGAAGAATTAGATTGGGAACAAACAGAGAAGCAGTTTTAATTTGATATGAAGCAGACGTCGTCATAAAATCTATATCCTTGATGTTTTGCAGATTTCCTCCTGCAGAACTTTATATTTCATAGATTATGTTTTTAGTAAAAGCAGACATTTTCTTCTCATCCCTCCGTTGTCTTGCAGATCTTCCCAAAGCTGCGGTGAGGATCCTCAGCAACGTGACCTTCGTCTTCGTCAGCCTGTCCTACACAGCAGAGAGCGCCATCGTCACCGCCTTCATCACCTTCATCCCCAAGTTCATCGAGTCGCAGTTCGGGATCCCGGCCTCCAACGCCAGCATCTACACCGGTGAGCTGCACAACAGCACAGCGCTCCAAGAGAGCGGAAACATTTCTTTATTTAACGTCTGAGAGGAGAGGCAGACAGCGGGACAACACCCTGCTCCGCTCGCCTCCGTTCACTTCATCTCAGCCGCTCTGCAGAGACGTCCAGGGCTGCAAGCCAGCATTAATAATACAGAAACTGCTGGTCTCCAAATGAAAGCGAGCACCGAGGAGACGGAGCTGCAGGACTGCTCTTCAGATATTCATAAAACCCCCACACACAAACACAGATATGCACAAAAACGTGCAGTTAAATCAGCATTTATACTGTTACAACTTCTTACACATTATAAGATTTAAACTCAGTTCACCTGCATGATTGCAGGAATAAGTGCCACTGAGAATTAGGGCCAGAAAACATGAAAAATAAAATTACATAAATAAGGCTGAGAATAATACCAGAATAAAATTGATTTATTTTGAGAATAGAGTTGTAGAAAATCAAAATATTTTGAGAATAAAGTCATGCAAGAATAAAGTGGAAGTAATACAAGAATCAAGTCATAATAACATGAGATTAAAGTCATAATATTACGCAAATTAAATCAAAATATTATGGTAAGTTGTAAAATGACTTTTCTCTCAGAATATTTCAATTTTATGACTTTTTAAATTATATTCATATAACAAATAAGTATGTATTTAATGCTTTTATGTTGGACCACATGACCAATCCAAGATGTTTTTGTTTTTTTGTGACGTTGTGAAATAGTGAAGCATCACTAAATGCAGCTTTAAGCTTCGTTTCGTGTATTTTCCAGCTAATGGCCAACTCAACATGCAGCTGGCGGCTTTTTTGTTCCCGTTTGTTAAAACATCTGTTCTTAAACCGAAATAATGCTCAGAGTGGTTTTGTTTTTAGAGACAAAAATGTGGAGCATCCATTTCAAAAGGAGGTCAAAGTGAAGCATGTTAGTCTTCATGAAGTTTATAATTAAGTTAAACGTTTCTGAAAGATTGAGCTGGAGCTCGGCTGCGTCTGCATGAAGTCACGCCTGCGTCTGCATGAAGTCACGCCTTGGGAGGCTCTGTTATCGGAGATCTTTAAGCGTTTGGTTGCATAACCGTCTCAGCTGGACCAGGAGTGGGCTGTGAAGTCGTGATTTAATCTGCCACTCAGACACAAACGTTTTGATTCCCACTTTATGCCCATCAGAGTAACAGCCGAACCGGAGAGCTGCTTTCACATCTAAAGGCTCTCCTGTCCTGAAACGTCACATCTAATCCTCCATTTTAACACATTTTTTGGTACAGGTTTCTAAAAATCCCAAAATAAATAGCAATATTTAATTGCTATGTAATAATGATGAGTTAAATGTCTTCAAAAGACCCAAACTTTAATGGAGGAAATACATATAATATGTATAATTTGCACCTGATTCTTATCCTGTTGAAGTAATTAAGCCAAAGCTGCACATAAGCCATAGATGGTAGCATATATAATAAATCTATCCTTAAATTGAATCATTTTAGCATCAGCTGGTTCAAATTCTGTAAAAACTAAATCTCCTATTAAGCATTTAGTCTAATGTTATTTCATTTCATAAGTTCCTTTTACTATCTGATTATTAATCAGTTCATCCAAACAAAATAATCTGCAAATGATCAAGTGTACGCTAAAGGATTATTGCATTTCAGGCAATAATATGGAATACATTAACATATTCCCATATGTCAATGTATTTCTGATATTTTATATAAACAATATTTATGTGGTTAAATTATCTGATTAATCAATAACTAAAAAAATAATTGTAACTTGCAGCCCTAAAGTATATATTTTTTCATAAAGCCTATTGAAAATATCAGTTAAAAATGAAAATGTGTTATTGGTTGGTGTTTGTAAAAGCAGCCAATCCTAGAGCAGCATTCATTTCCCTGGAAGCTGATTGGCTGAGCCCTCAGGTTTGAATAAGGAAGACCGTTAGCGTCTGTGGTTGAGCAACGACGGTTCCTGCTGTGTAGATGCATAGAAAGTGTTTTAACGAGTAAGATGGGCAGTTATATTGTTGCTACAAGGTTGTTATTGTGAAGGCAGAGAAATGTTCGCAGTCGGTCCTTCAGCTCATCTTGGTGTTTATCGTGATCCGCGTGTCGGAAGCTGGAGGTTGTGTTCAGCTTCCAGGTTTTTAATTCACTGGAGGATCAATGACGCAGATTTTTATCTGTTTTGATCAGACGTATTTCACACTGCCAGGCATTTGTATAGTCAGAGTCACAAGATAATGTAACCGAGTTTCTAGTGCAAAAATATCCTTAATACACTGGAAATAAGACAAAACTAATTTACTCTTTTCAGCAAAATATAGGAACTTAATTTAAGTCAATAATTCCTTAATGTTGGTGAAAAAGTGTTTGCTCCACTGGCAGATTATTTATCTTACATTTTTTTCCAAACAAGTGAAATAATTATTTTCCTATAGCTGAAAAGTTATATTTTATTTTTATCTTATTTCAAGGTATCTGACTTGAAAATAGACCAAAAATACTTGATCAAATTTGTGTTTTTGACGTGTATTTAAACATTTTATTCGTTTACTAATAGAGGCTGATGGGATTTGATGCATGTAGGGAAGAGAGGCGGCACGGTTTCTGCTCCCACTCGCTGTGTGTTGCCATGGTGATGCATGGCTGCCTGCAGGCGGCGGCGGCGGCGGCGGCGGCGGCTGGGATCGCTCCACTCTCTGCTGCTGCTGCTGCTCGCTGTTTAGGGCAAACTGACGGCTGGGAAAAACAAAAGCAGCTCGGAAAAGTTGAACTTGACAGAAATTAAAGGGAAAATGGATCAGAGCTCTCAGGTCAAAGCTGGTTTGGAAAAAGGAAATCAGATTGTAATTAAAAAATAAAACTCATTCAATAATAAAAGTGATGACTCAACAGACAAATATTTTTTCTTAAAAAAAAACCACAGAGTTTTGACAGAAACTATAAAACAATCTTGAACCTAAAAAGTAGTTTTGAGCATTTTTTTTTTCAGTTTTAAATCTTTTTTTATTCAAACTTTTTTCTGTTTCAAATTTTTCTCTTTTGAACAAACTTTTTGGCCCCAATTTAGCTCCATAAAAAACGAACAAACCGCCCGGTGTGCCTGAAAAACCACATTTGTGCTGCTGTCTTTGCCTTATTTAGGTTTATGATGGTTAGAGAAGACAGTTGTAGATATGTTTTTGTAATTTCTAAATATTAATGAACAAAAAAACGTGTTGGTGTTCGTAGGACAGGAAAGTGGAAGAGGTATCACGTCCTGTCATATTAATGTAGAAACAGTGAAAGTTCTGCTGGTAAACAGGATTACTGCGCCTTTCTTTGGATTTAATTTAGATAAATACATTGTTGTGTTTCTGTTTTCCTTCCTGGACAAACAGAGCCTTGGTTTTACTATCCAGAAACAACATTTCCTGGGCAGTAAAATCAGAAATGACTAATAATATGTTCTCCATTTTACTGTCTTTTCTTTGGCTTTTAGCAATTCTTAGACAATCGGACTGTTGCAAAACTTATATGTTGCATTTTATGCTCCAAAGTGACTTTTGGAGCAAAAAAGCAAAAACTAAGGAACAGAACCAGAACAATATTTCTGTTGTCGGCCATTTTCCCTAAAAATATTCATTTAGCTGCAAAAACATTTTTCTGCTTGTTTGATCTCTGACTGCAGAAACTAATGCAAACTTCCTACATGTCTGTCACATTTTGCACATAAAAATAAACACGCTGTATTTCTGCTTGTGCATCAGATTAACAATCCACTTTGCACTAAACACATCACATCTAGCAGAGAATAGTCGTCCAGCAGATGCACAGACTCTGGTCTGCAAACATTTGGTGATCTTTGTGAATTTGCTCCACAGTTTTGTCAGTCTGTTATTAGCATGGCGCATCTGCTGCAGGTTTCAGTTTGAATTGAATTAACCAGCTAAATACCATTTGCACAAAAATGTATTTAGTTCTGGACATTTTGAAGTTGTCTGACTTGCTTCTTGTTTCTGCTCCATTATTTTCGAAGTGAAAAACTCACTGGACTCTTTAAAAAGCATCATCAGGCTGAGCGGGCGGCGCCAGCCCGGTCTTCTGATGCTCTGCTGCTGCCGTTTTGTCCCCCAGGTGTGATCATCGTGCCCAGCGCCGGCGTGGGCATCGTGCTGGGCGGCTACATCATTAAGAAGCTGAAGCTGGGCGCTCGCGAGTCGGCCAAGCTGGCGATGATCTGCAGCGGCGTGTCGCTGCTCTGCTTCTCCACGCTCTTCATCGTGGGCTGCGAAAGCATCAACCTGGGAGGAATCAACATCCCCTACACCACCGGGTGAGGAGAGACGCAGAGATGCGTTTCAGGGTTTTTATGTTGCTTCATTTCATTCAGTTATTAACTGAAATAATTCAACAAAAACGTCTAGTGACGTATCAACATCATAATACGGTTTTTAAAATGTTTTCCCAATAAAAATCTGAAAAGTGTTCAGAACTTAGTTATTACACACTGAAAAATCATTCAAGTATTTTTATCTTGTTTCTAGAGCAAATAGACAAAACCAATTTATAAGTAACTTTATAAATTGGAGCTTGTTTTGAGTCAATTATTTCTTATTACTGATTTTTGTTTTAAGTGAAAAAATCAGTTTTTCCGGATATTTTTTTATCATTTAAAGATTTTAAGGGAAAATCTTTTGAAATTTGGATTAAAAAGATTGTAGATTTCAATTAGAGGCTCAGTTTTCCTGCTGCAGTGAAGCTGACTGACTGAAATACTTTCTAAATGCAACCTGCAGACATTTTAAACAGCTTTCTGCAGCCTCCCTCCCTCCCCTCATCTCTTCTCGCCTCCACCGGTAAACACAAACTCTGAAAGGTTTTAATCTAATCCAGTTTGGCCCCTGGGTCCATTTTGTTATCAGCTCATCTGTAAATTGGTGGAGTCTGCAGAGCAGAGCAGAGATGCTGCATGATGAGTCGGTAAACGGAGGCGTTTTCTGTTTGGACGCAGCGTCTCTCCGGGAGATTACATGACTCAGATGGAGAGAGTCCAAGGACAGCTTGGGACAGACGCGCTCTGGATTGCTGCCGCATCTTTTCACGTGTTTCTTCCTCCATCATCCTGCCTTCCTCCCGTCATCTTTTCCTTCTCATCCCTTCTTACTCTATGCTCAATCATGTTTTTGCTAAATCGTCACTAATTCACGTGTTTGTTGCTGCATCCTGCTCGTCTCTCGTTGTTCGTCTTGCCTCTGAGTGTGTTTTCCTCTCTGCAGACCGACGCTCACCATGACTCAGAGGAACCTGACAGGAGGTTGTAACGTCAACTGTGGGTGTAAAATCCACGAGTACGCGCCGGTCTGCGGCTCCGACGGGATCACGTACTTTAACCCCTGCCTGGCCGGCTGCGGCAGCGTGGCCAACGACACAAACGGGGTAAGAAACAGGGGTGGGAGGGGGAAATGCACATGCAGCTGATATTTTACTATTAATAATTCAGCACAAAACCTTAAAAACATGAAAAGCTATGTCAGAAATACAGAAAAGTTTCTTTTTATTCTACAGAAAACAAACTTAAAATGACAATTCCTGAAAAATGGACAGAAATGACCTTAAAACATCAAAGAATTTTAACAATAGGAACTGGTTGTGGGCTGTACAGCTGAATGTTTTAATGTTCCCCTTTGGGTTTCTACTGCTTCCAAAAACAAACCAAGTGGTTAAAAAAACACAGCTGGTTTTTGACAATACATTTATGTTTTTTGGTGTCTGGAAAATGAGCCATTTCAAAAACCTTAGGAATGTATTATCACAATCCGATACCTAGCAACCGCAGTAAAGTCCAGCCTGTTACCTAGCAACCGCAGTAAAGTCCAGCCTGTTACCTAGCAACCGCAGCCGAGCCCCAGCACGTTTGGACTTCTGGTTTTACAGTTGTATGCTCCGTACAATGGCTCCTGGAAAAGAAAAAGAGTTTTGTTGTTCACTTACCATCCAGAAACCACTTGCTGCATTGTTGGTTGTGCAGGAGGCTCCACTTCTGCTTTTCAAAGATGTATGATTGTGTAATTGCGCATCTGTTTTCAGCCATTTAAAGAAAGTTGAGTTTGGGGGCGTGGCCAACAGCCGAATCTCTGGACTCACAGGAAGTATTAAAGGTCATTTTTAAAAAGCCAAAATGTATTCCCGCCATCAGACTGTGTGTCTTGCTCCACATCTCGTCAGTCTTGTTTTCCCGGTGATACCTGAACCTCCAGGTGTGTCGTTGTGTCGTTCAGATCAGGAACTACTCGGACTGCGCCTGCGTCCAGAGCCGCCAGGTCATAACGCCGTCGTCCGGCGGTCAGGGCAGCAACCAGCTGCAGCTCGTCATCGTCAAAACCTACCTGAACGAGAACGGCTACGCCGTTTCCGGGAAGTGCGACCGAACCTGCAACACCCTCATCCCCTTCCTCATCTTCCTCTTCATCGTCACGCTCATCACCGCCTGCGCCCAGCCGTCCGCCATCATCGTCACCCTCAGGTACTTCGCTTCCCAACAGAGGATTGGTGCTCCTGCTTGGTCATCAACAGAACAACAGAGCTGACCGAAGAACTTTACAGTGAAATACGCTGAAGCAAAGTACCATTTGTAGCCTCTAGGGGGTCGTAACAAAAACACCTTTGGGTTTCGAAAATCATCAACCTCCATCCATGTCAATGGAAAGTTACTGGGAAGGAAAAAGTGTGGGATTTTGTGTTTTTGCAGTGTAACACGGCTCTGCTTCTTGTTTTTGTTTCTTAATTTGACATTTCTGGGCGTTTTTGTGCGGCAGGTCTGTTGCAGAGCAGGAGCGGCCGTTCGCTTTGGGGATGCAGTTTGTTCTCCTCAGGACTCTTGGTGAGCAGAAACAAACTCACCGTTAAATTCTGTTTGGTTCTGCCTGAAATGATGCAAAATGCTAAAAATAGATTTTAGTCTGCTTCATTCTTGTGTAAGATTTTACTTTAGATGATTCTTTTCTATTTCTTTATTTAAGAAAAAGCTTTAAATATTTACAGAAGCTGCTTTTCCTTTACAAATGTTTGCAAAACTTTGTCAGTTTTCCTCTGATGGTGAAAAAATAGAGATTTGCAAACGCGGCGTTTCCATGAAATAAGTAACAGATAAAATCACACATGAACAAGTTTGACCACCTGATTAGACATTAAAAACATGCAGGCAATAATTATCCAATCACTTCCTGTTTTCTTCTTCTTCGTGGTTTGCACCAGTGGTAACATTTGGTTGTTGATCATGTGACTCTCTTGCGAAATAAACCACATTTTAAACCACCTCATCATGGCAGCAAAACATTTTATCAACAAAAAATACGAAATTGCCGTATTTTTGAAATTCAAGTTGTGCATTTCTGTGGTGAATGGAAACGCAGCTTCAGTTTTCCTCTCGTCAGTCGCATAATTCAAACAGAATCTAGACGGTTTGAAAAGAAAACCTGGTTTCTGAATCTTCCTCTTCCTCCCAGCCTACATTCCGACGCCCATCTACTTCGGCGCCGTCATCGACACCACCTGCATGCTGTGGCAGCAGGACTGCGGCGTCCACGGCTCCTGCTGGGAGTACGACGTCACCTCGCTGCGCTTCGTCTACTTCGGCCTGGCCGCCAGCCTCAAGTTCCTCGGCTTCCTCTTCATCTTCCTCACCTGGTACTCCATCAAGTATAAGGAGGAGCGGGTGGAGCGCTGGCTGAAGCGCCACCTGTCGCCTGTCGACACCGTGGGGAGCCTCGTGTGCCACCCGGGGGGCCACAAGGGCCACGCCCGCACCCGCTCCTGCCCCGTCAACATCCCGCGCACCGACCCCGCCGTGCCGCACGCCGCCAACGCCCTCAACCGAGGCGTCAGCACGCAGAGTTGCCCCGGCAACGAGCTGAAAGCAATAACTCCTCCCCCTGCCCCAGCTGGTCCGTCTGCAGCCGCCCCGACCCCGGCTCCAGCTCCGACCCTGACCCCGGCTCCAGCTCCGACCCTGACCCCGGCTCCAGCTCCAACTGCGACCCCGACCGCGACCCCGACCCCGGCCCGCTCGCTGGAACACGTCTCAGTTCGGGTTTAAACCACCGGAGGCCCAGATTCATTCACAGGTTTTTGCGAGCTGAAAGCTTTGAGCTCCTCTGACAAAAGCAGAGAAAAATCTGCTGCAGAGCCGGTTTGTTTGTGAGATGGAGAAAAGCTCCGTCGGCTGTTTGGACGGACGGCGGTTCACTGCTCATAAACCCCCCACACTGCAAACACACAGAATCTTACCAAGTAGTTTTGGTCTCGTTTCTAGAGCAAATATTTCATTACACTTAAAATAAGACAAAACTAACTTACAGACAGACATAGGAGGTTGTTTTAATTCCGTAATTTTGATGGAAAAATTGGCAGATTATCTCACTGATAACATGGGAAAAATGTTTTGTTATAAGTGAAATAATCTGCAACTAAAGACTTTTTCTGCAATTTTAATACATTTTTGACTTAAAGTAAACTCATATTTCTAAACTAATTTTTAAGGTGATTTGATCTTATTTACAGTGACTGAAATATTTGCAGTGGAAACCAGAGCAAAGTAAGATTTTGTTTTGCAGTTTGCTCTTCGTGCCTTCTGTCACCTCAATCCTCACATGAACAGAACGAGCAGAAATGTCCCGTCGCACTGCAGGACTCTCCCGAACGGATACCTCAGCTTTTCCTCACATCTGTCTGCTTCCTCTTCCTCTTCCTCTTCTTCACCGTCACGCGAGCGATGTTCGTCCTCGTCTAAAAAAAACAAAACAAAAAAAACTCCTGGAAATGTGATACAGTGTTAGGAACTGGAAACCGATGGCATGGTGCTACGTGAAAAGCTTTTAGAGTCCAGCTTTATGTTTGTTTCTGTGTTTTAAACGGGTCAGTTTTGTTGCTCCGTACGTCTCAGCAGCCCAGCAAGCAGCTCAGCCTGAACAGGATCAGTGTTTCTCCTCCAGTTCCTGGAAGGAAATAGCTGAGATATTTCAGCCAGAATGGCAGCAGATGCACTGAAAACAAGCAGCTGATCCCCATGTGGCTCCAAATCAAGTTGTCTCCATCAGCTGTGAAAGGAAAACGGTCTGAAACTGTGAGGTTGAATTCTCTGCATCAGTTCCCTGAACGTCTCCTCTGGAGGGAAGTAAATATAGAAACCTCTTCATGACACTGCAGCGCTGCTAGTGATTGCAGAATAGCTTGAGCTCCACTGAGATGCTCTCCTCACCACGCCGCGTCATTTCTGCTCTAGCTTCACTTTATCGCCACCTGCAGGCCGATTTCTGCTGCCCAGCAGAACAGCAGGGTCGTTTCTGGTCTCACTGGATGAATAACAGCTTCATCACTCTGAGGGGCGACAGGTGGAAATGAGCATTTTGCTAAATCTGCTATATTTATGACAATATTGTAGGTTCATTAATATACAAGGACCAAAATAAAATCAAAGTCAGTTGAAGCAATCAGCATAGCCAAGCTGCGCCGCCGGGTTGAGTCTTTTAAACAGTATTGGCAGCGGCGAGGCGTCTATTGATAATCTGCTAACAGCAGAGCAAATGTCTCATGTTCAGCGTTTCTGCTACTGCATGTTAAAAAATTAATTTCTCTGGATAAATTCTGAACCTCGACTCTGTTTGGCTGTTTTATAACGTTTAAAAGTTCAACTTTTTTTTATCAGCTTCATTAATGTAGGCGTTTATCTACAGGCTCTTATTTTGAAATCATTTATGCATTGATTTCTTTTCCTCTTTGTTCTTTTTCTTAAAGAAACTTTTTTGAGCAAATGGAAAGTGAGCAATAAGCCTTGTATCTCTCCAGGAAGCTCTGAACTCTGACCTGCAACAAACCAACAAAATCAGCAACTATAAAACTGAAACCAGGAGAGAAAGTTTTGTTCCCAAATCTCAACATGATCCTGAAGAGGGCGATGAGCTACGATGTGTTATTTCTTCTAAACACCATGTTAGTTTATGGCTCTAGTGGGACTGATGTTTGTGATTAGTGCTTTAGGGTTAGCGTAGCTAGCTTTTAGCTTGCAGTGCCCACCACTTCAATAACAATATCTGCTTTGCAAAACGTTCAGTTCAGTATTTTATTCATGTGTTTCTGCTGAATATTATCTCATAAAATCGAATTTAAACCTAATATTGTCTCTAAAACAGGTAAAAACTGGCCTGGAACTATTTGTTGCAATTTATGTCATAAAAGTAAATATTCTGCTTTTTAACAACTGCAAGAATTTAAATATGTTTTCTAAAAACAGTTTAGAGAAATTCGGCCTGAAATGATTTAGAAATCTCCTGTTGAGTCTGACAGGGACGAACCGCTGGTCAGCAGCTGCAGCTCTGAGGTCTTTCCACGCTGTCCAGTCCCACTTCCCACAGCAGAATCCCAGTGTTCCCAGTGTTCCCAGTGTGCCCAGCTGTAACAGGAAGTTCTCAGGCTCACTCCTGCTGAAGGTGTAAACAGGAACCATGAACAAAGTCCGGACCTCATTCCTCGGCACATTCCTCCCATGTTTCAGTGTTTCTGATGTAAAAACTGGATCCGTCTGCCTGAAAGAGACGATGGAGATTTCCATCATGACGTCTGTCAGCAGAAACTGATGATTTAAAAACAGTTAAAAATCACCTGCAAGAGTCGCATCCTTACCAGAGATTCAATTTAATATTTTATAAGGTTAATGTTTTGATTTTTTTCCTTCAGATTTTTTGTTCTAAATCCTTCAGAAATAGATTAATTTTGTTATTAGTTTCAAACATTTTCTATAAATCCTAAAATGAAGGATTTCGCCCCCTGCTGAACAATCCCTACATTAGCAGGATCATTCAAACTAAATTAAAACATCATATGAATCTGAAGTGATTCTCTTTTAGGATATCAGCACCGGGTGACTTTTTATGTGTGGTTTAAGATTTTTACATTTCGAACAAATTTATTATTTATGAGCTGAGTTAAATTCGGTATTTTCTCTGTAAAATAAAAAACAGCATTAAAATTTTCTGCAATCACAAATTTCGAAATAAAGTGTTTTCTGAGGACACCTGCTGGTCAGTTTGGGAACTGCATGCAGAGATGCAGCACCAGATTAACAGCAGAATTACATTTAATCTGTTTCACATTTAACAACATTTGAATCTATCTGCAAGTTTGCTTGTCTAAAAAAACAAAAGATTCAGTTGGAGAACGCAGACGGCTGTTTAGTGTCGACGTTGAACAGCTGGAGGTAAAAACTACTTTTTCCTGCTGCAAATGTTTTAATATTTATAAATTCTTTACTCAGTCCGGCTCTTTCAAATCACAGAAAACTGCAGATAAATATTAAATCTGAAGCATCTGATGATAATTCAGACATTTATACAAGTTTCAAACTGAAGAACAGAAAATTACAGTTTATTAATGGAGTTTTAGAAAGTTAGAACTCAAAAAATACTTTCAAATCGACAATTGTTAAAATATTCAGAAACATACGTACTTCCTCATTATTTGAACATTTTGCAAAAGGTTCTACATTGATTAATAATCTCTTGATCTCAATAAATGATATCATTTATCAAATGATATTTTGATCCATTTATATTATTTTCTGCTGTTTTGATGAGGTTTGAGCTGCTTATTGTGAAACAGCCATTATGCATCTGCACCGTTTTATTGCTCCTTCTGCGTTTTTACTCCTTTAGATTGACCTGTTCCATGTTTTGTTTAACATTGAAGTTTCTGCATCACTTTTGCAGGTTGAGATTTGAACCAAAAATCTGCAAAACGCCTCAAACGTTTTATTTTGGAGCAAAGTGTTGCTGAGCTCAGCACTCTGCCAGGAATAAAAATAGATTCTGGTTTTATTTTAATGCAGAAAAAATGAAAACATTGATGCGAATCTGTTCAGATGCAGGATGAATGTTACGTTGAATGCAACGGGAGCTTTTCAGACCTGATGGAGCATTTTGTTTGTTGTGTCTCAGTGATCATCTCATGATGCTGTAAAAGACTAAATTAAACTTGATCCTTAGTTTCAGTGTTGACACTTTAGAAGCAGTAAAAGGAAGTAAAATGTTCAGCACGACTGTCTTCATGTAGAAAAGAGCAGAAAATAGAAACTTTAGTCACGTCTGTATTTAAACTGCTGTCATTTTTAAACCGACGCTCACAGGATGAAGGATCTCTGACAACTGGTCAATAAAAACATCGAAGGTTTACAGCGTCACACTCTTCAGCTCAGATTTCTGTGGTTTCCGGTTCATCTCATCGTTTCCAGGCTGATCCAGGATCAGATGTAGGCTGACCGTTTTTTAAGTCAGAATCCTATTTATTTTGGAGAAAAGTGTTTTTGACGCAGCACTGATGAGGCGGGATGCGGATGTTCACACCTGCCTCAGATTCTTGACTTCTGTTGATTAAAAATGTGACAAACTGAATAAAACAGTATTACACAAAACCACAGTTTTTATTTGATTTCATTATTTTAAAGTCTTTAAAACAACTACCCTGTTCTATAGACTTAAAGTCCCTAAAACATTTGATTTGTGAAAATTCAGTTGGGGAAAAACGATCATCCAAAGCTCAATGACTTCCTGTTTCTTGCCACTCTTCAAAATGGGAAAGACATGAGAACATGCTGCTCTTGTTTAGAAGTCAGTAAATCATTTCACCTGAACATTCCCACATTAGATCCCAACAAAGTCACAAACAAAAGAAAACAAGGTTTCACTTTTTATTGGTTGTTTTACAGACAAGCTTCCCATGAAACCCAAACGGTTTGGATGGCATGCATCAAGTCGTGGATAATTACGTTGCTTTTAAAAGCAGTTTAAGATATAATATATATAAATATATATATGATACATACAGTGCAGGATCCTTCATGAGGCTCATTTTCCCTTAAATACTGTTTTTCAGTCTCTTTAAATCAGTCGCCTGCTTGTTCTGATCAAACTGGTCTTTCATCCAATCACAGGATTTATGTCACAGTAAAACAAAAACAAGCAAATATTACAGTAAACATGGTGTAAATTTAAGACAAGATGTCCAAAAACGTGTCAAACAAAACGTGAATCACGGTTGAAATCTGAAGAAAAAAATAAAAATTTTAATCTTTTTGTTCAACCAGACTTTAAGTTCATTATGTATAAAAATGAATTCCTTGAAAAGGTGCAGAAAGTAAAACCCGGCTGGAACCAGAAGTGGGCCGGCGCTGAGCAGGACGTCTTCAGGAACCTGAAGAACCAGCAGAACAAACCCGCTCATCCAATGAACTTTAACCTTTTAGAGGTCAAACTCCAGCAGCTTTTCCTCAATTCAACACATTTAATATTAAAAATACATCAATAATTAATCAATGCCGCCTCATTTGCTCTGGGTTTAGATGATAATAGTTCTGCAGTGGAAGATTTTCATCAGGTTATTTTTATTATGACTTTATTAATCTGATGTCGAATAAATTACCAGATCATTTCTTCCACTTCAATCCCGTCTCTAGTTAAAAAAGCTGAATTGTTTCTTCTTTTTGTCAAATTTGATCCATTTCTGGCTTGAGGATTAAATCTGTGATAAATTTGACTGGCAGCCAATCAGAAACATGAACATAGGAAATAACATTTTACTGAATTTCTCTTTTCTTTGGAAAATAAAAGCTATTTTTCCGCATCAGGAAGCGTTTCTACCTGTTAGGAGACTTTCTGGATCAGGCATTTCTCTGGGTCGTGTTTATCCTCCAGATCTTCATCAGAGTCTGAAAACAGGACAGAAAACGATCAATGTGACGATTCAAACACTTTAACAGAAATACAAACTAGATTCCAGAGGCTCCAGGAGAGCCCTGGCTCTTTTCTCCGTAAAGATCACAAGTAAATGCTGGATAAGTGACCTGCGAGAGACTCGGGTGGAGAGTAAAACTGCCCGTCGGACAGAGGACCAGGACCCATGAGCGGCGCGCGCTCAACGGCGTCCAGGAACGACTGAAATCCTGCAGACGGACAAACGTGGTCAGCGGGTCTGACATGGAGTTCATGTCAATCTGCGGCCGGCAGACTCACTGCATTCGTCCTCGTTCTCCTGCGGCAGCACCTTGAAGTCGAGCAGCCAGGTTTCTATCCAGGCCAGGACGAAGGAGACGATGGGCAGCAGGTAACCGAAGGCGCCTTGGAGGAGCAGCTGCTCACAAACAACCAACAGACCAACATGACATCAGACATTCATTCTTTTTCTGGTTGCTTTTGTTAACGTTCATCATAAAATCTAGATATTTGATGGTTTTATAATCTGAACGTGTAACGTATTTATAAAATGTGGAAGATTCAGATTCTGAGTTAATCTCACTTTAAGGTCCAGGATTTTATTTTTTTATGTTTATAAATGGTCACAAAATGTCAGTTTAGGACTTAATGTAAATATTTTAGAATCTAACATTATGTATTTATTTTAATTAGTTCAATAGGAGGGTGAACACAGAGCTTTAATAAATGAAATAAGTTCAGCTGAGATGGAAATATTTAGCAGGTTGTAACAGAAACAGACTCTTTATTAAACCTGATATTGTAATTATATCTAAAATATTTGCATGAAGTTTTGGATTAGCAGCTGCAGCAGCTGCTGCAGCAGCAACAGTTGCTGCAGCAGCAGCAGCTTTATTCTTCCTCTTACCTTTGATAAAATGACTTTAATAATCAGGAAGGCACAGCTGACTGCAGTGGTTATCTGAGAAAAACACACACAGTCTGTAATATGGATATGAATCCTTCAAGCTTTTTGCAGCAACATTAAAATAATTCAATAAAATAAACAAATATAGAAAATAATGAAACACAAAAGCCAGACAGAAACAGTCCTCACTTCCTTCAAGATGTTTGTTTGGATCTTTTTGTTAAATAATCCGATTTTGTTCAAGTTTAATTAATGAAAAAGGGGCTGAAAGGCAGAAGCACTTACAGCGACGGCCCACCAGTGGCGCAGCCTGCAGATGGCGTACGCCAGGATGAGAGCTGCAAACCTGAAGGCGGCCAGCAGCTGGAAACAAGCAGCCGCTCAGATTAAACAAGAACCCAACAAATAAAAAACAGCGAAACTGGAGACGCTCTTACAAAAATGTCGAAGAAAGAGGCATGGTAGTCGTAGTGCAGCACTTCCTTCTCCAGCTGCGCCTGAACGCCGCCGCTCACCTGCAGCAGAACAAACAGAACCTTTTGGGTTTTTGCTCAATAAAATCATGTTAATTACTAAATACTCTCAATATTTGCTTCATATTAAATGTAAACGTTTGGCTCCAACCAAAAGCATCACTCAAAAATGAACAAACCCTAATTAGAAAGTACGATAAACATGTTTAATAGTAAATATATTTTAAAGTCCACAGCTTTTCAAAACAGAGCAAAAGTTTTCATCTGGAGCTGCAACATTTATTTTACTGAGGAGCTGCAGCATCCAGACCATAAATCAGAAACTGACTTGCTGCAGATTTTTAACTAAACCACCCAATATTAGAAATGCATTAAAATATGCACATAAATATGTTTCTTTCAATAAGAAAAACAAGTTATTGCCTAAAATAACAAACATTTCTTTGTTTTCTCTTAATCATCTGCAGGAAAAGATGCATCTGCAGATAAAATAATGATAATTTCTAGCAGCAGGTTGTGAAAAGCTCACATGACGCAACGCTGAGCTGATCTGCTGATTACTGACTGGTTAAAACTTGGAAAGCAAAAGGTTCTCAATAGGATGATTTAGTTTGATTTTTTATGTATTTTAGGGAAACTGAAGACGTTTTAACCACTTTTTATGTAAAATCTACATTTATTGTGTAGTTTTGGTTTAATTTCTGCTCTGAGTGTGTCTGAGTCCCAATACTCCAGTGAACTTCAGGTAACATTTCATGATCTGAACCAGAAAGGAAATAGAAACTCCACGCAGGCCGGGATTCAAACCCAGAACCTTCCTGCTGCAAGGCAGCAGAGCCACCAGCTGCGCCGCCCTTCTGCAGTCAGAACGGGAAGCAGCAGGTCAGAAAGTCACTAAAACTATTTATAACAGAAATAAATTCACTTCTGTTTGATGAGTCACTGCTGACAAGCAAACAAGTCAAAAAAAGAAATAATTTTGTGGTTTTTTTGTGTTGGAGGTTGAACCAGATGTAACTGGATTCTTGTAAGAGTCTGACAAAAAAAAACATTTCCTGAATCTGAGAAAATCCTGACCTTGACCTGCTCCTCCACAGAAACCCTGACCTCCTTCTATCAGACGACCTGCAGCGAAGCCATGAACCCAACAAGGCAGACAGACGTTCAGCCTGTTCCTGGATGTGTGTCGAGTCAATTATTTACTCAGTAAAATGACTTTTTATTATACTATAACCTAACCTTTTTTACATCATGAACTTCTGTGACTTGAACTCTGAAGATTTTATGTGTTTCAGGCAACATGAAATTTGCATGGAGTCATTTTGGAAAGCAGCAGAAACTGAACTTTGACTCGTTCAGCTGCAGGATTAGTTACAATCAGTGATTCTTCAATTTGTTAAAAAGCTTTGAAATTGTTTTCTGCATAATAATGCATAAACAGCAGGCCTGTCAAATAAGCAATAAATCTATTAACTGCATGAAATCAGTATTCTAGGACCTGCAGTGTTACCAACACACAGTGCAAAAACATCGTCTTACGTTTAGCTCAATAATCCAGAGCAGAGTGATGAACAAAAGGTCAAAGGTGACGAAGAGGCAGAATGTCCTCCGAACGTCTGAGATGCATTTCTTCTCCCCGACTTCGTACGACTCCACCCTGGCGGACAGCGCCGCGCTGCTGACCGACCCCAGCCCTCTGCCGGTCAGCCGCGAATCCACGCTGCTGCACCTGCTGTCCATCGCTGGCCCCGCCCCCGGACAGGACAGGCCCCGCCCACTGCTCAGAACGGCGGCCTCACAGGCGGCAGCGGTGGGTCATGTGGCGGTTTGCAGTCAGTTTGTGGAGGAAAACGGCATCACAGCATCTGGAAGGAAAAAGATTTTTACATTTATTTGTTTTTTGTCAGACTGAAGTGCAGAACTTATATTCTACTGGAATATAAGTTTTCCCATCTTATATTCCAGTAGACTCATCTTGATTAGGGACAATTATAGATGTTTAGTTAAAAAAAACCTCAGAACCAGGCAAAATGTTCAAATATCTTATTTTGTCTCAAGATAACCTTAAATTTAGAAACATTTCGCTAAGCACTGCAAATGAAAGAAACAGAATATCATCTGTCAGCGTTACAACAGACACAGAGGTATTTCTACAGTCCTGCCTGAAAACTCACGTAAAACTGGTGATGTGCATTTCCCTCAAGCAAATGTTACAAGTTTATAAATAAATTGTGACTCTATTGTAGAGCTGGAACTCCTCTGCTGTTTTTGCTCGGCAGACTTGGGGAAGTGAAACTAACTGTAAATTTACTTTAACTGTTAGTAGTTTTCATACAAAGTAACAAAAACATGTTTCAAACTCCAACAGTGTTTTGCTGTTTTGTTGTTTCCTACAGGTTCACAAAATCCACATTTCACAAAAAATCTGAGGCAAAACCTTCATTTTTTTTTTTTAGTAAAGACTTTTATAAAGTCCTATATATTTATAGTAAATATAATAGAAATAATACCCAAAACCTGTTGATATCTGCATGATCCAAACCAGATCTGGAGCCAGTGAGATAAAACCAGGCCAATAAAACCGTTTTACGTCCACAGGCTGATATTTTCTCACATTATGAACAGAGTCAGTTTGCAGCTTCCTCTTCACTTCCCTCTCAACCCGCAAAGCAACTTTACATTTTAACTGCTTTAGATCTGACATGGCCGACAAAATTCATTCTTACTCATTCAGGAGAAAATAAATCAATATTATGGATCCAAATTTGCTCAGTTATGGTTGATAAAGCTGCAATATGAGCACAAATATTTCAGGCATTTTTACTGTTAAACATGTTATGAATTAAAGTATGACAGAGGACTCTTTATTCTTACGTTTTCAGATAATTTGAGAGTCTAAGGGACAAAGGTTTAGAAAAAGAACAGATGAGCAGCTTTCCCAGCATCTGATGACCTAGTTAAATATTCCCCAATGTGGGAAGTTAATGTTAATGAATTCATGTGATGAATTCGTTTCTACTGACAGGAAATATGACCTCTCAACTTCTCATTTGTGGCTGTGCTCAGTCTTAAAACACGTGTTGAGCTTTTGTGGCAAATAAAAACTGTTTCAGTTGCAGGTTGGTTGATGAAGAGCGAGGAAATACAGACTGAAGTACAGAAATTTGTTTCCATGTTATTTTTGCACAACATAATAAATGTGAACTTTTTGAGAGAGAAAAAGCTTTTAGGAACATCAATAATAATTTTCTGTAGCAGCTTTTGAGATGAATCAGGAGAGGGGCTTGTATGTGACAAGCAACACACACCTCCAAATTGCACCTTACCTAGAGGTGACAGTTTCAGACAGACTGACATTGTCAAAGAAAACTTCTACCATCACATCCAAAAATGTAAGAACATATCAAAGTGTGAGCAGAAGCTTACAGAGATTTATATATATATATAAAACCAAAAACATTGAAGTTCAAAGACTTAACAACTCTGAATAACCTCTGACCCCTGGAACGCTAACCCTCTAAAACAAACACTGATCTAAACATGTACGGAGGAAATAATCCCAGTAAGGATGATGGTGCTGCAGGTGGAACTGGTTTGATCAAGCAGCAACTTCAACAAAACCGGATTGTCTGAAAAACATAAAGATGGAGGAGGAAGAACAAAAAACGACTGAAACACAACAACAACAGCATCAGCATTAATTTTTACTTTTAATATTATTACCGTAAGAGTTTCCTGTTAAATGCTAGAGAAATAATACTGAAAGACATGTTGTAACATTAGGGCCAAAATGTTAAATTGTTTTTTCTTTAAATTAAAACTGAAAAGATTTATTTATTAAAAAATTGACTGTGGACAATAATATACTAAATAGACAATATTTTAATAAAGCAAAGTAGCCAAATCGTTGTAGGAAAGGAATGTATAAATCATTTGATCCAAAATACATTTGGTGTTTTAAATGACAGGATAAATAAATATAGTGAAAAACAATATTTGTCTGTAAAAATCTCAAATTGAAATTTGCTACATTCTTGAGTCACAGACCAACCGGCCGAAACAGAGTCATGCAGAGGGCTGCAAATGGCCCTGGGGCCACACTTTGGACATCCCTGCTTTCAGAGATAACCAGAAGAGCTTCAAACATAAACATAATTGTAAATATGTAATAAATTCAGATGAAATATATTGATGTTACGTCACAATTCAGCCTACCAGGATGTGTCTGGACACACCTGTTCACCAGGTAACATATTTTCACTGGGAGGGAACAGGTTATACAATAAAAACTGTGATTTCAGTATTTATGTAAACAAAGTCATTGAAAGTCTATACAGACCCAGATATTTTAGATCAGGTTTAAAAATGAGGTTTATTTACATCCTCAGCAGCTGACGGATATAAACAAGCTGACAAGGCCTCGAAAAAACACAACACTTCGGAATGTCCCTTTAAACGGTCATGTGAGTCACCTGGCCAGGTAGGAAAACAAAAAGCGACAAAACAAACAGAGAAAAGGAGATTAACGAGCCCTGCGCGGCTCTCTGGCCGCTTTTACCTGCATCACTGCGTTCATTTGACAACTAGCTAGCAAAAAAGCTTCCTGCGGCTTTCCTGTAAGGCTAATATTTCACTCCGTCACAACTCTTACCTGGCAGAGACGCTCAGACAAGATTTAATATTCTCTGGATAAAAACGTCGGACGTGTTTCTGCGGCTGATTTCAGGCTCGGGGAGGCGGAGAAGTTATCCGTTTCCTCTTCGTCTGCTGCTCTGGAAGGATGGAAGTCATGCTAGCAGGCAGGTTGGAGCAAAGGATTCTGGGAATTGAAGTCTGCAGCTGGAGCCAGAAACGTCCTCAATTCAGGAGGCAGCGCCCTCTGGTGGAGAATAAATATTACTTATTTATTGCGCATTTATTCTTTTTTTTTTTGTTGCTATGTTTCATTTACTTTGTTGAATAAAAATACATATTTAATATAAATAAACTAAAACGCGGTAGAGAGGGTGTTTGAAGAGGCACTATAAGGAAGCAATTAAAAGAAAATTGACTTTATAGAGGAGTCATCAGAGGAAAGGAGGAACCAGAAGCGCAAAGAGCAATTATGCACTTTATGAATCTATGTGTAACCCAAAACTACTAAACATTCTTTACACCAAAATGTCTTCTTTGTTCTGTTTGTGCAAGACAACAATGTAGTTACCTGTTTAAATTAATCAAAATGAGGTTGTTTCTTTTTTCTAATCTTAATCTAAATTTTAGATTAAAATTTTGTATAATTTTATTTCAATTCATATTTTTTTCCATCACGCCTTGGAAAATCTTCAGACCAATTTTATGTTGTTTTATGCATACATTTCAGGAATTAGAGGAATTCATGGGGATACCTGGCTGAACTTCAAGAATTTTACGTCATGTGTCGGTTTAAATGTTTCTGACCAATCAACATCAGGATATCCCTAAGGTAGGTAGCAAAAAGCAACTCGTTGTCCGGACTGTCAAACATATTTTCCAAAATCACTTCCACATAATTCAGGATCAAATCGTATTCCTGGACCAGAATACAGACACAGATTATTGAATATTTAATTGGATCCATGGTTTCTTCAAGGATGCTTTATTTCACTTCAACCTAAGAAAATGTTCCTTCTGTTGCCGCAATTGTGTGCAAAAAAGACCAATTTCCCCCAGGATAGGGTTTTTATAAAAACATATTGTCATGTATTCACACAGTGCAACTCCTCCTCTTGTTGCTCCTAGAAACAGAAAAGGGGTTGGTGGGGTGCATTCTGGGATTCTGCGTTTTATTCCACCGGCCTTGTTGTTTGTGTGGAGTGCAGTTTCTCACAGTTGTTGGAACAAAATAGTTCTATATTTTTTAGAATTTTTAAAAATTTTAATTAGACTAAGTAAAGAAAAATAAATAACATAAATGCTAAAAAAAGACATCAGTACAGTAAATCCCAGTAAACAACCTGAACAAAAATTTATTTGGGTTTACAGAACTCTGCAGAGTTTCCATTGTTCCAAATCCAAACTCCAGCATGCAGCGGCTCAGTGAATCTGGTCTGGACTCTGTGGATCAGAGTCATGGGTTCAGAGACGCTGTAGAAGGACAGAATACCTGCAGTGTGATCCAGGAACACTCCTATTGTGGAGGAAACTGGACCTGAGATGGAGGTCCAGATGTTGTTGTGACCAAATTTATAAAAGTTTTTGGAATACTCCAAAGCCCAGGATTTGTCATTACCTCCAAATTTACATTCATTCCCACTTCCTGCTTTGGTATTGTTGTATGCAACTGCTACATAAATTTCTGTCCCTCTGCACTCCACCTCCCAGTAACAACATCCAGTCAGACTCTCTCTGCTCAGAACCTGACACCAGGAAGTGAATCTGTCTGGATGACTGGAATAAGACTGAGACTCATCCATCACTGTAACCTATATTTATTTTCTTTATGTAAATGACAATAATGTAAAATAAATCAGCATCAGTTCAAAGTTGATGTTGGTTTCAGATTCTTCTTTGGATCACAATAAAGAAAACATAAAGAGTTTTCTTCAATCTTAACTGATTTAAACAAGAACAACATTTATTCTGCAGAACAGAAGCCAGAGCATCCAAAATTATCAATACAAATTTATCAATACAAAATTATCAATACAAATATTAAAGCAAAACCATCAGAGCCCAGAGAAGTTTAGATTTTCATGTGGAGAAATATTTCTGTCAATACTGAAAGAAAACATGAGCAGCACTTTATGGCTCCTGGAAACACAGAACGACATTTAAACCAGAAAATGAAGAACAGCAGAGCAGAAAAGAGCAATGAGTCCCGATCACCAATCAGGCAAACGAGAGAAAATCTAGTTTGGTTTAAAAAACTTTATAGAGCCTCCATTGTTCCAAGGCAAAACTCCAGCGTATAGCGGCTCAGTGAATCTGGTCTGGACTCTGTGGATCAGAGTCATGGTTTAGAGACGCTGAGAAGGACAGGATACCTGCTTCATGATCCAGGACACTCCCACTCTGGGGGAAACTGGACCTGAGATGGATCCAGATGTGTTGTGACCAAATCTAAAACTGGTTGAGTGACACTCTAATGCCCAGGATTTGTCATTATATCCAAACACGCATTCATTAGGACTTCCTGCTCTGCTGATATTTTTATATGCGACGGCTACAGAAACTTTACCGCTCCACTCCACCTCCCAGTAACAACATCCAGTCAGACTCTCTTTACTCAGAACACGAGTATAACGAATGAATCTGTCTGGATGATTTGGATAAGACTGAGACTGATTCATCAATGTCACCTTCTTGTTCCCCTCTGATAGAACCAGATGCGTGTGAGCTGTGTTTGGATCCAATGTGATCTCACATGAATATCTCAAGAAATCAGCTCTGCTCTTTGGTTCTGGTTCTGACAGTAGAACATCCACCTCAGTGACCATCAGTGAGATGTTTGTCCATGAGTCTCTCAGGACGTCCTGCAGTTTCTCTCTGAGCTCTGCCACAGCTGCTGCCACGTCCTCAAAGTGTCTCAGAGGACGGATGTTGATGCTGGATGAGTGTGTGGACTCACTGAGTGCTGGCAGTGAGGGGTAGTTGAGGAGAAACTGGTTGTGATCCTCTGTGTGTGAGAGCTGCTGCAGCTCAGCGTCTTTCCTCTTCAGCTCAGTGATCTCCTGCTGCAGCTTCTCCTGAACATCTTTGACTCGACTCACTTCAGTTTCCTGCTGGGATCTGATCTGCTGCTTCACATCAGAGCTTCTTTCCTGGAGGAGACGGATCATCTGGGTGAAGATCTCCTCACTGTCCTCCACTGTTTTATCAGCAGAGCGATTGATGGCCTCCACCTCCTGTTGAAGCAGCTTCACATCTTTCTCTCTGTCCTGGATTCTCTGCTGGATGTTTCCTCGTCTCTCCTCCAGCTCTCTCTGCCTCTCAGCTCTTTCTGCTGCAGCTGACACTGTGTCGTGGCCTTTATGTTCATCCAGTAAACAGAAAGCACAGATACACTTCTGATCAGTGCGGCAGAACATCTTCATCACCTCATCATGTTTAGAGCAGATGTTCTCTTGGAGGTTCTTGTTCGGCTCCACCAGCTTGTGTTTCTTTAGTCCAGGGACATCAAGGTGAGATTGGAGGTGTTTCTCACAGTAAGAGGCCAGACATACTAAACAGGACTTAATGGCTTTCAGTTTCCTCCCAGTGCAGAAATCACAGGCCACATCTTCAGGTCCAGCATAGCAGTGGTCAGCAGGAGCAGCTGGGAGTCCAGTCTTCTTCAGCTGCTCCACTAAAGCTGCGAACATGATGTTCTTCTTTAAAACAGGCCTTGGTCTGAATGTCTCCCTGCATTGAGGGCAGGGGTAGTTCTTCTTCTGATCCTCTTTATCCCAGTGGGTCTTAATGCAGTTCATACAGTAGCTGTGTCCACAGGGAATCGTCACCGGATCTTTCAGTAGATCCAAACATATCGAACAGGAGAAAGTTTCTTGGTCCAGCTGATTCTGCTCCATTTTTGCTCTCAGTCACAGCGACTGTGTGAATTTCATTTCCTGAAAACAAGAATTGGTTTGAACTCTGATCTTTGAGTCACATGTCAGTTGAAAGTGTGTTTGAGCAGGAAGAAGAGGGAGGGACATAAAGCTTTGACTCCAGGAATAATAAAGTGTTAAAGATAGCAGCCCTGGTGAACTACCTATGCTGTAGCTGTTCTATTTGATCCTCTTGCTTTTCTTTATTCCTGCTTTGTAAGAAATCTTCAGATGTTTTCATAAAATTCTTCTAAATCAGAGAAGCAAGCAACATTCTTTGTCTAAAAGTATATTTTTTTTGTTTTTATCAGTTAAACAAACTCTGTAAAGCAAAAAGTTTTTTCAAATGAAAAAATGTTGAAAAACTGATTCCTGCTTTCATCTCTCTGACCTCTGACCTCTGTGGTTCTGCTCACATTGGCTCTGATCCATCATTGGTTCCAGTTGCAGCTTGTTTATTAACCAGTCCCGGAAGGCCCATAATATCACTCAGGTTTTCTGCTTTGAACTGATTTCCTGTTTTTGCACTTATTTTAAAATGATTGTTGTCACCTTTAAAGTTTTGAATGCTTTGGCTTTGATACGTTTTCTTGCATTAACACATTGGAATGTAGAATAGAATAGAATTCAACTTTATTGTCATTGCAATGTCACATGTACAAGCAACGAAATGTAGTTTGCATCTATCCAGAAGTGCTATACATGATATAAATATTTATAAACAGGTGTATGAAGATATAAACAGAATAATATTGACGTGCTATAAATAAGATGTTTTGTACAAATATAAATATAAATGAGAGCTATGTACATACTATACAATTTACACATTCAGTTAGGATTATACAGATTATATAAAGATTGTATATAGATCATGTATGTGTGTGAGGGGAACAGTCCAGGGATGGGGGGGGTACAGTCCTTATAGTTTGTGTCAGGAGGCGTTCAGGAGCGTGACGGCTGTGGGAAAGAAGCTGTTCCGGTGCCTGGTGGTTCTGGTCCGTAAGCTTCTGTAACGCCTCCCAGAGGGCAGGAGAGAGAAGCGTGTGTGTGCAGGGTGAGTCAAGTCCTTGGTGATTTTGCCGGCCCTTTTCAGACACCGCTTCCTGTAGATGTCATTGATGGCAGGGAGCGATGCCCCGGGCGATGTGCTGGGCAGTTTTCACCACCCCTTTGCAGCGCCTTCCTTCATCATTTCATCAGAGAACAAACTGCAGCTCCCAGTGAAACAAGCATGAGCCGTAAAGCTTATTCATGGTTTCCTTTTTTAAACTCTTCCAACATGTGACGTTCTCCACCCAATTAGTTAAATCCTACAGAAAGACTTGGAACCAGATCGACAGTCTCCCTGCAGTACTACAACTCACCACCAGGTGGCGACCAGCCCATCCATCCATCCATCCATCCATTTTCCGTCACCCTTCTCCCTATCGGGGTCGGGAGTTGCCGGCGCCTATCTCCAGCTGCGTTCCGGGCGAGAGGCGGGGTACACCCTGGACAGGTCGCCAGTCTGTCGCAGGGCAACACAGAGAGACAAACAGGACAAACAACCATGCACACACACACTCACACCTAGGGAGAATTTGGGAAGGCCAATCAACCTGACAGTCATGTTTTTTGGACTGTGGGAGGAAGCCGGAGAACCCGGAGAGAACCCACGCATGCACAGGGAGAACATGCAAACTCCGTGCAGAAAGACCCCGGGCCGGGAATCGAACCCAGGACCTTCTTGCTGCAAGGCAACAGCGCTACCCACTGCGCCACTGTGCAGCCCGCGACCAGCCCATCGTTTGTTTTAATATGACTCCTTATGTTTTGACAATCTGAGCCTCACTTGTTTTTATGCTTGTTTAAATTTTTTTAAAAACATATTCCTTTTTAAAAAAGAAAAGAAAATATATTTTTTGCAATAATGAAAATAAAACTTTCCACATTTCTTTTTGATCAAGTTGTTTTATTGAAGAAACCCAAAGAGACGGAACAGCAGACATTTATTTTTCTGATGTAAATCTAAAGAATTGAGGAGAAAACAGCATCAGTTCTAAATTGATTTCAGCTCCACTTTCTTCTTTGGGTTACAGAAAATAAAACAGAAGCAACTTCAGTTCATTTCAATCTCATCTGAATCAAACAACATTCTGCAGAACCGAAACCAGAACATACCAAAGCAAAACTATTAGAGCCCAGAGAAGATTGGATTTTATATTTTAGAGCTATATAACAATAAAAGACAATCTAGTTGGGTTTATAAATCTCTGCAGAACCTGCATTGTACCACATTAAACTCCAGCCAGCAGCGGCTCAGTGAACCTGGTCTGGACTCTGTGGATCAGAGTCATGGATCCAGAGGCGCTGTAGAACCTGCTCTGTGATCAGGTTCACTCCAACTCTGGAGGACCCAGTTTTTTAATACAGTTCTGGATCATCACCGGATCCCTCAGTAGCTCCAGGCAGATCGAACAGGAGAAAGTTTTTGGTTTTCCAGATTTTGCTCCATTTCTGTTCTCAGTCACAGTGACCATGTGAGTTTAGTTTCCTGGAACCACATACAGCGTAAAGCTCTGATCTAGAAATCATGTGTCAGAGCAGAGAAGCTGCAGCCAATCAGTTTTCACCTTCATCAGGTTTTAGTTCCACCCAGCATCAAGGTTTGTTCCAGAGCAGGAAACATAGTGAGATATCAAGTTTTAATTGCAGGTTGAATCATATCCACAAGAGTTTTCTGTTCATAAAAACTGACTGACTCACCAAAACTCAGGCGTCTAAACTCCAATCTCTCCACAGAATCAGAAAATACCAGCTCTGCCTTTCATTAAAGAAGAACAATCCTTCATTTGCTGTTCGGCCTTTTTGTGGCATTTCTGAGTCTTTTCTAAGGAGTTTAAAGCTCTGTGTCCAACAGACCGACTCACTGGGCCAACACAGCCTGAACCCTCACTCATCCATAAACTGACATTCATAAAACTGATTTAAGCAGTGATGAAACTCTAACGACAAACTATTTTAATCTGAACCATCTTCTTCTTTTAAGGCGCCGTTCTGGTTGTTACTGGATGAGAAGAAGCTACCAGGAAGTTCTGCATCCCAGACATGTAAACATGTGAGTATGCAAACATTGATATTTTCTCTTTCTGGCTTAGACAAAGCAGGCGCCGAATGCAGCTACATTACAGCTACATTACGGTCATTTGACTGTCAAATCCTCATGAAGAGCACAGGCTGCTTCTTTATAAACGTTTTCACACTGGACTGTTTCTCTAAACCTTTTGCATATTTTAATCTGTGCAGACATATAATCTTTACCTACTGGACGTTTTTCCTCTGTTTCAAAAGATTTAGTCAATGTTTTGCTGTAAAAACCTGTTTGTTTGTTTGTTTGTTTGTTTGTTTGTTTGTTTGTTTGTTTGTTTGTTTGTTTGTTTGTTTGTTTGTTTGTTTGTTTGTTTGTTTGTTTGTTTGTTTGTTTGTTTGTTTGGGAGCATTTGATTCATCAAGGACGTTCATGAATAGATGCTATTTACTGACAAGCTTCTCCAGGGTTTTGACCTGGATGGACGGATTGAGGTAAAACAGAAATAAATACTGACAGTTCTTTATGACTCCCAGTAGCCGAGAATCTGACCTTCATGCAAATAATAACGGCAAAAACAAACATGAAATTCTGAAAAATGACTTCAATCAACTGCTGAACACAACCGGGAATCTACAGTGGTGTAGTTTCCCGGTTGAATGTGAAAGTGAAAGGTTTGAAACGTTTCACAGCTTTCTGACTCATTGTGGGGATTTTCTCTTATTATTATTAAACTGTCATAATAAATGCATAAAGCAGGGAAGAGTTCTCTAAAGTCACTGAAAAAAATTACCACATATTTTGGGATTTTATATAAAGTTAATGTCAGAGCTTTAGTTTGACTTTCTAATAATAACGCTTTCATCACCAAGTCAAACTGGGATTTGGGTGAAAATGTGTTAATAGTGGGAGTTTTTGCTCATATCTTTGTCTCACCGATGAATCTGAGCAGAAAACTTTTACAGAGCAGAGCTGGAAAAATCAGCTTTATGAGCTGAAAATGAAAACCAGCTTCACTACAGGGGGTCAGAAGGACAACTGGGAGGTTCTGATCCGGGCAGCTGGACGGGAACAAACCTCAGACTGTTCTCCTTTTTCTCAGTTAGTTCTCGGAGAAGTGAGCAGATCTGGATGTGCATGTTCTTCCTCATAAACTGTGATGTTTGTTCCCACATCATCCAACACCTGCAGACCGACGCTGAAGTTTCAGCTGCTCACAAACAAAAGACAAACCAAATGAAAGTCTTTTTCTCTCTTTATTGAACAAAGTCGTCAAGTCTTTCTGCTGGCATGGTGCATTTTTGCAAGACAAACATTATTTAGTAGTTTCAACCTATAACAAGCGATAAAGTAATATTTACACATGAATAAAATTTTACAAGCAGTAAATCCCATTATAGTTTATATGATTATTGTAATTATATTCTGTCATCTACGTGAGCTAAGAACAAAGAATGGAAACTTAAAGAAAACAATATTGCAGTATATCAGTGCTAATTACACTGGTAAAGAAAACAGATGCATTAAAGTTTGCTGAACTCTGCAGAGCTTCCACAGATGTAAAGCCAAACTCCAGCGTGCAGCGGCTCAGTGAATGTGGTCTGGACTCTGTGGAGGAGAGTCACGGACTCAGAGACGCTGTAGAAGGACAGGATACCTGCTCTGTGGTCCAGATACACTCCCACTCTGGAGGACTGGGGAACCGAGATGGAGGTCGCAGTGTTGTTGTACCAAAATGTGAAACTATTTTGGTGACAATCTAAAGCCCAGGATTTGTCATTTCGACCAAATCCACATTCATTTCCTGCTCTGCTGATATTCTTGCATGAAGCGGCTATATAAGCCCCCCTTCCTCTCCACTCCACCTCCCAGTAACAACGACCAGTCAGTCTCTCTCTGCTCAGAACCTGCCACCATGAAGTGAATCTGTCTGGATGACTAGGATAAGACTGAGGTTGATCCAAAGCTGAAACCTTCCTGTTCCCCTCTGATAGCTTCAGATAACTGTGAGCCGTGTTTGGATCCATTGTGATTTGACGTGAATATCTCAAGAATCCAGCCCTTGTTGTTGGTTCTGGTTCTGACAGTAGAACATCCACGTCAGTAATTTTCAGTTCGATGTCTGTCCATGAGTCTCTCAGGACGTCCTGTAGTTCAGCTCTGAGCTCTGACACAGCTGCTGCCACGTCCTCAAAGTGTCTCAGAGGGCGGATGTTGACGCTGGATGAGTGTGTGGACTCACTGAGTGCTGGCAGTGAGGGGTAGTTGAGGAGAAACTGGTTATGATCCTCTGTGTGTGAGAGCTGCTGCAGCTCAGCGTCTTTCCTCTTCAGCTCAGTGATCTCCTGCTGCAGCTTCTCCTGAACATCTTTGACTCGACTCACTTCAGTTTCCTGCTGGGATCTGATCTGCTGCTTCACATCAGAGCTTCTTTCCTGGAGGAGACGGATCATCTGGGTGAAGATCTCCTCACTGTCCTCCACTGTTTTATCAGCAGAGCGATTGATGGCCTCCACCTCCTGTTGAAGCAGCTTCACATCTTTCTCTCTGTCCTGGATTCTCTGCTGGATGTTTCCTCGTCTCTCCTCCAGCTCTCTCTGCCTCTCAGCTCTTTCTGCTGCAGCTGACACTGTGTCGTGGCCTTTATGTTCACCCACAGAGCAGATGTTCTCCTGCAGGTTCTTGTTCGGCTCCACCAGCTTGTGTTTCTTAAATGTAGCTGAATCATAATGAGGCTGAAGGTGTTTCTCACAATAAGAGGCCAGACAGACTAAACAGGACTTGATGGCTTTCAGTTTCCTCCCAGTGCAGAAATCACAGGCCACATCTTCAGGTCCAGCATAGCAGTGGTCAGCAAGAGCAGCTTGGAGTCCAGTCTTCTTCATCTGCTCCACTAAAGCTGCTAGCATGGTGTTTTTCTCTAGGACAGGCCTCGGTGTGAATGTCTTCTCACACTGAGGGCAGCTGCAGTTTTTTTCCTCTTCATCCCAGTGGATTTGAATGCAGTTCATACAGTAGCTGTGTCCACAGGGAATCGTCACCGGCTCCTTCGGTAGATCCAGACAGATCGAACAGGAGAAGGGGTTCTGGTTCATCTGATCTCCTTTCTGCTCCATTTCTGCTCCAACTGATGGTGACTCTGTGCCTCTTCCTCAACACTGAGCTGGTATTTGCAGAAGCTTTGGTTCCTATTTACAAATGATTTGACTGTGCAAAGCAAATGAACCCTTCAGCACATAAATGTCACAACATGTTAATGCTTCTCATTTGCACATCAGAGTTGGAGCTGAAGAAGAAAACATCATTAAACAATATCTGTATTTCAGAGAAAGAAGAACCATTACAAACATGCCATTCATTTAGGGAATTTAATGTTCTGGTTTCTGTTTAAAGCTTCGTCATTTATTAACACAAAAAACATTTGAACTTTCTCATAATCCCATCCAGGGACACCGAGTAGTTTTGGCAGCATCCACACTTCTCTTGAAAAATGAAAGAGATAAACAGCAGCCTGTCCTGTTTCCTGCTTGTGAGTTAATAAATCAACATCTTCGACACCAACAGGAAGTTTTTCTCAAAAGATGCACAGAATTCATCCCACATCCAGGGTTTGGCATCCACAGCAGTGACAGCTGCCTGGTTGGTGCCTGTTGGTTCAGGTCAACGCCCAGCGGTGGGTTTGGATCCCCTGGTACCTGAACTGACAGGTACCAGGTCCGTTACCCTCGCTCGCTGCTGCAGCGCACTTCTTCATTTTTCTAACTTACGGCAGCGCATGCACGCCGCCTTTCACTCAATCTTGTGACGGGTATCCATGTGATCCCCCTGTGAGGGTTCAGTTTCAGAGAACTGATCAAGGTATCTGAAAAGTGGACTGGCGATCTGTCCAGGGTGTCCCACGCCTCTCCCCTGATCACTTTGGGAATCCCTGTAAGGACCAGCATGTTGGATAAGGGATGGATAGATGCGTAAAGTGAAAAAGCCACTCTGCTTATTCCGTTGTCGTCCACCTAAAGCAAACTTTCAAAAGCACCTCTGGTCTGCTACAGATTTCCAGGAAGCAACAGACCTCTGGACTCAGTTACTCTGGAAGGCATAAAGATGGCCGACTCCATTCTGGAGACTACTTGAGTATTTTCAAAATAAAGTACAAGAAAATTATCTCAAAACTCACTTTTTATTCAGATTAACAATGTTTTTTTTTATTATATAGGCATCACACATTAAGAAACATTGAGAATGAAATCAGTAGTTTCCTTCACTCTGAAATGCAACAGTTTACAATAAACCAGTTTATTCAGGCATCATTGTCTCACAGCAGTGATTTCAGATTTAAACTAATAAAGTAAAGATTCAACAGAAGATCTTACAGTATTGGTATCATTAGTGACAGTTTCTGCAGCAGCTATGTGTTTTATTCTCTTAGTGTTTATTATTGTACCAGGAATCAACTACAGACTGAAAAAAGCTGTTAATTATCAGCGAAGGCCTCAGCAGTGGAACTCGGCCATCCTCTCCGGCCGAGACGACTGGCAGGTGGAGGGCGGAGTGAACACTTTGGGGTCGCTGATGCCCAGCTGCAGGCTGAGGAAGCGGGTGGAGGTGGTGACGGTGCTGTTCTTGGTGTAGGTCTCCTGCACCGGGTAGCAATCCTTCACGGTGTAAACGCCAACCCAGGACTCATCTGGAGGGAAAATGAGCAGACGGTACGAAGACCAGGAGACGAGCTGTTCATTCTGAAACCTGGAACACTTTCAACAGGATCTACAGCAGAAAATTCAGCCAGAGTTTTCAGAGCCGGTTTAATTTTCCATCTGCAAATGTCGCCCTCTGCTGGTGGACTGATAACATGCAGGCTAAAGGGCAAAATGCTACAAAAACATGCTAGGAACTGCAAAAACACAAAATCCTACCAAGTATTTTTAGTTTAGTTTCTAGTAAATATTATAGTAAAATAAGACAAAACTAACTTACATGTAACTTCTAAGAAAGATATATGAGCTTGTTTTAAAGCTATAATTCCTTAATTTTTAAGTAAACGTTTTAGTTCATTTTAACAGACATTTTTCTCTTGTTAGAAGTGAATTTATCTGCCAGTGGAAATTGTACTTGTTCATCAATAATAAGGAATTATTGACTTATAATCCTATATCTTTCTGAAATGTTACATTTAAGTTCATTTTGTCTTTTTTAAAGTGTTCTAAGATATTTGCACGAAAAAATACTTGTAAGATTTTGTGTTTTTGCAGTGCACATTTGAACTGTTATGTATTATTTCTGTTATTATCTATTGATTTATTTTAGCTCAGTTTGGAGTCGTTCTGACCAACTGCAGTGACTCAGCATTTGGTTCATTTTCCCAGATTTCTGTTTTTTAAGCGCGGGACGGCGTTCTTACGCCGACGAGCCGGCTTCCTGTCCGACCACTCCTGCACCTCCACGTTGTCCCCGGGGCCTCCGATGAAGTACTGATCCTCAAAGGTGGAGTTTATGGGGATGTCGAAGGGATCCCAGGCCTCGGTCAGAGCCACCTTGGAGCACTCTTTGGTCTTCTGGTCGATCTGGAACATCACCTTGCTCTGGTACAGGTAGATGTACTCAAAAAACCTGCAAATACAAGAAAATGAAGGAGATTTGGAGTGCAAATGTTAGTTATCTGCAGTGCAATATATTTTTGGGAACTGAGTGCAGTGATGTCAAACCTGCACACTAAGTAAACTAACGCTGATTAAACAGCCTGAGCCTTTGTTTATTAGCCAGATGCTGTTTCACAACGCAGAGTTAGAGACTTTGTGCTTGTTTACTCCTGCAGCGCCGCTGATTATTAGACAACAGACTCTGCAGAAATGCAGCCAGCTGAGGTCTGAACATGGCTTAATACGAGCAGAATAAAAAGAAAAAGGGAAGCCAGGTGATAAACATGTAAAACTACAAACTAAAAAACTTTTAATATAGTAAGTGATCAATAATAATCAATATTGATTATTAATTATCAATATTGATTGATAATAAATCAATATCTGTTTTTCATTTGGGAAGAATATTAAGTAAAAATTAGATAGGTTTTATGTATGTTTAAACTTCAACTTTTTCACCTTTCCTCATATAATAATAAAAACATTTATTCATTGTAGCGCATAAAAACAGGCGTTTAATGAATTCAATAAAAATAAGCAAAATAATAAAACAAAATAAAAATATACCCCAAACTAAAGGCAAATTAATCCATTTATTTTCCTCCTAAGTAGAAAATGGAGTAATTTATTACTTATTATTTATTACCTGCCACAATATGAGCAAATTCTTAGTTCATATTAATTCATATAATAACAGTAATAATCCTATCTTAAAAGATAATAACTTACAAGAAAGTTATTATTTTGATCGATCAGCTTTTATGTAAACACCCAAAGTGATCAAAGTTATACAATAAAGTAAATTTTGATGTTCTGAGGACATTATTAGTCATTTTCATTCAGGCAAAACGTTTCTAATTAGTTGATTTTTAAATTTGTTTCCAGCATTAGAATTCAGTCGTATCACTTTAAAATAACTGCCACAGAGCCAGAATCAGTTTAACTTCTTGTTTTAGTGCTGATAATTACAGATTTTGATGTTACAACTTTGTTCTGTTTTAAGTTCCACAGTGGAAAATCTGGTGGATAAATAAAAGATTTTGGAGAAAAAAAGATTCATAATTGAAACTTATCTGTGTCTCTAAAACAGATTCATTAAAACCTCATCTTGGTTTACGACTAATTCACGTTTAGAAGTATCTTCATTTGTGATCCAGCAATCATTAATGAATCCACTCCAAAATAAAGTGTTTTATTATTATTATTATTATTATTATTATTATTATTATTATTATTATAATGCTGCTCCTTCTGTTCATTTCTAAACAACAGGCTTGATTTTTATTATTCAATAATATAGCAGGAATTTTTCTCATAATAATACTTTATTTGTTGCTCTGATGTTTATGCAATAGGTGAATAAATACTGGTGTTTTTTAGTTATTCAACATGTTGCCAAAATATTTGTTAATTTAATATTTTTGCTACAAGAAAAACATCAACTAGTTCTGTGACATTGGAAATATGACCTAATTCAACTTTATTAAATAATTTGGTCTATTCAGATATTTTAAATTGATAAAATGTATATATTAACTTTAATCATTTAAAATAAAAAAATATGAGATGGATATTTTTTGAGCATTTCCAATAGATTAAAACTCGCCACCCAGCCAGGACTTGCTTGTACCTCTGACAGGGAGTGTGCTTCTTGTGCTGCTGCAGGACTCGGATCCGCTGGTTCTGGCCGTCGTAGGAGACCGCGGCCCGGCTGTTTCTGCCCGTGCTGTGGTCGTACAACACCCACTTTCCCTCCCACTGCAGCGGGGCGTCGCAAGGCTCCACCGCCCGGGAGGCGTGCAGGCGCGGGAGGCCGAACCCGGAAACCCCGACGGCGGCCACAAACACTAGCAAGAGTCGGTGCATTTTGCCCGGAGTCCCGTTATTCGCTCCGGTGGTAGCTGATGATGGAAGCGGTCTGACAAGTTAATAAATAAGCTACAGCTTCCGGTAGAGTTATTTAGCTTTCAGAATAAAAGCATTGTTTCGAGAAGTTGCAGTCATCAACGTAGTGAAATAAAATAAGAAAAAAAATTAAAAAGTGTAAAAAAGAATTTAAATAGGTTATTTAACCTATTTAACCTATTTAAATAGGTTAAATAGGTTTTTCAAAATCTTGAAAGAACACTTTTTACTCTTTAATGAGGAAAATCTGAGCGTAAATTAATTAAGAAAGATGTGAATGCAACTTATTGAATCTAATTAAATTTTTTTTTATAATCTAAAATTATATATTATTTTGTATTAATTTTTTAAATAACACATTCAACATCATAGAAACTGGTTTTAGTTTCAATAAAAAGGTTTATTTATTTTATTTCTTTATTTCACGAGATTAATTATTAATAGCAAATTCTTATAATAACGACCTGGCGACAAGGGAAGAAACCACTTGGAACAAACCACTTTGGATTTTATCAATTTAAATACATGAAAATATATTACTAAAAACTACTACTTCTAAGATACGGAAAATAAATGACTTCATAAATATTTTAACCTTTTTTCTACTGTAGTTCTTATTTGCGCCTTTAGGGGGCAAAAGTTTCCCACTTGTCTTCTGTTCAACATCACGCTGCTGCGCGAAGAGATGATGTCACTTCCGTGGGATCCGACAGAGAGGGACAACATGGCGAAGAAACAACGTGGGAAAGGCGCCTCTTTGGGGAAAAAGGCAGAAAATGTAAAAAGTGCCGATGATTTCAACTTGGCGGAGGATTCTAGCGATGACGAGGCGCCGGAGGAAGTAACCTTTGAGGACTCGAAGGCCCGGGCCGTGGAGAGCCTGAAACTGGCGCTGGACACGGCCAGAAGGTGGCTAACACTAGTTAGCTCCGAAGCTACACCGAGTCACAGAACTCCGTTAAATACATTTCATCTTTTAGAAATTTCTCTGATAAATAACCAGAATTAAGACTGGCAGATCAACTTTATAAGACATTCAGATTTATTTGAAGTTACTCGTTTCATCGGCAGCGTCTAATTTAACTTATTTTAGTAATAATTGGAAGTGTGTTAAACTTATTGGAGTTTGTATCAATTCAATTGTTTTATGTTTCAAGAGAGAAGGAGCTGCTGAAGGAGAAAAGGAGGAAGAGACAAGAGTTTTTCCAGGAACAGAAGGTCTGTTTAACTTTGTTCTTTTCGCATGCGTTATTTTTTTTTGTTGCATCATAAATATTTAAATTTTTATATATATTAGGAGTTCATTTTTACTCCATTACTGCAAAGTGGAGCACAAACCTCAAGAGTGGGTTTTGTTAGATTAAAAATACAATATTTATACTATGCTATAGCTAATTTATTATTAATTTTAATATTTTATTTTGAAAAGATAAGGGGAAAACCCTACAAAAGTATTTTATTAAAAAAGTGCCTTCATTAAATTAACCAGTTTATAAGGAACATGATTTCAGAAAACCATCTAGTTGTGAAACTGATAATTGTGATAAACGATACTGGTTATAGTTCATCTTGATTCTAAATCCTTTAAAGTTTATTTTTCAATTATTTTTTAAAAACGAAAACCTTTTCGTAGAGTATAAAGAAACATTAAGTCAATATTTTAAACATTTAGTCTGTTGTCCTCACAGAAGAAGAGACTCCTCTCAGCCGATGTGTTGGAGGAAATCGACTCGGTTCCTTCAAAGTGAGTAAACGTCCTGGACTCATTCAACCGTTTGTCGTTTCACTCGACGTTTAAATTATTATTTTGTCCTTTCAGGAAACAGAAACAGGCTGAGGATAAAGGTACGGCGTAATCCTGTTGGATTGTAAATATTAATGTCTATTAATCACTAATTCATGTTGTTCTCACTCAGATGAAGAGGAAGAGAAGAAGAAGAGAAAGACAAAGAAACCCACAGGAGTCAGAAAGTAGGAAACAAACCTGTTAGTCTGATGATGCGTAAAAACTTAAATTAAATTTGTTAAAATCCAGGACGTTTAATGAGGAACTCTCCTGCATCCTAACAGATTTCTGCTCATTTTAAATAAAACGGATCAGATTAACGTCTTTCCTCTGCCTCGCAGCCTGAAGGGGAGCTACACGGTTTCCACGGTGACGGATCGAGGGCAGAGCGACTACCAGCGGCAGGCGGCGGAGGATTTCATCCAGTCCAGATTGTATGGACCGGGAAGCTGCAGGAGCTCCAGTAAGAAGACGATCCTGTCAGACTTTAGTGATTCAAACCCAGAGATTGTTGAGATTTTTCTGGATTTTCTGACATGAATGCTCTGACGGCTGTTTTCAGTTTTTATTTGGTAAAACTTAAAAGTGCAAGCTACACTCTGTGGCAGAAGTCTGCAAAGACGATGATCTGTCTCAATTTGAGCTTTGCTACAGAAACGTCCCGCCTCGTGTCTCTGAGGCGTCCATCTGGACGTCCCGCTGGGGACACGGCGGAGACATCCTCCGCGTTCAGGCTGACCTCCAGACTCTCAGGCTGACCTCCAGACTCAGGCTCACGCTTTGTTTTCCTCCTGCCAGATAACGAGATGCTGTCCCTGCAGAACAAGACGAGGGCGGATAAGCGTGCAGCCGTGCAGTTTGTTAAGAAGGACTGGGGTGCGTTCAAAAACACGATTAACGAGCCGCAAACAATGTTATAAATTCAATAGTTCAGAGTTTTTTATTATTGTTTAGTTTTATTGTGACTTTTTGTCTCTACTGGTTTTTTTTTTTATTTCTTTATACTGGTCATTTTTAGGGTCAGGGTCAAAGTGTTAATGTATTCTGATCATGTTTACATCGACTGGGTAACGAATCATAAACCAAAATTACAATTTGTTCAACAATAAACTAACCCTGGAGTTTTGTTAACTTTTGTTGTCACTATTTTGGAGGAAGGAGGCGGTAATTTACCGACAGCTGATGCAAACTGGTTGTGTTGGGAAGAATAAATCAATGTCACTTCAATTTGAAAGGCTAATAAATTGATTCAAATTTTTATTTCAGTTAACTAAAATGTTTTTTCAATTTTTTATTTTTAACTGTAATGACCTTCATTTGACCTCTGCTCTGATTTTTGCAGCCTGTAAGAGAAAAGCTAAAGCAGAGAAGCTGAAGAAGAGGTGGATCCACAAGCAGCAGATTCCCACCAGCTGACCGGAACGTCGGGATTGAAACCGCCGTGAGTCATCCAACATGGCCGCCGTCAGAAATCTGGAGGAAGAATCTGCTGGAGCTTCTTCACCTGAACTGAAAGTTTCAGAAAAACAAATGTGGATGGACTTTAAGCCTCGTTTCAGGACCAGATGCTTTGCATGGAGAAATGCTCTAATGGTTCTGCTTATGACATGTAAATATTTTTTAACATTAAAGATAAAATTATACTTTATAAAAATCTTATTTTTTATTGATGGAAAATATTTAATGTCCTTGCTGGTTGGTACTTTAAACCACCATAATTTATTTCATACTTTTTGCTATAAATCTTCCAGGGGTATGAATATTTTTGGACTCCATTTTTTTTTCATTCCAGCATTGATCCATACAATGGTTGGTTAGCGTGTCTCAATCAATTAATTACCTGATGAATTAAAATCTCCTCAATCATTTCCATTATGAGGAATATTTTTAAGAGCCATTTTGTTTACAGTCAGAATCCATTTTATTTGTGCTTTCAGTTTTAAGTATATTTATTTCTGTTTTTAGTTGTAACATTTTGCAGCCTTCAGTCTTTGAGGGAACTTGAATTATGTCAGTATGTTACCTGAAAATGGTTCCAAAATATTAACAGTTTATCAATAATTTCAGGGACAGTTTTCTTTTACCATCGTTCTTGTTCTGGGTTATTGCAACTAATTCATAAAGTTTTGTAGCTTATTGAAAATTGGCTCCAGAAGTTGGAAATCCTGGAATCTTGCAGCAGCATTTTAGCAAATATTCACCTTCAGCATGAAAGTTAGAAAACTACAAGAAAATGTTAATATTTCCTCTTTAAATAGTTTTATCCATCAGTTTGACCATAATTCATCTGTCAGTCCAAACATCCATCGATACACAGACAGATTTATAAAATATATTTTAGCATTGTAGCTGAAATGTCTGTTAGCTTGATGCTAACTGAGCAACAACTCAAACTGCTAGGATTTCTGGCAACACAGCAATTAAGAAAAAAACTCAATTTAAACAAGTGAGTTTTCCTGTAGTATTTTCAGAAGAGCAACATCTTCGTTAAAATCGTTTGATTTCATTATGCAAAGCTCCATGAAGGGATTTTCTGGATTATTTCTGGGATTAAATGGAGCAGTTCTCGCTTCCAGCCTCATGCAGCAGCCACACAAGTTGCTCTCATCATCATCATCAGGGTTGTTTTTAATATAAATCTTTTCACCCTCACACAAATTGCACATTTTTTAATCATCTCCAATGGACACACAGTCAGCAGTGGACAACTTACTGGTTGACATCTTCCTGGCTAAAAGGAGGGAACCGAAAGAAAGGAGACATCTAGCTGGATCTTACCACCACTTTACTATGGCATGCATAGGTTCAGACCTTACTCAGAAAGAGACAACACTTTGTCTAAAGATTTTTTTTTTCTGACTGCTTGTGAGCTGCAAAAAATAAGGATAAAAAAGGAAAACATGATGATACAGAACAGATTAATTCCACCTGGATGAGTTCTGGGAACCAGACGAATTAAAACGCAGCGGAGTCGTCTCCTTCCAGAACTGATTGGTTTAAAGTCGCTGAACTCTCGAGCGACCCGTCGGGTTTTAGAAATGGTTGGTTTTTCCTGCTCCTGTTGTTTTCAGAACATGATACTGCCACCGCCGTGCTTTCCAGTCGGCTAAATTCATCACTGCAGTCAGAAACTGGATGTTTGACTCAAAGGAGAGATGGTTTCATTTTTCTGGAGCTGCTGCTTCTATATAAAAGACTCATCTAGATCTACGCTGCGTTGGACTGGGAGCTGATGAATTCAGATGTTCATGATCAGATTCTTCAAAACCTCAAAGATAAAATATCATCCTTCATGAATTTCCTTTGGATTTGCTTCAACTGTCAGACCTGAGATCTGTACCTTGGAGCAGGATTAAGAGAAACTTTATTAGTATTTTTATTGTTTTCGTTAAATATTCAGAATAAACATGAAGAAAGTGATATATTTCATGTTGGTTTTGTTGATGCACCTTCAGTAACTAAAAACTAAATTCATCCGTTCATGTCTCTCAGACTTTTAATTTTTCAAAGCTTTATGTATTTAATCATTATAGATCCGTTAATTTCTCGATAGTTAAAGATTTAATCAATTATGGAGCAAAAACCATCAAAAAAGTTCAAATATCACTTTGGACTTAATTATTTTACCTTTTATTCTGTTCTGGTTGCTTGTGGTTCTGATCCATTTGGCTCAGCGTTAATCTTTGGTCAAACTGAAGTATTTCTGAGTTTTTCCCCATAAATGAATCCAGACTTTGTCCAAAGTTTGTAACATTTCTCTTTCTACATTTCACTCTTCAGTCTCGAACTTTAATTGTTTCTAACGGTTTTGAACTGGTTTAACTTCATCTTTGTTACACATTTAATCAAAGTTATTATGGATGAATTTAAACAGCATCAGTGGAAACGATTCATTTTATTAAAAATGCAACATGATGCTGTTCTCACAGCTGTTGTCCAATCTAAAAATGAATTTAGAAAAGCTCAGATTTTAGAAACTGAACAGTATCTACTGTTGGCCCTGCAGAGGACGGTGACGGGTCCAGAACCATCAGGATCGTTACAAGATGAAAAACGCATTTAAAACAAAAAAAGTTTTAAAAAATTGACATGAAGTGTTTTGAGTCTGAAAACTAAATGAGCAAAAGTTCAACATATTTTGTCAAAGTTTAAATTTAAACATGATTTTTATCAGAAACATAATCAGGATGAACAAACTCTGGTTTGTGGTTCATTAAATAATGCGCCACATTATTACAAATAATTAATCGGCACAAAATGTAATGCTTCCTATGATTTTATTCCATTCTGCATTAATTACACAATACAGTTTTAGTGACATTTTATTAGATTTTGAAGCCAAATTTTGTCACATTGAGGCCATTTATATTGAATTTGATCTAGTTTATATTTTAGGCAGTTGGAAAATACTTAAGTTAGTTTGGGAGCAAAATCTAATTGATTTTTATATTTGGAATAGTTTAGATTATTTTGGTAAATTTCAGATCCTCCTAATAATGTAAGAGATTAAGAACGACTAGCTGCAGATCCAGTGGGATTTTTTAAAAATAATTTCTTTTAACCACGTTTTGAACTTATAAAATCAGATTAAATTAACTTTGGTTTAAGGTTTCAAGAGATGTTTCGTTGTCCATTTCTCTACAGTTTTGCTTATTTTTTAAATAATCAAGGTGGAAGTGCGCTCTTTCTTGGAAAGAATGTGGAGCTTAAAGTCCGTTAAACAGTAATCCTGCCTGGGAGTACAGGCCTCAGGTCTGCCGGTTCTGATCCGAACCGGGTTTATGTGTCGGATATGAGGCCCACATCAGCTGATCGGTTGGAGGAGAAACTAAACGCCACTCTGGCTCCTGAGTTCTTCAGGGTGAAAAAGCAGAAAAGAAAGCAGGAAAACAAACGTTGGCTTTAAACAGCTTCACAGCCGAGAGCTCTGGGCCTGATGTAGTCGTCCCTTTACTGCCTGCTCAGAAACCCAAACAGAAAAAACTGGACACAACCAGCCTGCTTCAGGGGTCTGCTGGTGTCAGGAAAAGTATTAAAGGTTTCTCTCTCTTTTTTATTATTTTGGTAACTAAATATGTCGCTCTATTGATATATTTCCACTTTGTAATATAGAAACGTTTACATGTACACACGCTGGTCACTGGGGAGTCGGTGGAATCGGGACCTTTATTATAATAAGTCGGTGAAACTCGCTCTGGCTGGCGCTCAACAAATATACTGTGGATGCAAGTAACAATAATTATAATGATAATTAGAATAATAATAATAATCATCATTATGGTCTGCACCATGCCTTGTAAACCTGGGAAAACAAACAAACTAAAACCAAACAAGAGGCGGCAGGAGACCCTCCTCCACAGCGCCCCCTACCTGCAAACTGCTCAAAAAAAAAACTAAACAGATGATTAAAAACGGGAAAGTCGAGACTTGCAGATTCTGTCCGGTTTCCTCGAGGTCCCGAGTCCAAAGCACCGGGCCGCGTCCCGGGGTGAGTGGAGGGCGGGGGGTGCAGAGAGGGTGGAGGGCTGCGATTGGCTGCGGCAGAGCGCTTTCCTCAGCGCTCTTTTTTTTTTTTTAAAGTTTGATCCAGGTTTTTTTGTGTTTCGGCTTCGAGTCACGAGTTCGCCTCTCAGAGTACTTCTTTTATTTTGAAAGCCAAACCCCCACTTCCTCTCCCTGTCAGGAGGATGCAAACATGGCCGCCTCTGAGAGACCAGGGTGAAGGTTATTATTTACGACGATGGAGGTGGTCGGTTCATTTTAATGTGGCGATCTCTGAAGGTCCATCCAGAAACGACCTCTGACCTCGCCGGATTCTCCAGCAGAGAGGGGAGGAAGCTTTCTGTGTGAGCCTTCAGAATGTGTGTGTGTGTGTGTGTGTGTGTGTGTGTGTGTGGGTGTACATGTGGCTAGTGCAGGTAATCGTCCACTGCGGCGAAGGCGCAGGAGCCGATGCCAGTTCGTGCCATGATGGCGAGGCACTGGGCGGCCTGGCCCACGGCCTGAGCCAGGGGGGGCTGCTTCGGGAGGTTGTGAGTCTCTGCAGACAAAAACACAGAAGAAGAAAAAAAAACAATGAATTATAATAACATACCTCCAGATTTATGCCCAGTTTGTCGCCTGTGGTTTGCAGAGTTTTATGCTTTGCTGAAGTTTTTACAGCCCAGAAATCTGAACTTTATGGAAGAAAAAAATAATTGATAAAACTGAAGTCGTTAAAGGAAAATCTGAATGTGCCAGATTTTCTGATTGATCATCCAAATAATCAATTAGTAAAATAATTAATATCTGTAGCTCTGTAAGAGCAGAGAGGACCGGCCGGTTCCGGCCCGGTCAGAGCGGACCTACCTAATATTGCACTGTTGAGAGTGGAGCAGACCGGCTCTCTCTGAACGGCGTCCAGCTGGTAGCCCACCGGGCTGCTCCAGGGGTCGGAGTACGCCAGCAGGCTGAACGCATCCTGCAGCACAACACAGCAAGAAGAGACCGGATCAGAACACAGCGGATCCAACACCAGAACACGACCAGGTTCTGCAGCATCATCATCTACAGGTGGATCAGAGTCTTGTGCTTCCTGGTTGCTGCTCGTCTTCTGGATGTTTTCTAGTCGTCTGTTGAATCTCAGGATGGATTTAAAAACTCCTGATTTCCATAAAAAAAAATTATATTCTGGTTTTATTTGTTGCATTATGTCTTTTTTCCTCAATGTAAAAACACCTTTTCTGCAGGAAATGTAAAAATGTTGACATGTAATCAGAGGAACTGCAGTAAATAACCGGGTCCGGTTTCCGAACCTTCAGCATCTTCTTGTTGGCGGAGTTCTTGCCGCATTCCCGGCGGAGGTGTTCGCTCATGCTCTGCAGCTCCCTGCCGAAGTGGATCATCCTCTCGATGGCCGCCTGGCTGCCGCCACACAGCTGCCTCTTGGACTGGGCCGACTCCACCTCTGCAGAACCGCAGCCGGGCCGCCATGCAAGACATGCAGATTTTACACGTCACCTCAGTGATTTGGAGCTTTTACAGTCCAGGGTTTGGAGAAGCTTTACAGCTGTGACCAAACGTTTCTGTTGTTTCGTCGTGTGTGGAGTATCTTACAAGCGGCTCGTCGTTACAGTTTGATGCAGGAAAAGAAGCTGCTAACACGGAAAGCTTCATTAATCAGGACTGAAACTAGACAGAAAGCAGGCAGCAGCACGGAGGGCGAATGCTGCGTTTAAGCGTCGAACCCACCCATGTCTGCGTCGCAGTCGTCGGGCTCCGTGGCGTGTTTGGAGGTGCCGTTCAGAAAGCCGTTGGAGGAGGACTCGGTCATGCCGTTGGTGAAGTGGTCGACCTCCATGTCCACATCGTTACTGAGGGGAAACAGGAAGTGGCGTGAGAACAAGAAAAACACCTGAGATCTCATCTGAGATCATTTAAAGTGGAAATAATCCCTCTGTGAAGCATCACTCCGCCACCAGACGGAGCGATGCTGTCGGGCTGAAGAGGGGTCAGAGGTCGTACCTGGTGCGGGCTGCTGGCTGCGGCTGCCGTTCAGGCTGACGTCAGAGCCCTGCAGGGCGGCGCCAGAGTGGGGGGGCAGGGCTTGTGACTGAGGGGGGAGGAGCTGTGGCTCTTATTGGACGTCACGCCGTTACAGCAGTTGCTGTCAAACCCTGAGGAGGAAAAAAAGAAAAAGCTTGAAAATATTAAACAGCAAATCATGTTTCTCTAACTGTAGACTTATTTTTATTTCCCTCAGTGGATTCTCCATGTGGCTAGAGGTCGTGGCATTAGCTCCACTAATATTCTCAACAAGGAGAGAATAATAAAGTATTTTTTGCTGTAATTAATGTTTGTATGGTGGTGTTATGTTAAACGTGTCGTCCGTTGTATGTGAAGCCCAGCGGAGGGGGATCCTAAACGATGAGCAGTAAACCTGCCGCGCCCAGCAGGGGGCGTACCTGTGAGGTAGGGCTGGGAGCTGCTGGCTTTGTGGCTGGGGCTGCTGAAGGGCCGGGGGGAGCCGGGGTAACTGTCCTGAGACTTGGGGCTGCGGCCCCCGAGACACCTGACCTCGCTGTCCGTCCCGTTCACCATCTCTATGAACTGTCTCACCCTGGAGACACAGAGGGGCGATCAACAAGACGACATTTAAACTACTGATGCTGCTGACAAGAAATATAAAATCAGGAGAAGTTCTGGTCTGAGCATAGATTCAGCATCTGCATCCCTTTTGGTTATTTAGCAGAAAAAGCTCCTCTGAGTCGTACTTGAGCATGAAGAGGAGGTCCGGGTTCCTCTCCAGGAGGTTGGGGTACAGCTGCTGGGTGGTCTCGATGGCTTCGCCCATTCTACCCGACAACACCAGCTTCTGGATCTCTGCAACCAACAAACTCTTCAGTCAGTGCTGGAGGAGACATTTACTACGTTTCCATTAGAAACCTGCTCATGTTTTATACGTTTCAAAACTATTTAAATCAGTTCGTTCAAAATTTAAGAGCTTTTCAAGAAAGTTATAAAAATATAATTAAAAATTGTTCTTGCAAAGTTTTCTGGGATTTATCCAGTGGAAAATATTCTGGTAATTTTAACTGACCTAAAGGAAGAAAAGTTTAGGTACATTTAGGCTTTTTAATCACACGTTGCATTTTATGACAAAACTGCGTCGTTTGAACATTAAACATGTTCAAAAACATAGAATTGAAATTCCAGCGTTTTCAAGGACTCCAGGCAGCCACTTGAACCGCGTTAAATATCTGAGCCGTCAGCAGGATTCAGTGGAAGCACCAGGAGAACCGGTTACCTGGGCCAGGTGTGTCGGACCAGGAGAAAATGACAACATTTCTCGTTTCTGTGTTGTGAAGAGAACGTTTCCTGAGCTGCACCCAGATTCCAGCTAAAACCAGGAGACACTCACTCTGTCTGTTTTTGATGGAGGCGAGTTCCTCGTGCACGGCCTGGTCGGTGGACTTGGCGAAGGCTTCGGCGGTGGCGCAGTAGCTGTGATGCACCAGGTATGAAGCCACCATTCTGCAGAGAAACCAGACAGACTGAGCGGTTAGAGACCGGTACGACCCGATGAAACTCCTTTAGAACTAGTGAAACATCTTCCACTTCCAGTACTAAATGCTTGCTAGAAATTAAAGTTTACCGATCTTTAGAGGCTGTAGTTGAATTATTTTGCCATCACCAGGAAATGAAGCCACTTTCATGTCACTCATGCATTTATTTTACCGTTTCAGAACCTTAAGGCTCCTGAAAAGATTTTCTGATTTAAAAAGAATGAAAGTGAAAGCAGAAACTAGATTGAACCTTTTCCATTAGTCAACAGGAAACCTTGAAGCACATTACAGCTGAAAAACAGACTCATTAAAAACAGGAAGTCAGTTTGTAGGCAAAGGAAAGTCTGCATTTGTTCTCACTTCCATGTTGTTTTCTGACTCCAACTAAACTGACCAGCTGATTTCTTACGTTTTTCAGAGTCTTCTCTTAAAAACAAAAAGTTTCCCTGTTTGTGTTGCTAAAACATGCTGTCTGTTTGCATCCAGCCTGCAGAGCTGTTGAAAACCAGAGCCTGCCTCCCTTCAGCTGAAATCTGCACCAAATGGAGATTTGAATCTGTTCAGGTCCAGTCGTCACTGCAGCAGCTGACTAATCCCATCAGTCCAGCAGGTCTGACGGCATCAGACTGAATTCATGTCATCTGAACAGCAGCAGGCTGGTAATGCTCAACTCCAGCTACAACATAATAACCAGGAAAAAGTTATAAAACTCTAACAACCAGAAAACGGAACAAAGAACCTCTGAAACACCCAGAACAGAACAATTTGTCTTTGTTTCCTCCTCTGATTGTTTAGCTTCAGTGGTTTAATCTTCTGCTTCAGGATGAATCACAACTATTCATGATCTTTAAAAATAAATGATAAATTCATCAACAACTCCCCCATGTAGTCGAGCCAGAGAAATGTAGCGGCACGTTGCTAAATCTACCCAGAATCACTTAAAACATCTGCTGTTCCTGCAGGATTCAGTAAAAGTTTATGATGTTTGAACATTTCATTTCTCCGTCTAACCTGCCATTTCAAACAGTCAGTGAGTTCAAAGGATGACGCTTCATTAAATTAGCATATAACTGCATCATTAGTGGAGAATATAAGAAAATCTTACACATAAGACATTATTATATCTGATGAAGATGTTTATGTTTGGTCAAAAGCAGGAAAAAGTTTCGACAGAAATAAAAGTGATAGATACCCGTCACAGCAGCCAGCTGGCAGCCATTTTGTGTGTCAACAAGCAGCGCGGGTTCAAAGGTGAATAAACCTTCAACTGCTTCTTCATGTCACTTCAAAAATGTTTTATTTCAAATTTGTTCCATTCAAGTATTTATCCCATTATTTCACAGATTGTTTCAACTATAACATGGGAAGAAAACCTTGTTATAAGTGAGATGATCTGCCAGTGAAACTAATACTTTTCCATCAGTGTTAATGAATTATTGACTTAAAAAGCTCCTACGTCTTGCTGAACAGTTACTCAGACATTTTTTCTTATTTCAATACTAAGATATTTGCACTAGAAATTAGACTAAGAATACTTGGTGAGACTTTGTGCTTTTGCAGTGCGATATCTCCACTGTAAAACAGAAACGATGACGGCGGGGTGAGAAGCCGCCACTTTAGGAAAATATTACAATAAAGCACCAAACAGACGTAAACATCAAATATCAGCAACTAAAAACAACCATTATGATCAATGATTTGAATTCTGACTGTCCCATTAGTTTTTACATGACGACGGTTCCTACAAAACATCAGAAAAGGATTTTAAAGCAGTGAAAAGGTTTAAACGGGAAAAGTTTGGCGTTTTAAGCCCCTTACTTCTGGATCATGGACTGCCACTCGCCCTCCCGCTCTCCGATGGGGCATCTGTCGATCTGGGCCTGGATCTTCGTCCTCCACTCCCGCATGTAGTCCTCGATGTCAAAAACGAACGGGTGCTGGCCGAAGTTTGCGTCCACCACCTCGCCTGGCGTCTGAAGGCCGACGGTCGGGTACAGGTTTGGCTGCAGAGGACGCACACAGCCATGACGGGTTAAATGGAGGTAGAAGTGGAGGAAACTGTTAGGAATTTAATCTGGACAATAAATCAAGACAGGAAGTAATGAGAGGAAAAAACAGGAAGGAGGAAAACAGAGGAAATAACGTTTTCACTACAATTAATCCTATAATACATACATTTTCAGTAAAAAATCCAAAAATAAAACTGGGAGAGATGAGAAGAAAATGGTCAGGAGTGGTAATTATTTTTTAAAAACAGAATAAAAACAAATGTTTGGTGTAGATTTTGTCAGAAACTCTGTGATATTGTAAAGAACTTCACATGTACTTGAACTTTATGCTGATGCACATTTAGGGAACCCAAATTAACCTTTTAAAAGCAAAATGAATCAAGTTTTCACAATATAACTATTTGTTTTCTCTACTTTATGGTTAATAAAAGGTCCTTTAAACATGCATGTTATTTTCTACATTGCTTTTCAATTTGCTAATTAAAATTTTATAAAAGAAATTGCAATAAAAAATAAAATAAAATCTGGATCTTTAGTTTTAAATTTTTCCAGAAAATAAAAACTGGATTAAAAAAAAAAAAAAAACAATTGTTGGAAACAGAAAAATTCAAGATATATTATTTTCTTTTGGCTTTTCCAAAGAAGAGTTGATGTTCTAAATGCAAGATGGAAACATATTTGCTGAATCTGTTTGTTCTGATGTAGAGAAGTTTCAACTTTAAAATTTCAGTTTTTTTCTCTCCAGAGTTGTAACAAAATTACAGTTTCTTAAATTTAGAACAGGAACATCTGCAGTCAAAGATGCGACTTTCCGAGATCCCAGCAGGAATCTAGTGGGAATTCAGACTGGGAACGCTGGAGGTTCAGAATCTAATATGGCTGCTATGCAGAAAATACAAAAAGTTGCATATTTGCAACTTAGTTTGCTTTTCATCATACCACATGAGCTTCACTTGTTTACATTTGTTTTAAAAATGAGACAACACACATAAATACATGATGGCTCATTTTCATCTCATTGGCATGTTGAGGAATAAAAAACACTAAACTACGGAATAAGAAATGCATAAAAACAACCTTAAAATCTAAGTATTTATCTCATTAGAAGTGGGATAAACAGATTGACAGTTTTGTTTTGCTAACAGCTCAGACGATAACAAATCTGACTGGTTTCCAACCAGAACAAGACGGACTCCTGAAACAAAATCGAATGCAGCATAAATGCAGTGAATAAAAGCCGGCCGTGTCTCCGTCACACTCGGCTTTGTCACGGATCAGTTGCCAGAAAGGTCAGCCGTGCCGAGGTGACGCACTTCACTGCACAACTCTGGAGGAACATGAATGTCAGGCTCAGAGCCAAGTCTGTTGTGCAGCTCAATAGATGCCTGTTGGGGCCAAGGCCACTGCTCTGAGAAAACAGACTCTGTGTTTTCATTTTAACCCCAGAAAAAACCCCTCCTCATTCTCAGCTCAGTTAATGAACGCATGAATGTCAAAGGAACCTCGGCTGCTCGGTGTGGGAGTTCCTCACCATAACAAAGCAGGAGGAGTAAAGAAGGGCAATAAAACCTCTAAACTTTCAGTTGATGTTTGTTTCCAGTGCAAATTAGAGACTAATTCCCACTGGATCATGCAGTGATCCTCTGGGGTCTTTCATACTCGTTTATGAAATTCATGTCTATTTTTCTGGAAAAAGTTGCTTATGACGTGGAGCCGCTACATACCAACAATAATGTTTTTATTATCTGCAGTAATGAAATTCCCGTTTTTCCCTGCTTTGATTTGATCACGACTCATAAATCTGTCTTTACCAGCATCTCAACTGACTTAAACAAGAATAGGAGCTTAAGGTTTCAGAATATATCAAAATTATTAAACATTTATCACCACCATTTGAAGAATAAAATGATTTATTTTAAATGCAAGCTGGGGAGCAGAAAAACAGAAAAAACTTCCCTGTTTTCATGACGTGCATCAAGTTTTCTGCATAAAGCAGAAGCACAAAGAGACATTATTCCACCATCAAGTTAACGTCAACTTGACTTATAAAATAACGTTAAAGAGGCTCCAAACACTTTTCAATTGTTTAAGTAGGAATTTTGACAGACTGAGAAACTGTCACCTCTGGGCTTCCGTAGTTCATGACAGATTCTGTTAACCTGGACTTTTAAGAAATAAAATAAAATTTTTGGAAATATTGTTCTCTTTTGTAATTTGTTTTTAAAGTAAAGGGAGAGAAAAAGTAGATAATTAACAAATCAGGTCATTTTATACAATCAGTAATATGTGAAGGATTTATTCTTGAATAAATAACAGAAAATTTACATTTTTCAATGAGCAGGATCATCAGAGGGGCTCCTACTCAAAAGTTCAACTTTAAACCAAATTATTTTACACCGATTCTCCGTCTTTAAACATAGTTTATGATTTCTGAAAGCTCCTTTTGATTTGAAAAGATAAAAGCTCAGTTATCTCAAAAATACCATTACATTTCAGTATTATGATCAAATCTCTCTGATCGCTGGACAATTCAGAAAACTTTTTTATAAAGCCATTATTAATGTCTCACCTTCTCATCCCTGCGGAACTTCTTTTAAGAAAAATATTTTACATTATTCACAATTTTTTACACAACTCGTGCCCTTGAGTAATTTAAATAATGAAGCACTTTTACTATTAACCAAGGAAAGAGTTAGTAGTCACGTAAAAATGAAAAAAACTAGTAAATAATGAAGCGCAAAGAGCTTTTAGTTAATCAAAAAACTGAAAATGTTAATAAATAAAACAAAAAGGAATCATAAAAAATTCAGCACTTCCAGCTTGTGGATCTCAGCACATTGTGACCCAACAGCTGACCAGAGGTCAATAACCAGAAGGCAAAACATCCTCTGAACCAAAACTCCCTCAAGTCGTCATAAAAACCACAGAATACAAGCAAATTATTGATGCATCAAGAAAAGAACATCTGTTTTAGACTTGAAACAGACAAATAAACCATTAGCAAAGAAGAAAAAGCAACAGAGGCTGGTACTTACTGGCAAGTCTGTGAAGGCGATACCTGCAGAGAGAAAACAGAGTGTAAACAAAGGTTTCCTCTCCATGTCGGAAAGCAGCAGAAGGCCTCAGTCTGATTACATGGGATCATTATCCTTCAGCTGTAGCTTAATTTAATGAAAGCTGTGCAAACCAGGTAGACTGTCTCGGCTCAGTCTCGGCTCTGTCTCGGTTCAGTCTTGGCTCTGTCTCGGTTCAGTCTCGGCTCTGTCTCGGCTCAGTCTCGGCTCAGTCTCGGTTCAGTCCGGCTCAGTCCCGGCTCTGTCCCGGCTCTGTCCCGGCTCACGGCTCAGTCTCGGCTCAGTCTCGGCTCAGTCTCGGCTCTGTCCCGGTTCTGTCTCGGCTCAGTCTCGGTTCAGAGAATAACCTGGTTTGCAGCTGAACACAGATTTCTACAGAAGAGAAATTTATCTGGAAATCTGGAGTCTGTTCAGGAGTAACCAGAGTCGACTTCTCTGCAGAAACACCCTGGTGCAGTTCCCAGTTTAACATTTAACCAATTGGGAATGTTTAAATGTTAAACTGGGAACCAGTTTGTGACTGGTTTGTGTCACTCCTGGAAATATGAGCTGAAGGATGAGAAGAAAATGTGACTATCTGATGTAAACAAGACCAATTCTTTCAATGTTCTAAAGAGTTGGAGCTCCAGCCATCTTATTTGTCTTCACAGTAACTTTGCTTCAGGGAGTTTTAGTTTTTTTTTGGAAATGAATTTCAGAGAGAAAACGAGCTCCGACCGATTTGATCCGAGGCTAAAAGCTTCAAGACGACGACAAGCATTACCATCTGTCCCTTTCTGAGCTGAACAGAGCTGCAGGCAGCAGCGCATGTGACCAGGACAATCAGCACATCATGGAGGTATGCAGCACTATCTGGGCTGCAGTAAAGAGACCCAGGGGTCAGCGCAGCTCAGCTGTTTGTTCCTTAGAGCAAATCAACTTCATCTGCACCCACAATTATTGTTTTGTGTAAATATACAGACAGTTTTGCTTAATGCCGAACAATAAATCCTGATGTTAAACACATTTAAACATGCGATTCTCTCCTGCAGCCGGTGCAGATTCAGCCTTTTCACCAGATTTTCAGCAGCACAGAACACAGAGAAAGATGCAGCTGTTTGGTTTCAGGAAGTAAATGCATCCAGTGAAACAACAGGAACGTAGTTATGGATCCTACAGTGGGCCAGAGCGGGCAGAGGGCAGGGACCAGAGCGGGCAGAGGGCAGGGACCAGAGCGGGGACCAGAGGGGGACCAGAGCGGGGACCAGAGAGGGGACCAGAGCGGGGACCAGAGTGGAGACCAGAGTGGAGACAGAGAGGGGGCCAGAGCGGGCAGAGGGCAGGGACCAGAGCGGGGACAAAGAGGGGACCAGAGCTGCACTCACCTAGGCTGTGGCCATTCTTTGTGTAGAAGCAGGTGTTGTTAATGAGGTTGACGCAGCAGCCAATCACGTCGCCCGTTGTAAACGTGGGGCCGTAGGGTTGCCCGGTGCCGGATGAGCAGAAGGAGTGGCCATCGTCGCCGTGGTAACCATAAGAGTGCTTGTCCCAACCTGAAGGAAGAAAGCAAAAAAAGGTGAACATTGGGAGGCAAGACAGTGATGATGCAGTCAGACAACAGATTTCATCAACAGGAGAAAATCGAAAAGTGATAAACACTGGAAGTATTTAAAAAATATCAAACTCTTGATGGCATCAGAATAAGGATCAAAGTGTGCCTGAAAGAAAACTGCTGAGGTTGCACCTGAATCAATCTGCATAATTATCAATGAACAGCAGCCAGAAACTCTGCAGGGAGACAGAGCGGCTCGAGCCAAGGAGTCCAAATATGTTGACGAGGCAAGAAAAACGCCACAATTCATGCTTCAGCACGCTCCGCTGTCTTTAGTTATTAGAGGTTGTAGTTGGTAACGGGACAAAAGGACAGCATCAGAAACGTGGAGGGATTTAAAGGCTGCATTCCCACTTCTGATTGTCTGGTAGATTCAGCTCGACGGGATCAAAATTACATTTGTTATATTTTCAGCTGCTGTGTTTCTCTTTCTCAATGCACTGAGTCAAACCAATCAAACCCTTTGGGAAACCTGTTCCCCTCCTCGCCTGTGGGGGCGCTGCACCAAGCGTCACTAAAGGAAACAACAAAAACCTCTGAAGAAGTGCAACTTCCTTCTTTATTAAATGTAAGCAAACATGAAGTGGCGTCAGATTGTAGCTATTGGACGATGAGCCATTTCTACCGCTAGCAGAAACGGCTCGTGGCTTTTTGTCTGGCATGTTTGTGTTAGTTGTATTTACCCAGAATGCACTGCGCTTCCAGCTTTTAGAGGAGTCTCCGGTTCGCTCGGCGTTCACATTCGAATTGCACCAGTTTACTTAAGCTGAACACAGACTGAGGTTTGCAGGCAGACGAGAATCTAATTAGCATTCACACCTCAACAAACGAACCGGACTTTCTCAGCAAACGGACTGGAGTTGACTAAACTGGGTTTGGTGGGAATGATGAACCCCGAGTCTTGTTGAAGGACTCTTCTGTGTGATTCTACTAAAAAAAAAAAAAGGAAATAAATAAACTTTTGCTGTTTTTACCTGGTATGTTCTTAATGATAAAACATACCATCCTAATCGCATTCAGGTTTTCCTATGAAAATTGCGGTTTTCTAAACAGTCCGACCTTATTTTACCCAGCAGCTAGCATGTTTGTTTTATTTGCATTTACCCAGAATGTAACTAGCTTTCCTTGAGCTACAGCCTGAGAAATTGACCACATGTGGTGGTTATTTGTGCCGTTCCTTTAACAGGTGTGTCCAGTGTTTCCCGTTGGTTTTTAATGAGTGACGAACACGTCCCAGTTTCCCTGAACTGGAGCTAAACTTGAACAAAGTCCATTGTCCTCTGGAGAGGATGCCACTTTCAGCCCCGCTGGCCTCTGGCCGCTCAGGCTGGACGTTCCTGCGCCGCTGCAGAATGTAATCCAGCCCAGCCTGCATGCGGCTCTGCTGCAGCCGTTCTTCAGTTACCACTCCTTCATTAGCCTCCATCCATCTCTGGCCCCCCTGTTATCTCTGGGTGGGTCCAGTTTTAAACTAATGAAAGGCTGTCTGGGCTCCTGCTCGCTCTGATAACCTCGCTGGATGACGTTGATGAAGTGGTGCCGTGTCTTACGGACCGCTCACAGGCGGAGAACCCTCTTACAGAAATAAGAAGTGGGTGTTTGTCTTAGAACTGGATCAGAGCCAGGTTACGGCACCCAGAAATAATACCCAGGATTGTTCATTTAAATCCATGAAATTAGCTCCCTGAAAACACAAACTGAGATAATCTTCAAGTTCATTAAGAGGTGATTATTACCACTAAACTTCACAGTAACTGCATTTAATCATATTAATGCTGCGTTTATGGGACAAACGGTGGAGAAAATAAAGAACAATAAATTGGTCCAGATTCCCTTTTATCTTTACGAATCGGAGAACGGCCGATATTTAGATGTGAAGTCGATCTTATCAATCACAGCAAGTATCTAAAATTCACCCACCTTCCTTTTATAAGAGGTTTTTACTGACCGACCGCCCAACAGGTCATGTCTGCATTTTTGTAATTAACAGCAGTCACTCCACTTTTACCAACTTAGCAACTTTCTTACTATATTTAGCAACATTTCAGGAGAGAGAAAATAAATTAAAAAAATCAGTATTGGAAGGTTAGGCATTGAAAAAAGAAAATGTTTTTAAAAATCAGCTGGAAAAGTAGAATTGGTGCGCCACTAGGGAAAATAATTATTCCAGACAATACAATCAGTTTTTACAATTTTAAACACCAATAATGAGAATTTATATTAAAAAAAAACTTATCTGGGCTGCACAATATTATAAAATACTGCAGTGATAATATCAGGTGAGATATCTTTCCTCTCTAATCTTCCTAATCCATGTGACCTTTAGCATTTGAGTCCAGCAGGACTTTTTGCAGCCAAGACACCCCGTCCTACTAGCTAAATGTTGCATTAGCATAAATTATACAATATCAGAATTTGCAAACTACATAAGCCAGCAATTACTGCTCTCCAAACTGTCCTTTGCGATATAAATATTGTGATGATGATATAGTCATGATTTATGGTGCAGCAACCATGCTGACGGCAACAATAAAGCTCAGGTTCAAAAGCTGACCTCTAATCCGCAGCTTTAGTGTGTTTGTTTATTTTCTGGGTAGTTTGAGTGAGAACACAGTCGGCTGAACGACTTTCCCTCGTTCGTCTTCCTGCTGTCTGCAGCAGCTCCTATAAACACCGTGTTCCAGCCTCGCCAACAGAGAACATGCAGATGTAATCAGATAATTGAAGTTTCCTCTCAAAGAGACGTTTCTCCTGCTCAGCAGAATCCTCACAAGCAGAATAAAACCAACAATTACACACACAGTGAACTTACCAGGGAGTCTGTTCATATTTACACCCTGAGCTGAGAGGCCGATCCCCATGTAGCTGGAAGAAGAAACACAAATAACTCAGTCCTGACATGCAAGACACGATGTTTATAGGACACAGAAGAATAAAAACACTCCTAAGGCTGCAGCTGCTTTGATTATTGCTGCACACACTTCAATTCATCTCCGTTTACCTGAAGCTCTCAGCAGTGAGCCGTTATCACAAGCAAACATTCTGGTTCAAGATGGAGGACAAAATGTTTTATAAAGGAGCAAAGAGGGAAGATGAAACTCAAGCCAGTTTACTTCAAAGTGTTGGCATCATCAACACAACGGTTAAACTAACTTCACTTAAGAAAAAAAAAATATGTAAAAATCAAACAGAAAAATGCTTTTAAGTTTTCCCAAAACATCAAAATCCAAGAACAGAAAATGTATCTATCCTGTTATAAACGTTTTATAAGCTCCTTTATTTTAAAACCTAAAATTAAAATGCTGGATTTTTTTAAACCATTTGTTGATAGAAATGTAGTCAGTTCTGATTCCTCTCCAAGAACTGTGACATCAGTGGATATGAGGAAAACGTTTCTTTTTCTTTCAAACCTTTTAGTCAGAAGTGATCAATAATTTATTGTATTGGTTGCAAAAGCAATGGAAAGTCTATGCAAGAGACCTTTTCTGTGAAAATGTTTTATTATTATTAAGAAAAACAATCAAAAGTAACAATTACAAAAATTGTCTTCAGTATCTTTCAGCTTCTGAAATTTCCTTATTTCCTCTGATTTGGCGCTAAAATGACCTTCATGGCACCAAAATCACCCGGTTCTGTCTTCACTCATCATTAGCCAAGTTAGAAGTTGTGCAAATCAATTTTCTAAGCCTTAATGGTAAAAATCTGAATATACTTCACTCAAATTGTTTTTATATAGTTTTTTGCAACAAAATCTAAATTATAATTAAAAGTATTCTCTTTTAAAGGGTTTTTTTATTTTATTTAATAAGGGAAATAAACCAGCATTTCTAACAGGCTGTGTTGTTTCAGCCAAACTATGACTGACATGTTGCTTTGAAACAAAAACAAATGTAACGAGATCTTCTTCCACTCAGACGCTTCACACAAAGCCGACATGTTGGAGCATAAAACTGAACTATAGCTTCGTTTTTATTTCCAGAGTTGCAGCTTTTCTGCATCAAAACAGAAAAATCTTTGAGTCATAAATCATTTTCCTTAGATCCTAATATTTGGCTCATCTTCAGAAATTTGTGACACTTTAGAAAAGTTAATGCAAAACAAAATTAGGGTTATACAAATATCTCTGTGTCTAATCACAAGCATAACTCAGAACCAAACTATAAAGACTCAGAGCTTTGCTGTCAAGTCAGATAAACCAGAGTGGAGTAACAACCAATATATTGCTTTTTGATTTTTCTCAGTCAGTGCTTCTCGATTCCAGTCCTCAGGCCCCCTGATCTGCATGTTTTGGTGTTTCCCTGTTGCTACACACCTGGATTTAATCTATGGGTGATTAACAGGCTTCTGCAGTACTTGATGCCTGCAGAAGAGGTGAAACAGAGGCACATCTAAAACAAGCACAGCAGGGGGCCTGAGGACTGGAATTGAGAACAATTGTTCTAAGTGTTGTTTTTAAATAATTCCTTTTTGTTGTTTCTTACGAGGATTTAAAACTCAATAATTTTGTGATGCTTAGCTGTAGAAACCACAGATTTAGAAACTAGATGTTTCATTTCTGCAAACTCAAAATCTAATCCAGACATTTTGTTGGTTGTTTGATGAATAATCTTGGAAGAAGCTTGAGATTACTGGCCTGTAACCTAACATAAATAACTTTTATTTTTCTAATAGCTTATTAAAAACGGTCGACTATCCCAGATGAGAATATTATTAGAGTTTGAAGGTTTTCTCATTAGGAGGGTCTGAAGCTGATCACATGAGAACTTGGCAGGAAGAGCCGTTCCTCTTTTAAACATGCAAATTAAATCATACTATTCTCACTTCATCTTATCAATGAGAAAAAACTCTGCAAGACTAAAATAAACATTCTGTTACTTAATGTCAAACAGATGGGATTTTTTTCTATCTAATAAATTTATTCTCACACAACTTGCAGAGTGATGACAACTAAATTTCTGTAATTTCTGTTTTAGAGGAACGATGCAACTGCAGGAAAATTATTTCTTCCAGCTGCAAGTTGATAGAAAATCTTTATGTCAATTAACTTTACAGGCAGTTAAAACTAGAACAAAGCCACACCTCTGCAACATTTAACTGTCTCTTACCCATCTCGGCCTTTACTGATGATCTTCACCTCAAAGTAGTAAACGCCGCAGGCGGCGGGGATGGGGTGGGTGGCCCGCACAGACGCAGCATCCTTAGGGGTCTTCCCATGACCTTAGAAGGAGTAAACAATGTTTCATTATTGAAAATAAATGTCTACGAGGTCAACCTCCTTTAAATAAAGTTGAAAAGTTTCTCAACTACAGTAAAGCCTGGAGAGGGACTGTATTCAGATTTAAATTGATCACTGAATTGTTATCCTCACTGATAACTCAGATTACAGATATCTGATCCAGCTTTAATCCTGTCATTACAGTTTGGACACGTATCCAAACCACTAATAAACCTTTAAATCAGAGCAGGAAGTAATCTAAATGTTCCACAGAAAAACCAAAAACCTATATGAAGCAAAAATGATTCCTTACTGTAGCTGGTTCCTTTATCTCTAATCAATTTCTTCTGTCTTTGCTGAAAATGTGAGATTTCAGGAGAAAGCCAGATTCAATGCTTCATTTACTGGTTATTTAAAATAATAAACTTTCTCTGTAAGATGTGGCTGAGGTTATGAGGTCATGTATGGTCTGAACCTCATGTACTGATTTGTGAACCCGCTCATGCTGGCAGTCTTTAAAGCTAACATTAGCTCAAGCATCTGCATGAGTCCATCAGCAGGGGTCAAATATCAGCCATGTTTACACGGCTGAATATTAGACAGGAGCAGTTTGAAGCTCCTGCAATAAGTGGACAACAAATATTCCCAACTTACAGGATCATCGCAACGACGGAAGCAACAAAATATAAGCTAAATTGACAGTTCAGATGGTTGCTTTGTTTGTTTTGCCTTTTTTTTTTTTTTGCAATTAAATCACTTAAACCCAAATTACATTATGAGAGGATTTAATGTTCATATTATAGGAGGCTGCCTTCTATAATCATCATGCAAATTTTTAGATTAGTTCTCCTCTCCAAAACTTCTGAGATGGAGTCACATTAAAGAATCATTCCAGATGGATAAATAATTCAAGTATTTGAATCTTTCCAGTAAATATAATGTATGTGCTCTCTTCCAGGAATGAGAGCAAGATTTGTTCTTGTTGTAGTAAAACTGTTTCATTGTATTAAGTTGATAAAATAACTGTTTAATATTTACTCCAATCTCTACAAGATATGGTGAAAGCATGTGATTATTTACAGTGCATTTATGTAGTAAATTTGATGATTCAACAGTGTTATATTACCAAATACAACACAAAAATGCTGCTATTTAGCATAAACACTAGAAGGATCAATTTCTTCTTAACCGATTTCCTGTTTAGAGAATAAGGGCACACTAGAAAACTAATTTTTCCCCAAGATTTCCAGCATTTCTAATAATTTTACTTTAAATTGATATTTAACAGTGAAACCTTAAGATTTGATAAAAGGCTTAGTAAAATTATTAGATTAAATCATCAACCAAAAAGCTTTATAAAGCATATCCTAAACAAATAGGTTTAATTAGAACTAATGACTTGCAAAACTATTTTATATCAAATCAGCAGATAATTGCAGATTTAAATCTGGAAATATGCTTTGCTCCCTGGAGATAAAAAAAAAAAAAAATACAAGCTTTGTGTATTGTGTGTAAGGATGTTGAACATTTGCAAGCTTGCTATGCAGGATTGGAGTGAATTTGTTGTGGAAAGGGGGAAAATATTCTGGCTGCAACAAGGAAGAGGATGTGTGTATGCGTGTGTGTGCAGAGGCCCGGAATAGCAGAACACACCCAGGAAGCACAGTTGCACCTATTTTTTTAAGCACTAGCCTTTTCTTCTAGGCCAACATCTAAAACCTTCACTATGATAGCTTTGCTAGGCAACTAGTCCAACCAGGATGTCAGACACTTGATATTAAACCCTCAGCAGCAAGGAACTAACCTAACATGTCATCATAGAGGCCTGAACCTAACCTCGACATTTGACACTATTTTCTCACATTTCTAATCAACCTGTAATGCTAATTTACCCTGCTACAGTTTGCTTTTTCTGACCTGTCTGAAACAGATACAGTCTGTAATCACCTCTGTCTGTATTCAATCAAAAATGTTTATTCTGGTAGGTTATTTATTAAAGAACATGATAGGTCGACGCACTGTCAGCACAGGAAGCTCATGGAGACATTTAATAGGGTTGGCAGGCTGGTTAATTGGTAGCAGCGAAGCTAACGAGCAGGGAGGTGAATTTTGGCAGCGGCTGCACCTCGCCAGCTGGTCGGGTTGCAAGATGTCCTCTCCGCCTTGTTGTTGATCAGGCTACCCAGCCTACTTTGTTTTTAGCCACAAACAGCAGCTGCCTTAGCTAAGCTAGCTGTGAAGTTAAGCTAGCGTGTTAGCATAAGCCAAATAAAGTGACAAACTTTGAACGTGTCTTTTTGTCATACCTTTATAGTGAACGCGGAGGTTGTTCTGGGACAGTCCAATGTAGCTAAACTTGTCCTTCGGGCTCCAGGAGCGTGGAAGCGGGGTCTCGTTTTCGTTAACGGCCGGATAGAGCCGTCGAAGTCGCTGGTTTAGCTCTTTTTCCTGCTCGTTCAGAGCCGAGTCTCCGTGGACAACGACCGACATCAGAAACCCACAGCCCGTCGACTGTCCAGACATTGCTATCACACGGCTTTTAGTGAAGTGGCTTGTCAGTAACAAGCCAGAACTGCTGGAGTCGGTCAGTGTCGAGTTTTAAAGGGGGGTTAGCAAAGCTAGCTAGCTAAGAGGCTAAGCTAACTGGCTTCGCTGGTTCGTATTGAGGCAGCCAGAGCTGGTTAGCCTAGAAGCTAACCTGGCTAACGTGTTTAGCCGAACTGATCGCTGAAATGGCTCAGGTTGACATTAGCTGACACAAAGCCACAACATAGACACTACGGGGAACAATATCTGCAAGAAAGGATCTGATGAGAGCGGCTGAGACACAGACGAACAGGTCCGGGTGGACAGCAAAGTAACAAAAGCGTTAGTCCAGGCGGATCGACTAAAGTATAATAAGCTCGGCTAGGCTCGATCTTTTGTTTGTTGTCGGAGCGTATTCCGCGAGTCTGATTGGCTGAGAGCAGCTCCACTCACTTCCTATGGGAATGTGAAGTCAGTAACTGTGAATGTGCAAAAACAGATGAACAGACAAATCTGCACTCAAAAACCGAGCTGTACTTTTACAGTCAGAGACAAACGCTGAGATATTGTCACGTTTTATTGTCCCACAACTGCGCTTGATCTATATTATGTACCTCAATACATCAAATTATTAATTATCAAATAAACTTTTTATATGACATGAATAAAAAGTCATTTTATTTGATTTATTCTAGGTTTCACCAGTTATCCCTAATCCGCATACATTTTTTTTCTTCCACTCAACTTTCCAATCAAATGCTTGGATGTTTGTTTATTTTATTTAAGAGGCTAAGCTAACATGCAGTTTAAACTGGTTTAAACTGCATTCCTCATTTGTCTGTCTGTCCTCATTCTTGTGTTGCATTTATTTGATGTTGTTTAACTCTTGTAAATACAATTATCAGTCTTATTGTAAACCTCAGCTGAGTTTCAGTTATGCCAGAAAAGATACTCCATCATGGCTTCTCAAAATAAATATGTGCTGATAATATGTGATGTGGTTCTGGTTTCATTCGTCTGCTTCTTTTCTGACTCTTTCCAGCAACCAAACAGCTCAAACATGATCAGTACTTTGCTGCCTGAATGACAGAAAATCCCGCAGGATGTTTAGATGTAAGTTCATGACTTTTAGCTTACATGGACTTAGTTACTATGCACAATAATGACCTGAAGAACACCAGGAGAACCCATCCGAATGGGTTAAGAACTAAATAAAGGTGTTGCACTGGCATTGTAGAATCCATTTGAGATATTTTAAACAAACAGTTCTTCCTCAGAAACTCTACATTGTGCCTGAGTTAAATAATTATACTGTATTTCCCCCAGAGTGACAGTAAAGACAAAAACTAATTGACTTAGGAGACTATTAGTTTTCTGTATAAGGTCAGAATGGTTTGGAAAACATTTTTCAAATATAGGTAAAGTCACGATTTAAAAACTGCAATTTTTATTTGCTCAGATTATCTATCTCTAGTAATCAGAAACATTTAAAGACGTTTTTTTGGTCTTTAAAGCTCAGCTATGGTTTCCTAAATGTAAACATCTTTTTTGCATTACCATTATTTTTGCAATGCTTGATGTTCAAAAGTTGCAGAAATTACTTTGAAAAGGAAATTAATTGCTTAAATTCATTTCCTTGACTTTAGGTCAATAAGCATTGACCTAAAGTCACTATATCTTTATTTTCATTTATCTTCATTATATCAGTTTTGGTCAGTTTAGACCAAAACTGATATAATAAAAGTGATGCAGGTACAACTTATACATCTGGCGTTTTTAATCAAAGTAGCAAAATAAGAATAATATCAGTCCTGCAGGCCGTCTTGTTGTGCCTGTTTGAGCCAAAACATTCTGGTCTGAGTAATAAAACTAAAGCACAGGCAGAACATTTCCTCCCTGTTTGGTTTAGCAGCCTGTGAATGTTCCTCACAACACAGCAGTATGTGGGAAAATTCATTCCATCACTATAAAGGAATGATGAAGTGATGTCTCACTCCCCGTTGGGAAACATTTGCTCGGATTTAGATCAGGACCTCTGGAAACAGGAGGCCTGGATTGCTTATAATTCGTGAGATCCATGAGCAAAAAGAGGCCGGTTGTTCTGGAAACAGTTCTCGTGTTTGGAGGGCGGGTCCGAAGGGGTGAAACTTTCCTAAAATGTTCCCGTGAATTAAAAAATAAACTTCTTGAAAATGTTTATTTTTCAAGAATAAACTTAAATAAAAGTTTTTTTCTTGAAAAGCTTGCTAACTTGAATATTGGAATTTTTTTTCAAGAAAAAAATTCTAAAAAAAAATCTGAGAAGCATACTCAAAATATCAGAGTTTTTTGGGGGATGTTTACTTGCTTATGGAAGTAAATATGTGCCATCAGGATTTGAATAAATACTTCCATATTTGCTTTTCCAATACGCTGTCGTACAAAGACGCAGCTAATGCAGGAACCATCATATTGGAGAGCAGTGGACTGACCACAGCGCCGCCTGGTGGTTTAAACTTGTGCAAACCGTCAGCGCTGAAGAAAACAAGGTCAGATTTTGGATATCTGCTCAATTAAAATTACAGTGAACAAAACCGAGGACTTTTATAATTATTTAAACAATTTGTGTTTTTCAATAACTAGGAAGTCCAAACTAAACTCCAAGCTGGATTGATACCAATAAGATAAATGCTGACTGCCTTAAAAAAGGTTTATTTTTTGCGTCTCGTTGGATTCCAGTCAGCTGACTGGAGTCTTGGTATTCCAGTACTTGAAGAGGAGAAACAGGAAGACAGCCAGGAGCACAGCAGTGAGGATGTGTCTGGATGACTTGAAAAACAAGATGACTTGGTTCAGTGTGCACACAAACATCAAGATGGTCGACATGACAACAAGCAGCCCTTTGATCAGCTTTTCGATGATGATACGTGCTGTGTGGTCTTCTTGTCTCTCAATATCCAACTCTTGCTGGTGCTGCAGCTCCATCTTCAGGAGGTGGCTCTGGCATTTGTCCAGCGCCACCTACAGGGCAGAAAAGATAAGATAAGATTGCAATAGACACATTACCAATGTCTAATAAACTGATAAAATACTCAATAATTTCACAGATCAGAACCGATTAGATCTGGAAAGGCTTTTAGCTCAGCTTGGTGAGTGGAATCAACTAACTAACTCTTTCTTTGGTTGCTTAGCAACTCACTCACTCTGGTTGCCAAGCAACAACCTTTTGAGTAACTTGCAGAGCAACAGTCTTATGTTGTGCCTTGAAACTGCTTACAAATAAAACAGTGTTGTGGAACAAAAACTGTGGACAAAACAGAAAAGTTCACACCACCAGTTTGGCGTATTTCATAAATTAAAAAACAACAACAAAATATAGCTATTAAAGTTGACTAACATATCGTGAGAAGTTTTTCAGCCATATTGGGACCCCATGAAAAATGATTGTAGAAAAAGCTTCAAACCATATTCCTCTTTTACTGGAGCATCAAAATCTCAAACTGAAGATTTAAAAAAAATCAAATGTTTAATTTGAACGGAAACTAAACTGAAGTTATCTCTGGATCTAAAGAGGAACAATCTAGAGTCACCACACAACTGCAGTTATTACAGCTAAAGGTCAGCCTTCAGTCTGGATGTAGTGATGCACTCAGAACTGAACCTTCAGAGCAACGTAAAGGCAGTGATAAAGTCAGCCTTCTAACACCTGAAGAACATTTCCAGGATTAAAGCAAGATCTGATTCTTTGAGCATTAATACCACGTACAACACAAGAGTCTCCCACAGGGCATTAAAGGTACATTTTATGAAGAAAAGTTGGAGTTTCCAGAGAATCTGGTGTATTAAGGCAGGAAGTGAAACATGGTTCTGAGTGACGCATGAAAACCTTTACTGGTTGCTTACAGAAAACTCCTGTGCTCTGCTGTTATACCGAAAGTCAACAACATCCTTTGTGCTGCTTATCTCCTCTTTCAAGTTCGATGTTTCCCTCTGATGAAGCTCAGTCAGGTAAGTGAGTTCCCGCTCCAAAACATTCAGCCTGCCAACCCACAACACCGCGTCACAGAAACAAGTCAGAACTCTGAATTATGAGGTAAAAGTGAGAATTATGAAAGCAGTATAATATAATGTTTACAATATAACAATTCAGAGGTTAAAATCAAAATTCAGAAAAAAAAGTTTGAAATCTGAGATTAAAATATTGAATTCTTTGGAAAAAGTCAACACTCTGAAAAAGGTCAGAACTTTGAGGTTAAAGTTATAAACCTGAGGAGAAAAGCTTAAATTCATTCAGACTTTTTTCAGAATTTTGACTTTTTCCTTAGAATTCTGACAATGATTTTAAAATTCAGACATTTTTTTCCATTTTTGACAAAAATTCTTAATTCTGAGATTAAAGTCGTAATTCTGAGGAAAATGTCTGGATCTTTTCTTTGTTTTTGCAGAGGGCAGAACTGACCTTGACATTTCTTCCTCAAGCAGACTCATCATGTGGATGTGGTCCTGCTGGTATTCGGCTTTGAAGGTTTGCAGGGATTTCTCGAGGGTCTGTTGGGTTTCTCTGACCTGTTGGATGTCTCTGAGCGCAGCATTCAGAAGTGCGATTTTGTTGTCTTTCTGATAACTAAAGGCTTCCTTGGAGATAGGCCTGCCTCTGCTGCTGCTTGCCGGTAACGTGTTAACAAACACTGAGGCTGATGAGTACCTCCGGGTTTTAGCTTCAGCTTTTTGAAATTCATGCAGGTCCTTCCTTCTGCCAGACTTACAGTGGATGAAGAAGGAGAATTTCACTGATTTAAATTTGTCTGTTAAAAATAAAATGCTTCCAAATGCATCAGGTTGCGCTGGGGCAAAAATTTGTGTGATTCTTGAATTGGAGTCAGGAGTCGCACAAAATCAGTCCACCGGCCATTAATGGCCCCCGCGCCACACTTTGGACACCCTGCTATAGATTTGAGCAATTTTGTTGTCCCCCAGATTTTCTTAGTTTGTACCAAAAACTAATAAGATGCTTTTATTTTGATAATCCCGTGTTGAAGTCCTTTCTCACGTTACTTCAATGTGTTTATATGAGTAACGTTATTTAATCTAAACAATTCAGTATTTAATTTTTAAAAATCATCTCTTTTTTTAGCATAAATCAGACATGCTCAGCATCTCTGTTTTGAACCGTTTCCACAAATAAACAAACAAACAAACAAAAAATGGATCTGGAGATGAAAATAAGAGAAGCTGAACTTTCTCTGATCTGCTGGATGTGTCTCAGTGCAGCTTTCAGAAGAGCAGATTTGTTCTCTCTGTGACAACTCACAGTTTCCTTGGAAGCAGGTTTGCTTTTGCTTGATGGGAACTTTTCATCAGACACTGAGGATGATGAGGACCTCCGGGCTTTAGTGACATCTTCATGGGTTTCTTGCAGGTCCTTCCCTTTGCCAGACTTATAGGGGATGAAGAAGGAGAATTTCACCGATTTAAATTTGTCTGTTAAAAATAAAATGCTTCCAAATGCATCAGGTTGCGCTGGGGGAAAAATTTGTGTGATTCTTGAATTGGAGTCAGGAGTCGCACAAAATCAGTCCACCGGCCATTAATGGCCCCCGCGCCACACTTTGGACACCCTGCTATAGATTTGAGCAATTTTGTTGTCCCCCAGATTTTCTTAATTTGTACCAAAAACTAATAAGATGCTTTTATTTTGATAATCCCGTGTTGAAGTCCTTTCTCACGTTACTTCAATGTGTTTATATGAGTAACGTTATTTAATCTAAACAATTCAGTATTTAATAAAAAATGTTCAGCTCTTTTTTAGCATAAATCAGACATGCTCAGCATCTCTGTTTTGAACTGTTTCCACAAACAAACAAAACAATGGATCTGGAGATGAAAATAAGAGAAGCTGAACTTTCTCTGATCTGCTGGATGTGTCTCAGTGCAGCTTTTAGAAGAGCAGATTTGTTCTCTCTGTGACAACTCACAGTTTCCTTGGAAGCAGGTTTGCTTTTGCTTGATGGGAACTTTTCATCAGACACTGAGGATGATGAGGACCTCCGGGCTTTAGTGGCATCTTCGTGGGTTTCTTGCATGTCCTTCCCTCTCCCAGTCTGACAGTGGATGAAGAAGGAGAATTTCACCGATTTAAATTTGTCCGTTAAAAATAAAATGCTTCCAAATGCATCAGCTTGCGCTGGGGGAAAAATTTGTGTGATTCTTGAATTGGAGTCAGGAGTCGCACAAAATCAGTCCACCGGCCATTAATGGCCCCCGCGCCACACTTTGAACACCCTGCTATAGATTTGAGCAATTTTGTTGTCCCCCAGATTTTCTTAGTTTGTACCAAAAACTAATAAGATGCTTTTATTTTGATAATCCCGTGTTGAAGTCCCTTACTTTATCTAAATGTGTTGTATGAATAATATAATTTACTCTAAACAATTCAGTATTTAATTAAAAATGTTCAGCTCTTTTTTTAGCATAAATCAAACATGCTCAGCATCTCTGTTTTGAACCGTTTTCACAAACAAACAAAAAATGGATCTGGAGATGAAAATGAGAAAAACTGAACTGAACTACGATCCACTCACCTGGCTTCAAACCGGATCACCTGAAACGGGTCGGGGTTTGGAAACGGATCATAGTTTGCTCCACCTGTCTGACGCAGCTGAACTGTTAAACTACAGCCACGTTGCTAGGCAACAAATTGTTCGCGTTACTGTTGGAGAAAGGCGATTTATTGCTATAAATTATCATTTTTAGGAGTAGAACATCGACAATTTATTTCTATCACACATGTCCACTTTCCTGAATAAAGAAATGGAAAAATAAAAATAACTGAGGAGCACAAGTAGAGAAATCCAGGTATTAAAATAATGTGTAAACATGGGAAGTAATGCATTAATTTAAAAAACAGCTAAATGAAGAAAATGAGAGCAAATTTTAAACCAACTTCAGGACCACATTTACTCCAAGGATGAAATCTTTTCCTGAAATAATGAGGCGAAAAACACCCACCGTCACTTCCTGTCCCCGCATTAACAATTTATTTTCCAAAATAATTTTGGAAGTATTGCTCAATTTATTGAACTTAAATAACTTAAATTCTGTAAAATTAGATTACATTTCAAATCTTCTCTTTTCTTTTTTTTCCCAGATCTTTTGAATCGAGACAGTTCAGATTTCTATATTTTGTCGCCCTCTTCTGGCGAAGATTGGTTTTTCATATTTCTGATGTTTAATGTTAATTTTTAAAAAACTCTAGTTTAAATTGATTAAAACAATATGAAACTTTTGAACGTTTTTGTTATTCTTGCGACATTAAAAACTGCTTTCTCACTGGTCTCCATTGTTCCACTATTTTTAAATAACTTTATTTATGTTTTATTTCTACAGAGCCGAGAACCGAAACACTCAAGCAAGCTGAAAAGTATCCATCCAAGAAATCATTTAAGACTAAAATGTTATTTGATAAAAATGTTATTTAAGAACTAACTGGTCAAATTATCAATCATTTAATAGTTAAATATTTCATCATCAGATGGACTAAATTATTACGTCAAGTGGAATTTTTTTATATCTTAAGGATGAAAATGGCAATAATTCCTGTAATTAATAAAAAAATAGCAAAATCCGTTTCTTTCAGTTTGGTAAAACATGCTTGTTTTTCATTTCAGTGGGTATAATATGCAGAAATCTTACCAAAGGAAGAGAAAAGATACTTCATTATAAAATTACTCAAGTAAAAGTAAAACAGGCAGTACAGCAAAAATACTCCGAAATGTAATTATTTTCAAAAACAGTCACTTAACTAAATGCAGCTGAGTAAAAGTAACTAGTTACTACCCAACTCTGTGATTCTATAACTTGTGAAGGAAGCACAGTTAATTGATTGTGATTTAAAATGGTTCTATGTTCCTGGAGAATACGTTTAAACCCAAAGTTAATAAAAACAAATACTGTCCCACTGAGCAACCAGCAAGTGTGACTGAATGTTTGACTGTCTTTGACTGAAATGATGAAGTGGAAAAGTTCAGAGTTCAGACATCAGAGCTGGTCATGAACTGGTTAGAGATCCGATCCGATCTGATCAGCCAGAATAATTCAGATGATCAACCAACCGGGGAAATCTCAGTAAGATCTTTGCTTTCTGCACATGGCTCAGTCTTTGGAAGCAGGTGATTTAGTCCCAGGTTGTTTTTGTTCACATTTGTCTCCTGTAACTATTTATTCAGTAAATTTCTGTAAC